>OX392506.1:20383013-21686763 GCA_947623375.1 Apotomis capreana
CCAAGAGCAAGTCAGACTCGCGCACCGAGGGTTCCATATGAGACGATGCATTATGCTTGTTAGGTTAGAAAACTATCAGCAAATTATTATTGCTTTTGTCACGCGATAAATAAGTGACAGTGAGTAAATGAGTATCCGTCACGTTTTGACGAAATGCGAGTGTTAGTGACAGATGCTTTTGTCACTTATTTATCACGTGATAAACGCAACCATCATAGACCCGCTGGTTATATTAAGCCGGGTATACCCGGCAGATGCATCGAATACAAATGAGGTGCTAATCTAACTTAATTTATTCGAATATGTTATTTATGTATGTTTTAACCAGGCGCGTGTCGTATTCTATTGGTAGTTTGTGTAAAATGCAATGCGATTGGCCGTTTGGGCGTAGGGACGTGACCGCAGTATTTACTGATGAGTTGCATTGCATCTATTGCATGTAGGTATTCACCCGATGCAAATCTGTCCTCAACTTTTAAAATTCCTTAGGAAACCACATATTTATAAATGTCATTAAAACGTTCACTGTCCGTTTTATATCGTGTTGTACGTATATTGTCACTCGTATGACTCTTGTTGATCTACTCCGCTAGCTAAAGATTGTCTGGAAGGGATCGCTATTTAGCGATAAGACCGCCTGCTGTTAACCTCTGTTTATTTTTTACTGTATATCTCTCATGTTTTGTATCCCTGTGTATTTGAGGTGTGCAATAAAGTTGATTTGTTGTTGTTTGTTGTTGTTGACTGCCTCTCGCCGGTGCCGCTTGCCTTCCGTACTATTATTTCTGTGATATGGTGCAATAATTAATTTCATAACAGGTAGTCGGCTACCCGTTATAAATACTTAATAATGCAACGGCCGGCTCTAATGGAGTTTTCAGCGGACTAATGGAATCCAGCCGCAGTTTGTGCAAGTCTTATTTAATTAATAGCAACTTAATGTTCATCAACAGAGGAAGGTTATATGATTATTGTATTAAGCGGTTTACATGTGAAATTGTCTGGAACGGCCTAAGGGAGCAAGAGAAAAAATTCAAAAGGTCATTTGGGCGTTAGGGTGGTGAAAATGTTTACACGCTGGACCGGTAATCCAGAGGGTTTGTTGATTCCCGCTATATTCCACCAGGTTACGCATTTCAATTTTTCTTTGGGCTTTGTATCAATAATACCTAGTCTTCTTAGAAAGGCGCCCAATGTCAACGACGTTGATTTAAACAACTATTTGGATAGAAAAATAAACGTTACTCGTATATTTGTCAAAACTGAAACGGCAGGTTACTATTTTGTGATGGTAAATCTCTGGATCTTTCATACAAAATACACAGATTATAATAAATTCTATCATTACAATAGAGGTATTGTTTACCTCTATTGTAATGATTAATGTTATCTGTATTTGTACTTCTGTTCTTTCTTCTTGAGGTGTGCAATAAAGAGTATTCTATTCTATTCTGTAATATTCTTTTGCCACTCATTTGCCACTAGTGTACCTATTTATTGGATTACCAGCACAATAAGAATTTTAAAATTTTCTCGTTTATTTCTCCGTCGACTTAATGAAGCGAACTGAATCATTCCACGCCCGGGCCAAATTGGCCCAATTCGGTCACATTCTCATATAAGTTAACGGCGTCATCGATTACCGTCGACTGCCACATATTTTTACACCTGAACTGAATTTTTTAAATTGAACTGAACACAGCAGAATAGGTAAATTCGTATGTTATTCGTATTATTTATTAACTGCTCATACGATTTTTTACTACCTATGTTAATTTCGAAAGTATTTTCGGGAATACGGCTCTAACTGCAATAAACAATTGATGAAGATACACAATAATGAAGATGTGAGTATGTCACACCTCTGTGAAATATAAAAACAGATTTGCAAAAGATGAAGCGGTTTTAGTTTATGTGTGAGAGAGAGACGTTTTGCTTGTGACATTCACAATTAACAGATGCGTATACACAGACGACAGGCCATGGCTTATTACCAAAGCTGGATTCACTTTCAAGATGGAGTGGATAAGTATTTGTTTTTGGGTGTTTGATCATAACCAAGCATACCTAGAGCTTACATTTTGTCTAGGTCGATTTATGTGATGTTGTCCGATATTTGGTGACGACGCGTTTGGCGCAGTTTGTAGACACCTGCCTACTGAGCCAGCGGTCCCGGGTTCGATTCCCGGCCAGGGCAAATATTTGTGCGATGAAGTCGAATATTTGTGCTTGGGTACTGGTTGTTTCATGTATTTAAGTATATATTTATCTATGTAAGGATGTATATCGTCGTCTAGTACCCATACCACAAGCCTTCTTGAGCTTAATTTGGGACTAGATCGATTTGTGTGAGGTTGTTCGATATTTATTTATTTATTAATATTTGATTTATTTAACTAGTCGAGAACAACCGGAAAGGTCCGGTGCTCGACTAGTTCCAAACATCCGGAAATACCAAGCAATTTTGAGCCAAGCCGAAACGGAATTGCTTAGCTCGCCCGGTTATTTATTCTCTACGCTGAATGATTTTGGTGGAAATAAAGAAAAATAAATAATCAGATCGTCTAAGAGCTACTTACCAACTCGCACTTTATTGTTCCCAAAGTCCTTAAAAATTCCGCTTTGCCTAAATTCTCCCCAACGGTTACCGCGGGATCAAGTGGAAAGAATGATTCGCTGCTAATAATACGCCGTATTTTACTTTTTCATTGTAATCTTATTAATAATTTTTTGGGCAATACCACGACAGAGTAACGCAAGTTACCATTTAATTGCGAGATTTGTGACGCAAAAAGTGTCAATATGTCTGGGATACAAAATAAGACTTAGTTATCTTGAGATAATTTAACGCTTAAATTTTAACCATTTATACCTTTTGCATCCTATTTTATTTTACTTTTAAAATCGGATGAAAAGAGGGGTGTTGAAATTTTCTGTATCTGCGCCTGTGGCACCATAGCGCCCAAACTTTACTGTGACTAATTTGTGGTTCTTTTTAAATCGGGAGCCTTAGTGGTTATGACGTCATGATTTCTTTATGAGCTGATTCCAAATAATATACACTATAATAAACTCATATGAAAAAAAAAAAACATTTTTGAAACATGCCAAGTTCGGGCATTGTCTATTGTTTATTGTTTGGGTATCTAACGGCCGGGGTAAATTTATGTTAAACAAATGTTTATGTTGTAAATTTGTGTTATATTATAAATGAAGAGGTAAAATTACGTCAAATATTTTATTTATTTAAACTTTATTGCACAAAGCAAAGGTCAGTACAAATGGCGGACATAATGCCAAATGGCATTCTCTACCAGTCACCCATAGGACCAAACAGAGATACTAGAAGTGGGTGCAAATCAGAAATCTGATAATACAGAGAGCACCTAGGGTACCTACAAGTAAATACAAAATATATATTACTGTTTATACAAAAATACATACCTACATTTACACACTATACATATATATATACAAATAATGAAAACTAATATATATATATCGACGCTGGAATGACTAATTGACTAACGAGCCATTTTTGGGCAAATGGAGTTATATACACCGTTGAAATCAGCGAATTTTTCTGCGTCTAATGAGCCGGGTTTGAGCTCGATCGGAGGACTTTTTTGGCTTGTTAGCAATTCAGAAAAAGTAGATTTACTAAAAAACTTTTGCCTAAAGAGCCAGCATTTTGTCGAGATTAAAAAAAAATGCCCGTTAGTTAAAACGTAAAATATTTTATTGCCTTTAGCGGTTTTTGTTTTCGGAAATTTCATTCCCGTTGGCTAAATAGCCATTTTGCTGGGGTCAAAAAAATGCTTTTAGTGGAGGTTAGACCTTTTTCTAAAATCGTGATACATGGGTATTGCACGTTAGCTGTTTATCCCAACTGGTAAAGGACAAGTTTATGGTATTTACGCTAATAGTCTAGAAAATTATAATGTTACATCCGAAGTTTAACCGTTTCATTCTGGGCTCCATAAAAACAAAATACTGCGGGTAAGCGTAAAAATTTTCAAGAATTTAGGAGAGGTCCGGCTCGTTAGTCGTCGGTCAAAGCTACTCGAGGAAGGATGTGTCGACTTTCGTGCCAAATTTTGCTGATCGAGAGTCCATTTTACTTTTCGTGAATATCGGGTTAGTTTTAAATAGTGTTATTTACATTAAACTGTTTGACTGCTTGAATTAACGAAGACACACTTAAGTTTAAATACATGTTTATTATGATATTTATTCACAAAATAGGTAAATAATTGGCAAGCCGCCTTTTTGTAAATATTATTTTTAACAAACGAACCGTGCACAAGCACATTTGAGTAGGCAGTATTGAGTTTTATTAACGCGTCCGATGGTCGTTATTTCTGCGCGTGCATGTTGCGGGGGTGTAAGTCCCTACCGTCTTACTTGTGCAAATGTAGGGAATTAATTAATTAATGTAATTAATAAAGTTTTGCCACTTATTCACTCATTTCACATTTGTTTGGACAGGTTTTTCATACAACAATTGTACAAATGGTATATACCTTCGGTTTCCCCGTAGAAATCAGCCGAACCAAAGCGTAGCCAGTTCATTGACGCGAGCGGACCTACGCCGGGCTCCGGGCCTTGTAGAACCATCCGTGTAGCTCCCTGCTCTTCCATACATACCTGCGGTCATCGATGTGAAGCACCTTTGGTCTGCGCCAGTTTTCGTTTGTCAAGGAGAGAGCGGTGAGGCGTTTGTCAACTGCTACTACATCGCGATAAATTGCACACTCGTTGTTTAGGAAATACTTCCTAAGACTGTACACCTGGCAGTTATCCTTGGCGTTTAAAAAGCCACGGCATCCACACTTACGTAAGATGTACAGTCTCATCAACTGGTGAGCGTGGCTGCCCCATACGATGTGTAGTGAGCATCTGACGGACCCTCGGATTCAGAGCGTCTCGTTCGGTCTGAGTCCACCTTAGTACGCCAAAGGAGTAAGTGAGGAGCAATTTATTTCTAAAATACACGTTATTTCGATGAATAGCAATCATAGTTTACATCGCAATTATCTTCTACTCGTCAATATATCATTTTATCGTATAACAAAAAGAAAAAAAGTTATGATTTTTTTTTTCCGAAAAAAATACTTTGCTTTTGTTCTACTGTAAAGTTTCATAAATGCACGTTAGTCAATTAGTCGTTCCAGCGCCGATATATATAAGAAAGTCTACAATGATGATGATGGATGGACTATTCGGGCTCTTGTTCCAGCAGATGCTTACGCAGCATACACTTGAAAGCTACCTTGCTTGGGGATTGTCTGATAGAGAGAGGGAGTGAATTGCAGAGACGGCATGCCTGTACGGTGAAAGAATTAGACATAAAACTACTATGGTGCGAAGGAATGGAAAGTTTAGGAATTCGAGAGGAACGAAGTTCACAGCCGGACAGGGAGTTTGAAAAATGAATTTACTTTTGAGATATCCTGGAGTAGAAGGCTCGAACAGGATAGAAAACAGACAGCAAAGGATCCTGAGGGGTCTGCGACTACGAATGGGAAGCCAGTTAAGCTGACAGCGAAATAATGAAACAAGATCGTATTTTCGAAGTCCGAAAATGAACCGTATACCATTATTAAGGAGACGATCAATTTGTCGAGGGAGTCTTGTGTGATGTTCGTGAGGCACACATCAGCATAATCCATAAGAGGCATTACCAACGCCTGCACAAGTATCTTTTTGGTGCTTACTAGATGAAAGTTTTTAAATTTATAAAGATTACGCAACGTACCAGTGACCTCCCGACTTAACTCCGAAAGTTGACAATTCCATGCCAGGTTAGAGTCCAAAACTAAACCGAGATTCTTGACCTGCTTGGAGATGGGAATATGCTCACCATCGAAGAGGATCGGAGCAACAAAGATGGCAGTGAGCTTAGAAAGTTGCCGCTGACTGCCCAAAATTATAGCCTGGCATTTAGTGGGATTAACACAAATGCATTCTACTAGACCCGTTAGCGATGTGATTCAGATCACCGTTAATCAGTGAGATAGCAGAGTTAATGTCACTGACGTCCGCTTGGGAATAAATTTGTAAGTCGTCAGCATAGAAATGGTAAGAACTGCGAAGATTAGTGGCTATAAGGTTGATGAAGACAGAAAACGGAAGGGGAGAGAGAATAACACCTTGGGGCACTCCAGAATATATTATTATATTTTATATATGTATAGGTACATGCGTACTAGAGCCAGTCATTAATAGCAAAGCTTCAACCGTTGAGGTGAACTCGTATGTTATTGATACGGAGTAAATTAACAACTTGAAGGGAGTCGAAATTCTGCGAACCTTCACACTTATTACTCTGGATAAGTGTGTAAGGTTTTATCTATCATAATAATTATATAAAAATATATCTTATTAATTATAATCTTTTGATTTTAACTGCTGCTTGGGCATTTCACCAGAATGCATGACGCCATTTTTTTTCATACTCCTGTGAATAATCATAGAATCAAATCAAGAATCATCGTATGTGATGATTCACAGAAGAATGGCGTCTTGAACAGTTGATCTTCGTGAAAAGTTTAATTTATTGTGCAAAAATCTTTATCGTATTAAATTGTATGTTACTAGAGTAGAAACATCGTTTTTTAAATATAAATGGCAACTGAAATTATTATTCTTGAAAAAAAAAATGGAAAACCGCGTTGATGAAATAGATCCAGTAGTTTTAAAAATATCGCTATAAAGGATTTCGTTTTTCGGTCCAACACGTATTTGACGTGTCTGGTGATTCCGCTCATTTTTATTGCGAGCACTTTACTAAATTTCATTCGCTTTTTTTTATAACCTTTTTCCATTTTAAATCGGGTTACCCTCATCTGGCAGAAAATTGTTTAACCGAACGTAATGTTTCGCATAATGCTCATTTGATGATTCAAAGGATAACAATTAAGTATGCAAAATGAGCATTATGCGAAACATAACGTTCGGTCAAATAATTTTCTGTGAAACATTCGCAAACCTTTTAAATCATTTTACCTTAAATAGTTGTTGATTTTATTGGAATCATACTGACGGTTTGAGTGACGTAAAATAAAACGCAAATGATCATTTATTTCTTTTATTTAACCGAATTAAATAAATACACCCTTAAGAATAAAATATCAATATTAGAATTACATTACTTACTTTACGAGTCAACACAATAATAAATGTGACTATAAACTCCCAGTAACACTGATATCTTGTTAATTCCTTATAGAATAAATTATTATTTATAAATTCTAACATATTGCCAATTAGAGCACATCAAGAAAGTCACCGAATGATTATTGCTGATAGCATCTATAGTTACAACCATTTAGTACAAGAATATTGAAAACTTGAACAGCATCAACGAAAATCCTTAAACCAGACAATTTATTTTCGAATAACATTCATGAATAGGTATATAATATTCCAAGACCAAGCATGACATCCATTTGGTGTTTATTTATTGAGTTTTCAGGTAATAGAGAGCATTTTCAACTTCTTCATTGAACAGTTTAAAGGTCTACCATAATTAGCTTAAG
This sequence comes from Apotomis capreana, assembly GCA_947623375.1. Lineage (NCBI taxonomy): Eukaryota > Metazoa > Arthropoda > Insecta > Lepidoptera > Tortricidae > Apotomis > Apotomis capreana. Next base: position 20,390,555 of record OX392506.1, read on the forward strand.
GGACTACAATATATCCTTCATTAACCATCGACTTTTTATCAACACACTTACCTTTTTCCCGCTGGTTGGAATGCAAGTATCTCAGTTTGTATAAAAAGTAAAAACCAAGTCTGGTTTCAGATACTTCTTGGACTAAACCGCTCAATCGCAAAAATGTTTTTCATAGCGATCACGCCAATGTTTGGAAACCGCGTAAATGAATCGTTTTTATTTTCAAGAAGCTAATTTTTGGGATACTTTTGTTTTGGTACTTGCACAAGAGTAACTGATGATGCTATTGACTTTTTTCAGAATATCCTCCATATCGATTGTAACAACAACAACAGCTTCAATCGCATACATCCGCTAAACCAATCTTACTCACTAGATTACGAGAGCCTTCCATCCAACAATTAATGATTAACAGTTAATATACGTTATACCAACAACACACAACAGATATACTCGCTAGACATCGATAAGCGATAAGTGTCTTATTCTAAATGATATGTACGATCATAGACAGATGGCGCTACTGTCGCTTCACACCACCGTCCGGATATGTATGTGCTGGTTCTTTTGTCCATTATTTTTGTCAAGCCCAATTTCCAATGGCGCGTAGAGAAGGCAATTTTGTTCCAAAGCGCGACAGGTATTTTACGCATCTACGCGGCAATGGATTTAGAGTCACCTTATAACTATACAGTACACTGTAAACATTTATAAGAATCAAATAACATATATTTTTAGAAACAGCTACATAGTGCTTGAATAATAAAGTATAATAACTTGCCTCAGATCGTCTATACTTTAGACATAAATATATATATTTTACCTACATAATAATTCCAATAAACCACGACATTCAATAGCATCGAAGGATGACGTCATATAAAGAGAAAATTGATATATTTGTAATATAATGTACTAACATGTAGGTACATAGAATAAGTGTATGATACGGTATAATGAAAATTTTCTTAATTTATCAGGTTTTTCGACTCTGATTAATATTAATATAATAAGTATACAATCGTGACGTAAAAGGTGCAATATTGTAAAGTGTATAGAATATATAATGTGCTCTTACGAACCACTACATCACATGAATTAGATTACCTTAACTACTTTATATCAAGTATGTGCCATTCAACCTATATAAATAAGTATGAACATAGCAGTAAATTCATCAATATTCATAGAAAATAAGTTCCAATACGTTCAAATCATATATCGTACATTTTAAGTTTCAATTTACGTAAAGATAAGACGGAAATCAAACCTTTATTAAAATATAAATGTGTAATATTTATTTACCAATAGATACGTAAAATATACAAATAGAATACTTAGATACAAAAAATACATTGTGATTTATACCTATATTGTTTCCCTATATATGATTCCAAAAGTTTTGCCCTCGGCAACTTCACTCGGAAAATATAACAATTAATGCAATATAAATACATTTGTATTCAATCTCGCGTCATGCATTAATTCAATATTTTCTTTTTAAAATGTTATTAATTCTATACATTTATAATAAATTGGCAATCAGCTGTACAGCTGACCGTCATCGTTATAATGATATTTTCCGCCGCAACTGGTGTGTTGTAAACAATCAACACTCTTCGTGTGGTTTGTATGTTGCAGCATTTTCTGAGTCTGCAATGATCTCATGTATCTAGAGACTCCCCACATTAGCGTCTTTTGAAGGTCAGCGTCCTGCCAACGCCCGCGCAGCGGACACGCAACGTATATCCAGCGTCGGCGTAACTGTGCCGTGACGCTAGGGACGTCTATTGAGGGTCACCGTCTCACCAACGTCCTCACAGATACCGTGACGTGTGACGTTGCGTTGTGGTTGCGCTGGCAGTCACAGTTGGACTACCTTTCCCCTCTTCTCCCGCCCTAAGTCAGATTGACCCGGTTAATCTATTCTACCTGTCTATTCACAAAGAAGTCCATGCGCCTAGTGCGTCCGCGTCAAACCCCTTCATTTCCGTAGTGCGGAGACATTCCCATTAGTGAGTTTGCATTCCCACACAAAGTCCGTCTCAATTTAGTAGTGAGGGATAATCGACCCCAGTTAGATATTTCTTGTCTCAAAAACGAAACGCTGACGCTCCATAAACGGCGCTGGCGTCACGACACTCTAAAGACGCTAGTGTGGGGTCTCTCTAAAATTGAGGATGTGTCACTTACATTCAAATGCGGTGCCATACGGTAGGTTGCTTGTGTATATTGGTCACACATTACTCTCTCATTGATACGCAGCAAAATATTTGCCATTTTAAACATTTGTATATACGTTTATTTGTTACTTACTTATTCAGACCACTAAAGGATATGTTTTTGATTTCAAATATTACCCCTTGTTTATAAACATTTTTAGATAAATATTATTCAATACCGAAATTGGCGAAAATAGATTTTTATCAAGATATACAAGTTCTGAAGCTCTAATTTGCGTTTAATTGCCTTGCATTTAATTTTTAATAGTAAGACCAATGTTTTTAATAGTAAGTATCTAGATTTTTAAGTATTGCTTCTGATTTTCAGTAAATCAATGATGATAATATATTTAATTGCAAATTAATGAGGCATTGCTTAAAGTCACATTTATTACAACTCGCTACCTAATATCCATAAAACTTTTACAGCAAATTTACCTAAGCATTACTTGATTTATCGCTACAAAATAGAGGGTAGTCACTAACTGAAACAATAACATTGATAACGATAATTTAGATAATTTAATTAGCTATTATTGTAAAATGATATTACCATTATTTGGTTAAAATGCACATAAAACCGGTAACTCACGCCACATTAAGTCCAATATCGCTCGACGTTTAGAATAGTCATAATTGTTCGATTGGCCACCGCCGCGGCTGATGGGCGCTTCAGATGATGAATCACGAACCGATTCGAAACATGTCGAGCTATATTCGACATATACGACACGTGAGTGAACCCATTTCATATGCATTTTAATAATATGTCTAAGACTCACGGTTATTCATGCTCTGTTCGCATACATTTTGAAACTTATTAAACCGTATCCGCATGTTATAATAATAAATCGAATATATGTCTAAATTAAACTTTTGTCAACAATTAAAGATACAATGTAACATATTAACAGCGTATAATTAGGTTACTTAGAAAAGAATTACCTAACACTTATTTAACTACACCTATTTCTACATGAAATAGAACTTTTAGGGGCTCTATTTTTAAAGTTAAATAACAATACAAAACATAATTAATTTATTAAATATTTTTATGTCACTAAATTAAATAGTTAGTAAACTCATAAATAGTAAAGAGAGGTAGAAAACTGGAAGAAATAAATCCTGAATCACAGAAAGTTTAGTAAAAAAATGTACAGAGCGGGAAAACAAGAAGACAGGAGCCCCTGAAACTCTCGCCCAATACAAGAGTAGAATATAGTTATATCTATTATTTTATAGTCAACATCGTAAATGCGCAAAAGCTTTCCTAATAAGTAGGTATTTGTAAAATTATTACATTTCAAATTGTAGGGGTAAATTATACAAAATACTAAAGTTTTCATTCAAGGTAAAGTGTAAAGTTTTAAATTATATTTTTGGGTATAAGTTGTGTTTAGCTCATTGATTATGATCACAAGTAATTAGACCGTGAGGGTCCGAATTCAATAGCGACGCGTGACCATCGATTAAGAATGAAGCACATCTCCAGGTGATACTAATATAATGCCGATTTGTAGTAGATAAGTGTACTACATTGGTTGTCATTACTCATTAGTAAGGCATGCCGTAAAAGGTCTAATATGTAAAAATACTCACAGTATCACTTACTTTTAACTCTTTAAAACCTTTACTATCACAAGCTACCGCTCCGAAATACTAATTTATCAGCCGAAATTGATATGTATCGAGTTTTACGCACAAATTCATCACGTTACTAATTCGAACTGAGTATAAAGCGAAGGGGGACTTCAAGCTACCCGGCCACAGCTAGCGTGAAGACAGCCTTAGCTGAAACTTAAAAGGGTTAACTTATAAGAGTTATTAAGATTACTTTTAATTCTAGAGCCACCTGGTGGCGATTGCGAGTAAAATGTTTGTGGTTGCGGCGCTGCATTGGAAAGCGCTGTTAGGGCGGTCGTAGGGGAGTTTCCTTTTGCAGTTCATCTTCTCGAGGGGCATCTTGGCGACGCTGTACTCACGGTGCTCGCTGACCATTGTGCAGAGGGTGCGTTTTTTCTGCATCATCTCGTCGTCACGGTCGCGCAGGCCCGCCAGCCAAGCCTCGTACCAGGCCAGCTCGCAGTCGCAGATCAGAGGGTTGTCTGCAACAAATGTTCTATATAGAAGGCGCTTCGCGTTAAGAAGAGTCATAAACCTCTTTATTTCGTAATATTAAAGCGTTTAACAATAATTAAAGAGGTATATACAAACAATAAAACTACATTTACCTACATGCTGAGGTGGGACCCTTTCGTGGCACAGCCATAGTTAGTAGTATATTTTCTTATTGTTTTATTTCATTTGTCACTATTCATTTTTGTAATTTATATGTTCTATGGCCACGACATGAATAAATGCATTTCTTTCTTTTTCTTTCTTTCTTTTCATTTGAAAAGCAAAGCAATTGCAATTCTAATTATAATAGGTGGGTAATTCAACAAGTTCCCTGTCTGAATCTGGATTCTAAACCTTACGGCCTTGTAATAGATGCTTAACGTGACCCATACAATAAGTGACGAACAGGGAACTCCAGCCATACAATGACATCTTTTCGCAAACAATTCTTTGCCCGCACGTCACGCTGAAACGGCTAGACGGATTTTAACCAATTTTGGTACAGGGATAGCTGGATAATCAAAATACTTTTACCCGACTAAGGAGACACAAAAAAAACATACAAAGTCCGCAGATACCTTCTAGGTCATTTTAATTATGACATGGGGAGTCACCCTGAATTGATTCCTCAATGCTAATGATTGTTTTACGAAAATCATGTTACTTACTATGACTATCGCAATTTTTTTAGAGTGAAATTTATCACTATTTCTGGTATTTTACAAATAAAAAAATAAAAACAGTGTAAAAAATTAGACCCTGACCAGATTTAAACAAGTATTTTAATGCCTTGATGGGGCATTACGCTCTAACCAATTAAGCTACAGAGAGTGGTGAGGATGTCTTCGAATTGTGTCACTGCTTAATGTTGTTTTTAGATCTTTTCTTTTTTTATTTAATCGGCTTAAATTGTTCAAATTAAAAAGTGTGCCCGTAAATGTTGAAGAAGCTTTTTATTCTGAGTGTCTCCTTGAAAACGAATCCACGTGGATGCACTTCAAAGTTCAGACGGTCGTGGTAAGGTTACAGTTTATTTTTAAGTAGAACTTGTTTATAATGCTATCATAGCCTTTTTATATTATTGACTAATCGCAACGATATACTAGTATACAGAACAATAAACAGACGCTTCATTGTTCATTGTGATAAAAAAGGGGGGTTGTACTTTTACATGTGTTTTTGTTTTTTCAGTCGGTAACCACCGAAAACAGGATTTAGTCAGATGAAGCATAATAGCATAATATCACTACATAGTATAAAACAAAGTCGCTTCTGTCTGTCTGTCCTTATGTATGCTTAGATCTTTAAAACTACGCAACGGATTTAGATGCGTTTTTTTAATAGATAAAGTGATTAAAGAGGAAGGTTTATATGTATAATACATGGATAATTTATCAGCATTGCACCCGTCCGAAGCCCGGGCGGGTCGCTAGTAAGTTAAATTAATTAATTTTAAAGACCGAATCTGAACAGCAATGATGCAACTGCTTATAAAATTCAACAGCACGCACGTCGCTTCTGTGGTCTAATAGGTAAAACGCCCGTGTTGGCCCGGAAAGTCGTTATAAACGAGGGTTGAACCCGCCCGAAGTATTATTGTCCGCGGCGACACATTTTTAGGCTTTCTATTAAAGGGAGAAATGGATGTAGTCAAAATCGCAAACAGAGCTAGTCCCATAAAATACTCATGGTGAAAAATACGATACAAGATATATCCTGTAATCAAAAAACATTAAAATAGAGCCATAAACACCGCTAATATTTATGTATGATAAAGTTATGTATGAAAAAGGTATCACAGGAACTGTGAACAATACATATTTATGAAAACAGCTCCCGCGTATTTCAAGTGAATAATATCCTCCCAATCTACGTGGTTGCTAACTTATTTCAAATACCGACGACAAACCTCGAAAAAGGTCAAATATCTATTTATATAATCTATACTATTATAACTAGTATTTTCAAATTTACTGTGGAAGGGGGAATGGGAGGTTGAGAATGAGTGAGTAATTTGCACGCGTGTGTGGTACAAGCTTGATGTGCAAGCACCCCGTGAGGGGAGTTCTACTTGGTCGTCTATACTTAGAGAGGGGGTTAGCAGTTGGTTGCCTTAATCAAAAGTTGCTCGAATATAAAAATTGCTTTGAAAAGGGGATGCAACAATTTGAAAATGAGTAAGAATTTGCACGCAGCAGGTGTGTTAACTTGGGAAAGCATTGGGGGTGCCCGTGCCTAGGTGGGCTCCTTGCCTGTGACGCTCCGCACCTTCGGTGCTGCGTAGAGCTCGGTCTTCAGGCTCGCTTTAAGTTATTTAGGGTTATAGTACCTAACGATCGAGGTTTTTTTATGTCTTTTAGGTGGGGGTACGCTCTTTTCTTGAAGGTTTGGCAATCCTTGCCTGTGATGGTCTGCACCTTTGTGGCTATGCGAAGCTCGGCCTTTTGCCTTGCTTTAAATTACCTTTGACGGTCGACGTCGGGGCCTTGGGCCCGCGAGCTATGGGCTCCCCCTGTGAGGCTCCGCACCATCCGTGCTAACTACTATGCTGTCAGCAACTAGCAGTATTGAGGTTAAAGCTGGTCATTGCTTTGATTCAGAATACTGCTATTTCTACATACCCATGATATCAGCGACTCGCAGCGTATCCAGGATGGGCTCCATAATTTCCTCGGGGATGTGCTGCAGTTTGTTGTTCTGCAGGTTGAGTGTCTCCAGTGAGTTCAGATTGTCGAAGCCCATCGTTGGCAGCTGATGGACCCTGGGGACAAGAATGAATGTTGGAATAAACTCGTATAACAGGGGTTTTGTTCATTATTTATAATTTTAGCGAAAACACAGCCCGCATTCGTAAATATCAGATATTTATTGTTTTATTAACATGTAGACTTTTAGAGCGACAATTATGCAATATAATTAAATACTTAGATAAATAAATAACACATTTAAATAAATATCGGATAACCTCACACAAATCGATCTAGTCTCAAAATCTCAGGAAGGTTTGTGTTATGGGTACTAGATGATACACAAATAGGGTAACGGCACCAGTGGTCAGCCAGGAACCAGTGGACAGCCTCTTGGGTCGTTTATTGGTCATAAATATCGCTATGGTTGAAATAGACGAATCACGTATACTTAAAATGATGCTCTGATTCCTCATTGGTTAATATATCACGTGACAAGAGCAGCAGGGGATCAGAGAGGAGAAATAAACTCGTTCAGACAGTTGCTTTCCACCAACCAGGGCAGTAGTGTCATGTCCCCCATATTTTGTGTTACACGTGGTGTTCCCGTAAAAGGTAAGAAAAGACATGTTTTATTCAAAAGAGTGATTGTTACTTATACAAATTCGCTTTACGATTACTTCATGTACTAAATTACATTACATTTTAATAAAAATATCGCTGATTTATGCATAAATTGAGGGGGCTGTGCACTGGGTACCACTTTTTTGCAATTTATCCAATTGTCAGCCTCCCCGGCTGTTTACTGGGTATTTCAATTATTTTTTAAATTGTGAGTAAAAACGACCGTTCGAACCGTTAAATTCAAATTAAAAAAAAAATTTATGCATGTTTGGTCGTAATCGTGAGAAAAGCCAGTGGTCAGCCGCATTTCAAATGATTTTTTACGCGGCTGAATATTGGGTACTCCCAATGATTGCTATTGCGGCTCCAGTATTCAGCGACTATCTTGTTGGTACCAATTTAAGTGATATTTTTAAAGCGGTAGGTAAATATTTGTATAGGAATCAAGAGACTATAAAAGAAAAAGGAAGGAGAGGAAGTATTAAAAAAATATTTTAGACTTTAAACTGGAATAATTTACTTCCATTTACTTCCATTTACATTTACATTTAATTTTTCAGATAAGATTATATTAATATAGTCTCGATTACTTTAAACAATTAACGAGTTCTCTCTTATAAAATAGGTACGTAATGTCTCATTATTTTAATGTGGATACACCACATTTTTTTGCGCTTTGATCTTTTTATCAATGGAGTTCTTTGTTTTATGAGAATAGTAGCTATAAAAAACAAGATTTACATAAATAATATCGTTGATTTTGATATAAATATTGCTTATTTCGATCTCATTCTTATTAATTGTTACAAGGGCTGGGAACTGGATTCAGCGAGGCTGTTAATAGGATTTTAGAGGCTGACCACTGGGAAAACGTGCTATTTTTTGTTTAAACTTAAATATATATTTTATTAAAACAATGACTGTGTTTGATATATATTGCTCAAAAACTACAATAGACCATTCATCCAATCATGTGGTATGTTTCATTATGCGACAAAAACTGTACAATTGCCAGCTGTTCAAACTTCAAAAAGACGATTGGGGGCTGACCACTGGTGCCTTTACCCTATATAAAACGGAACATCCATAAACCAGGCACAATATTCAACATTTATAGAGAGTTATGAAAGGGCAGACTGGATAACGGCACCTACGCCTACGCCTTTAACCTGCTCTGTCCACCATCTTTGTATAGGGCAGTCACATCTCCCAGCAACTGCTTTTAGAATGCTGTTGGGACTTTGCCTCAGGTGGCTCCATGAGGCTATCCGTTTCCTCATTATAAACTATCAGTGCGGGCTTCGGCAAACATGGCTGAGGCACTTCACCGACTAGGGAGTCCCATCTGATGGCTGAAGATGTTTCAAGTCTCCATATACATCTGTCAGCTAGTTAGTTAGGGATGCGCTGTTTAGAATGCTGAATCAGCATTCTAAACATTAATAAAGCACATACCATGGCTATCGCCGTTAATACGTAACCCAACAAGAAAAAACATCGATAGCCAAAATGCGGATAAATGTAACAAAAACAGTCCCGCAAACGCGACACCTAATCCTGTCGGCTCGTAAACTCAACCATCGCAAACTTTTGTCTAATTAATCAGGATCCCACCCTTTATGAGATTGTAGTCTCAGGAGTTGAGCAAACAACGCCACTCTTGAAATTAATCAAAACCCCGCAAAATGAGTGGGATATTTGATTAATAAAGCCACGCGCCGAGGTTTGACGGGGATATTAAATATTTAAAGGCAAACATTTAAAATATTTTAGGTTACGTTTGTGTCGTACGAATGAGAATAAGCTTCAACACAAAAAAAATCTTGTTAGGGTGCCGTATCTCAATCGGAACTTTTTAAGGATCACTTTGTTTTCCATCCATCTGTCAAATCCCTTTTCCGTACTCAACTAGGTTCCGTAGTCAACTAGGTACCCTTTTAGTTTCGCCATGTCCATCTGTCCGTCTGTCCGTCCATCCGCGGCTTAGCTCCGTGATCATTATAGTACTAGAAAGCTGAAATTTGGTATGAATCATTGTATCACGCCAACGAAACGGTAAAAAAAAACTAAAAAGAAAAAACACTTTTTTTCGGGTACCTCTCGTACACCTAAAGTGGGTGGTTTTTTGTTCCAACTAGTGTGTGGGGTGGGGTGTCGATGAATAGGTCTTTTAAAAATAATAGGGGTCTTTAAACATTATTTTTTGATAAAGTCAGCACTCAGCAGGTTTGTAAATATTCGTTCCGGAAAAAAAATAGCGCCCCCCTCTAACTTTTCAACGACGGGTCAAAAAATTATGGAAAAATTCATGAAAATTAGGCCTTATAAGTTCTTTCAGTGAAAACTATATTGAATAAAATCGGTCGAGCCGTTTTTGAGTTAATCACAAAATTTCATAATTTTCTTTAAAATGACGTTAGTGCCGCGCGGTGTTCTTATACTTAGAACACATATGAGTTAATTGACATTAAAACATTCCACTCAATCTGGCGCAAATAATCGATAACTTCCAGAAGGTTATAAGTAATTACAGTTACTTTGGCATTTACGACCATTTTATAGAGCTTGAAATCTTTCTCGTAATTTAAATTGTGAAGGATGGGCAACTACAGAACCCTGCACTGAGTGTGGCCCGACATGCTCTTGGCCGGTTTTTTTATGAACGCGTTTAGGAGGTATCAAGCTAAATTTAATATCAAATACTTAGGTCTGCTACCGCTTGGAGCTGTGAATAAATCAAACTTATATCAGTCAACGCAATCAAAAGATATGAGCCATTATGCTGGATTTGTTGATGCATGCAAGGGAATGAAATTTGTCAAGGAGCAACATCATCTAGCACAAGTAAATAAAACGACCGAAAATTATAAAGTTGTATTTAATTTACAATAAATATCTATTTCTGTGATCACATTTTTTTCCAGTTGATAAATTAACTGTAACGGCAAAGTTAAGTGTGTCTGTTATAGAGCTTATCTTTTTGTTAGGGCAGTTTTCAGTGCTTTCATCGTTTGTACGGAACCCTCGGTGCGCGAGCCCGACCCACACTTGGCCGGAGTTTTTACAGTATAGATTATATACTCCAGTACTAAAACAAATGCACTATCTCAGATGTACACATCATGTCCGAAGGCATTGTGTCAGTGGGTAAAATGCTTATTTTCCTCCTACTCGGAAGCCGTCACTATAAAATCACGCACGAAGGAAATGTTTACATTAATGCTTTTGTTTTCTTGACTTATCGGCCTCAGAGCTTGTCTGAAATGTCACACTGTTTATATACACTCTTTAAAGGAATGGGGGAGGAAAACAAAAGCAAATTAGTTCACGATACGAACAATCGCGATTTCGCTTTTGAAACACAAGATTAAAACCAGGGTTTTCCTCGATGACAAGATAAGTAGGTACAAGATGCAAGATTACTACCGCAAGTGGATAAATGTAAATTGTATTAAGTATAGACAATAAACTTTACTTTAAGATAAGTAAATACATTTTTAAATATATATATTATTTTTTTATTGAAAATCAAACATTCGGGGTATGATTTCTATTACCTTATTAAAGCTTTCGTGAGACATATTTAATCAATATATTAGTGATTTGCAGGTCAGTTAGCTGTCCCTGATAAAGAGCTCTATAAAAATTCAAAACATGTTGAGTCGTCCCTGACAATCTCACGTGAGTGTAAACCGGCTAATATAATTATTATTGTTTTATTCTTTTTTTCACTTTACTTTCTTCTTACTATTACTTTTTTTCTATTTTGCATTTAACACTTGCCAACCTATGTTTTGTTATTACCATAAAAAATGTCATTGATCCTTATTTTAGTACGGTTCGTTTGGAAAGTAACTTTAGGTATTTGGAATTTGAAGGAAAAAACGATTGGAGCATCACACTCATGGTGATTTACATTCGATGAGTAAAATTAATAGGGTTCACTAAACTAACTTTAGTATAATTCTATTATTGGACCCTTGTTTGGGGTATTTCTGCATAAAAATACCCATATGGGTGGGAGTGCGTGGGTGGGACGTCGCCCACGCTACGTTGCAAATGGATCGTATGACTCATATAGATAGATCCTGAGGTAATTTAATTTGACATGGAGATCGATTTCGGTAATGATCTGAAGATTGACAGAACAAAAAGGTATATTTTATAACAAAAAGGTAAAAAGGCCTAATTTCAGAGCATTGCAATGGGGTTTTTTTATAGTAAGGACTAACCCTCTAGAAAAAGTTACAGATTTATTTGTAGATTTAAAATAAGTTTCTGTCAAAAATGTCATTTTTGTGACAAGCTTTTATAGCCGACCGTACTTTTCTTTGAATATCCATCAATTGCTCACAGAGACCATTCTAAAGAGCCCAAACTCGATAGTTGCTTTATTTATTACAGAGTTCCTAGAGCCACCTTCCGGCTCCATCATCAGACCAGCTCAATGGTACCATAACATTGCATTGTCACGCGATTTGCATATTCGTGCAAAATTTCAGCTCAATCGGAAACCGGAAAGTGGGTCAAATTTAACTTGCAAAATTCCATTAAGTACAACGGGACAGGTGACAGTCAATTAAAATTATTAAGGTCGATTTGCACTTACATATTCGTCTGCAGATTGAGTAAGGTGATGGAGTCCCCATAGCCAGTGAAGGCATCCTCGCTGATGTAGGTGTTGTTGTTGGAGCGAAGGTCCAAGTGGCGCAGTTGGTAGGAAAAACATGGTAGGATAAAATTATGAAGGTTGGTTCTTCTGACTTACATATTCTTCTGCAGATTGAGGAAGGTGATGGAGTCCCCGTAGCCAGTGAAGGCGTCCTCGCTGATGTAGGTGATGTTGTTGGAGCGAAGGTCCAAGTGGCGCAGTTGGTAGGAAAAACATGGTAGGATAAAATTATGAAGGTTGGTTCTTCTGACTTACATATTCTTCTGCAGATTGAGGAAGGTGATGGAGTCCCCGTAGCCAGTGACGGCGTCCTCGCTGATGTAGGTGATGTTGTTGGAGCGAAGGTCCAAGTGGCGCAGTTGGTAGGAAAAACATGGTAGGATAAAATTATGAAGCTTGGTTCTTCTGACTTACATATTCTTCTGCAGATTGAGGAAGGTGATGGAGTCCCCGTAGCCAGTGAAGGCGTCCTCGCTAATGTATGTGATGTTGTTAGAGCGAAGGTCCAAGTGACGTAGTCAGTAGCAAAATTGCCTAGTGATAAAATTAAGATCGATTCGCACTTACATATTCTTCTGCAGATTGAGGAAGGTGATGGAGTCCCCGTAGCCAGTGAAGGCGTCCTCGCTGATGTAGGTGATGTTGTTGGAGCGAAGGTCCAAGTGGCGCAGCCGATGCAGGGGGCGCAGGGCGTCGGACGGGATCTCGTGGAGACGGTTGTCGCCCAACCGAAGGTATTGCAGGTTTTCTGTTACAAATATTATTACTTAAAAAATTAAGCTTGAATGGACAATGGTGAACAATAATAGGAATTAACAAACTAGACGTCACGCGGATTTTTATAAACACACGTATACTGTATTCGGATTTTAATTATACATAATGTAAAAATCTTCATGATCGCGTGTCTAGTTCCTGATGTGAATAAATGAGTGAAGTACACGTTCAAAACCAATGGTTAAAAACAAAGTCAAGAGTACTTGGAAAGGTGATGTGAAGAGTGAGGTCTATGTTAAGATTAGGAATAATTGAAATGTTAGACTTAAGCGATGACGAGCCCATAGGGCGCTAATCCGGTTATTGTGATATCTATGTTATCAAACAACTGACCTATTAACTCGGCGTTCTATGAGAACATTCAATTATTTTATGGTTTAGAGCTATAAAATGTGCCTTATAATGAAGCTTGTTATACCCATTATTAAATTATGAATAAAAGTTAGTTGTGGAATCATGATAAAAAATAGCGAAACAAAATTATTAACGCAGAGTTTCTTCTTTCTTCCAAAATTTTATAAAACTATTCAAATAGCCCCTTTGTAAATAAATTGCGTAATTAATTTATTGCCTCCCAGTTAATGGCTCAATTCAATAAGTATTAGAAATATTAAAAGCTCGCCTCAGTAAGCTGTTAGTAAATTTCTTATGTTAACAACTTGGTGTCAGAAAATGAAATCGTTATCACCTCATCCATTAAGTAATTTTAAGCGAGCTCGGGTAGTTAAAGTTACGTCTAGCGTGACAGAACATAATACTTTACATAGTAATTTTCTTTTATGATTGGTGACTTTCTGGCGGGGTTTAAATTGCCTTATGTTTCTTCCTATGCAATTAGATATGGTAAATTGGTAATGCGGGAAAGCCAAGTGAGAATAGTTTAAAAGTATATTTTTATTTTTTCTGCTACTGTTCTTATAATAGCACTGGCACTCTCTCTTGCTCCCTAATAATCATGGCTGAGGATCGTGGTCATTGGTGGATGTGGATGTTCTACACCTAGTTTGTATGTTCTGCCTTCACCCCTTGTCCCTGTTCATCGCGTCTCTGATGACCGAGCAAAATTTGGTTTAGGAACGGCCCTTCACTTGATCGGTCCATCTGGTTGGGGACCGGCCCCCGAGCTCGTTTGCCCCGTGTTCCCAACAATTATCAGGTTTTCAATACAAGGTTTTCGTCTTCCTTCCTCATTATGTGGCCGAAGTAAAAAAATATACACTGCTGGTAGATTGTGGATAGACCGGTTTAGACACGAAGCTGTGAAATTGGCACAGACCCGCATAAAGTCAATATTTTGAACACTTTTTTGTTTTTTAATACCTTGGGAGTTTTGGCATGCAAAACATACACGGTGTCAGAAAATTTTGTTACCTTCAAGCCCCGCGAAGGCTTTCTCGTCGATCCTCTGGATCAAATTGCCCTCGAGTTCCAGCGAGTTTAGCAGCGACAGGTGCGAGAACACATTTGCTGGCACCTCTCGTAGCTGGTTGTGGGCAAGACCGAGCGAGTCCAGGTTCCTCATGCCTGAAATTATACCTCGTTACAGAAAACTATCTCAACAATATCTACAAGGTTCCAACCCAAAATATTGCTTTAAAGCGATTGTAAAAGCGTACATATCAGAAGTCATATGAAATAAAAAATATAATTATATATTATGTAGGTACACATTTTTGTCAAATAGGCAAAAACAACAAAATCTCGGTTTTTATCGCATTAATGTTTGAAAGAATCAATACACTCGCTTGTCTTTAAAAACCACTCTAATTGGTTAAAATCATTTGGGTTCTTCCCGAGCACCTTGTATAAATTATGAATAATATTTTTTTCTGTCAGTGACATGTGTCGCTTGAAATATTTTAGACAATTTGTCTTTGTTCTTGGGCTACGTAATAATGGGATTTTCTGTAGTAAATATCAGTTTTCTAGTTCTAAGGCGGGTTGAAGATTGATAAGCCAGTCAGATCTTCTCTTTGATAAATGGACTGAAAACGTTTTTTAAGCAGTTGAGACACTACTAGTTGTAAAAAATCACTTTTTAGGGTTCCGTACCCAAAGGGTAGAAACGGGACCCTATTACTGAGACTTCGCTGTCCGTCCGTCCGTCCGTCTTTCACCAGGCTGTATCTCAAGAACGGTGATAGCTAGACAGTTGAAATATTCACAGATGAATTTCTATTGCCGCTATAACAACAAATACAAAAAAATAAATAAGGGGTCTCCCATACAACAAACTATGTTATAGATTATGGTACGGAACCCTTCATGCGCGAGTCGCACTCCCACATGCTCAATTTTTCTAAAAAAATAATGCGGGATCCGTTAGTGAAGAACTTAATGGTAATGGTATGGTTTTAAATAGTTTTTTTCTTAGATTTTCTTTCCTTTTTTAAATTGATCCACAACACTTTTTCTTGTTACGAGTATGTCGTCGTCCGACTGAAGTTCATAGACCGATTGAAAAAAGTCACACATATTTCCGTATTAAATAAACAGCAAGGCATAAAAATCGACCACGTCGAAACTTTCTACGTATTTCTGCGCTGTGACCTGTTT
The DNA here is from genome assembly GCA_947623375.1 of Apotomis capreana. Classification (NCBI taxonomy): domain Eukaryota; kingdom Metazoa; phylum Arthropoda; class Insecta; order Lepidoptera; family Tortricidae; genus Apotomis; species Apotomis capreana. Next base: position 20,406,202 of record OX392506.1, read on the forward strand.
AATGAGATTTGCATTACGTTCCTCCATCGTTCCTCACATATTTTGAAGTTTCAGTGTAGTTGATTTTTCAACATAATTGGGTAAATCAAAGTTTACAAATGGGAAAGGTGTTTTTTTCGTCATTCCTATTTCTGAATATATTGTAAAAATAGATGGAAGTAGTTTTTTTTATATATCCGAAGCCAATCCTGAGTGCGATCATAGTTAGATCATAATTAAAACAACAGGTTCTGCCGTTGTGATGATAATCGTGAAAAAGGAATGGCGTTGACGCTAGAATCGCGCGGTTAGAATGCTCGGAGAATCACCCAATTATTATTTTTACTACTAGTGATGAAAATTCAGTCTTTCAAGAAAATAAGCAGACATTTTTCCCACATATTTTTAGTAACCTCCAACATTTCAGATTATATTAAAAGGACCCACAGACAAGTTAATACCTGCAAAATCTCCTTCCGTGATGGAACTGATGCGGTTTTCCTGCATTTCCAGTTTCTTCATGTTTTCGAGCAACGCTAACGCCTTTTGCGGCACCGCGGTTAACTCGTTGCCGCCAAGGTTCAACCTCTTCAGCTTCCTGAAAGTTAACGTGTTATGAAATACTTGGTTGGTTTCATCATATTATATTACGAGTATTCGCTCGTTACGCTAGCAGTAAAATTTTAAATATAGCGCTTTGAACGCTCCTTGACTTATGTTATATTTTCACGGGTAAATAACATTATTTTTGCAAAAAAAACGTTAATTGGTGAGCTCATAACAGAGCGCTTGTTGCGAATTGTGATGGAATCCAAAAACAAGATTATATTCGTCAAAATTTCGTAACACAAGAAAACGAACAGTTGAAACGCTCCTGAACCTTACCTATTATTGTATTTATTGTTACATTACTAAGCGAATGCTCGCGTTGAGGAATACCTTAAATAGAAGCCACTTTTTCACTTCTCCTGCTCAAAAAATACGTTATTTCGCTAAGCGGGGATAAAATGGTACTTTTAGCCCCTAGGGTTACATGGAAACCAATTGTTTAATATGGCCGCTATTTCATAGTTAAAAAAATGTAAGTGCCAAATCTACAAAAAAATATATATAAAATAGTAAGCCATTGCGCATAGTGTCATATTAGTGACATAAATAACAATTTGAACTTTTTAGGTATTATTTTCTTTTCTCGCAGTCGAAGTGTAAAACAGAGTGTTAAATGCGTGGCCATTATGACACAATTATTATGTTATACTAGTCCTCGCTCACTTCGCTCGCTCATCCAAATAATCACTTCGTAACACAATGGCTTATTTTAGTCCCTTGTCAAACAATCTACTATTAACCATAGTTTGAATGAAAGGGTTGTTTTCAACCGTGTACGTTTGTTTTTTTGAACGGTGTTCTGTTCTGTGTACGTGTCTCTAAAAGGTATTGAAAATATTTATGAAACAGAGGTAGCCCGTTAATGCAAATTTGTTAATCTTCGAAACGAATCCTTTTCAAATTAATCAAAACAAACTTGCCGAGCATATTATAACGCTATCAGTTCAGTTACCTACGCACGACAGGCTTTAAATTCGTCCAAAAATATCCATAAAACATTCGCCGTCGAGACTTCACGAAGAGTCCTAGTTTGATGGGTCATTAAGATATCTCCAATTTAGATGAGAATATCAATACGAGTACAACAATGTTAACGGATTAAATTGCGTATATTCGTTATTTGAAAACCCTTTGGCAACATTTGGTAAGTCATTGAAAGGTGAGGTAGGCTCAAATAATAATTTCTTTCGGCGAACTTTGAAATAGTTACTGTCATAAAATTTCTTTCAAATTCCTACACAAAACTTCTCTTGTGTGTTATACATTTTGTATTGTCAAGATAACATTAGCCCCTTTATTGAGACCCACAATTTAGTAATTTCTCGGTTATATGTCGAAAAACGACGATTTTATTCCAGTACTTTAGTCGTCCCTGCCGGTAATTTTGGTGAGCTGCGTAATTTATTCAGCGAACTTTGACATAGTCTCTGCAATAATTTCCGACCCTAACTGCTCGGATACGAAGCGAAACTGCGCTTCTTTGTCATAAGTTGTATTTATTGTCAAGGTAACGCTATCCAAATTGCACAATTATTTAGAATAGAGTAAAACATAACATTACGTTACGACGCGGCGGTAATTTTCGTGATATCGAACCTGATATCGAACCTGTGTAATTTATTCGGCGAACTTTGGAACAGTCTCTGCGATAATTTTTGACCCTAACTGCTCGAATGCGAAGCGAATAAAATGTATCTATTGTCAAGGTAACTTTCGAAAATTTATTAAATCTAAATATAAGTAAGGCCGAATCCACAATTTTGTAATTTCTCGGCATTATCACGGACGTATATATAGGTGTTTGCTATCCAAATTAGACAACACAACACAGCACAATTACTATTGTGTTCACGGTTATTTAAATCACTAAATCAGACATATAGGGGCAAGGTCTCGACATATGTAGAGAAGCAACGATTTTATCGTCGAAATTTGCCTAAAGATATCCATAAAATAAAACATTTGCCACGAGTCGTCACGACGCGCCGCCGGTAATTTCCGTGAACAGAGCTGTGTAATTTATTCGGCGAACTTTGAAACAGTCTCTGCAATAATTTCCGACCCTAACTGCTTTCCCACCCGTGCGAAGCGGAACCGCACTTGTTTGTTATAAATTGTATTGTTAAGTAACTTTTGCTGATTTATTTAAACTAAATAAGGGTTTTTCGTTCGTTACTCGCCGCATAATACCAACTTCGAGTGTGCTTCAAGTGACACCATTTTCCCATGAGCATGACCCAAGCACAAGTATTCGAGTTCATCACACAAATATTTGCCCTGGCCAGAATTCGAACCTGGAACCGCCGACGCAGTAGGCACAGATTCACTACAAACTGCGTCAACCGCGTCGTCTAACAGATGTTAAACAGTTGTCATTAGAAATGTTCATCGATTATATAGCCTCAGGTTATGAAAGATATCCGTTTTAACTTCATTAATTCCTCGCGATAACTTTGCGTGCGTTTTTCATCGGAACTCCATTAGTTCGTACCCATTACGCCAATTACGGAGAATTGATCGTAGAAATAATATTTCAAGAATGACGCAGTAATGCCATATTACTTTTCAATTATTGGATATTAGCGTTGAAATAATACGCCCACGTGTAATAAATGGGTGCTTTTCTCACTGCGAGAAATACCGTACAATAAGCTATTACATTACAGGCGAATGCTCGGGATGAGGTTCCAATGCAAACGTAAATCAAAAGAAAATTCTTACGTGTCAATAATTTATGAAACATGTAATGTCTCGTTATTTTTAATGTCAACTTTGTATACTAAACCATTGATACAAAGATCAAAGCACAAAGAACAAAATTAAATGCGTAAACTGGCAGAAGGGATCGGGAGTCGAACCCGGTACCTCTGGAATATCGGTTCAGCGTGTCAGCGGTGCATTTCAAATTTTCTTTGTGCTTTGACCTTTGTAAAATGTAGGCCTTTTTGTATTTTATTTAAATAAAAAAAATATTCAGATATTTTAAGATGAACGTAAAGAAATTCTCAATGTGTGATATGAGCAAGCGTTTGATTGATAATTAATTTACTATTGTTGGTTTTATTGGCGAACGTGCTTTATGTTTCCCACACCCGCTTTACAGTTTGTTCCCCACTGTTTCAATTCACTGACTAGTTTTTCTATCCGGTAGTTTTTTCTGAAAATCAACCAAACCAAACCTAACTTTATCTACCGGGTTCAACGATAGTAAAAATAGTTTTTTAATTCTGGAAAACTGGGAAACAAGTTGAGAGTTGGTAAAAAAAGAACACCAAATGAAGTATACGATTGTTAAATGCATTTATTTATTTATTTAATCTTTATTGCACAAAAGAAAACTTATTTACAAAAGGCGCATTGAATTCGGCTGAAATGAATCATCTCTGGAGTCTGTTTATTCAATGTTCAGACTTCCAATTTAAAAGCAATCGTAATTTAAAATTAAGTACGTCAATATACTTTTGTTCGGAAATCAGCTTAATAATTATTATTAAACTGATTCCCGAACAAATAGTATTTTATGCAATCGTTGCACAATGGAGGTTCTTAAAGTCGAGTACCGCGTTTAGGTCACGAGGCTTGCCGAGTGGCCTATGTAAGGTACGAGACTTTAAGGCCTAATTGTGTAACTATTGCATACAATACTTTTTATACGAGCAAAACTCAGAAAAACATTTTTTTACTTTAATCGTAATTTTCCAATATGATTTTTTGTTTTTGATGTAACCTTTTTCGTTCAACTAAAACTGACCTATTAAAAAAAACATGATCGTGATGGCCATGGCGGGTGCCTCGTGATTGGTGAATTTTTTTGACAAGTAATTTCAACCAATCAGTGAGCATCAAATAAGCTTATGTTCTCTTTTTGAAATTATTAGAGTTGTGTAGAGAGATGTCTTATGAATATTAAAGTTCTGTAGCGGGTACCATAGAGTATAGAATTTTGTTACAGCATTAAAAAGTGCGTTATTGTGATTTTGCCTGTGAAATTATAATTGACAGATTAAAGTCTGCGAGTATAAAAAGTATTATTATGCATCGGAAAATTCAACCTAAATGTGCGATGTTCTTTCATTTTTGCAGTGAGATAAAATATTTCATCCCCAATCGAATACTGGACAAAGGATTAAAATCATTTTAATAACGAAATTGCGGGTATTTCGTTGTTATACAGCATAATAATGGATTTCGGCTACGAAAATATATGATTCATTATAACCCAATACTATTAGTTAATTCCTTTATGATACAAATATTGAAACAATAAAAATGCATTAGACATGTGTGAGCATATGTCTCTCATTCTGACTTAAACATATTGAAACAATGACCTAAATACAAAATTAAAAATACCCCCGAGTCAAGTAGATGGTCATCAGAACACCCCCATTTAATAAGTGGTATAAAAATGCTACTAAAACTTAACATTACTACAAAATTTGGAGTTGTTAGCAGCAATATTGGCCGAGATCTTATTTAACACTAGTTCCGATAAAAGCTAAATATCTTGGAAATGACTGTATTTAATTATACCAAACATAGCGAAGATTTATCTCAATAGAGAAAGGGCTTTCGTTTTAAAAAGCAGCATTAATCTATCCGTTTAGGAGCTATAAATAAAGCCACAGACAGACATATTGTATTTTGATTGTGAATATTATAATCTTAATATCGTTCAAAATCAAAATACACCATGATGTGATTGATATGGCATGGCATTATAGGTACTGCATGAAGCTGTGTCGTTTCCGTGTTGTACGAAAAAAAAAATACTACATCACATCAAGCATTGCAATGTTATAACGTTCCGTCGTAAGACACTACATCGTTCCATGTAATTATAGTACATACATTACTGCAGACGCCGGGAAATAAGGGCTTGCCGGCTGAGTAGGTATCTAGACGGATAGTGATGATACGAAGCCGGCAAGCCCTTTTCACGGCTAAGGCATTATACCTAGTGCTTCTCTGAAACATGCAATGAAATAAAAAAATACACCCCACAAAAAACACAATTTTAGCTGTTTAGCCCGTTCACACAGACGCCATGTTTTAAAAAAAATACTTCCCGGCCTAGACCTTAAATTTTGTATGAAATTCCTTTACAGTTCTCTCGAATTGTTCCGCCCGAAACGTAACACTTCGAAGCCTGTTTTAACGCACGTTATGACGATATTTCATTGCAAGTTTGAGAAAAGTACGTTCCTAAGGGTCCCTTCGACGACGCGTTTGGCTCGGTTTGTAGACACCTGCCTACTGAGCCGGCGGTCCCGGGTTCGAATCCCGGCCAGGGAAAATATTTGTGTGATGAACTCGAATATTTGTGCTTGCGTGATGGTTGTTCTATGTATTTAAGTATATATTTATCTATATAAGTACGTATATCGTCGTCTACTACCTATAACACAAGCCTTCTTGAGCTTAATTTTGGACTAGATCGATTTGTTCAGTTTAAGGGTTCAGTGAGGACTGCGAGTATTCGCCTGGGTATCCTATTACAACTCCGAAACATTGTTTCGGAGTTGTAATGTTTCGCCGAATTTTCATTTTCCCGAAAGTATTTTTTTCTGAAACCCTTATATTATCAGGATTTTATAAAAATCGTTTTAAACTCCATTAGTTTAAGTTAGATTGGTTTAATAAATTATTCTCAAAACAACAATCAATCATCAATTATTAACAGTTTTGTAAAAAAATGACTTTCGGACAGATTCAAATTTGGCGAAACGTAACAGATGGGAAAACAAAATTTGTGTTTCAGATAAGTAACCATTCGCCTGTCATCATCATCATTATAAATTTAAGTGTTGGCAGTGTAGCTGATAAATTAAGTTGTTTTCTCCACCTAACTTAGTCCATAGACGCTTCCTTGACTTCAATACGACATAACGTCTACCTTCTCTTTTATTAATTATTTATAAGTAACGTCTGCTAACGTAAACCTAATGTTAACAATGAAGCAAATAAAATTAAAATTCAACGGTTCAGGCAGGATTCGAACCTGCGCCTCCAACGGCTCTTTCCGGGCCAACACGGGCGTCCTACCAACTGGACCACTGTACCTGAACCGTTGAATTTCTCTCTTTTATTTTTTGTTGTTTTGTTTACTTTATCCAATAAACTGGATCACACACAAACCAGATCCAATATCTCATTTGGGCCCTGATGCTTTACTTAAGTAAATCTTGATTTACGTAGCTAAATAAAAACAAATTAATTTACTTACTTCTCCAGGCCTTTGAAGGCCTCGCCGTCAACAACAGATATCCTGTTCTCGTACAACGTCAGGATCTCGAGCGTGTCCAGGCCCACGAAGGCTCTATTGTGTACCGCCGTCACCTACAATAACAATAACGAGCGCTTTAAAAATGTTTTTAAGGCTTGGTTTATGATCGGTGGCTGTTAAGAGGCTATATACATTTTTTAGGGTTCCGTACTCAAAGGGTAAAAACGGGACCCTATTACTGAGACTTCGCTGTCCATCCGTCCATCCGTCCGTCCGTCCGTCTGTCACTAGGCTGTATCTCAAGAACGGTGATAGCTAGACAGTTGAAGTTTTCAGAGATGATGAATTTCTATTGCCGCTATAACAACAAATACAAAAAATAAAATAAAATAAATATTTAAGGGGAGCTCCCATACACCAAACTTGTTATAGATTATGGTACGGAACCCTTCATGCGCGAGTCGGACTCGCACTTGTTTAATTTTTTTTATATTATGACAAATATATTCGTTTCAACCTTCTTAAAGTGAATATTTTTTTGCCATGAGTTCTAGATGGTAACATAGCTATTTCATGCTTTCATTGCGTCAGACGAAAATAAGTTGATAAAACCATATGTGCGTGAATATTGTCATATTCGAGTAGTTCTTGAAACAACATTTTATCGATGAAAAATTCAAACTGTAGGTTTCAAATATATACCATTAGATCGCAATAGCCCTGTTCTAAGTAGTAACATTGATAATATGTTAAGAAACATGTTTGATCATAGAGAAAAATGTCTATATCAATCAGCATTTTTGAAGGAGCCTTAAGAGCATGCCACACCGTATTTTTATTGATTATCGCATTAATATATAATTCAAGCGTGTCCAAGCTAATGAAGTCTCTTTTGTGTACTTCAGTCCTATACAATAAGAATAACGGCGCTTTATATATGTTTCCAGGTCGGCGAACGATTGTTTGGTGGTTTTTAAATGAAAATTTAGCGGCGAGCATGCGACACCTTTCTATTTTTTTTTATATCTCCAAAACGACTCTCTTTTATTGGTCGATCGAGCGACACGCCTATTCGGTTTTTTTATTTTTTCAAAATGGCGAATTTATGGGGGTTGAAACCGTCAAAAATTATACAGTAACTTCGGAACAAACGGACGAGGAAATGCTGCCAGCATTTTCGGTACCATGCCGCAGGGGAGTATTTTTTTTAATTTGTTCTAGTTTAGTTTAATTTTAGCTCTTTTTACATAGTTGTTGTAGTGTTACATGTAAATTACATGTAAAAATATGGCTATGTAAAGATGAATTTTTAATTTCAATGTCTTTAGGTAGGTAGTCACTGTTTTCAGGCTTAGACTTCAGATTCAGAATTAAACTTTAATGAAACATGACGAACGAGACAAGAAAGAGAGTAGCTTACGCCTCTGACGCAACTGAAATCTGTTTCTGACAAGTAATTTATCTGTCAGCATTATTCAAAAACATTTATTGTACAATTTGTACATGAATTACGAAGAAAATATAAATAGACATATTTCAAAATTGCTTACTTCAAAATTGTAAAATATTATCTTCTGTACATCTAAAATTAATATAAGTGTCGCTAAAGAAACCGAAAAAAGGAGAATAACTTTGCTGAATATGGTAACCAGAAGATCGACAGTTACAGACAGTTGGAGACGACCTAACAGGCAATTGTTTCGATAGGGTTGGCCCTCTGGTTATTGTTCATCCAAAGCGACAACTTTCAGGGACCAACCAGCGATCATTTTACAGTAGGTGTCATAATTACTTGAAACAGGCTTCTAATACTGTTGAATACGTGAATCTCGCGTACAGGACTGCATGCTCAGCCGCGAGCGAGTAGTGCGAGTCATCGCCCGTCGTACGTACAACACTCGCTTAGAGCCTTATCACACTTGCGATTTGCGAGCGAGTTTTCTATACAAATAAGCGACGCGGCGAGCTCGCTGCGTGATCACCTTTATACAAAAGTCGCTCGCAAATCGCAAGTGTAAAAAGGGCGTTAGAGCCAAGCGACAAGACTATCGGAACTACACACTGGCTTCTCGCTGCTCGCCAACTTTAAACTAGACACGACTAGTTCGCCCATCGTCGGCGGTGGGACCAGTGCCTAATGAGGATTTTAAAATTGTATTGCTACCTACCTTATTGTGATTCATGTTCAGGATGAGTAGATGGTTGAGATGCGCGAATGAAGACGTTGGGATTGTTGCCAGGCTATTCTGAGACACGTCCAACTGTGTCAGCTTGTTACCTAAAAAATAATTCATTATTAAAAATTGAAATGTTAGCTTTTTTTTTATTTTTAATGTACTTGAGAATTTGTGGCCTTGGCGGATAAAACGGTCACGACTGATTTATGTAACCACTTCTGAACAAACAATAACAAAGTTATAATTTCCTAATTCATGACAATAAATAAATTGAAATAAATAAAAAAGCCTTTATTCTCTTACCTTAATATTACATTGCATATAAACTACGTTTTCTTAATTTACTAGGTAAAAGTCGTCTCTACGGCATAGGCACAGGCGTAGGCCTCCCCTATTTCCCTCCTCAGCTAATAACAATAGGACCAACTAGAAATATCGTTTTAAACAAAAAAATATTTTCTAATTCGGTCGAGTCGTTTTACCGTTTTCCGTTTTAAAAAACGTATTACCGTTTTCCTTTTTTTTTACTTACCAATTGAACTTAATGAAGAGTCCTCTATGACAGCCAGGCTGCTATTGTGCACAGTTAGGTGACGAATATCCAGCCCGAGGAATATGTAGGAGGGAAGCTTTGCTAGGTTATTGTGCCTCAATTTAAGATAGAAAATTATCATCGGCTTGGAGCGAAGTGTATTCATCGCCTGAAAAGAAAGATATAAGTTAATGAAAAATAAATTCATAAAAAATATAGGTACATTGCTTATATAGTTTATCTATCTTATATAGTTTTTAATTACCATTTTGCACCGCTCTATGCAAATCAACTTATTTTTGCAGGCATTTCAAATGCATTAAAATTCTCTTCTGTGTGCATACCTAAGAGAGTGTTCTTTATTTTTATAAGTATTCAAGAAATACATACAGGCAAACATAGACCCTCCTCCTTTTTTTCAGTCGGTTAAAAAGTAATTAGTAGTTCATCACATCAAAGGCTGATTGGATTGTTTGATGTTGGTTTGATGCTAGATGTCATGGAAAAGGTAAAAGCGTCGGCTTTTTAAAAAAGGTAAACGATTGTTTCAACCTCGAGACAAAAACAATAAAAATATGAACCGAAACAAGCGAAATAAAACAGGGAAATTTAGAGATCTGTTTTTTTTCCGCAAAAAGTATTCTATTAAATATTACAGGCATCTAAATTGCTTAGACATCCTGAGCGAGATGCATCTCCGGCAGGTTTCAACATGATATTTTTATTTTCATTTTCGGTCCACATTTTGTGATTGGCTGCGCCAACCTGAAGCTTCTTTGATGTGTCTTCACTGAAATTATAGCATACTACGATATGCTAATACCTTACCTTTACTATCACTGATGGAAACAAATTTTCCACCATAAAAGAACTTTAGCTACATTTTTCATCTATTCTTGTCACGTCTCAGACAACCTTTATTGCGTCTACATAATTTACGAGTCCTTGGTTTTGATTCAATCAATTTGCTTCACTTAAGTTCAGTGCTGTTTCAGTTACAAGAATTTCACGGTACCTTTTATAATTTAAGTAAATAAATATGACTGCCAAGCGTCTTTTCGTCGGATTACGAAGTTGTTTCACGAAATTTTCAGCTATAAACAAGGTATAAATATAACTAAAAGGTCTAACAGATTGCCTGCAATTTGGTAATTTATTACATCGTTACTGCACAAAAGAAAACTTATTATACAAAATAAAGACTTAGTGGCATGTGGCATCTTTACCAGTCAGCTTTCGGGTAAAGCAAAAAAAAGCCTAACGACATGAATATGCGCAATCCCAAAGTACAGATACTAGCAAAATTAAAATGCTACTTTTTAGGGTTCCGTAGTCAACTCGGAACCCTTATAGTTTCGCCATGACCATCTGTCCGTCTGTCCGTCCGTCCGCGGCTTAGCTCCGTGATCATTAGTATTAGAAAGCTAAAATTTGATATGAGTATGTGTATGTATCACGCCGACAGAACGGTAAAATAAAAACTAAAAAAAAAAACTTTTTTTCGGGTATCTCCCGAACACCATTAGGTGTTATAGTTTTCATTGAAAGAACTTATAAGGCCTCATTTTCATGAATTTTGCCATAATTTTTTGACGCGTGGTTGAAAAGTTAGGGGGGGGGGCACTATTTTTTTTATTTTCGGAGCGAATATTTACAAAACTGCTGACTTTATCAAAAATAATGTTTGGAGACCCCTATTACATACTACTGTCGGAACGATAAAAAAAATTCACCCCCACCTAATGGTGTTCGGGAGATACCCGAAAAAAAGTTTTTTTTTTTAGTTTTTATTTTACCGTTCTGTCGGCGTGATACATACACATACTCATATCAAATTTTAGCTTTCTAATACTAATGATCACGGAGCTAAGCCGCGGACGGACGGACAGACGGACAGATGGTCATGGCGAAACTATAAGGGTTCCGAGTTGACTACGGAACCCTAAAAAGTAGCATTTTAATTTTGCTAGTATCTGTACTTTGGGATTGCGCATATTCATGTCGTTAGGCTTTTTTTTGCTTTACCCGAAAGCTGACTGGTAAAGATGCCACATGCCACTAAGTCTTTATTTTGTATAATAAGTTTTCTTTTGTGCAGTAACGATGTAATAAATTGCAAAATTAAATATGATTATTTTTATGTTTTAATTGTTTTTCTTGAATCTTGAATTTTCCTCGCTGTAGTGAGGTGAAAAGTTGTGTGTTCCGCATGGCTGCAAAATTATTTAGCTTCTCGTGTCTTGAAAGCCTCGCTACGCTCAGGAATCTATCTTTGAACCATTCGCTTCGCTCATGGTTCAATCTTAAATTCCTTCGCTCGCTCAGCTTTCAATTTCAACACTCGCGCCAAATAACAACTTTGCAGCCTTGCATAACAAATAACTATTTTATCATTATATTTATAGTTATATTGTTTCATTGTTACCACTACTGATGTTCTCAACCGAAAACGGGCTTTGGTCCATAAAATGAGCTATAACTATCTGGCGTATCTTCTTTCTGGCTAGAAAAGGCAAGGTTTTTTAACTTGGGGTTCATATCATGACTCCCTGGAGTCAATAGCTATACTCTATCTTGGTCATTTTGATCCGTAAAGATGTCGAGAATGTCCTTGTTTTCTTTTTGATACAGACATTTAATTTTCATGTAATTTATTATTTGATTTCCATTTAGACCGTAGGTGCTAAAACGACCACTTTAGTCTCGCTTCACGAAGCTAAAACAACCTACCTACTTTTTAATCAGGAGAAGTGAAAAATCTATTTTCTACACGTAGCTATCCGCTAACAGCTAAGTCGGGTTAGTGACAGACTGAAACTTGGTAGGTATAATAAATTCATGTCAAAGCCATGGCGTGCACAGCATATGTAAATGTTGCTGCAGCGAGCTTGCTACAATCTGGATTGTAAAAAATGCACATGAATTATTCGTCACTAATAAGTAGAATGAATACGACGCCTTTGAAACCTATAGTAGGAGTTATTGTAATAAATTTACTTGGAATTATAATCAAATCGCTGGCTCATATATAATTTTGATGGCTCGAATACTATTAGACGATAAAATGGAAATTATTTCACGCATATCACAACAAAAGGTTATAAATATTTATAACCTTTTTTATGTAAAATTATATTGCCTCAAAAAAAACGTTTTTCATTACGATATAATGGACCTTATCAACTTTATGCCTAAACTGCTTGCTTTCTCAGTTATATTTTAGCTAATCATCAACTAAAACTCTCTTTAACGTCACATCGTAATTTTAAAACATTGGTGTTATATAATATAATCATTTATTCTGTCGACGGCTCAGTAGCGCATTTCGATTGATGATACAGTATCAATTGGTATATAGGTACTACCAATTCTTTACGACTAACCTACGACTAAAACATAATAAAATTAATAAAACTAAAATATCGATTCCTTCTGAAAGCGAAGCGAAGTAGTTCTGACACTTGGTATTTGCGTTATTTTGCTTGTAACTGGCAAGAGTCAGGGCAAGAAACAACGTGTCCGCAAAACAACGCAATGGACGTATTTACTAAAGGCACTCAAGATGCTCGTCCATGATGCCTTCAGGCTGGCACAGGATCGAGTGCGAGTGGCGACAGCTTGTCGATGACGCCAAATTAATAGACGTGGTCACGGCCAACACTTGAGGGACCGACTAAGGAGAAGAAAATACCTTCTGTATATGCTGTTGCTCTGTGAACTCGCAGAGTATGTCCAGGCCGTTCTTCTTGACGGTACACGTGCAGGGAGTCATGGTGTTGGCCGCCGGGCACTGCTGAGCGCCCTGGGGGTACGCCGGCCGCGCGCACAGTGCCACGCAGCATACCAGCAGCCAACGCCAAACCATTGTGGATTACCTGGGGGAAATCGCAAATTAAATAGTGCGTGAACTGTTAGAATGTGATTCGCATTTGATACCCTGTCTCGCACACTCATACGCAATCCAGATAGTTTTCACCCAAACCCGAATCGCATTCTGAGAGCGAATGAATTGCTGAAGTCCAAAAGGTTCACTTTTTTTATCCAAGGAAATTCGCGCGAGCAAGAGAGCAATTTTCCGACAAAATCCTTAAAAACTAATAGTTCAAGATGTTAATCAGCCTTGATCAGGATGGTTCATAGTACTATACCTGATCAAGGTTTCATAAAGGTATACACCGATGAAAATGTTGTATAATGTCCAAACGTCTCCTGTGTACTGCATGACAAAAGCAGACAACATCGTCGAGTATTTGCGAGGGAAGCCCAACTTCCTCCTGAGGGTCGAACAGTTAGAGTTTCATTATAATGTAACTTTGTTTTATCAGAGTGCCAACTGTCAAGCCTGACCTTCGTGCAGAAATAATTGTGGCTGAAAGTTGTTGTTTCGTCGTTTCTGCGGATGATAACCCGACACTCAGAAGTTGTGGCACACGTCGCCAATCTAACGTGTTATTCTAATTTTTATTATTGTATTAATAATATATTTATGTTACATTACAAGGTGTATATGTGTGTGGCCCTGATACTGATATAGATGGTTTGATTGATTGGTTTGATAACCTTATGTAATGACAAGTGACGAACTGCCCGGGAGTTTCATGATTACTCTTATTGGTTTAACTGGTGTATCTGACTCATGCTTGGTGGGCATTCCTGGTTCCCACGCAACGGATGACGAGCCTCTTCCCTGAATATTATTATAACTTGAATTGGATCTCTTCATGTTGAGAACTTGAGAGTGAATGGATTTATAGACCAATTTGTTTCATCTTAGGCTTTATTGTCAATGTACTTAACATCAGGTGAGAATAGAATAGAAATTACTTTTTTTTATAATTAAAATTACAGTTATCTGCCCGCCAAGTACGAGCAGTCTTATTTTACCTAGGTATATGTCTTATGATAAAGATCGAAGTGTAAAATGAATGGGGCTCAGTTCAACCTTGAACTGGCTTACGCGGATGCTACGTATTTATTATAATGACAGCTGAATTCGAGGAGAGACGCTTGGAGAGTGGTTTACCTCTTTGTTACTTACACATAGGTATAAATAGTACAAAAATCTAAATATAGAAATTCGTAAATAATAAGTATAATGGCTTCGAACCTTATTCCACATCACAGTAAACACATTTGGCCATCTACCATCAGGTGAAATAAAAATATTACGTAAATGCAGGATTAAGGGGTAGCGAATGAAACAATCTAGCATGGATTTTGTAGAGCGCAGGTACCCCGACCTGATACATACTAGCAAAATATGTAGAACACGTTGTTAAATATTGATAGCCCGCTATTTCCACTAAGCTGAGAGGCATGAAACATAGCAATAACATTGTGTTTGCAATTACTCAGTTGACCAGATATATAATCGTGCAGTCTTATTTACTTGAAAGTGGAGGTAATAAATTAACATAACTCAATCCCTCTAGAAGTCTATACAACTCGACTGGTTCAGTGGTAGTGCAGCTGCCTACTGAGCCGACGATCCTAGGTTCGAATCCCGGCAAGGGCAATTATTTGTGTGATATTTATTCCTAGGTTTATGTTTACTATGTAGAAATATCGTCGTCTAATGTCCAAAGTACAAGCTTAGAATAGAATAGAATAGAATATATTTTATTGTATAACTGTGCTCAGAGATGGTAACAAAACGTATTTAGTTACAACAGTTTATCCGTCACGGACGTACAATAATTAACATTTCATATTATACGTTAGTACCTACATGCATGAATTACTTATAACTATAAAACTCATTCATATTATAGAAGACCCTATCGATGAGCCAGTTTTTTAAGCTGGTTTTAAATTGTTTACTTTCAAGTGACTTTAATTCAACTGGAAGATTATTGAAGACACGCATTGCGGCAATGAATGTGAAATACATAAGTTTATTATTGACCTTCGGAATCTGATAATTATATTTGTACTGGGTGCGCAAAATTGTTGTTAAGTGATGACTTTTTAGTGAAGTATTCTCCATTGTGTTTGACAAAGAGGCAGAGCTCCAGTATGTAAATCCCAGTTAACGTAAGTAATTAATTTTCCTTGAAAACATTTCTGAGTGAATGGCGACTGTGCATGGTGCGGAAGCATCTTTTTTTGCAACCTAAACGTGGTTTCAACGTCAGTGGAATCGCCCCAGTAAATTATACCATATGCAAGTAACGAATATACATTACCATAGTAGGCACTTTTGATGACATTCTCAGAACAAGTTTCGGACAGTACGGATAAAGCATAACATGGCTTTTGCAATTTTATTGTTCAAATCTGCTAGATGTGATACTTCCAGTTGAGATGTGTATCTATTTTAATACCTAAAAAGTTAGCATTATCGACTTGTTCAATCATCACACAAATCAACATAGATAAAAAACAAATTGTATTGGGGGTTTTTATAGATCTAAAAAAAGCCTTCGATACCGTTAGCCACAGCATTCTTTTGCAGAAAATAACTGACATAGGCATTACTGGACCAGCATTTCATATCATTAAATCATATCTCCTCAATCGTTCCTAAATAGTAAAAATAGAGAATCATAAAAGTGATCCCAGAACCATCACATGCGGTGTTCCTTAAGGATCAATTTTAGGGCCGCTATTGTTTCTTATTTACATAAATAATATCTGTGACCTTGGGCTTAAAGGAAAAATAACTTTGTATGCGGATGATACGTGCCTGTTTTACTATGGAAATTCAGTCGAAAGTATCATGGCAGAAGCACAAAATGACCTGGACCAACTCAATATGTGGTTTCAATCTAATCTTCTAACAATCAACATAAATAAAACGAATTATATCATCTTCGCAGCAAAAAAAAAAAAAAATATCGAACATTAATCCTTTAAAGATTAATAATAAACCAATTCAGAAAGTTGAAAAAGAGAAATATCTTGGCCTTACTCTAGACAAAAACCTTAGCTGGAAACCACATATTGAAAAGGTGAAATCAAAATTAACATCGCTTACAGGTGGTTTAAGAAGTATCGTTCGCAGTCTTCCAATACGAGTTCGCTATATAATATATAACTCGCTCGTTAAGCCACATATCGATTATTTAATTGAAGTACGAGTACCTATGGGGTACCGCTGCCAAATCAAATCTCGATATAATACAGAAAGCTCAAAATAAGTTAGTAAAAGTATTGTTTAATTATAACTATTTAACATCGACTAAACTAATATACAGTGAAACAAAAATTATGAATATTACTCAAACATATGCTTATTACACTTGTATTTTAATTCGTAAAATACTAAATAAAAATATATCGAGTCAAATCAGTTTTAAAAAGAAATACCTTATACAGAAAATCAAATTACGTAATTCCAATGACTTAATACTACGTTCATCGAGAGCTAATACTAAATATGGTAAAAAATGTATCCTAAATGAAGGTGCTAAATTATATAATAAACTAGCATTAACCCGCGGCTTCGCTCGCGTGCCTATATAATATACATCATCCTACGGGAACAATGCTCTTTTTTTCAGGATTGAAAGTAGGCTTATTTGTTAAGTTGGGGTATAATCTGCAATCTGCATTTCCCTCATGCATATCCGTCCAGCCGTTTTAGCGTGAAGAAGTAACAAACATACACAGACTTTCACTTTTCTAATATTACTGGGAAATACTTTTTATGTTATCACAACTCCACTTTAACAAATCAAACCGAAAACTCAAGCACTCAAATCAAGCGATCTCAGCTTTTACTGTATCCAAATAAAGTTCACTTCAAAATTCGTAACTCGAAGTGAAGCTAAGACACCGGGATATGAGTGCATTTTATTTGTATAAAGCTTTTATAATGTCCCGAGCCTCCGCTTATCGACTTGAGATATTCGAGATTGGTTTAATGATTCTAAGCCATGTTCTAAGTTACGTCATGTTCTATTGTAAGATATTGAGGTTTTCTTCGTTGATGAATGAAAAATGTATTACTCCGAGCCAGATAAACGTAATTCAGAATTCTGAAATGACTTAACATAACTATTGAAAAGCTTGAATGTATTTATTACGGATGCAGGAAGTTTCCCGATCATAACTCCTCCCGTCCCAACGCGCCGCCCGCCTAGGTACCGATTGACGACGATCGAGATGCCACCAAATACTATTTTTTTAATCTATTAGGATAACGCGGGTCTCTATCCATACCTCAAAAGCAAAAATAAAACCCCCTTAAAGGATCACGTATAGCTGTTTGTCAGTCCGTCTGTTACAACCGATTTGCTGCAAAACTACTGGACCATTTAATCGGTCAAAAGCTGCAATTTGGCGCAAATGCTTTCAAGAATTTTCATGTCCACAATATAAAATTTCAAAATCGGTGGCATTTTCGTAATTAACGTCCCAAAAAACCATAAAAATTACACCCATACTCATATTTAGACATTTCAACCCCATTTCACCCCAACAGGGGAGATGTTAATTCACTTTCGCCACGTTGGATTTTAAAATCGTTGCGATTTTCGTAATCAGCGATCCGTTAAACCATAAAAGCATTACCAATGTTGATTTTCAGAATTTGTCACCACATTTCTCCCTTTTAGGGGTTGAATTAAAAAAAAAACTGAAACACGTGTTTTTTCATTTATCGTTAAAAATACTCCTGTGAAGTTTCGAATAAAATAGTTTAACTAATCTTGTTTCTATAAATAATGACACAAAGGTAAATTAAGAAAGAAAAATTGAATGCGATCTACTACAATCGAAGCGGGGTTTGAACCCGCGACCTCTGCGTTACCAGCGCATTGCTCTCCCAACTGAGCTATTCGACCGCTACGTCAGTCACACCAAATCTTTCATCCCTTAATCCTTTACGCTACTGGAGCGCCCTCTGCGTCATATATGTTTTTTGAAATGCTTATTGCGCATTAGCCATACCCTAGGATGTGCGTTTTACACGCACGATCCCCAATCCCCATTGCTTTACAGCAAGAGTGAAGACTGCGAGAGAGATGGCGCTGTTCTAAATATTTGTATAGAATCTTTTTATCGATTCTATATTTTTTATGTGGTAATACCACATTTTTATTTTTATAAATAATGACACAAAGGTAAATTAAGAAAGAAAAATTGTAGTGTAAAGAAAAAAATAAAAAATATAGAATCGATAAAAAGATTCTATACAAATATTTAGAACAGCGCCATCTCTCTCGCAGTCTTCACACTTGCTGTAAAGCAATGGGGATTGGGGATCGTGCGTGTAAAACGCACATCCTAGGGTATGGCTAATGCGCAATAAGCATTTCAAAAAACATATATGACGCAGAGGGCGCTCCAGGAGCGTAAAGGATTAAGGGATGAAAGATTTGGTGTGACTGACGTAGCGGTCGAATAGCTCAGTTGGGAGAGCAATGCGCCGGTAACGCAGAGGTCGCGGGTTCAAACCCCGCTTCGATTGTAGTAGATCGCATTCAATTTTTCTTTCCTAATTTACCTTTGTGTCATTATTTATAAAAATAAAAATGTGGTATTACCACATAAAAAATATAGAGTCGATAAAAAGATTCTATACAAATATTTAGAACAGCGCCATCTCTCTCGCAGTCTTCACACTTGCTGTAAAGCAATGGGGATTGGGGATCGTGCGTGTAAAACGCACATCCTAGGGTATGGCTAATGCGCAATAAGCATTTCAAAAAACATATATGACGCAGAGGGCGCTCCAGTAGCGTAAAGGATTAAGGGATGAAAGATTTGGTGTGACTGACGTAGCGGTCGAATAGCTCAGTTGGGAGAGCAATGCGCCGGTAACGCAGAGGTCGCGGGTTCAAACCCCGCTTCGATTGTAGTAGATCGCATTCAATTTTTCTTTCTTAATTTACCTTTGTGTCATTATTTATAAAAATAAAAATGTGGTATTACCACATAAAAAATATAGAATCGATAAAAAGATTCTATACAAATATTTAATCTTGTTTCCTCATACAAACTTTGGACCCCCATTTCACTCCTTTGGGGGGTGACTTTTGAAAAATTATCTCTTAGTGCACCCCTACACCTTATAAGGAACCTACGTGCCAAATTGGACTCTCTAGACTAGCGGTTTAGCATTTAGACATTTCAACCCCAACAGGGGAGATTTTAATTCACATCCGCCACGTTGGATTTTAAAATCGTTGCGGTTTTCGTAATCAGCGACCCGATAAACCATGAAAACAATACCCATGTTGATTTTCAGACTTTGTCACCACATTTCTCCCTTATAGGTGTTGAATTGTTAAAAAACCTGAAACACGTATTTACTCATTTATCGTTAGAAATACTCCTGTGAAGTTCCGAATAAAATAGTCTAACTAATCTTGTTTCCCCATACAAACTTCGGAACCCCATTTCACCCCTTCAGGGAAGAATCCTTTCTTAGTACACCCCTACACCTCATAAGGAACCTACGTGCCAAATTTGGACTCTCTAGAACCAGCGGTTGAGTATTTA
This sequence comes from Apotomis capreana, assembly GCA_947623375.1. Lineage (NCBI taxonomy): Eukaryota > Metazoa > Arthropoda > Insecta > Lepidoptera > Tortricidae > Apotomis > Apotomis capreana. The sequence continues at coordinate 20,426,171 of OX392506.1, forward strand.
GACATTTCAACCCCATTTCACCCCAACAGGGGAGATGGTAACTCACGTCCGCCACGTCGGAATTTAAAATCGTTGCGGTTTTCGTAATCAGCGACCCGATAAACCATAAAAACAATACCCATGCTGATTTTCAGACTATGTCACATTTCTCCCTTATAGGGGTTGAATTTTCAAAAAACCTGAAACACTTATTTACTCATTTATCGTTAGAAATACTCTTGTGAAGTTTCGAATAAAATGGTCAAACTAATCTTGTTTCCCCATACAAACTTTGGAACCCCATTTCACCCCTTTAGGGGGTGAGTTTTGAAAAATCCTTTCTTAGTGCACCCCTACACCTTATAAGGAACCTACGTGCCAAATTTGAACTCTCTAGAACCAGCGGTTTAGTGTTTAGACATTTCAACCCCATGTAGTGGTATAACAATGTCTAACTTTTAAGTATAAGTGGACGAGGTGATTTGAGCTAGTATTAAACGGAACTTCGAGAAATAAGGTTGTTTCAATAAGAATCCCCCCGCCACCGCATGGCGACCGTGACAGGACCGGGGCCATGAATCGGGGCGCGGGCACATTCGCGACGTTAGCTACCAGGCTTCCGTGTTCTTATAACCTTGAAGTGGCCTTCGGAGCATTTTTATCTTCCCGAGATGTGTCAAAGCAAAGTGGAGAAGGAAAACATCATTATACCGCAAAATGCTGCAGGAGGAGACAACGCTGCCGTTCTAAAAGACATTGGGAATCATTTGGACAAGGCCAACTGGCTTTTCGTGGTTATAATACTTGTCCTATCGCTGTTGCTCGGGTACATTGCCTTGAAGATGTACAAGAAATGCCACGCACGGTGGATGGACCAGCAGATTACGGAGCGCGGCCTGATGAGGCTTCGTTCCCTGCGTCGGCGTGAGCAGGCCAATCCGGAGGGAGATATGTGAGCAAGTGTTTCATAGTGAGGTGCAGTGAGTGAGCAAATTTTTTTTTCTTTATTTTTCACTTTCGTCTATTTTTTTTTGAAGCGGTATTTTCATAGGACACTTTCACAAGAGACGATGATCGGAATTGAGGAATAGATATGAACTTTTCCTACTAAGTTACTTTTAGAGTTAGATTCTTATTTTAAGTGAGTAATTTCATAAATATTAACACATTAATTTTCTTTAATGGCAGCATTAGAAATAAATAAATATTATGATAAGCTGTATAAGATTTTCGAATATTTACGTAAGATAGGCCCCGAACGTAGGGAAAGTAGCAAGGCTGGCAAAAAGAAATTATTAGAGGCATACGTAATTTTTGAAGAATTTCAAACTTTTGAAAGCGAAGCACAAAATAGTGTCACAGCAGATTCAATAGAGCTCTATACAGAAGAAGTGACCAGGGTAGACCAGTTATTTCGGAACATTAAAGACTTATGCAAGTCCAAATCGGAGTCTTCAGCTTCGGCAGACTCACAAAGTTCTAGTACAGACGACGAACACGACATTATGTCAAATTTCGACTTAAAGACGGCCATCGGGCTGATTCCAGTAATGGATGACAGTGAAAAAACTACCAAACAAATAATTTCAGCAATAGAAATGTACGAATCATTACTGGCATCAACCAGTGCACCGTCGCTTATAAACTTCGTCTTAAAAACGCGTTTGAGTGAGGGCGCTAAAATGCGCTTGTCACAATCTTATAGTACCGTAGCAAGCCTCCTAAATGACATGAGGTTGCATTTATTAACAAAAAAATCCAGTACTGCCCTTCAGACCCAGCTTATTCAGCAAAAGCAAGGGTCAATGTCAATTAATAATTACGCTAAAAGTATAGAATAATTATTTGTTGAATTAACAATCTCACAAGCCGACGGTGATCGCAGTACATACTCAGTTTTAAAACCGATTAATGAAAAACTAGCCATTAAGCGATTCACCGACGGGTTGCGAGACAAAAGGTTAAGCATCATTTTAGCGGCCCGTAACTACAGTTCACTGAAGGATGCAGTGCGCGCGGCTCTAGACGAGGAACGGGCGATGCCGTCATCCTCTGAAACAGATGGCGTGGTGTTATACAATCAAAGGAGACAAGGTGAGTTTCGGGGAAACCCCACAAGGTCATTCCGATATAGAGGTACAGGTAGGGGACAGAGCACCCCCAACCGTCAGCCCGCACCGCGACCCTCAGCTCCAAGGGGAAATTGGCGGGGAAGGAGTGTCGCTTCTCATGCTTCTGGATACCAAAACCGTGGGGTTAGGTACTTTAGAAATTCCCACGGGAATCGCGGTAATACATGGCAAATAAACCACATTGACAACAATGTAAATGAGCAACCGGTATCAGGTTCATCACAGACAAATCAGCAAAGTCAGTTTTTTCGTTCATAATAATATAATAAATGCAGTTAACAACTGCAACTCCGTGAGAATATCGGTACGGGATAGAGAATACAAGTGGCTAGCCGACACCGGAGCGTCTTTATCGGTAGTGAAAAATGATATTATACGCGACTTACAACTACCTATTGTAAGTGGGAGGTTTAAAATTAATGGAATTGGCGGACAATCTGAAACTTTAGGTTACGTTAATTTAGATCTAAATATAGGTAGAAATATTTTTCGACATAAATTCTACGTTATTGATGTAACACTGTAGGAATTTTAGGAATGGATTTTATGCGGAAATATGGATGTAAGTTAGATTTTGAGTTAAATACTATGAATTTGCAAGTACAAGATAAAAATTCTTATATGGTCATACCTCCTCGATGCGAAAAAATATACGAAATTGAGACTAATATGAGTGAAGAATGCCTTATCTTTCCGAAAGATTTATGTGAAGGAGTATTTTTGGCAGGAGCTATCAGTAAGCCTCAACAAGGAAAAACCAAAATACTAATTTTAAATACTAGGGACAGTGAAGTAAAATTGAGTTACTTCAGACCCGAAATAGAAAGTTTGAATTTATATACAGTGTGTAAGTTTGAACAAACGGATGTGGATGGTACGAGAGTGCGAAAGTTATTGACTGAATTGAAATTAAACCACTTAAATAATGAAGAGAGAACATCAATAGAAAATATTTGTGCTAAATTTGCCGATGTGTTTCACTTGCCAGGGGATAAACTTTCAACAACTAACATTTATCAACAAAAAATTAGATTAAAGCCAAATGTTGACCCGGTTAATGTAAAACCTTATCGACTCCCGTTTTCACAGAGAGCGGAAATAGAGAGGCAAGTCGAAAAGATGTTAAAGGACGATATTATTGAACCAGCATGCAGCGAGTGGAATAGTCCTGCATTAATTATTCCAAAAAAATCTGATAATAATAATAGAAAATGGCGGCTTGTGATCGATTTCCGAAAATTAAATGACCGAATTATTGACGACAAATGTCCTCTTCCAAGCATTAATGACATATTAGATTCATTGTCAGGATCCATGTACTTTAGCCACCTTGACCTAGACCAAGGTTATTATCAAGTAGACCTTGAACCGTCCAGTAGGGAATATACAGCCTTTACAACGCCTTCCGGTTTATACCAACTGAAACGTCTCCCAATGGGATTAAAAATAAGTCCGTCAGCTTTTTCACGCATCATGACAGTAGCAATGTCAGGGTTAACCTATGACAAAGTTATGGTATACTTAGACGATTACATTTGCCACGGTAGAAGTCTTAATAGTCACAATCAAAATTTAATGCAAATATTGGCTAGACTGCGTAAAGTAAATTTAAAGTTGAATCCAGCTAAATGCGAATTCCTTAAAAAGGAAATGCTTTACCTTGGACACGTCGTTACTCCTGAAGGAGTCAAACCCGACCCAGATAAAATAAAAATGGTAGAAAATTACCCTCTTCCAAAAAATGCCGATGACGTGAGACGCTTCGTAGCGTTCGTGAATTACTACAGAAGATTCATTCCAAATTTTGGCGAAATAGCAATACCGTTAAATAATCTCTGTCGAAAAAATACCACATTTAGTTGGAACACAAAATGTCAAGATGCTTTTCATAAATTAAAACAATTATTAGTATCACCACCAATACTACAGTATCCGAATTTTGATGACACAAATACTTTTATTTTGCAGACAGACGCATCAGGATTTTCAATAGGGTCAGTTCTATGTAACAGTGACCATAGACCTATAGCATACGCTAGTCGTAGTTTAAATAAAGCAGAAGTCAACTATCCCATTATTGAGAAAGAATTGTTATCATTTTGTTGGTCTCTAAAATATTTCAGACCGTATTTGTATGGACGGAAATTTAAAATAGAAACCGATCACAAACCCCTAATTTACTTATTTAATATGACAAACCCATCAAGTAGACTTACTAAGTTTAGAATTCTACTAGAAGAATATGACTTTGACGTAGAATATATTAAGGCTTCAGCCAACGCCGCCGCGGACGCAATGTCTAGAATTAAAACATCGAGCGATGATTTGAAAGAGATGCATGAGCATGTGGTGTCTGTCCTCACTAGAGCACAGCGTAAAAAGTTAGAGCAAAATCAGCAAGGCAACTTGCCAGTACCACAAACGGATATATCAAACAACGACCGGCCTGATCAACCGCGAGTTGTAGAAATACTTAAGCTACCGAAAGTGTACACGGAGTTGATATTTATGAATGAGGATATGTGGAGTAAAATAAAGAATAAGCCGGCGAAAGAATGTAATTTCTTTGCATATATCGAGGAAAATAATATAATTTGTGTAAAACCAGTTACTCGATCGCAATGTACACGAGCTGTCTTTGCGAGAAAACTGAGTTCATTTACAAAAGAATTAAATATAGATTGTCTTTACATTATAAAAGATAAGACAAATGACCTAATTATAAAAGAGCTAGCCCAATACATAAACAATGAACCACAATGGACCGGTCCCAGTATATGTATAATGCAAGGTGTCACACGGATAACTTGCGACGATACAAAACGCGTCATCATAAATGATTACCACATATTACCGACGAGCGGGCATGTAGGTATAAAACGAATGATAACAAACATACGGAAACGTTATTTTTGGCCAACTTTAGAAAGGGACGTCGAGAAGTTCGTTCGAAAGTGCGCCAAATGTCAACGTGAGAAATATTTTAGAGGCATTCAAGAGCCAATGGTAATTACAGATGTAGGTGAATCCGCATTTGATAAAATATTTTTAGATATAATAGGGCCCATAGTTAAGGATAATTGTAATCATAATTATATTTTAAGTTTACAGTGCGACTTAACAAAGTTCGTGGAAGCGTATCCACTTACATCAAAGGATAGTGTGACCATAGCGCGAGCCTTTGTGGACAATTTTATCTTGCGATATGGTTTTCCTAGGAAACTCGTTACCGACAGAGGGTTAGAATTCATTTCACAGGTGATGCAAGACGTATGTCAATTATTAAAAATAACACATCTTACTTCTACAGCATACCACCACCAAACAATAGGCTCTCTAGAAAACACACATAAACATTTAGCATCATACTTACGTATACAAACAAATAATCAACCCGATAATTGGTGTTCATGGTTACCCTACTGGTGCTTCGCATTCAATACAACAGTGCATACGCAAACAAAATACACGCCTTTTGAACTAGTATTCGGTAGGCAATGTAATCTACCTCAAAATCTTACTGCCAACCTTGACCCACTATATAATTTTTATGATTATCCAAAAGAACTTCGATATAGAATACAAAAATCGCAGTTAGAAGCGAAAGAAAACTTGTTAAGTGCAAAATTAACTAGAAAGAGTGTCTACGATAATTCTGCTAGGAGCATAGAATATAAGAAAGGGGACTTAGTTTTGTTAAAAAATGAAAATAGAAGTAAGCTAGATCCATTGTTTTTGGGACCATTTAAAGTAATGGAAGTTGAAAACCAAAATATTGTCATAGATTATAAAGGAAAAAATGTTAAGGTCCATAAAAACAGGACAAGATTGTTTATCTCTGAGATATCAAGTATATCGTATGAATAGTGTAAGATGTAGTGGTATATAATTAAGAAAATTTTCTGATATATGTGAAAAAATAAAAACAATATGTATTATTTTTATTTTTTGAAAAATGGCTGTAAGATGTAGTGGTATAACAATGTCTAACTTTTAAGTATAAGTGGACGAGGTGATTTGAGCTAGTATTAAACGGAACTTCGAGAAATAAGGTTGTTTCAATAAGAATCCCCCCGCCACCGCACCCATTTCACCCCAACAGGGGAGATGGTAACTCACGTCCGCCTCGTTGGATTTTAAAATCATTGTGGTTTTCGTAATCAGCGACCCGATAAACCATAAAAACAATACCCATGTTGATTTTCAGACTTTGTCACCACATTTCTCCATTTTAGGGGTTGAATTTTCAAAAAACCTGAAACACGTGTTTACTCATTTATCGTTAGAAATACTCCTGTGAAGTTTCGAATAAAATGGGCTAACTAATCTTGTTTCCCCATACAAACTTTGGAACCCCATTTCACCCCTTTAGGGGGTGAGTTTTGAAAAATCCTTTCTTAGTGCACCCCTACACCTTATAAGGAACCTACGTGCCAAATTTGTACTCTCTAGAACCAGCGGTTTGGGCTGTGCGTTGATATGTCAGTCAGTCAGTCAGTCAGTCAGTCAGTTTCTTCTTTTATATATTTAGATTACCCAAAGCAATAAAAGATACAAAATCATTTTATTCTTTTAAGCGGCAACTAAAAAAGCATGTTTTAAATAATATAGAATAGAGATAAACAGTACAAATTAAATGTGTGATGTAAAGATAATAATGAATTGAATTTTTTATACTATAATTATTGTAATAGAAAATACTAATTGTTTTATATGGATAAAATAATTCTGTGCTTTCAACAATACTCTTAAATTGTAATATATTATTATATGAATAACTAACAAATACATAATAACATAGATAATAATAATAATAATACTGTTACGAGCGTGGGGTTCGTATTTGATAGAAAAGCACAAATTAATCCACAAATGAAAACACACACTTTATTACCAAAATCACGCACTTACAATCCACACGAACTGTACTTAAAATCCACTAACACACCAACACACATCCAATAACACAAACACACTATTACACAAATTACGCACTCACTATTCACACGAACTGTACTTAAAGCGCACTAGTCACTTGAGAGTCTTTCTTTCCGATTATCCTTGTACTAGCATTCGATCGCAGTTAAAATGTAACTAACTCGCGCCGGCTGCTTGCGCCTTTTATATCCCGCGGGGCCCGCTTTTCGACGCATTGTCCACACATATCGCGAATATTCTAGTAAAGTCCAGCGTGAGGGCCGAGAACATTCGAGGCCATATATGTCTTTCTCTAATGGTGCACTCTCTGTCACTCCCTTCTCGAATGTTCCGAGTATAGCTATTTCTTTCTAGTAGCCCCATCCTTGTTACACACTTCTCGAATGTTCTGAGCATAGCTATCTCTTTCTAAAAGTGCTATCTCTGTCACTCCTACTGGAAATTTCGCCATATAATGATTTGTGCTTCAGAGGCCCATAAGGGGTCCTGAAAACGCCTGAAAACGGGTTTTCAGGTTATGGCGTCATCTGATAGAGGGTGCCCTGAAACGGACTGAAAACATGTTTCAGGCGCCTGAAAACGACGGCAACATGGGTGAAATTTCGATCTTTAGATATGTGATAGAGCAACTTCTGAAACGGCCTGAAATGACTTTTCAGCCTGCTGAAAACGCCTCTAAAGCACTGAAATTGCCGTTCAAAGTTTTTGACCTAACCTACCGGCGTAACAATACCTTAATTTAAAATAATCAGACATAATTTAACAATAAAATGTTGATAACTACTTAGTGATTAAAATAATATTCAAAATATAAATATAATATAATTTCATTAAAATATATTGCCCTACAAAATAAATAAATAAATATACGAATAATAATAATCATAATAAAGGACATATATAATGAGTAATATATTGCGAGCGTACTCGGAGTAAGTCGCCACAGCGCGCTTTAGATCTTTGGTCCCAGTTAAAGATAAGCGATGCGCTTACGCAGGGCGCTCCAAGTCGCACTGCTAATATCTACCCACCTTACTAAAAGTCTCCAATGTTAAACTGTGATTTTGTATAAAGCGACAATTACTATTGTATTATTGCATTATTACTTTCTTACGTATTATTGTATTATAATGCATTTCGCTCACTGTGTATATATATAGTTGTAAGTTATTGTAAGTTTTTCTCATATAAGTGAATTGTAATTCTTTTGAGAAAAATAAATAATCTTTGAACCGAATAACTACCGACCCCGCAGTTACGGCAACAGACCTGGGTACTGTTTTATAATTTCGTAATTCCAAGAGTTTTGTTTTCTGTAAGTTGACATTTAAGTTTATGGTCTTTAGCCATTTAATTACAACGCTCAGGATATTATTAATATTCTGTTCAAGTTCTTCATTTGACAAAGATCCCGAAAACAGAAGCGTAGCATCATCAGCAAATAATACGCATAACTCATCGACGATTTTAGGCAATTCATTAATGTAGATTAGAAAAATAAGTGGTCCTAACACACTTCCTTGTGGAACTCCAACATTTACGGTCTTTAAATCTGAACGCGTCTGTTCCATACATTTTGTAAAGTTATTGAACGATTCACTTACTGTGGGAGTAGATCGATTAGTGTGAGGTTGACCTATATTTATTTATTTAAATCTCCTTTAATCTTCCTATAAGATGTAAAAAAAGAAACCCCTTTCTCATATAAATTCTACTAGACGGCAAAGGTTGCTTTGAACCGAGATCTATGGAGGCAGATTGTTAATATAGAGTTCTAGTTACCACAATCCTAAGAAAGCAAAGACCAGGCGCAGAAGAAATGTATAAAGAATGAGAGACGAGAACTAATTTTGTGACAATACGTTAATTAAAAATCGATTCTCAATGAATTTGCTCAAAGAAGCAGGTACTCGTATTGAGGAACAAAACGGTAATAGGATTCTGAAGAAATGGTGGAGAGGCGTTCCACCAGAACGGCTACTGTGTCGGTCCAATTCCGATACGTTTTTATAAAGTATTTTATTTTTATTTTAGAACGTGTTCTTACACAATGTTTTACGGTTGTTTGCAGACCTGAGCGCGTTCAGCTACCAGGATACATTTTAACATCGGGCGTGGGGTTTTTGCTATAAATTGATAATAATCACTTACGTGTGACAGTCATGGGACCTAAGCAAAGGATCACCAGACAAAATAAAAAATCAGGGCTCCCTGTCCGTTTAAGGTTTGTCACAGAACGCCTATGAATAACAACAAACCCCCTATTATCCTTACACAACTTAGCGCGACCAGCGGGGTGGCGAGCAGCGGCCGTATAAGCTTATTTCGAACGCTAATCTCCATTTGCTTCCCACTAGATGTCGTTAGTTGTATATACAGTTAGTTTTACAAAGTACTTACGAGTGAGTCTGAGTATGTGTCAGGTTGGCGAGTGCGTGTGCGTGTAGCGTGGCGGAGAGGGGTGTGCCGCAGTCATGGGGCGCTAGGTCATATTCACAGCCCTCCTCGAACCGCCCTGGGGAAGAATAATAATATTTCACGTTAATATTTTAATTAATAGAAATGTAAATTTCACCCACAAAGCACACAGGTTGCCTAAGGGCTGATACCCTTATACGACTTATTTCAACTGTATAACGGCTGTATAAACTCTTAGACAACATTTGTCTGCTACTTGGGCACTTATCGACTAATTAATTTTCTGTAGCACAACACAACACACGGCAAGATCACGTGTTAGATTATAATAATATTCTGCTTGTATAATTTAAAACAGTTCGCCACGCAAACAGTACGGTAATGCAAAGATATTATTTCGCTTCTTAAGGATAAAGAGACATTAAGACAAATTATAGTAATGTATGTTGGGTTTGCCGTAGGCTATATCTTGGGTTAATTAGCGGTCGAGAGTGAGATATACTTGGTATTTACAATAAGACAAAGAAAATACGAACGCTATTTAGATGCCCATAACCTATCTTATACACGAATATTTTAAATGGCATGTACAGTTTTCTATTCAACATTACATAAACCCTTTTCTTACTTCTCCTGTTCAAAAAGCACGTCATTTTAGCTTCGTGAAGCGCATATAAATTTCTATGATTGACAGCTCACATACTGTATGTAACCACTTTACTTTGAACGGAGCACTCAACTGAACCAAAACTGCCTTTGTAGTTTTAAACTAAATAAAGAAGCCACGATAGAAAGCGAATCCCTCTCTTTCACGTTACGCCCTATGTAAAACGATAAAATCCCGTGGTTCCCAGAAAATAAAATCAGGACGAGACAGCACTGTCCCTTTTGGGAATTCGGAATACTTTGATTTCATTATCTACGCCGGAGCTCTGAAGGCCAGTCTTATTGGGACGGGCAAAGTGCTAGTTTAGGACACTTATTTCAACTAGGTTGACGTTTGCCCTTTAGTTTCGCATATCTATATACCTCCCTAGCCGGGCTGAAGGACGGCAATTTTGTTTTGTTCATTACGTTTGTTCGATATATAGGAATGTATTTTGCCCAGATAACACTGAAAGGTACTGTGGCAACAAGAAATGCATGCCTGCACTTATAATTTTAATATAATATGCCTAAGTTGTTGTTAGAAGTCCTTTCCTACAACAAACTTTTCACCATACGAAATAAATAAAATGTACGTCATCTTATTAATTCCTGTCAGAAGTTATGTGTCCCATAATTTTTCTACTTAAATAAATAACAAAAAAAACGGACAACCGCACACAAATCGATCTAGTCCTAAAATATGCTTTAGAAGGCTTGTGTTGCGGGTACTAAGTAGACGACGACGATACAAATAATTATACAAATACACACTTAAATATATAGAAACATCCATGATCCAGGAACAAATATTCGAGTTCATCACACAAACATTTGCCCTTGCCGGGATTTGAACCCGAGACCACTGGCTCAGTAGGCAGATGCACTACCACTGCGCTGTGTCGACTTCCAAGTTAGTTCGTTCTTTATTACCTAATCTGTAAGTTGCGTAAGTTATATAGGAAGCGACAAAACAAAATTAAATGTACATATAATACGAAGTTAGCCAAATTTGTTGTTTAAATTACGATGGGTTGGGATGGGACCAATATGTTAATTCTAATTAATGTGTTGTTTGTTTTTATCGCGATTTATTTCACCTTAATGGATCATCATATAATTAAGAGCTAGGCTACACTTCGCTTTTTCTTTTACTTCTATGATGAGTCTTGGTCTTCCTCTTTTACTTTGCCCTTCTACTTTTCCTTCGTTTATCACCTTGATGTAGTTGTCGGGGCGTATGACATGACCTAATATCTTCCTTCTCCTATTTTCAATACCATGAGACCTTTATTGATAGGTGCTTAAAATCAACAGGCAACATAGTTAAGAAAACACCAGTTCAGTTGGACGCTAAGAATCAACCAGTTACTACGACTAAAGTTCTCTCAAAGATAACCTTACTTACCTAAATATTCTTACCTAGAGGTGACATCTAATAGTAGGTATGTACATTACATACCTAGAGCAGTGAATTCGTGAATGTCCCAGATCGCCAGAGGGCCATACATATGCAATATGGGCCTTTACGAACGACCACCCGTGGTTTGTATAAAGTTTTACGTCTTTCCTTGGCCAGGAAGCGAGATTTTCTTCCCGCGTAGCGCGTAGCGGGCACAAAAACCCACTTATGGCCTAAGGGCGATGTAAATACATTAACGTCAATGTACAATTAAATGCCCTTAGTTCGTAATTGCCTCTGCGAGAGGATGATTTGTGTGAAACTGGATGCGGTTAACGGTTTGTAGCGAAGTCAGTGTATTACCTTATATGATCCACCATAACCATAGAATTTATTGACCGAGTCAGCGAAGCATCTCCGTTTCAACGTCGCCAAAAATTCTTTCGGTCACATTTCAGAACGATTCTAATAAAACCAAGTATATATATTTTTTGTCGTTATGAAAACGGTTTAAACTCACGTGAAAATAGTCAGGAACGGCCCGACATGTTTCGAACTCATATGGAGCTCTTCATCAGGGGCAGGGCAGTTATCCGTGCTGCTACGCGACTCGCGGCTCACTGCACTGGCTATCGCTCTCCTCACCACCCTCAGTACCCGCGCAGATAGTTCGCATATGATATGAGTTCGAAACATGTCGGACCGTTCCTGACAATTTTTAGCTACGTGAGTTTAAACCGTTTTTTTATAATTATTAAAGATATAATATATATATATTATATTCCACTTCTCAGATTTGATGAATCAATACTCAGTTGAAGATATAACACAATAGATAAGACTTTTGATAATATTTTTTTGTCGATTTAGTTTTTCGAAACATTTCTACATGCCGGCGATATAGAGATTGAAAACGTAAAATAGTCATAAATATTTCTGACAAAACGAAACATTATCATGAGGCCTACAGAGCAACTAGTTATAAAAAATACATACCTACCTATAAATATGGTTTGAGTCATATTGCCTTTAAAATGTATCTTATTAAAAGTCATTTAATGAAGCTTGAACATGAAGACCCACAGTTGATTTATCTTTTTCTAGTTTGCTCCACGTTTCATATCGCAGTTTGAAGAAGCAGTGCGAAGGTACGGCTTATCATCAAATGAATAAATTATGATTAACTAAGGAAATCCTGAGTAGATATTTGTTATCAAACAATTACACCAGCTACAAACGCCATTAAATATTACCCACACATTTCATTAGCCGTACAAATTTACTCTGTCCACGGCTCAAGAGAATCATCAAATATGTAGCTTGGCGAGGCGAGACCACCTGTACTAAACTTTTAAGCTTTAAATAGGTCGAGAGGGCACTATAAGCGAGCTCAAACTATACCAAACTTTACCGTATTGCCTACTCTTTTTTTGCCGTTTTACGAGTATGAGGAAAACGTCTATTTGCAGTGTTTTTGGTGGAATTATGCCTTTGTGAATGATTTTACATTCCTGGAAATTGTGAGTCTAGTTTTATGGAATTTTGAATACTTATTGACGACGCGTTGGCGAAGTTATAGACACCTGCCTACTGAGCCGGCGGTCCCGGGTTCGAATCCGGGCATATTTGTGTGATGAACTCGAATATTTGTGCTTGGGTCATGGTTGTTCTATGTATTTCAGTATATATCCATACTAATATTATAAATGCGAAAGTGTGTCTGTCTGTCTGTCTGTCTGTTACCTCTTCACGCTTAAATAGCTGAACCGACTTAGATTAAATTTGGAATGGAGAGAGTTTGAGACCCGGGAAAGGACATAGGATACTTTTCATCCCGAATAAATTTAGTGTTCCCGTGGGATGAGCGGGTAACACCGCGGGGCACAGCTAGTTTATCTATATAAGTACATATATCGTCCTCTAGTGGGGTAGTGGTATATGGGTATAACACAAGCCTTCTTGAACTTAATTTGCGACTAGATCGCTTTGTGTGAGGTTGTCCGATATTTATTTATTTATTTTTATTTTATTGAAATTTTCACGTTTTTTTTAGGTACCTGAAAATATATCAATTTCATTTATACAAACTAAAAAAAATGATTGATTTCTATTGATTTTCTAGATTATTTTGTTCCTTGGTCATGTAGATGTATGCATAAAATACGTACTTAAATACTCAGAAGTGTTCGTGCTCATCAAATATAAATGTTTGCCCTTGCCGAGATTCAAATCTGGGACCGTCAGGTCAGTAGGCAGCTTCACTACCGCTGCGCCGCCAAATTCAAGTTAGCCACATAAAAACAGACTTAGGTATTAGATGCCTACCGTGGGTGAGCTGTCGGAATGCGTTATATACCCATCTCGCTCGCTCTTAAGCAAACCAGGGGGGTAATTCGACCAATTTTAGAGAGATGATGGAGATCTCTCCATTTCATGGCCATCCGTCACTTTTGACAAGTCCCTACTTGACAAATGGCAATGTCCCTAGAACATCGCAACTTCGTCAATCCGGTCGCGCTTTATTTGCGTTTCCTTTGTATGTGACGCCATAAATAAATAGGCGCATACTTTTACTGCGTAAAATTAGTCAGATACGTTTCGTTCAAAACAGAAATTGATATGCATGAATAGCATTTTTGTCAATCATTACGCCTTCGTATTTCCAAAATTGAGATGAGATATGTAACTTGAAGCTCATCGCATTTTAATGACAGTTCAAAGGCGATATCACCGTTATCTAACAGAGTTTTGACATTTTGCGATCTCTCAAACGGCATTCTCGTATTAGGTCCCAGATTTACCTCTCAGTTATCGCCCAAACCCGATTCGCAATCTGAGCTGACGAACTGTAATTTATCTCAAAAGTTTGCTATCGTCGTTTTTGCACCGCACAGGGAATTAGACAGTTTCAACCCAAAACAAATATCCGCCATGAACTTCCTCATTGTAACCAGGAGGCGAAAGGCGGGCAACGGCACTTTCGGGACGCATAAACTGAGTTTAACTACCAATTATTATATATTAAGATCCTTTCTCGACCATATTGCCTTATAGTAATAAAATTGAATAAGAAATAAATAATATTGAATTATTGTCAGCTCACGTAGGTAGTATTGTATTGTAGATGCCAGATGAACAAGGTCTCATTTCAATTGATGAGTTTTTCAAAAAACAATTTTTTTTACAAAAAATATTTAGCTCTTGTCTTATCTCCGCGTTGAAAATAATTACAGTCAGGATTGGATGAAAATTTAGAGGTTCTTATTTGGATCGCGTAAGAGTGAGTGAGATAGTTATTAAACAAGCATTCTGATACCTCACGCACTGTACCGACCGTATATGTTATAATAAATCCTCTATTCTATATCAGAAAAGGCACTAGAAAAGGTTCTTTTTAAACTGTTTTTTTTTCATCGGTTGGTGGGGACGTTATACGATGCGCATGTATCGCTGCGAGTTACTATAGTCTGGGTAATGAAATATTACTTAACGTTTTGGCGGGAAACTTAAATAATCTGCGGCTGGTCACACTTTGTGTAGTAGGAATTATAGTTTTGATGAAAATATTTTTGATTTTCTATGCACATAAGGTACCTAAGGATATAAATGAAATATATGTTGACGTGCACTCATAGTCAGCTCACATAATTTCTACCACTATATACAGTACAGTCACCGACAAACACATAGGTTTACACTTTCTAACCATATACAAGGCGAAAAATTAAATGTAGTGTAAAGAAGACCTAGCTCTATAATAGTAATAATAATGGATTAATATTATATTCCATAATATTAATCCATCACCAAAAAAAATACATAAGTACTATTCTCAATCGGAATGTTAGAATTAGTACATAAAGTATCAAAATTATTTATAGAGGACCTACCTACTAAATTGTTTAAATCATAGACAATTGGTGATACCGCAAGGAAATATCTGTCAACATTATTTTGGCTAGCCAGACTCTAAAAACGCTCTATCCTAATGTTAATGTGCCTAAATAAAAGCAGTGTTCAGTGCTGTTTATAAATAATTTAGGTACAAACTTTACCAAAGCAATACAAACTACTTTTTTCTCGCTCAAAGTTTGGTCCTCCTTTAGGTCAGGCTTTATCTTAAATACTGACAGTAGACGAACAGAGTTCGCACGACAAGCACATAATACCTACTACCTTCTTTATTTACCGACTTATACAAGTTTAATGTTAGTGTCGGCTCCCTATCCTGCTTATTACCCAATGCTTCACGGAATGCTTCATTTCATCAAATTTTAATTTCATTAGACTATTTTTCCCCTGATGTCATACATATTTCAGAAGTCTTGAAAATGACAATCTATAGATTACGTTAAGTTAGGTTAGGGGGGTAATTCCGTCAATTTTGGAGAGATAGTGGAGATCTCTCCATTTCATCGCCTTCCGTCACTTTTGACGTGTCCCTACTTGACAAATGGCGATATCCCTAGAATATCGCAGCTTCGCCAATCCAGTCGAATTAGATTTGCGCCTCCTTTGCATGTGACGGCGTAGATAACAGGCGCATACTATACTTGTCCGGATAGTTCGTGAAATTAGAAAGTAAAGCCTGACCAGAAATATATGAGGATGCGCCATATTGCGGAATTTCACTGTAACTAATTTCTTACACTGGCAATGATTTTATGATGGTTGTCAACAATGTCAATGTCAATGTCGTGCTGATTTCTTTAAAAGACAAATATTTAGTTCGTCAACTTTGACACTGGCAAAATTGACCCAATGGGCAGTACCCATTTTTTTTTTATATATAAAAAATAGAATAGAATAGAATAGACAAATATTTAAAAATACCCAAAGAAAATGCCGAAACTCATTCACAGTCGTAAACGTGATATTATAAATAAAGTGTACACGTGTCTACCATACAAAAAATTGTCAGAAAAAGAGTGCATTCCATTAAATAATATTACGAGGTTACCATAGGAACTGACATCAGGTATTTAAACTGAGGTCATTATAGTGTGTTGCGATTGGTTGCAAAATTGTTGCCATATAAATCTTGTAAATTGCGCCCTCTTGACAATCCTCATATATTTCTGGTCAGGCTTTATTTAGGTTTGTATTATCTCATATCAAAATACCTTATGGTTCCGAAAAAAAATGCTTTCGATGAAATTGTTTTTCTGAAAAACGGAAGTGTGATGAAACGTTTGCTTTGTTGATTTTTCAAAGGCGTTTGACTCAGTGAAATGGCCAAAGCTGTGGGATACGCTATTAACAATGGGGACGCCAAAACATCTTGTGCATCTTCTAAGACGATTGTATGAGGAAGGTACAGCCTCTGTCCGGACTGATGACATCCTGTCGACTGATTTTCATCCCACCGCCGGTGTTCGACAAGGATGCATAATATCACCGCTCTTGTTCAATGTATACACAGAACTCATCATGCGCATTACTTTGGAGGATTGGACAGACGGTGTAACAGTCGGTGGATTTAAGATTGCGAACTTGCGGTACGCCGACGACACCACTCTTTTTGCAACCAGTCAACATCATATGGAAGACTTACTTCTTAAAATGGAACGAGTGAGTGAAGAATTTGGTCTTAAAATCAATCGCACCAAGACACAGATGATGATTGTCGACCGAGCGAACAATAACCTGCTCAAATTGCAAACTGCAAAGTGGTACAGTCCTATGTATACCTTGGCTCTCTCATACATAGTAGTGGTGGTTGCGTGGATGAAGTCAGAAGACGTATGGCGGTAGCAAGAAACGCAATGGATAAGCTGAAAAAAATATGGCGGAATAGACACATTACCAAAGCAACTAAGACCCGGCTCGTAAAAACACTTGTCTTCCCCATATTTTTGTACGCTTCTGAGACGTGGACGTTGCGGGAAATAGAAAGGAAAAAGATAGATGCTCTGGAGATGTGGTGCTGGAGGCGAATGCTGGGGATATCTTGGACCGAATATCGTACAAATGTGTCCATACTTCAGGAACTTGGCATCAAGCAGCGTCTATCTGCTCTCGTACAATCACGCATACTCAAGTTCTTCGGATACGTGTCGAGGCGGAATAGTGATTCATTGAGCGCCTAGTTGTTCAGGGGAGAGTGGAGGGCACGAGACCACGTGGTAGATCACCAATGCGATGGACTGACCAGATAAAATCTGCTCTGGGCAAACCTTTGCATGAATGTACCAGAAGTGCTGCGAACCGGACGAGATGGCGGGACATCGTTAGGCGGGCGACAGCAGCCCCCAAGCCTCCCTCATGATGACCACGACCGCTCTGACAAGAGCGAAACGAAGAAGAAGAAGAGATGAAACGTTTGTCTAAAACAAGGGTAAGCCCTGTAAGAGGCGTGTACGGGTGTTTGTACTTCTAGACGCTCAAACGGCTGGAACAATTTTCAAAAATTTTAGTTTGGAGGTAGCTGACACCCTGGTAGGCTACTTTTCTCCCGTGGGATGAGCGGGCAACACCGCCCGGCGCAGCTAGTGGTAAATTATTTCAAGACTAACTTTACCAAAGCAATGGTACAAACTACTTTAACTTTTACTTTTTCTTCATCTCGCTCTAAGTTTGACTCTCTACTTTCAAGCTTTATCTTAAAGACTCGCACGACATGCACAACCTACTTTGTTTGTCGACTTATACAAGTTGCTTGTCAAACTTTTAGTGCCGCTGCCCCTCATACGGATATTACTAAAGTTTGGGAACCAACACGTCCCTCCCATAAAGTTTGTTATTATTATTTCTATTGGTATGGAAAGCGCCTGTATTTGGATTTATTACATTTGGATGCTCAGGGAAATGGGAAGGGCGAGAATAAGAAAAGATTTCTACTTTTAGCCCATTATTTGAATAAAATCTAAGGACCTACATAATATTATTACAAAGACATATAGATGTTATTAAGAGAGGAAAGCGTTAAGCAGTAATGTGGATGGATTGCGGTGATATCAATAAAAGGGAAGTAAACGACCATATGACGAGAAACGGGGAAGAATGGAGGAAGAAAAGGGCAACGAGATGATGATATGGGTATTACATTAAATACCTTGTACCATTTGTGATTAAGGCTTCCAAACCCGCGATTGGAAGTCCTAATTGTGACCCCAGTTTCAGTTGTCTTGATAACTTTTTGAATTGTCTTATATTGCGGATATACTCATCAGACGGTTAAAACGCTTAAATAATCACCCATTACTAACGCATTCGAGATGTTATTTTTTCCTTTAAAGTAAACTTACACTAGGGCTATTATCAAAGCATTTAGTGCAGATACGAAGACCTTTTTCCTTTGCGATGCAAGCCTGTGAACCCAACCATGTATGAAGTTCTTCAGCTGCTATAATATCGCGATAGCAAATTTACTCTGTCGTTGTTCATTCGACTGTTTCATCTGGCTCAGAGAGTTATGCCAATATACGCTTATGCCTAAACAAACACAACGCGTTTTCAATTTACATGGTGGTCGAATCCGCTTTGTCTGTTATGCATATAGGGGAGAGCAGGGCTAGAAGTTCCCGGGGATACTCAAAAGAGATAAATATATTTTAAGATTCATCAAATTATAAAGGCTGAGTATACACATATATCCTCTTAATAACTATTTGACGCTTTTATTGCTTGAAATATTAAGAACAAGTTAAAATCAAACGTTTAAACGTCGTATTTTCGAGTTTATTGTAATTTTATCGAAAATAACTGATTGTTTTGTAAGAAGCCTCGCTCTCCCCTGCTCTAATATGTTTTACATGTATACATAACTCTACATTTGCAAAGTGCCTGAACATTGAAACAATAATAGGTACTTGATTTCTGTTATTTTAATAAACAATGCAGTTGTTAATAATTATAAAAAACTGTTTAAGCTCACGTAAAAATTGTCAGGAACGGCCCGACATGTTTCGAACTCATTTGGAGCTCTTCTTCAGAGGTAGCTATCCGTGCTGCTACGCGACTCGCGACAACACCATGTCGGGCCGTTCCTAACAATTTTTACGTGAGTGTAAACCGTTTTTTTATAATTATTAAAAATGTTTCAAAATAGTTTTAATAACATAAATGCAGTTGTTGGTTACCGTCGACATTGTTGTTGGTTTAAGTCTCGGAATTTGTTTCGTGTTGGTTTGCAATAAGTCAAATTTTATAGCAAGACAGTTAGGTATTCTGCGCATAGTTATGACCTACTGTGCCTTTTTAATGAGAAAGAGGTTATATAGGTACTAAATAAAAAACATTTTACGTGTTCTACGTATTTATACCTAATTTGAGACAGGGAGAATCAAATGCATTATGTTTTATATCCAGCACGTTCTATACCGTGTCATGCAGGTGTGATATACCTACGTATCGCAATGAAGCAATGTAATGTACCTACATTACTGCAGAGGCAGGGAATAGGTAGATTACTGTATCAGCCATTAACTGAGTGAGGAAGTTGACGACGCGTTTGGCTCGGTTTGTAGACACCTGCCTACTGAGCCGGCGGTCCCGGGTTTGAATCCCGGCCAGGGCAAATATTTGTGTGATGAACTCGAATATTTGTGCTTGGGTCATGGTGGTTTTATGTATTTAAGTATATATTTATCTATATAAGTACGTATATCGTCGTCTATTTAGTACCCATAACACAAGCCTTCTTGAGCTTAATTTGGGACTAGATCGATTTGTCTGAGGTTGTCCGATATTTATTATTTATTAGGAAAGAAATGTATATAAAAACATTGTATTTGTTCCTGGGTCATGGATGTTATCTATATATGTATTTAAATATTATGTATATCCTCGTCTAGTATCCATAGCACAAGCTTTGTTTAGTTTGAGACTAGATCGATTTGTGTAAGACTGTCACTCAATATTTATATTATTGGCTACAAGTACTTTTTGACTGCATACCTCGCAAAAGAAAGCAGGTAAAAGTAAATAATAAACCAAAGCACAAACAGAGAGGCAATTTTACCGTTAAAGAGCATTTTATCCAACACAACCTTCATGTTACATGAATTATATTACCTACCTGTTATCTACGACGTATCTACGACACACTCGGTTACCACAATCTCCTTGAACGACCTGCCTTTTAAAAAGCACACTATCACAAGTCTTTGTAGCAACGTTAGACCCACTCAGTTTCTATGTTTCTCATATCGCGAACAAATAGGGCAGGACAAATATTACGTAACACTCCTTTGAGAACACTTTTATCCGGAACGACGGAGGAACTGACCATTATTTTTTATAGTCAAATGCACTTAACTTTGTCCTGGAACGTCCCGGGATTTTTAACGGTGATATTTTGTGCGCAGAAATGATTAGAGCGGTTGTGCGCAGATCGGCGCGCGACTGTCCAGGCCCCTTCGGCAGATGATCCATTATCAGTTGATGGGCCACCTCCGTTTACCGCGTGTGAGTGTGTGCCCGTTTATTGATGTAGATGGGACGGTGACCATTCGGGCATTAAGTCGCTGAACCCGACAAAACGACTGTTTTTTTTTTCAGGGCTGGTTAGCCCTCACTACCAGTCGGACTTTGTGTGGGAGTATCCCGCTAATGGGATTATATCCGCGCCACATTGGTGATACCTACTCGATGTGGGAACGAAACGAAAGATATGTCTGCTGTTTATTATGTAACGTTAGAACAACTTCCGCAAGGAAGAAACGAGTCGATAACAACTTGCATGTTCAGCTATAGGTACCTATCATCTGTACCATATATACCTATGTATCTATAGTTGAAATCTGTCCAGCCATATTGGCATATGAATATGACTACAATAACAAATACAATCATCTACAATTTACAACATTGTAATATTGTATAGATAACTGTTTGTATGGCAGAGCAATCTCGTTTCACGCATTTAGAGATAATGGACAATGTTCAATTTTGAACGTGCAATTATTATTAATTAATTAATTATTCATCATCATCATCATCATCTCAGCCACAGGACGTCCACTGCTGAACAGAGGCCTTCCCTTTCGACTTCCATATATACCGGTTGGAAGCGACCTGCATCCAGCGCCTTCCGGCGACCTTTATAAGGTCATCTGTCCACCTTGTAGGTGGACGTCCCAAATAAAATAATAAATTATTAATTCATTTAAATTAAACCTGTGTTAATATACGGTTTTGTGGACATACCTAACTTTATTAAAAATATAACAGAACAAAATAAACAATAACCCAATTAAAATAAGTCTATCTAAATCTAAAACGAAATCTAAACTAAGTCTAAAAATGGCCCCCGTGGCATTGTACCAAAGACGCTGGCAGCATTACCTCCCTCGGTTTAGTTATCCGTAGTAATTAAATACATCTAAACTATTATTTACTAGTGGCTTTGTGTGTTTTTAAAGGACTGAAATGTGTACATTTTTTTTCATTTTCACCCCCCAAATCGCCAGTTAGAAAAAAATAAAAAGACTGAGCCGACAAACAAAATCTATATAACTATCAAACCTGCTCGCAAAATTAAACCAAAATCAGTTGAGGAATGCGACCTATAGGCGAGAACAGCCGGAAATGTGGACCACTGGACATCCGGAACTCAGAACTACAAAAGCATAATAATTATTGGGCTAGCTTCAATTAGAGAGAACTTAACTAGATTCATGCGCATGAAACAATATGCTTGTTTAATAAGCTGGTGTTTGGCTGAAGGCTATAATCGAACATAATCAGCAAATTACAGCTCGCTACAAACAGGTGCATTTTCACACGCTTCGAACCATTTGTGCCTCTAATCAGTGTGGTATTTAGTAGTTTATTAAATCCTCTCTATCCTATTTTGTCTACTAAATACGAGTATAAACCTTAATAGCAAACTAACAGACAACGCTCATACAGCCTATATTTAGTGAATGTACTTCGTATTATAAGAATATACATTTAAGAACAGTGAATCAAGGAAAGGAATTTAATTTATTAATTTTGATAATCTGAGAGATAAAATATTTGAATAGGGAAGCCAAAAGTTGTTACTAATATCTCATCATTTTAATGGGTAGGTATAATGCAAAATAATGGTCTAAAATACTTGCCATTTTCTTTATAATATTTAACGTAGTAAAGCTAAGCTGTTTCATAAAACATCATCACACCAATAATATTTTTACGTGATGTGTGTCCCGTTCTTGTTCTGATAATGATAATAAAATAAATCCCCACATATGTACCTCATCATTATCAGCCCGTATCAGTCCACTGCTGGACATAGGTCTCTCCCATGGCACGCCACTGAGCTCGATTTTCAGCTCTCCTGCCTCCAGTTATTACCTGCTGTCCTACAAATGTCGTCACTCCGCATACGAGCGGCGATAGAAGTACCTACGTAAGTGCATTCCGTCTAGCTTGTATACCGGTTAGGGTTGCCAGTTGGTCGGGAAATCTCCGAAAATCCCGGAATATAGCATCATCCCGTGTCCAGTATAATGACACTTAATCGTAACTTCACTAACTGCGCAACACGTAATTTCACTTTTTGTCCCGAAATCCCCGAATACCAGTTTTTTTTTCATATTTACAATAACTACACTTATGTATGACACCTTGAAAGCCAAGCAAGCATGGCGTACTCGCGACGAAAAGCGGAGGGGGATGAAGCGCGGGAGCGGACAACGGACATTTCATAAGAATCGGTTGAGAAATGCGACCGAGATCAGCCGGAAATCCAAACATCAGACATCGGAACATACGAATTATTTTTGGGCCGAGCTGAAACGGTCAATAAATATCCAAGGATTAATAAGCCTGCATTTGGCAACCCTAATACCGGTACCTAATCAAAATCGCGCAAGGCTCTGTAGGTCGAATCGGTAATATTAGGTTAGGAAATTGTTAATCGCAACAGCGGCAGGCATTGGATAAATTTAGAAGAGAAGCGCGATCGATCGCGTCGTGGTCACGTCGCGGGGTCACGTGCCGTCTAATCCTTGAAACCTAATATATAGACCCAATAAGCATTGTGAAATGGACACACACCGTATCGATTCTACCTTTTGCCGGAAGATGGTAATGACAATAACTCACGATTAGGTGAACCTTGGAAGGTATACAATTTTTGTCAGAAATACGAGTGCGTATTGATTTTTCTTTGTGATAGTCATAACACCAACAAAGTACACACGCGTACGTGAGCGCGTGAAGATGTGTGAATGTAGGTATATAACAAAGTTCAATGTAACAGTAGTAAAATGTATTGACTTTTCTTAGTTAACCTATAGGGAAAGGTTATGCATTATTTTATATGAGAGAGATTTACGTGTTTTGTTTAATTTCTACGTCATTACATTGGACTCTTATTATATTTACTCTGGCCAGTTTGTCCATGTTTTTTTTTTATACTTCTATAATAGATACCGACTTTTTTACTTTGTGAAGAAACATCAACAAAATTTAGACACCAAAGTTTGCATGCTGAATAAGTAGAATGTGGACAACAGCGCTTATATTAGTTAGTTAACAATACCTATGTAACCCACCCATATTCATTCATCTATTTCATTTCTGTCGTTTACCCGAATATTATACAATCATTGGACTAATATACCATATTGAACGATCGAAATGCCCGAAGTCCTATTGAATGCGATTCAGTTTTGTACTCTTAGTACTTTTATTATTTAACCCTTAAATGCACACAATATCAAAAAATATATTACATTTGATTTCTGAAATGACTGATGATCTGAAATGAATGATGAAATTACTTAAATAATAAACAAAATCCGAGACCATTAATGATCTTTTTTCCATTAATGACACTGTTTGACAAAGTTCCTAAATTGACGAGTTGATTGTCGACTTGTTATTTCTGTAGTATAAATTTTAATACTTCGTACATCTAATTTTTTCGTAATATTCTTATTCCCCTTTTATTTTAAAATTACGTTTTTTATTATACTTACTTAATACTTTTCCACGCACGCTTTAACAAACAAAACCAAAAACAATTCAGGCGGTGATTGTACCCGTATTAGTTCAAAATAAAATTAATCCAATAAAGACCAATGTATAACATTTAATCCAGGCGAATCGTGCAAATCTTTTTTATTTGTATTTTATAAGCTACTACGTCGTTACTGGAGTAAAAACCACTGCAAACATTTTATTTGATCGTTTGTGAAGGCTGTAACTAAGTTTATGGTTATGGCGGGAAGTTTGGACGGTAATAGGCTTTTCTGGCGATTAGACGAAACAACAAGGGATTCTACGCTGCGGGGAGTATCGCACTAGGTATAGTTGTGTATAGTGGGTGCACTACGCTATGGCTATGTGAATCAACATTAATCTAACTAGAGCTAGCGGGTTACAATGCTGAATTAATTATTAGCTATTAATTTGTACATCTAGTATGCTCCCAGAGTGAGCGCTTACCGCATACAGTTTAACTCTAAGGATGATGCGGAGAAGCTTCTGGCTTCTCAGGAGTTTAACAATGAGACGAGACGTTCTTATTGGTCTAATATGGCATGCTGCACTTATCCACTCAATTGCTTCGAATTTTGAGTTAGACTCTATTTATATCATAAAACAAGAGCGCTGACAGGTAGCCGTAGTTACCAAAAGCAATCTAGTGGTTATGGAATTATAAGGCAGGTTGAGTTGGAGGTTGAGGAAGACGAATTTTTAAAGAATATTGAAGGGTCTGAAGACATTTTGTCAATATGTAGACTGAACCGTTTGGATCATGATGGGCGTTGGGTTAAGGCTGAAGCTATTCGTCTGTGTTTTAAGGGAACTTCTTTACCGCCATATGTTTATGCCTACGGTTGCCGATTTAAAGTAAATCAGTACACTTTCCCGGTTACCCAATGTTCAAGATGTTGGAAGTTCGGTCATCTGAGCAGGTTTTGTCCTGCTACTAAAGTTACTGTGTCCGAAATGCGGCGGGGAGCATGCCAATTGCATAACGACTATTTTTAGATGCATTAATTGTAAAGGCAGCCATATGGCCTTAAAGTCGTGCCTGGTTTTTGAGAAGGAGTAAGAAATTCGCAGGATTATGTCTGCTGAGGGATGTATATATAAACGGGCTTTTTGGTTGTATATGCAAAATAAGGAAAAAAAGGATACGGATGTTTGTAGTCAGGATGCGCCATCTGTTTTTGAGAATGACTTAAGTTTTGGAAAGTCATATAGAGATGCTGTTTTGTCGAAGCCGTTACAATCTAAAGAGTCTGAAGATTCTGTCTGTCAGGCTGAGGGCCAACGATCAGTAAGTCAGTACAGATTAGAGAGCGAGCCACAACAAGAGGTTCGTAAGCCGCGGAAGTCAAAAAGAGTAACAGATGTGAAGAGGTCCGAGTGTCTATTGGTCAATCAGCCTACTATTGAGCGGGCTGATATGGAAGATCAAAGACAAAATAAGGACAAGAAGAAGAAACGTATTACTTTTGAAAGGCTGGTTGAGAAGACGAAGGATATTTTGTTTTCTACCGAAAGTTGGGAGGAGAAGTTCAAAACGCTGTTTGGAGTTGTTGTTAAGGAGATTTTGGATTTATTTAAGGATTTTTTTAAGGAAGGTGATTTTGTATGTTGTTTCTTGAATGTAATGTTCAATTCAATATTGGCGGAACCCTTATCGGAATCGGCTAAATTTGTATACAGTGTCTTTTATGTAAATAGTGTATACAAATTTAGTTGTTTTCGTGTACCTACATGTTATTTTTAAGTTTATACGGTTTATGTTTTTATTTATCTATGTCTTTTAGATGAATGATGTTGTGTATTAGGCCTGCTGGAGCTGGCATGTTCATAAAAATGATCAAAGCTCCTTAATTAATAGATTAAAAAAAAAAAAGTATTGCAATACTAGGGTAGAAAGGTCGTATCTTTGTATGGATTTCATAGTAAGATACGGTTTTTTTTCCGTAGCACTGCAGACTGTAGTAACTAAACTAGCCGCTCAAGGGCGCTTTACATCACGCTTCCTTATTTAGTTACTACTCATGATCTCTCCAATTTGTTAAAAATGAATCGGAAGTAAATTTTCCTTGTAAAATATTGTAATTTTGCTGTATATTATACTCGTATATTAATTAATATTATGTATGTGCCTACCTTCTCGTTCTTGTTTGCAGCACCCAACAGGGTACATAATGTGATACTTAAACTATTTACTAATCATTATGTGCAATAAACGTATTGAGTATTGAGTATATATTTTATAATCGTTCTTAAGGCCAGGCGCGCACCACGATTTTAGTCGCGCGATAATTTCGTCGCATAAATGCAAGATATGGGTTTATATGAGAGTGCGCGCACCACGATTTTCATAAACCCAGAAGTACGCTTATTTCTGCGACAAAATTATCGCGCGACTAAAAAAAATCGTGGTGCGCGCCTGGCCTGAAGAGTAAACTCCAGTCGTGCGTCGGAGCTGACACACACACTTTTTTTACTTTCCGCTAACGTCAGAGTTTTCGTTCGTTTATTTTTTCATTTATTTGCTTCTATCACGAAAAGTATTAAGAATATTTGCACACCTACTTTTTAGAAATAAACGGCTCTCAATTTGGTTTGGCGTTTGTATCTATGCGTGTATGTATGTCTTTGCAGCCTCATGTCATACGTTTAACTCAAAAAGCAGAAAAATTGGGCAAGTGCGAGTCCGACTCGCGCATGAAGGGTTCCGTACCATAATCTATAACAAGTTTGTTGTATGGGAGCCCCCTTAAATATTTTATTATTTTTATTATTATTTATTTTATTTTATTTTTAGTATTTTGTTGTTATAGCGGCAGTAGAAATACATTATTTGTGAAAATTTCAACTGTCTAGCCATCACCGTTTCTTGAGATACAGCCTGGTGACAGACGGACGGACGGACGGACGGACAGCGAAGGCTTAGTAATAGGGTCCCGTTTTTACCCTTTGGGTACGGAACCCTAAAAAGGCTATGTGTTAAATAATCGTGATCGAAATAAAACGGTTAGCAATTTGTATAAGAAAATAGTGTAATGTTTGCACAACAAACAAAAACGTATCGGGAATCGACATAATAGAGTGCAGATCGAGTTACCAACATAAAAAAAAAAAAAAACATTAATATGGTTGCGTTCTAAAACCTAACACTATGTCTTCTTCTGTCACGTGGAAAAAGTTACAAGCGCCTTCTAATTAAATTTCAAATTTCGAGCAGAGCAAGACAGTGAATATCATCATCAAAATTGGAATCCTCTCGGCAGTTATACACTTATCACACAGGGATAGTTCGAAACTCGTAATGAGTTCAGTTTATGTTGTTTAAGTGGCTGTTTAACGACGCCATTTATCACGAGTTACCGCTTAATGTGTCCAAGTTATGTTGGTCGCTCTGTTAAATAGGGAAGCATTTGGTTGACTTTTAAATCTCAATACTGTTATTTTGTACAGTCGAGTTCATTTACATCTACACACTTACGAGAACAAAAATATCTGAACACGACCCTATTGTCAGGAGTATAAAGTCGTGACCAGATATTTTTGTTCTCGTAAGTGTGTAGATGCAAATGGACTCTACTGTACAATTGAAAAAAAATTTTTTTTTCGCTTAAACGGCTGCAACGGTTTCATTTTTTTTTGTTGGTAAGTATACGGCTAGCTGCGCATCTCTAGCTGGTTGCAGGTTACTTTTAATCCGACTACGAAGAAGCACTTACCAATGACTTTTTATTTCACACAGACGAAGACGAAATTCTAGATTTCTAGTACAAATCAATTATCTGTGAATGACCCCACGGTCATGACTTCAGGAAAAATCTTAATAGCGTGATGACGATCCTGTCATTTGTTTTGTATGGGCGCGCGGCGCCGTGCCAACCTGGCGCCATCTGTTTCATAATTTCCTTTGTCCTCGCATCACGCCGAAACGGCTGGACAAATGTTAACCAATTTCGGTACAGGGATAGCGGGACATCCAAAGATGGTTATAGGATACTTTTTATCCGTCTACGGTAAAGAAAAAAATACGCAGACGAAGTTGCAGGCACCTCCTAATACTAATTACAAAGATTAAATCTTAGTCCTCTGTTCACGCCTAAGCGATAGGACGGATTTTAATTTTTTTTTGGTACACGAGAAGTCGGGCTTTCCCAGATGGTTATAGAATAATTTTTGCCCGACTACGGAGAACACAAAAGACATGACTGACTTTTTTCGGACGAAGCTCTCAGGCAACTTCTAGTTGTAGACGACAACCGCGTCCGTCGGCTATCGGCTACAAGGGCACTCCGAAACTCAGCGATGAGTAAGGAGCGAATGGACTGTAATGAGAATAGGGGAACTAAAACGGACGAGTACGAAAACGCAAACTAAATCAAACGATATATATTTACACGAATTAACAACAAACAAAAACAACAAGGATCGGAAAACACTTAAATTAACACTTAACTAATATAGTCTCTGTCTAAATGAATTTAACACTGATCGCGGACCGATGGTACTACGCTAACACTGATAAATTAATTCGCGGACCGATGGTACTACGCTACTGTATACAAATATGGTTAATACTCGGAAGTAAGGTGGAGAAGTGATTCTATACAAAAAATGGCCGTCCTTTTATACAAATCGACTCTAGGATCAGGGGGACGCCCGCCCTGTCTTTATACATTAATTTACCATAGTTATACATGACTTAGCTTAAAACTAACTTATTCTATGGATTGACGCTGTTTGAATTTACAACATTCAATATATGTTTACGTCGTGGGAGCTCCCGTCAGACTGTGAGATGCGAAAATACCTAACGATTCTTTGTCCCCGGCAAGAGGCCGTCTCGCTCGCACCGTCCGAGATATACACTCGCGCGGTCACTCTTAACGCGCTGCGCGCTGCGAGTCCCGTTTAGTCTGTGATTTGTCGCGCTCCCGGACGGTTGCGGCCGGGACAAGGTTCTACAAAATTACTTTATTTACTGAAATCTATAGTCTTACAAAGTTTCAAATTAATCTATAATTTTTCCCTAAATTTTGCATCTAATGTAAACAGAGATGACTCACCTGTTTTCGTCTTTCGGATGGAAAGTTTCTATGAATCATCTTTGTTTTGATTCTTAGTCTTTACATGGTCTTTATTAAGACATGACGGGAGCTCGGTATAATAAGTGATTTTACACATATTTCAATAAGTTTGCCACTTCTACGGGCGAAAATCTTATATCTAATATAATCGAATTATTTATTTATTTATTCTCTTAAAATTAGACGTTCTGCAGGGCTGTCCGTAACAAACTCCCCCCGTCGAGCTGCCGCGTAGACTCGGGTTGCATGGGGAGGACAGCCAGCTTCCGTACAGGGCGTCGAAACACGCCGCCCTTGGTGCGCACGTCCGCGTTCCGCACCTCGCCGTCAGGACCCGGATGCGTTGCTTCGACGATTCCGCGAGGCCAGACGTTGCGCGGCAGCGTGTGGTCGGCGATGACCACGCAGTCGCCTGGCTGGATCCGTCGCTCTGCTCCCGACGGCGATGATTGTCTGGGCGCGAGTGTCGGCAGATACTCCCGTATCCACCGCGCCCAAAATTGATCGGCGAGCGCCTGGCTGGCCCGCCAAGTGCGGCGGTCGGCCTCCAGGCACGGCCCGATGATGGGTGTCGCCGTCGGTCCGCCCAACAAGAAATGGTTGGGCGTAAGCGCCTCCTCGTCCCTCGGGTCCACGGAGACGTGTGTGAGCGGCCGGGCGTTGACGGTCGCCTCGGCCTCGGCGAGTAGCGTCATCAGCACCTCTTCTTTAGGCGCCTTGGTGTGCAGCGTTGTTATCAGCGCGGTTTTGATTGACCGCACTAGCCGCTCCCAGGCGCCTCCTTGGTGGCGCTGTAGTCCGTAGCTCTGGAGTGCGGGCAGCCATTCTTCGTAGGCCGCCCGTAGCTCGATGTCTGCGGCCCGGAAACACGTAGCATTGTCGCTCCAAATTTGTCTCGGCCAGCCGCGCCTTGCCGCCAGCCGTCGTAGCGCCATGATTGCGGAGTCCGTCGACAGCGTGTGCACTATCTCCAAGTGCACGGCGCGGGTGGTCAGGCAGGTAAATAGCGCCACCCAGCGCTTCTCGTGGCGGCGGCCGATAGTGACCCACACGGGACCGAAGTAGTCGGTCGCCGCGTAGGTGAACGGCCGATTGTGTGGCTCGACGCGGGCTTGCGGCAGGTCCCCCAGTGCCGGTACTCGGGGTTGCGTGCGGCGCAGGATGCACGTCCGGCAGGCGTTCGCGACGGCGCGTACCGTCGGCCGCAGCTTCAGCACCCAGTGTTGTTGCCGGACGTCGTTCACGACGCGCTCGTTGTTAGCGTGTGCGGCCCTCTCGTGCTCACGCTGCAGCCACAGTCGCACGAACGGGTTGCGGCCGTCGAGTATGGCCGGCGTCTTGTTGATGTATGCGGGCGCGGCGTTGATTCGTCCGCGCATTTTCATAAGGCCGTCTGCGTCGATGAATGGATCGAGCTTGTACAGACGGCTGCGTCGAGTGATGGGCTCGCCTCGGGATAGCGCCCGTAGCTCCTCCGGGAAGGCTTCGCGTTGCGATTGCTGAAGCCACATGTGCTCGGCTTGCTTCATGTGTTTCAGTTGTAGTCCCGTGGGCCGCTTCGTTTTCAGGCGCTCCGCGAACTGAAGTAGTCGCGCCGTTGCGCCTATCAGCCGGTTGTATTGGGAAAACCGGCTGATGTCAGGCAGCGGTGATGTCCACACGCTCGTAGCTGTGACTTGATGCGGCTGGGCTTCCATCTCTTCTGTGGGCGGCGCCGGCGTCTCCTGTGGCCACTCCGCTTCAGGCTGCCACAGGAATTCGGGACCGCTGTACCACCGGGCGCCTATGTCCAGGCGACGCGCGCTGTCTGCCCTCGTAGCGTCGTCGGCGGGATTTTTCTTCGTAGGCACCCATCTCCATTGCTCCGTTTCAGTGATTTCAGCGATTTCACCGAGTCGGTGCGCGACGTAGGCGCTGTAGCGGCGTGCGTCGTCGCGCACCCAGTGTAAGACGGTCCGACTGTCTGTCCATAGGACCGTCGCGTCGATGGTGACTCGGTGCTCGTGCGCGATGCTTTTTGCCAGCCTCGCCCCAATTAGCGCCGATTGTAGCTCGAGTCGTGGGATGCTCTGCTGTCGGGTCGGCGCCACTTTCGCCTTGGCTGCTACGAGGCTGACGTGTGTGTCTTCGTGTGTTTCTATTCGCCAGTAGGCGACGGCTGCGTAGGCTTGCGAGCTGGCGTCCACGAAGATGTGTAGCTCGCGTCTCGTGGCTCCCCCCGTTAGAGTGTACGGGCGGGGTAGGCGTAGCGCTGCTACGGACTCCAGGCCGCGTAGCCACGTAGCGAACTCGGCGGCTTCTTCAGGCGGCAGCGTAGAGTCCCAGTCGAGTTTGAGCTCCCACAGCCTCTGAAGTTGTATTTTCGCCGTCACGGTGTAGTGCGCCAAGAGTCCGATCGGGTCGTAGATACTCATGACGGCGCTCAGCATTTCTCGTTTCGTCGGAGTGCGGCGTAGCTCACGCACCTCCGTTGGGACCCGAATCATTCTCGTGTTGAAGCCGAGTGTGTCTGTGTTCGGGTCCCACATCAGCCCGAGTATCTTCTGGCTATTGTCGCCGCCTAGCTGCGCGGGCGTTGTGGCTCGGAGCTCCATAGGTAGCGACTGTATGAGTTTAGTCGCGTTGGAGCTCCATCCGCGCAGCAAGAATCCGCCCAGTCTGTGTGAGGCGGCGACTTCTAGGGATTTTTCGCAGGCCTCCTCTTCAGTTTGAAAGCTCGAGACGAAGTCATCCATGTAGTGGTTTTCAGTGATCTCTCGTACAGCCAACGGGTGTGTCTGCGCGTTCTCTTCGGCGTTATGATCCCGCACGCTGTGGGCCAGGAACGGACTGCTCGCCGCACCGAAGAAAATCGACGTCAGCTGGTACACGGTCGGAGGTCGCGATCTGTCGGCGCCTCTCCATAGAAACATCTGTGACGGCCTGTCCTCTTCTCTCAGTTTGATTTGTAGGAACATCTCCGCGATGTCGGCCGTCACGGCGTAGGCTCCTTCTCTGAAGCGGTATAGTATGCCCAGTATTGAGCGCAGCTTGTCGGGTCCCTCCAGTATGTAGTCATTCAAGCTGCGGCCTTGTGAGGTGGCCGCAGCGTCGAATACAAGCCGGATGCGTCCAGGTTTATTCGGGTTCGTAACCGCGAAGTGGGGCAGGAACCATGTAGTGCTGCTTGGCGCCGGCACCGTCCGCTCGGCGTATTTCTTCTCAATTAAATTTTCAATCTCCTTGGTGTAGGCTTCAGCAAACTGCGGGTCGCGGTCCATCTTCCTCTCGATGCCTTGTAACCGCTGTAGGGCCATGTTGTACGTCGGCGGCATGTTAGGGTTGTCGTCGCGCCATAGCTGCCCGATTTCATAGCGTGGGCCGTCGACTCGCCGTACTGTGTTGTTGAAGATTGTGACAGCCCACTCGTCTCGCGGGGTAGTCTTCTTTGCTGCCGTTATCCCCAATGAGTCGATGTCGAAGTAATTCTTCAGTTGTGCATTGAGGTCGTCGTCTCGAACGGCGTAGCAATGTTGAACGGCTTCTTCTTGATTTCTTCGAATGATTTTCGGCGCCGTTCCAAA
Source organism: Apotomis capreana (assembly GCA_947623375.1). Classification (NCBI taxonomy): domain Eukaryota; kingdom Metazoa; phylum Arthropoda; class Insecta; order Lepidoptera; family Tortricidae; genus Apotomis; species Apotomis capreana. Next base: position 20,459,262 of record OX392506.1, read on the forward strand.
CACCAACCAGCCCAATGGAGATAGGAGGGCGGCGGGTTCATTGATTCTGCCCACGCGGATCTCGTACGGCATCAGATGCCAATTGTCGGCTCCTATGAGTATGCGTGGGCGAGCTTCGTCGTAGCAGGCGGCACCCATGTCAGCGAGATGCGGGAACTGCGTGACGTATCTTCTATCGGCTCGTTGTGCGCGGAGGCTCAGATCATCCACGGTACGCAGCATTATAGGGTGTGCTGGACCGCCCGTCTGGCTGCGCACGTGAGCGTGTACTCGACGGCTCTTCTGCTCGGTAGCCATCGATCCCACGCCTTGTATGTGTAGGCGTGTGGTGGTGCCGTCGGCGCCGATCTCGTTCGCGAGGCTCTCTTCAACGAGCGAGATTGTGGAGCCCTGGTCCATCAGAGCGTAGGCCAGTGTCTCGCCGCGGAGCCCGCCGATGATGATTGGGATAATCTTCAGAAGCACGGTCGAAGTGGTACGACCGAACTCCGCAGTGCTCGCCGTAACTTCGTGTGTGCACGCCGTCGTCTCGGGTGCGTCCGTAGTTGCGTGCGTAGCAGGTTGGCGCCGCGACGCCATTGTATGATGCGTAGCGGCTTGATGTGGCGGAGCGGCGGGTGTAGCCCTCGGCGTCGCGACGTCTTGCTCAGTCGCGTATGGGGCCGGCGCGTACGGATAGGGCGCGTACGGGACGGCGTGTTGCATCGGGATATACGGCGCTGGGGCGTTCGGCGTATAGGGTTGCTTCGTTGTTGGCGGGCCCGCTTCAGAGTGTAGCAGGCGGTGATGCGGGTAAGTGCACCCGGGAACACCGCAGCCGCGGGCTCGGCATTGGTCGCGGCGATGCCGCCGATCCAGGCATTTGAAGCAGATTCTGTTGTTGCGGACTCAATCCCATCGGGCTCCGACTGTCATGTTGAGTATCTTGCGACATTCTGTAGTGCGATGAGAGCCGCCGCAGCATAGGCAGGCGTCGGCGTGCTCTGTAGTATAGGTCTGCGCTCGATCTTTGAGAGGGCGTCGTACGGCTCCTCTTCCGGCGCCGCTGCTTGTTGCTCGATTGTCTGGGACGCGCTGCGATCCCCGTAGCTCGGCGGCGGGCGTCGGTCTTCTTGTCGGCGCTTTGGCGTGGGAAAATTCCATTTCCGCATCGCTCTCCTCCAGTAGGAATTCCGCCATGAGCATGAGTTCGCTCTCGGCGGAATGTAGGCGCTCCTTGGCGTAGGAGCACCATCGGCTGCGTAAGTGCGGGCTTAGGCGCTCCGTCACTTCTCTGATTAGCAGCGGGTTGGCGCCGTAGCTACGGCGATCGAGGTCCACCAGCGTCGAGACGATGTTCATGACCTTGATGGCGAAGTTGTTGAGATCGATGGCGCTCGGTCCCAATGGCGGCATCCTCTTCAGCTCTTCTATGGCTCGGTCGATGAGAAGGTCAGTCCGCCCGAAGTTTTTCTTCAGTACTCGTATGATGAGCTCGGGGCGGGTCGACGAGGCAAGCATGTGTTGTACGCATTGCCTCGCCTCTCCCTTCAGGCTGTGGCGCAGGCGCGCGACGTTCTCAAATGGCGAGAATTTGTAGCGCGCAGTGCTCTCGGTGTAGCCGTTGTAAAATGTGAGCCACTCGCTCGGCTCCCCGGAGAATGGCGGCAACTCGTAGACTTGACGTGGAGGTGGCCGCATCATTGTTTCGATTGTGTCCGTCAGGCGGTCGATAGCTCGTCCTCTGCTCGTCGATCGCTCCCACTGGCTATGTGGCGTCTGTGGCTCGTGCTGTTGCCGCCCGCGTGTCTCGCGTTGCGGCGTCCGTGCTCGAGCATGCTTCGCATTGTCCGCGTCAGCATCTTGTACGCCTGTCAGCCAGTCGTCGACTCGACGATGAGAGTCAGCTTGAGAACCGCCGGCTCGGGATTGTTCATTGATGCGCTCCATTTCGACCGCGAGCCTCTTCTCGACGAGCTCGCGTTCCAGTTCGCAGCGTAGTTGCTTGAGCCGCTCCATAGCGGCGAGCTCCGCCTCGCGGCGGAGCACGTCCGTCGCGTTCGACGCTCTTGAGTAAAGTGATGCAGGTTTCCATTCTTGCGTCACACACATCCCGACGTGGGAGTGTGGGGAGGCCATGTCAGGGCTTTGCCCTCTGTGGCGGCATCTCCTCCGTTCGCAACTACGAACGGGACGTCTCGTTCTGAGACGCTTTAATTGTGTTTTTTTCTTCCTGTTCTGGCGGTGTGTTGTTCGCTTGCTGCCTGTACCAAGCTACAGTGAAAACAGGCGATGATGGTGGAGGCGAGGCTGGTGGCTATCTTGCTCAGCTGCAGGCGAGCACGTTGGCCTTTCTGCGGCTTTGCGGTAATGTTGGCCAATCTTTGGCGTTGTGGGCACCTGGTATTCCAGGGGACTCAGTCGGGGGGCACGAGCTCTCTCGGCAGAGCCCTGCCCCGTACGTCTGGTGGACGAGCGTGGAGTGGCGCGATCCCCTCGAGGCTGGGAATCCCCGAGTGATCAGCGCGGCGGAACATGGCTCCAGCCAGTTGCCCTATGAAGGCGTCCAGCCCTTGCCATTTCAGGTCTCGGTGAATAGTCTCGTTCCGCATGTAGCGCGGGGCCGAGAATATGGTGCGCAGGGCTTGGTTCTCCTGCGCACGCAGCCTTATCTTGTTGGAAGCGGATGTAAGAGCGTACCATGCGGGTGCCGCGTAGGTCAAGCGGGACCGCAGGTACGTCTTATATATCCCAAGCTTTATGCGCAAGGGAAGGCTGCTGGCAAGGACTGGTCGGAGTTTGATGGCTGCTCCTCTTGTCCGCCGGATCGTTTCGTCCACGTGTTTCGCCATGGTGAGTCCCCTGTCGATGGTCACACCCAGGTACTTGGCCGTGTGAGACCATTGAATGTCCTGTCCGGACATGCGAAGTTGTGGAGGCAGCTGCTTTCTTCCTGTCACGAGTGCCTGTGTTTTCCCCACATTCACCGACAGTCGCCAACGGGAGAGCCAGTCGGGCAGGACGTCAAGCTGACGCTGGATCTTCCTGGCCGCGTGCTTCATGCTCATGGACGTCGCGAAAAACGCCGCGTCGTCCGCGTACAGCCCCAGCTTGACGTCGCCCTCCACCGGTATGTCGTCGGTGTAGTGGGCGTAACAGGCTGGAGACAGGCAGCTTCCTTGGGGAACACCCGCCAGTATCGGGCGCTCCGTCGAGGTGGCGTCCTCCACCGCCACCTGGTATTTTCGTCCGGACAGGAATGATGCGACCACTCGTACCACCCGTCGGGGTGCAGAAGACGTTGACAGTTTGTACACTAGGCCCTCGTGCCACACCCTGTCAAACGCCTTTTCCATGTCAAGGAATACTGCAACCGTGACCTTCTTGGCGTTCATGGCCACCGCCATGTGGTGCAGTACCCTTGACAGCTGCAGAGTCGTGCTGTGCTCTGCACGGAATCCGAATTGCTCGGGTCGGGGCTCGATGTGCGGCTGAAGTTGGCTCAGCAGGAGCTTCTCGAACACCTTCGACATCGTGCTTAGTAGAGTTATCGGGCGGTAACTCTCCGGCTTCTTCATGCTTTTCCCAGGCTTGTGTAGCATTATGACCCGGCCAAGCTTCCACGAGGAGGGGAAGTGTCCGGAACGCAGGATCCCATTGAACAGGCGCGCCACCGCCGCAATCGCTCGCGGCGGCAGGTGGTGGAGTGCCCTGTTCGGGATCGCATCGGCGCCCGGTGCCTTTCTTGGCTTTGTCCGCTGAAGTTCTCGCTTGACCTGGCCGGGTGTGAAGAAGACGGGGTCCTCTTCCGCCTCGATAGGTGCCGCGAAGTATCGTGTGAGGTGTTGCTCTACTGCTGAGACGTGCTCCACATCGTCCGTCGGATTGGGCTGGAACTGGGCTTGCAGGCTGTCCGCGAAGATTTCGGCCCTGTCTTTCGCGTGGTAGCGTGGAGTCCCATGCTCGTCGGTTAGCGGGTGAGTGGCCGCTGGTGTCATCCCAAGTTGTCTGCATAGACGGTGGACAGAGGGCATGTCCCCGTCTATGGTCGCCAGGTGGTGCTCCCAGCTTTCTGCAGCGTGATTTTGAAGTGCCTGCTTCACCCTCTCCACAAGTGCGTTAAGCGACGCTTTGAGGGTGGGGCATCTCGTCCTCTGCCATTGCCGTCTCGTTTGGCGCTTCTGTGTGATGAGTTCCTGGATCCGGACAGGTAGAGGCTTCCGCCTGGAGCTGGCCGGAACGGTGAGCGCCGCGGTGTTGAGCGAGTTCTGGATCTTGGCAGTGATGGAGGCAGTGGCTTCTTCGACTTCTTCTGCTGAGGAGACCGGCAAGGAGACGAAGTTTTCGTCCATTGCCGCCGAGAAGGTCTCCCAGCAGATGCGTCTCTTGGGCGACGGGGCGGTCGTCGTTACTGGCAGGTCCCGGATGGTAAGCAGGACAGGGCGGTGGTCCGAGGGGAGGTCTGCCAGGACTTCGTGGGTCAGCACCGCGTTGACCCCTTTGTGAATGGCGAAGTCTATGATGTCCGACGAGTTGTATTGGTCCGAGTGATGTGTGGGCTCTGTGGGACCGGACACCTCAAACTCGCCATTCACAACTGCTGCCTCGATGTAAGAGCCCGTAGTGTCTGTGAGCGACGAGTGCCAGGTGGTGGATTTGGCGTTGAAATCCCCCGCCAGGATGGTCGGCATGGGGGCATTCAATAGCTCACTGACGTTAGGCACTATGTCGCTCGGCGGGCCGCAGGGACGGTAGATTGCGTAGAGTCGCAGGTCGTAGTCGGCCACGCGGATGTCAACTCCCAGAGCCAGGATGGAGTTGAAGGCCTTCCAAGTGACCGGCTGATGGACGATGCGCCTCTTGATGGCAATGGCCAGCCCTCTGTGTGGGCGGCCAGTAGCTTCGCTGACGTCGTCGTGCCGATAGACGACGTATCCGCCGATTTTCAGCGGCTCTCCTTCGCGCAGCCACGTCTCACTGACCAGCAAGATGTCAATGTTTTGCTCCTGGAGAAAGTGGCGGAGCAGGCCCAGTTTGCCGGTCAGTGATTGCGCGTTCCAGTATACCACTCGCAGTTCCCTATTGAATGGTAGGCTGGAGTGATATGGCGGCAGTTGATACAGCTTGCAGCGTGGCTGAATCGGCGGATGCGGCGACACTCAGCAGTTGCTGTATAAGCTGCAGCATCTTCTCTGCAGCGGAGTTAGGTTTAGGCGCGGGCGCCTTCTTTTTTGGTTGCTGTGGCTGTGGCTGTTGATGCTCAGCGGCGGCGGTACGGCCCTTTGCGGCGGCCTTTACGGCGGCGGGCTTCGGCTTGGGCATGGGCTGCGCGGGCGCGGGCTTGGGCTGCGCTGGTTGCGGCTTCTTCTTTTTCTTCTTAGGCTTCGGCGTTGGTGCGGGCGGGCGGGCGGCGGAGGTTGAACCCCTTTGTTGGGGGTTGTTGGCCGGCGCCATCAGTGTTGCCGGCGCCGACTCTGCCACCGTGGGCTCTTCTAGTGCCGCTCGTGTGACCGGACCTGGCCGAGGCGGTTTGGTGAGCGGGTAGGTGCCCGCCTTCCTGTTTCTTGCTTCCCGCATGAAGACGGGGCACTTCCTGTTCGAGGCCGGATGTGGCCCTCCACAGTTAGCGCAGGTGGGTGGCGCTCCTCTTGGCAGTGGGCATTCCTTCGCCTTGTGCGGTCCTGCGCATCTGACGCAGCGTGTGGGGCGATGGCAGCCAAGTGATGAGTGCCTGAAGCCCTGGCAATTATGACATTGCGCAGGGCCATTCTTGCTCCTCCAAGCTTCTATCCTGATGCCGGGCATGTTCAGGAGCTCCCGGACATCGTAAATGCTGCGTGATTCTTCGGCAGTCGTGGCTAACTGCACGAAGAAAACGCAGCCTGGTCTCCCTCTTCTTGCTTTTATAGGCTTGATGTAAGTGGCGCTGTAGCCCAGCTCTTGCAGCGCAGCAATAATGTCTTCCTCCTTGGTGTTGGTAGGAAGACCTCGCAGGCAGATCTTCAGCATCTGCCCCTCCTTCGTGTTATAGATGTGGAAGGGCAGGATGTCAACTCCAAGGTCGTTCTGGAGCTTCAGGAGGTACGCCTGTACCACCCTGAACTCGTCGTCGCCCTTGGGGTGGAAGGTGACTCCGTCACCGGCAGCTTTTGCGTTGGGAATGTGCCCCAACTGTTTCCTCAGCTCCGCGAAATGTTTCGGCCAGTCCGGGAAATTTTCTATTGAGATCGGTTTATATTTTGTTTTTGGCGGGTCTGGATTTTTTTGACCCGCTCCCTCCTGCTGCGAAGCAGCAGGAGTCGAGGTTTCTTTTTTCCTCTTATTTCCCGAGCTGGACCGAACATTCTCGGGTTTTGAGGCGGCGGCGGCGGCGGCGTAGTTGGGCTTGATGTTCTGCGCTGCCGGTTTGTTTACATCCTGCTGGGCGACGGCGGGGGTGAGTCCCGGCGGGGGGGCTCTGGCCTGCTGCGCTGCGGAGTAGGTTGGTGGTGGCGGTTTCCACCCGCTTGTCGAAGGGACGGGGGCGGCGAACGGCGACAGTGCTACGCCCGCCGATTTGGAGCGGCGGCGTAGTCGTGGGTCGGTCGGCGGCGAAGTCTTCCGACACGGTCTCTTGGTGGCGCTGTCTGGTTCCGCAGGGCTGGTGCAGAGCTTCCTCTTCTCTGCTGCTGGAGCCATGACTGCTGGGTGCTGCTGTAGAAAATCGAGGAAGTATTTGTCTTCCTCCAGCAGCACGGTGGGTTCGCCAAGTTGGTGCTCCGTGATCCGCACGTATGCGGCCATCCAGGCCGAGAGGCCTGGAGACGGCAGCCCCTCCTCCAACATACGGGCGACCACGACACGGTCACGGTCAAGGTCATCCCGTTGTGTGGGGGCGGCGGACATCGGTTGCGGTGGCTCGGCAAAAATCACAGCTCCAAGGTCTCCGGTGTTTACAACCTTAGAGCTGTGACTGGTGGGTTTCGGCGCTTCTGGCTGGCGCTCGCTGGTTTTCCGGCTGGTTTTCGGTGTTGCGCAGACCGGGGTGGCTTCTAGTGCATCCGTAAACTCGTCCAGGTCGCTCAGGATGTCACGGGTGTGGCTGATTTTTCCTGTGGGTAGGTTGGAAACAGCCGATTCACAACTACCCACATGCCGTTTTTGCTCCTTGCGAGGTTGAGGGGCGCCCACTGACGTGGACGAAGGCAGCCCGCGCCCTGACGGGCACGAACCACCCTCCCTCTTCCCATCGGAAGCCGGCTTGACGAAATCCGCTCCTCGCGGGTGCCCGATTTTTCCGGGCGGTAGTTCTAAGTTGGCTGACTTCGAACTACCCACATGGCGGGTGGACTCCTTGCGGGGTGGAGGGGCGCCCGCTTTCGCTGACGAAGGTAGTCCGCGTTCTGACGAACGCGACCTACCCTCCCTCCTCCCATCGGGAGTGAAATCTTTAGAGTCCATTGCTGGACTTGCAGACGGCGATCCGCGACGCTATCTCACTGACGGCTTGATGCCTGTCTCCGCATTGCTTCCCCCGGGGCATCCGTTTTAGCGGGACCGGGTTCTGCTTTGCAGCGAGGGGCACCGTCGGTGAGAGGCAGATGGGCGGCAGGCAGTCTTCTCAGTACGGGTACTGGGCGATGCACGGCAACTTTTCGTACGAAGAGCGCAGTGGATCACGAAGGGGCGGCGTAAGGGTTGGTGCGTCCGAGCGGGTAGTCCTGTTAGGCAGTGATGCAGGTTTGCGCGGCGCGTGGGCTTTATCGGTGAAAGTCACGTTGAAGTCGCGCCGCTGCGCGCGGGCCTCTGATTGGTCGGCCGGCGCGGAGTGCTGTGATTGGCCGGCCGGCGCGGCCGGCACGGCGTGCTGTGATTGGTCGAAGTGCTCGGCGTTCTTCGACAGCCGTTTCTCCAGTTCGCTGCGCCAAGCCATAGTGTCGGTTGGCGGCGAAATTGGAGCTTCTTCGGCGGGGGACTCTGGTGAGTCGGTTTGAAACTGCAGTCCCGAAGGGCCCGGCCGGGCCTGGGCAGCGGGCGGTGAGTGCGTGACTGCAACGTTTGTCACCGCGAACCGTTGTAGGTCGACTGCAGCTTGATTGCGCTCACGCTGCGAGCGCGTACTCTCCTCACTCTTATTCCCTCGCGTAATAACCATCTTAAACGTTTGGAAAACCGCACTTTTCCAACTACACAAATGAACCTAAACTAATTCCGATCCGGCTAATCGAAGGACCAAACAATGTAGAGGACAACCGCGTCCGTCGGCTATCTTCTACATGGACACTCCGAAACTCAGCGATGAGTAAGGAGCGAATGGACTGTAATGAGAATAGGGGAACTAAAACGGACGAGTACGAAAACGCAAACTAAATCAAACGATATATATTTACACGAATTAACAACAAACAAAAACAACAAGGATCGGAAAACACTTAAATTAACACTTAACTAATATAGTCTCTGTCTAAATGAATTTAACACTGATCGCGGACCGATGGTACTACGCTAACACTGATAAATTAATTCGCGGACCGATGGTACTACGCTACTGTATACAAAGATGGTTAATACTCGGAAGTAAGGTGGAGAAGTGATTCTATACAAAAAATGGCCGTCCTTTTATACAAATCGACTCTAGGATCAGGGGGACGCCCGCCCTGTCTTTATACATTAATTTACCATAGTTATACATGACTTAGCTTAAAACTAACTTATTCTATGGATTGACGCTGTTTGAATTTACAACATTCAATATATGTTTACGTCGTGGGAGCTCCCGTCAGACTGTGAGATGCGAAAATACCTAACGATTCTTTGTCCCCGGCAAGAGGCCGTCTCGCTCGCACCGTCCGAGATATACACTCGCGCGGTCACTCTTAACGCGCTGCGCGCTGCGAGTCCCGTTTAGTCTGTGATTTGTCGCGCTCCCGGACGGTTGCGGCCGGGACAAGGTTCTACAAAATTACTTTATTTACTGAAATCTATAGTCTTACAAAGTTTCAAATTAATCTATAATTTTTCCCTAAATTTTGCATCTAATGTAAACAGAGATGACTCATCTGTTTTCGTCTTTCGGATGGAAAGTTTCTATGAATCATCTTTGTTTTGATTCTTAGTCTTTACATGGTCTTTATTAAGACATGACGGGAGCTCGGTATAATAAGTGATTTTACACATATTTCAATAAGTTTGCCACTTCTACGGGCGAAAATCTTATATCTAATATAATCGAATTATTTATTTATTTATTCTCTTAAAATTAGACGTTCTGCAGGGCTGTCCGTAACACTAGTAATAAAGCTTCTCTTTTTGCTAGAGATAAACTAAGCTCCGTGCAAACTGCAGAGGGCAATTTGAGAGATTCGATACTAAAAAAAACTGTAACTTCTATATCAAATGAACGTTATTGAAAACTAAACCAACACCAAAACAGCTCAGGAATATCGAATCATAACACTCAATATTGTAAAAACGTCGATCGAGTCACGTCCAAACGTGTTTATGTAACCCGAATCGATATTTCGGATGGGGTCGACGTGGCAAGTGTACCATTTCATTTTGAGGCTCCGACTGATCTAATTTGCCCCGCCTCCACCATCCACAACGGGTTGCTAGGGAATTGCCTTTTTCACTATCCGTCATATGTAATTTGACGACATGGGAACAACCCGGGAGGCTATTAGTCCCAAATGGGACGTCCCGTGGAACGTTCACAAGTCAGTGCGTATTTGCTATTTTCTCGGCCCATTACTGTACGAGTAACCAGGTCCCTAATTCCACTTACCTCTCTCTGAGATATCAGAGAGATCACAAAAAGTGACGACATATCAAGTATAACACTGCGCCAACCTGATCGCGTTTAGTTTGCGCCTCATTAATATGCAACGCCATAGATATCAAGCGCAAACTTAACGATCGGGTAGTGAAGTGAAAATGTCATTTTATGCAGCTCGAATCGCAAACATAGCGTTTTAGTGGCAGTTAAAGATGATAGTATACCAGATACATCCCTTATTTGGCGATATCTCAAAGTGCACTCGATTTAGCGCCAAGTTTTTGTATAGCGGTGATTTTGATACGTACCTATATGAAAAAGAGAATTTTCGTTACTATTCATGTCAAGGTCAGTCGGGACCATATTCCGGGGTTTTCCTTGCAAAAATGTTATGACGCTTACTGTCAGTTTAGAACCATTTCGTCGGGGATAGTGCAACTACCGCGATATCGCGTAAGTAACAAGTGTAGATACGAATTAATATTCAAACAAATGCTAAGTATTTTATCGAAATGAGAACTTTATCGACAGCTGTTATTTACGCGGTATTGCACTATCCCCGACGATTTGTGCACCGAAATTCCCGAGATTATGTTTGGGACAAGTACGCCAGCGGGGTAAGTGCATATAGAAAAGTACAGTTGTTATACTAGTAACGCAATATTACAATCACACAAGTATATGTAGTTGGCAAAATCAAAAGTAAGATGGCGAATCCGTACACGTGGAGCTTCTTTATTCTATCGTTCCTTCATTACTAAGTGCTAACTAAACTATAGATGGTTTTCTTTGATATTTTCAAAAACTATCTGAGAACTGTATTTTATTTGTCGTGTGTGTAAAATTCGGATTAATTGGACGCTGAGCGTAAGCGTTGCTACGACTGGATACTATGAATGATGTCATCTAAACAATGATGTGGCTTAATATTTGTTCAAGTTCGACGTCTAAAAAATTGATAAGGCAATCTGGTGACAATCGCGTTCTATAGACTTATTGTCGCAAAGTAATATTTATGATTAGATTTAGATTATACATGAACATGACCCTAATACAAAACAGGCACCTATGCAATTAACAAATGTATTCCATATAAAGGCACAAAGAAATAATGGAAACTCATCACGCAAGGCCCGAAAAATTAAACAATAAACAGTCACCGACATACTAACCAGAACCCCGTGCTTCAAAACAAAAAGTCATAAGTATACATCATCCCTGGTGACATACGTCACTGTTCTTCTAGTGCCAAGATTTAGCTGCATCCTCTTTTCTAGCCTCGTTTTCCACAACGAGTTTCTGAATTTAGTAAGCTATTTTAACGAAGTTGGGTTATGAAAAAGCTTTTTTGAGGGATGCGATTTTAACAATAGGAACTTACATTAACTGAATTGTATAAATTACACCTTCCCATTGGCTCCAAAAAGAGAGGGAACAAGTTATCAAATTAAGATTTGGTAGGTTCATTTGCGGTTGTTAAAATTTGTATATGTAATGAAAATTAATACGTTTTTCCATGTTTATCAATCTAGCTCCAATTTTTTTCGTATAATGTGTTAAATACTTATCATCGTAGCTACGGATTTTTCGTATATTGTGTAAAATATTTTTTCTACTCCTGTACTTTTTTCTGTCATTTATATAGTTACTAACTCTAATATAAAGACATAAATTATGAAAGTCTGTAAAAGTCTATACTCTACTGCCCAAAAACACACTGCTAACCGCTGCTTGCTGGTATAATGTCGCCAATAAAGCATCACTTAGTACCACAGATTACAAGATGAACAGCTGCATTCACACAATTTGCAAATTTAAAAAAAAAACTTATTGTACTAAGGCATTGCTGCCAACTTAAAAAAAAAGTTTTATCTTCAGTGCATGGATGTTTAGTATAGTGAACGTAACCTTTATGTATAAGTTTAATTTTTTTGACAGAGGTTTAGTATGGTGATCGTATACCTTTATGTATAAGTTAATATTTTTTTGACAGATGGATGTCAATAAAAAAAAGTTTATCAGAGACAATTTTTCTTTTTAATTTTGTTGATTCCGAGCGGGAACATGTAATTATTTTCTTTGTTGTTTATTTGCATTTTATTTATTAACTGTCGAGTCGTAGAAAAAGTATTGTATGCAACGTTGTATAAGTAGGTAGGTCAAAAAACGCTCGTGGCAAGAAAGATCTTACGATGTTCGCTACGCTCACATCGTAACCCATGCCACTCGCGTTTTTTGGCCCCTCTTATACAACGGTTGCATAAAATACTATATTATTTTTTGTACTTAAAAACGATTACGTTTCTTACAGCGCCGTCAAACTTGGGCTTATAAAAATATTGTAAGTACATAATTTTCTTTTTTCGACAACAGGTAAAAAGTAGGGCGTGAAAACGCTTAAAATTCGGCGCGAGTTCGAGCTTCTTCTTTTTATCATAAACAAATTAGGCAATTTCTCGTTTTAAGTGCTTTTAATATCCGTAAGGTAAATTAATGACTTCAAAGGTATTCTTAGTTTGGCGTTGAATATACTGAAGTTGTTCTATAAAAGCGAAGACAATATAATTTTGCTAAAAGCAACAAACGAGGTTACCCCATTCTTATTAGGGCTGGGTGGGGTCGTAAAGGAAGGTGACGTCATAATTTAGTCCTTCGTTGCCTTCGCAACTCGCACATAACAACTGAAAGGCCCTTGTCCGGTATGTTTATTGCATAACACGTCAAATTACATTGTACAGATGTACATGTATACGTAGGTGAAAAGGAATATAAATGTACACGCGTCCTTAATGTTAGTGTTTTGTTCTGTTTCATAATGAATCGAAATCATTTCAAAAAAACCGGCCAAGTGCATTTCCGGCTACGCTCAGTGTAGGGTTCCGTACTTGCCCATCCTTCAAAATAGACGGGCTTAAAACAGCGGTTTTAAGCCCGAGGTTAAAATAACGAGAATTTAGTTTTTATACATTTTTTTTTTCATTAGTATCTGGCTTTTATTTCACATAATATAAATAACACAACAAAATAAACAATAACCCAAGCCACTTCTCCCAGTTATGTACACGGATGTCAAAACCGTAAAGCGTAGACTTATACCTGGTAACTGAGACTCTGTTTTTTTTTCTAGGAATGAGGAGGTTTATTCCTACCTATAAACATAAATGCAAGAGCTTTTTTTTTATTTTATCCATTTCCCAACGACAGTTGCTAAAGTTGTCGAACCACTTGAGTCGGGGAACGCCTCGAGTCCCCGGAGACTACCGGGTACTGATAACAACTTCCTAAACCCCGTCACACTAAGTTGCACGGCTGAACTTGACTGTGTCGGAGTTTTTTGTACATAAATGTATACCTCGATACCTCCTACGTATACTGATACAAGTGCAAAATCACGATTTTACAGGACGGCTGTTCAAAGGTATGAAGTGCCATAACTAACTCATACGTTAAAATAATGTAATGAAAATTTCAAATACTTTTAATGAATATATTTTCCTTAAATCTACATATTTACTATTTCAAAATTAATTGTACTTCTAGTAAAAAAGGTAGTTATACCAGTATACGTGAAATTTACTAGTTCTAAGTTTTTGGTATACTGATACAACTACCACTTGATCCAGTATACGTCGTAAACTACGATTAGATGAATATGGATAATTATATTATTATTATGCCTATTATGGACATGTATCATTTATTAGATATATAAACAAACTCATAGCTCGTGTTTGGATGGATCTGATCGGTTAGTTTCATCTGATTTGTCACTTGTACCAGTATACGCCTGAATCATTCCGTTATGTACCAGTATACTGTTAAGGTTATTTTGTATGTTATGTCCAATATAGTAAGTTCAGAAGTTGGTATTTAGGATATTTAAGCATATTACGTGTGAAAGACAATAAATAAAGCAAATTTACACTAAAATTACGTTTATTTAAAAGGTAATTAAAATCACAGCCCGCATTTAGGGAATGTTTTTGTCTTTGTTACAGCGGTATTATCAACATTATTACTGTTTTAATATTTATATATGCAGGCCTATAATGGTAGTTTTTATCAGGCCATAAATATGCGCATCGCGTTTTGACAAGATGCGAGTGTGAGTGACAGATGGTTTGTCACTTATTTATCACATGATAAACGCAACCATCGTAGTCTCGCAGATGTACACCATGTTGAACTGCGGAATTCGAGTTAAGTGTTGGAGTTTTTTTGTTAAGAATTTCACGCTGAATATCTCCACATAATACAAATCCATCATATCTTAACTAGTTTTTTCAACACCGCGTTCGGTCATCGGATACCTGACCTCAAGATTTTCTGAAAATTATCGTCATTTAGCGATAATAGTCAGGGTGGACGGAAAGAGGACCTTTCCTATACTTACACCGAACACTTTAGTAGGAGGATGTACATTATTTTGAAAAATTTCGATGGAAAGTAAGTAAGTAACAGGAAAGATCCTCCTTTCATTCCATCCTGTATAACCAATATTATACAGAATGGAATGAAAGGAGGATTTTTCCTGTTACTTAAATACATCTTACCTCTCTTTATATTGTAAATTTTGTGTGTTTAAGGATAGAGAACGTAAAATAAATCAATTTTAAAATACTATAAGAATGTGTAAGGTTGATGACGATGAATTATTTCGCTTAAGCGCTCCATCGCATAAAAACTGCTTTAAAACCTTTACTATTAAAACAACCCAAACATTACTACACGAAGGCATCTCGACTAAAGCCATAAAACGGAGGGTAGCATTTGTATTCATTGAAAGGTTGCCGATATGAGGAGAATGTGAATTTAACAACCACAGGGTGATCCGGCCGGGAGGACTGTTCGAGTCTTTATGTGCGCACTTTATAGGCTTCACTATAGATACCTAAGTTTTAAACCATTGATACAAAGATCAAAGCTCAATGAAAAATTTAAATGACCCACCAGGTTCATTTCGACACACAAAGCAGAAGGAAAAATTCGAAAGGTTGCTTGGGAGTTAGGGTGGCGGAAGAGTTAACGCGCTGGACCGGCAATCCAGAGGTACCGGGTTCAATTCCCGGTCTCTTCCACCAGGTAACTCATTTAAATTATTCTCTGAGCTATATTGTATCAAAGGTTTAATGTAAAAATTGTGGTGTGTCCACATTAAAAAAATGAGACATTACATGTGTGGCGTAAAGCCGTTAGCGGACTGTAGGTAATGAAGGGAGGATCTTGGTGTGGAGTCAGGAAAAATACTCTATACTGATCCAAAAATAAATATCAAGGACTTACCGTTGCTGATGTGCCCGTTCTGTTTCGGAGGCCTCCGTCAGCTTCCTTTTTGATCACACGGTTTAAATAAATAATGTTTAGCTGTAATTCTTGTTGTTTTCGCAGACACTATTTTGACACTGAAGTCTAGTTACATTTTTATACAGAGAGCAGCAAAGCGGCCAGTGTCCCCGCCATTTATAAATGAATCAGTATAAAGGTTAATACTAAACACCCCCCACCGAAAGCACTATGTGGCTTTCATAAAATATAGGGAAAAAGAATAAAACGAAAAATGCGCTCACTGAGGCGCTAGAAAATAAAATCTTCATAATTGAAGAAAGAGGAAGGTAATTTAGTAAGTGTAAGGAAGAGGACACAGTTTGTTAACTGGTCTTGATAAAGAATTATTAGCTCTTGTACGCAGGGTAACCTTGCGCACAATGCCGTCCAAACCGGGATGTGTCTGTTCGACAATTGCAAGTGGCCAACTGCATGGAGAAATCCGATCATCCTTCACCAATACTAAGTCTCCTACTTTGATATTGGGAGGTGAGGTGAACCATTTTGACCTTTGCTGTAAGGTGTTTAAATAATCTTGGCTCCATTTCTTCCAAAACAGTTGGGAGCAATTTTGTAAATATTGCCAACGTGTTAAATGGTTTACGGGTACAGACTGTAAATCATACTCTGGTACAGTTGTCAGACTCTTGCCTACTAAGAAGTGTCCTGGTGTTAACACATTAAACTCATGAGGATTATCACTAGCCGGTAGAGCGCATAATGGCCTTGAATTCATTATGGCTTCTATTTTACAGAAAACTGTTGACAGTTCCTCAAAAGTCAAAGCTTTGTCACCGACAGTACGCACAAGATGATATTTCGCAATTCGAACGCAGCTCTCCCATAAACCGCCCATATGAGGAGCACTAGGAGGGTTGAACTGCCAGTTAATTAAGCGCTGAGCGCAGCCGTTCAAAATATCCTGCCGGGTGCTGTTGTCAAACATGAATTTCTGAACATCAGCAAGATGTTTACTGGCTGCTATGAAATTCGTTCCACAGTCCGAATAAAAACATGCCGAGAGACCACGACGGGATACGAATCTATCAAGGGTAGCCAGAAAGCAATCCGCAGATAGAGAAGAAAGTGTTTCCAAATGCACGGCTTTTGTGGAAAAACACACGAAGACCGCTAAATAAGCCTTCTCTATCTTTGCATTACGCCGTAAACTTTCCTTTATGTAGAAAGGTCCGGCTAGGTCTACACCTACATTCTCGAATACTTTATTAGGCATCAGCCGAGTTGAGGGAAGATCACCCATTTTAGGCTGAAGCAGCGTCGGTTTACATTTGAAGCAGTTCTTACATTTCCCGTGAATTGATCGAATGAGGCTACGAGCCGACAAGATCCAATATCTTTGGTTGATAATATTTTGCAAGGTTTGCGGACCTGTGTGCAAATATTTCTTATGAAAATATTCGACCAAGAGCTTTGTAAACCTACTCTGCTTCGGCAACAATAAGGGATGCTTTGCATTGTATGGCAAATCAGAGTGCGGGATACGACCCCCCACCCTGAGGAAGCCACGAGCATCAAGAAAGGGTGCAAGTTTCCTTAACGAAGGAATGTACGTCTCGCCCCTCTTCAGTGTTTCAATTTGCTCTTTAAAATATGCAGCTTGCACTAGCTTTATAAGACTATCGTGGGCTGCGTTCAAGTCTTCAGTCGTTAAGACTTGGTGGCGAATTGAAACGTCATCGCGGAATCGTCGTAGTAAACGTAAAATCCAGGCGATGCTTCTTTGCATTCTTGAAAAAGAAGAAAACCGGTTACAGACTCGCTCAACAAACTCTAGTTTATCTTCTTCTTCCGTCTTTCGAGATATCAAACTGAACGTATTAGAGTTTGATTTCATCTCAAGAATTTGAGTTTCACTTTTATTTGTGTACGTTGATACAGGCCAAGTTTCACGATCTTCGTACATCCAGGTAGGACCCTCAAACCACTGAGAGCTATCAAGCTTGAATTGCGACGGAGATACACCTCGGGAAGCTACGTCTGCCATATTGTACTCGCTTTTAACATGACGCCATGCATGGGGTGGTATTGACTCTATTATTTGTGTAACACGGTTACACACAAATGTCTTCAATTTATAAGCGTCAGTTTGCAGCCACGCCAAAACTATTGACGAGTCTGTTAGCGCTGTAATTCTAGTCACATCCACTCGAGTTATGCACTCGCATGCGTACTTCATAAGTTTTCCAAGAAGAGCCGCGGCCATAAGTTCCATTCTAGGGATCGTCTGAGCCTTGACAGGTGCGACCTTCGATTTCGCCATTAGCAATCTGCACTTTACATTCGACTGACTCCGAGATATGACGTAAATGCAGGCAGCGTACCCACGAGATGATGCATCACTAAATCCAACCAGCTCGCATTCTGTTACATCTGGAAGCAATATGTGCCGTTGGATTTGCAACTCAGATAGGCGAGGTAGTTCGGTGATGAATGTCAACCACTGCTCACACACTTCTTGAGGCAGAGGATCATCCCAACCGAGACCCACCTTCCAAAGATCCTGAAGGATGCACTTTGCAACAAATGTGCAAGGAGAAATATATCCAACGGGATCATAAATAGATGCTAGAGTCTTTAGTACAGATCTCTTGGTATTGACGGTATCTTGCTTGTTCAGAGAGAAGCTGAACGCGTCAAACACCGGAGACCATTTCAAGCCTAGAGGCTTAATCGAAACGTCATCCCGATCCTTTTGAAAAGTGACAGTAGTTTCACGATGTTCAACTGGAACGCGCTCGAATAATTCTTCACAGTTGCTAGACCACTTCTTTAGCACAAGTCCTCCGCACTGTAGCATATTAATTAACTCGTCCTGCAATGCACAGGCTTGGGAGAAGGTTGCGCATGACCATAGAATGTCATCCATATAGATACCTTGTCGCACGACATTAGCAGCTGAAGGGAAACGTTCACCTTCATCACTGGCTAATTGTAGCAAAGTACGAATGGCCAGAAATGGACTCGAACTTACGCCGTATGTAATCGTTTTTAATTCATAGACTTTAATCGGCTCGTCTACGGACGACCGATATAATATGTGTTGATATTTTCTATCACATTCACGCACAAGGATTGCACGATACATTTTGCAAATATCACTTGCGAAACAGTATTCGAATAATCGAAAATTGGTTATAATGGAACCTATATCACGGTAGAGGTTTGGTCCTGTCAACTGAGTATCGTTGAGAGAGATGTTTGTAGACGTTTTTGCACTAGCATCGAATACGACGCGCAAGGGTGTTGACGTACTGCTCGGCCTTAAAATGCTGTGATGTGGAATCAGATACTTGCTTGACTCGCTACCAGTGTACAATTCCATGTGGTCAAGTTTCTCATACTCGAGCATGAAGTCGTTGTATGCTTGCTGCAGAACTGGTGAACGCGCAAGTTTGCGCTCTGTTGCCAGCAATCGTCGTTCGGCGGCAACTCGAGAGTCTCCAAGTGTCGGCGTATCAGTCACAAAAGGCAGCGGCACGATGTATCTCCCCCCCTCATCACGGGAGTGATCACGCACGAATATATCTTCAGCCAGCTGATCTTGAGGGCTGAGTACAGGTTTGCACGGCAATTCCTCTACTTCCCAGAAGTCACGCAGCGTTTTGTCCAAAGTCTTCTCTTCAGAAATCGACAGATGTAAATTTAATGACAGTTGATTACTTTCGTTGTATAATCTTCCACTTACGACATAACCGAAAACCGTCTCAATCACCTTGGGTATGTTCGGCTTGACATTAGTCGGCTTGTCCAACATCAAATCAGACACGACACCGTTGTCCAACAGAATATCTACCGATGACTTTTCGTAGAACAATGGGTCAGCCAAATCAAAATTCTTGTATTCTTCCACGACTTCCGGTGGAAACGAAACATTTGGCATTTCAGATGACACTTTCTCTACTACGACCAGTTCTAGCCGGAAACTCGGAACGTCCGATTTACACGGCTTTAAGTCGCATGTCACCATGCCAAAGTTTTTGACTAGTTCACCTCCTAGCCCTGATACCGTGTAAGGGCATTTGTTGCGAGGTAAGCCCAAACGTTGAGCACAGTTCAAAGTAATGAATGAGCTTTGAGCTCCAGAATCAAGAACGGCACGGCAGTTCTGATATTGACCAGTGATGTCAACGACTAGAGTCCTCGTAGTCCCCAGTACTATACCGTAAGAACTGGAATTTTCAGTCACGGAATGAAGATTCTCAGTAACGGTTGGATCGGGTGTCACAGCCACACTCACGGAGCGCGGTAGTGAAGGCCCCGCTGCATGCACGGCAGCACGGGGCGTCTGCGGCGTCGGCACGGCCGTTGCCTGCAGAACACTTGCATCCCGATGTAGTAAATAGTGGTGAGGCCGAGAGCAAACTCCACAAGTCATGTTACTCTTACAACTTGACGTTTCATGACCACTTTTTAAACAGTTGGTGCATAGTTTCAAGGCATTGACACGGTCAATCCTGTCTTGAACTAACAGTTTACGAAACTGTTCGCAACGATAAATCAGATGATTTGAGTTGCAATGCACGCAAGTCAGTTTGTTTTGGTTCGAATTATTTTGAGTATCAAAACGCGAAACAGCTAATCCAACCTTTTGTGAAGACGAAGTTGCGTTCGAATATTTGAAATTGGCCGATTTATGACTCGGTTGTGCGAAGTTGACAGATGACTTCACTTTGACTTGTTGATTGTTTATAGTCCGGGAGCCGGCACTAGGAAATGTATGTTCCAAAACTTTAATTTGTTTGTTGACGAAATTTATTAAATCCGCGAAAATCGGTAATTTATTTTGATCGCGGCTTTCTTCAAACAATTTCCGAGTATGACTGTCTAACCCACGTAATGCCAAATGACAAAATAGATAGTCGTCCAAATTCTCAATCTGCAAGGCGTGAATCGCTTTCAACGAATGATCAAAAGTCTCCACGAACGAGGTTAAATTCGCTACGCTGTCTTTTGTCAAAGGCGAAAAGTTCAGCATTTTGTCCAGATATCTGCCGGTCAACGCCCTAACGTCTTGGTATTTATCAAGTAAGCTTTGCCAAACAAGTGGGTAATTGAATGACGTGATCGGAAGACTTCTGACAATGCTCAGTGCTGGACCTTTGACGCAAGATAGGAGATAATGAAATTTATCTATGTTCTCGAACTTGCGATTGTGAACCAAAGACACGAAGGTATCATGGAATGTAGCCCAGTTCTCTACCTGCCCGTCAAATTCAAATAACGTTAGCTTCGGTAAGACCGGCCTAGCTAGACAATCATCCTTGGTTGCAGTTGAATATTTTTCGGTTGGCTCCTGGACTATACGCGTGCAGTTCAAAGCTACCTTTTTGCAAACATAATATAATTCGTCGAAGCTTTCTAACGCGCTTGTTGAAGGTTTAGCCTTAGGATTTGACTGCATTTCAAGCATGATAATTTCCATGACAATTTTTTCGAAATCGTTACGAGCGTCATCAAGTTCTGAAAACTGTACCATGTAATTCTGTACCGAGTCTAGACTATCCAATTTAACAGTTTTGGATACATCATACGCCTTTTGTAATTTATTGAACAAATATTCTTTTTTAATTGTCAAAGTACTAATTTGCAATAAAGATTGCACCTCGCCTTCCGCCATTTTTGTCACGGACAAAAATATGACGAATTGGTTGAATTATATTTTTGATGAAAATCTGTGAGAACAGGGAATAGCTTTATAGCGAATACGATTCGCGACGGAAGCAACGGTTATATTATAGATTATAATTTGGGGAATTAAACAAAAAAAAATAGGTCGGTTCAAAATTTTGAAAATGCGGCTCGAAGACCAGAAAATGTGGCGTAAAGCCGTTAGCGGACTGTAGGTAATGAAGGGAGGATCTTGGTGTGGAGTCAGGAAAAATACTCTATACTGATCCAAAAATAAATATCAAGGACTTACCGTTGCTGATGTGCCCGTTCTGTTTCGGAGGCCTCCGTCAGCTTCCTTTTTGATCACACGGTTTAAATAAATAATGTTTAGCTGTAATTCTTGTTGTTTTCGCAGACACTATTTTGACACTGAAGTCTAGTTACATTTTTATACAGAGAGCAGCAAAGCGGCCAGTGTCCCGGCCATTTATAAATGAATCAGTATAAAGGTTAATACTAAACAACATGTTTTATAAAACCTAAGTTTTGATGATAGCTGATAGGCTATAGACAGCTCAGATTCAATTAATAGTTTTAATTTACAAATAAGTGTGGAGTTGAAATGTATTCGAGGTAGAGACTAGAGACATGTGATGTATAGGTACAAATTATATAATGTGTAATTTGCACATATCAATGGATATTATCCAAACGATTTGAAAGGCATAATATAGGTAGGTCGTTTATAGGCGACGGTAATCGCTTTCCATCAGGCAATCCGTTTGCCCCCTATGCTATGACATTAAAAAGGTATCAACGTTGAAACATAATAATAAGTTTTTAAAATACAATTTGCCGAGTGCTCTTTCGTCGTAAAATTCAGCTAGAACGAGGCTGAAATCTTAAAACTAAACAAACTGATTCGAGACACGTACTCTACGTGACAACGTTTGGATCCGCTATCATTAAAAGTAGTTTTTCCTGCACATGGTACTTCACATTTTCAATACAAATGTCATCCTGTGGCGCGGAGATAATCGTGGGCTCCCCACTCCCACACACTCCCACACTGGTAATGAGGGCTAACCAGCCCTGATACAGTTCAAGACATGTCTTGAAAAAAATTACAAATGGCGTTATGGGTCCTTATCCCTTCAAAAATGCTGATTGTTTTAGACATTTCTCTATGATTAAACGTGTTTCTTAACATTATCAATGTTACTGCCTAGAACAGGGCCATTGCAATTTATTGGCATACATTTTAAACCTACAGTTTGAATTTTTCATTGATAATTTTCGTTTCAAAAACTATTTGAATTTGACAAAATTCACGCACAAAACTGGTTTTTTTACTTATTTTCGACTGCACGCAATAAAAGCTTGAAATAGCTATATGTTTCACTTCAAAGTTGGTTCAAATTATTAATATAATTATTTGTCATCAACATTATATGAAAAAAAAGGAATAACGCCTCTTAATCAACGAACTGGACGAAGAGACGCCAGAAATCACTATGAGTATGAAAGGCTGTCTCTCGGATTTGCACTGAACTCTGTTGGGTAATAGATATCAGGGGGCACGGCACTATCCCGCCAAGACGAGCTGAAAAGATGGCGGGGCATGACCTACCTTTTCTAGAACCGTTTCGTTTTTTCAAACCCTTATAGCTTCGTTCCATTTCCATTGCCTAATCTTCGTAATAATTTAACTGCAGCTACATATATTTTGGAGGCCGCTATATAACACGGTGAATAGAGACTAAAGTACTATGTGTGACCTTACAAACGGTCCGGTAGTTTTGATTTTTTGATATATTGTCTAGGATGGTTAGTCAGTGCTTAAAATGCAAAATGCACAATTCCCCCCCCTCCGCGCCCGCCGCCATATTGAAAAAACCGGCACTCTCTTCATATTTTTGCTCATATCTTCCTTTTGGAGCATTTTAGCTAGAAGAAAGCTTCGACAATGTTATAGAGAGTTAAATTTACTTCATTCTCCATTTTATATCTTTTTTCTAGGACAGATAGTTACGGAGATATCCACATTTAAAAAAACGTAAAAAATCGCATTTTCCGACTGAAAAACAAACTTCTGGATTATATCTTCGTTTAGGAGCATTTTAACTACAACAAAGCTTGGGCAATGTTGTAGAGAATTAAATTTACTTTAATTTACACTTCAAATTTTGTTTCAAGGACGGTTACTTACGGAGATATGCACATTTAAAAAACAGGAAAAGTCGAATTTTCCGAAAATTTCTCAAAATTCTTGGTTTAGAACGCTGTCATTCAGTTATGGACTAGTCTAGGACAAATTAAAACACGTAGGAAATATAATTGCTTATAAAACTCATGTCCATTTTTACATACATTTTCGGAAAACGTGACTTTATTTTTTACATATCTCCGTAATTATCTGTCCTAGAAACAACATTTGAAATGTAAATTATAGTAAATTTAATTTTCTACAAAATTGCCCAAGCACTGTTCTAGCTAAAATGCTCCTAAACGAAGATATAATCCAGAAGTTTGTTTTTGAGTTGGAAATTGCCATTTCTTAAGTTTTTTTAAATGTGCATATCTCCGTAACTATCTGTCCTAGAAACAAAATATAAAATGGAAAATGAAGTAAATTTAACTCTCTATAATATTGTTGAAGCTTTCTTCTAGCTAAAATGCTCCTAAAGGAAGATATGAGCAAAAATATGAAGAGAGTGCCGGTTTTTTCAATATGGCGGCGGGCGCGGAGGGGGGGGAATTGTGCATTTTGCATTTTAAGCACTGACTAACCATCCTAGACAACATATCAAAAATTCAAAACTACCGGACCGTTTGTAAGGTCAAAATCCTTTATTCACTGAATTAATATTGCTATTGTTAGATTGACCGAGTGAGCCAAGCATGTCTGTTTCAGCTTCGGCAAAAATTCTTTCGTTTGTCTGGATTGCCGGCTGTTTTCGCCTGCAGCTCGCGGTTTTCAACCAATTCTTGTTAACTTTTGTGAGCGATGATGTGTATTATTGGCCTATTCAGTTTCATATTTTTCAAAATGGGAGTTGGAAACCTAAAAAAGTACATATTCGAAACAATCTGGCGAGGTTCAAAGCTCGCCGAGCCACTGGGTAAATAAACCATATTTATATGGGCAAATAAACCATATTCTAGGTTAGGGATCATTTAACCTAAGACTGGTATAGTACCAGCGAACGAATAAAACATAGAAGCCTAACTAGCGTCGGAAAATGGCCCCACGGATTTTGAGTCAGTTAAGGCGGGGCGTAAATTTTGTGTCAAACGGCTGTCTAGTTTGCAAATGGCAACGCAGCCGAACAGTTGCATTACGTGACATATATGAAGTCTCAAAGTAACAAAATATGCCATAATGTTCAGTGAAATGGTGTATTAATCACTCAGAAAAACACAAAAAAAAAGATGGTATCAGTTTTCATACGTAAATAAAGCCGTACACATATTAATTGAATTTATTTTACGGAACAGATTTTGTATAGGGATGGTGTTATGCCATATGACTAATTTATATACGATGCTTGAAAAAAGTAATGCAATCAGTGGCGTGCCTAGGCTTATGGGTAAATCCATTTTATTGCCGCATTACTGTTCAAAGTACAATTTCAATAATACACAGGTTGGGCGTGGGTTTTGGGGAAAATATGAGCTGTTTTTTCTGAGCGAAAGTTAGTGCCTACCTTTCCTTCGCCTATTAAAATACCTGCACACTTTAACTCATCACAATCGCACGGAACAACTCCTTCCATTGTTTAAAGCCACAGTAATCACAACAACAAACAAAATCAAAACACGATCACTATCTATAATATTACCTACTTCTACTTATTACTACGCTCAAACAAACACTACACTAACTAAATATTTCTAAACAACGTGAAGTTAAATCACTCCTGTTTACGCGAAATTTGCAAGTGGCCGATCCGTACCGTATCTAACTTCACTTCACTTCACTTGAAGCAACGTATAGTTAAGTTGATACATAGGTTACTTCCATGTGTAAGAGTAGGCGGTATGAAGCCCGATTGCAATCCAACGCGTGCGAGGGAGATGACTAGCGGTGACATAGAACGGCGACGAGCCATCAGCGAGCGTGGCGTGGTCTGTGCGCGGACAAATTTTGAACCACGCGGCGTCGACAAAATTTGAAATTATGAAACACGACACGTCACTACGCGCAATTTTATATGGTTCAAGTAAATAATTTTTTAACGTTTTTTAATATTACTAGGGCAAGCCGGGCTTTTGTGCTTGTATAAGACCGTCCCTAAAAGGCTATGCGTTTTCCGTCAGTCCGGTATGAAAACGTATAAGTTCCTAATTATGTTTGATATTTTTCACTTCTCTCGCTCTAAAAGTTCGACTTTATGCTGTGCGTAGGCGACATAAAGTCGCTTTTTATGCTCTAGAGCATAAAGTAAAATCGTCGTCGAAGACCAAGGCGATCGGTCCAACAGCCACACGAAAAAGGTTCTTAATAAACAGTTAAAAAAAAACATAAAACTTCATACAATAAAACCCGTTCCAGACCTTCCGATCCGATCCGATTTATCGGGAGAAATCGGATAATGTGTAGTGTAGTGTATAAGATCCTAACAATTGCACTACACATTATCTGGAACGGGTTGTAACTTTTTATTTTATTTCGTTTTGTTAGTATTCTAAGACCAAGGCAAATATACCAACAGCCAAAGTACACAATAAAACTTCTTGAAATAAACTTGTAACTTTTATGTACTATCATTTATTACTTTTTAAACTAATACTTTAAATATTAATTAAATTTGTTTTTAAGTAGGTATACATGATATGTGTGTATATGTTATTTACATGATACAGTTTCATTTCCTCGCGATCGAAGTGAAAAGTAGAGTGTGCAACTCGTCCATAAAACGCATTTTACACTCGACTTTATATTCATCCTCGCTCGCAAGCTCGCTCCGCGATGAGCTTAAAAGTGACATATCTCATCTCAATTTTGGAAATACGAAGGCGATAATGATTGTCAAAAATGTTATTCATGTATATAAATTTCTGTTTTGAACGAAACGTAACGGACTAATTTCACGTACTACGCGGTCAATTTAAAGTATGCACCTGTTATTTATGCCGTCATATACAAAGGAAACGAAAATTTGCGCGTCCGAATTGACGAAGTTGCGATGTTCTAGGGATATCGCCACTTGTCAAGTAGGCACACGTCAAAAGTGACGGATGGCGATGAAAAGGAGAGATCTCCATTATATCTCTAAAATTGGTCGAATACCCCCCCAGGTTTGACTTGTAGATAAATTGATCCCATCCTCGTTGTGTATTCCGTAACTCAGCTAGACAAGTAATTAGAAATAGAAAAACCATAAATCAAAAGTAAGTGGGTGAATGATTTATAGGTTTTCGTATTTTGTAAAAAATGTGATCGTTGGTAGACAAATTTGAGGTTCGTGTATACCCTATTAAAGGCTAAAGGCCAGCAACGCACTTGTAACTTACTCTGGTGTTGCAGGTGTCTATGGGCGACGACGATTGTTTTCCATCAGGCGATCTGTTTGCTCGTAGAAATAGGGGTCAACCCCTTCGAATAACATAAAAAATAAAAAAATAAAACATTTTTAGTATATCCAAGTGTGTAAAACCAGGCCATCTGTCAACAAAATTAGAACTAATTTCTTATTATTGGTCCTCCAGTTTATATAAAAAAATATTTAGGTATGACATTCTGATTACTAAATAATAATTATTATAAGTGAGCAATATAATTTTATACCTATTTATTACAAAATGTAGTACAGTGAGGATAAGTGAAAGTAGTTGAAAATTTTACAAGTTGCTCATGTCAAATTGACTGTACCTTACGCAAGTGGAAAGTCTTATATTATGAATTTACCCAATCTTAAAATTTGTTTGCTTATTTGCAATGCTGCTTTGCGGGTATATATGCTATTTTCCTCCCCCAGAATATAATTCAGCGCAAACTTTATGAAGTTAGGTCAAACTTATTGAAACAACTGACGTCGACATAATTTTCCACTTTAGCAAAATAGACATTTCAATCGACAAACTCAAAGCGTTAAATTTCCACGACTCCGCTAAAAGTACACAACATTTAGGATGTTAGTACTGAGCTTACTTGCAAAGACTTATACCTACTTACTTAACCCTCAGTAAATCTCGACAACATTTGAAAAATTTACCTACTACATAGTTATGGGTTTATTTTTGAAATCTGCAATGGCAAGGAAGAGTTTGCGAAACATTAAAGTATGAATGTTCTCAAAGCACACATTCCAAGAAGAGCAATAAAACTTGAAAGTGTCAAACGACCACAAAATGAGCCAACGCCACCCTCCCCTCGTCGCTACGAGCGACCCAATTTGAGGAACTTACTGTGAAAGAAAAGGAAGTTTTTAGTCTCTTTGAGAACCCGTTTGAACGCGAACAATTTTATGTTTTCGTGATTACTCCAGCTTCGTTGAACTCACACGAATACGGATTATACTCTATGCAGTTTAAAAAATTAAATATGTTTTTGTGATAGCTTAGACAAAGAGCACTCGGAAACTGTTAGTTTATTTCATAGCAAAATGCGTATTTTAAAATTCGATTCAAAGTTTTCAGTTCTTTATTCTGTTTTATAACATGTAGCCGCCATGTTATAACGTCATACGGCTGTATATAAACTAAAGAGTGTCAGTGTTAACTGTCAACTGGTCAGAGTATCAGCGTATTTGTATACGTACAGCCATGACCATTGAACAATATGGCGTCCACTTTGAAATACAGCGTACTTGTATACGTATAGCCATGACCATTGAACAATATGGCGTCCACTTTGAAATACAAGTTTTAAATATTTTTATGGTACTATTCAACTAAATAAAAATATAGTGTTTTAGCGGTTTATAGGCACCATAGAATCTAATTGAGAAATGGGTGTAAGTAAGTATGGAATATTTGTGCTTGGGTCATGGTTGTTCTATGTATTTAAGTATATATTTATCTTTATAAGAACGTATATCGTCGTCTACTACCCATAACACAAGCCTTCTTGAGCTTACTTTGGGACTAGATCGATTTGTGTGAGGTTGTCCGATATTTATTTATTCGTTATTTAATAATACACTCTGCTATTGATTTAATTACTCTCCCACAACACTCTAAATTGGTAACGTCTGAATCTGGATAATTCGAATTATTATTATTTTTAAACTGGTACCATCGATTCGGGGTCAAAAATGTAGCTCACTGGATCATCGACGGCCTTCTCTCTGTTGTTTCTTTGTTTTTCCTATACAAATCAATTTAACTCCAAACGAATGGTTCCTACTAGACGACGATATATATTTGTGCGTAGTTAAACAATGTACCTACTTTTTGTGGAAAAAATTACTAAACATTTCTCGATATAAGTACGGTACAGAATGCTGTGAATACATCTGTTCATATTTGCGCAAATGCGCTATGTTTATTAATGTTAGAATAATAATGAACGTTGAGTTGGTTTACCTATCGATGAATAAACATTATCTAAGCCGGGTAGCAATAGTGTGGTCTGTGATTGTTAATACCGCAACTGTGGCATAGGTATGTAATTAGGTTGATGTGAACAGACAGACTAAAATGATCCAAAAGTAAAAGTATATATTTTCTCACCAATATTATCTATAAATTAAATTTTAGTTACTGTTACTTCTTGACACCGTTACAGTTAGACGAATTTTCATGAGATTTTTAAGATTTTTTTAAACAATACTGTTTTTTATTCAGCTGAATCATCGATAACAAAGTCTATTGTCGATAGTTACCCAACCCTCCTTATACCTACCTATCTATATCTACCTATATTTTTAACTAACTAAAGGGATCTATATAACTATTTTTGTTTGCTTTAGCTTGAGAATAAATTTATATTCAAACTACTAAGAGAATGATGAATCTGCGTGTCGTGTGATAAATATAGAAAATAAAACCATATTCACATTGACATATTTTCGTTCTGTTTTTATGTTCAAGCCTCCGTAACATTCAGACTACTACGGTTACATATATGATTTTGACTATGTTGAAATCCTTAAAGTATGGCAATTAATTTGATACCAACCACTCCATAACTTCAAAGTACAAGTGTGTTTTTTGCCGTCCCAAACTTTAACCAACGTTTTCTCAGTTGTCGCTTTTTCATGTTAGCAACTTTGAAGAATTTTCAAAAAATAACTATAGCACCTAGAGACATAATTCTTTCACCAAAAGATAGCTTATGTTTTGTAGTATTAGGAAATACTCATAACTCCATATCGACAAAGTGGGACCTTTTCCCTAAAACAGTCACATATATGGTTCCCGTACACGATCCAGTGTATATCTTGGGACGCGAGTGAAGCTGCGGGAAAAACTAGTAATTTATGCGGGCTTTTTTCCATAACGACAGTATTTCTAATATGGTTGTAAAAGTTTTTAGTTTCACTTTTTTGGCATAATTTTCTTGGGCCTCTTTTCCGTACCACTCAAAACTTATGGGTGTATAATAGTTCTCAGAACGAACAACAAAGATTATAATATGTATCGAAATGCTATCATTAGAATAAAATTATCGTTTCGTAGAAAAATAGGTTACATGTTTTCATTTCTTATAACAACATTTGACATGCATGTATCATCGCAAATCAGCATTCAGCATCAAAAATAGCTGACAATTTTACTACTAGCCTATGTCAAGTTGCATACTAAAATTGGCCACATTTACATGCCAACCGCACCTACATAAAATTTAATCTAGAGTTTTATTTTACTGCCACACCCCGTCAACCGGTCGGTCCACTGGGTACCTATTTCGAATACACTGCCTCCGGGCCCTGATAACGATGTATCTCGCACATGCATCCATTTGAATGTCAGATAACATCTCGCATCGTGAATTTAACTTTTATGCGGAACAGTTATTGCCTATAGCGAACGCATAGATTATGGATTCAATAGATACAAAAAATATATTTTCACCTCACCAGCTCAAACATGGCGATTTTGCTGTCAGATAACAGTGAACAAAATGCGATTTTGTTTCGAGCGTGAGTAGAAAGTAGCTTTTTAATTTTTTCAATATCTGACCACGAATTGTCATTCTTCAGCCAAAGGTTAATTATAAAATTCTAATCATTTGAATCTCGATGCACTCTGTTTAGAGAGAGAGAGGGATAGAAACTTATCAATTTGAAATTCAATTTTCGAATCCGACCTCGACTGAGAACAGATCGGATACGCGTTATACCAAAAAAAAAACATTAAAAACACCCGAAAAAGTTTTAATTGCATCGTATTTTTTTTCTTTATTATATTTTTATTTAATGACCGAATATTAAAATGACTGTGCCTTTTATATAAAACAATAGACCATTGCTCAAATAAAATAAGATTTTTCAACTTATTACTTATTGTAAATATAATAATAATTTATAATTTCACCATTTATCATAGATGCATAGGTATTCGAAACGTACCTTAAAAAATATCGAGTTCATATTGTAATTGTTATTTTCTTTTGAATTTATTTTGTTTGGTGTTTTACGAGTAAAAATATTAATCAATTTATAAACAAAATCTCGTAATATAATATGTATTTATAAATAAACACGGTTGGTTGGTTGATTATAATTTCAATTAAATAATATTGGTATTCCTTTTTAAGCAGCACATCTATTTTCTGATTAATAATATTATTGAAATCAGCAACAAAGACTATAAACATGCGTTGGAAGAAAAAGCACAAAATGTCGAATATGTTCTTGCTGATGAGGTGAAAAGTTGTGTATGCTACACGAGAGCAAAGTTTTTTGCATCTCGTGCTGTTGAGTCCCTCGCTACACTCAGGATTTTAACATAGAATCACTCGCTACGCTCTTGATTCAAACGTAGAATCCTTCGCTTGCTCGGGACTCAAAATCAGCACTCGTAACAAAAAACAACTTTGCTCTCTTGTTGCACAAATAACTATTGTATTGTACGATTTGAAATACATTACGCTGTGGCAGTAAAACAGTTAAAACTGGCATTATGTAATAATTGTGGGCCACTGTTATACGGAAAAGCCAAAGTTACCCCGATATGTCTATACTTAACGCAGGGCTAGAGGTCAAAAGTGTCAAAACACGATTTCACCTTACGTCCACGTGAAAGAATGAAGAGGTCTAAGCCATAGAAAAATCGAAACAAACACCTTTACAATATTATTATCACATACTACTATGTAAACCGGTAATTTGTACTATGTAATTTACCGGTAATTTACCGCTAATCCGGTAATTTCGATGCAATATTCCGGTTTGAATTCCCTATCCTACATGTTCAATACTTATACCAAATTCAAGGTGAAATTTCAAACCATCAACATTTCAGTATGTATATTTCGGGTACAGGCGAGTATTCTAAAATTCATAACGGTGTCAACGGTCGACTGGCAGTCAGTTAGAAATAGCCCCACAGTCGTAGCCGTTTGGGCTACGTAAAATCAATATTGCACGCCAGTTTTCCAATGAAATCCTTAGATATTTATTAGAACTTACCTACGTGATTTTCACACGTTGTTACGACAAAAACGGGACTAAACTCATTTAAATAACATATTTTAAGTATATTTTATGATAATTTTTATTATTCCGTACCCAAAGGATACAAACGGGACCCTGTTACTATAATATATCTGTTGTCTGTCACCAGGCTGTATCTCATGAACCGTGTTAGCTAGACAGTTGAAATTCTTACAGATGATGTATTTATGTTGCTTCTATAAGAAAAAATACTAAAAATATAATAAATTATTTTTTTTAAAAGGGGGACAAAAAATTGAAAAATCACGTTAGTTGTAACAAACATGACTTTTTTTAAGGTATGGAACCCTTTGTGCGCTTGGCCGATTCGCAGTTGGCCAGTTTTTCTCAAACATACAGGGTGTAACCGACAGCGTACCGAAAACGAAGACTGTAGTTTTAGACCATAATCACGAACTGAAAACGAGTGTTCATTTTCTCGGAAAACTCAAGGATAAGATTTCCAAAATAAATTATAAAACTCGACGCGCAATGTATTGCGTCCAATTCTCTCGGGTGCAGACGCGCGGGGAGGGGAGTACGCGGCCAGCATCGACCGGTCCACGCGCTCCCCACTCCACTCACGCGTCAGCGCAAAATATACCGTTACGCCAATGCTCATCGAATGACATGAATAAATGCACTCACAAAAATAACGCAACCACAGATCACAACTAGTGTACTACCTAACACCAATAACAACTGACCGATGAATTAAAACAGTCTAAAAAGATTATTTTCATTCAAGCAAGTAAAGCAAATAAAATGTGCGGGTAGGTAAACATCAATGCGGGTAGGTACCTAATTAAAACAGTGCGAGCGCACTGGCCTGGCGGATCAATGACCGGCCAGTACCGTTATCTTTCCCACTCCACGCGCCTGTGTTGTACCGTAAAGCTTACATAATACTGTTTGTGATACATTGCGTGTTTTGCGGAAAATGCTATTTTAAAAATTGTTACCGGTAGAGGTCGATTAACGGAAAAATAAAGAAAAAATGAAAACTCGCGACGAAAATTTGTGAATTTTTTATCAAATAAATTTCCACGATTTTCCAGCCCAGAATAACGGTCTGAAGCCATGGTTTCAGTTTTCGGTAAACCGTCGGTTACACCCTGTATTTTTGTCGTGCGAGTTTTTAGAACTACCCGGAACTGGTTTATATGATTTTGTTTGTACACTCGAGCCGTGGACCGACACACTCTCAATATCCGACGACTTATTGGAAGATAAAATATTTGATGCGATGCTGTTTACATTTACTGATGACTGGATTCTACGAAGATGTGAGCCTGAAAGCGGAAAATAACGCTCGCAAGATAATGAAATAATATTTATATCCATTTATGTAGTCGATAAATCTTGATGAAAATTATTTAGTGCCTAATAACCGACTGTGCGGGGTATGGATATATAACAACGTTTCCTAAAATTTCACTAGACATAACAACATTTTATATAAAGTTTCATTTGATATAACAACAATGAGCATAATTAACCCACTTGTTACTATCGTCCTTTTAAAAGGACGTCAACAATTTAAAATTCTCACAAGCAATGGGGGTACTTATCAAGCTTTTGTTTATACACATTAGAAACGTTTCAAGTATTGGAAGTGGACACCTAGTTGATTGTGCGTGTTATAAACAGTTTCATATTTTATTTTAAGTATTTAATTATGCTGATTACTGATGGAAAGTTTGAGGTATGTATTTCTAAACAAAACTTTAAGCAATATTTTTATAAAAATAAGAATATAGCAAAAACAAGTGTTTTCTTTCGAGTTATAAGTATTTTACATTGAAAATATAATTAGAAGTGGTATTTTATACCCATTTTATGAACCGTCCTTTTAAACGACCAATAGGGTTATATGCTACTATCACTTGCTTTTCATTTAAGGGCGCGGAAGAAAACTTAGTTCCGAAATTTAACGTTTATTGAGATAAAAGAAAAGCTCGAAGAAGATGACTCAGTTGAAATAGCAGATTCTGTTGTTATTTTGCCTCTCGAAAACGGCAATAGCGCCGTTTCATTAATTTATTGTTTATTTTTTACATCCATTTATGAACTACGAGTCCAAGGAATTCAAGCCACAGGAACTGTGCGTGAAAATTGTGTGGCAAAATGCCACTACAGAAGTCCCCTTAGGGAACATTCAAATGTCAGTCCACCCGAAAGGAACAAAATAGTAGTATGCATGCAAGTGGCATGGTAACAGCGTTGTTACAGGTTGCATCTGAAGAAAGAACCTGTTGCTAAAGTTATAAGAGATTTTCACAGCGACAAAAAAATACATACAAGTAGATCAGCCAAGCTGAGGCCTCCATCGGTCCGATCAAAATATAGGGTTGTATAAAATAACGACTAGGGTAAAAAAATGGTACTTCTCCTTGATGTGTGATGCACTAGACATAATGCGTGGCAACTACACAAAAATGAGGGGGGTGAAAACGACTTTCTGCATTTTCGCAAATAAGTATGTGAACCAGTTTTTCATGAAACCTATAGAAAAAATGTTACACATACAAGATACACGTACTTCCCAAATGTGCCGTGTTTGTTCACGCTTCGATGGGAAAAATCACATAATATAGTATAGAAATACTCAGCCTAGGTGTATTGAATGCCATACAAAAACTAATTTAAGGTGCCCAAAATGCAATGTTAAGTTTGTTCTGAAAATTTTCATACATTTAAATAAAACCTGTTACATAATATTGCTTTGTTATTATTTGGATCAACGTTTGTTATTCAAAAGGTTTGTTATCCTATACAGTCATGGTTGTACATGTTACTATCGTCCTTTTAAAAGAACACCTATTTTCCAGTTTTCCATGAGAAATACATTTTTTTTTATATTTTTCCCGTGTAGTGTTATTTTTTTAAGGTACATCACGTATAATTCATTGCAATCGGAAGTATCTGGTATGCTCAGTAACAAGTGGGTTAACAACGATGCGCATTATTTTGTAGTTCACAGTGCCTTCGTTTAATTACTGTAATGCTGTGCAACTAATTTGAATAAATAAATGAATTAAATTGGCTATAATTTCAATTAGTATAAAAGACATTTGATACAACGTTTATATTCGCAAGATAACCTAACACTTGACTCTTCCTCACTTCGCTCGTCGTACCTAAACCATAACTCTATTACAATTTTACTTTTTTGATTGAACAGTTGGTGTGTGTATTGAGCCTTTAAAAGTAGTATATAAATTAATGATCATTATACATATTATTATATCATTGTCGTCTATTGTATATTGACCAATAATTAGGTAGCAGGTTAATCTTCACCTTAGAATGTGAAGATTAACTATCCTGCTACCTTTTCTATTCTTATACCTACGCCATTACCTGGAGGTTAGATGAAATTAATTCGGGTTCCGGATAACGAATGTGATGGAATTAAAGTTTTCCCACCCCCAGTACGCGTCCCAAGCCGGGAGCCCGGGACACGGGCTACAGCCTCTGTAATATTAAATCTCATCAAAAACAAAACATCAAACTCGCGTACCCTAATACGGATACGTGTAAGACAACAGAACCCTAACTCAACACCGCATAAACATACAATGACCGCATGTCTAGACAACGGAACCTTCTCCACATGCCTAAAACCCGTCTTAAACAAACAGCTAGAAGTTCATTCTTCATGTGCGTTAAGGTATTTAACAAATTACCCCCAACTATCAAAGAACTCCCTTTAAAACAGTTTAAAAATGAATTATTTGTGTGGCTTTGTGACATGTGCTTATTACTCTATAAATGAATACCTAAATTATAATTCTGCACAATAAATACCCATGCACCTATTGACATTTTGTAATTCTAGTTAGTTTAGTTGTTTTAATTTTAAGAACTTCATGACAACATAGTTCCAATTATTAATTATTGTATAACAATGTAAAATATGTATTGTT
Source organism: Apotomis capreana (assembly GCA_947623375.1). NCBI lineage: Eukaryota > Metazoa > Arthropoda > Insecta > Lepidoptera > Tortricidae > Apotomis > Apotomis capreana. Next base: position 20,494,484 of record OX392506.1, read on the forward strand.
CTGGCATTGCCTTAATTTGTTTTTTCCAATTTAATCGCACTATGTAATGATAATGACGACGATAGATTTGCAATGTACCTTATATATGTTTAATTGTGATTATGTGACATCATGATTCCCACATCTAATTTCTTGGCATGTTCTCGAAAGTGATGTGATATTTGCATGCTTATTTAAGCAGGTTATGGTTGACCAATTTTCTTTATACCGCCTATGTACTTATACCCATAATCAGCAAATAAATTTATTTCATTTCATTTCATTTCATTTCAAAGCAAATCTCAGCTGGCTGACGGCCATAAATATACCTAATATGTAAAATACTTAATGATGAGATGAGCATTAAATATACCAGTTGTATGTATGTTTGTAAATACTTCATTGTACATAAAAACAAATCACAAATCTTCAAAAGAATACACATGTACAAAGGTACTTGTCGTTGTCGCACCTATTGCAGGATTGTCACGACTACTGCCTTATAGTAGGGTAGGCCGCGATGCTAACTCGGGATTCACTCGAGCGTCATAGAGACCTATTGGGTTGCGAAGCTTAGATGATAAAAAGAAAAAAATGTCATATAAGATATACCTTTTCATCGGTGGGGGGAGCGGCTACAGAGTTTCAAAAATGTAAAAAAAAACTGTTGCATGGACATACTCGAGCGCGTCAGATATTGATAGCATCCATGTCCGACACATTTTTAAAGATGTACGCATGTTAAACTGATTGTTTCCATGATGGGGTTGGTCGTACTTGAGGGTTGAAAATGAAAAAAAAAAATATTTTCATCGGGCGCGTCAGATTTTCTAAGGGGATGTTAAGTGAACCTAAAAAAAAGCTCTTATATAATAATCTGACGATTTAGATGTGACGCAAACTCGCAGTTATTATTAGAATGTGCAAAAAAAATTCGCTATTTTGAAATACTCAAGCGCGTCAGATTAAGATATATATGGTTCATCTTGATGCCCTAGACGTGCTGTCTCATAATCTGACGATTATCTGGCGGGGTTCGCCTAATCTGACAATAGAAAAAATTAACAGGAACTTGTGACTCAGAGCACTCTCCAGAAACAGGAAAATGTGACTCGGAGCACTCCCCAGAAGCAGGGGCATGTGATTCGGAGCTACTCCCAGAAACTTCCGATGCACTGTCATATTCCATAATACTTTGCCGCTGTTGTAAATACTTAAAGACTCGCGGTATTTTTATTGCTATAAATAATTTATAGATTTACTTCATTTAATGAAGATTCTCTCGAAAGTTCAAGATTATCGTATGTTGTTCGGGATTTTCGGAGAACCGGTTCGCTCCGACTATATTCTAAAATATTTACACACTTTTGTTCTGTTTCTAATGTAAATTTAATTGTTTTTTGTAAAGTAGTTTTACCACAACATACACACTTTATATTAATATCACTCATAGTACAGCTGCCAGCAAACTTTTAGAGCATAATCTTGATTGTGCAGTAGCCGATTTACGTACAAATGTACATGCGCAAATCCGCCATTTTTGTTCTAAAAGTTGCCGGCAACTATAAATATTTAATAACTTTAGTGTTCTAAACAACATGATCAGCTGTCATGGCGTCATGGCAACAGAAACCAGAGTGGAATACAAGCATCACGTAACTGAACGCATTAAACTTTACGATGAATTTTTGTTACTTCGGCTAGTGGAAATCGTCAGATTATATATTTTCCGTTATCATAGATTCATTCCCTTTTAAATAAAAAAAAAAATAGCCACGCTCGAGAATGTCGAGATGAAGTTTTTTTTTAGGGTTCCGTACCCAAAGGGTAAAAACGGGACCCTATTACTGAGACTTCGCTGTCCGTCCGTCCGTCCGTCCGTCCGTCTGTCCGTCCGTCCGTCCGTCCGTCCGTCCGTCAGTCCGTCCGTCTGTCACCAGGCTGTATCTCAAGAACGGTGATAGCTAGACAGTTGAAATTTTCACAGATGATGTATTTCTATTGCCGCTATAACAACAAATACTAAAAATAAAATAAAATAAATATTTAAGGGGGGCTCCCATACAACAAACGGGTTGGTTGCGCTAACTTTGCACCTCATTTGTATGTGGCGCTATACATACCAGGTGCAAACTTAACTTAACCACTTAAGGATGAAAAGTGTTTGTACGGAACCCTCGGTGCGCGAGTCCGACTCGCACTTGCCCAATTTTTTTTTACAACTTTGTAGCCCTCCGCCTTCTTTACGTCACCTTTAAATTTTCTGATTAGAAGAATATACACGTTTTAGCATGTAACTAACTCACCCTACCTTAATCTGACGCGCTCGAGAATTTCAGATGAACAATTTTTTTTTACTAATCTGATCTTTTATCCTTGACGGGCGGCCATACATATGAGGCTCATATTTGGTGGAAGTACTTAACTGGGTACAAGGTATCCCCCTAAATATTAATCTGCCGCGCTTTAGGTACTCCCGAAATCCCCTCTTCGGCTCTCCTACTATTAAACATGGTCGATGGTGCCTGACACGGGGAGGCTGACAATTGGAACTCCATTTATTGACATTGAAAAGTTGATATCTTAAAGAAAATAAGTGACATATTGTATCAAAATTAGATTTATTTATTGCGCCTATCGATTACATTTTAGTGATAACACTGGTCATCTCTAATTTGACTATGGGTATGGATAAGCACGTTGCTTAAATAAACATAGTGACGAGTTCCTGGACACAGGTAATTGGAAACATCGAATTTAGCCCGAAATTAAAACTGACCGAGAATTTTTAATCTGAAAAATTGTACATAACTCAAGGCTGCCGCAATGGCGTTAGCCGTGCATTTCAGTACCTAATAAAGTCTGCTATCTTTTTAATCGATTACTGTAATCGTTAAGTAGGTATCCCGTATGAAAAAAAAAAATCTGAGTGATTTACTATTTAAATAAAATAATTTAGACGGATTATATTGCAAAGAAACTAATTATCTCTCTCAAAGTTAGATTTGTGCAAACTATCCATTTACCCGCGTTTCAGCGTTTCGTCTCAACAATGGTCTCATCTGGTGAAATGCCGGTAGAATCAGATATATGTAAAAGTGCCCTTGTGGTCTAATTACAGAATAAAGTTTACTATTTCAGTATTTTATTATAATTATTTCATTATAAAACGAAGATAACTGTTTTTACCCTTACTTTCAGAGGACTAATTTTAAATTTAGTAAACCCAAATATAAATCGCTGGCGGAAAAACAATATAAGTATATTTTTTACATTTAATCGGATGATTGAATATTGAAGTAAGAAGAATAGAATAAGAATAATTAACGTTAAGTTTACACCTGGTAATTAAGGCGTCGGATACAAATGAGGTCCAAACTTAACGTAACCGGGTTATACAAATCGAGATTTCGCTCTCGTCTGTTCCCTCCTCCGAAACTTAACCAATCTTTACCAATTTTTTAAAGCTGAATGGGAAGAAAGTGTTCTGTGGATCTTTTCGATCTTTGCGCAAATTATTATAGAATTTGGGTTCTATGCGTCCGTTATGGGTTACAAATATTGTGTAGTATGTAAACCATTTACATAGTATACGAATGCTATAATTGGACGTACGTCCAATTATAAGCGTAAAAAATGAAACGGTCCGACACGAACCTCGATTCGTAAAGAAAAAATTGCACTGGTATTTCCCCTTAAATGAATGCTTCGGTCTGGTAAATCGACTCGGGCCTCTATAACTCGATTTGATGCGATTAGTACCAGCTAATGCAACGGCAACCGCTTGAATGATTCGATTAGCGACATTACTAGCAGATTTGCGGAGTGTATTAACAATAATCTAGGTATTAACACCGAATATAACACTAAATATATAAAGACGCGGTTGGCGCAGCGTTTAAGCAACTGCCTACTGAGCCGACGGTCCTGGGTTCGAATCCCGGCCGGGGCAAATATTTGTGTGATGAACTCGAATATTTGTGCCTGGGTCATGGATGTTATTTGTATTTAAGTATGTATTTATATATTGTATGTTTATCGTCGTCTAGTGTCCATAACACAAGCCTGCTAGAGCTTACTGTGGGACTAGATTGATTTGTGTGAGATTGTCCGATATTTATTTTATTTATTATATAAACATAGAAGGTCCTTTCTTTTGATGATCGCAAAAGTCGCCTGTTATCTGTGTAAAATGCGATGCAATTCGTTGTGAGACGCACTTCTTCCGACTGCCTTAATTAAGTATTTTTAGGGTCACAGACGTTATATATAAAACTTGGCATTCTCGTTACTTCTAAAGCAATTTGAAACGAATTTTCCGGAAAAACATTAGGTAACCCAACAGGGTGTTTTTCGCAATATTGCGAATTTAGTCGTAGGTACTAATTTATTTTTCACCTCACTCGCTCGGAAAACCTCCGTTTATAGGGCGAAATCTGCGTGCAAAAGTCTATTTTATCCGCTAGCGTGCAAAAGTCATTTGAATTTCGAACACGACGATTTTGATTCTCTGTGGTGCATGTAACTTTTTTATATTTAAGACTCCTTCAACGCGTATCAGTCGATAAATCTTCGAATAACCAATCAACGCACGCTAATAAAGGGCGATCTGGTGTGGCCGGCTAAAATCATATGTGTACGTTTGAATACTTATTTAAAAAAAAAATACACCTATAATATCACGTCTAGAAACCTGGTTGTGGTTACAGATTTTTAAGTTTTTTTTTTCTATTCTTTATTTTATGTTGAATATGTTTATATATACTAATAGTAAGTATTTCAGTTTCATTTAAATATTTTGACTTGTAAATATATTAAATACATCACAAATTTTAATATTTATTTGTTATAAAAGTTGGAACATAAGAGTGTAATTTCTGAACGCACCCGAGAAATAATTAAAAAGTTGGCAGTTTTCACAATTCACATAAACAACGTAAATTGGTTCTGTGGAGAATACATATACTGTTGTCTTACTTTACTTATAGAAATATGGAAAACAAGAAAGTTAAGTCCAATTTGGAGTATTTATTCAATGCTAAAAGCCTGCATTAAAACGAAAAAGGATTTGTTATAAATATTTGGAGACAATAAGTAATTTACCGAAACTATTCTAATTCTAATTTTAAAATATGGCTTCCATCAAAGTTAATGATGATTTCGCCAATTTCGAGTTTGCTCGTAGAGCATGCCGTTGTTCGGTGAGGTCTTGCTTTTTGTAAAGTGATAGCGATTTACAAAAAACCACGCGGACTATCGGGCCTTGACCCAGGAAGGGCTATGAACGCTTCAAGTTGAATTCTTCATTAGCTATTCACTCATACGTTAGATCACTGCACAATACGCTATCAATACTACACATTGAACAACAAAAATGAATAAATAATGAACAACGAAACTTAGACGCATGCGGCCATCTTAAGTCACGAACCGGAAGTCCTACCGAAACTATTGGCGTTTTTAAAGAAGATAAAGCCGAAATAATCTTGTGCGGATCCCATCGTCCAATAACTTCCAAAGCAAGTGTTATGGAAAATACTTCCGAGTGGCCAACTAATCCTTCCCAGAATGCCATTCTCCCAAATTCACAACGAATGTATCAAGTAGTTTCAAATACAAATATAATATAACAGTGCTTAAGAAAAACTCAACGTATACACGACGATAATACAAATTATGGCCATATTTTTAATATGTGTGCTTCTCTCGAATTTATTTGGTTTGGATTTGAGTGTGTTAATGTTTTAAATTTGATGTGTTAAATAGAAGGCAAAATTAAATATGATTATTTTTATGTTTTAATTGTTTTTCTTGAACTTCCATTTTCCTCGCTGTAGTGAGGTGAAAAGTTGTGTGTTCCGCATGGCTGCAAAATTATTTAGCTTCTCGTGTCTTGAAAGCTTCGCTACGCTCAGCTTTTAATTTCAACACTCGCGCCAAATAACAACTTTGCAGCCTTTTATAACAAATAACTATTACTGGTAACGACAAATTTTTGATAACTGACTTTGAAAGTCGGCGAATGTCACTGATGTAAACAAAGAGGAAACAGGACTAAATATTCCGCAAAGGTCAAGTAATTTATTGCATAATAAAGCCAAAACTATCCACAGTGATGAAAGTCAAGTTTTTTTTTTTTCAATAGGATTCAGTATTTATTTCACAAGAAGAACGAAGAATTGAGCAGTATTCCGGTAAACAATGTTTTGAATTTGATCGCTGACAAATCTTTCACAAGTACTGACTTTTAATAATGCAAATATATGACGTATGCTCATTAATGCCATAATAATATGAAAGCTGTTTGTAGCGCCACTATCCCTGGGCCAGACCGACACTTGTAAGGGTGCGGCTTCACTGAAGCAGAGCACGTCTCCGCTGTGTTCTGCTTCAGTGGGGTTGCACCCTTAGGCTACAGAAACTACCGCACTCGTGCCACTCGTGCATATCTAGGACGCCGCAATCAATTTCTAGAAGATTACGCCGAAATACATTTGATGATAATTTCTAAAATATACCCTTCGTCTCCTTTTGGCCCGCAGCTGGGCTGTTGAAAAATGTTATTCCCCGGGTGTAATGGCAGGGAATTTATCCTGCCTGCGCATAAAAGGGAGCGGTCTAGTTTGATTTCGTCCCGTAGGAGAAATTGTGTACGGGAATTTCTCCGTATTTTTGAAATAAGGAAATCAGAGGTGAATGTTAGTGGGAAGTTGGACGGTTTTGTTGCGAGTTCGCTCGGGAGATTTCCATCACACATTAACCTGAATGTTGAATTGCCCACAGCCATGTCATTCGTCATTTTTAACCAACTTCAAAAAATGAGGTTTTCAGTTTGACCAGTATGTATGTAAGTTTGTGGAAGTTTACGTGAGGTTTAGCACCGACTTCAGTTATTTCTTTCTCAATTATTTTTGGTCTGCAACTTTCCTGTACTCTCGATAAAAATGAATTCTTAAGGGGCTTAAATTAATATTTTCCTGTGCACCAAATGGCATATTTAGTTATATAAATTTTACTGCTTCAAGTCTGTACCTACTTACAATAATAATAATGTTTTTAAGGGCCTTATATCACAGTTACGATTTGCGAGCGACTTTTGTATGAAGGCGATCACGCAGCGAGTTCGCCGCGACTGATATTTGTATAGACAATTCGCAAGTGTGATACTGATATTGTACTGTCCAGTCGTAGCTCTTCACCCACTCGCCACGTTCTGCAAACAATTGCATCGCATAATAATTATATAAATGGTTCAAACTCGTAAAAATTGACAGGAGCGTCCCGTGCCTTAGCCGCGGCCGCGCCGCGAGTCGGATATCTGCCTCTGATGAAGAATTCAGTTCGAAACATGTCTGGCCGTTCCTGACATTTTACGTGAGTTTAATCTGATTTTATAAATTAGTCATGATAGTTTTAATAATATTAATTGCATTGCATTTTAGGTACTTTACTATTTTAATACCATTTTTTACACGATAGTTTGTCTATCTTCATCCACTCAATTGCTCAAAGATTGACTAGAAGAGCTTCCTTACAGGAACGAGTTCGCTTTTGTACCTGTGTTATTTGTTAAAGTGTTTGACATATGTATTGTAACCACACTGCAAATCTGCTAGTAATTTCGCTAATAGAATCACTAGAACGGTTGCGGTTGCATTCGCTGTACCCTTACCATGAGTTTAGTGACAGTCCTCGCTAGCAACTGCGTAAACAATTTGTATGGAGAATTGTAGTTCTACAAAGTAACCGCCAGGGGCTCTGTACTATTCTCCATACAAATCGTTTACGCTGTCGCTAGGAGTACGGTCTCGTTAACTCATGGTAAGGATACTGGAACAAATCGAATTATCTTAGATCGTCCTTAGTGACGTCGATTTAACAGACTGAAGCACAGATTATATAATACTATACTAGTACAGATTGACGAAGCGGTACTAGGAAATGGAACGACCCTAACTCTGGCTATTCAACTGGCTATTTTCTTTCCGTCGATTATCCAACAGATGGCAGTAGTGAGACTGCGATTTATGCGTCTCGGTCACGCCATCTAAATAAGAAATGGGAACATGATGTGCGTGCTGTCTTGTTCTATATCCTAACTATAACGTCACATGATCGATAGATGGCGTCTTTTTCTGTCACGCGCGGACGCAAGTCAATGCAGAAAACGTTTTTGCAGGCATCGTACGAGTAGCATCTCAATGTCTTATGCGCACTGACCTTGAATCGTATCGGCATCTCTTTCAGACGGGCCGTACCTATCTATACTATAATATCTATACCTTTTTTCGTAAGCACAAAGCTCAACAGTCACAAACTACAATTTCTCGTGCGAGATAATTGACTGTATTTTTCTGTGCAGTAATCTGGGAGGTTGAAGGGTAACTGTATTCGTTCGGAGAGTCATTCTCATCAACAAATGTAACTTTTTTCTAATTTATCCTTACCGAGCCATAACTGTTAAGGTCTTAAGCCTTTTTTCTGAGTTTATGTTTAAACCTTCTTCCTTTCATAATCTTGTAAAAACTTTATAATGCAGTCACTTTTCTTAAACATTCAAATGATGTTTGGGACCGGTAAGGATAAAGTTAGATAATAAGAATGACCCTGCATTGCTTTAATATTAAATAAGAACAATATAGGTACAGGATCATTATCTGCTTTATTTCATAATAATCACCACGTCATATTTACACTACTTAAGAGCCCACCCATGCAAAATTCGTCAGGTGAATGATCCTAGATCTCAACATCCATAGTGATTAAAAATCTGTCCCTTGAAAATAAGAAACTTTAACAGTTTTTCTTCAATCTTGTCAGCGTGAAAACACGATTAGTAATAATTTTCTCGATAGTTTTATCTCTCAAACATAACCCTTTTTAGGGTTCCGTAGTCAACTACCCTTATAGTTTCGCCATGTCCGTCTGTCCGTCCGTCCGCGGCTTAGCTCCGAGATCATTAGTACTAAAAAGCTGAAATTTGGTATGAGTATGTAATACGCCGAAATAACGGTTAATAAAAACCAAAAAATAAACTTTTCAGATACCTACCTCTCGAACACAAAAAAAAATACAAAATGCTTTATTGCACACCGAAAAAAAATTTACAAATTCAATACAGAACAATAATTTTAATAACGGTAGACAACAGGCGGTCTTATCGCTAAAGAGCGATACCTATAGTGGGGGTGATTTTTTTTTCGTTTCAACACTAATGTGCGGGGTGTCGTTGAATAGGTCTTTGAAAAATAATAGGGGTCTCCAAACATTATTTTTTGATAAAATCAGCAGTTTTGTAAAATTTACTCCGAAAATTATAAAAATTGTGTCCCGCCCCCCCTCTAACTTTTCAACCACGGTCAAAAAAATATGGAAAAATTCATGAAAATGAGGGTTTATACTTAAGTACTTTCAATGAAAACTATATTGAATAAAATCGGTCAAGCTGTTTTTGAGTTATCGCAAAAATTCATAATTTTCTTATTTATTAGTCAACTAGGAACCCTTATAGTTTCGCCATGTCCGTCTGTCCGTCTGTCCGTCCGCGGCTTAGCTCCGTGATCATTAGTACTACAAAGCTAAAATTTGGTATAAGTATGTGTATGTATAACGCCGACAGAACGGTAAATTAAAAATTTAAAAATTTTATATTTTTCGGGTACCTCTCGAACACCTAAAGTGGGGGTGAATTTTTTTTTATCTTTTTAACACTAGTGTGTGGGGTGTCGTTGGATAGGTCTTGTAAAAATAATGGGGGTCTTCTAACATAATTTTTTGATAAAGTCAGCAGTTTTGTAAATATTCGCTCCAAAAACAAAAAACATAGTGTCCCCCCCATCTAACTTTTCAACCACGGGTCAAAAAAATTCGGAAAAATTCATGTAAATGAAACCTTATAAATACTATCAATGAAAACTATATTGAACAAAATCGGTCGAGCCGTTTTTGAGTTATCGCCAAATTTCATATTTTTTCTTTAAAAGGACGTAAGTTGACTTCCAGAAGGTAATAAGTGATTACAGTTTCTAGAGCGTTTATGACCTTTTTATAGAGCTTAAAATCTTTCTTAACTTAAACCTCGGGCTTAAAACAGCAGTTTATTGTGAAGGATGAGCAACTACGGAACCCTACACTGAGCGTGGCCCGACATGCTCTTGGCCGGTTTTTTAGCTTAATAGATGCACAATTTTATTATAAGTTCTCAAAAACTGTAAAAGTATTATCAATATAAAATGCACACGTTTATGACACAACTCAAAAAACATGATTTCCGCGCTTCCGAGCATGCACTTCCATCTCGCTCACGTTTACGCTCAGTGAGAGAGAGAGCTAGCACACGCACCCCCCAATAACTCCAAATCTATTTAAGATAAAAACATGAAATTTCGCTTATGTATTTAGATCCTTTAGAACAACTAGAACCCCAAATTTCATCAATAAAAGAAATAAAACCGCGTACGGAGGGTTCCGTACACACTTTCACTTATCTCATCTTAATTAGCCTGTTGAGTTAAGTTTGCACCTGAAATATATGACGCCGCATACAAATGACGTGCAAACATAACGCAACCGACTTCTTCAAATTTGATGTATTAAAGGGACTATATTTTTAATATTTTTTTTACAAATGTATAATTTTCAGATTTGATAAGTATTTGTAGTATGTGACGATATTACTTGCCAAATTTTATAGTTCTAGGTCATCGGGAAGTACCCTATCATTGTGATTCCCTTGAGAGTGTCGAAATGTACATTTTTTGCGATATAAACGGCCGTATCTCTTTTTTCACGCTAACGTAGAAGTTAAATTTTTTCACAGGTTCAAGGAACCGCAAACCTGAGTATATTATGTTAATTTCAACTGGATACCTCAACGCATTCTCGAAATAAAGAGTCTTGACAGATAGACGGACGGACGGACAACAAAGTGATCCTATAAGGGTTCCGTTTTTTCGATTGAGGTACGGAACCCTAAAAACCCAGCAGAGTAATTTTGCTAAGAGACAAGCTTCGCCGACAAAAGAATTGAGATCTATATGGGCGCCAAGTTCTGCACTAAATTTTTTAGATACAAGGACATGCGACATACTCAATGCATTTATGTTACTTGGGGTGTAATTCAATATCAAGATTTGACTTGGCTAGTTTTCACAAACTGACAAAATTTTATAAAAGTATTGTTATCAAGCTAACAGTATAAGTAACAGCATGGACACTAACTTGCGTACTTACCTTTACGAAAATAGGTTAATGATTAGACAAATATAATAAGTACCTAATATAAATTTATATGTAAAAACTTTTTCTTTCTCATTTAACAAAAATCGTGATTTTTTACTACTAATAAGTTTTCCATTAGAAAGTCATGTTAAATGTTAAAATTATAAAAAAATGTATGCATTTGTTTAACTAATATGTACAAAAAACAATAAGCGACCGTTTCAAAGAAAATTACAATGTGTTTTATAAATCAACAAAAATTGATTTTTATCTGCAAAAAGTACCAATTGAACTTAATTATTGAGCAAAACACATGTACATAATTCAATTATAAACTAATCAAATTTCTCTGCGCACACTTTGTCCCGCCAGCCCAGAATACAGAACCGAACAGGCTTTCAGAGCTGCATCTTGTGACGACGTTATGGACTTGGCCGCAGAAGTGTGAGGATATGAAGGTACTCCACTCGTGGTTGATGGACCATCAACTGACACCGCAGAAGATGAAGTTGACAATTGGTCCTATAGCTTCCAGCCATAGCGTCCACTTCTTTGTAATGCGGGTCTTTTTTCCAACTTCATTTTGCACTTTATTTTCAAAATGATTGATCCACAGATATCTGTTATACGCAGTTCATCATGGTTTAAATGTTCTATGGTCATGCTTCCTAAAACAGAAAATTAAGTATCTTAACATAAATAAAATACAATAATAATAATTATTAGTAGTTTGTTTTTCTATACGAACAGGTCTAAATCAACACAATAATGGTTAAAGGTTAAATAGGATCACTTTTTTCTCCAAAAGAATTCACAATTCACTTAACTTATAAAAAATAAATGGGTAACCAATGAACACAACTTTTTTGTAGCAGGTCCTGAGAAATATCAATGTACTTAGATAAAATATTTAACATACAAACACCAATAGAATTAACTTCATTCTTTACAAATTGATAAGGCAGTATGAAGTTCTAACATTACAGAAAACATAGCATTTGAAGGTCAAGCAAATAGTTTAATTTTAAGTAAGTGCTCATCTCATTGACTGATATTATCTCAGTGACTTTGTAATTTGTTTGATTTGAATGATGTTCTACTATCTTACAAATTACAATAATTTTGGACTAGGGTCTTATTAATTATTCACTTTGTTTCTTTAAAGAATAAAAATGTGATTTGTTTATCGATATGTACTTTATTTCAAATGTTAAGTTTGTCTTAAAGACAACACTTACATATATACCTAAGTGGACTCGCCTACCTATATGCTTAAGTGGACCTATATACCTGAGTCCCATCCAGGGGACATAGGACATTAAGTCATATACCTGAGTGGGCCAATATATAGAAAATAAAAACTTACCGCAATTAGACATTTCGTTTGTCAGTTTTCCCAAGTATTCAGATCCAAACAATGTCTATGAGCGGTTTTGAAGTCGTATCTATAAGAATTTGCTTCAAGTCCGTGTTAGGTGGCGTAGGTCAGTTTAAACAACTTAAAGCAAGGTTGCAAAATAAAATCACATTCAACTCAAACAATAACAGAACAAATCGAATCGCAAGTCAGTGCTGCAAACTCCCACATCACGTGTAATAAACAAGAACGACAACAAGAAGGTCCTAAAAATCAGGAGCCAGTCATAAATATCAGTAGGGCTACTCCCATGTTCAAAATTCGACCGTCGTATAGTGCCGTCCCTCTCGATCTTCTGTCGAAGTATATGAGTAAACGGGACAGCACTATACGCCGCTGGCCGAATATCGAACATCGGAGTAGCCATTCAGAATATTCAGATTCGTCAGAATCAGTCGCGTTTCGTTCCACTCACAAATCGGTTGACAATTATCGGATGTCAACGTTGCCAAATGACCGCACACTTATATTAAATATGGTGTATTTACACAACTTTTCTAAAATTAGGAGATTTGTTCGATTCCAAAAAGTAATTCTAAGGATTCTTAAAAATCATATATTTATAATCTGACAAATCAGGAGAGTTTGCAGCACTGTCAGAAGTAACGGTCTGGAAGGAATGGAATGCCCAGTTGACAGATTCATAGTGTTGCCAGAACGGATTTACGTTTTCGGAAATTTCGCAAAGTGCATACCTAATCCATTAAGGGACGGGTTTGAACAAAATCGGACGAAATCCAAAAAAAATAATAAGATCTATGCAATACTACCTATGGGATTGGGTACAAATTATTAATATTGGTTTATTCATCTATATATTCTTTATTTTTCATCTTTTTAAGCGTGCATAGTTTAAAATAAACTAGTCCTCCAATCATAATAAGCTCGACGAGTCTCCATTGCAAAAGTCTTAAAAGAGACGACGATTGTAAACGGGCGCTCGAGGTACGATTTGGAGTTTCAAAAAGCCGGGAAACTGACATTTTTTTATTGGTATGGCCACCCCGTCGTAGGCTGTGTGTGAGCGCAACAATGGGATACACATAAAACGCCATCTAGCGTTACCACTGCAAACAACTACGAATGCTTGGATGCTGAAACATAGCTAACACTTTCGTGTTCTCGGTTGATTATTTATGATTATTGTTTTCTTCGAAATAAGATGATAAATCAGTTTATATTTTAGGTTTTGTTTATAAAATATGCTATAGTTTATTTTAATCACGAAAATTCTGCTTAATTTGGCTGATTCATATTTAATTAATTTACAAATGTTAACGGTAGAGCCATCTATTGTTCACTCTCAGTACTAAAAGTAACTTCTTCGGCTTGGGACCCCCTGACTGAAGCAATCATTTAAGCACCGTTAAAAGATTGCTTCTCATTAGAAATGGCTTTGAAAATACTTAAATGAGACTTGAATATTTAAATATCCGACGAAATGTAAAAATGTTGATACTATTTCGCCAGCGATTTTTATTTGGGTTTACTGAAATGTAAATTTGTTCCTCTGAAAATTATACTGGATCGGCGTTTGAGAAAAAGAAAGATAGATCTTAATTACTTGAAAGATGGACGTCTAGATTGCCGCTACTTCGTATAATGCCTATACAATACGACATTTATTTACAGGTTGGACATTTTCGGCCACAGTTAATACTGGGGCTAAATTGAAATTTCTTATGATATATAGATAGAGGACCGGGCAGTTAGTAGAGCGTTTCATGGAAAACCGACAGGTCGTCGTCCGGTAGGCCGCCCCAGATATCGGTGGGCAGATGTGGATGAAGATGATCTGCGCGAGCTCCAAGCCGTCAACTGGCGTGAAACCGCACAAGACCGAGACCGCTGGCGGGAACTCGTATTGGAGGCCAAGACTCACTTCGGGTCGCTGCGCCACAGGAGTAAGTAAGTAAGTATGATATATAATGGGATCTCCAGTAGGTATATTTTTGTTTAAGCGATGTGCTAGTTCGCAGTATAAATGACTACTGCGTAATGAGCTTGACACAGCGCTCTTTTTACGGTACTTGTATCAAACCAAACGTCAAACATAGCAGTAAATTTCAATACAAATTTATCGCAAATAGAAAAAGAAATGGAAAATTGATTCGCCACACAATATTTATCTCACATCCGTTCCTATGGGAAATTAGTATCCAGACAAAATATATAATCTAGAATCCAGACTGGCATTGGAATTTATTAAACTTCTTCTCTTCACTGTAATATTCCTATGGAAATTCCCGTATTTATTCCAAAATAGACGTCAAAAACTGACTCTCCATTATGTATGTGTACATATTCAACGTAAAACAGGAATAATTGGATGTTGCCACATATTTATGTACCTACTAATTACAGCCGTAATAAATTACTAATGTGGGCAAAATGGCGCGAAAATGAAGTGGCATTTATTCACTAGTGGCCGGAAATGGGATTGTGAATTGAAATGTGAATTAAGTATTTTGGCGAAACAGCATGGCCAGTATGCTTTTCCGCGACTTCGCTTGTCCTGCGATTGTGTATCATCTGTCTTGCTCGCACTTCATAGAAAGGAGAGTGACAGGTTGTATTTGTCGCGTGACAGAGTCGCTTGTCACAGTTATGCTAGACGTACCGATCAGTGATACCTAAAATACGATACGAATTGACCAATTTTAAGTGATAGTAAGTCAATGAAAATATAAATTAAAGATCAAAAATTGTCACATTACGTCGACGATTTTTGTCGTTGCACAACGCAATGTTGCAGAGCCTCAAGTGTACGTTTCCAATTATCGCGTTTACGTTTCCCGTATAAATAACATTGTCACTCACGCGTTTATTGTGTTAGCAAACTTACACTAGAACTTATTCTAGAGTAATTACAATACTTCGCATCTTAAGAGCCCACCAATGCAACCCGGCTCGAGCGATTTGGTACCCCGCGCCCCTCAACACATCTCGTACATTATTTATCTCATATCTCGAGTCTAACACCCAAAAAGAAATGCAACTACTTGCCCCTTCTTTTAGTCTTTTAGTGGTGAGCTAAATAGTGCTATTTACCTAGCTCACCAACTTTAATAAACATGGTAAAATCGATGTATAAAATTACAGAGGTGCGTGACGAGTGACACACGTCCGTCTTGTAGGAAGCGCAGCAAATACTGATTGAAATAACCAAAAGGGATAGCTCGCGCTACTTTCGCACGCAATATACGCAAAACAAAAAAAAAACAAAAATAGCCGAGCAGTTTAAAGTAAGAGATGCTCTGACATGAATATAAGATACAACAGACAGAATATAACATAAAAAATCACGTCACATTTAAAATCCTTTGTTCCGTCGCCGTAATGCCCTTAGCTCAAACAGCGTCCGTTGTTTTGTTCCGCGGCATTTCGCGTCAAGTTATAATTGAAGGCAAACAACGCGTAGTCGCGATCTGCATGAAAATGCCTCAATTTACCGCCAACGTTCATTTTTAAACGAAAGGAAATATGTATCGCACTATTAACATTTTTGCCATCCCCGGTCCAAAACCGTTTACTTTTATGTTCATAAACCAAAAGAAAACGAGCATCACGCTAATAGTGTTTTCCAGAAATCATGATCGGTTCCATAGAAACGTGCCTTCGATACGTAAGATAGAAGTTGTACAAAAGACAAGTTCTAAAACAAATTTACAGGAAGAAACAAACAAAAGTCAAGCAAATTGCGTTAGATAAAAAACCCTGATATGAGATATTCACAAAAACCGCTGAATATAAAATTAACAGCAACATAAAAAACGCGTCACATTTAAAACCCTTTATTCCGTCGCCGTAATGCCCTTAGCTCAAACAGAGTCCGTTGTTTTGTTCCGCAGCATTTCGCGTCGTTATAATTGAAGGCAAACAACGCGATCTGCATAAAAGGACCTCAATTTAGCGTCACAACATTAATAAAATTGTTCAGTAGTACTGAAATTTGATGCATTTATTCCTCAAAGATTGTCGCATACATTTTAGAGACGTAAGAAAACTGACAAAGTATCAAAGAAATAAATGTGGGAGCTAAAGACTCGAAAACTTGTTTCTTTTCTAACAGTAAATACACATTTCTGAAGCTACAGTTAGGGCTTACCTACATCCGTACATCTCCAGCCAGCTTAAGTGTTTAGCTCGTGGTTACATAACATAGTTAAACTAGTTGCTCTGTGAGCTCTAGATTTTGAGAATTTGTTTCAAAACGGCTCCCTTTATGCTCCACCATTTTGAAAAATATCGAAAAACTGGATTGACAAGAAAACCTACTCACGATTTTCACAAAAATGGGTTGAGAAATGCGACCTAAAGCGAGAACAGCTGGGAATCCGGACCTCCGAACATTCAAACATCTGCACATACGAAATAAATTTTGGCTAAGCTGAAGCAGAGAACTTCGCTCGCATGGTCCGTCAGCGTAGAGACTTGCACGTTCTTTGTCTTTTGTATAATGTCCTTTTCATTCCTTCTTCTCCTCCTTACCTTGCAGAGAAGTTCTCTTAAATACATGGCGGATAGTAGTGGCCATCGCCTGCGGTCAAGTGCGAATCTGACTCTATCTATCCCACCACATAGATCTCACGTTTACGATATGTCTTTTGCTGTGCGCGCCGTGAAATTATGGAATAACTTGTCTCCCGCCCTAAGGCAGACGCAGTCCGTAGCATCGCTCAAGGGAAAGTTAAAGGAATTGTGGCTGTCGAACGAATTGTAGGTTGCTGTTTTTGTTATAATTATTTTTATATTTAATTATTTATGTTGTATATTATGTATATGTATTTATATAGATATTATGCAATGTAATATGTATTATATTGACTGTTGCCTATCTCTCTCTCTGTTGGTTTTTGCATATTCATGTGTATTATTGTATAGTTATACTCCTTTGTATTGTACATGTTGCTTGGTTTGTCTACCATTTACATTTGTGTTTAGCACTCATTTGCTCAAAGGTTAACTGGAAGAGATCCCTTAAAGGGATAAGTCCGCCTTTGTACATGTTTATTCTTTTGTAATGTGTTTTTCTTGTTTTTATGTATAATAAAGTGTTTACATACATACATACAAATATTGGACGTATATAATTAAATCATTAGGTACTGTCGCGCGTCGCCCCTCACAAACACCGAATTGTTCAAATCGACATTTTATTTTCCAGCGCATCGCAAAATTGAGTGATCATTGTTAATTATTAACAACTTATTATAGACCCGTTTCCTCGTTACGGATTAAAAAGGTCCGCGGAGAACCCTCCTCGCGGAAATTGAACAATTTTGAATCATAAATTCTCAAGCAAAGCCAATTTAGAAGCCATGAATTAGATATCCCGTACAGAGAATTAGTGAGTTTGATGTCAGCATCATGGGGACTCATTGTCGGTGGTAATTTAGTATACAGATATTAATTGTAGAACAAAATTAAACCGCTTTATTATCAACTACTGCGCCGCGCGGTGCTATACCCGCTCATCCTACGGGAACACTACATTTTTGGGATAAAATGTAGCCTATGCGTTAATCCAGGGTGTCAGCTACCTTCATACCAAAATTTATCAAAAATGATCCATCTGTTTCAGCCGTCGTGGAGAAGTAACAAACACATCAACACACTCACAAACTTTTGCCTTTACAATTTAATTGTGATGTGATATATTGATTTAAATTTACACGTTATTATAACAAAGCAGGGTTTAATGAGACCAGGAGGATGGTTTTAAGCTTTCGTCTTCGAGGAATCCAGTAATCAGATCATGTACTCATAAATGACATAAAATAAGTCGTTCTCAAGCTTCAGATATCGCAATGTGTCGTCAGTCGAGTGGCAACCCCTGTGGGCAAACTGTTAATTACCAATAGGCGTGCGGACAATTTTTTTTGAGCGTATCAATCGATTCTATTTTTTATTGGGATCAAATGCCACTGAGACTGCTCTAAAAGTCGGAAATGACCATCAAAGTTCAAAGGCCTACCTACATATTATGACGTCATCCGGGGATTGGGTACCAGTATTTATATGGAGAAAATAAGTAATTTGCACTTTTCACCGTGAAAAAGTTCATGGTTGTCATACAATTAGTGTTTTTTTTTTATTATTATGAGGATTCTAAAAATAATTTCATGATTTCATTTGGGTTAAAAAAAAAAACATAAAATTTTCGTACCTTTGAAGTCACATATTTAAAAAAAAAATGTATTGTATTTTTTTTTCTTTGTATCGTGACATATTGAGCTAATTTGATTCATATACGTAACTACAATATGTTATAAAATTATGTATACCCACTTTTGACAAATAAATATGTAACCCATTCTCATTCTCATTCAATTCAACATCAGTCGCATCTCCTATTGCGGGTAGTTCCAAATACTCGCACGATAAGAAGTCTGAAGCCTGTAAGCCTGCCTGTTCAGTCCCGATTCGACTATGAACGTAACATCACGTTTAAAACTTCGAGATAAGTCAACACTTTTTGAACGTGGTTACGTCTTGTTTTGTTATAATAATTCGCTTTATTATCAGTTGAGATCAAAAACAGATAAATAAGTAAACAAAGGGTGACATAACTCCGACTAGCGTCGTTGGCCTGATCTCGATCACAATAGGCAATCACTCGACGCTCTGCCGAGTCTGCCGGCTCGGATCGCTCGATGTGGCTCGACTTACCAGTTTACCACCATCCCACACCCTCCACTGTCGCTAACCATTACACAAGTGTAGTGAACAAGTTGGTTTACTTCCCAGTGCCTTTATGTACGAGAATGCATTGGCGTGCAGCGTTCCGGTTTTCTATAAAACTTTTGCAATCCAAGCAAGAACAAACAGAACTCTGTGTACGTTGCTTTCAGCCTTTAAATCTGTAAACAATGTTCAGTACAGTTTGAAACAGTTTAGAAACAGACCGAGACCTGGATTAGAATAAGATTAGTACCGTATTGCATGTTGATTGATTTAAATAAAGAAAAATCAACGAAGCTGCTAGTAACCTCGCAATCGGAATACGTGATTGTATGTAAATCCGATTTTCGATTGGTATTTACCTAAGGCTCGCTGTCTACACGAGGGTACAATGCGATCTGCGAGTATGTTTGCCGAATAGCTACTAGAATTATTCATCTGTCCACATTTTATTCCCTTGCAGTTCAGATTTTCCGCGACCCCTGTCCAATCTCGTGACTTTTCCATTCCAATTCAAATAATACAAACTATTACTGTCGGGGACACCAAGTTATCAAAACTTGGAGAAACAAAGCATTGAATAAAAAGACTACGACAATTCTAAATGATATCACTTCTAAACATCACTTTTCTTTCTTCTTAAAGGATATGACACTAATTTAAAACAGTAATAAAAAACAAATTTTACACAGAATAAACATGTCGATTCAAACTACTGAATTAACTGGAATATCAACCAAAAATAAATACTCTCGATCAAATCACCTTCATGAAAATAGAACTCCGTATAAGCAGCGCAGCAGCGATGACGCAGATTTACATTAGAGGAAGGTTTAAACTTATAATATTCTTCATTTTCGCCGAGCTTAAAGAACATGATCGATAGACGTCATAAAAAAGTATACGAGCCTATTCATCCGCTAATCCATTTGAAAGATACAATGTTCAATAGAAGTGAGAATGGCTGTTTGCCAGGAGCAGAGCAACAGGTGAAGGCCGCTCATTTTTCAAGCACCACGACGTCTCATTGTGCTCACAGCTCGAACCCGCAATAATACCGGGATGCGAACCACATAATGGAAGAGAACACTTTCATTCAGATGGAGATTTCTTCGTAGCCGCAACGTTTCGTACAGGCTGGATTAAGACGAATATTGCTCGGCGCTCCAGTAATTGTGAATAATAAAACTTTGCGTTTCGTAAATGGCCACAATAAATGTTGATTAAATCTCTTATAAATAAATTGAGGTGAGTTGAACACCGACGCCTGATGTAATGACCGTAATAATGCAAGACCCTTATTCATTCATTCTACTTTAGCGAGTTAGGCGTTCACGCTTACTTGAAATTTAATTCAATTCTTAGGATTACCAGACAAAGAAACTAAAAATTCGAACTGTATTAATGGATTTATTTTATAATTTTTTCTAGGAAAACATGCCTACTTTTTGTGAATTGGTAATGTAAATCATACTATCCGAAGGTATAACGATTTCTCTAATGATTTTTAAAGAGTGAGATTGTTATTTATTCATTAAACTTTCGTCAAATAGTGTTACAATGAGTCGACACCTCCTTCCCCCTATTTTAAGGCGGTAGTGGTGATTTTTCAAGACTGTCACCTTTGTTAGCGCCTGTGGACGTATTTTAATTTAAATGCCCCTCGTTGAATATTATCATCCGTATATGTGCTTAAGCCAATAAATAAAAGTACTTATTTCACGGGAAAGACCCGTATTTTCTAAAACCTGTATGACCCGACCCACCTTAGCAATTATTAAGTATAAGTATACCTACGTAGTGTATAACAAGGACTGTTAGTCCCGAGTAGCGTCGCTGTAACCCTGCTCCACTGCACTTCACTGTCCACGCCCCCCCGTTTGCTCTCAAACAACAGTGAAAAGGTGTTAGCTCAAGCGGGCTTTGGTGCGATAAATTAAAGTTTCGTACAGAGCATGAGCTTTTACCGGATAGTACTAATGTTCTATCTTTCATTCATATTGCTAGCAATTTCAAAACTTATAGTAAGTATAAGAAGTATTGGTCGTCGTTGGAACATACACCCCCCGTTAGTAAAACCAAAATGACAAAAGTTATTCGGTTAAAGTTGGAAGAAGCCTCTGTTTTGGCCTAAACGCATAAATGACTATTGATTACAATTATTAATCTTTGACATTGATAACATTTGGTTTTGCTAGAATCTAAGTAAAAACATTCTGTGAATCAGTCTTCCTCTGCTATGACACCTATTAAAGTCCTATTCCAGCGCAATAGTCTGTCCTAAATTGAGGTTTTCTAGTGAAGAATATTAAAGAAATATATTACGGTGATTATACTAACTAGCTGCAATTTACTATCCACATACGGCATTT
Organism: Apotomis capreana; assembly: GCA_947623375.1. Lineage (NCBI taxonomy): Eukaryota > Metazoa > Arthropoda > Insecta > Lepidoptera > Tortricidae > Apotomis > Apotomis capreana. The sequence continues at coordinate 20,516,156 of OX392506.1, forward strand.
TTCTTGGCGTACGTTAAGGACGAGAAGTACGGTGTTTGATAAGGACGATATATTCCGAATTGCGACACTTACGCTCTGCCCTGTTGCACTCTTCTTATTTTCCACACGGCCGTTTGCTTTCAAACAACATCGAAAACCTGTTAGCACAAACGGGCTAAAGCTTCAAAGCTTCGTACAGAATACGAGTTTTTACTCATTTGCACTAATATATTACTTGACTGATATATTAGTTATAATTAATACTTATAGACTGGTATTTTGAAGACATGTATATTTATTTATTTATTTATTTATTTATTTTAGGGACAATAAACAACTGTACATAATATATTACAATCGATGTTACAATAGGTGGTACTCTATGTACAATCAACGACATTATCCACGGAGTACTTTGAAACGGTTAACGGTTGTCAAACATCAAACTGTTGTATACTTAGATTAATAAGGTGGATAGTTCTTAATTAGGTACATAGTTCTTAATATTAACTTAATGATATCTCTTACAAAATATTAGATACTTATTATTAACTAATGCATCAATTTAAAGTGACACGTGGGTTTAAGTAGCATTTTTTGATATTTTTTATGTACATACTCGCTTTTAGGTAGGTTACATTTGTAGTTAGTTAAGTGAAGTGTTTACAAGGTTTCTAGAATGATTTTTCTATATCTAGCGGTGGACAAGTGGAATATGTCTACATGAGTAAAGTTTTGATTGTAGGTGGCAAACAGTCGACGCAGAGGCGCGCGTGCACCGGCGTTGGTACGGCACCGTGCCGTGGCGAACAGCCGGTACACGCGCGTCCCTCGCCGACTGGAGCGTCTAGGTACTACGTAACTTATTTTATTAACAAGTTGTGAACAGTCAAATTTATTATGGCAAAGTCCATGTAGAAACATCGCTTGCAAGAAATCGTTGGAAAACGGAACCTACGTTAGTAATTCCAAACGGGAGCTATCTTAATTGGAACAAGCCTCTGTAATGAGAATAAGGATATGGAACTGAAGTGGATGGTATCGTAATGGCTTTAATAATTGTATTGAAATGGTCCTGTAAGCAGTATTCAAATGAATATATATTGTTTATGTAAATCTGAGCTAATATAAATGTTTGGAAGTAATTTCCTTGTCCGTTCATTTTCTAACATTCAAACAAAATCTCATGAACTCGGCTTTCTCTAACTACATCGCAGCCGAATTAAGGAGGTGGAATTGGCTTACAGTCGTTTGAGCAATATATCGTCCGTACCACTAACATCTGTATCAATTTTTGCTGTTTGAGCTGCATTAAGTGACAACTACTAATTTTAAGTTAAATAAACATATCGCTAAAACATATATATAGTGGTAATATTTCGAATATATCTCATAAGAAGCGTGAAAGTTAGCCACTATTAAAATAAGCAATATTTATTTCACACTAGAATCTGAATATCCTAATATAAAATAGTGGATAACGAGTATTCTATCTGCACACTACTCTTCTGCTACGCGACCGTTTGCTCTCAAACAACAGCGAAAGCTGAAGCGGCCTTTGGTGTGATAAATTGAAGCTTTGCACAGAACATGAGCTTTGCCCGCTTTGAATCTGCTTTGTGCTAATTTTCTATCATTTTCTCATATACTGGCAAAATTGAACAAATCTGTCATCTACATGCACTGAAACATTAAATTATAAACCATAGTTAGCTTGCGCTTACAAAGACATCGTATAAAGTACCTAACGTGTACAGCCGCGATATAATATATTATGTTGTACCTACATAAATTAGTCTCATCCATGTTATTGGTCATTCAGTCACTCAACCAGACAAGTAATTAGAAATAGAAAAACCATAAATCATACGACTAAGTTGATGGATGATCTATGGTTTTTATATGTACCTGTTGTTCAAATATCGCGAACGTAAACACGTTGGCAGCACTTGTAGTTTTAATTTAGATTCTAATCAAAGGTATAATTGTATAGACATTGACGTATAGTATAGGTTGAAACTTTTAAATATATTTGTCAATTCCACTTAACGCAGCTAGAGCAAAGAATATGAAAAATCGAAGCATAATGGCCAAATACGGCGATATGTCCGTGATAATATCGATATATTGCTCAAATTACTATTATACGTCAATGTCTATAGAATTATACCTCTGATTAGAATTTAAATTGACAAGTGCGTCCAACGTGTTTACGAGTTCTCTATCGTTTACCCGAATTTCATATGCCATAACATAATGTATCGCTTGCCATAATATTAATTTGTCATAAATATTTTTTTCTACTTTTCGGGATTTTTATAATACAACCTTAACATATGTATTTAAATAAAACGATATAAATGGATTATATTGCGTATATTGATTATTTGAGCACCCTGAAGTTTCGATAACTTTCCAGTTACCGTTGTCAAAGATTGAAACGCCAGGAAGGCTGAAATAATTAATATAGGCGATATAATCCGTTTAAATCGTTTTATTTTAATATATGACAGTCAAGGAAACCGAATAAAACTGAACCAAACCTAATTGTTTCTTCATGAAGAGCATTAAAAAATCCCAAAGAATTAACGATTTATGAAATACAAGTTTACGGCAAATGAAAATTATGGCAAGCGATACATTTATGGCAGATTAAATAAGGGCAAGTGAAGGTTTCCCGACATGCCGTGGCCGTGGCTATTTTTTAAGGGTTCCTACAATTTCTGTGTAAAACCCTAGTGAAACTAATGGTTTTATCGTGTTAATTAAGATTAGCGGGCGTTATGACGAGTCATGCCTTCCCCTGACCTTTTTATTGCATGGACGGATTTGACCTTTGTCGGTTACTGTAGACGTGACCTTTTGCTTCACTGTGTCAAACCTAATTAGCTTAACAGACAGGTATGGTAGATAATATTTCAGTTTGTTTTGAAGTTTCTTAAGTGATGGTATAAAAACTTTGGTAGTAATAGTAATTTAAATAGATACAACAAATTGTAATGAGATTAGGTTTTCTTACTGAGTGAACTAAAGTAACCAAACACTACTTTGACGAAAACATTACGAGTATAAGAGCCCTGTCGAGATTGATACATATTCTTAGTAGTTTCTATTCTAACTACTTAAGAAAACAAAAACTAATTTCCATAGATTCACTTGTTTCCAGTTGCCTTTTACCCCTTCAAATACTCCTAAAAAACTTTAAGATTGATACCAGCTTATCCCCCTTCCATTTCAACCTATTGCCTCTCTCGCTACAACTTAAAATTTTACAGATGGTTATATAGTCGATAAGCTCAATGTGCTGGTATTTTATAATTAATTTTCTAATAAATATTTTCTAATTAGTATTTTATAATTAATATTTTAGTTAGTTATTACTAAATATAAATTTGCTTATGTTTTCTTTTATATAACTACTTCAGTTATAGAGGAGCGGGACTCCCTGGCACAGGTATCTACATACTTAATAGGAAGTCCCAACCTTGATGCTTATTTTGTGTAAACTTTTTTAAAGAAATAAATATTTTTAATTTTTTTTTTCATTTCAATTTTCTCGTCAGTCTGTGATACGATTCTGCTTTATAAGATCGATCGAATGGCATCAAAAATACATATGATACCATAAGCATTTCCACGCAGCGGTATGTGATAATAGAACAATACTGCATGACCACTGAACCAGCATGAGCAAAGAGCAAATTGATTGATTGGTCTTAAAACAGAACAACAATAACTTAACTTGTCTACTTTAGACGTTTCGGTTTCGGCTATATCGCCGAAAATACACATTCCAGAGCTCATAAAACCCAGTTCAAAATGGCCAAGCCATTACAGTTCTACAAAAGTTACATTGAGAAAAGCTAAAAGCAAACATCTTTAGGCGTTTGTGAATAGTGCTGTTAATTTCCCTGTAGGGACGGATAATAGTAGACGATTGTTCGCGGTTCCGCGTTTGTGTACGTGATAATTGGTAACCTGTTTAAATATGTCGTGGAACTAAGTTCATTTTGAAATTTGTAAAGCGGAGCGGTGGATTTGCAAACGTGGCTAATGACGTCTATCCAAAATGTTACTATTGTCTACTAAAACGATGTGCTGTATTTACATTTACAAATTATTTACTTACCTTAAAGTCAGCTTGTCAATGCAACACGTTTAGCACAAACCTATATACATATACCTATCACCTACATCACGGTGATGTGGCCAGTTATCATTACATAGCTCAGTTGGCCGCCGCCGCGACTGATCGGCTCTCCTGATGATGAAACTAGTACTGATTCGAAACAAGTCCAGCGATATTTGTTTTGTCGATATTTTAATATCATTCCAGAGTCCTTGTTAGCCCTTGTTGGAGAGATAGATAGTTTATTCGTTTATTACTACTGCTACAAAAAAGTGTCATAAAGTCAACATAACGAACATTCGCCATTGCGTTTGAGACGGGCTTGTCTCGAGCTAAGGCTGTAGTCACACCGCCGCCGCGTCTCGTTGTGAGACGCGGAGCTACGGACTCGCATGTGGAGACAACGCACCAACGTCCGAGTTTTCTCAGTATCTCCGTCCGGAGCTGCGATGCACGACGTCCCGCGTTACTTCCGTCTCGCGTTCATTTCACATTCGAACGTTAAGGTGAAAACAGTTCCTATTTGTCGATAAAATTTAAACGGAACTTATTCAGAACGCTGCAGTGATACTTTCAGCTTGGTTTTTGTACAATTGAGTCATACATTCTGGGTACATTCCTATTTACAAACCAGACCGATAAATGGGTCTTTTGCTAGAGATTACGAAGATTTAAGGCAACCCGAAGAAACATTTTTTAATTGCATCCGCATGTCAACCGCGTCATTTGATTATTTGCTAAGCAAAATTGGAGTGATTATTACTGGCGCGGACACAAATCGACGTTCTATTACAGCCGAAGAAAAGCTTTAGCTTAGGTACACTCAAGTAATAATCTACTATGTACTTCAATGTTCAATTATACTTTTATAAGAATTCCCTATATTTTGATTATGATTAAAACCGATACTTACTATTAAACTAAATAAATTTGGAATTAAATAAAAACAATATTTCGAATAAGTAGGTAACTCAAGCCTTTAATTTTTTTTATAACTATTCGCTAATTGAGCATAAATCACAGATCATATATTTACTGTAAATACTTAATAAAAATATTTGTTTACAAATTACTATAATCTTGTTTTATACTTTCTAAAATCCGTATGGCACTGCGGAGCTCGGTGTGACATACCCTGCGGCACGCATCGCGTCTCCGTCCGAGTGCGCGAGTCGTCGTGCGTCTCGCTACTCCGCGCGTCGAGGCGGAGCCAGTGTGTCGTACCATGCGATTTTTCTATACAAAATCAAAATCAAGATACATAGTTAAAAAACGCATCAACGGACGCTGCTGCGAGATGCGGAGCAGTGTGACAACCGCCTAAGCTGCAGTGAGCCACACAGAGGGTTTTGTTCCACTGACGCTGGAAACGGCGGCCTTTACCCGATCGGTTGCACCCCACAATGGCTCCTTAGGTAATAAGCTTCATTCTGGGATCTCTGGCAGACGGCACGGTTTCATTCATATTAAGGTTGCGTGTTTATAGTAGGATATTATCTCGTTTTCCAACTTTATTCTAAAAATGATGGGACTATACCGACTACTCCAAAAGAGCTGGGCCGATTAGATAAACAAATCTTTGTTTAAAAGCATATGTACTTGCTTGTAGGTCTCTGATTTCTGGTTTGTTAGAAAATTTACTTTAAAGCTAACCATTCAGTGTAAAATATTAGTATTTCTTTGATGTTTTTTAAAATGTGTTTCTTAACTAAGCAAATATTAATGGTACTTGTGAAAAGACGTTATAACGAAAGTTAGGAGTTGTGATCCGATTCATTATGCTCGTCTCCGTTGTAAAATAAATTATGCCCATTTATTACCGCATTCGGCGTTTTATTCCATTTTACTTCCTTCAATCTGATAAAAGAAAATTATGCTTCGGAATCGCTACCTATCTTATTATGAAAAGCATGTCCCCTTCACGACGGTTGGACATAAACCAGCAATTTTGCAACACTATTACTATGTTTACGTCCCCCTAATCCGTTTGTTATTAATATTATAATCCGACACGTTATATCTTGCGTAGAGGATCACGTGGTGTCAGGAACAATGAAGCTTAGTTAGCAACTTAATTGTAATATATTATGTATGTGTACCATAATTATAATTATGTTTCGAGATGAATATGTAATTTCGATGGCATATGCCAGTATTGTTTGTATGTAAATATCATTAGGTAATGTCGTTTAGTTAATAACGCCACTTAGTTAGAAATATTTTAGAATCAGTAATCATTGAAACAATAAAAATACTTTAGATACACTTAGAAAAAATCTGATGGTCTTCAAAAACTGGATTGCTTTTCTTGTTTCATCAATTCGTCTAACTTTTTAATAAAAGAAACCAAATTCATATAAAATCCGTTTATGTGCCATAGTGCATAATACAGACTTAAGGCTCTCGTCTCGGTAAAAGTACAGCACTGTTCGTTTCTGTATGCTCCTGTCTCTGTAAGACCCATATCATCACAACTAATAATGATTCGATTTTGAGATAAAAAAAATTAAGACGTTAGACTGGTAATCCAAAGACACCTGGGTCGAGTCCCAGTGTGGACCTCGTATGAGCGCGTTTAATTTTTCTTTGCGTGTTGATCTTTGTATCTTTAGCAATTAAAAAATGTGATGTTAATTTAGACACATTAAGAAATCATTTTGAATAACGTAATTGTGTTGCGTAATAGATATATTTTTTTATTTAAAAAGTAGACTAGATGGCGTGCTTTGCTAGGAAAATAATCAAGAACTGAAGTGAAATCCGTTTTTTTATATCTACTGAAATATATAAAAAAAGCGGCCAAGTGCGAGTCGGACTCGCGCACCGAGGGTTCCGTACAAACACTTTCCATCCCTAGGTGGTTAAGTTAAGTTTGCACCTGGTATGTATAGCGCCCCATATGAATTAGGTGCAAAGTTTTGTATTAAAAAAACTACTTACTAGATCTCGTTCAAAACAATTTTCGTTGGTAGTTTTTATAGTAATGTACATCATGTTTTTTTTTGATTTTTCATTTCCTTATTTTAGAAGTTAGAGGGGGGGGACCAACTTTTTTCCACTTTGGAAGCGTCTGTCACGCAAACTATTCGGTTTAGAAAAAAAATATTTTAGAAACCTCAATATCATTTTTGAAGACCTATCCATAGATACCCCACACGTATGTGTTTGATGAAAAAAATATTTTTGAGTTTCAGTTCTAAGTATGGGAAGCCCCCAATATTTATTATTATTTTTTTATTTTTGAATCAAAATCTTAATGCGGTTTACAGAATACATCTACCTACCAAGTTTCAACAGTATAGCTCTTATAGTTTCGGAAAAAATGGCTGTGACATACGGACGGACAGACGGACAGACAGACAGACAGACAGACATGACGAATCTATAAGGGTTCCGTTTTTTGCCATTTGGCTACGGAACCCTAAAAACGGATTAATTTCGGAAACGAAACGGAGAAACGGACGGAAAAAACGGAACGGATGTTGATATTTCAGAGCACAAAAAATGGAAACGGTATTATATCTACTGAAATATATAAATACCGTTTCCATTTTTTGTGCTCTGAAATATCAACAGTAAAGTGACAATGCTACAAAAAAGTATACAAAATATACTATAGATTTTAATAAGATTCTCATCTCCTATGAATATGGAATTTCATTCTCTCATCTAAATTCCCAAAAGCAGATTGTATACATTTAAATGCATTGGCAAGCCATAACACATGAATATTTATGGGATACAAATTATTGTTCCGGCGTATTACGTTCTAATGTTCGGAAACAGTGGAAACATGGCTTTTGTTCAGTGTTGATTCAAAACTTAATGTTTTCATGCCAACGTTTTAAAAAAAACTTAAAAAATCATATTTCATGAAAATCTGATCATAATCTGTGAACGTATTCAAGTTTTCATCCCCTTTATTCATTATTTGGGTGGTTCTACAGGGCAGTTCGTGTCGCATATGTTACAAAAGTGTGCAACAAGCACAGTATATCGTTTTATTAAATCTACACTCATTGTGGCTTATTTGTCCAAAATATGCGACCGGAAAGTGATAGCTGTTGAAACGCACGCACGTAGAACTACCCATTTAGAGCTTTTTTTTGAAGAATACAAAAGTAAAAATGTATAAACCGTCCTTTGCTTTTGGAGTTGAAAATAGAAAATGTATTCCTGACATTGAAAATGGTCGGTCCCCCAAATACCTGTTACCTTCACTGCGTACCTGAAAATGAAAACAGGGAAATATTAGGGAATGAAATACTATCTAGTTTTACGCAAGATATATGAGCGCGAAAGAGAAACATGGTTATTTCAGTACCATCTATTTATTATATGCGTTCAAATTTGTACTACTCTTACCAGATACATATTAGTGTTTCGGATACGCGTATGTTAAAAAAAAAGAAACAAAGTTAGGCACTCGAACAATTTTAAAAAACTCAGACCATAGTAGGTAAATTGGTTACTCCCATAGTAAGTTTTGGTGTAGTGGTGTGGTGAAGAATCAATACGGCGGGTGTTTCACAAATTTGTAAAACAACTATACCAACAGGTATACAACTTTCTGTGCGGAGCGGTCCAATTATTTTTGAAGTAGGTGCAAAATAGTACCTACATTTTGAGCATTTTTTTGGTAAAGTTTTTTTACTAATCCGTGATGGTACACCCGCCTTTCTGACTCATACGAAGTTAACTAGTTAAACGTTCACGATTAATCTGACGGTTCACAGCCGACCATGAGAGGTTAACAGTCATTCAAATGTCTATTATCGCGGAATATCAAAGTAGAATTTGCTTGATACGCGCAATAATCCCGCATTTCACGATAGAAGTCGTCACAAGCTATTTTGACCGTCTTGGGATTTGAGCTGATATTTAAACAGATATAATAGCAAATGGTAGGAAAATACTGAACTGATAGTGTTAGGTCGATTACTGATGTCATGGTTTTCATAATCGCCTTATTACATTAAAAATGTACCTACCATTGTTCGTAAAGTCGTTAAGCTAAGTCGTCTGCGTCTACGCGGAAAAAGTTCAACGGTATTTTTTCCTTCTCCGTAGTCGGGTAAAACATATCCTATCCCAAAATACACCAACTATCTGTAGATCATCAGTGTACCAAAAATTGTACTTCAATCCTACACAACGTCACCCGACATATATTTCACTATTTTTTTGTATGGCAATAACCATTTAAAAAAATTGAGCAAGTGCCGTTTTTACCCTTTGGGTACGGAACCCTAAAAAAACAGCACTGCAGCAAAATCGATCTATAGCTAACAAAACATTTACGATTTAGCCGCGGTCAGATTCGACCATCAGAGTGGATCATACATGCAAATCTCTATTATTGCGTAATATCAAATCAGAATTTGCTTGATACACGCTATAAACCCGCTATTCACGATACAGTCGTCAAAAGCTATTCAGACCGCTCTCACCTGGGATTTGAGCTGACATTCAGGCAGTTACAGTAATTGGTAGTAAAATACTGACAAGTGGAGAATACCTACAGTTCGTCAAAAATGAGATTTAAAAAACACACTTACATACACATACATACACACATGCACGCACACATGATTTGAGCCCGAAGGTGACATTGTGGTACAAATTAAAGAACGGTATAAGTAATATGGGCTGCTCAAATGCATGCCCATTTACGAATGAATTCATTCATAAATGGGCATGCAATTCTTCAGCTCATTGTACCTATATACCACAGCCACTTAATGGTATTTGATTTAGATTGTGTATTTAAATTTAAGTAAGTTACTTAACCATCGTTGATCGGTAAAACCATCGCATATTACTTTGTAGAATTACTAAGTTGAACAAACAACATAATGAATCAACTATATTTATTTGTCACAAAAATAACATAAAATAACATTCCATAAGAAATTGCAAACCAATAATAAAGAGCCGTCAAGAGTGACACTACTCGACCTTTCGTCGCGCGCAGCGGCCACTCACCAAAACGTTCCGATACAAGGAGTTCGGAATACTTGTGCGAAACATACGTTGCGTTCGCTACAACTTAGACCTTTTTTGACAGTCCGTTAAAAAGCGTTTTATTTATTTTTACTGTGAAAAAAACATTCGTTTTTATCATTTAACGCGACACGCCGTAGAGCGGTAGGTACTTTACAACCCTTCCAAAAAGGATTTGGATGGATAAACAACGCCGGCCTAAACTGTTTTTTTAGAAAGGAGAGGTCACGTCTACGCTGTGTAAACAAAGATGTCACCCAAGTGTCCGTATGCTTTAAGGAAGGGTCGTGCTGAAAATCAATAAGGTTTTTTTGTAAAAAGGGTGAACAACTTGATCTTACGATATTTATCTAAAGAGTAAATTGTGTTTACATGTAGGTAGGTAGTATTTATTTGACTGGTTTAACGAATTTGGCAAGAGGAAATTTATTGATGTTTAGATTCAATCCAATTCGATTGTTTAACTTTAACTCAATGGTATAAGACAATAAGGCATCGCACTCCGGAATGTAATTTTTCCTTCACTATCACTACATAGTATAAAACAAAGTCGCTTCCTGCTGTCTGTCTGTCTGTCCCTATGTATGCTTAAATCTTTAAAACTACGCAACGGATTTTGATGCGGTTTTTTTAATAGATGAGTGATTCAAGAGGAACGAACGTTATGACGACGCGGTTGACTCGGTTTGTAGAGACCTGCCTACTGAGCCTAAGGTCCCGGGTTCGAATCCCGGCCAGGGCAAATATTTGTGTGATGAACTCGAATATTTGTGCTTGGGTCATGGTTGTCCTATGTATTTAAGTATATATTTATCTATATAAGTACATATGTATATGGTCGTCTAGTTAGTTAATTAGTTAGTTAGTTAATCGAAAACCACCACTTACCATCAGGCGATCCGCCTGCGTATGTTCCTTCTATATCATAAAAAAGCCGGTCAAGTGCTAGTCAGAGTCGCACACCAAGTGTTCCGTAAGAATTATGAAAGCACTGCATGTTGCTCTAACGAAAAAGTGAACTGTACCACACCTGTAGTAAAACTGTGGTCGCCATCCATTGACTAAGGTCACGGTTACCCGCAATCATTTTTCAACTGCAAATAAGTTTTTAACTGAGGGACAAACTCAATTTTACCGTTTGAAAACAGTTTTACGTACCTTAAATAAAAACTATATTTGTAATCCTAAGCTTAGGAGTTAGGGGGAGTTAGTACATGGGTACTGCGCTGAAAAAATCACAAAATAAACTGTGATTGAGTTGCTTTGTTGTGTAAAACGCAACGTTGCTCGGCCAATTTAGTCTTCGATCCAGTGACCTGATTTAAGAGTAATCCACGTACCAGATTCACATATATCACATCGACGTATACGTACAAATACCTTTTCCAATGTCGTGGAACATTTATCATTGGGTATTCAATCCCTTTGTCAGCTGGATTATAGGAAAGCTTTCCAACTCCCGGAGGATGAGAGGGAGGTGACATGAAGACATAAAATTTTGCGTAATGTTTTTATAAACTTCAATGAAAAGTAAATTAAAATTTATAATAATACTTCCCCCTAACCTTACCCAATCCTTTACCCGAGGCTTGGCCAACATTGTCTAGGAAAATAATAATATTTTTTGAGATACTGGTGAATTTTCATATAAATTAAAGGAAGAAATAAATAAAGAAAGAAGCAAAACGCAAAAAGTAGCAAATGGTTGGGGTGCCAGCATAATGCTGATCGTGTCGTCTTACTAGGGACAAACTAGAATTTCATACATATCTGATATTGATATGTATATTTCACATTTATACTTATATTTAACAAACTGCCCGATTAATTTGAAGAATTAGGCAACTCACCACCAATGACCTAGTGTACGTACTGTACATAATTGCGTTAAGTAGTGTACACAAAAGCGGCACAAGGATAAATTAAGAAAATGAGCTATAAATCGTTATCTTTAATAACATTTTTGAGTTTCGACTTAATGTCGTTTAATTCATTTCTACATAACTAAGTCCATGTATGTCTAACTATAACGTCTATCTCAGTCTGCGTACATAGGCGTGTTTGGGGTGGGTAGCTGGATAGGCCGTGCCCACCCCAATATGGTCTAGTGCCTACCCCAGGATGTTGGGTTACCTATAGAAATTCAGGCCATAGCCAGGTCCCCCTCCCACGCCCCGTCTGAAAAATAATCTTAGATACACCAATTGCTCATATTAGTCTAAGCGAACCGTTTATGGTGTCGGTTTCCGCACTCGATCGATCCAACACATCGTTACGGGCACTACGAACTACCAGCTATTATTCAGAACCCGGCGATGGCAATTAGACACACTAACACAATGCCTACACCCTGTCTAGCACACTTTGTGCAAACAGTACGCTATATTAAGGAGGCGTTCATCATCATCATGTTTGTGGGGTGCTCACGTGCCCGTACGCTTACACAGCCCCTACTCAGCTTATAACAGCTGTGTAAGGGTTGTATAAGCGCTAATACAGCCAGTGTGCTACAAGGAGTTGTGTGCGCGGGTCTTTAAAAATAAGTGAGGCTACTACGTCAGCCACATGAGATCACACGAACGCCAGTAACGGAGTTGAAGTAGTCGCCGTGACCGAATACGGGCTGGAGAATATACATATAATATAGATATATATATAAATCATCATTATAGGCCCTTCAGTCTATTGCAGACGATTTGAAGTATTCAGTCTGCGAAGCACCGTGTTTGGAGACTTTAAAATGCTTGTAACAAATTACTTAAGCCTCATCACAGTCCGGGCTTAGAAACATTATAATATTTATTTTTTAATTATGAAGAACATGGTTTTTTTACTTCCAATAACGCCTGCTAACGTTAGCCAAATGTTTATATTGATGCGAAAATTTCAACTTTTTTTTTTTAACGGGATTTGAACCCACTGGTTTCCGGGCAGGCCGGGTGAACTGATGGTGAAGTTCACCCGTAATACATATAAAAATATGACCGTCGTATATTTTAAAGTTGATTTATCCAATAATGTTATAGATACGAATTAACGAGTAATATTACTTACGCATCAAGACATGCCTAGCTTAAAAAGTTAATAATTTTATTAAAACTTTCGTGAGACATATTTAATTATTGTATTAAGCGGTTTACACTCACAATTTCCTGACAATTTCACGTGAGTGTAAACCGCTTAATACAATAATTAAAAAGTTAATGTTTCTTTTTTACCTCCATGATCGTCATATAGGTACTCGTATTTTAAAGTGGATTTATCCACTAATGTTATAGTTATGTATCGTTTCGTTAATAATGTTGTTCGATCACGCAGGAAAACATCTTACCCGAACGAGAATCGCGTTAATACAAATGCATGATTCAAACGCACGAAAGGGACAATTGAGGTATATGCACTGTACAAGGAAAATCTCTTCTGGACTTTCGAGGTCATATTTTAATACATACATAAACATACTGGGCCCTAATTTCATTTATATATCTCTAAAGTAGCTACATACCTGGTATATCGCTCCTTAGCCACCCCGGGCCCCGGTCGCATTAAATTTCCGCCTCGTTTATTATGCGACGCCATAGATATCAGGCTTAGGCATTAGATACTTTGAATTAATTTAATTCCACAGAGATGTGACGTGAATACGAAACAATAGAAAATAATTTATAAACCTAATTTTCTTACAGATGTATATGGTCACTCGACTTATCTTATCATCCTGTATCTGTCGCATAATTAAGGATACCATTCGACAACATCCCCCGCTTAGAATAAATACATACACCTAAAACGCGTGTCTTTATACAACAGATTTTCGAAAGATGAAGCCGCTTTTGGTTTTATGTGTGCGTGTTTGGGTCATTGTCAGTTCAAAAAACAAAATTTGGAGAGAGCTCGTTTGAATCTAGGTTATGTTGCTATTACATCGGATTATAGAAGAGGGAAAGTTCTTAATTCTCACAGGCATTTACTCAGAAAATTAGGCCCTGGAATCCTTAATTTTGCAAATGTCCACCGGAAAGACGCGCACTTAAATCTGACAATGAGGGTTCATTGTCAGATTTAGGTGTACCAATCATAGAGACGTCTTGCTTGTGGCGTTGACGTTGTGACAGATGTGCACACGAATGAAACTTAGCTCGCCGCTAACCAATACTGGCTTCACTTTCATGTGCCAACTAAGGTTTTCAGGTGTATTTATTACACGATCCCTCGTCGCTCACCAAACAATATTTATTATTTAACATCAAATTGCGAAGCTCAGACGTTCATGAACCCTCTTAAACCGATTGATCCCTTGATCCTTGAATACGGAAAATATGGACACCAATATTTTTTTCATTGGCGGACGCGTTTACTCGATTACTGAAATCGGATATCATGTCCACGTATTGTACACGCAGAAATGTTAACTGGGTTGTCTTTATTTCACACAATAAGGAACTGACAAAAGTCAAAAAAGGCATAAACAGCTTTATATGCCTCAAAGTATACACACCAAAAGATAAACAAAAGACTGGTGAGCAGGTAAGGCATCACTTGTTGATTATTAAGATAGCAAAACATGTATTTTTCATACGGGTTTACGTAAGATTTACACAATTTTCTACTCCTGTATTTTTTTCTGTTATGTATAGAGTTGGCAACTGTAACATTAAGAGATATACTCGTACATTACTAAAAAGTCAAATATTGACTTGAATTGATATGGTTCCTTTTGGTTGTGTTTTCTAAAATCCGTTTGGTATGAAAACAAGAAATTTTGCTCTCCTTCCTTTGATGGTTGCGTTTATCACGTGAAGTGACAAAACATCTGTCTCTCACATTACTCGGATCTTGTCAAAACGTAACGGACGATTTTACACTTATTTATCGCGTGATAAAAGCAACCATGGCCCGCAGTAAATCATATACGAATTAATTATTATCTGATACAATAATTATTATTTAATAGTTGAACAAAACTAGCCACGTGGAGCAAATATTGAATACACTTCGTCTTTCTCTATACAAAGACGTACCACCGTAACGGTGGCGTACTGTTTGAAATAGGAGTAATATACAACTACCCCAGCTGCCTTATCTGAATCGAGCTCTATTACAATACGGAACTACCATTTGCGCAGCGAGCCGTGTCGAATGGGAACAATGTGTGCTGCTCATTTGTGTGCTTTATTTAAACGGTTTGCATGGGCACGTATATAAAGTTGCCTGCTTTTATACTTTTATTTTCATATTATTTTATGTACCTATTAAGGCTCCTTATCCGTTCAAAAATGCTGATTGTTTTAGACATTTTTCTCTATGATCAAACACATAGTAATATCAATGTTACTACTTAGACCAGAGCCGTTGCGATTTATTGGATGCGATTTATTTGAAACTTACAGTTTGAGTTTTTGGAGTTTACTCCTTAAGAATCGATTTTCATATATAAGCCCGGGGTATGAAAAATATGGGGTATAAAATCGAACGTATCTGCCGTGCTAATTTAAAAAGTCGTATCTCAGTATACGATCGGAGTAAAAATACGACTTCTTAATTTAGCAGGTTATGCGTTACGCGTTATAGGCTAAGATCCCGATATAAAATGACCTTCACCGAGATGTTTATTTTATGAAATGTATTTTATAATCAATTTAATATGTCAATAAATATATTGCATATGGGTTGCCTAACAAATTTTAGTCCAGGGTATGTTTAATTAATAATAAAAAAAAATGTTTTAAACATTTCACCGGTTTGATTAATATTAGATAAATTCTATACCAATCGAAAGTATGAAGCCCATAGAATATGCAAACGTTAGGTTACCTATTCTTTTCCCGTCACAACTATCGGGTAGCCAGGTATAAACAGGTAAATCTATACCTACTAGCATTTTGCAACGGTCTGATTATTGAATTAAAACTGAATAAAATTAAAGATTATTTAATTATGAATTTATCTAATAATCAAATCGGTGAAATGTTAAAAAAATATATATTTTTATTTTTTACTAAACATACCCTGGACTAAAAATTGTTAGGCAACCCATATGCAATATATTTATTGACATATTAAACTAAATATAAAATACATTCATCAAATAAACATCTCGGTGAAGGTCGTTTTATATCGGGATCTTAGTCTATAACGCTTAACGCATAACCTGCTAAATTAAGAAGTCGTATTTTTACCCCGATCGTATACTGAGATACGACTTTTTAAACTACCATTATGTTCACATAAACAAACTATAAAATTGTCAATGTCAACTTCATGTCGAGTGTCAACAAAATTTTATAAATAAAATAAAATTTAATCAAATCTACGCTTAACGGGTAAAATGTGCTGCTTTTGAAACAATAGCGCCCGTCACACAATCGGCTAAAAGATACGTGTTCGTTTCAGCTCCCAAACAAACCTAACGAATTTTTGTGATATCCAAGATTACAACTTTTATAACGTGCAATGCAAAGACCGTGTTTTCTTGGTGTTTAAGCCGTGCTTGTATGGTGCTAAGATCGAAGAAGACGTCTTGCTGTAGAGAGAGAGACCGCTTTAATTGTGACTCAGCTTTAAGCTTAGAAATAGAGAAGGCGTGAATACTTTTCCATCACCACTGCTCTCATTTTCCTGCATTCAGCCGCAGAATGGTTTTGATTTCGTGAAACTTTCCAGGATAAATACATACATAAATCAAGGATCCAACACAACCGAGCCATTCATTTTCTAGACGGGAGTCTTGCCGACCGACAAGAAGCTATGAAGTTTAAATCGAAATTGTTATGTTTTTGATGTTGGCTTTTAAATTGTATCTTTTTTTATTATAATTGCTTGTATTTTTACTTTTATTTGTAAGTGTTAGTTATAAATATGAGTGATCCTTCTTCATCCTTGCGCTGTCCCCATTGTCCCAACTCAACTCGAACTTTTACCCCTCATGGACTTAAAGTGCATATAGGGCACATGCATAAACATTTTCCCCAAGTCATCCCCTCCAACCCTAGACTGTCGGTTTCACAGCAAGCTCATGGTAACAACCCCATTCATCTAGATTTTGGTGATCTAGCTACGTTAAAGCAGTCAGTACGTGTGTTACGGCATATCCCCAAAGAGGCGCGAAACTTGGCAGCGGCCAAATTGAGCGACCTCATTGATAAGTGTATCGACTCCAATGGCACTCTCGAATGGTTTAGTTTACTGTCTTTTGCCTATTCCGCACTCAAATCGCCTGAAGCGTCGGCCACGGGCAATTTAACCACGAAAGTTAAGAGAAATATTAACTCTGCTTCTTTTGATATCAGTGGGAACATCGGTGCAGAGACCACGCCTTTGAGATCACACTCCATACTGAAGACAATTGAGCGTAAAGTTCATGAAGGGGATCTCAGGTGCAGTGCGAGTGCTTATGTCGGATTAGGGCGTGGCGCCGTCGAGCCCTGAGACTTTAGCTACGCTGCAGTCGAAGCATCCAGCCCCGTCCCGGCCGCTGGTACTTCCACCGGAACCTGACATATCTATTTCTGCCTTAACTGTTAAGCCGGAGGAAGTGGTGCAGGCACTCAGCTCTTTCAACAATAGTTCGGCCGCCGGTTTGGATGGTATCCGCCCTGTTCATCTTAAGGAGCTTACGTCTGCATCTGCGGGAGACGCCAATTTTCGACTCCTGGAACATCTGGCCAAGCTTTGTAATTTTTTGCTCAGTGGTCAATTAAACCCTGAAGTTTGCTCCTATATTTATGGTGCTTCCTTATGTGCGCTGTCAAAAAAAGACGGTGGTATAAGACCCATTGCCATAGGCAGCGCTTTCCGCCGCTTAACGGCAAAGCTAGGATGCCGTGCAGTGAGAGAAGAAATGGCAGCTTATCTGCAACCTTGCCAATTAGGGTTTGGCACAAGATTGGGCTGCGAGGCTGCAATTCACGCTACGCGGGCTTTTTCGGTAGATAGCAAAAACTTAGAATCCGTTTTAATACGTATAGTTAAGTTCATATCATTGTAATAGTTAAGTACTTATGCTTTCTGAAAAAATGACTGACTGTTGAGTTTCTTTCGGCGTTTCTTCTCAACAGTGGTCTCCTCTTGTGAAATGCCGGTAGACTCAGACATAGCAGACTCAGACATGTAAAAGTGCCCTTGTGGCCTACTTGCAGAATAAAGTTCATTATTTCATTATTATTATTATAAATTAAAATTGATTTAAAAAACGCGTTTAACTCAGTGGAGCGTGATGTTTTACTGTCCGAAGTGAAGGATAAAGTGCCATCACTCTACCCCTTCATTTTCCAAGTATATTCTTCCGCTTCTAATCTTTTCTACAATGGTCCTCTTGTTCTTTCCCAAGTTGGTGCACAGCAGGGGGATCCGCTAGGCCCTTTAGTTTTCTGTCTGGCCATACAAAAGGTAATTTCAGAGGTTAAATCCCCATTGAATATCTGGTACCTAGATGACGGTACCCTAGGTGGTAAACCTGAAGAAGTGGAACAAGACTTGCTCATGCTCCTGCCTCGTTTAAAAGCTCTGGGTTTAGATATTAATTTCAGCAAATGCGAATTTTTCCCCTGCAGTACCAACTCACACGATTCTTTCCCCTTATTCAGTGCTCTGCTCCCCGGACTGAAAGTGTTGTCGGCGAGATCTTTCAACCTCTTGGGGTCCCCAATATTCGCAGAAGCCATTCCTGAAGCCTTCGAGGAGAGAAAGCTGCTTCTGCTGATGGCTGCGCAGAGGTTGAATGAACTTTCGGCTCACGTAGCCCTCCTTATGTTGCGAGTTTGCTTTGCCGTGCCTAAGCTGACATATTTCTTGTGCACCGTGCCAGCCTGGCTGCACCCTGTCCAGACAGACTCCTTTGACTTCGTTTTGAAGGAGAGTTTGGAAAAGGTGCTGAACGTCTCCCTTAACCAAGGTCAATGAGACCAGGTTTCTCTGCCGATTCGAACTGGTGGTTTGGGCGTGCGTCGCGCGCGAGATGTGAGCCTCCCGGCCTTCCTGGCTTCGGCGTGTTGGGTGGTGGACCTTGTCACTCAAATTTTATCTTTTGATGGTGACAAGGCTATCATTCCTTACGCCTCCGATGCTTTGACGGCCTGGACGGCTCTTAATCCCGGCGTAGCCATACCCGTAGAATTGTTCCGTCAGCGTCTATGGGTTTATTTATATGAGAGTGCGCGCACCACGATTTTCATAAACCCATAAGTAAGCTTATTTCTGCGACAAAATTATCGCGCGACTAAAAAAAATCGTGGTGCGCGCCTGGCCTGAAGAGTAAACTCCAGTCGTGCGTCGGAGCTGACGCACACACTTTTTTTTTTTGTTGATAATTTTTGTTTCAAAAACTACTCGAATTTGACAAAATCCACGCAGAAAACTGGTTTTTTAAACTTATTTTCGACTGCACGTAAACAAAGCATGAACTAGCTATGTTACTTTTTAGAGCTCAGGTAAAAGTATTATACACTTCAAAAAGTTGGTTGAAATTATCAATATGTTTCTCATAATATGAAAAAAATATATTTTAAAAGTGGTTTCCAAAATAAATACAATATTTTAAATTTATGTCGTGTGGCAAACATGTGTATCGTGTAACATATTTAAAACATTGGTGTAATAATTAAGTAAAAAAGCATGTTGAATTTCATCAAATAACCGTGGTAAGGAAATTTTTTTCATCATACTACTCGTATTTAAGACAATCAATAAATGAAACTTCTAGAAAGTGTGTAATATTATACAACTTTGCGTTTATTGGCTTATGTTCAACAAGTCTTCAAGTTGAATTTTGTTTAACTTAAAATGCAGATAATTTTAGTTTGCAATAAAGTAAATCAACTAAGGAAATGTGTTGTTTACGTAGGCACCCTAGTTTAATTTATATTTATACCGTGTTATTGTCGGTACCCATTTATTAAAACTAATAATAAAATATTCAATTAGCAATTGTTTGCACATGCTAATTTATATTAGATGTCAATGCAAGCGTACACTGATGTTGTCGTAAAGAAAGAACAAAGAGCTGTCATTTTAGTAGTTTATGCAACTGGTACATAATGAGAGGCATTAAAACACGAGTGTGGTTTTATGAAACGAGCGTCAGCGAGTTTCATAATAGGATCACACGAGTGTTTTAAGGCCTAATTATGTACAGTTGTATACACTACTTTATCTACACACATATCATAAGTACTCTAAGATGGGTTCAGAAGCCATAAGGAAATGACCGGCACCACTAGTGCTACCTGTAAAATATCTAAAAACGACATATACTAATGCAGTAAGAAATAAATCTGAACAAATACATAAACAGATTATTTATTGTAATAGTTGTAATTTACATTTACATTGAAACAATATTTTCAACTAAAATGTGAATTACAATAAACTTATCACAATTATACTTTCGTAACAGCAAAGAACCAACAAACAAATGACAACAATAATGGCGGCAATTCGGACCTCCGTCAAGACGAATTTTTGGAGTTTACTCCTTAAGAATCGATTTTCATATATAAGCCCGGGGTATGAAAAATATGGGGTGTAAAATCGAACGTATCTCCCGTGCTAATTTAAAAAGTTGTATTTCAGTATACGATCGGGGTAAAAATACGACTTCGTAATTTAGCAGGTTATGCGTTAAGCGTTATAGACTAAGGTCCCGATATAAAATAACCTTCACCGAGATTGTTTATTTGATGAAATGTATTTTATATTTAATTTAATATGTCAATAACTATATTGCATATGGGTTGCCTAACAAATTTACGTCCAGGGTATGTTTAATTAATAATAAAAAAAAATTGTTTTAAACATTTCACCGGTTTGATTAATATTAGATAAATTCTATACCAATCGAAAGTATGAAGCCCATAGAATATGCAAACGTTAGGTTGCCTATTCTTTTCCCGTCACAACTATTGGGTAGCCAGGTATAAACAGGTAAATCTATACCTACTAGCATTTTGCAAAGGTCTGACTGTTGAATTGAAAATAAATAAAATTAAAGATTATTTAATTATGAATTTATCTAATAATCAAATCGGTGAAATGTAAAAAAAAATTTTTTTTATTTTAAACTAAACATACCCTGGACTTAAATTTGTTAGGCAACTCATATGCAATATATTTATTGACATTTTAAACTAAATATAAAATACATTTCATCAAATAAACATCTCTGTGAAGGTCATTTTATATCGGGAGCTTAGTCTATAACGCTTAACGCATAATCTGCTAAATCAAGAAGTCGTATTTTTACCCCAATCGTATACTGAGATACGACTTTTTAAATTAGCACGGCAGATACGTTCCAAAAATATAAGTATTGCGAGGATTGACGTTTGGTTGTCAAAGGCGACGGTTGAAAATTTTATCAAATTTTATTTTATTTATGTATAAGTTAATTCAGTTTTAGAGTCCTTTTCGCTGTTTTTGCGATGAGTGAGTCAAGTCGAGGTGTCGTGAGTGATACGTCACTTTTAGAATGTGGGCAGCGGGCAGCTCCGTCGTGGCTATCTGAAGTGGAGTTTGATAATAAGGCAGGGCCGAGTCAATCGGATATTGTATCGGACGCTGAGTCCATGTCGGATGTGCGGCATATAGCGGTGAAGCGTGCTTGTGGTCTAAGCGACGAAAGCTGTGGTTGTAGTGATAGTTTTATCACAATAGGCAGGAAACCTAAACGCTTGCGGGTTTTAGCAACCGCCAAAACGCAGCTGGAGCCGGACGGTGTGCCTGACAAGCTATTTGAAGTTTATATAGTGTCAAAAGAAGATTTACCGAAACAGATTGGTTTGGCAAAGTTGCTGCAATTTAAGGGTATAAAAGGAATTTTATCCGTCAAGTTTATGGGTCCACGTAAAGTTCGCATACAGTTTAACTCTAAGGATGATGCGGAGAAGCTTCTGGCTTCTCAGGAGTTTAACAATGAGACGAGACGTTCTTATTGGTCTAATATGGCATGCTGCACTTATGGAATTATAAGGCAGGTTGAGTTGGAGGTTGAGGAAGACGAATTTTTAAAGAATATTGAAGGGTCTGAAGACATTTTGTCAATATGTAGACTGAACCGTTTGGATCATGATGGGCGTTGGGTTAAGGCTGAAGCTATTCGTCTGTGTTTTAAGGGAACTTCTTTACCGCCATATGTTTATGCCTACGGTTGCCGATTTAAGGTAAATCAGTACACTTTCCCGGTTACCCAATGTTCAATATGTTGGAAGTTCGGTCATCTGAGCAGGTTTTGTCCTACTACTAAAGTTACTTGTCCGAAATGCGGCGGGGAGCATGCCAATTGCGAAACGACTATTTTTAGATGCATTAATTGTAAAGGCAGCCATATGGCCTTAGATAAGTCGTGCCCGGTTTTTGTGAAGGAGTAAGAAATTCGCAGGATTATGTCTGCTGAGGGATGTATATATAAACGGGCTTTTTGGTTGTATATGCAAAATAAGGAAAAAAAGGATACGGATGTTTGTAGTCAGGATGCGCCATCTGTTTTTGAGAATGACTTAAGTTTTGGAAAGTCATATAGAGATGCTAATTTGTCGAAGCCGTTACAATCTAAAGAGTCTGAAGATTATGTCTGTCAGGCTGAGGGCCAGCGATCAGTAAGTTAGTACAGATTAGAGAGCGAGCCACAACAAGAGGTTCGTAAGCCGCGGAAGTCAAAAAGAGTAACAGATGTGAAGAGGTCCGAGTGCCTATTGGTCAATCAGCCTACTATTGAGCGGGCTGATATGGAAGATCAAAGACAAAATAAGGACAAGAAGAAGAGACGTATTACTTTTGAAAGGCTGGTTGAGAAGACGAAGGATAGTTTGTTTTCTACCGAAAGTTGGGAGGAGAAGTTCAAAACGCTGTTTGGAGTTGTTGTTAAGGAGATTTTGGATTTATTTAAGGATTTTTTTAAGGAAGGTGATTTTGTACGTTTGTTTTTGTCTAATGTAAATGGCTAGGTCTAATACCAGATCTTTCTTGAATGTAATGTTCAATTCAATATTGGCGGAACCCTTATCGGAATCGCCTAAATTTGTATACAGTTTTTTTAATGTAAATAGTGTATACAAATTTAGTTGTTTTCGTGTACATGTTATTTTTAAGTTTATACGGTTTATGTTTTTATTTATCTATGTCTTTTAGATGAATGATGTTGTGTATTAGGCCTGCTGGAGCTGGCATGTTCATAAAAATTATCAAAGCTCCTTAATTAATAAGGTCGTATCTTTGTATGGATTTCATAGTAAGATACGGTTTTTTTTTCGTAAATTTAGTAACTAAACTAGCCGCTCGAGGGCGCTTTACATCACGCTTCCTTATTTAGTTACTACTCATGATCTCTCCAATTTGTTAAAAATGAATCCGAAGTAAATTTTCCTTGTAAAATATTGTAATTTTGCTGTATATTATACTCGTATATTAATATTATGTAAGTGCCTACCTCCTCGTTCTTGTTTGCAGCACCCAACAGGGTACATAATGTGATACTAATCATTATGTGCAATAAACGTATTGAGTATTGAGTATATATTTTATAATCGTTCTTAAGGCCAGGTGCGCACCACGATTTTAGTCGCGCGATAATTTTGTCGCATAAATGCAAGATATGGGTTTATAATGAGAGTGCGCGCACCACGATTTTCATAAACCCAGAAGTACGCTTATTTCTGCGACAAAATTATCGCGCGACTAAAAAAAAATCGTGGTGCGCGCCTGGCCTGAAGAGTAAACTCCAGTCGTGCGTCGGAGCTGACACACACTTTTTTTATTTTTTTCTAAATCATATACCTACAAACGAATGTATCCATATTCTCATGTCACTCGAGATCAAATGTCGTGCGGTTTTTATAAAAAAACATACTGAATTGACGTTTCGTATCGATAACCATATTAATATCTATGGATACTAGAATAGAGACCTACTTCAGTTTTGACAGCTGTTCCAAATTTAAACTCATAACCTTACAAAAATTGATAGCGTTATAACATTACAGTACAAATTTTACCTACTGCCACAGATAAGAAAGTTCTCATAGTAAAATTGGTTGTAGTAATGCTGGTCATTTCCTACGGTTACTGAACGCATTTTAGAGCACTAATGATATGTGCGTAGATAAACACTTTTACTTATCAGTTTACTTTCTTGTACATTGCTGACAATCTCAACACTAAACAAAACCCCTTACTGCCTACCATCAGGCAGGTGAAGCGGAGCCAGATAATCGTATATTTTTTTACCAAATATATTACTCAAGGATAAACATTTAAACGTAAACGAAACATTTAGTGAATAGGCTAGTTGACCCAGTTTTGAAATATATTTGAAATGGTTAATAATGATCTTCATCATCATCTCCCTGCCCTTATCCCACTTATGTAGGGTCGGCACAACATGTTTTCTTCTTCCATTCTATTATTCGTCATTATAGCGCTTACTCCTTTCTTTCTCATGTCCTCTCTCACACAATCCATCCATCGCTTTCTTGGCCTACCTATCGCTCTACGTCCTTCGACACACGTCGAACATTCTTTTACCAATATGATGTTCATCCCTTCTCATTACATGCCCATACCACGCAAACCTACTGGTCCTCATTTTGTCCGTTACAGGTGCTACTTTCAAACTTCCTCTTATGTACTCATTTCTAATCGGATCTTTCCTCGTCACTCTACACATCCATCTCAACATTCTCATCTCGGCTGCGTGCGTTCTTCTTTCATCCGTCACTTTCGTTGCCCAACACTCTGATCCATACATTACGACAGGTCTTATGATCATTTTATAGATTTTCCCCTTAAGTTTAAGGGGCATTCGTGGATCACAAGCTGTTCCAGAGACCTGTCGCCATTTCATCCATCCCGGATTTACTCTATTTTTCACGTCACGGTCTATATAACCGTCATTTTGGATTAATGACCCGAGGTACCGGAAGTCGAAGCAGACTGGTAGGGATACACCATCCAAGGCAATATGGGAAAAACTGGATAAGCCGCTGAAATCGCAGAACAAGTTAGCTCTAAAAATAATGTCTTATATTTTTGTGAAAGCTAGAAAGCTATTAAATTTTATCAAGAAAGAAAACACATTTATTGCAGCGAAGAAGACGCACCACCATTACAAAGGACTTAAAAACTAAATTTATAACTTAACAATAACATACAATATCATACATTTAATTTAAAAAGAAAATTATATAAATATAGTTAGAGGGTATATGATGGTGCTGCCATGTCCACCGCAAAAGGACACCACTCAGCATAATGCTGCTACATTAGGGAAATGTCAATGTTATCAAGTCATGAATTTATTGTACAGTTGTAAATTAATCAACACGTAATTATAAGTTGCTCTGCATATCTTCTAGTACATTTTGTCTATCTGATGAATTAATAATTGTGTTGTAATAATTGAAAATTCGAAATTTCATGAACAGTCAAAAACGCCGCCCGCCATTTTTGCCTTTTGCTAATCTGAGGCGTGACGTAGAATTTCGTGTAAATATTCGAAATTCGACCGTCGTATAGTGCCATTCCGCTCACTCCAATATACTTTGACAGGAGATCGAGAGAGACGGCACTATTCGAAGTTGTCAAAGTAGACTTTCAGTTTTCTTTACAGGACCGATGACGTCACTATCATAAGTGAAAATGGCGGACAGCGTTATAGGCATTTCAAAATACAGATTAAAAACCATTTTTCAGAAAAAATATTAAGGTTTCCTTTCCTAAATACTATACGGCATAAACATTAGTTTATGACAATTTGACATGAGTCAACTAGCCTATTATTATAACAAAACGGGACTTAACCATTGCCAAAAAGTATTTATTGAAGCCAGTCGAGCGTAATTTGAGTCGCGTAATTTCGGTCGCGCCATACATAGTGGGACGTGATCACGTGATATGATGTATACCCTTCATTACCTCGACATTTCAAACGCCTTCGAGACAAAAAATCGCGTAAGTTTGAATCGAAACATTTAGTTGTCGCGATAAACAACAAACCTAGCGTCCCGCCGGGTCTTGTAGACCGACTTTGTTTTAAGCACGTGACCTCCAGTTCAACTGTTGTCTAGATTGTTTTACACTCTAATGCTTTAAAAAATGGGAAATAAACTTTGTCACGTCTCATACATCGCTAAGTTTTAACAGTGTTGCTAATAGTAAATGCCATATATAACTCATAATTATAAACATTCCTTAATTAATATACTCTTCGGTTTCCGCGATTATTACATATTTAAATAAAACAATTTAAACGGATTATAACGCGTATATTCCTTAATTGCTGCAAAATTAAAGCTTGATGCCGATCATGCCGTACATTATGATTTTGCGATGGCACTCGAATTTATGAATCTCAATAACGATGTTAATTTGCATGGACATCACATGACAATTGAAAGTGAAAGAACTATCAAATAACACTGTTTTTCTCAAATTTGCATAACCTGATATGTCCAGGAATACTTATTTGATTACAAGCATCGCATTTAGTAACAAACACTGCCTCAATTCAGAATAGTCCTTCGTTAATTATTTGACTTTAGGGATCGCATTTAGCAAGAAACAATTTCTCAATTAACTATAGTCGAGGAGAATTGAGAGAGTCTCTCCTATCCTGTGTTAATTATTTGATTATAAGCATCGCATTTAGCAACAAACACTTCCTCAATTTATAATTAGTCAAGGAGCCTTGAGAAAATCTCTCCTGACCCGTGTAAATTATTTAATCATGACCATCGCTTTTAGTAACAAACGCTTCCTCAATTTATAATAGTCAAGGAGCCATGAGAGAATCTCTCCTGTGATAAGTAACTTTGGCGAATGATCAAGTTTAGTTCGCAGTTGCAGCGATAAACAACAATGCAAGCGTCCCGCCGAGTCTTGTACACCGACTTTGTTTTAAGCACGTGACCTTATTCCAGCTCAACTGTTGTCTAGATTGTCTTGCACTCTGGCACATAAAATATAGGAAAGAAACGTAGACACGGAAAACAGCCAGAAGCAGTGTTTCAATGAACGTTACATGTTCTGACGGGCGTGATAAGTTCTGGGATAGATAAACTTTAATTGATAAAATTACCTGCTTCAAGATTCAACGCCTTCACTACATTGGACGCAATTAGACATTTTATTGATTCCTTATCGTTTAAAATTACGTATAGTGTACAGCTTAAGATGGCAAGAACTTGCTCAGTGCCGTGTCCGCTACTAATGCTACTATGAAGGTATATAACGCTGCCCTAAACGCTGCTATGTTCTAAATACAAACTACTATGCAACTACACAGTTATACAAACTCTTAGTTTAATCATTAATTATTGGGTTATCCCTGTGGGTCAAAATGACCCTAGTTTACAGTGAGCTTTTATGATACAGTAATTACTATACCGGCTTATCTTTGCCTGGGTTAAGAATAGACTTATATTCTTGTACGCCATAGAAAATTTTACTGAGAAAAAAAAATAGTTATCATAATGTGTTAATCGTACTCGTAATTAATGCCTTTTAGAAAGGACACGTGATAAGTTCGTTTAATCGTCTAATTATAGATGACCTTCTAAATATGAGATGACTTTGTTTCTTCGCCTGTTCCAGTTTATTTTTAAATTTTTAATGTCAACCCCTTTAAAGCATAGGTAGGCACCTCTCGTAAAACGTTAATTAATGAAAACTCCCTTTTGATACGAGTGTTGCTTTTATATGAGTCAAGGCAAATCCGTTTTATTATGGACGCTGATGATATGAATTAAACTTCTCCAATTTAAATTTCCTTTGTTTTACCCTTTTGAAATAAAACGACAATTAATAAAAAGCCGTCTGTACAACTGATGCGTTGATAATTAAAATAAAACGGCACTTTCATAAATCAACTACACGAAATTGTTCCTGCCCTAGAGAGGAAAAATCAACGTTTACTGTAATTACGGTGCAGAACTTTTATTTTCCAATGCCGAAGCTGTTTCAAATTGAATTTCCGTGCACATGTAACTTTAAGTCTTATGTGGCTATGAAAAAGTAGATAATTTTCCCGTCGCTACGTCTGCAGTTATTTTTTTCACGGATATCAATTCTGTATTCGTTTTTCTTTAGCTTACATAATCTCGGATCGCTCAACGCCGACGGAGAGCCAATTCTGGAGCGGTCGATAAACGATATCTTACTGAAAATCGACGGCTTATAGAGTCGCTCGCCTCCAGGCGATCGCTATCGCGATGAGGTGGCTGCCTTAAGACGTTTATGCTGATTGATTTGTCTGAGACGTATTTTTTTCACTTTTAACCCCTGACGTGAAAAGGGGTGGTATCAATTTCAAGCTTATGTTTAAGTTACTAACTTTTTACGCTTATAGCAAAATTTCACGTTAATATTACATATATAGTCCTTATGCTACCTACCAAAAATGTTACTAACCAAGTAATCTATGTCTGTGTGTTATGAGTAATACTAAAATATGCAATGATTATTAAATTAATTCGTTATTAAATAAACTCTCAATTTACGCTTAATTGTTTTATAGTGGAATTGAGAGCAGGAATGGTAAATTTGTTTGTATGGGCGCGCGACACCTTGCCAGTTTGGCGCCATCTTTTGGCCATAATTTCTTTGTTCTCTCATCACGCCAAAATGGCTGGACGTATTTGAACCAATTTTAGGACGGGGGTAGCTGGACATCCAAAAATAGTTTGTATCGTCTGTGGCAAGCCCTTTCTTTTCGTAGCCAGACGCGCTTTTGCCCTTTATTCAAGCGTCTATATCAGATCTGTCGAATACTTAATTAAGTTAGTGAGAAATATAAGTACGTAAAGGTACAGTGAGAATTACGAATGCAGAAACAACTCTTTACAAGAAGTTCTTTGGGGTACTCTAGCCATGATTCTGGTTGCTCTTTTTTGAGCTGTGAACTATGTCCCCGGAACTTTATACTGTACCGGATCTTTGACTCTACGGGTGCATATTACACCATTTTCAGCTGGGGCAATTATATTTTATCTCGGAGACTGCGGAGTACATAGCAGGCAGAGCTCACGGAGTTTGAAAATATACAGTGAATCCCACTGACATTTTCAGTAAACCTAACTGCAATAACAGTAAGTCTAACTGTAATAACAGTAAGCCTAACTGTTATGTCAGTGGGATTCACTGGCTATTTTTTTCAGTGATGCAATTGCCTGCAGCTCATTTTCCCATTTCAAGCATGAGTTAATTTGGACACAGAGTTTGAGTGAAAACACGTCTTCGTTACTTGAGGTTATGATTTAAATAGCAAAGCATCGATTTTAGCACAGGTATGTTTCAAAGTGTTAACCGAAAATCAGAGGTGTGAAATGCTTCCATGGCATTATTTACCCTGTTATTTAACTCTACAATGTTTTTCTCGGATATAATTGCCTTTGTATCATCTGTAAAAACCACAAGTCGAGTATCTGAAATAGTGTTACTGATATAAGATATCAAGTTATTCGTGAAGATAATGAAAAATACAGGTCCCAATATGGAACCCTGTAGAACTCCTCTCTCTATATTCTAGATGTTCACATTATTTAGCTATTATCAAAAATATTTTTCCTGTTAGTCAGATAAGAACAAAAAAGAGTTAACACTGCCTCTTATCCCATAGTGTTCTAACTTTGCAAGTAAGATGTCGTAATCTACAGTATCAAAAGCGCAGCTCAAGTCTGAAAAAAGTATAGCAACTGTTTTTCTTGCAGTTTATTTGATGGGCTACGTCTCCTATATATACAAGCCAAGATAGCCTCTTTTGTAGATGTCACATCAATCTATCTTTCATTAGTCTCTCAAGGCAAGGAGCTTTGAAATTGTTGGCAGGAGGAAGTATTGTTGGGAGGTAGGATCTTCGCCACATTAAACTGATCCGGAAAAGTACCTTTTTCAAAGCAATCGTTGAAGAAGCAAGCTAGTGGTTCAGAGAGTACATCGATGTTGTCTGATGTACAGTAATGAGAATCTCATCGTATCCGTAGTGAAGTAAAATTATAGTTTTAAATTAATCAGATTCTATCAATGTAATTGATTTTGTCCCCATCAACGTAATTGGCTCAACCGACATTAATAAAATTCTGGTCCCATTTCGTAAATCATTAACTGTGAGTACCTAATTATAGTTAAAAAACTTTGGTAAAGCACCTTTTATCATGTAGTTGTAACCTGTTCGAATAGACAACACACATATAACATTTGTACTTTCGCGGTTTGTGCACATAATTAAAACTTTATGGCAATGAAGGTAAATAAAAAATATCGCAATAGACTTGCTTCAATAAGTTTTAACTATGCACACAGCATATATTTAAAATTTGTAACACAAAAAATCAAACGCCTATTCGTAAAAGTCTACTACTATCACACAACAGGTGATTTAGTGAAATTTTTACCTATACTGGCTTAAAATAATCACTTTCTAACAAAAAATAAGCGAAAACAACGAAACAAACTTATGTTACACGAGACATGATAATGTGACTAACAAGAAAGTATATTCTTTGGAATAAAAAAAATCTAATCTATTCAGCCGTTTTATAACAATCGAGGAATATACATGAAAAAAAAAACACAAACGAACTGAGAACCTTTAAGTCGAAGGATGCAATCCGAATCCGAACTAGCACCGAACGCTTCAAGCAAAGTAAACAACACACAAAAATATTTGCGACTCGCATACTCCCCTCATAATGATCGTATGCCTCATAGCATAAAATAGGTCGTGAATTAACCACGTACTCAACGCAGTCTATTTACTGAACGAGGCACACGACAATTATATACAAGTAGTACGGCGGCATGTTGGGACTTTCATTATAATATACGAGAAGCCACTTTCAGGAGTACTTATTTCCATTTAATTACGGTTCTTAGAAGATGTTCGAGGACGTGTTTGGCGCATTTTGTAAGCACCTGCCGAGCCGGCGGTCCCGGGTTCGAAGGGCCAGGGCAAATATTTGTGTCATGAGCTCGAATATTTGTGCTTGGGTCATGGTTGTTCTATGTATTTAAGTATATATTTATCTATATAAGTATGTATATCGTCATCTAGTACCCACAACACAAGCATTCTTGAGCTTAATTTGGAACTAGATCGATTTATGTGAGGTTGTCCGATATTTATTTATTTATGTACATTACAACTTATTAAATGTAGGAAAAGCTAGTTTAGTTTGGAATTAGAACTTCAATTTGGTAATTGAGAAATGAAAGACTTTATTATGCGTTAAAATTATCGGTATCTCAGACTCAGATGAAAATATGTTTTTTGCGATATTTAAATGTGTTTGAAGAAGTGGTGATACTTCTTAATAATATTTTCATTTAAATCTAGCATTCTACTATTTTATAAAAAAAATAGCATAACATTTTTTCCTCACACCCCTTTATATCAAAACCACAAGTCAATCAGAAAGCTCTAGTTTCAAATAAGTTAAAAAAAGCACATTAACTTTAACATCACCAATTTACATTCGCATCAATAGTATGTATGTAGGTACATTCGAGTTCCAATTACCGAAATATCATCAAACTACCCTTTGGACTGTAGTTCGACTTGTTACCACTAGTTTTATTTTTACTCCCGTCGACACAACCTCACAACCTATCATCAACATCAGTTAGCAACCTGCTCGTTACTGGCGTGGCATTTCTACAAAATTATTGTGTTTTTCCTTTTCTTTAAGTACACAGTCGTTGGTAATTCTTTTTATCATTCGTGTAGCTTATAGATATACCTAGATATATTTCAAGCAGGAACAACATGTGTTTAGTGCTTACAAAATAATAATATCGACAAACCTGATATCGATAATAGTTAGAACTCGAATAAGGGGTCTAGCAGGCCGATTTTTAAAACAATAATGTCTATGAATGTAAAAGCTTTGATTACTATACCTACTTAACGTTAGAATGAATGAAGATGCATGTTACGATTTTGCCACTTACTTTTCCTATATGACGTTGACGTGGTATTTATCGATAACAGGATTGTCGATGTTTTATTTTGTCAAGCACTAACAACACATCGTTCGTGCTAAGGAAAATCTCTAGCTATACTTTACTTATAGAGCATGTTTTGTGGCAGACACAACTTTAAAAGAGTAAACATATTTTACAAGCAGTGAAAAAGATGTTCCAATTTTACTCCTCGTAAAATGAGGGAAAGACAAGGAAAGTTTCC
The DNA here is from genome assembly GCA_947623375.1 of Apotomis capreana. Classification (NCBI taxonomy): domain Eukaryota; kingdom Metazoa; phylum Arthropoda; class Insecta; order Lepidoptera; family Tortricidae; genus Apotomis; species Apotomis capreana. The sequence continues at coordinate 20,548,435 of OX392506.1, forward strand.
TTCAGACGGCGAGATAAGAAAGTATTCTTTCTAGAGGGCCATCCAATTATGCAGAGACCTGTGCGATAGAAATATTCTTCTGTAAAATAAATAGCTAGGGAATCAGGTTTTGATTAAGTGCTCATTACAAACAAGGTTTTTATGCCCAGTAATGACTCGTATAATATAAAAAGCGTTGAATCATTCCCTAATGGTTGAAGGTTTGTTAGAAGTATTCATTGAGCATAATTCAGTAGGTTGCATTACGTGTCCATCTTTGTTTACGTGCATTAACGTGTCCACTGCCAGCAACGCATATATGCGTTCACTGTCATACAAGTTTGTTCCTAGGCCACGCCTCCTGGCAGTGAGTGTCTTAACGTATTATGAAGGGTAGAAAAATAAGGAGCAATATATTCATGTATCCAAAAGTATCCATTAAAAAGTATTAGATTGGTGGCGCGACCGTAGCTGAAAGTAGATACGTTACTTAGCAACGGTTTGTTTATACGTTTTTATTAAAAGACATCGTGAACTATGTAAATTATAAGATATTCCTGTAAATATACATTTAAGAACTAAGTAGCAATTACTCTTGTCCCTTACCCCTGGATACTTTCAAATATAAGATATTCTATGTAAGATATTGCTCCTCCTTTCTACCCTCCATAATCGAACGTACACATTACATAATGTATTAAAGTGATCATGTATTTTTAACCGACTTCAAAAAAAGGAGGGGGTTCTCAGTTCGGTTGTATGTTTTTTTTTTTTTTTCTTCAAAATTCTTTATAGGTTCATGAATAGACATCTCAAGGTTGGTCCCATAAAATTTTGGTGAAGATCGGATGACGAGATCCATGAGGAATAGGCACTCATAATATTTTTCATATATTTTCTAAAACTATTTAAGTATTTGCTTAAGGTAGTCATCATCTTCCAATGCTGAACTGATAATGGAAAGTACAACTCCTTAACGGTTAGGAGTTAGGAGATAATTCAAACGAGATGCATGCCTTCAAGACCTCCCTGATCACCCCGCCATAAGTATTTTATATGAATCACTAAAAAGCGAAAAAAAAAAATTTTTAACAAAAAAAAGGAACCGACTTCAGTAAAACTAAAAAGCCAAAAATAACCCGTTCAAGTACAGATTACATTTGACTCACCCTTTGAAGTCGGTGCCAAACCTCACGTAAACTTTAATATATAAATATAATAACTGAGTGGTTTGGAATCGAATTCAAAGGGTGAGTCAAATGTAATCTGTACTTGAACGGGTTATTTTTGGCTTTTTAGTTTTACTGAAGTCGGTTCCTTTTTTTTGTTAATTTTTTTTTTGTATTACCCTACCACACCCATTCATCCAGCACGCCGAATGATGGTACCGTTTACAGTGTGGCAGTTAAGTAAGTGATAAAACATTTGTCACCTATTGAAACATATTGAGTATAACAGCCCGGAGAAAGGATGGCCGTTGGGGCAGCAAAGTCTTAGAGTGGCGACCACGTATAGAAGAGCGCAGCGTGAGACGGCCTCCGACTTGATGGACAGATGACCTCGTGAGGGTAGCGGGGAGTCAATGGCAAGCTATGGGAGGCCTATGTTCAGCAGATAGAGTATAACAGTGACGAATGCCTTATCATTTATCTATCATGCGATAAACGGAACTATAATTGTAAGCCTACAGGTTAGCATTTAAAACATCGGCGTAGCTTTAAATACCAATTCGCAAAAGATTATTGAAAATGCTTTGAATTAAAAAGTTAGCGTTACTAATGTATTTTCTTTAACTTGTGACAGGGAAACTAGCAAAGTTTGAAAAGCGATTCCATAAATCCCAATATCAGGTGGGGCGCGCGTCGCAGCACAAAGTTCTGAACTTGTTATCTGCACTCCGTTTTGCTCTCTCTCCAACGTTAATAGTTTTCGATGTCCCATTCAAAACACTGCCGGCGATCGTTGACGAGGCACATTTAATTATTTCAACACCATTGTGCAACTAAAGATTGACTTTATCTGCAAACTCACCTGGAACTCGAACGGTAAATGCGATACACGTTCACCCTTTTAAGCCGCCGCGGAAATTTGAAAGCTAAGTGAGATCTAGACGTGTGAGCCACGAGAGAGCTGAGCTCGACTGAACGAAAATGATGTTTAAGGCTGAATAATAGCCATTCAGCAGACTGTATAGCACTGAATGCCAATAAGAAGCGTTCACGAAGGCATGCGAGCCTTACATGGGCGTCATGGGCGATTTGATTTGCAGCCAATAAATAGGACGTCACGTCTCGGAATCTTTGAATGGATAAATGAAATCCGAAGAACTCAGACGGCTGTCGAGCGGAAGATCTGAAGTAGTATTTCCTGTAAGGCTGCTGGCAGAGCGACTAATTTGCTTTAGAAATATGTACAATGGAAGCAAGACTTTGCTTACGTTTATTATATAATATTTCTAAATAAAATTCTCGTTTTATAAATAATTAGAACTAGAGCTGTCAATTTAAATAACGGTCTAATGCCTGAATTGTTTAAAGACGTTTTTAAGGATTTTGAGTAATTGGTAGATCAGCTCGTTATTTCATGTTTGTAACCCGATGCGCACAAATTCGCGGCTTAGCAACTCTACTACACACGTTTATTTTTATTATTTATCTTCTTCCCTCCATATCTCAATTAATATTAACCTAGCGAAAAAGTATGTAAATTACTTCTGTATAGAAACTCTTTGGTGTGGGCCACCGTTTACGAGTTATTTACGAAAAACTAAAAAGTTTAAACATAATATAATTTCATAGGTTTTATTTTAAAGTAAGTAGCGCAAGGAGTAATTAAAATACTATAAGTAAAGTTTAGTGTATTGCTACGGTTATAATCAGGGCAAGGAGATGGGTGAATTCAATTAGACTGTTATAATATTTAGTTAGGCCCACCTTGCCCTTTGATACGCTCGCCTAAAGTGAACAATTCAAACGCTCCATAAAATACGGGAAAATTTGCGTAATTATCGTTCATATTCAATATTTATTTAGAAACTTAAATTAATACATAAATCAAACTTAGAAGAGTACGTGATTATCTTAAATTCTTAACTACAATAAAAACGACCCATACGCTGATTGCTCTATAATTATCATTTTGTACTATGGGAGCCCGAGGGGTTTGGAAACAGAGGTAAGTTTAAACGACGTAAATTTTTCGGATCTACATCCATTAGCGAAGCCAGGATGTACACTGAAGGCCCACGGGCGGTGGGGCACGTCTACACAGTTTTGTTTCCGGCTCCCTAACGGATATAGATACCGATGAATTGACGTTGTTTCAACTCACCTCTGTTTAAAAACTCCTCGGTCTCCCCGACTTTGTTTTCATTATTATTCGAAGAACAGTTCTTTTTGCGGTTTATGATCTGTTTAGATTTTACTACCAACTGACATCTATGCCTTGGTGGTACGTGACAAAATTATTTCTTCACTGAGTGTGGAAGGATTTTACAGCGGCATTGACGTATATTGACCTGTGGTAGACACCTTCCGCATCTGTATAATGATAGGGAATGCAAACCGGTAAATATTTCTATGAAATTTATCGGTAAATCGGCAATTTCCACACAGGAATTTACCGGTTTGCATTTCTTATCTGTATAGATATTATAAAATTCTAAAATGTATTGCAAATTATTAATTTCAGGAAAAAAGTTATTATTTCAATAAAACAGCGCGATTCAGGATTTGTATGGGCGCGCTTCGTCAGGTGAACAGCGCCATCCGTTGGCAAACATTTCTTTGTCCGCTCATCTCACCGAAACGGCTGAACGGATTTTATCCAAGTGTGATATAGAGATAACTCGACATCCAAACATGGCTATATAATACTTTTAACCCGATAATGTAAAAAGAAATACGCGGATGAAATTGCGAGAACTTTCTAATAAATAATATTAATATTTTCTATATGTGATCGGGATCAAACTTTTGTCTTTTGACCGTTCACAATATTATTTCCGCGTATATAATATCGGTATATATATCGCACGAAAAATGAATAATAAAGTGCAAAATTAACGTTACCGACTTCATAAATCGGTCTAGCCTAAACAGTAACTAGTTAAACAAGATTGCTTGAAGACAGAGTTGAAACGGCATCCATCATGTTCGAACAAGCCCCAGGGAGCTTCGCCTTCGCTAGATTAAACTGCTACCGTTGTCTGTTATGACAACATGTCCGGGATCCAATATGCATGATGTACAACTTGTGGATATTAATTACTTCAGTTCATTTATTTTAAACAGTATAACAGGATACGTAGTACATTTTTTTGTTTGTTTTGTAATAATTAATAAGAGACATGGTCTCATTAGTGGTACTTACTCATTTCAGTATCAAGTGAGAATTAGAATAAATAACAATAAATAAATAAATGTTAAGGGACAATCTTACACAAATCGACCTAGCCCCAAACTAAGCAATGTAACTAATATGGATATTAGACGACGATATACATCATATATATAACATCCATGATCCAGGAACAAATATTCGAGTTCATCACACAAATATCACACATATATTTTGGGATTCGAACCCAGGACCGCCAGCTCAGTATAAAGGTGCACTACAAACTGCGCCAACCACGTCGTCATGGTAAAGAAATTAGGTTTTTAACATTACAGAATTCATAAATCGACCTAAGCTAACAACAACATTACTTGAAGTCGGTATTGTCTTGATGCAGCATTCAACGTGTTCGAATTTGAACTAGCCCGAGGGAGCTCACTTAGGGCCTGAAAAACCGGGAGATTTTAGTATGGGGGTACCGGAAATTCCCTAGTGGGCTCTCTGGGGCTAGTTCGATTAAACTGTTAACGTTGTCAGTTATGACGGATCCGGATCCAATAAACTGCAACCAATCAACATGTTTGCATATTTAAAATTATAGGTTTAGGCAGAATTGGATGTTTATTGCTTTCGATATTTGATAGCTAAAGAGTGCAAGTAGTAAATGAGTACCTTATCTTTTTTTTTATTAAAATAATGAATACTAATTATAAAAACGGTATAAACTCACGTAAAAATTGTCAGGAACGGCCCGACATGTTTCGAACTCATTTGGAGCTCTTCATCAGGGGTAGCTATCCGTGCTGCTACGCGACTCGCGACCCACACAGCCCACAGACACACAGACCCGCGTAGCAGCACAGATAGCTACCCCTGGTGAAGAGCTCCAAATGACTTCGAAACATGTCGGGCCGTTCCTGACAATTTTTACGTGAGTTTATACCGTTTTTATAATTAGTAAAGATGTCTCACGATAGTTTTAATAACATTAAAATAATGAATGTTCATGATGAGTTTTCCTATTGCTGACATAAGATTGATTGGCATAACGTATTGTTTGAGGTACAATCGCTGGCCATAATTCCGAAATTATTAACATTACCAAAGTGAAACCCATTAGGATAGGTTATGTTTGTTTTATAATAATCTTGAAAGTTGTCTGCTTTAGAGAAAAGTAATAATAAAGTAATAATCCATAAGGATAGTCATAACTGTCATTAGGACTCGTAAGTCGTAATGACAATTATAACTATACATTTTATGCCACCCAATATGGAACCGATTAGTTATGACATTATACACGCCTGTACTCAGTCAACTTTCGGGCCTTTTTTTTGTCTTAATAGTTACCCTTAGCTAAGAATAATAAAAATTAGATTATAATTAGTATCAGGAGTTTTTCGCACATGACAATCACTCGTATTGTTTTATCACCGAACCAAAACGGTAAATGTGAAGTGAAGTGAGTCACCTAATGGTTAGTGTTGCCAATTAAACAAAAAGAAAACATATTTCGGTAGTGGTTCAACTTTGCAAGCGATCTAATATAGCATACTGTCATTCTGTCATCATCATCATTATCATATCAGCCAATAGACGTCTTCTGCTGGACAAAGGCCTCCCCCAAAGTTCTCAACAACGATCGGTTCTGCACCGCCCTCATCCAATTTCTGCCCGCAATCCTAACCAGGGATATGTGATAAATAAGTGAGAAAGCATCTGTCACTCACACTCGCATCTTTTTAAAACGTGACACTTAAGTTTGTCACTTATTTATCGCTTGATAAAAGCACCTATCATAGGCCCCCAGGTCGTCGGTCCACCTTGTAAGAGGCCTTCCCACGCGTCGTACCAAATAGGAAGATTACCTTCGAGCGGAAATATAGTCTTAAAAAAATCAAGGAAAGATTGTATATTAGTTGAAGCCCTTAGACCTCAGAGGAATGGATGGCTCGGAGGTGATTAGAGCCGGAAGAGGTCCCGGGGCAGGATTACCTCCTCCGCCATTATTCAGGGCTAAGATTATCCCTACAGATAAACTAGCTACAGCTACACCTACTGACGCTTTATATCCCATGTTAATATATAATGAAGGAGAATTTTGGTACTCTACGTCTATTCATTCTATTGTGTAAGTTAGTTGCACCGCCTATTTTTTTTTTGCTTTGCCCTAAGGTTGACTGGTAGAAAACACCTCATGGCATTAAGTCCGCCTTTTGTATGATAAGTTCTTCTGTGCAATAAGGAAGGAAAAAATAAATATATAAATACTATTATGAAAATCTAAAATTCTACTAAGATTCAGTTTTCTATGGAGAGAGGTCATTATTTCAGGAAGATATTCACGAGAGCTGGTTTGGAAATGCGGCCTGAACGTGAGGGCAGCCGGGAATCCGGACAAACGGATATCCGAAAATATTATATTATTTTTTTGGCTTAACTGAAACGAGGACATAATATCGCTCGCTCGTTTGATAAAAATAAAATAACAACTCACCTGGGTCAAAAATAAAATATACAAATAACATGGGATTAAAACTAAAAATTAAACTAAGATTAAAATATATTTATAAAACTAAGACCTTTCGGTAGGGTGCCCATGACGCAGGCAGCATTCCCATGCTGTATGGCTATGGAAAGCCTTTGCGCGAGAAAACTGCCCGCGCGTGGGTCCCCTGTTGCCTCCCTTAAGGCGCTTAATTGCAAAAAGCTTTTATTTTCATTAGATAATAGATAATATAAATATAAAAGTAACACTCACCTGGGAGAACAGTACAAGGTGATACATGGCTCTCTCTCAAGCGTCAATCCTAGGCATAATTCATCCTCGGGTCTTAAATGCTTACCTGTAACAAAAATATATGTATATATTAGTAACCATATAATTTACTAATAAAAAAGAGCAAATGAACATTCAAGTGTCAATGTTCGCAAATTCTTTTAAAAACCGCACAATATTTAATATACTCATTATTAAACAGTATGCACAGGTTGAATACGGTTTCTGAGCGATTGGCTCTAAACGATTAACTGCGTAAACGATTTGTATGAAGAATTGTCTCCATACAAACGATTTGTATGAAGAATTGTCTCCATACAAACGATTTGTATGAAGAATTGTCTCCATACAAACGATTTGTATGAAGAATTGTCTCCATACAAATCGCTAGCGACCACAGTGACAGTAAACTCATGGTAAAGGTACAGGGGTTATTCGATTGGCAATGACATATAGCCGTTTAAGCGATGTATCGCACGTATCGGCCAAATCCGGGCAAATATACACCAGTTTGAAGAGTAGTATTTATGTTTTAATTTATAGCTCCTATTACTGGCAACCCCCCGTATAATTATTATTTAGTTTTTTTTTTTTTTTATATTCAAGTTGTATTAAACTCCCTTGACGAGGTATAATTTATAAATAAATAAAACATTGACTTTAACATAAGCATAATATGTTAGTACTAGAACATACGAGTATTAAATGATAATATTTCAAACAAGTGCCATTATTTGTTGTTATGTCTATGTGTAACATGTGTAGTTCGTTCTGTTAATTATGATAAACCTACTAACAATAGATATGTAAGTTAATGAAGTAATAACAATTATGGATCCTGCTGGTTATCTGAATAAAGCAATTTATTATTATTTATAAAAAAATACTCCGAAGAAAACTTCAAAAAAGTAAAAACGGTTCAACAACTCTACTTCTCTTTCTTAAGCAAAGAAGCGCACGTTAGAAATTAAAATATACATCTACATATTTATAAAGAATGCATCTCCACAAAGTAGACGTCCTGTGTAATAGTAAGTATACCGTAGGGTTTTCATTAGTATAGGAAACTGATTGAATACGATGCTACCTTGTCTTGCTTATTCAGGACATGGAATGAATTCTAATAGCGCTGGGTATTCATCTTGTATACTGAATGTAAGCCAATGAGGGCAAAAGATATCTAGGGGCCTGATGCGATTGACATTAACACATAACTATACGCCATATGGATATGTTTCCTTTATTAATTTACAATGTTTAGTTAGGTTTTTTTACAATAAATGTAGATAAAAAGTAATATAGAAAAACCGGTCAAGTGCGAGTCGGACTCGCGCACCGAGGGTTCCGTACAAACACTTTCCATCCTTAAGTGGTTAAGTTAAGTTTGCACCTGGTATGTATAGCGCCCCATACAAATGAGGTGCAAAGTTAACGCAACCATAACGTTTGTTGTATGGGAGCCCCCTTAAATATTTATTTTATTTTATTTTTTGCAATCTAATTATTTCAATTTAAGTTTTAGTATTTAGAATATTATGTAGATTGAATATAAAACTTATTATATTTTATTTTTAGTATGTTTTATTTTTAGTATTTGTTGTTATAGCGGCAATATAAATACATCATCTGTGAAAATTTCAACTGTCTAGCTAGCACCGTTCTTGAGATACAGCCTGGTGACAGACGGACGGACGGACGGACGGACAGCGAGGTCTCAGTAATAGGGTCCCGTTTTTACCCTTTGGGTACGGAACCCTAAAAACGCAAATGATAAAATTTGTCAAATTTATTTTCTAACCTCGCGCGTAATCCCTGCTGCTGCCTAAATTTTTTGCCCGTTATTAATTGAATCCCGAGATTCAATATTTTCCGTTCCTTGAATAGCGAGCTCAAGAAAAAGTGATTGGAAATTCTGTATCCAAGTCAGCGAACACATTTTGAAATTGTAGAAAATCTCAAAATGTGTACAGACCGATTTTGGGAATTCAAACTGCACTTTAAATTCCTCCGGCAGGCACACGTATTGGCATATGGCCCATCCGCGCACTTCTCATATCTGCAAGACTACAGGCAAAGTCACAATTTCATAAATCGGGGCAATAGTGGAGATCGATCAGTAAAACATAACATTTACATGTACAATACATTACAAAAATATACCTAAACACATCATTAAAAACCAAACCGAGGGTGCCACTGGCAGTAGAACAGGGCCCAAACTACCGTTGGTTAGAGCTGCAGAGAGCCTCCGAATGATACGCGCCGTGTCCAGGTGTACCGCCTTCTGAACCTGACCCTTGATCCAGCCATCTAGCGAAGGTCTCTTAGGCTTTCCGTACACTACGGCTCTTATGTGGCCGCAACAGTACATCTCTCTTTTTCTAACTTCGAGCGTGCAAAAGTGTGTAGTGTGCGTTGGTTCTTAAACTGTTCGTCGAGACTCTGCGCTATAGCGAAACGACAATCGAAACACTGATCGTCGAATCAACATCCCGCATGGCGGTCACCTCGTAAGCGAAATCACGGTAATTTCTGAGTTTATAATATTTATATTATATGTGAGAACGTTCCATTTAAACGCAAAAACTGCGTGACAGATTTGTTAAAAACTTTATCTCATAGATATCATAATGGGCCATACATAGGCTACAATTTACAAGGATAAATAGGAGTTGACAATTTGTACTGCACATTTGATTCTTGCAAAAGCATGCATTTACAATCGAAGCTGAGGGCGAAAGCTACATTATCATAGTATATATTATATATTCTTTGATATAATGTAGCTTATGGCCCATTTTGATATCTTAGAGAGTATAACTGAATTTTTTTTAACAAATCTGTCACGCAGTTCTTGCGTTTAAATGGAACGTTCTAGCAAACTTTCGTCATCGAATATGTTAGTACCGTCTCGGTTACGGACCGTATCACTACATAGTATAAAACAAAGTCGCTTCCTGCTGTCTGTCTGTCTGCCTGCCCCTATAAATGCTTTGTTATTTAAAAATACGCAACGGATTTTGATGCGGTTTTTTTAATAGATAGTGTGAATCAAAAGGAAGGTTTTTATGTATAATACATGCATAATTTATCAGCATTTCACTCGTGCGAAGACGAGGCGGGTCGCTAGTCTTAAATAATAAACCTTTAGGTAATCACACTAATATTATAAAAGCGAAAGTTTGCGAGTGTATTTATGTGTATGTTTGTTACTTCTGCACGCTCAATCGGCTGGACCAATATTGATAAATTATGGTATGAAGATACGTGACACCCGGGATAGGCATAGGCTACTTTCCCGAAAAAAATAGTGTGGGTAACACTGCGCGGCGCAGCTATAAAAATAAAAACCGGCCAAGTGCGAGTCGGACTCTCACACCGAGGGTTCCGTACAAACACTTTCCATCCCTAAGTGGTTAAGTTAAGTTTGCACCTGGTATGTATAGCGCCCCATATAAATTAGGTGCAAAGTTAGGTATTAAAAAAAAACTACTTACTAGATCTCGTTCAAAACAATTTTTGTTGGTAGTTTTTATAGTACTGTACATCATATGTTTTTTTTAGATTTTTCATTTTCTTATTTTAGAAGTTAGAGGGGGGGGGACCAACTTTTTTCCACTTTGGAAGCGTCTGTCACGCAAACTATTTGGTTTAGAAAAAAATATTTTAGAAACCTCGATACCATTTTTGAAGACCTATCCATAGATACCCCACACGTATGTGTTTGATGAAAAAAAAATTTTTGAGTTTCAGTTCTAAGTATGGGGAGCCCCCAATATTTATTATAATTTTTTTATTTTTGCATCAAAATCTCAATGCGGTTCACAGAATACATCTACCTACCAAGTTTCAACAGTATAGCTCTTATAGTTTCGGAAAAAAATGGCTGTGACATACGGACGGACAGACGGACAGACAGACACACATGACGAATCTATAAGGGTTCCGTTTTTTGCCATTTGGCTACGGAACCCTAAAAAGGAGGTAAGTATATCAGTATACGGTAGTTAAGAGTTTTAGGTTCTGTCAGCAACGAAGTAACGCACAGACTTTTTAAAAGCGGGGCTGTTCGGTAATGAAGGCAGAAGTACAAAAAGGCGAATTTGGTCGGGACGTAAAGTTTTTACCCGCGGCGCGTCACAGTTCGTTTGTGCGATCCCTTTATCATGCGACTCATTGGTATGAGTGACGAGCGTCGCGCTTTTCAAACTTTCTACAAACGGATATAATTATAAAGAATAATTTAGGATATAATTATAATATTTTGATTTCCGTTTTAGGGCAAATATAATCAACAATTAAAATAAATAAATAAATAAATATTAAGGGACAATCATACACAAATCGACCTAGTCCCAAACTAAGCAAAGCTTGTACTATGGGTACTAGACGACGATATACATAATATATAAATACATATATAGATAACATCCATGACCCAAGAACAAATATTTGCACAAATATTTGCCCCGGCCGGGATTCGAACCCAGGACCGCCAACTCAGTAGGCAGGTGTCTACAAACCGAGCCAAACGCGTCGTCAATTAACAGAAATTGAAGACATAAAAAACACCATAGCCGCAATTTGCCCTGGCCGTGATTCCAACCGAGGACCGCAGGCAGGTGCAGTACAAACTGCGTCGCCGTCGTCAATAAATACAATACAATAGAACACAAGTCAGTACGCTTTATTCACGCCACCAAAAACATTTACACAAGAAATCACATAAAAACAAATTAAAAACGGTAGACAACAGGCGGTCTTATCGCTAAAGAGCGATCTCTTCCAGACAACCTTTGTGTAGTGGATAAATGTCGATTAAATTTAAATTCACTTTTAACATTGCGTAAATCACTTTTCGTATGCAATCACACTATATAAAGGCGAAAGTATGTGAGTTTGTGTGTTGCTTACTTTTTCAAGCTTAAACGTCTAAACCAATTTTGATCAAATTTGGTATGGTGGCAGCTGACACCCGGGAACACAAAGGCTACTTTTCATCCCGAAAATGTAGTGTTCCCGTGGTTTGAGCGGGTAGAGTCCTGTGGGGTAAGTGTACGCAGTGGATAAGTGTCCGCAAACCCATGCCATGTATTTCAGACCAAATTTATGGGCTTGCGCACACTTACAAACTGCGTAAACTTGCCCCACATGTTTCTAACACCGCGGGGTGCAGCTAATAAACAAATAATTCAGAATAGAATATAAAAAACCGCTCAGCGCTCAATTCTAATCCCAAGCCTCATACGTTCCCGCTCGCATAACGAATGGCTTATTACGAATTTTTCCCTGAGTTACGTGCGTCGGAAATTGTTTGTTGTTCTCCGATGTCGCCTGTCACCATGCGTTCAGATTTGTATGTACTTAATACGTCACAATCAATTTATATGAGCACGACCGAATTATGCTTTCACTGAATATGTGATATTGATATAAGTATATTAAGCTTTGCTTTTTTTATTGCGTGGGCATAAAGATTAAAGAGGAAAGGTCAATTATTTTTATAACCGACCGAGCGAGCAAAGCGTCTCCGTTTTGGCTTGGGCATTAAAAAAGTCGTATGTCCGTATGTTCAGATGTCCAGTTGTCTAGACTTCTGGATGTTCTCTTTAAAAGTTTCATTTCTTAACCAATTCTCGTGAAACGTCTGGTAATTTTTAGGTCAAATCCGTTTTTCAAATCTTTTCAAACTGGCGGAGATAAAAAGTTAAAAATTAAAAATTACAGCATTTTGAAACAAAGTCTTTTACAGTTTTTAGAGCCACCAGTATAAAATAACGTTTACGCACTTAACATGCGTCAGTAAGTTATAAATCGCCTGGTGACAACGAAAACTCACTAAAATTTCTGTCACTACTCTTCAAAACCTCGTATCTAGTTTGTAGAGTGATAATGAGATGCGAGCTTTTTTTAAGTAGGTATTTGTTACTTAGTTTTGTTTGTCGACAGATGAAATACGAAATGGGACATTTTAGTTTGGTTTTAGTGGGACTTTGTTCGTTTTTTTTTCTTCGAAATACAATGTTTCGTAAGTTTCGTTCATTTTCTATATCTGTCCGAAATACTTTTATATGTCTACTTCAACGATGTGGAATATTTACCGTCAAATTACTACCTTTGACTATTAAAATTTATCGGCCACACCTCAGCCTTATCCCACGTATGCATGCATGAGAGCATATAGTTTGTGTGCTACTTGAGTGGTGACTGCTGGCGATTATTCTAACACAGTATGATGATACACGAAGAAGGCGGCTATCAGGGAAGAATGGCGGCGTGTTGTGAAGCTGGTCACCAACATCTAAAATGATGACCACGACCACTCTGCCAAGAGTGAAACCGACAAAAAACGAAAGAAAGATGATGACCACTTTATTTTCATAGCTATGGGTGTTGCCACATTGATAAGTTGATAATTTAAAGTATATAAGTAAGTAAACTACCTTCAAATTAACTAATTTTACTTACAGGAAACAATATTTTATTTTTAAAAGTTTTTTTTATTTAATTTAATTATTTACAATTTCTAATCTCATTATGTTTCGCAGCTTCATTCTTTGCGATTTACGAATTTACATGTTGTAGTAGCGTTCCCACGCTTCAGCCTACCACGGATCTGTTTAAAGTTTTTTTTTTTTTTTTAATAATAACTGGCAACACTGAGCTATCCCCAGTTACTTCCTTTCCCCACCCCGTATCCGGCCCCACTGCTTGGGATCGCTCGGCTCGGTCTTCATTATGTGTTTCCGTGTCGAAGCCTACGCACGCGCCACAGAAACCACAACCTCGTGTCCATCTCGAATTTCAACATGGGGAAGAAGAGGAGGAGAGAAGATTCAGAGGAACGGATAAGGAGGAAGCTTAAAAAGTACAGCGAAAAACTCGAGGGTAGACTCAAAAACCGTCGAAGAGTTATTTATTCATCCGACGAAGATTCAGATGGTAAGTAATAAAAACCGTTAGAAAACGGAACGATTTATTTGAAATATTATAAAAGATGCGAACAACTATTATCTGGGTTGTATCCATCTAATATACTTACTGATGCGTAATTGCTAATTCAGGGCCTTTACCGTCATTTTTTAATCAAAAATGCGAATAGCTAACATACTGGGCTATTTCATTTTATTGATTGCTACAGAAAACACGTGTTTCGTTGTTACAGACTGCCCCGACACGTTCGAGGGAGATGTCTCTACACCAGAGCCGTTTTCGGGTGATGCAGGTGAACCACCCGCAGTCGAGGGCTCCAATCCAGACGTGGAGCCGGCCGTCGTTGACACTCCGAGAGAAGAACCCGCTCCAGAACCGCAGGCGGTGACGGCAGCACTTCCAGCAGAAGTCGCAGAGGTAGAACTCGATAATGACACTCTAGAGTTATTGGGTGCGGCTCCAGAGCCTGAAACCATACTGGGAAAAGCTATTCACAAAGATGTAGCGAACAGATGGCTTGATATTAAGAAGGGATTGACGAAAGAAGTTAAGGAGAAGTTAGCTAAAGATTACCTAATCCCTAGTAATTGTGAATTGTTGGTACCCCCAATTTTAAACGCCGAAGCAAAAGCGGCATTGACCGAACCCTTCGTGAAACGTGACTCTTCGTTGTTGTACCGCCAAAAGCAAATTGGTAACGCATTAGCGGCGTTAGCACCGGCCATAGACGTGATTATCTCGAAGGAGTGTGATCCAGACGTAAGGAAGAAATTACTGAAACCCGTTAGCGACGCCTGCAGAATCATGTGTGATATGTACCACAATGAGACAAGGATACGTAAAAAATTCGTTATTTCGTCCATTAGTTCGAGCTTGAAGGATACCCTCGTAAATGCAAGTACCGATAAATACCTTTTTGGAGATAATATGTCGGAAAAAATTAAAACTGCAAAGAATGTCCAGAGATCGGGAGAAGCCCTGAAAGCGTCACAAAAAGTTCAAAAACCGGCATTCACACGAACGTTCAACCGGTCAAACTTCAAGCCCCTGCACCAGAAGACGGCGGGCAGACAGGATGCAGGGAAGAACCAGCCCGCGACTCGCCAGCAGAGCAGCCGAGCACCTCCAGCGCCGCGCCGCGACCGCGCGGCTCCCCAGGCGCGCCGGTCGCCACCGCAGTCCCCGCCGCGCCGGCGATATCACCACCGCTAAACGAGGTACGGTACGCTGGTCGCTTACGATTTTACTTGAACGAGTGGTACCAGGTCACGGACGACCCAAACATTTTGTCATGGATTGAAGGTTATACTATCCCCTTCGACTGTCCGCCATTTCAAGTAAATATTCCCAGCAATTACACTAAATCTCCAGAAGAAAGTATAGAATACGAAAAAGCCATTAATAAATTATTATCTATTGGAGCAATTCAAAAGTGCAATCACGATAGTTCTCAATTTTTATCGAGCATTTTTTTAGTACCAAAGAGTAACGGAGATAAACGATTTATTCTAAATCTAAAAAATCTCAACAGGTTCATAACTTCACAACACTTTAAAATGGAGGACTATCGCACTGCATGCAAATTAATAACACCGAATTGTTACATGGCGTCCATTGACCTAAAAGACGCATATTTTCTAATCAACGTCAATGAATCGCATAGAAAGTACCTACGTTTCAAGTACAATGATCAAATTTTTGAATTTGTTTGTTTACCGTTCGGACTATGTACATCACCATATGTATTTACAAAACTATTAAAACCTGTAATAGAACATTTGCGAACCAAAGACTTTTTATCTGTTATATATCTAGACGACATACTATGTTTCGGGCAGACTTATGACGATTGCAAAAATAACATTAATCAGACTATTCAGTTGTTAACCTCACTAGGGTTTATTATAAATAAGGAAAAGAGCTCGCTACTACCGCGACAACAGTGTCAGTATCTTGGCTTTGTTTACGATTCGGAACGTATGATTTTAAAACTACCCACAGATAAACGTTTGAAAATTAAGGATAAAATTAAAAAGTTTTTGGTAACACGCAAATGTACGCTTCGGGAATTTGCTAGATTGATTGGATTGTTAACATCTGCTTGTCCCGCAATAAAATATTCATGGCTGTATACCAAACGATTGGAATATCACAAATATAATTTTTTACAAGACAATCCGAGCTATGAACAGATTATTGCGGTGCCTCGTGACATACGATCAGAATTATACTGGTGGTTAGATCATATAGAAACTGCATATTTTCCCTTCAAATTTAACTCGTACGATCTCGAAATATTTTCTGATGCTTCACTTACTGGTTGGGGACCCTTTTGTGACCAAAATAAAGTCCATGGCCATTGGAAACGAGAAGAATCATGTTTACACATAAATGAGTTAGAACTAAACGCTGCTTTTCTTGGATTAAAATCGTTTACGAGAGAATTATCTAATATGGATATTCTTTTACGGATAGATAACACCACTGCAATATCGTGTATTAATCGTATGGGTAGTGTGCAATTTCCCCATTTAAATAAAGTGACTAAGGAGATTTGGCAGTGGTGTGAGGACCGTGATCTTTTTATTTTCGCGTCGTATATTAATACGAAAGACAATATTGAAGCCGATTCTCTATCACGCAAGAAATTCCAGGACACTGAGTGGGAATTAGCAGATTATGCATTTTATGAATTGAATGATAGGTTTGGTGAATTCGATGTAGATATGTTTGCTAGTCGTTCAAATGCGAAATGTAGTAGGTACATAACGTGGAAATGTGACCCTGATGCGTGGGCAGTCGATGCCTTCACGGTGTCCTGGACAGATCTATACTTTTATGCCTTTCCGCCTTTTGCGCTGATTTTAAAAATGTTAAGGAAAATTATCTCTGATAACGCTGAAGGGGTTGTTGTCGTACCTTACTGGCCGACACAACCCTGGTTTCCCTTGTTTAAAAAACTGACATGTTCTGATTGCATATACTTTGATCCTGACGTTAACCTTTTAACTTCACCTTTCAGGTCCGCGCACAACCTGCACAAGACTCTCCGATTAGTAGCCGCGAAGTTATCAGGCAGGCGTATATGAAGATGTCTTTATCTGAACGAACGATTAACGTCATGATCAATGCCTTATCTAACAATACATATAAGCAATACGACAGCTGTTTCAAACCGTGGGTTGAATTTTGTAAACAAAGAAATCATGATTATTTTAATGAGTCTATTCCTATGATATTAGATTTCCTTACAAATATGTTAGAAAAAGGTGCCAAGTACGGGACAATAAATTCATATAAATCAGCCTTATCTTTGTTATTTCCTAACTTGACTAATGATCATAGATTGAAGAGGTTCATGAAGGGAGTTTTCAGGTCAAGGCCCACGCAACCTAAATATAGTATCACGTGGGATCCTAGTACTGTATTGAATTACGTCTCTCAACAGTGGCCACATGAGAGCCTTAACCTGGAAACTCTCTCCAAAAAGACATTGACTTTATTAGCTCTGGTCACTGCAAACCGTGTTCAGACTCTTTCATTACTAAAACTATGCAACGTTAATACTAATGATCCTAATTTAATTACCATCAAAGTCCCAGATATTATAAAGACTTCTCGTCTCAACTCTTTTCAGCCTATTTTAAAGTTGTCTTTTTATAACGAGAATCCAAGTATTTGCCCAGGTAGATGTTTAGTTGATTATATAAATAAAACAAGTACATTGCGAGGAAATGATAATGATCATTTATTTATTAGTTACAAAAGACCGCACAGGAATTTGTCATCACAGAGGCTTAGTCATTGGATAAAGGAAGTTCTTCAAAAAAGTGGCATAGATGTGTCTGTATTCAGTGCCCATAGCACTCGCCATGCAGCCACTTCTACGGCCAATAAACTAGGTGTTAGTATAGATTTAATAAGAAATACTGCAGGTTGGACCCAATCATCAGCAACTTTTGCTAAATTTTATAATAAGAATATAGTAGAAGATAATTTCGCA
Source organism: Apotomis capreana (assembly GCA_947623375.1). Lineage (NCBI taxonomy): Eukaryota > Metazoa > Arthropoda > Insecta > Lepidoptera > Tortricidae > Apotomis > Apotomis capreana. The sequence goes on from OX392506.1 coordinate 20,566,467, forward strand.
CGATCTATATTGTCCTTAGGAACTAATAGGTCAATAGAATAAGGTGATTTTGTATCTATTTGAGATTATGGTTACTAACCTGTTATGATAATACCAATAAACATTGCGCTAGACACAATTTTTTATTTGAACCTCATATATGCTGATTATTTTATATTTGTGGACTCTGAACATCCTACAACATGTAAATTCGTAAATCGCAAAGAATGAAGCTGCGAAACATAATTGAAGATCAAACGAACTTACCTGGAAGTGAAGTTCGATCACAATTATGTGAGCAGCTTCATTCGACGCGATTTACATACACCCTCCCTTGTTACGTATTTAGCAATACGTAATTATCAATTTATTAACGCCCAACCCACAAAGTTTGTGGAAACACAAACATAACACAAATATAAAACTAAACCTATAAACAAAATGAAGACCGAGCCGAGCGATCCCAAGCAGTGGGGCCGGATACGGGGTGGGGAAAGGAAGTAACTGGGGATAGCTCAGTGTTGCCAGTTATTATTAAAAAAAAAAAAAAAACTTTAAACAGATCCGTGGTAGGCTGAAGCGTGGGAACGCTACTACAACATGTAAATTCGTAAATCGCGTCGAATGAAGCTGCTCACATAATTGTGATCGAACTTCACTTCCAGGTAAGTTCGTTTGATCTTCAATTATTACTCGCCAAACTGTGATGTTTAATGGAGAGAAGCGCTCGCCGCTCAGTTTTCAAACAACTTACCTAATTAGTAAATGTTTCATTACTAAAAGTAATAATGTTTCATGACAAAACTGCATTTAAAGATTTTCTAAAATTAGGTAATATTTTTTCTGTCATGTTTATCCCGGCTCATCGCTTGAGTAGACAAAGCGGCAAGACCTCGGACAAATGTCATACATAAGAAACGTTGAATCCTCCTGACTTGTAGGGTTCCGTATCCAAAATAGTGCTAACAGAATCCTAATACTAAGTCTCCGCTGTCTGTCCGTCTGTCACAGGGCTGTATCGTTCCAACCGAAGACTTGAAATTTGCATTGACTATGGAAACAATAAATACTAAAATCCGTTCAAATTCAATCTGATACTCACGGGAGTATTCTATGTAAAACAAATAATACATATAAAAAATTTACAAAAAAATATTAATTGGTACGGAACACTTCGGGCGCGAGTCCAACTCGTTTATTTTCCTACCTTCGAGCTTGATACAATGTTCTATAAATCTCTATCAATCAGTATTAATAAGCAATTTTTCACACAAGCGATTCATCATTCGCACAATCACGATTGTTATTCCTTTGTGTAAGAACCTTTTTTTATTAATACCCACACAATTCGTTGGGACTTTTCCAACGCTACGTTAAAACTGGGGATTCCATTTTCTGAGAGTTGGCAGCTCATTACGCGGTCTACTCGAGAAGGAATTGCGAGAAGTTTCCAGAACAAAAATTACGTGCAAGTTGTACGTGTACCCGAGTTTTCCACGCATTTAAATAACAAGAGACTAGCTGTCGAAACGAAAAATGTACGGTCGTTAAACTTTTCAGTTTGCTGTACGTTTTCTTGTTTACTCGTTGGAAAAGGAAACGTTTTTTTAGTGATGTAACACTGTTTCTGATGAGATGCTCGGGAATGCAAGCCGGTAAAAAATTATATCAAAAATAACCGGTAATTTACCGGTAATACGGTAATATGCATACAAATAAAATAGGTACCTGTTTGCATTCTCTACGAGGAGCTAGAATAAAATTGTGATAAATGTTTCGTTTTTTAATGTTTTCTATCAAACTTCGAATGTTTTCGAGAGAATTTAGGAAAACAAGCGGAATTATGAAGATAATGCCCAGCTCAATTCGATATTTGATACTGATATTTATATTTAAATTCGATAGAGCTACGATGACACATACCTACGGACACATAAATAGGTAACAGGGTCACAAATTTAAATAAAACAATTTAAACGGATTATATCGCGTATATTATTATTTGAGCCTCCCTGACGTTTCAGTACCTTTACAGATACCGTTGTCAAAGGTTGACTGAGAAAAACACAATTTTTCTCTGTCAAAGTTACATTTGTGCAAACTACCCATTTTATAAATATTAATTTAAAATAAAGGTGTTCGTACATGCCAGATGGGCCTAATGTGTAAAGACAGTTACACATGTGCCAGAAGGGCATTTATTATTTTATTTAAAATATCTACCAGCGGTTCACTATAAGCCTTACTGAGGAGAAAGAACCGCCAAAGAAAACTCCCAGATTGCCTTTTTTATTACTATGAAATACTTTTAAACAAAAACTCTACATATACTACTTTTAACACTAATTTGTTTTACACCGTTCGAGGCCCAAGGTTTCCAGTCTTGTGTCTTGCTTGATCCTTGATAAGATGTACAACAGGATCCCAAGCCGGTGGTAATGACAAACCATCTTCTCTATTGAAATTAGGATATTTTTTGATTTCAATAGCCTCGCGCAACATTCTGGGAAAATATCGTTTCTCTCTGGCAAGGATTGAAGTATTATCAAACTTAATTGAATGGTTTGGTTTGTCCATGACATGCTCGCAGACTGCAGACCTGTTGCAACGACGGTGCTTGACATCAGCTACATGCTCCTTAACCCGTGTAGCTATATATTAATTACATTATATACTGACAATACCTAAGTTACTTTTGACCTTATTCCTAACTATTGCCATATTTGACTTTGTTATTTTCAGTGTTATTTTTATCGTGTTAATTCTTGTATTTTGACAATCCATTTATTCTTCTTTGACATTTTTATCTGTTTTATTATTAATTCCGCTGTTTTTTCTATCAATTTCATCACATTTTATCTGTTAATATTAATATATATGACGATCATAGTATAAGTGCATGTAAATTGACTTAGTGTAATTTATATTGACATTTTATATTATGAAATAAATATATCTAATCTAATCTATACTACGTTTCGTTTGGCCAATGTATGACAGACCACACTCGCAGTCCAGCTTGTAAACACCAGCACTCTGCAGAGGGATGCTGCACTTCACGGGCCTCAGGTATTGAGAGATCTTCTTCATCGGCTTGAAATATGTTTTAATGGAAGCCCGATGTGATTTGCCATTTTAATACCTATCAGTGTGAGTAGGCTTCCTATAAACAGTATGACCTATTGTATTATCAGACCTTCTTAACACACTGACATCTAAGAAGGCTAGTGAGTTTTAATTTTCTAACTCCATTGTAAACTTTATTTTCTCATGAATGGAGTTTAAATGGCCTGGGAAAACTGAAACACTAGATTTAGGTAAAATAGTAAAGGTATCATCTACGTATCTTTTAAAGATCCTCGGCTTGACAGGTCAACCTTTGACAACGGTATCTGTAAAGGTACTGAAACGTCACGGAGGCTCAAATAATTAATATACACGATATAATCCGTTTAAATTCTTTATTTAAATGTGTGACAGTCGCGGAAACCGAAGAAAATATTAGGTACACAAATGTTAAACTTATAACACTTTTTAATTTGTCAGGGGTTAATATTAGCGAGATACAGCCAAAATATTAATAAATTATATCGCAATTCTCGATTGAATTAGCGCAAGTATGCTTTTTTAGTCACGACTCACTCTCAAGCCTTTACGACTAAGTGTTCACTGCGACAGCGTTTCAACTGAAGTAGAAGAGCACTCGAATTTGAAAACCTTCTCTCAGTGATTTACGAGCGGCGTCGTGTTCATTTGAATTCATTTATTATGAGGTTCTGAACTTCTGACTTGCCTCTTATAAAAGACCCAAACCCCCAACGAGGCAATCGAGAGGCCTTTTATACGGAGGTATTTTACTGGCAACTTTAAGGAATTGCCTTTCATTACTATGGAGCAGCGATATAAATACACTGACAAAAAATATATTTGTTAACAGTAGGTCAATATTAGTTACATAAATCGAAGGATTGACAAACTGAGAGCTACTAGTAACCAAAATATGATTCTAAAATTAGCATGATTTTGGTTACTCATCATCATCATCTCCACGTCGTCCACTGCTGAACATAGGCCTCTCCTTTGGACTTCCATATATACCGGTTGGAAGCGACCTGCATCCAGTGTTTTCCGGCGACCTTTATAAGGTCATCTGTCCATCTTGTAGGTGGACGTCCTACGCTGCGCTTGCTTGTCCGAGGTCTCCACTCGAGCACTTTTCGGCCCCATCGGCCATCTGCTCTGCGTGCTATGTGGCCTGCCCATTGCCACTTCAACTTGCTAATCCGGTGTAGACTGGTAGTTCAAATAAAAATTTTAAAGTCTAACGGCATTTTGTGAGCCATTTTGGCAAAATGACTTTTTCGAAGTAAAAAAGCCTGCTGAATTCGATTCTGGATGTTGCCAAGCCGAATTTTGCCCCCCTCCCCCCATTTCCCCCCTTTTTACCTCAAAATATGTCCCTAATCACGATTTTTACGGTTTTATACAAAAAGTATTACAGCTAGAAAAAAAGTGTCAAGCACAAGAATGATCTCTATAAAATTTCCTATAACATGGTGTACAATTTTTTTTAGTAGGCATTATGGTTTGTGAGCAATATCCTTTCGAACTTCATTATTTAAAAAAAAATGATAAACATGGTCGAGGCAGTGAAGTACACTTATTTTGGGATAATTGGTATCGCACAGGATCCAGCCGCTCTGCAGCTCTTGACGCTGACATCTAGTTGGCGTGCTGCTTATTATATGTCAAGACTTACGAGGCTTTCAGTCATAAGCAGTCGTCAGATTTACACGCAGAACTGTATCCAAGACGGGCTAAAAGCGACGTAGAAAATAAAAATGCTTTACTTCTGACCATGAAGTCATTCAAAATGCTCAGTTCTACGCCAGATTCTCCAGAAATGTGCCTTAGAAATGCAGTTACCCAGGATCTTGCAACAGAAAAAAAAAGTGTCAATTCTCACTGCTAAGCAGCTTGGCTCACTCTAAGTAACGAAGTTTGTTTCCGAAAGGCTTACCAACAGCAGGGCTACGAGTACAATACAACGCAAAGTTCAAAATGAACAAAGGCCCGACCTTCAAGACCTGTACAAGGCAGGTCGTTCAAAATCTACCATATTTGCGTCTTATGTGGGGGGCAAACGCTCAGGCGCTGGAGTGGTGCCATTTAGGTGCCAAACAAAGCATAGCCTGCATCGTCACATACTCGACTTGTACAGCAGGGACAGGAACTTCTCAGCCTTTCGCTCATGGGGTGTATGCCGATCTCATTGAGTAGTTCACAGTGCTTTTGATATATTACAGTCCATGCTCCACGTTTGCAAATACCTGAAAACGGAATGACTTCATGGTCAGAAGCAAAGCATTTTTATTTTCTACGTCCCATTTAGCCCGACTTGGATACAGTTCTGCGTGTAAATCTGACGACTACTTATGACTGAAAGCCTCGTGAGTCTTGACAGATAATAAGCAGCACGCCAACTGGATGTCAGCGTCAAGCGCTGCAGAGCGGCTGGATCCTGTGCGATACCAATTATCCCATAATAAGTGTACTTCACTGCCTCGACCATGTTTATATTTTTTTTTTTAATAATGAAGTTCGGGAAGATATTGCTCACAAACCATAAGGCCTACTAAAAAAAATTATACACCATGTTATAGGAAATGTTATAGAGATCATTCTTGTCTTTGACACTTTTTTTCTAGCTATAATACTTTTTGTATAAAACCGTAAAAATCGTGATTAGGGACATATTTTGAGGTCAAAAAGGGGGGAAATGGGGAGAGGGGGGCAAAATTCGGCATGGCAACATTCAGAACCGAATTCAACAGGCTTTTTTACATCGGAAAAGTCATGTTGCCAAAATGGATGCCAAAATGCCGTTAGGGCGGTAAAGGAAGCCGATATTTAGAATTGTCTACCAGTCTATGAAGTTCGGGAAGATATTGCTCACAAACCATAAGGCCTACTAAAAAAAATTATACACCATGTTATAAAAATTAAATAAGAATACTGTTTAAATAAGAATACTGAATTTAATTTATTCTATATGTAATAATAATAATGGCTATGATTGTGTTATAGCTTAGATTAATTGACAATGTATGATTATCACAAATAAAAATCTGTCTATCTATCTATCTATCTATCTATAGGAAATTTTATAGAGATCATTCTTGTCTTTGAAATTTTTTTTCTAGCTGTAATACTTTTTGTATAAAACCGTAAAAACCGTGATTAGGGACATATTTTGAGGTAAAAAGGGGGGAAATGGGGGGAGGGGGGCAAAATTCGGTTTGGCAACATTCAGAACCGAATTCAGCAGGCTTTTTTACATCGGAAAAGTCATGTTGCCAAAATGGCTCACAAAATGCCGTTAGGACGGTAAAGGAAGCCGATATTTGGATTTTTCTACCAGTCTAGTGAGCTATATCGGTCACTTTAGTTCGTCTACGGACACACACGTAGAGACACCCCGAGCATAGCCCTCTCCATTGCTCGTTGAGCGACTTTGAGCTTTGAGATGAGGCCGATAGTGAAAGACCACGTTTCGGTGTCGTAAGTCATCACTGGTAACACACATTGGTTGAAGACTTTCGTCTTGAGGCACTGAGGTATGTCGGACGAAAAGACATTGCGTTTGGTTACTACTCAGGACATTTTGGCTATTTCTCAAGTGGTTAAACTATTATTATGTATTTTTATAGGCTAGTCTCGAATTGGCACCCTGTTTCAATAAAGAAAAAACCGTACTGACTGCTGAGTTTCTTTCGGCTTTCTTTTGGTGGCCTCTATTGAAATGCCGATAGATTCTGACTTGTAAAAATGCCCTTGTGACGTACCAACAGAACAAAGTTCATAAATTAAAGGGTGATTTTACAGACGTTTCAACAGCCGTCAGTCCGCTGTCATAAATATCAAGGAACATGGGCTATTATATGTTTTAAATTAGATCAATTATGGTAAGAAGTACCGGTGTTACAGTATATCATTGTATGAAAGTTTGCATCTTGGTGTAGTAAGTATACATACTTTCAATATTTATGACAGCGGGCTGACGGCGATAGAACCGCTTGCAAATCACCCTAAAGTTCATTTCATACACCTCCGAGTATATTAACAAAGAAATAGGTGGTCCTAAAAAGGACAAATAATAGTCGGTAATAGCGAAAAGTAATGTTGAGTAGCACGGAGCCATCAGGGCGTGTAATGGGTAATTTCCTGTGCCCATAAATGTTGCGCCTTCACCTTCGCTCGCGCGTAAAAACGTCAATTTTTGAGCACAATGTTTGGTGTAATGTTAGGCGAGGCTGAGTAATGAGCTCGTGCGGATCATGCTTCGTTGTAAAAATTGGTTGTCTGTAAAGTAGGTTTACGGACGAAAATTTTAAGTGATAACGTATGCCAGCCGATTGAGTGAAAGAGAGATAGATGCGTCACAAGCCGAACGCTTAGGCCAAACGTGCCTCGCTTGAACTCTCTATCGCTTGTCCTGCGCTCTCGCCTTGCACGCTCGGCTCAGGCAGAACGTGACAATGAGTCATGCTTTTTCGTGCGTGCAGCCGGCGCAACGTTCATCGATGTTATAAGACGTTCTCGCGTCAAAAACAAAAAAAAAACGAAAGAAGGATAATGCGGATTTCGGTTACCTCCTATCTGAAACACAAATGTTTGTTTCCCATCTGTAACGTTGCGCCAAATTTTAATTTGTCCGAAAGCCTTTTTTTTCAAAGCTGTTAATTTTTAGAATAATAGACATGTTGACTGATGATGAATTCTACAGCGTAATGTAGTTATATGAATAAAATTAGCTGAATATATCACGACGCGGTTGGCGCAGTGGTTAAGCAACTGCCTACTGAGCCGACGGTCCCGGGTTCGAATCCCGGTAAGGGCAAATATTTGTGTGATGAACACGAATATTTGTGCCTGGGTCATGGATGTTCTATGTATTTAAGTATTTATTTATCTATATAAGTATGTATATCGTCGCCTACTACCCATAACACAAGCCTTCTTGAGCTTAATTTGGGACTAGGTTGATTTGTGTGAGGTTGTCTGATATTTATATTTATTTATTTATTTTATGAAACAAAGAAAAAACATCCAGAAATATAAATATTTTTGGAAATATGTGACTTCAAAGGTACGGTACGCGCACAATTTATGATATTTTGTTTTATCCAAATGAAATTTTGCAAATGTTTTCAGAAACCTCATAATTTTACAAAACAATAATTGTACGACAACCATGAACTTAAACGCACTTTTTCACGGTGAAAATGGCAAATTTCTTAATTTCTCCATACAATTTTATTATTGGTACCTATATCGGCCTGTGACGTCACTATCCTGGACGCCTTTTGTATTGAGCGTTTCTAGCGCTACGTAGGAATGTTGAACTTCGACGGTCATTTCTGACTTTTAGAGCAGTTTAAATGTAGTCAGTCCCATATAGACATTTGATCACAGTAAAAAATAGAATAGATTGACATGCTCAAAACAAATTAGTCAACATGTCTATTATAAAACAAACCTAACCTAACCTACTTGGTTCTTTAAAACGATATTTTCTAAATCCTGAAAATTAAGTTTCAGTAAAAAAATACATTCAGGCGAGTGAAAATTTAGCGAAACGTTACAGATGGGAAACAATGTTGTGATAGGATACCGCGCAATAAATATGCATAAATTACGGTAATGGCATTTTCTAAAGACCGTTTCTTTAAAGTTTTGGGAAACAGCGGTCCTTAACTGACTGAGCGAGCACAATGAGAATAGAAGTTGTTTAAGCTTGTCCTAAAACTCTTTCGTATGTTTGGATTTTCGGATGGCCAGTTGTACAGGAGAATAGCACAGCCGGCCCTAGTGGTTACTTTGTAAAACTACGATTCTCCATACAAATCGTTTACGTAGTCGCTACGATTGCGGTCACTGTAAACTCATGGTAAGGGTACAGTTTACCACCCACTGACGTAAAATCGAAACCAATATTTCCAATAAAAGTTACACCAATAAATAACCTGCCAGTCATTAACGCTAGTAGAATTTATTAACGCTGCGCAAAATGTTCGTTAACTCGATTAAAATGACGGAAAAATTCGAAAACAGCCATTTTTTAATATAAAAATATTTATTTCATAATGGCGTTCTTCAACAACAGTAGTATAGTTCATTTCATATACCAAGGCCCGATTCCACCTGAGAATGTCATCAGGCGGTAACAGTGGAACAAAAGATAAGGTAATAACGACAGTGACATTGAGATACAAACGGTCAACAACAGACAAATATGGGGCAATCGGGCCTTGGCATATGAAATGAACTATAGTAAAAAGTAGTCGCTGCAGTGGATGAATTGACCAAGATAATAGTGTTGTTTGTCGACTCTGTGTCCTCAATAACATAAAAATACAATTTAGATACATAAATATTTCCTTGATGAAACTGTATAAGATAATATGATAGGAGCAATGTGATGTGAAAGTAAACAGAATAAATACTCTTCAAGGTTTGCAACACCTGACAAAACGATATTTAATAAAAATAAATATAATATTACTTAGATATCATGGAATATTGTTACAAACTCCCGTAAATCGAATGTGAAATTGAGTACCCAGATAGAATAGTAAATTCCTAAAAAGCAAATCTCTTTAACATAAGCTAAGTAAAACCAAATTAAGGTGAATTCACGAAGGCGGAAAAAACGCGAGAACCCACGAATAGATAGTTAATCAGGGGTCCGAAGCGGTGGGCTAAGCCCAGCTTAGGGTTTTGAGGCAAGTTTCCGTTTCGACTCCGAGATACAGGATCCGGGACCAAAATGAGGCTTATTTCGATGTTAATGATGCATTTTGTTTACCTGCCAGCATGTTTTATATACATCCCAAATGTTTGTATTTCACACCGTCGAGAACTAAAAACATATGTGTAACTACGATGAGACAGTACTTTTAAATGTATAAACCCTATGAATTATTTATCAGACAATTACCTAGCATTAATGTTTCCATGGCAATGGTGCTACATATCAGGGCAGCGCAACATCCAAAAGTGGGCGAAAATACAAATTTAACCATTACAGAAAATGGTGGTAGCGTTGGACTTTCCGTATAAAATTAGCCCACATTTATACACTGCATGTAAGTTTTAATTGTTATAGGTACTGCTACAGCACGGAAATAATGTAATTTCAACAACAAATTTTTTTTTTTTTAATTTAAATTACTTATTAATGCACTGTAGCAGTAAAACAATTAAAACTGGCAGCGTATAAGTGTGGTCCAATGTTATACAGAAGGGCCAAAGTTACTCCGATTAACTATTATGAATTTCTTCAATTAATAGACTTAGCTCATTACTGCAAAGCTGCAGATTCTAGTACCCAGCAAAATTACGACACAGCAGGCAATAAACTATGGCTTCAAGGGGCCCGAGCAGAAGCATTGCTCTACATTGTTTAGCTTAGTGTTGTTTAGTTATACGATTGTTGGAGTGTTTGCAGGACTGTAAACTCCAACCTTAGAAGTAAGTATAGACATTGTTATGGAGATTAATAGCCGCCATATTTCACGACAGCAATGATTTCCATAATGTAGGACGCCAAGCCCTTGCACGTAAGTCGTTACGATGGCTACATGGCGCGGTGTTATTTTGTTCTAAAGGTCGTAGCACTTCTTGTATTAGTCCATATACCTACCGGACGTTATTTTATTTTGAATACATACACTGTTAAAAATTTTCAGGGAATTTTACACAAAAGTGAGGGCAACTTTCGTTGCCCTCACTTTTTTGTGTTTTTACATAATTATGTAATTTTACAGGGCTATGTAATTTTACATAATTAACGATTTTACATATATGTAAAATTACATAAAGAAAATTTTACATATTTGTCAGTTATGTAAAATTACATAAATGTAATTTTACATATCTGTCAGATATGTAAAATTACATAAAATGTAATTTCACATAACTGAAACTGTCAGATATGTAAAATAATATTTTATGTAATTTTACATACCTCTTCATGTAAATTCTAGGATATGTAAAATTTTTATTTATGTAATTTTACATAGACGTTAATTATTTTTACATTTTCCGGTACTATTACTGAAATATTATGTGTTTTTAGTACATATGTTTTCTGTAAAACTACATGTAGTTTCTGTGATATTAATGATATTTTATGGATTTTTACATTTATTCTGTATTGTTACAGAAATATTATGTGTTTTTTGTACATATGTTTTCTGTAAAACTACATGTAGTTTCTGTGTAATTACTGTTTATTTGTGGATTTTTACATTTATTCTGTAATGTTACAGAAATATTATGTGTTTTTTGTACATATATTTTCTGTAAAACTACATGTAGTTTCTGTGTAAATACTGTTTATTTGTGGATTTTTACATTTATTCTGTAATGTTACAGAAATCTTATGTGTTTTTTGTACATATATTTTCTGTAAAACTACATGTAGTTTCTGTATTTTTAATGTTTGTTTGTGGATTTTTACATTTATTCTGTAATGTTACAGAAATATTATGTGTTTTTTGTACATATATTTTCTGTAAAACTACATGTAGTTTCTGTGTAAATACTGTTTATTTGTGGATTTTTACATTTATTCTGTAATATTACTGAAATACTATGTGTTTTTTTTACAGATATTGTATGTAAAACTACACGTAGTTTGTGTTTTATTAATGATTTTATTATGTAATTTCACATACATTCAGTAATATTACTGAATCCATTTATGTATTTTTACCTAAAGAAAATGTATTTTTAAGTAAGGGTAAGGTAAAATTACATGTTTATTATGCATTATTAACAATAAAATTAGTTAGTTTTACATGTAACTGTAAAATATTTTCTGTAAAATTTAATAATAATTCGGTTATATTTACATAATATCTGTAATTCTCGGGATTTAGTTTTTTTTTGCCAGAATTCTTTTTCTACGTATTTAAATTAGTGCAGTTGTATTAATCAAAATATATATGAAAAAGAAAACACTGGGAAACAATAAACTGGAAAGATTACTGATCTTGGTATAATCGTAGCTTCTGTATATAAGAACTATCCACCTATATAACATAATTACAGGGGTGATATGTACTCTTTATAAAATGCGTAGTCACACAGCAGTCAAATAAAAATACTGCTTTATGATTAACTTACTTGCTTTGAGGATACACATTTTACAAGTATTACATATATCCCCTGTAATTTTGTTATAGGTGGACAGTTTCTATACAGAAGATACGATTATATCCAGATCAGTAATCTTCATAGTTAATTATTTCCCAGTGTTTTTGTTACATATATATTTCGATTAATACTATTGCATTATTAAAATACATAAAGAAGAACGTCCGTCAAAAAACCTAAATCCCGATAATTACAGACATTATATAAATCTACCGAATTATTATTAAATTTTACAGAAAATATTTTACAGTTACATGTCACATTAACTAATTTATAGTTATAATAATGCACACCAAAACAAGTAACCTGAAAAAAAAAACAAATTAAAAAGTAGTAAATCAATTTATTGTCATACAATGATTAATATAAACAATACACATAACTGAAGTTATGTTATATATTATAACACCTTTTTTACAATGAAATACAGTGATTGAAATTGTAATTAATTAAGCGATTTTCGATTATATTTGAAATATTGATATGTGACTTGTAAAATGCATTTGCTTTTATTAATAAATTATCTGTATCTGTATCTGAATCCCCTTTACTTAAATCTAGTTTCAGTTAATAAGGTCAACGTCTTTCTAGCGGTAGCGAATGCGCAGTAACGTTATATCATATCAAATATACCGGGTGTTTCCTGTAATAGGAGCGATAAATTAAAACATAGATTCTTCGCTTGAAACTGGACAACATTTGTTAAGCAACTTCTGAAAACAACGTGTAAAAAAGGATATTTTGTAGAATAATGTTTAGACAAAGAAGCAATGTATTGCGAAATGTCCGATATTAGTAGAGTGACAGCTATGTCAATGCTCAGGGAATGTCAATGTTGGACGACGTACATTGAAAACACTATCTAGTTTGTTTGAAATAATAAAATTCTGAGAACTGACTTTTTTTTAAAGTTGCTGAACAAATGTTGTTCAATTTGAAGAGTAGAATCTATATTTTAATTTATTGCTCCTTTTACAGGAAACACCTGGTATTACATATTGCGAGTGTATTGCAACATATAAAAGAATCAGCCTTATTGTTATCGTGTTAGTAAGAATTTTCGACTATTTTTTTATTTCGTCTTCACATAACGACACGTTGATTCTTTTAACATGTAACATTAACTAATTTATCGTTATAATAATGCACACCGAAACAAGTAATTTATAGTTAAAATTAATTAGGTATCTGAGGTGGCTGACTAGAATTAATAAACTGGTAAGGTAATACAATTTGAACCTTCTAGAGAGTGAAATCACTATTTGAACAGATTCTTTAGTATTTCCTTGCAGCCACCTTAAACATACAAACTGAAATACAAAACAAAGTAAAACGATCAATTTATTGTCTTACAATAATAACAATAACAAAAATGAACAATACAAATAATTGAAGTTATATACTATAACTTTTTACAAGGTAATGTTATAAATTATTTTGATGTAGATAATGTTAAATATTACATTGCAGTTTAGAAACTGTTACATTAAATCATCAGAAGTGTTAAATCATGAGTCGAAAATTAAGCCGTCTAACGTGGAGCGATTAACTAAATTCTCTTGCCACTACAACTTTAAAACTAGATAAATGGGTAATTGTAACCATTAAGGGAGAATTGCTCTATGCCTATAGTCACGAAATAAGGCTTTAAAACAGAAATTATCGCACAAATACATAAAAACCTAAGTAGAATGCGAGGGGGTTTGGCTGTAATAGTGGTATATATATATATATATATTAAGCTTTAGTCTCGAAGAAAGCCCGCGAACAGAGCGCTCACAACGGCAATGATTTCATAGATAATATACGGCTGATTGCTGTATATTATAAGAAGATATATCACACGTACCAAAGTGATAAGGTATATCTACTATATTGATTACATTATTTCCTTCCGAATTTCGTTCCTTGCATAATTTTATATATATATAGGCTCCTGTTTCCCGGCTCAAGGGTCACGGACCCTTTCAGGCACCTTTAGCCGGTGAACCTGAGCTAATATCATAAGAAACTATGTAGAATGCGAGGCGTTTTGGCTGTAATAGTGGTTTATATATATATATATATATAGGCTCCTGTTCCCCGCCTCAAGGGTCACGGACCCTTTCAGGCACCTTAAGCCGGTGAACCTGAGCTAAGATCATAAAAAACTATGTAGAATGCGAGGGGGTTTGGCTGTAATAGTGGTATATATATAATAATGAGTTATGTAAACCTTAAGTACTAATAATAATGAGTTAAGAGTAATAATAACAACATAAAGTTAAGAGTAATAATAAATAAACATGGATATAATTAAACCGTTTTTCCAGACTGAATATCGTGAATTCTAGAATGGTATTCAACATTTTTTGATAAAATTCTCTTATTACACACTGTACATTTATTATAGGATGAATTAATGTCAACATCAGCACTACTAGTTTCGGACTGGTGTAATCTAAAATTGTGATTCCTAGATGACATAATTATTGAACATACTTTTACACAAAGGATCAATACACATAAATTTTACATTTTTACAGAATCTATGACATTTTTGGTGGTTATTGTACGAGATCACAGTTGAGAAATTCTAGTCACAATTTTCGCATTCAAATGACATTTTATTCAAACTTAAGTTTACCCATTAACGACAATACTTTTTTCAGCGTGACACCTTTACGGATTTTACAACCTTCTTTGGGATTTATTTTGAAAACATACCTTTGCATAAACTCTAACGTGTTTTGACATTCCACTGGATATTCCAAATTAAAGTTGAAGTAAGCTGCCATCAATAATTGTAACGACCTGGAGAAGCTCGCAGTTTCGCTGACGATGTTTTTTTCTACCAGCAAGTAATATATATTTTCAATATCTGTGCGAAAAAAAAAAAGGTTAAAACAGGCACTAAATGCTGCTTATGTTAATAGCTACCTAGTTACATAAAAAACGTTCAATTTCAACTTGGGCATTAATTATTTCCCCTGGTTGGTATTTCGGTAAGGCCGTTGAGCGTTTAAACCGTCGCTTCGTTCGTTCGTCTTTAAATGTAATTGCAAGCGATAGTTGAAACGCTCAGCGGCCTTCCCCATTTATAATTGTAGTAAAGTTACATCTCACCTGAAAATACAATATTAGGTGCAGCAACTTTGGGGAGGTCAGCAACTTCTGCCCGTCAATGGTTTCTGAAAAAAAAAAATAGATCAGTATAGATGAAACTACTAATAAAATTAAGCAAGGAACGAAATTCGGAAGGAAATAATGTAATAAATATAATAGATATACCTCATCACTTTGGTACATGTGTGATATCTCTTCTTTAAAATATACAGCAATCAGCCGTATATTATCTATGAAATCATTGCCGTTGGGAGCGCTCTGTTCGCGGGCTTTCTTCGAGACACACCGGCCACTTCAACAATACTTGGTATCGCAGGTGTCGAGTTCAGAAATTTGCTCTGCTGTGAATAGGTTCTTCTTTCATTCTTTTCATTGGCTGCAATCAAGAAGATAATGTTATTTTTACAATTTTACAGTATATAATTGATATCCTCTTTTTTTAAACTGTTAACAAAGAAAAATATACAGCCATAGTAAGTCTTTTACATTTTATAGGAGATTTTAGAGAAGATAAGATAAAGATAGGATAAGATAAAGATAAAGATAAGATAAATATAAGAAAGAAGATAAGATAAAGATAGGATCAAGATAAGATAAAGATAAGATAAGATAAATATAAGAAAGAAGACAAGATAAAGATAAGATAAAATAAAGATTAAATTTATTTTGTTAAAAAGAAGTACTTTATATGAAATAACATATTGTTAAATGATATTTTGTCAAGTGTAGTGTTTGTAAAATTATAATTTGCTAAGTGACTTTTTGTAATATGATACTTTTAGTCATATGTCTCGTTTGCCTAATGAATATTTATTGAAACGTTGTTTGGTCAAATGATCATTTGTCAAACGTTTTTTGGTCAAACATTAGTGAACCATTAAATTGGCTTTTGGATAGTATTTTTTATACACCAAGTTTAATACAAAAAATATGAAAATATGAGGGTTGGTTTACATTTTGTTAGTACTAAAAGTTGATTATTTTAAGGATTGCGTCATATTTTGCTACGGGACCCTAAAAACTGGCACAGGTAATGAATTGGGCATCATCTAATTACCGGATAACGCCACCGTGCTCGGCACCTTCGTGCTGTTCTTCTACGGCATCGCGCGCAGCGACGTGCGCGCGCAGCGAGCGCTGCTGCCGTGCGCGCTGCTTGTTCGCCGCGGGCGGGCCCCACGCTGCGCCGCCGCTCGTGCCGCGCGACCACCGCGACCGCTCCGTCAGCCGCGGCTCCGCGCGCCCCGCGTCCAACGCCAACAGCGCCGTGTACAAGGCGGGCGCCGAGCTCAACGGCCAGACGCTGCCGCGCGACGCCGAGGCGGCCGACGGCAAGTCGCCGAACATCAACCTGGTCGTGCTGCCACCCGGACGGTCGCGCCGTCGGCCCTGCGCCGTTCTACAACCCCGACGATAGATATTAGAAATATATACCAACTCGATTATATAGGACTTAAACCATAATTACATGGGGTCCCGCTGCATATACGTATATGTCGCTGCGCTCGCTGGTTTCGACTTCACGACCGGGACCTTCGCGCAGCGCGTGCTATCGCGACGAGTTTTGACTTGCCGTTTTCGTGGAAACGATCGGGTTCGCGGTATACGCGGTAATGTTTAGCCCTTAAATATCCCAAACCCACTTCAGTTGAATTTTTCAAAAATGTCATGTCCGCCATCTTGGATTTCAAAATTGACATCATTTTCGAATTTCCAACCCCCGATTTATTCGAAATCCATACCCCACATGATATGTTTAAAAAGTCATTACTTTTTTCAAAAATGTCATGTCCGCCATCTTGGATTTCAAAATTGACATCATTTTCGATTTTCTAACCCCCGATTTATTCGAAATCCATACCCCACATGATATGTTTAAAAAGTCATTACTTTTTTCAAAAATGTCATATCCGCCATCTTGGATTTCAAAATTGACATCATTTTCGAATTTACAACCCCCGATTTAGTCGAAAACCATACCCCACATGATATGTTTAAAAAGTCATTACTTTTTTTCAAAAATGTCATATCCGCCATCTTGGATTTCAAAATTGACATCATTTTCGAATTTCCAACCCCCGATTTATTCGAAATCCATACCCCACATGATATGTTTAAAAAGTCATTACTTTTTTCAAAAATGTCATATCCGCCATCTTGGATTTCAAAATTGACATCATTTTCGAATTTACAACCCCCGATTTAGTCGAAAACCATACCCCACATGATATGTTTAAAAATCGAAAATGATGTCAATTTTGAAATCCAAGATGGCGGACGACATTTTTGAAAAAAGTAATGACTTTTTAAACATATCATGTGGGGTATGGATTTCGAATAAATCGGGGGTTAGAAAATCGAAAATGATGTCAATTTTGAAATCCAAGATGGCGGACATGACATTTTGGAAAAAAGTAATGACTTTTTAAACATTATATCATGTGGGGTATGGATTTCGAATAAATCGGGGGTTAGAAAATCGAAAATGATGTCAATTTTGAAATCCTAGATGGCGGACATGACATTTTTGAAAAAAGTAATGACTTTTTAAACATATCATGTGGGGTATGGATTTCGAATAAATCGGGGGTTGGAAATTCGAAAATGATGTCAATTATGAAATCCAAGATGGCGGACATGACATTTTTGAAAAAATCTGTTAGGGTTCCGTTTTTTGCCATTTGGCTACGGAACCCTAAAAAATTTGCTTTCAAAAGTTATATAAGGACTACCCGTTTGGATTAAGTTTACACCTCATTTGTATGCGGGGCCATAGCTACCAGGTGCAAACTTAACTTAAATACAAAAAATATGAAAATATAAGGGTTTGTTTACATTTTGTTAGTACTGAAAGTTTATTATTTTAAGGATTGCGTCATATTTTGCTACGGGACCCTAAAAAACTGGCACAGGTAATGAATTGGGCATCATCTAATTACCGGATAACATCACCGTGCTCGGCACCTTCGTGCTGTTCTTCTTCGGCATCGCGCGCAGCGACGTGCGCGCGCAGTGGGCGCTGCTGCCGTGCGCGCTGCGCCGCCGCTCGTGCCGCGCGACCACCGCGACCGCTCCGTCAGCCGCGGCTCCGCGCGCCCCGCGTCCAACGCCAACAGCGCCGTGTACAAGGCGGGCGCCGAGCTCAACGGCCAGACGCTGCCGCGCGACGCCGAGGCGGCCGACGGCAAGTCGCCGAACATCAACCTGGTCGTGCTGCCACCCGGACGGTCGCGCTGTCGGCCCTGCGCCGTTCTACAACCCCGACGATAGATATTAGAAATATATACCAACTCTATTATATAGGACTTAAACCATAATTACATGGGCTCCCGCTGCATATACGTATATGTCGCTGCGCTCGCTGGTTTCGACTTCACGACCGGGACCTTCGTGCAGCGCGTGCTATCGCGACGAGTTTTGACTTGCCGTTATTTAAACTTTATTGCACAATATGAAATTATGTCAATTTGTTAAATTAATAAATGAAAATAGTATCAATGTACGTAAATGACATGGAAAATATGAACATATTGGGGAATAAGTAACGAAACTTAGTTTTAGTTATTAATGTAACTAGGATGTGAAGAATATGCATTTTATTATTTTTACGTGTCGGATGGCCGAGCTGTAAGGCCCATAAAATATGGATAGGCAAACCTTACCTATTAATTAACCAATTATTATCTCCTTTATTAATTTAAAGTCTTAAGTTAGGTTTTTTCAATAAAGTTATATCAAAAGTAAAATACAATACAGAAATTACAAAATATATAAACACATTATAAAAAAACCTAACCTAGGGTGCCACCGGCAGCTGGGCAGGGCCCAGGCTACCGGTGGTTAGGGCTGCAGAGAGAGGAACCTCCTGACAATGCGCGCCGTGTCCAGGAGTACCGCCTTCTGTATCTGACCCTTGATCCAGCCATCTAGCGAGAGTCTAGTCGAGAGAAGAAGAAGGACTTTACTTACCTTTATACACAATTACTTCGGTTTCACAATCACATAATTCACAACACAACCTAGGACGCAACGCATTACTGAAGTGACTCTTCATTGTGGCTGTAGAACACAAAATGATTTTCGCGCCATGCATCGCGCCATTTTGCGTGACGCTTTTGGACGCGCATAGAGTATGGAGCTACATAGACGCGAACGCCGCAAAAATGACTTTGTGGTGGTTCTTTTTTTTTTGCTTTTTAGTGATTGAAATTGAATTATTATTATTGAGTAGTTGTAGTAGCTCAACGTCACTAAATTATACTTTTCGATATAGGTATGTTAAGACTGTTAGACTTTAAAATAACTGAAAAGCCAAAAATAACCCGTTCATGTACAGATTACATTTGAACAAAAATACTCGTAATACCAAATGGTGATAATTAAAGGCTTTATGCGCGGAATAATTTTTTATAGTAAAAGTTGAGTGGTTTGGCACCGACTTCAAAAAGTGGTTCGAATCCCGGCCAGTGCAAATATTTGTGTGATGAACTCGAATATTTGCGCTTGGGTCATGGTTGTTCTATGTATTTAAGTACGTATATCGTTCTCTCCGGTTCACTATTTAAGTACTTACCTACATTAACCTCATAAAATCCTGAGTGTTCTAAATCAATTATTACGACAATACTCAAAGAAAAAGACGATGACACTTCTATAAATTCTAACGGCATTTAATCTATACAGAGATCATCATCGCGACCACAAAACGTCGTAAGCGCCGTGTAAATCATGGCGCTTAGGACGTTACGAAAGCGGGGCATTGAGTCTCGCGACCTAAACGTGTAAGTGCCGTGAAATTCACGGCGCTTACGACGTTTTGACCCGCTCTCGCCTACAGTAGCTCTCTTCTATTCTCTCTCGCCTATTTAGCTGAGCCTCGACGCGAGTTTGCCGGCGTGGGGGGGGCGTCGCTTCTCCCGACTGGCCCGCGATCCGTTCTAGCGCCACGGGCTTCGACTAATTTGCCGTCTGATTCGAAAGATTATCGACAGTGCTCTCGTCCCTGTCACACACAAGACAAACGGGCGAGACAGAGCACTGTCTCGCCCGTTTACTCGGTACGTGTGATCAAGGCATTACTTATATCATAATTCGAATTTGAAATTTTAGTAGTATACTAATGTCGATA
Source organism: Apotomis capreana (assembly GCA_947623375.1). Taxonomy (NCBI): domain Eukaryota; kingdom Metazoa; phylum Arthropoda; class Insecta; order Lepidoptera; family Tortricidae; genus Apotomis; species Apotomis capreana. The sequence continues at coordinate 20,586,901 of OX392506.1, forward strand.
ATCGAATGACGACTACTTGTCTTAAAGAAATCACCACGAATGATATTGATATTGTTGACAAACCATCATAAAATCATTGCCAGTGTAACACATTAGTTGTAAAGAAATAAAGGGAAGCTATTGCAATTTTAGATTGACAATAATATATTTTGACCAAAGGTTAATTTGATTACACTAAAGCAAATTAGACTGCAGTTTTTGGTATTAATGTTGATGTTTTATGAAAACAATATTTGGTTAGCAAAAAATCCATTTTGGGAAGCAAAAAGATATACGGACTCAACGTAAAATTATTTTGGTGTATGTATATTGATTTTGGAATACAAAATGATTTAGTTTAGGGAGCTCTGTATAGAGTGGGTTTAATTTATATGGAAGTAATTCATTTTACTTGGAATTTAGTTTTAGGGTATAAAGAGCATTTAGTTTTTTGCCTGCCTAGTAGGCCTACAATCGTATAGTATAGAGTATACATTGAATTAAGTAGATTAGTATCATCATCTCAGCCATAGGACGTCCACTGCTGAACATAGGCCTCCCCTTCGGGCAAAGCAGATAAATTGTGGGCGGTGCAACTAACTTAAACAAGTTTTAATAAATATGTTGTTACTTTGTAAGTATCGTATGTTGGTACTTTGTCATTTGTGCTTCGCTCCGCTGACCGATTTTGATGATTCATGTGACATTCTTTTCTTCTCTTTAAATTCTATTAAGTGACAGTTTTCAAAATAGCCGGACGTGTTTTCCTAAAGTGAAAATAGTGAAAACAAAGTTAACTTTCGTAATTTCAAACTTTGCTTGCGTGCGACGCCTCCAGATCATCGACGACCCCCGGGTTTTTTGCTACCATCCAAAGTGCTTGTTAAGCCTTCAACTCCCTGAATTTTCTCAGAATTTTCCGGCGGAAAACAGCCGAGTAAACGCCGAAAAACACTTTTTCTTTGTTCCCGTAACTTGCGACCTGGGATCGTCCGGCTGATTTTGAGGACGTATCAGCCTGCCTGACACCTTTCTGCGTTCAACCAAGAAAACAGAAACAAAATCGGTCCAGAAACACCAGAGAAAAACAGGTTTTTATTGAACTTTAACAGTGAGTGACTTTTCTCCCCCCATTTCTCAGAACCTAGATCTTTTACCCCCATTTTTAGTGTACTGTTAATTAGCTTAAGTATCAATATAGTTCTGTGCAAAATTTCTGATTTTTCCTAGCTGTAGTTTTTTAGTAACGAATTTTCTCGCAAACCCAGCCGTTCAGAGCACAATATTTACGTAATTTTAATTCATTTTTTGACTTTTTTCCCTTCAAACTTTTGCAATTTTTTCTTTCATAATTTGCTCTGTCTCATCAAATAAATGGGTTCTGGGCTGTTTCCAACCCACACATGTATATAGTTTAGTTTTTATTTAAGTTTTAAATTTATCGATCTCGCGTTGTGTAAATATCAATATCCTTCTTCCATTCCACAACAATCTCACTTTATTGTTTATATATTTGTTAGCTTAGCTATCATTAGATTACTGTGCAAAATTACAGACCTATTATGTCAATAGTTTATACGTTATTAAAATAAAATAAATATTTAAGGGGGGCTCCCATACAACAAAGGGATTGGTTGCGTTAACTTTGCACCTCATTTGTATGGAGCGCTATACATACCAGGTGCAAACTTAACTTAACCACTTAAGGATGGAAAGTGTTTGTACGGAACCCTCGGTGCGCGAGTCCGACTCGCACTTGACCGGTTTTTTAATGATGTGTTATATGAATACAAGCTTTTGCCCGCGACTACGCAACCGCAACCTCGTACAACACGCTAGATATCCACGTAATCACCTTAATTAAACTATGTGACCTCGGATTAAATTATACTTTTCGAGAGCAACTGTTTTTTTTTAAAGTCGGTTAATATACATTTGTTGTACTTATACCAAAACCTTCTTATTTCCAGAATGTAACGAATACATTACTGAAAACCGCATTAAAATCGGTCCAGCAAACATACGGGTCAAGCGCAGAACCTCCTTTTTTTGGATTCCGTACCCAAAGAGTAAGAACGGGACCCTATTTACCTATTTACTGCCGCTATAACTACAAATACTAAAAACAGAATAAAATAAATATTAGAGTGGGGCTCCCATACAACAAACGTGATTTTTTGCCGTTTTTTACTACTAGGTAGGTAGCAAGAGCATTGACTTGACTTGACATCTCTTATTTTTACTCTTTGGCACCACTTCCTTCTAGAATATTCCACGCTGACATAACAAACATCTGCGCATGTCCTGGCACGTTTCTTCATAAATCGGCTATTGCGCAGTCATATGGACCTAGTATGTACTTATAGTACACCTGGAGTGCTCATTGCTTCGTTCGATTTATTTTATACTAGCGACCCGCCCCGGCTTCGCACGGGTGCAATGCTGATAAATTATGCATGTATTATACATATAAACCTTCCTCTTGAATCACTCTATCTATTAAAAAAAAACCGCATCAAAATCCGTTGCGTAGTTTTAAAGATTTAAGCATACAAAGGGACATAGGGACAGAGAAAGCGACTTTGTTTTATAACATAACACATAACACATTACCCTAATATTGTAAGACCGAAAACTGTAGGTTAGGTTAGGTTTGTTTTATGACCATGGATAGCGGAGCGAGCGAAGCGAGCGGAGCGTAAGAATGCATGGAGGTACATTAAAATTTAGCAGTTAGTAGGTTAAGGTTAAAGACCGAAAACTGTATGTTAGGTTAGGTTTGTTTTTATGACCATGGATAGCGGAGCGAGCGAAGCGACCGGAGCGTCAGAATGCATGGAGGTATATTGAAATTTAGCAGTTCGTAGGTTAGGTTAAAGACCGAAAACTGTAGGTTAGGTTTAGGTTTGTTTTATGACCATGGATAGCGGAGCGTCAGAATGCTTGCTTAAAAATCTTCGGGATTTAGGTATAATGAAATGTAGTCAAAAGATTTTTAGCACATTAAATATTAGGAACATACAATTATGCACATCAATCATTCGATAGTTGAATCTTAGCCACATCAAACGATAGGACAAATAATATTTAGGACAAACGATAATAGGAGCAACAATTTCGGACAATCAAAAATATGCGGAACAAAGTGTATGCCATACGTTATTAGGACAAAAGACGTTATGCGACACAACGATAGGACTAATAATTGTATGCCATCCGATATAGACCCGTTCGAGGTACCCGAAAAAAAATTTTTTTTTTTAATTTTATTTTACCGTTCTGTCGGCGTTATACATACACATACTCATACCAAATTTCAGCTTTCTAGTACTAATGATCACGGAGCTAAGCCGCGGACGGACGGACGGACGGACGGATGGACGGACAGACGGACAGACGGACATGGCGAAACTATAAGGGTTCCTAGTTGACTACGGAACCCTAAAAAACGATTCAAAATTTCTCAATTGGTGCTAGGCGGCTAAAACTCGGTATCGGGGGGCTCTCGGGGCTCAAAATTATGAATCTGAAATCTTGTCCGAAAATTCGGTCAAATTCGGAAAACATCGAAAAAAAAACGATTTGTATGGAGAAAATTTCAAATTGATATAGCATAGCTAATAATGACTACCGCACATTATGGAGCGTTTTTTAGGGATATAAAAAAAAAAAAACCTTACCTAACCTAACCCGGCCGAGTCGGATCTGCTCTGAAAGGTGATCAGGATTAGATGGATACCTAGCTGAAACACTAATATATGTGCATGCTCATTTTATAGTCAGGTAAAATATATAAATGTGCATAAATCTGCATGAAATAAATCAAGAAAAATTATCTAATCGCCTTTGTAGGAAATATTTCAGACATGAAAAGCTATTTATCGTACAATAAAACCTCACGATTAATGTTTTAATTAGAGGAAAATATTTATTTTCAAACATTAAAATTTATGAAGTGACATTTAAAGTTCTCTAAGACAAAAACTTATGGTCCAACTCAGCAAATACAAAAAATACTGCTTTAGAAATGTTAAAGATTTATTCATCATATCTGATTTCTGACGTGAAATTTCAATTTTATCAATTTTTATGTGTGGTCTGCTGAAAGATTTCCAGTAGTTCTAGACCAATGTATGGTAGCAAACGATAGCTATGACTAATGAGAACAGCACAAGAGTTCTCAAAACTGCAGTCACTCGGTACTCATTAAGGAATTTTAAATCACGAACTACGTGAAATTTCAAGTTTTACAATTGCAATGAGATAATATCCTATCCTAACAAGAATAACAAAACTACCTACAACTCTGTGTGGTATAAATGACGTCTCGTAAGACACTGTTTGAGTGAGATGGCGTTTGGGTCCATCAAGCGAGTCCAAAGTAATGCCTTAGCGCCACAGACACAGATTTACACCGCAGATGGGCCTAACGGCCTTTATAAATATTCTAATTCTAATTCTAATTTTAAAATATGGCTTCCATCAGGTTAATGATGATTTCGCCAATTTCAAGTTTGCTCGTAGAGCATGCCGTTGTTCGGTGAGGTTTTGCTTTTTGTAAATTGATAGCGATTTACAAAAAACCACGCGGTCTACCGGGCCTTGACCCAAGAAGGGCTATGTACGCTTCAAGTTGAATTCTTCATTAACCATTCACTCATACGTTAGTTCACTGCACAATACGCTATCAATACTACACATTGAACAACAAAAATGAATAAATAATGAACAGCAAAACTTGAACGCATGCGGCCATCTTAAGACACGAACCGGAAGTTCCTTTATAAATATATTGAATTACTACTAAATGTGTGACATTTTATAAAACAGAACCGGTAAAGTTGTCTAACTACCAATTTAACGAAAATATTCGTTTTTTAGTACATTCTATGCGACAAATACGACTCAATAGTCATTCAAGCAATTCAAGATAAGCGACAGTAGTCGATCAAAGTCATATCAGGTAAAAAAGGATAAGCGACAATGGTTTCATAGTATCAAAGCAGGTAAATTTGGATAAACGCCAATAGTTAAGATACGACAATCAGGTAATTTAATCTGTTTTTTTTTTTATAGAATCTTATATCGATTTAGTTTAATAATGTGGAAATACCACATTTTTACTTTTTGGCTAATGCGCATAAGCATTTTAAACACACATGACACAGAGGGCGCTCCAGTAGCGAAGAATTATGGAATCAAAGATTTAGTGTGATTGACGTAACGATATGATAATATAGATAGTAATGATGATGATAGCTCAGTTGGTAGAGCACTACGCCGGAAACTTAGGGTCGCAGGTTCGAGTCCTGCTTACATTGCAGTGGATCACATTCAATTTTTCTTTCATAATTTACCTTTATGTTAATTTTATCATAAAGACATAGGTAAAATGCCTCAAACGACATTAAAATATATTTTACGGTAATTCAGGTAAAAACAGTTAACCAACAAGTGCAAGGTTAGTTGCAATAAAGAAAAATTATCCAAGTTGTTTGATCTGTTTTGACAAATAAGTAAAAAAGCTCTAAGGTTCATTATTATGCAAAAAACTTTTTATGTTATCTCCATTTTGCTAAAAAAAACTCAAAAATCAAGTCGTTTAGTAGAAAAAAAAGTAGAGATTCTCTAAATCACCGACGGGATAAGCGACACAAAAGTCGTCAGACAGATGTATACGAGACCCAACCCATTCGATGCAGGAAAATCTGCCGATCCCAACAGTGTGTATGACTCAATATCCCCAAAAATGTCATCTAGTAAAATATCGTCAATATCAACAAGTATAGGGGAAAATCTGAGAACATTACTAATGTAGTCATAAAAAACTATCACTGTTTATAAGTAGGTAAAGGACGTAAATCCGTTTTCCAACGGTAAAGTTGAGTTTGTCGCTCTATTATTTATAGTTTATCTTTTCATTAGAGCAGCATGACCCGGGGGATAAAGCTGTGCCTCCACTACTATGTTAAAATATCGGTTCATCCGCTGGGTCACGATATGATTTATTTATTAAAAAACGATATTTTTTATTTCTGCATGATTTTACACGTATAATCAAGAATCTTGTCGGCATTTTAACTATTTTTGGTAGGTACCTACACATACAAAAGAAACTAAAAAGTATTTTTCGATGCGAGACTTCCAAATGGCCAATTTCACTTATTTTTTTGGAAAATAGCTTTAACGCATTTTATTTTTAATATTCTACTGTAGTGGGTAAATAGATATTTAGTAATCCGCAATAATTATATCATTGTTTAAATGATTTATTTTACTTCGAGATTTTTCAATGCCTTTAAATATTATATGGTTTGTTGATCTTCAACTCTCGCTCGGACTATGCGAGTGTATGAAGCTGCTTGGACGCCACTCAACGAGATTATGAACGAAGTAATGTTCCGGGGGCGCACGGTCGGCGGGGGGAATAACGTTAGGCTCCGCCCAGATCCTCAAGGACGTTGGGATTAGGAGTCGCCTTAAATGGAGGCAATTCATTTTATTTGGAATTTAGTTTTGGGGTATAAAAGCCATTTTGGTGAGCGTTTAAATTGTTCCCTTTTCAGATATGGCGAGTGTATTACAAGTAGGTTGGTTTTCTCCGCGTTTAACATAATACCGTTATCATGGGACCATTGCACAATCTTACATACAAGCTCCCTGTGCGCAGTCAAGTTTGCCGCCATTTTTTTTTTTGATATAATTTGAAAGAATATCATCTAGAATCTAGATGATAATCTAGAATAGACCTCGAGTATATTTATTATACAATTAAATTACTATCATTTATAATGATTAATGAAATAGTGGGGGTTTCAAACTGACAGTTGACAGCTTCGCGCCAAAACGCACCTAAACTTGCGACGACGTCACGTCATCTTTGTTTGTCAATGAACAATGAAAAATTTGATCGTAGTTGCTAAAATTAATAAATTCCGGCTTTCTTGAATAAATAGGTTAGGGTCAAATGAACTATAAAAAATGGACTATCCGTCAACATCAGGAAATCACAACGATGGGTCCAAAGTTCGGATATAAAGAGCCGTGTTGTGTGTTCAGTTCAACTTCAGCGGTTTCCAAATAAAATATTCTTATCTGATTTATGATTATAATGGAGAAAAAAGTAGTTCCAAGCTGCGAAGAGGACAGACACTTATTCTCCAAAGACTGTCAGTCGATGCTGTGAAGATCACCGATGTAAGTGCAAATATTATTGCTTAAGTACATGTTTTGCTTGTGGTAGTACGCTCTGATTAAAATTAATTTAGCTAAGTACCTAATTTACTAATGAATCTTCTTTGTGACACATACAATATTTCTTTATATTTTACAGCTGGAGAAAGATGTTGAAAATCTTTATCTAAAAAAATGTGGTACCACATATTTTTGAGTGCCAAAATAGAATGATGCCAATAAAGCCTACATCAGCAATACTCAAAAGGAACAGACGTGAAATTCTTGTAAGTATTGAAAATGCATCAGGTATGCCTTTGTTTCGATCTATTATTTCACAATTCTTTGGGTAGTAATTAACACAGTCATCTTGTTTAACTGGACGGTAAGTATTTATTTTCAGGAATACCTAAGTACTTATTTGTCTATTAATGACTATGAATCAGGCGACATTTTAAGTGTCTACAATAACACTCGCCAAGTGTCTACAATGATACCAAAATTGTGTATAAGTATTCATGAATAGGTTTATGTAGGTATATAAAGTATTAATTAATATGCATAATAATAATTGGTTTTATGTAGGTAACAGATTACAGAATTAAGGCACAATACAAATGTGTCTGTTTAGTTAGTCGTATGGTTACTGATAGAGAATGCCTTTTGGTATTAAAGTCTAAAATTTGTACTTTTACTTTTGTATTTTGTGCAATAAATAAATACTTTTCCATTGAGATAATAGTGATATATGCTGGGTTTGCATTTTCAGCCTTTTTGTATAATGACTGATACTAGATTTTTCATATTCTGTTGGGGTATTTATGTAATAATGATGTTACTTATTAATTTAACAAAATCTGCACTATTAACTCATTGCTTTCAAACAGGAAAAAATTTCACTCATGTTGTGGGTACAGACACACAGACTAAAGATACCTTTAGTCTGTGTACCTACTTATAATCTTCCCTTTTATTATAGTATGGATATCATGCTCTCTAATTAAGAAATGTTCTTTTCTTACATTTCAGATCCAACTCTGAAGATTCAGATATCCAAGACACACTTCACTCTCAGAATATAAATGTATGCTGTGTGTATGACAAGTGTGTACAGGTGGCTCTAAAAAAAATAAAAAAAATAAAATAAAAATAAAAAGCATTTATTTCAGACAAATTAATCCATATATTGTTAGTATTACAAAAATAACTTAAATAACTATGTTAGTGCCTAAACTAATGTGTTGAGAGGTCCAGTGCCTGATTAGGGCACTGTCCCATCTCTCCGCCACGACAGTCAGGAGACTGTGGCGGCTGTCGCGCACTCTGCGGAGCGTCGCGGCGCAGCGCTTGCGCAGCGTCGCGTGGAAACCGTCCACATGCGCGTCTGCGAACATGCCCGACGCACTGCAGTACCTCGGCAGCCGCAACAGCACCCGGAACGCGTCGTTGTACTGTACACGCATAGTGTTCATGGCACGCTGCGTGTACCTCGTCCATAGGCTACAGGTGTACAGAGAAGTACAATACGCACGAAATAATGTTATTTTAACCTGCGCTGTACACCTGCTGAACCTGCGAGCAATCATATTGGCCATAATGGCCAACGCCCTGCGTTCCCGCTCAATGTCAGAATCGTCTCTCAAGTCATCGGTGACCAAGTGACCCAGATATTTAAATGAATTTACCCTCTTGAGCTGTTCGCCATTCAATCGAATGGGTGGGACATGAGATGGACACTTGGTACCCGCCTTGAAAATCATAAACTGGCTTTTCTTTACATTGTATTGCAAATTGTGCTTACGGGCATATGACTCACACTTCTCGAGAAGTATTCTTATACCACCGACCGATGGGCTCAACAGTACCATGTCGTCAGCATCTGAATCGGTTCATTATTTTAAGGGTGAATAGGCGACCGACGGACAAAGTTACTTTCAGATGTATAGTATGAATGTTTATAAAAATATCTTGGAAAAATTAAAAGCATGGTTAAATATTATAAATATCTTTTAATACAGCACAGACACAATGCTGCTATCAAATGGTACATCTATCAAATGGTATATCTATGCTGCTATCTAATGGTAAATCTGATTTGAATCCGGTATCTATCAGTACTATGGATAATATAGTTCCTCACGAAAAGTAAAAGAAAACAAATCAACATTTTTACAAGTCTATACCTAAATACGTGCACATGTTCATGCGTGCAATAAAAACAATAAGAAAATAATCGAGTATCAGAAGCGGCGAAGACGTCTCACCGGCCAAACCGTACGTGACGCAACAAACGTCGTCCAATTAGTCCATGTGAGCGTACCGCGGCACGATGTCCTCGCGGATGAGCAGGTCCCAGGCCGGCAGCCCGTGCAGCGGCAGCAGATCTTGGCCGGTGAGAGGCAGAATGGCGGGTGTACCATCACGGATTTGTAAAACAATTATACCAAAAAAATGTACTCAAAATGTACTATTATGTACCTACTTTAAAAAAAATTGTATCTCTCCGTACAAAAAGTTATTACAATGTTTAGGTACACCCGCCATTCTGACTGTCAGGATGGCGGGTGTATCGCAGTTTACCATGAAGCCCTTGATTATTGAGAAATGTTACTGAGAGGTACAATTTTTTTTAAAGTAGGTACAAAATAGTACATTTTGAGTACATTTTTTTGGTATAATTGTTTTACAAATCCGTGATGGTACACCCGCCATTCTGACTCTCACCCTGGCCGACGGCGATCAGCCCGGTCGCGGGCCCCGGCAGGTGCCCCTACCACACGTAGTAGTAGCCGCAGCCGCGCCAGGCTCACCAGCGGGCACAGCGTGCGCACCGACGAGATCAGCTCCACCAGGCCCGAGTACGTCTTGTTGAAGTTTTTGGAACACGGCGGCGGTCATCTTCTTGTCGCCGAGCACGCTGTCGTTGGCGTAACCCTCGATGAGCTCGGCCGTCCAGTTGAAGTGCTTCTTCCGCAGCAGATCCGAGTGACCCGAGTGCGAGGTGGTAGGTGGTGGTGGCTGGAATGCTGTAGAACTTGTAAACGCCTTCATCCAAAATGCTGTAAAAAGAAACATTTGTTTATTGTCTCAATTTTACTCATATAATGAGTACTTCTAGCGATGCTGCCAACACTGGTGTGTATGCCGACAAAGCAAGGATACTGACCCTTCGACGGGCCCGCAAGAGGAGATGGTGGTGAATGTAGCGTCCGAGACGCAGCGGGCGCTCCTTGGGCAGCACCACCGCGCCCACCACCAGGTTTTGTCTGTGGAACATGAAAACAATACTCATAGTTATCTGGTTTCTACATCTACATTTTGTCAGCCGTCATTTTCCTTTGACAATATTTCAAGAAATTGTTGTGGTGAGTCCAACTTTCCAACCAAGCTTGAACACAGATTATGAATGCTTATATTGCTTTGTTTTTCTTGAAAGTAGAGTACAATACTTGCTACACAATCTTTTTCCTTTACAGCATTCAGAAATTCATTTAAAATATCCACCTAAAATTTTTATAAAATGTATTACATTAGTAAGTATGTAGTAGGTATATAATATAGATTGCATTATTTCACTAAATAAAAACAGTAAAAGTAAGTCTATAAGTATATAGAACTGATTACTTGAGAGAAACTATCAGTGACCGGAATGTGACCCGTATCTTCACACTGGCAGGACTGAACCAAACCTTGCATTTCGTTTACAATGGCTGTCACGCGATAACTTTTTTTTATTTTGTGCTCCGGAGTAACTCGACTTTTTATAATACACAGTTCTCCATTTATTTTTATTTGTACGTAATCGATTGCGTTTTCCACCGCAATAACTTAGTCCCTTTCATTTCAACACTTGAAAACTGCACTCATCAAGAAAATGTATGACCATGTCAACACTAACTTCCGGCAGATTCCTGGAGTCTGCTTTTATGAACCCAAGTTCCATTTTTATTCGAAATGTGCAATACATTACATTTATAATCTCAACTATGCCGTGAATTAAATAAGTAGACGTCAACGTCAGGTTGACATGCAGAGATAAACACGTTGATTGGTGTATGAAAAAAACGTTCCGTTTCACGTTACTTTAATTCATAATTATTGTTAAAAATCGATAATAACTAAAATAAAAATGTAGCAATGGCCTTTCTTTCGCGTCATTTTTACATTGTAGCCACAAAATATTGATATATACTATATCTGCATCTTCCCTATTGTTTGTTATACACAATGAAGTCGGTTAAAAATAGCTGACAATGAGGGTTTTCGATACTTTTTCTGCCACCAGGTGTTATTGGCTTTGTACATTCCTATCCCTACTAGAACTTTGTACATTCCATGGGAATTGACTTGGCACTGCATTTTTTTTTAACACTGGTCTGGCTGAAATAATAATTATAGATAAATATAAATGTTATAGTTTAGTATTTTTTGATAAGGCACAAACTAAAAATGTTTGCAATTCATCATTGAAGTTTGGTCGAGAACTGAGATAATCAGTGATTAACTAAAATTATCATTAATATTGAAAATATTCTTACGTTTTTCCAGTACTGAATCCGGCTTTTACAAACGAGGCTATTTTTCGTTGGAGTAAATTTATCTCTGCGAATAGCTACAAGCCACTGTTTTAATCGGTTTTTATCTCTCGTAGTGAACGTATGCCCTCGTGTTTTATAAATGAGATCCTTCCAAAAACATTTCATGTATAATAAAAGTTTCGTGTATAATTATTTTTTGACTACTTAGCGCCTGACACAAACATAAATACACCACAGATTTGGATTGCTCTGCTGATACGCACAGGCGTTCATGTTGTAAGTAGTCCAAAAAATAATTATACGCGAAACTTTTTGATCTGTAACGCTGCAGAGTTGATTTTAAGCTAAATGTAGGTAGCAATTAGGTAGCAAATTTTGGTTAGTAAATAACATGAAAATTGTGCGTCCTTCGCAAAATATGAACTTTGTCCAAACATCCTGACGTCAGAATGACTGGTCAAAAAAAATATGTGATATGTTTTATTATACTGAGGTAGCAATTATTTGGTAAATGGTAGCAAATACTAGCAAATAGGTAGCAATTTTTACGTAAGCAATCAATGCGGAATTCAACAGTCAACCAATCATTCTGACGCACACAGTTTTAAAGCAATATTAATGTCGCGACTGTTGCTTGGTTTTTTGACTCAAAAGTGGTTTGTTTTGTCATCAAATGCAGTATTCAGGCATGGACTTAATAACTAAATGAAATAATGAACTTTATTTTGCCACGAGGGCATTATACATTTTACATTTTCCGTTGTTAGGGTTCCGTACCCAAAGGGTAAAAACGGGACCCTATTACTGAGACTTCGCTGTCCGTCCGTCCGTCCGTCTGTCACCAGGCTGTATCTCAAGAACGGTGCTAGCTAGACAGTTGAAATTTTCACAGATAATGTATTTCTGTTGCCGCTATAACAACAAATACTAAAAATAAAATAAAATAAATATTAAAGGGGGCTCACATACAACAAAGGGATTGGTTGCGTTAACTTTGCACCTCATTTGTATGGAGCGCTATACATACCAGGTGCAAACTTAACTTAACCACTTAAGGATGGAAAGTGTTTGTACGGAACCCTCGGTGCGCGAGTCCGACTCGCACTTGACCGGTTTTTTTACTTTTGAGGTACGGAAACCTAAAAATATTTTTTCTTAATTTTACGCGCACGTAGATTTTTTCCAAAATGAGCCATAATGTAATAAAAATAAGAATAGTAATTTAGGAACGGTAGCTACCTATACCTATTTCATGGATATACCGTCTGTTGACAACCAAAACACTATAAGTAACAAATACCTACTTATATAAAGCTCGTATCTAAGTGTCAATCTACTTACTAGATACGAGGTTTTGAAGAGTAGTGACAGAAATTTTAGTGAGTTTTGGTTGTCACCAGGCTATATACGACTATATCGTTCAGATATTTGTGAACACCTTGTTGAACTGTATATAAATGCCATTCAATCTCTCTTGTAAAATTATTGACGGCGATTGTATTCATATTAGTACAAGATTTACTTAGGTTGGGACTTTATAGGCCAATTGGTGTAAATAGTCACAAGATATTAATCTATTTATTTATTTATTTAAATGTTCCAGACATTTTATGTAATTATGCAGGTTTTATGTAAACGTCCATGTTTAGGTGATTATTACATATTTTTTTAGGCAAAAACACACACTAAAATTGAAAATTACACGATACTTTGAAAAATAAAGTACAAACTGTACAATGACATAGTATCTTTTGTAATCTTACACACACTTTTGTGAATATTCCAAAAAGGTTCAGGAAATATACAAAAAACTGTGTTTTTCAGAAAGAAATGTAAAATAACAAGTATTGTATGTAATAATAGCCGTTTCAATCGTTGTAAATACATATCTAAATGTACTTTTCCCATATATTCAATGTAATTATACAGATTTTATGTAAATGTCCAAGTTTTTAGTGATTCTGACATGCCTTTTATGTAAAAACACACACTATAATTGAAAATTTCACGATATTTTGTGAAATAAAGAAAAACCTGTATAATTACGGAATATTTATGAGAACTTACAGATACTTTAGGGAAAATTCCAAAAAGGTACAGGAAATTTGCAAAAAATTGTGTTTTTCAGAAAGATATGTAAATTAACAAGTTTCGTATGTAAGATAGCCGTTTCAATCGTTGTAAATACATGTCTAAATGTACTTTGCCTACACATTCAATGTAATTATACAGATTTTATGTAAACGTCCAAGTTTTTAGTGATTTTTTACATGACTTTTATGTAAAAACACACACAATAATTGAAAATTACACGATATTTTGTGAAATAAAGAAAAACCTGTATAATTACAGAATATTTATGAAATCTTACTGATACATTTGGGATAATTACAAAACTATGTAAAATGACGAGTTCCATATGTAATAAAAGCGTTATAAATACATATTGAAATGTATTTTTCCCAAACATTCCATATAATTATACAGAGTTTATGTACATATACAAATTTTTTATGATTATTACATATTGTTTATGAAAAAACACAGAATTAAATTGAAAATTACACGATATATTGAAAAATAAAGAAAAAACTGAAAATTTACTTAATATTCTACGTAATCCTACTAAAATTATTATGATCATTACAAAAAACTTATGTAATTTCACATAAAAATGGGTTTTTTCTGAAGATGTGTAGAATGACGACTTATGTATGTAAAATTACAGTTTTAAGCGTTATAAATACATATTGAAATGTATTTGTCCCAGACGCTCTATGTAATTTTACAGATTTTATGTAAACGTACACATATTATTAATTATTACATATTTTTTTTGTAAAAAGACATCAAAATCGTTGAATTTAACGAAGATATTTAAAATTACCAAAAATTATGGAAAAAAACCAAAATTTTGGTACTTTTCCCAGGTTTTGAGGGAATTATACAGGTTTCTGTAATTTTTTTGTGTGTAAAATCACATAATTTTTAACAGTGTACTGTATTATAAAAAAAAACTCATGTATATACTGTGTTTGACAATACAGTGAAGTAGTTATACAAATCTGTCAATCTAAGATTCTATAAAAATATTGGGTTTCGGATATCGATTTGTTACTTTTCGTTAGTTTTCCAGAATATTCATAACAAATCAACAAAATAACGTGAACAAAAAATAAGTATCTCGCATCCATTTATGGATGAATGATGTCAATAAATATCTCTTGACAAACTTGGCTTTTTAAATGAATAAAATGCCTAAGTATATGAAATTGAAAACACCAACCATACAATTAGCGTAAAGTACCCAAACATTATTATCATAACCCTGAACCTACTACAATTCATGTACATTTTTTCATTAAATATTAATTGAAACCGTAATAGAAATTACTAGTGAGTTCATCTACTATTGATTTTAACGCCTTATTGCGTACAAGGAAAACAGTCATGGTTTCGACTCGACCATAGCTCCATTTCACTACAGGAAATAGGAATTTCCCGGTCTACTTATAGGTAGAGTTGGCGATAAACTTCGTTACGATCCAGTGCCTACATTGCCGGTGTAGGTAAGTTTCGGAGACCCCTTGCGTGGCCGATAGGGTTGCGTGACACGTGCTAAATTGAAGATATCACAATGCCTCGTCATTATACCGGGTGGGGCATGTAACTGTAACAGGAGCAATAAATTAAAAATAGATTCTACTTATTAAACTACACAGCCACTTTTAAAAATAGTTCTGTATCACACTAATATTATAAAGGCTTAAGTTTGTGAGTGTGATTAAGTGAATATGTATTTATATATTATGTATATCGTAGTCTAGTACCCATAGTACAAGCTTTGCTTAGTTTGGGACTAGGTCGATTTGTGTTGTCCCATAATAATATGTATGTTACTTCTTCACGCTCAAATGGCTAGAACAATTTTGATCAAATTATCTAAATAGCTGATACCCTGGATTAACACATAGGCTACTTTTTATCCCGAAAAAAATTTAGTGCTTCCGAGGGTTGAGCGGGTAACACCGCGCGGGGCAGCTAGTTATGTAATAATGAATAACTTGTAAAATATTGTTCATTCAAGGAAGCAATGTATTGCGTGATATTCACAATTCAATTAAACATATATCTATACATAAAGTACTGAAAATTTTGACATAATGTAAAATCTATTAACATTGATAGTCTTCAAAATGCCCTATTTTCGGTACCATCGGAAGTAACATTGTGTGTTTCGTGTAATAACCTGACACATTGCAATCACCGAAGTAGATATTTCCCCATTTTCTGCGTCGTATTATTTTTGCTTAGTATGTATGTTATGTTACGGCAGGCAGTATATGGACTGGGGTTTATCCTTACATAAAGCTTGCTTATAGTCTCAGTATGAGACATAACGTACCGAGTTACGGTTTCATCATAGTACCGTTGTGTGGGGAATCATAACGTAGTCTGAGAATAGGAGTTATGAATTCTGTATATAGGTTCAGTACTAAGTAGAGGATTGTAGCCAAAGTTTACTCCGTTGAAGGGTTTTGTCTAGGCTGTCTGGGTAATCAAGAGAGTCGTGTACACGTTTCTACATATAAAATGTAAACTTAGGGGATTTGTATGATGTTACCTTCGAGACCACGAGAATTAACACCTATTTCAACGCGAGTGTCATGAGACTGTGTACACAAGGTCATATTGCAGAATTATAGTTTCAACCAGTTTATCCATTTCGGACGTATAGCGTAATTTAACTTAAAAACAAAGTACCTTAAACTGAATTATCTGCAACAATACAACATAATATCTTCATTAGCATATTTCGAGTGTTCGTGTTGTATTCAATCCCTTTAGAAAACTAAAACAAAAATATACCTAGTTGTAGTGCAGTAACTGTTTAAGGAAGCTCGTTATAATCATTCCATTATGTTTTTGAATTAAATATTATAAATCATCAAATAAATTTTAATTAACTTACTAACCTATGAACAAGAGAGTATTTGACTATATAATTCAAAATACATAGTCAGTAAAACTAAACTAAACGAGGTAAGTACAACAAAATAAAGATAAGCTAAACCTAAACTAAATCTAAGAATTTAACAAAAGAAGAACCGACTTCAAGAAAACTGTAAAGCCAAAAATAACCCGTTCATGTACAGATTACATTTGAACCACTTTTTGATGAGTAATATGTGATGAGTAAGTCGAACATAGAACCTCCTCCTTTTTTGGAATTCGGTTAAAAATGGCCCCTGCGGTATAGTGCCGAGAATGCTAGCGGCGGCGTTTTATTTATTTGAAATTCTTTACAAAGTTACTTAAATCTGAGCAGAATTCTTTCGAGATTCGTCAGTATGTTTCGGATGTTCGCATTAATAAATGTTTTGGGGTGTTAGTATTCTGGTAATATTAAATTTCTTCAACGAACTAACGTCAATTAGGAGTTTAACTGCTTCACTTAGAACCGAATTACCTAATTTTGCGTCACGGGCACGCCGCGCCTCGAAAATTGGATTACATTACACACTTACATCAACATGCTTCCCTTAACTGCAGCTGCAATTTCGCTACGATGTCATAGAGTAACGCTACAGAAGGTTCTCTATTTTGGTCTCAGCGTTTGAGAACTGTTAGTGTCAGTTGTATTGGTTACTTATATAAAACGACCCGACTGACGTTTGTGCGCCTCTCCGACTTGCTACTAACGAGACTGTAACCGAACAAAGACAGAAGGAGCGTGCAGGTATGAAGACTGGAATGTTTAATTAATCTTTGTCCTTAAATAGGAATTGTAGTTAAGACTTAACTACCTCACTTAGAACCGAATTACTTCTTCGCCTCACAGGCACGCCACGCTGATACAAATTCGTTTATACAGATCTAATCGAGGCGCTTTCCTTAGCTGCTGCTATAATTTTATCACGATGTATCACACGTTAAAACACTATGGACGGTTTTCTCAAAACTTCCGCGTCACAGGCACGCCGTGCCGATAGAAACTCGTTTACACAAGTACAGACCACATCGAGGCGCTTTTTTTAGCTGCAGCTGCATTTTCATCACGATGTAGATGTATCACAGGTTAAACCACTACAGAGGGTTTTCTCGAAACTTCCGCGTCACAGGCACGCCGCGCCGGGAATCGGATTACATAGACCTCACATTCAGAAAATCAAGACCCTTTCGCTTCTCCTAAATTGATTAAACATTTAAAAGCTATCTATAGATGCTTAGTGCTTATGCAGTATAATAAACTCTGCTACTGCAATTTCATCACGACTTTTCCTGAACACTGACGCGTAGGTTACTAGCGCCGATCTTTATGCAGTGCCGTATACAAGGCCGGGGCCTTGGGGCCTAGGAGCCCAGCCAGTCTAGGTCCAGTCCCGGAAGCAGGACTTGCGCCATACTCGTACTTATGTCCTCCTTATTTATCACTTAAAATACTACCTGCTATTTAATTTGCTGAAAACTGTTTCGAGATAGGAGAGGGGGCCCCAAATGCCAAGTGCCTGGGGGCCCTGACTCTCTAAGTCTTAGCCTCTCTTTATGTAAGTGAATCTTTATGCATCGTTTTATACTTTCTTTGCAAATGAAATATCAAAGCCTAAGCAAAAGAGGTATATCATCTTTTTCCGTTTTAACGTTTAGCTCAATTATACGTTTAATGTACCTACAACTGTACACCACAATAAACTTATGAAAGCCTGTACCTCGTTACTCTGATAAACGTCTCTTGAGCACACGTTCATTTTAATGAGATTCCCAAAGGCACAGAGTAAAAGGAAAAATAAATTAAGACGCTTAAAGGTATTCATCCAAATTCAGAAGCGTAATTGTTTTTATCGGCCCGATTTATCTGTTCGAGGCTTACGCTGAATACAGAGAGGTTCGATTGTGTCTTAACTGGGTTATAGGGTTTAACATTTAGTATTAGACTTATAACTTATAAGTCTCGCTTGCAAATTCGGGATTGGCTTGTATGGGCAGTATTGGAAATTCTTATCTATATATATAAAAGAAGAAGTCCTGACTGACTCATCAACGCACAGCCGAAACTACTAATGTCAGAGAGTTGATTTTTGCACAGTAGGTTACTTTTATAACGTGGGCTAGAGATAAGAAGGGATTTTTGGAAATACCTCCCCTAAGAGGGTTAAATAGGGGTGCAAAGTTTGTATGGGGTAAACTTTTTTTTTGGAGTTAGAGACTTGACACTTTGTAGAATGATTACTTATTCAAAAACATAAAAAGTAATTTCAGCGTTTTAGAAAATTTCAGCCCTAAGGGGGTTAAAAAGGGGTGCAATGTTTATATGGGAGAAACTTTATTTTTTGAACTAGAGACTTGAAACTTTGTAAATAGCTTACTTAATCAAATACAAAAAAAGTGATTTCAGCCTTTTGGAAAATTTCACCTCTAAGGGGGTTAAAAAGGGGTGCAAAGTTTGTATGGGGAACACCGCTAATGTTGTTTATAAAGAAGTGTTACGCGCTAACGTTATCAGTTTATATATTTTTTATTTCCTGTCAACTGCCCAGTGACTACGTCCTTTTTTTAAAACGAACTTGCACCCCCTTTTCTATGGTTGAATGTCAACAATATTTTCTTAGTGCTGTCTCTTATTTATTGTGTTCCAAACTTTATGTGTTAATATATTTAGTGAGTTGTCTATCAGCACATGAATAATTTATACTTTATATACCTATTCTTACTTTATTTAGCTTCTTGAGAGATATAGAGAACTACAGCACCAGAATATATTGAATCACTCTTCTAGCCTGTAGACCAAAATAGTAATCGCATCATTAAATTCGCTTATAAGCATTTAGTTTTTAATGGTCACATTTCAGCATTATCTTTAAACACTAGCCTTTTTAATAACTGGGATACCTGCTAGACCATTTAGAAACATTTTGGCCCCCCTCGGGAACTCCGCCACACCACTCTTTTCGTTTAATTGCCAGGCCGGAGGTCATCATTTATTATTGTTTTGAAATAAAGTTTATTATTTATTATTATTAAGAGATACTCTTCATTAAACTGCCTCCATCTCTCGACTTCCAGTGCTGAGTTTAAGATTGTTTTAACAGCCTTATGATATTTAACAGTTTTTTTTTAATCTCACTCATAATAACTAAGATCCTCATTCTCTAACTCCAAATCCATGCGTCGCTCTATATCTTGCAGTAATTTTTGCCAAAGATTAAAAGCATCAGGTAACTGACGGAATAAATATTAAGCATCCTGCAAACAATTCCCGTAATCTAATTGGAAAATCTTCAAAAATTCTTTAACAATTGCATTGTCTAGACCATTTTAACTAAAAATAAAATTCATTTACCTATTTTAATATCTTTGTCGTCATCAAAAATCTACGCGGACGAAGTCGCGGGCGGCCGCTAGTCTATCTATATATATAAAAGAAGAAGTCCTGACTGACTCATCAACGTACAGCCGAAACTACTAATGTTATAGAGTTGATTTTTGCACAGTTGGTTACTTTTATAACGTGGGCTAGAGATAAGAAGCGATTTTGAAAAATTCAATCCCTAAGGGTGTTAAAAAGGGGTGCAAAGTTTGTATGGGGGAAACTTTTTTTTTTGAGCTAGAGACTTGAAACTTTGTAAAAAAGTATTAAAATAAAATCAAAGAAAACTAATTTCAGCGTTTTTGAAAATTCACCCCCTAAGGTGGTAAAAAATGGGTTAAAAGTTTGTATGGAGATTAAGTATTTTGTTGAGCGCGGGACTTGAATTTTTGTTTAAAGGTACACTATTAGAATACAAGAAAAGTAATTTCAGCGTTTTCAAAAATACGTCCTTTAAAAGGGTTAAAAAGGGGTTAAAAGTTTGTATGGGGGGGAACTTTTTTTTTCAGCTAAAGACTTGAAACTTTGTAGAAAGATTACTTATTAAAAAACACAAAAAGTACTTTCAGCGTTTTAGAAAATTCCATCCCTTAAGGGGTTAAATAGGGGTGGAATGTTTATATGGGAGAAACTTTATTTATTGAAGTAGAGAGTTGAAACTTTGTAGAACGCTTACTTAATCAAATACAAAAAAGTGATTTCAGCGTTTTGAAAAATTCTGCCCCTAAGGGGGTGAATTAACTAAGAATAAAATTCCTTACCTACCTATTTTAATATCTTTGTCATCATCAAAAATCTACGCGGACGAAGTCGCGGGCGGCCGCTAGTAACTTATAAGTCTCATACTAGGACTAGCAATTTCGGGATTGACTTGTATGGGCAGTATCGGAAATTCCGGAATTTGCAATACTGCCCATACAAGCCAATTTCAGGAATTGCAAGTATTAAAAAATCCTATCCTTATTATTGTGCTGTGCCCTACTAAAGCGAAATGGCGGTTACTAGTTTATAGAAATTATGAGTGAACTAATTGCGAAAATGCCATCGCTGCCGCTTATAATGTAAAGTTATTTGTTCAAAATGTTTTCGTTATTTATATTATGATGATGTAAATAACTAAATAATAATATTTTATTTTTATTTGTTGATACCGCCATTTGGTTCAAGAGGGCAGTTTTGGTCCTTGGTAAAGGCAGATAGAAAAATACGTATTTTTTCTAGCCAGTCTTTGATCGTAAAATAAATGGTAAAAGTACAAGTACCTACACTATAAAACCTGGATATTTCCATTACTTGAAAAAAAATACCCCTTCATTTTCTATTCTAGCGAGAAGAGTTTTTAGAGCACATGATGGAATTTTTCATAAATGGTTCAGCACTCTTTGTATCTGTTATTTAATGGTAAAGTTACATATATACCAGAATGATTTAAATAAAGAAGCAAATACATAAATTTAAATAAAATGATTCTTAAAAGTACTAATTTCTGCTCCCTTAAATTTCAATTAAAATTATTTATTACACACGAAAATACCATTTTTAAAAGCCCTTACGGCAGGGCGGTGACAGTGCCAAATAAGTCACCCACCGCTGTAATTCCCTTAATTAAACATAATTATGTTTGAAATACAACAACCTTTTGTTTTGAATATTTATAAGAGGAACCATAAAAATTTTACAAAGGAAAATTCTTCGCCCGTAAGCGTTGTTACTGCAACAAAAAGAAATGAAAATGTCTGAAGCTGCGAGGCGACATATCATGTGACGTCAAGGTATACATCATTTACTATCGCCCTGTCATCACATTTCAGAGCTATGAAGAACCTGGCGCCCCTTAAAGGGAAAAATAAAGGGGTTCGCGACTCTTTTCCGACGTTAAGACGTGAAGTATCATCTTTTTAGGGTTCCGTAGTCAACTAGGAACCCTTATAGTTTCGCCATGTCTGTCTGGCCGTCTGTCCGTCTGTCCGTCCGCGGCTTAGCTCCGTGATCATTAGTACTAGAAAGCTGAAATTTGGTATGAGCATGGGTATGTATTCATCATCATCATCATCAGCCAAAAGACGTCCACTGCTGAAGGTCGCTGGAGTCCGCTGGATGCGGGAGGCGCAGGACCGGTCATGGTGGCGTTCTCTGGGGGAGGCCTATGTCCAGCAGTGGTATGTATTACGCCGACAAAACAATACAATAAAAACTTTAAAATTGTTTTTTTTTTCGGGTATCTCTCGAACACCTAAAGTGGGGGTGAATTTTTTTTTTCGTTTTAACACTAGTGTGTGGAGTGTCGTTGAATAGGTATTTTAAAAATAATAGGGGTCTTCAAACATTATTTTTTGATAAAGTCAGCAGTTTTGTAAATATTCACTCCGAGAATTAAAAAAAATAGCGCCCCAAACTAACTTTTCAACCACGGGTCAAAAAATTATGGAAAAATTCATGAAGATGAGGCCTTATAAGTACTTTCAATGAACACTATATGGAACAAAATCGGTCGAGCCGTTTTTGAGTTATTGCACAATTTCATAATTTTCCTAAAAGAACGTAAGTTGACTTCCAGAAGGTAATAAGTAATTACAGTTACTTTGACGTGTACGACCTTTTTATAGAGCTTGAAATCTTTTTAAGTCTACTGTGAAGGATAAGCAACTACGGAACACTACACTGAGCGTGGCCCGACATGCTGTTGGCCGGTTTTATTTATATCTTTATCACAAAAAATAAAGATTAAGCTACAAGCGGACTTAACGCAATCAAGTATTCTCAAACAGTCAACCTTAGAATAAAGCAGACATATTGTAGATGGTACAATTAACTAACTTATATCTACTATATACTAGTCTCAGATAATTTAGGAACGACCTTCACCTATCTGTTTAATGGATGAAAAGTATTTTATAAAAAAATATATGTTAAAATATATATTGCGAATGGGTTGACTAGTTTTAAAGAGTGGCCCGGGGGAGTCATAAAATCCTGGCCAAGTTAATTAATGAAAAATTTAAAAAGGTATTAATTCCCAAAGTCTTTTCTCTATTCCAACTATGAATTTATCACACCAATTATGAAGGACTTCGGTCTGAATATTTGATAAAAATTTAGCAAAACTAATTTAAAAAGCTACAACATTGTTTGATAAGTAAGAACGTCTGCCCTAGGGCTCGCAAAGGTTACTTCGCGCATCCATTTATAAAGTTATCATGGGTAATGTAGCAAGAGGTTTTGCCGACAGGCGGGCTTCCACGCCGTTAGAGGCTTCACAATCGCTGAGCTCAACTGTTTACATTATATTAGTTACCCAACCCATTATATTAACCTAAGCCTGCCGTAACTCGGTACAATATACTCGTACCTGGACAATTTGATTAATAGTTTACAAGTGCTTTGGGTTTCGGATGAAAGCGAAGCGCCCAAGTAAGATCGAGTTGAATGGGTAGTTTATCTAAATTTTCAAGGCTTCATTGATTGAACGTGAAACTTTTGTTTCGTACTTCAATCAATATTCGTTCGTTTCAGTCTGATAGAATTTTGATTCATTGCCGAATAATCCCTATTGGAATTGCTACGAAATGCGATTCATCAAAAAGTGACAGCGCCCTTATGAAAATGGTTTCAATGAATTCTTTTCTGCAGATGTCATAAGAAGATTGGCACTTTTCCGTTATTGAATTCTCCTAACGAATAAAGTTCTGCAATTCGTTTCAATATTTTTTGTGCAATTGGCATACCTAATCATACTTTTTTAGAGATCAGAAATCAATAACGGCCCAATCACGCAACCTGCTCATCTAGATGTTGTAAAGTAGTACCGAATAAAACGTTTCAAAGGCCCACCGATCTAATTTGTAACGCGATATGTGGCTCATCCACGTAGTTCAAGTATTCTCGTAACAGCCACCAAGTGGGTCAAGACAACTCTGTAATAAAAACATTTGAACAGAACTTTGTGGTACCCAATTAAAAAAAAAAACCGTCGCTATAAAATCACTGAATATTGCTGCAAATAAGTTTGTTATCATAACTCAATGCTTCTGTTTAGCCTAGTGGTTGACTGGTAGATAGTGCCATGTGGCATGAAGTCCACTATCAATTTGTGCAATAAAGTTTACTTTTAATTTAAATAATGTAACTACATATTTAAGGTTTTCGGCCTATTTCCTTGATGTAGCAAACTACATCATTTTGCTTCTTGCCAAAATGATTCTAGGTCAACAGCCAGTACCCTATAGGTTTGGATTCCCCTGTGTCTTGGAAGACAGACAAATAGACAACAAAGTGATCCTATAAGAGTTCCATTTTTGCCGACTGCGGTATAGAACCCTTAAAAATGCGCAGTTCATTGTTTAGTCACGATCTCGTGTTCCTTATTGGCAGGGGAATACAAGTTTTACAACTTTGGAGTAACTGGCACGGAGTTTGTACAAGAAGTCATTTTATTGTCAGCATTGTTAAGACGTGGAAAATTGGTTTTTATTTCGCTCGGGGCTGAAATGTTGTGATTGCCACATGCGTGTTGGCCACACTGTTACAGGAACTGAATAATCATCTCCAAAATTGATTTGTTAACTTCGCAAATTATTCGTGTTTTTAGATGGACAGAGAAATGAACGATATGAGAATCTACAGGTCCATTGTTGGCTAGAAGCTAGAATAATGCATAAAGTGGCACCAGAATCAATAAATATGCGGGCTTATAATGGTCGGATTTATCGAGTGGTTGATAAATTAGGTGTCTCTTGCCGGCACGACAGTAGGTATATTATGTATATGAGAGATAGACGCTTTATCTTTGGTAACCATCCTAGAGTGGAACTTATATAGATATCCTAATAGTAGGATCATATGCTTGTTAGTTACTCATTGGTATAAAATAATATACAATCGAATTATCGTGTGGCATTTTAGCGGCTAAATTCTCACAACACCGTTGAATTATGGTGTGTATCCAATGATGCGGAGGTGGGCGGAGCCTTTTATCTTAAAGTTCGCTATGTCCCGCTCCGCGGAGGCGCGGAGTGGAGATTGTGTTCATTACGGTTGGTCAGCTCACGCGCCGCTCGACTCTGCTCCGCCTAGCTTCGCTCACCGGAAACGCTCCTAAATAGGTAAGTTTACCCGTAACCGATACTTTTCGAGTTTAATCTTTTATAACAGGATCGATGTCTTCGTCTCAAATTCCTGTAGTAAATAAAGTGTATTTGAAGTATTTTCGCTTTAAATTTAATTAAACTTGGTACCCAAATTGAGTACAAGCAATTTTCGTCAATGTTAACAAGAGTTAATTGTGTTTTGGCATTTTCCACGAATTCATCCAAACTGTCGTCTCTATTGTTTTTAGATTTGGAATTGTTAGAGACATAATTATTTGTTTGTAAAACAGCAGTCACAACGAATTACAAAACTAAGCTCAATGTGTTTTATTAATTATCTTTCGTAAACCAAGGTAGACAATAAAAAATCATTTCTAAGAAAATATATTCCCCGCTTTTTTTCGATGAATGCCTAAATGATCCTGACTTTATTTTCGACGATATTATTTACGTCGATATTTTCTTCCAGCGGAGCATATTATTTAAGGAAGAAAATTCAGAACCACGCTTTCGTAAGCACGCTTTTGTTCGTCAAAATGTTGTTCCCTGCCGCCTACCATCTTCCAAGTTCCCACACAATTCATTACATTTGAAATGTTTTTACAATCTCCTTTCAATATAAGTACCAAGCCCTACCATTACTGACGATACTCGGCTGCTCCGTTTCGAGCCACAGGACATTTTGACCTACATACAACCAAGGGTATTTTATAAGTAGATAGGTTACTAGCGGTCCAAAAGCACTCCTTATTCGTTCAAAAATGCTGATTGTTTTAGACATTTTTCTCTGTGATCAAACATGTTTCTTAACATTATATTGTCAATGTTAGTACTTTGAACAGGGCCATTGCGATTTTTTGGTATATATTTGAAACCTACAGTTTGAATGTTTCATTGATACTTTTTGTTTCAAAAACTACTCGAATTTGACAAAATTCACGCGGAAAATTTGATTTTTCTACTTATTTTCGACTGCACACAATGAAATAGCTACGTTACTACCTAGAACTCGGGGAAAAGTGTTATTCACTTCAAAAAGTTTGTTGAAATTATCAATATATTTGTTTCAAAAACTACTCAAATTTGACAAAAATCACAAGAAAAAAGCATGAAATAGCTATGTTACTTTCTAGAACTCAATATGAATTTTTTTTTTAAAGGAATAAGGCCTCGTAATAAGAGTCATTTTGTAGCTTAGCGTAACGCTTTATTTGATCTCCGGAAAGTGACAGATAGGACCATAGAGTATATTGAATGTATTAATGGAACCGAGTGTCTGGAAACTAAATATTGCATTGCAGTTGACATATTAGTGTACAACGTATCTTCTTATAAAACATCATTGCATTCAACCTACAATATTCTCTCGACATGCAACAAACGTGAAAAAAATAGCTCAACTAGTTTAGTTTTGAGAAATAGCCAAATTGAGCTTAGTAGTAACCAAAATTATGCTAACTTTACAAAACTAACGGTCAGTAACGATCGATTTATATTTTCTGTTTAGTATTAAATCGAAGCATGATGATGCACTTCCTACCACAAAATATATTTTTGTGCTCTGGCAACAAATTTTGACCAGTAGCTCGCCAGATGGCAGACCATGCGCATGTGACTATGAAGCTCAAGGTAAAAAATATATATATTTTTTTTTAATATTTAATTGGTAAATAGAAAATCATTTAGCTTATCGCTGAATAGTTGAAGTCACGATTTTAAACTAAAATTTATAGAAAAACACTCGTTTTCCAAGTAAAATATTAGCATATTTTTGGGTGTATCTTTTAATGCACACTGCCAGCTTATTAGTAATTTTAATATGTGCATTTTTGGATACATTGCCAGGTTGCGGTTATTATAATTGACCGGCGATTGACCTCAGTATCACCTGATGGTAAGTGACTACGGGGTCGTAGATGTAAGTCGCTGGTTCCAAAATATATCCGATAGAAAACTGACACTTTGCAGCGATGTTTGAGGCTCTCGATGATGCCCCTAACCGGCGTAGCCGCCGGCATTACCATTGAGCTCGCGTTCTGCTGAATCCAAGGTATTCCCTTTGTGTTTTTGTTAGAGCATTTTTATTAAGCTCTATAAGTAAGTAGTATCCGTGAAACGCTGTGATTAGAGAAAATTTCTTAAACATTTCTGTAATAAAGCACTAGATTCTCTTTTGCTATGTAGCAGGCAATGTATCCAATAAGATACATGCTATAAATAATAAAATACAAGTCAAATATTTTTTTATATATTTTTTCGTGTATTATTATCGCTAACTAATTAAACAAATCAAGAAAAAAAAACACATTTAATTCTCTGCCAAGTATAGGGTAAGTAGACCTCAGTTTGTCAGTCCTCCGATTTATGTAACTAGCAGCTAACATTTTGGGCTACTGTTAACAAATCCTTTTTTTTTCAGTGTTTTATCTTTTAAAATTTTAACGTGTAATAGCATTGGATTCGTAAGGCATAGTGTGTTATCTTCATCCATAGTTCCAGTTCATCATCGCTGAGGATCGTAGATTTTTCTTCGGAATAAAGCTCTTCAGCGAGTGTCGCGAACCAGGTCTCATCGCATAACTTGCGATCCTCCACAACGCGTTTGCGCCACTCCGTCCGTTTCTCCGCAAGCTTTTCTCATATTTGCTGGTCAATATGGAAGGCGGCCATGTCCCTCTTTGCGTAATTTTTAAAGCGAAGCAATGGTCTGCCATTTGCAATCACTTTGGTATGACAAAGACGTTGGCAAACATTACACGTATTACTACGTATTATATGTATTACTTTTCACATGCCGCCCTCTCTCACTTCTCATCAATATTTCACATGAGACTCATAACACTTACAGCTTGTTCGCAATTTCACCAGTACGTCTAATCTAGCATAACTGTGACATGTGACTCTTTGACGTGCGACAAAGACTACCTGTCACATTCCTTTCAATCCCGTGCGAGCAAGACGAGTGTAAAAAGTGTTCAATTCAGCCATTTCGACATAACGACGTTGAGAGATGCGGTTGTTCATTCAATAAACGACATGTCGCTAACAATGGCACAAAATTGACCATCAGGACAAATCACAGAACATCGGATGTCAGCTTAGTACAAATGCTGTCAAAAAGAACAGCAATTCCCACAAAGCCCCGCTTCTGCAGTTGAATATTTTTGCATAACGAGCGCCCGGGCGCGGCGCAGCCGAAACGTCATCCACGACATGTTATGTTGCACGAATGTTGCATGTTTATGGAACGTATTTTTGGACTTTTCGTTTGCTTTTATATGTTGTTAGGTGTACATTGTAAGTACCTTATTTGGGTATATGTTAACTTCAACATATAACTTGATAATAATCGAAGATATGAATTAGTGAATTATTTTATTTCTGTCTGATTACATTGTTTGTACATTTTATTACGTCGTTCATAGAATATGTATGATATATTAGATCAATGACTAGTGTGCCGGGACCTTTACGTGTATCACAAAAGTTGATGAATCATTGACCGCTGTGGCATGTCTAGTTAAAAGATAAATCTCCTAAAAAGTTAAATAGAATTTAAACGGATTATTTCGCGTGTATTCGATATTTGAGCCATTCTGACGATATAATCCGTTTAAATTGTTTTATATAAATGTGTGCCAGTCACGGAAACCGAGGAAAATATTATTACTAAGAAGTTATTATTCTACAGTCTCTAAACAGTGTATTAACAGTAGCTTCAACGAACGTAGAAATGTAAGTGTAACCGTATTTTCATGTAGCACCGTCACACAAATTATCTTAAGGCCACTAACTCACAGACGTGTCCAAAGTTCTTAAGTATAAAACTAAAATACTAACTAAAACTCTACTCAGAAGATTTCTCTTCCATACGACACTGACATGAAAATCTAAATCTCAGACTCGGTACAAGTTTCGAAAAATTGCAGTCTGAGAACTTTGCTATGTCGTTCAAAACTTTCAATACTGTTTGGCGACGCCATATTGATATTCATGGATAATAAATTTGCAATCACTTTGGTATTCTGTGAATATTGTCCCCGCTTTATTTCATAGGCGCTTGACAGTTCGAAGAAATAATATCAAAGGACTTATTTCTTGTTTTATTTGAATGCCGAATTCGGGCTTAAGAGTTCAGGTTCAAGGTTCAGTTTGAAGGAATACCCGAAATAGTTACACCTTTTGGAAATGAAGTTTCATCGTTGTCAGAGGGCGGCGATGTTTGGTTCGTGACTTGCCTTCAGATGTCGCAATGACCTTACGGTAAAACCGGGTTGCATAATACTAGTACACATTATATAATAATTCAATACAGTTTCGCCGATTTTGCAGACATATTGAGGTTGTTACTTCGCGCTCAAACGGCTGGAACAAAATTTATAAATTTTGGCATGAAGGTAGCTGACACCCTGAATTAATACATAGGCTACTCTTTATCCCGAAAAATTTAGTGTTCTCGTGGTATAAGCGGGTAAGACCGTGCAGCGCAGCTAGTGTTTACATATTTCTTGGCTTGTATTCGACACGATACGATATAAATTAACCGACTTGAAAAATAAAGAGATTCCATTTTCGACTGCATTAAAACTGTCCACTACCACTTTTGGAACGCCTAATGCCAAAAAATATAATGTTAACGCACCTAGTCAACTCATTAAAAGCCTACATTTTCTAGTATAAAGTTTTAGGCATAATAGTGAAACAATGTCCTTTCGTGACCTTGTTGCCCCCATAGGAATAATAAACATAATCCTCTAGGCCAACGGGCATTTTTTTGTAAGAAGCTTTTAGAGCTTTTATCATAATTCTTACTTCTAGAGAAAATAAACTCAAATGACTTAACATATGTATGTATTATAAATACCGTGTGTCTGTGTAAGCGAAAAAAAAGCTTTTCAGTCTGATTATTTTTTAACACATGTTTTCAGGTGCTTTGTGCTTTGATATTTGTATCACTGATTCTATAATTTACATTTGATTAAAGTTCCAAATAGCCTCATCCTTATGGTATTTGTGAAATTCCCAATTACTTTACGTTCATGCCACCAAGGTCAAAAACAACAATATTTCTCACAGTTACGAATAAAAGTAGCTAATGTCACCGCCGCCGCCGTATCACCATGGCAACCAGTAGGCACATTAACGAGTTCTTCGCCTTAATTAGGATGAGTGTAACATGATAGCATCATTATACGGATCCAAATGTTTCCCTTATGGCTGAGCTGCGGCAATGTTTCATAGAAATAACGAGATATAGTTGCGTAGGCAGGTTATTCTTATTTTCTATGTGAGGAGTTTTTTTTTTTAAGTAGGACCGAAAAGTCGCTTCATAACGCGTAGCTACTTTCTTCTTTATTTTATTGACGTTACAATAATAATAATAAATATCAGACAACCAATCTAGACAAATCGATGTAGTCCCAAATTGAGCTCAAGAAGGCTTGTGTTATGGTTACTAGATGATATACATATGTACTTAGATGGATAAATATATACTTAAATACATAGAACTACCATGACCCAAACACAAATATTCTAGTTCATCACACAAATATTTGCCCTGGCCGGGATTCGAACCCGGGACCGCCGGCTCATTAGGCAAGTCTCTACAAACTGCGCCAACTGCGTCGTCAATATTCAACTATTTGTCAGCTATAAGCGGTTGTCTAACTTACTGACGTGACTGAATGGAAATGCAGACAGATCTGTTCACACAGCAGATCTGAACAGCCGGGAGCGACATGCCTGTTCGCATAAATCGTCTATCTTGATCCTCACGGTTAGGTAGTTGGTTTTCCTGCCTTCCACACATTTGGCCATAGGTAAATTATATGCTTTGGAGATAGCCTAATATGTTCGAAGAAGCATGTAGGAAAAAGCCGTATCATCTATGTTGAGTTGCTTTAAAATGGATTGGAGGTCGTTGTACAAAGTGTACCAATGTCATCGCATAATATGTTGCATTTATTTATCGTATGGTGAAAAATGTACACTGCGTGCTTACTTAAAATATATTACAATCCATGTATGTGGATATGTTGCATTGTTTATGCATGTAAAATTAATTGATTAGTCCGTTCTACAAAATATACCAATGTCATCGCATAATGTGTCCGCAGAATTTCGGCGCACATCAGAAACAGTTAACAGAATCAGGAGCGTTCATTTGTCACACTGACACATACCAACATTTTTTTACAGATACTCGTATATGCCAAAATAATTATAATTTAGGATGTCGCCGTTGGCTTATACGTTATGGAGGACACAATCAAACATCATCATACTGAAAAGCTGTTTGATGTTCAGAGGTCCTTTAAAATGGAGTGCTACTTAAGTCCATTCTACAAAGTATATCAATGTCATAACACCTACAAAACGGGTTTACTCACATCGTAGAAGTCGGATATCTCTCTAAATTCTAATCGGTACGTGATTCATAATCAGGCGAGCCGATCAGTCGCGGCGGCCGCCAACCGAGCATTGATCGCATAATGTTTGTAGAATCTCGTCGCTTCCATATAGTGAAAAGCTGTATGGTGTGACTAAGGTGCTTTAATGGATCGGATAGACCGTTCTACATTATAGGAATGCCAAAGTTTCGTAAAGTAATTAATCCGAGTTCGGGTAGGCACGTAACTCAAAGCCTCAAAGGTCCCTGAGTTACCGCCTTGTACTGCTACGGACGAGTGCTCAACCAGATAATCGGGAAATTTCCTGTACAGTAATGCCAGCTATGTAATCGTACAGTACGTACAATACAATACATGTTAACATAATTCGTCTATCTTGATCCTCACGGGACGTAGAGGCGATTTTACCGCTAAAGAGCGATCTCATATTTTTCTGCAGACGGAAACTCATTGATACTGTCGAAAAGTGCGAGTGAATTGAGTACGCAGTTGATAATAAAATTATCGAACCAGAAGGGATACTCCGATGATAGAAATTCGACCGTCGAATAGTGCCGTCCCTCTCGATCTCCTGTCAAAGTATATTTGAGTGAGCGGAACAGTACTGTACGACGGTCGAATTTCGAACATCGGAGTATATAGCCCTTCTGTTCACAAAATTTCATTAGACATGCGCATACGGGTATGAAAGACAGCCGGACATCCGTACATCCGACATAAATTGTTGGGCCCACTCGGTCAATAAAACAACGCAATATTAACAACTTCTAACTTTTTTATTTATAACAAGGAAGCGGCCGCTACTTCGTTCGCGTATTTTCATTTCTTCACCGTAGACGGATAACAAGTACTTTTTAACCGTCTGTGAATATCCAGCTATCCCTGTACCAAATTTGGTTAAAATTTGTCCAGCCGTTTCGGCGTGATGCGAGGACAAAGGCAGACAAAAACAGACGGCGCCAGGCTGGCACAGCACCGCGCGCCCATACAAAACAAATGACGATCCTGCATCATGTTATTAAAATTTTCCTGAAATCATGACCCGTCTCCATAGAAATAGTACATTACTACAGACGCCGGGAAATTAGGGCTTGCCGGCTGAGTAGGTATACACTGAAGGTCTAGTGATACGAAGCCGGCAAGCCCTTTTCACGGCTAAGGCATGTATAGTGCTTTTCTTAAACATATGCAATGAAATAAAAAAATGCACCACACAAAAAACATAATTCAGCTGTTCAGCCAGTTCATGAACACAGAAGCCATGTTAAAAAAGCATTTTTAGTTTTCCCTCCAATCCCTCTATTTTTTTTTTCTTTAATAAGTCGTCCACGTGTGTAGTGTTCGAATATTAGGGGCATTATACACAACCTGATAATAAGAATCTTAATTTCTATAATAAATAAAATAAAGGCAGAGGATTTTTAATATTGTCTATGGTCTCTGGTGACTTACGTATTAGACATTTTTTTTAATTTATTCAACATATTGAATCATACAAATTTGTATTCTTAATATCAGTTCATGTGTACTAGGCATTAACGCGGATATTGTTGGTCGGATGGCTGAATGGGTAGCCACTAGAAAAAAAATATATATCGGCTGTTCATAAACACAGACGCCATGTTTACATTAAAATTAAAAACAAATTACTTCCCGGCCTAGGCCTTCAATTTTGTATGAAATTCCTTTACAGTTCTCTCGAATTGTTCCACCCGAAACTTGACGCTTCGAAGCCTGTTGCGCACGCAACGCACTTTATGACGATATTTCATTGCATG
Source organism: Apotomis capreana (assembly GCA_947623375.1). Lineage (NCBI taxonomy): Eukaryota > Metazoa > Arthropoda > Insecta > Lepidoptera > Tortricidae > Apotomis > Apotomis capreana. The sequence continues at coordinate 20,620,237 of OX392506.1, forward strand.
TTTGAGAAAAATTATTTTCAAGACAAATCTTGAATTTTATAATAGTACCTACCTAGAAGATTCCGATATCAATCTTCAAATTTATCTAAATATTTCCATTTGTGTCAATGAAGAGCCAGGTTTTGCGTAGGTACCTTAATATATTCTGAAACTGTGAGCTCTAAGTTGAGGCACAGTCGCCTGAACCGAGTCTGGCCTGTTGAATATTCGATGAGTTTATAAACATTTCTACTCTTTACAAATACAAATACAAATACTCTTTATTGCACACCTCCAACATCAAGGAATATACAACACAACATGAGATACATTAAAACAACAGAGGTAAACAACAGGCGGTCTTATCGCTAAATAGCGATCTCTTCCAGACAACCTTTAGGTAGCGGAGTAGTTGAAAATTTACCTTTACTGAGTCGTATTTAATTATTTTTATAGCCCAAAAAAATATTTTCTGCAAAATACTTTCTTTTTGACCTATGATGGTCATGTTTACTACGCGGTAAACAATAAATTAATGGTAAAAAGGTATTAGGTATAGTAAAAGACGTATTCACACTATATTCTCAGGCACATTAATGTCTTTATTCCGTGGTCACACTGATATTACATAATAAAGGCGAAAGTTTGTGAGTGTATCTGTGTCTATATGGGCTTCAGTTCATAGAATTTTCATTTAATAGACCATTTTCTATTCTATTCTATTCTATTTTTTTTTAAATGGCAACCGGTCACAGTTAAGCGACCATTACTGCCAATGTCTCGTTGCCAATCGCACTCGGCGACTAGATAGAGGATTGATACCACGTTGTACGGTGAGTTGATAAAATCGTGCTTTTTGTAAAGTGATAGCGATTTACAAAAAACCACACGGACTATCGGGCCTTGACCCAGGAAGGGCTATGTACGCTTCAAGTTGAATTCTTCATTAGCTATTCACACATTCGTTTGATCACTGCACAATACGCTATCAATACTACACATTGAACGACAAAAATGAATAAATAACGAACAACAAAACCTAAACGCATGCGGCCATCTTAAGTCACGGACCGGAAGACCTAGACAATTTTCCTCGGAAGTCATACATTTTTCAGACATCTTGAAAATGTCAACCGATTGTCAAAATGTCAATAGATTAGGTTAGGTTAGGTTTGTGTTATACCATTTTCAAAATATTTTGTAGTTTCAGAAAAAAAGCTTTCGTTGAAATGAATTTTCTATGAAATGAAAATTTGGTGAAACGTTTCTCTATAAAACAAGGGTAAACCGTCTGTTTGTTTGTGACTTCTTCAAGCTCAAACGGCTAGACCAATTTTAATAAAATTTGGTTTGAAGGTAGTTGACATCTTGGATTTAATATATATAGGCTACTTTTGATCCCGAAAGCAGGTAATACCGCGGGGCGCAGCTAGTTCTTTTATGAAACAAAATCAATAATCAATGACTGCAATTTGAAATCCATTTACTTTTTATTTATATCCCATGTAAATCTTCAAAGTTATCTAAGTATTTCTATTTCTGTTAATGATGCGTTGCTTTCCGTTCCTTAATATAGTTGGAAACTGCATGTATTGTGAGCTCTAAGTTGGGGCACAGTCCTAGTCTGTTGAATATTCGATGAGTTTAACAAAATTTCTACTGTTTACTGCGTCGTATTTAACTTATTTATGGCGTAAATTTATCTTATAGCATTCTAGAAAGTTTATACTACAAAAGATGGTTTTGTCGTAAAGCAGTCTTCGCCAATCACCCTTGAGACGAACAAAAAAAAAACCGGCCAAGAACATGTCGGGCCACGCTCAGTGTAGGGTTCCGTAGTTTTTTCATCCTTCACAATTAACTGCTGTTTTAAGCCCGAGGTTTAAGTTAAGAAAGATTTTAAGCTCTATAAAAAGGTCGTAAACGCCCTAGAAACTGTAATCACTTATTACCTTCTGGAAGTCAACTTACGCCCGTTTAAAGAAAAAATATGAAATTTGGCAATAACTCAAAAACGGCTAGACCGATTTTGTTCAATATAGTTTTCGTTGAAAGTACTTATAAGGCCTCATTTCTTTGCCTCATTTACATGATTTTTTCCGAATTTTTTTGACCCGTGGTTGAAAAGTTAGAGGGGGGACACTATTTTTTTTGTTTTCGGAGCGAATATTTACAAAACTGCTGACTTTATCCAAAAATAATGTTAAGTGACCCCTATTATTTTTTCAAGACCTATTCAACGACACCCCACACATCAGTGTTGAAAAGCAAAAAAAATTCACCCCCACTTTAGTTGTTCGAGAGGTAACCGAAAAAGATTTTTTTTTTAATTTTTATTTTATCGTTCTGTCGGCATTATACATACACATACTCATACCAAATTTCAGCTTTCTAGTACTAATGATCACGGAGCTAAGCCGCGGACGGACGGACAGACGGACATGGCGAAACTATAAGGGTTCCTAGTTGACTACGGAACCCTAAAAACAAAGTTTTTTTTTTATTCCGTGGAAAAACAAGAGAATGTCGGGCCATGCTCAGTGTACCTAGGGCTCCGTAGCCTTCTTTCTAATAGTACATTACTGCAGACGCTGGGAAGAAGGGCTTGCAGGGTGAGTAGGATAGTGCAGCGAAGCCGACAAGCCCTTTTCACGGCTAAGGCATGTATTTGTATAGTGCTTTTCTTAAACATATGCAATGAAATAAAAAAATACACCACTCAAAAAATATAATTCAACTGTTTAACCTGTTTATGAACACAGACGCCATGCTTAAAAAAAAACATCCCGGCCTAGGACTTCAATTTTGTACGACCTTCCTTTACAGTTCATTTGAGTTGTGCCGACCGAAACGTGATACTTCGAAGCCTGTTATGGCGACATTTCATTGCATGTTTGAGAAAATATTATTCATTATTAGATAACCAGAAATAAATAATATGTTTCGACGCATTTAATGTACAAACTGTGTGAGTTAAGTCTAAGTTGAAGCGCAGCCGCTTGAACCGCGGTCCTGATCTGTTGAATATTCGAAGAGTTTGTAAACATTTCTATTGCTTACCTTTACTTCGTATTATTTAACTCTTATCGCACAACAGTAAGTTATTCTACAAAAGGCGGACTTGTCGTAAGTATAGCATTCTTTGCCAAGCAGCCTCGAGACAGAGCAAGAAAAAAAATTAAAATGTTGCGTTTAACACGAATCTCTGATGTTGGAAAAACTAGTAGTTTTTGGAGTAGTAGGGCCTCGTGCAGGGTCCGTCCGGATTATTACTACCGTCTTGCCTGCTAACCCACCGCCAAACAGCAATGTTCGCATTGTTGTGTTCCGGTGTGGGGGTAAGATAGCCGGTGAAATCTATCTTCGTCCTCCGGGTAGGCAAGCACTTGTGACACCTCTGGCGTTGCAGGTGTTTATGGGCGACGGTAATCGCTTTCCATCAGGCGATACGTTTGCTCGTTTGCCCCCTATGACATAAAAAAAAAAAAAAAAAGAAACTACCGCCAAGCCAGGCTAAAGTGGGACTGGGCCGGCCACATCTGCCGCATGCCATGGCCAATGAGTGGGTGCCACAAGATGGGCAACGCAGGCCGGGCAGGCCTAGGTGGAGATGGCAGGACCTGGAAACATCCCTTAACGGCTGGCCGGAGGAGGCATCTGATCGGGAGCCGGGGGTGCCTTTGCCCAGCATTGGGACACTGAAACAGGCTAGTAAAAATAAAAAAAATGATATTGAAAGGCACTTTTCCTTCCCTTATCCTACTACAACCTTTCATATAGTTTCAGTAGCTATGCATAAAAAGTAAACAATGTATTTGCATTTTAGAACTTTCGGCACCTGGTTTTCCGCCTGGGGTGCTACTTAGAATTCTGAAAGTCTAAAATCATATTATGCCATCCCTCTCGCTCTCCAGTTGAATAATATTTGAATGAGTGAGACGGCATGCTACATATTTGAATTTTGAACTACGAAATAACTGCCCTGAACTTGGAATAGCTTTCCGTTCAGTATATTTAACAAGAAAAATAATGTTCAACGTACCAAGTTTAGTTTGAATTTCAATAGCACGTTGGTATGCAATTTCTCGACAACGTTGAAAATAATAGGGACGTATGAATATGATTATAATGTCTGCGATGTTTTTTGAATAGAGATGCAAAAGCTTGACTCTCCTGCTTACATAAGGAAGCGCAGCTGAATTATTATTTATAGCTACGTACTTATGGACGTGGCTACAGGCTTTCGTACAGAGAGGAGCTGTTTTTGTGCTAAATATTTTGAGAATGGTGAATCCCATCAAAAACATAAATGTAAAATGAGAGCCAAGTTCAATATCGCGTGCACTTCGCCGACAAAAGAATTGAGATCTGCAAGGGCGCCAAGTTCTTTGCCCTAAAATTTTAAGATACAAGGACATGCGACATACTCGATGCATTTATTTTACTTGGGGAGTAATTCAATATCAAGATTTGACTTGGCTAGTTTTCACAAACTAACTAAATTTTATAAAAGTAACATAGTCATAGTTCATTATCAAGCTAACAGTAGGTATAAGTAACAAGACGTACACTAACTTGCGTACTTACCTTTACGAAAATAGGTTAATGATTTGATTGATTTTGATTTATAATATAAATTTATATTTTAAAACTAGCCAAGTCAAGTCTTGATATTGAATTACACCCCAAGTAAAATAAATGCATCGAGTATGTCGCATGTCCTTGTATCTTAAAATTTTAGGGCAAAGAACTTGGCGCCCTTGCAGATCTCAATTCTTTTGTCGGCGAAGTGCACGCGATATTGAACTTGGCTCTCATTTTACATTTATGTTTTTGATGGGATATCATTACTTTTTGTACAGAAATTATTATGATGTGTAAATTACTTAATTATTATTTGTTAATTAGTTCTGTGTGCTATTCTAGTACATCTTTTGAAAGTTTTGAATAAACAAAGAATTTTCCAAAACGGTTAGTACGAATTGGATTTTTATGTGCATGTATGTGTAAGTGTGTGCGTGTGAGTGTATAGGTATGCTATTCTAGTATATCTTTCAAACAAAAAAAGAATTTTCCAAATCGGTTTATAAATGACAGAGTTCTGAGACAACAACCATCAATAATAATAATAATAAAAAAACATAAAAAAATCACTGTTTTCGATTTTTATATGTATACACACACAATTACTAAGCTGGATGCCAAATTTCACCTTTCTAGGTCACCTGGAAGTGGGTTAGGTTTTTGATTACTAGTGAGTCAGTCAGTCAGTGATAAAAATACCGTTTTTTGGACTTTAATATCTCAATAACTATTTAACCTATATTAATGAAATTTGGGGTTCTACTTGTTCTAAAGGATCTTAATACATAAGCCAAATTTCATTTTTTTATGTTAAATAGATTTGGAGTTATTGGGGGGTCAAAAGTGGCTCCAAACGGTTCGTGTAATATAACACACGGCTGCTGCTCGCCAGTTCCTGCGGTGAACTTGGCTGGACACGCTGCCGCGTGTCTAGATTTCAAGTTTATTGTTTAATAAATTCGGGCCGTCAGTGCGGTGGGCGTTATTCGAAATTTGCAGTGACAAACATTTCCTGTATCTTTCCTTTCAATACCATGCTATCAGGCGTACCTAACTATATAGGTACCTTAGGTATAATGCTGAGTAACGTGATAATTAAATGTCATTTGGAATAAACATACTGTAGCCCGGCTAGTTGTTGGGAGTAAAAGACGAACCCTGGTAATATAAACAATTATAATAAAACAATAATAACTATATTATACAACGTAAAAAATGTTAAGAAAATCGGTACTAATTTTTCACTGGCTTTATTGGAGCAGAGTGTGACTTAGACTCGGTACCTCGTAATACCACAGTAATAAATAATGATTAATTTTTAAATATATTATTATCATTAACTGTCATCAAGACACCAGTTGTTCGCAGTCGCAAGTCAGAACGTGACTGTGAAAAAAAAAACAAAACACCAGCGTCGAACGCCTGTATTTTTTAAATGGCGTTTGTAACCGGCCAGTGCTACACCATGAAGGTTTGCCGCGTTACAATATTTATAAATAGTGTGTTAACGCAAATAAAGCCGCAGGCTAAAGCTACTTTTAAATACAGAAAGAGGGACGTGATTACGTCGCGTGACAACCAAAGTTCCAGCAAAAATTGCTAACCCTGCTGTTCAAATCGATATTCCCATCTCAAAAGTTTATCTTCGGACCGCAATACATGGAACATGCAGTACATGATAATCATTTCGTTGCAAAAAATAACCAACGTCAACGAAATAAGTTATGTTATACTAGCTGCCCCGCGCGGTGTTACCCGCTTTATAAATTTTAGCCTATGTGTTATTCTGACGTATAAGCTATTTTACTGTAAAGTTTCATTAAAATCCATTCAGTAGTTTTTACGTGAAAGAGTAACAAACATCCATCCATACTTACAAACTTTCGTGTTTATAATATTAGGTGGGAAGCAGGGATGACAATGGGATGGGACCAATCAAAAAAAAAAAACTCCAAATTGGTTCAACGGTTTTTAAATAATCAGAGAACATTCATAAAAAAACTGGTGAAGTAAAAACCTTGCCCTGGCATCGGTTAAAATTAAGCCATGCTACAGTACGTACACAGTACATAGGTATGTATAGGTATGTTGATGTTTTAGTTTTGAAGCATCTCACGTTCTCTTTGTGCGTAGGTAACTTTGGGCTAACTTTGCATTAATAAGTAACTAAAACTCGTTTAGCATATCATAGACGAAAAGTTTCCCATATGAACCCATATTAATTGATTGAAATTGAGTACAGGTACGAACAAGTTAGAATTCGATTTTAATTACGATAACTAAAATAAATGCAAAATGCGAAATGGCTGGCATCCGAAAAGTTGCATTAGAATTCAGTTGTTTTAAATTGCGCAATCTCATCGCGAAGCGCGAAAATTCACCTGTAATTATTTAACATATAAAACAAATGAGAATTCCGTATTGCATACTCTTTCAAACTAAAATCGAATTCTTCAAATCGGCCGGCTTCGAGAAGTCGAAAAACTTACATAAATAAAAATATCCTGAGCAATAGAATCTTCTTTTTTTGGAGTTGGTTAAAAAAGGGAGGTAAATAGAAAGATTTTGAGGCTCATCTCATATTCAGTAGCGAGCCGGTTGAGCCGCTCCCGGCGCCATTACACATACGCCGACTTAAGCGAATGCGGAAAAGGGACTTTCACGGCACACGTTTCTATGTATGTAATATACATTACTATTAAATAGTAGATTGTTAACCAAGGGTAGAAAGTTACCCATTGCACCCGAGATATTTCTGGCGCTCGAACGAAGTGAGAGCGCCAATAGTTCGAGGGTGAAATGGGTAATTTCACCCGAGTTAAACACTCTACTTTTCATTTCGACTGCGAGGAAAATAAAATACTACACTCACATGTCATGAGTGAGTTAAATTAATGTCCATGTTATTTTTAACCAATAATCAATAAAAGACATGGTATTTATATTTAATCTCGTGTTCCCGCTTTTTCTATTGCAAACTTTCATTATAATTATTCTTAATAGAAAAAAAAAAATATATATACGTACCGCCAATATTAAAAAAGAAACAAATCCAATGGTTTCAAATTTGTTTTTTATTTAAATGTATGATTCTATCAATAAAATGAGGGACAGAATTATATGTACGTATTATAAATATAATAATACATACATATTTATATTTAAAAATAATTGGATATAAATAAATATATCTAACCTTTGGAGATTTTTTTTAATGGCCACTTACCACGGCCGACTAGATTGTACCTAATTGAGTTGGTCACGACGTGCATCTAGATGGCAATAGTCATTGACTCCATGGCAATTAAAAAAAAAATTACTTTCCACCCTAGGGATGGAAAAGCTATTTTCCACCCGGCTATCTACTTATGAAAATGACACTTTCCGAACAGGAGAGATGAAAACGAATAATAGCATTGCTTCGAAAGTCGGATTACAAATCGTTACCACGGAGAACATAAAACATAAATAAATAATAAAAGGCTCTAGCTTTTTATCTTCGCAATGGCCGCCTGAGGAATTAGCCTAACTACATTGGATTTTATATGCATGTAATATAAATTATTATCAAAACAAATAATAGCATTGCTTCTGAAGTCGGATTACAAATCGTTACCACGGAGTACATAAAACATAAATAACTATTAGAAGGCTCTCTCTTTTAACAACAGCCGCCTGGGGAATTATCCGTCGTTGGATTTTATTAGCTGTTTGTGTAAAACGGTATAATAATGATTGTAAGACGCGACGATGCGACCGACCATTGCGTTTGACTTGCTGCACATTGCACGGATTGGCGGCGCGGTGCACCGTCATGGTGGATCATAAAACGTGCGTACGCTCTGTGTATGACTGAAATGGTGGATTTGACCAATAGAATGAATAGTGTACAGGAAAAGATTTGTATACTCATCACATATTCAGTACTTCAGTAGTGAGCCGGTTAAGCCGCTCCCGCCGGCGCATGGATCCCGGCGTTATTACACATATTATATATAAAGTACTTAAGCGAATGCGGAAAGGGAGCATTATAAATGTCCTATCACGCCACACATTTTAAATTAACACTTTCGACACCAACAACCCGGTAGCCGGGCGCTCTGCTCGTAGTAAGCTTTCGCTACATACGGTTTTTCCCATCTTATCGGCTACGAGCGTAGCCCGTAGCGCAACGCGGTAGCGAATGCGTATGCGTGGTAATGTACGTAGTAGCTTTGATAACAAAATTAGTAATTTCGAAGCGGGTCTCCTCGTTACATATACCTATTTGTTAACTCAATCGATGTTGATAAAGCATAGTTAATGCAATTTTAGAAAAAAATTACCAGATTTAAATAAATCTATATAAAATTTGGTATAAGTTTCATTATTTGTATGAAATAAACAACTTTATGATTTAGTGAAATTTGACTAAGTATGACATACCTACTTAGGTACAATTATACTGAACAACGTTTTGGTATTATATTATCCCCGATAAGTTCGGGATTGTCCTGCTCTCGGAAGTCAATAAGCTACAGTAAAAATAAACAGACAGAAATATAACTATGAGCTCAACCGATAAAACAAAACTTTAGGGTGAAACTAGACGAGCGTAATTTGAGTCGCGTAATTTCGGTCGCGCCATGCATCATGTCACGTGATCACGTTACAGTAAGTACGCGACCGAAATTACGCGACACAAATGACTCTCGTCTGGCTCGTCACCCTTATTCGCTACATCTGTATTTGCTTTAATACCTAGTTTGTCTGTGTTTTACGAGTATAGATGGAGTATAAGTTATTATCTGTAGGAATATTTACTCTAATTAAGCCAATAAATCAGATGATGGTACTGGCCTAATAGCCATAGCCATTTCCTTGCGCGCATAATACGAGTAAATGTGAGGAAAAACATTGCCTAATGAAAGAGTAGGTAATTCAATTGCATGTTAATAGACCTTCCTCACACATAATGAGCTTAGCGCCTTTTTTGCGAAACCGGCTAACGGGCAAGATTGGCGGAAAGAGAACACAAACACTTTCGAAGTTTGTTTTCTACCTACGCTCGACAGAGCGTCCTTTACCTAAAGGCTTTTGTACTTTTACTTACTATTCTTTTATTACAACATTCCTTTACAGCCTAATAATATACTTACAATAATTTAATGCCGATGATTGCTGCAGCATATGTAATTCGAGGTTTTTTATTGGTTGTCATATACAATTATAAAACTCTAGAATCCATCCCCTCCTCTATGGTTCCGATTCAAGGAAAAAACTTAATAGCGCAATACAATGCATGTTGGCGTTTGGTTCGTATGGATGTTGATTACAGCGTCATCTATTGGTAGGAATGTCTTTGTGAATCTTCCTTTAAGGGTCGGCCGTCGAACTTACTCGTCCATCTATTGCTTCCACCAGCCTTCGGACATCGGGTGCCAAAACAGATTGCATGCGAAACACAAATAAAATAAGCTCAGTAGAATGAAAAGTAATTGCCTCACTGTACCAGACACGGGCAGTTTGTATTAGATGGTATTAGAGTTTTATTTCGACACATTGTTTATGTCATTACAAAGATATTTTAGAAATGTATATTGAACAGAAAAATAACATAGGCATGATAACATAACAAAACAGTAACAAACGATCGAAGAAATGTTGCATCTGAGAGACATTGAAAGGCTGCGGTAGACCACGGCTCTACCTTCCGCTTTTGTACGGCCAACTCGTGCCCCGCTCATTGCCAGTCGTGACGTTTAAAAAAAGCCGGTCAAGTGGGAGTGAGACTCTCGCGCCGAGGGTTCCGCACGAACTATGAAAGCATTGCATATTGTTCTAATGAAAAGATAAACGATACTGAGTGACGAAATTATCTTTACCGTCGAAAAACTGTTTTACGCACTTTAAATAAAGACTAATTTTTTTTATGATTTAATTACAAATGTATTGTTTTAAGAGTTTTCCCAATACTTGTAGCATAAGACGGTATTACTTGCCAAATTTGATAGTTGTAGGACAACGGAAAATACCCTACAATATTTCTTTTTGAGAGTCTCGAAATATACTTTTTTTGCGGCATACACGGCGGTATTTTCTTACTTTAACTTAGAAGTTTGATTTTTTCACAGCTACAACTGACTGTAGACCTTAGTATATTATTTCAATTTCAACTCCATACCTCCACGCATTTACGGACGGACGGATGGACGGACGAATGGATAACAAAGTGATCCCTTCCCTTTTGAGGTACGAAACCCTAAAAATCAATAATACACAGTTCTCAGGATTTGAAGGGACCAAAAGAGAGACTTCTGTTTTATTACATGTAACTTAGTAGAGTAATCGACTCAATATACCGGTGAGGGCATTCAAGTTCGTCGGACACTAACAATTAAAGTGCCAGCATCCAGGAAGCGGAAGCGGAAATATCTAACGACGTGTCGCAACTTCGCTGGTGTAGGGTGGCCAGGGTTTAATGTGTGCCGGAAATAACCGAGTGGTTCTAGGAAAGTTATGATTACGACGCGGTTGGCTCAGTGACGACGCGGTTGGCTCAGTTTGCAAGCACCTGCCTACTGAGCGGTGGTCCCGGGTTCGAATCCCGGCCAGGGCAAATATTTGTGTGATGAACTCGAATATTTGTGCTTGGGTCATGGTGGTTCGTATGTATTTAAGTATATATTTATCTATATAAGTATGTATATCGTCGTCTAGTACCCATAACACAAGGCTTCTTGAGCTTAATTTGGGACTAGATCGATTTGTGTGAGGTTGTCTGATATTTATTTATATACATATTTATATGATGTCTACTGTTAGAAATTTTGATTGCGTTTGAAACTGAGTTACGGTAAAAGTATATAATAGATTCCTAAATAAAATTCAGTATTCCATGGAAAATATCATGTAGGTACCAATTAGGAAACGTAAGTCAATCAGGAATATAGTTTTCAGTTAAATAACAGGTTTTCAGGTAGCTATGAATTCATTTGGTGATCCATCTTTGTTTGTGAATTTCGATTACCACGCTGCTTTGTTAAAAAAATATTTGAATAAGTATACACGTTATCGATAAGCTAACAATGGCATATCGTTTGACGCAAAACAAACAATCAATATTTGCCTTGTCCGGATGACAATTTTACTTCGTTTATCGTGAGTGATCCCCCTTTCCGCAAAACCCAAAATGGATTCCGGTTGCTACCCTTGACTGATCTATTTTTAAACAAGCCAGAAAATGCACGTTTTAGTCAAATGTCGAAAGCAAAATAAACTGTTTCGGATTTTACCTAATCTTAGGATAGAAGGAATCATGGAGCTAACGCAACTAAGGCAATTACTGTACAGTCGAGTTCATTTACATCTACACAAGTACACACTTACGAGAACAAAAATATCTGAACACGATTTTATGCTCCTGACAATAGGGTCGTGTTCAGATATTTTTGTTCTCGTAAGTGTGTAGATGTAAATGAACTCGACTGTACCTATTCAAGATCTGAACTGATCAAGTCTTCCTTGATCGTTTTTCATCGAAAGTGCAGTGCAGGCAGTCGCCATAAGCTGGATTCAAACAGTTTTATTCCAAGAAAAACCCTTAAATACTCTCGGATAATTAGGTCCAACTATTATGGGGTTTTGACATTACTATCCAAGAATAAGTGTTATTTTTGGTATAAAAATTCAGTCGAATCCAGCCTTAAACGGCATTTTTAAGGAGAAGACATAAATAAACTCTCGACATTTCGCTGGCCCAATATAACAGGGTTCTATGTTACACTTTCAGAGTAGTTAAAATTAGACCTCTGACATGAGTCATGTCATTATGATAACGTTTAAATTTATTTATTTATTTAAACTTTATTGCACAAAACAAAAGTCAGTACAAATGGCGAACTTAATGCCAAATGGCATTCTCTACCAGTCAACTATAGGGCCAAACAGAGATCCTTCAAGTGGGTGCAGAGTAGAGAGTTAATCGTTCAGAAAGCATCTAAGATACAAGTGAATAAATGTATATTATATAACTTTAGCATAAATACAATGATACATATATTTACATACTTTAAGATGTATTTCAACTCGTCAAAAGTGAAACTTAGAACCCTGTAATATTGAGCCAGCGATTTTTCTACAACATTTATGCAACATTTTTGGCGCTGAAACCAAACGCAAGCATATCTCACTTAAATACTTGAAACGTAACACGAGCCTCGTGAAAACTCAAATGAGCGTCGGGAACTCAAATGAGTTAATATTTACACGCGATGAGATTCGTATAAATTATTTAAATTCAACATGAGCCTCCTAACTTTAGCTAACGAGGGAAAGAGATGGCGAACACCTTTACCGTAAGGATACTGGGCTCTCGATAAAAACTTGCCTGAGGTTCTAGTAAAATGCTAAAAGAAAATACCCAAAAATATACATCCATATTGACCAAAATCATAACCCGCCTTTTTTAGGGTTCCGTACCCAAAGGGTAAAAATCAGGACCCTATTACTAAGAATCCGCTGCCCGCCTGTCTGTCTGTCTGTCCGTCTATCACCAGGCTTTTCAAGAACCGTGATAGTTAGACAGGTGAAAATTTCGCAGATAATGTATTTCTGTTGCCGCTATAACAACAAATACTAAAAACAGAATAAAATAAATATTTAAGTGGGGCATTTTAGCATAAACTCCACTACCCAAAGGTTGTCTGGAAGACATCGCTCTTTAGCGATAAATACCGCCTGTTGTCTACCGTTTTTAATTTGTTTATATGTGATTTCTTGTGTAAATGTTTTTTGGTGTGCAATAAAGCGTACTTGTATTGTTGTATTGTATTGTATTAAGATGTTTCGAACTCATATGGGGCAGCGAGTTGCGTAGCAGCACGGATAGCTGCCCCTGATGAAGAGCTCAATATGAGTTCGAAACATATCGGGCCGTTCCTGAGAACTTTTACGTGAGTTTAAGCCGTTTTTGTAATTAATAAAGATGTCTCATCATAGTTCTAATAATATTATTATTCAAAGCCTTCCTAATGGACACTCCATCCGTTCCGCGTATGCCAGTAATTTGGAATACAAATACATAAAGAAGCTAGATATACAATTATATATGTACAGAGTACAATTTAGAGGGCGAGGTTAATTGCCGACTTCATCGTTTGATTTTATTAGATCCAACGAGGGTCAGCCGCCATGATTCAGGTCAAAGGGTACGCGTCTATCTGAGGGAAAATAAAACAAACCATTAACCTATTGATTTGTTTAAATACCCGAGCAGGGCCACTGTTTACGTAGGTGTGATCAATGTTGTTGAATTGTTATATCGGAGATCGGGAACTATGACAATTGAAACAACCGTATACCTTGACGACTCGTTTATTACTGGCTGGGCGGGTAGAACGCAGACAGTTATAATTACACCTTACATACATATCATGAATGCTATTAGTATTAAAAAAATTACACCAAGTTCCAGGGGGGTCATGCACGAAGGGTTCCGTACCATTATCTGTAAGTTTTTTGTATGGGAGCCCCCTTAATGATTTATTTTATTTTATTTTAAGTATTTGTTGTTATAGCGGCAATAGAAATACATCATCTGTGAAAATTTCAACTGTCTAGCTATCACCGTTCTTGAGATACAGCCTGGTGACAGACGGACGGACGGATGGACAGCGAAGTCCCAGTAATAGGGTCCCGTTTTTACCCTTTGGGTACGGAACCCTAATAAAAAGTTAGTTTTCTTTACCTTTAGGTACTATGAGTTAACGTGATACAAATCCTTTACGCAGTCGCTAGCGAGGACTGTCGATGTAAATGGTAAGTGTACTGAATAATATTGCAGCACACCCTTCAATACGTACTGAAAGTGTATTTTATATTCAAGAGACAAGATGGATGCAATCCTACTTTGAAAGCACTTGTGGCATATTAGATCATAAAACGTCTGCGGTAAACATTTGCTTTCGCTCATAAACTAAAATGAGAAAGAAAAGTTTCACTCGTATTTACACGTGTAGTGTAAGGTTTCGTAGCTTCTTCTATAAAAAAACATCGCGAAAAAAACGATGTGAGATTTTTATTTTCCTCGTAGAAAATTAGACATACTCGTAGATATACTGCAATATTCCTTTTAATTTTGTCCTGAGTCATGAGGTTCGATAATTTGAGATATTTTCTAGATTTTTAAATACCTAGATATTTGTAATTTTGCTGCAGGGTAGAGAATAAAAAACCGGCCAAGTGCGAGTCGGACTCGCGCACCGAGGGTTCCGTACAAACACTTTCCATCCCTAAGTGGTTAATTTAAGTTTGCACCTGGTATGTATAGCGCCCCATATAAATTAGGTGCAAAGTTAGGTATTAAAAAAAAAAATATGGTTTTCGTAATTTTTCCTTTATCTATGCTATAAGACGTTGCTTCGTACCAAATTTCAAGATTCTGAGTTCACGGGAAGCACCCTGTAGGTTTTGATTCCCTTGCAAGTGTCGAAAATTTGCGGCATAAACGGCTGTATCTTTTGATTGCGTTGGCTTAGAAGTTTGATTTTTTCACAGCTTCAAGGGACAGTAGACCTGAGTAATTGATATAAATTTCAGCTTCATACCTCAACGCGTTCCTGAGAAAAAGGGTCTTGATAGACGGACGGACGGACAGACGGACAACAAAGTGATCCTATAAGGGTTCCGTTTTTTCCTTTTGAGGTACGGAACCCTAAAAACGAACATCCAGTAAAGCTATCAACTTAATACCTCTTTAATGAGCCACAGACAGAAAACACATTAAAGTGATTATAAATAATGACACAAAGGTAAATTAAGAAAGAAAAATTGAATGCGATCCACTACAATCTAAGCAGGGCATGAACCTGCGACCTCTGCGACTCTGCGTACGTATACGTAGGTACTCTACATAGCCCTGCTTAGATTGTAGTGGATCGCATTCAATTTTTCTTTCTTAATTTATTTTTGTGTCATTATTTATAAAAATAAAAATTTGGTATTTCCACGTAAAAAATAGAATCGATAAAAAAACATTCTATAAAAAAATACAATAAAGTGATCTTAAATAAAAACATGAGATTGCATTTAAAATCACTAGGCAAACATTTATAAAGAATTTAAGAATGTTTCTTTTCCCAACACATTATTCAACATTTAAACCCTCCCCTCCCATTACATTACTCTTGTGCCACCGAATGTAACCGACGAAGAAATTTTTATTTTAAATGGCTTCCAGTAATATTATAGATACCAAAATATGCCATTACAGACGTTGAATTTTGCCCAGCAATCAAACATTTGCTGGCAAACAGAATTCTTGGCAGTTCTCTGAAAATATTTTAGAACGTTGCGTTTTTAGGGTTCCGCGCCTGAATCGTCATAGACGGAACCCTTATAGGATCACTCTGTTGTCCGTCTGCCAAGACCTATTTCTCAGGAACGCTTGGAAGTATCAAGCTAATATTAATAATTATCATATCTAAATAAAACAATTTAAACGGATTATATCGCGTATATTAATTATTTGAGCCTCCCTGACGTTTCAGTACCTTTACAGATACCGTTGTCAAAGGTTGACTGAGAAAAACACAAATTTTCTCTGTCAAAGTTACATTTTTCTCACGCGATATAATCCGTTTAAATTGTTTTATTTAAATGTGTGACAGTCGCGGAAACCGAAGAAAATATTAATTATCATATCTACCTAACCTATCATATACTCAAACCTGCTTCCTCTCTCTCGAAGCTGTAAATAATCAAACTTCTAAGTGAACACAATCAAAAGATACGAGATTTTAGCTGTATTTGTTGAAGGTGACAAGGAAATCAAAACCTAGAGATACTTCCCGTTGACCTAGATTTAGCAAGAAGGAATATCAAATAGCACTAGTAAATAAAAAGTTCTGAAAACCGTAAAAGTATCCATTCCAATAAATACATATTTTTGTGATTACAAACTTATTTGCACTGTGTGAACTAATCCCGACCGACTATGTCGATTTTTCCAACAGCAAAAGTTAAATTTTTTGAATAGTAAAATTTATCTTAACGTTTGTACGGAACCCTCGGGTGAGTTTGAGTCGCACTTGACCGTTTTGTTGTACTATTATTGTATAATATTACTACTGATTTGAAAACCCCGCCAAAAAATATTCGGATACTCAGTGGTTCCGTAGCCACGATTACAAAAAATTACTACAAAATTAATATTTCGGAGATCTGAATTTTCAGTATTTTTAAGCACTTAAAAACGCCTAGGTATAACTTGAACGCTGACCAAACCTAATAAATAATGTAGGTAGATACTATAGAGGGACAAACGTTCGTATTTCAATTATGGGGATCTATCAAAAATAGGTGATATTTGTTTCGTCAGCATTATCTTAACAAAATACATTATCCCCGATTAAGCCCCGACTTTCATTAAAAGGATAACGCAGGTGCTAGGGCATCTAATAGCGGTCCATTTTCAGGTATAGCAGGTACGTGAGAAGCGTTACACGTACATACTGAGGCCTAAATGTTAGGTGTAGTATTTGGTACACAGTTAGTTATATACATATGAATGGAGCGTGTAAATTAGTAACACAGTATGCAAAGAGACAATATTAACGGCACGATATAGCCTAATTAAGAACACGCTAGGAACTATACGTTTGTACATAATGACATTCTGTACGAAAGTCTCGTACTCGTAGATGGTCTAAATCCAGTACTCAATACTGCGTGTAGTTGTACATTTGAATACTGTCCATCTATGAGCCTACAAAACACAACAACAATGTTCCATTCTGTGATAAAAAATCGTATCTTTACCTGAAATTCGTAGTAAAATACTTTTTTCATCTCTCCTGTTCGGAAAACGTCATTTTCATGAGTAGATAGCCGGGTGGAAAATAGCTTTTCCATCCCTAGGGTGGAAAGGATTTTTTTTTTAATTGCCAAGGAGTCAAAGATTATTGACATCTAGATGCACGTCGTGACCAACTCAATTAGGTACAATCTAGTCGGCCGTGGTGAGTGGCCATTGAAAAAAATGTCTCCAAAAGTTAGATATATGCAAGCTTACTTTATTTACATCTAATTATTAAATATAAATATGCATTATATTCATAATACTTACATATAACTCTGTCCCTGATTTATTGATAGAATACATTTAGATAAAAAACAAAATAGAAACCATTGTATTTGTTTTTTTTTTAATGTTGGCGGTACGGTACGTATATTTTAATTTTGCCGAGGTTTTCCCCGGGGGCTACAGTATGCGGTTCTTCAAGAGGGGAGTAAATAGGTTCTTAAAGGGTCGCCAACGCGCGCGTGATGCTCCTGGCGTTGCAAGCGTTCATAGGCGGCGGTAACTTGTTTGCCATCGTCGTAGTATAAAAAAAAAAAATTGTTTACTATTAAAAATAATAATAATGAAAGTTTGCAATAGAAAAAGCAGGAACACGAGATTAAATATAAATACCGTGTCTTTTATAAATTATTTTATATTTTATTTTCCTCGCAGTCGAAATGAAAACTAGAGTGTTTAACTCGGGTGAAATTACCCATTTCACCCTCGAACTATTGGCGCTCCCACTTCGTTCGAGCGCCAGAAATATCTCGGGTGCAATGGGTCACTTTCTACCCTTGGTTAACAATCTACTATTGAATATATTTCTGAATAATACCACCTTAGTTGACCAGTTTAAACGACAATTAAACCAACCAGAATTGATCGTCTGCTTATTATCAAATTAAATTGAACAAATGAAAATGCGTCATTTATGAGTTTTTTTCTTATATTCTCGCAAGCGTCTTTATTTTTTATTTTATTTTTCGCGTCGAAAACGCTTCGCTATTAACTTTTTAAGCATCAAGCGCACTAACACAAGGTGCCAAGTGCGCAGGCTCCCCTTCACTATGGATCAGCCCTCGAACTTACTCGTTCATCTATTGCTAACTTTCCGGCCTCTACAACATTCTGCATTGTACTATGCAATGTCACTTGATGCAGCTTCAAAAGGCGATATGTCAATATGTCACTTAGATCGCAATATACAAAAATAAAAAGATTTTCAGAAGATTGTTCTATTTTAGGATATCTAGTAGAGTTGCTAAGCCGCGAAATTGTGCGCATCGGGTTACAAGCATGAAATTTCTACCACACATAGAGCGTTCCACGGTGATTATTTTCAGATGTGGAGGGAAGTCAGATTCGTCCCCTGTGTGGTGGGAGAGCGGAGTGAAGAGGACCAAGTACTGCTCTTTTTCTTTTTTTTATTACTGATCAGTTAAGGCTATTAGGGCTTGTGCGACATCGTTTTCGTGTAAAATAGATAACAGCTATTATTTTTTCATGTAATTTAAGAATAGTTTCATATAAAAATTTGGGTTTAATGCCGAAAAAGTAAAAATCACAACAAGTTTTTTTTATTCATAACAATAAATTAGTTATCTATCCTGAATATTTACAATTTGAAAAAATATTTCTAAACAGCAAATTTAATGTTGTTTTTAAAAATGTATACATATTTGGCACATCTAATACAAAAAGTACCTTGAAAAAAATGTTGATGTTAATGGTCTGTGATATTCATTTAATATTCATTTATTCATAACATATCTATAACTTACAGCTAAAGCCAACGCGTTACAGATTTTAGCCTAAAATAATTAAATCTAAGGGTAAAGAACACCCATTTAACATAAACATAACTGAAACTTATTCTAAACACTACAAATAGGTATATATATATAATATATAAAACTAGATATAAGGTAAAATACATTTTAAGATCGTTCTAAGAACTTTCTGCATTCATTCATCACGCTTGCAAACCTGGTAGCGAACACATCGCAGTGTGGAGCTACGCTGAGCATAGAGTTGAGGATGGAGAGCGCGCTCGGAATGGGCGCGTGCCGCAGCAGGGCTGTGCGCGAGGGGGGTGGCGCCAGCAGGGGTGCCTGGCGTAGGCGCAGTCGGGCCGTCGGCGCATATAGCCTCACCACCTCCCCTACCAATGCCGTACACTCGATATTGCCGCGGATAATGCCTAGAGCAAATTTAGCGATTGCTAGATACCGTCTTACTTCAAGCGTTTCGTATTCTAGCACCCCTAACAGAAATAAAGTCGGGTAGAGATAAGGGTAGTAAGTGTACTGTCTCATGTACAAGCTCCTGAGGTACTTTTTCTGTATTTTCTCTAATATCAGGCAATATTTAGCCTCGTGTGGGTTCCAAACCGCGGCGCTGGATTCGAGCACGCTCCTCACCAAAGCCGAGTAGAGAACCCTGAAAGCTCTCGGTGTCAATTGTTTGGAGTTCCTTAACACAAAACCCAACTTACTAGCCGCACTTTTGGCAACTTTATTCACGTGCTCTCTAAATGTGAGTTGCGCGTCGAAAAAAAACGCCAAGGTCACGCACCTGGGTCACTCTCACGATGGCTTCACCGTCTAGGGTGTACGGGTAGTGGCGGGGATTAGACGCTCGCGTGAAACTCATCGTCTCACATTTCTTTACATTAAAATTAAGCTTATTTAAAATGCTCCAACTATGCACTGCGTCAATATCTGCCTGTAAGTCTCTACAATCCTCCATAGTAGTGACTACTTTAATCAGTTTGACGTCATCTGCAAACATCATTACCGTAGAGCTTCGCACCTGTGCAGGAAGATCATTGATTACAATGTTAAAGAGCAACGGCCCTAAATTTGAACCTTGGCTTATACCCGAGGGTGTCTCGTATGACTCAGACTGATACGGTCCATATTTGACGAATTGTCTCCTATCAGCGAGGTAACTCCAGAATACCTTGAGCAACCTCGGCACAAACCCCATGTCGGCCATTTTCTTCAATAAAACGTCATTATCTACCCTGTCAAAAGCCTTTTGAAAATCCAAGTAAATCAGTGATGTTAAGCTTAGCCTGCGTGTTCTAGTACATTTTGCTAAGTCGCGAAATTGTGTACATCGGGATACAACCACGAAATTTCTACCACAGATAAAGTATTCTGCGGTGATTATTTTCAGATGTGGGGGAAAGTCAGATTCTTCCCCTGTGCGGCGGGAAAGCGGGGTGAATAGGACAAAGGAGTCCTCTTTTTCTTTTTATATTACTGATCAGGTAACGCCAGTAGGACTTGCGTCGTTTCGTTTTCGTGTAAAACAGATATCAGGAATTAATTTTTCATGTTATTTATTCATAGTACCATATAAAAATATGGTTTTATTTCCGAAATTGTAAAAATCACAACAAGTTTTTTTATTCAGGGAGATAAATTAGTTATATTTCCTGAATATTTACAACTAAAAAAAATATTGCAAAATAGCAAATTTAATCTAGTTTCTAAAAATATATAAATATTGGGCACTCTTCATACAAACAGTAACTTAAATAAATTGTTGATGTTGAGTCCCTTAATATTTATTTATTTATTTATTTATTATTTAATGTATTTAATGAAGCGAAATAGGATGCGTTCGGAGATTTACATTGGTTATGCCGACATAAAGATATATTTTAAGCTACTGTTTGTATGAGAAGTGCCCAACATTCATATATTTTTAGAAACCAGATTAAATGAACTTTTTGAAATAATAATAATAATTTGAAAATGTTTACGAAATTGAACTAATTTACCTCACTGAATAAAAAAACTTGTTGTGATTTTTACCTTTTCGGCCATTACACCCATATTTTTATATGGAACTATACAAAAATATTATAAAAAAATAATTTCTGATATTTGTTTTACACGGAAACGATATCAAACACGTCCTGGTAGACTTAACTGACCAGCAATAAAGAAAGAAAAAAGGGATACTTGGCCGTATTCACTCCGCTCTCCCGCCTCACAGGGGACGAATCTGACTTCCTTCCACATCTGAAAATAATCACCGTGGAACACTCTATCTGTGGTAGAAATTTCATGCTTGTAACCCGATGCGCACAATTATGTTAGAAAACAGCGGACTAACAACTCTACTAATCATCCTAAAACTAACCTGTCGCTTCGCTTCATACATATACGAGTATGTATAGGTAAGTTACACACAGAAATGTTTTCGACTTCGACCTATCTTTATTTATCATCAGAATCTGTCTGGCTCCGTAAATAGGTACAGAAACGATTACATAAACATACCATCTTCTTCTTTGACCGTGTATTTTATTATTTGATCAGTAATCGGATCGGAATAAAATTAATTCCTTCCAATTCTCAGCTGTGACAGATGAGCCAAATGGGCGAAACTTAGCCCGTGGCTAACCAAATCTGGCTTCACTATCAAGCGCTTACTAGGTTTCTAGGCGTATTTATTCTAAGCCTGATCCATATACATAGTCGCGGTCGATGCCTAGGAGCATCATGTACGAGATTGGTCGGAGGTGTTTGGTGCAAGTAAATTGAACGTCGACGGCAATCGAGTCCGGGCTCGCACGACTGCACCCTGCCGAGTCTAGCACAGCCTTAGTGGCCTAGTAGGCGTATTATAATGTTTGTGTTTATCGCTCTGTAGATAAATGAAAAAGAATGTGGCCATGTGGCATATAGGGCAGACATAGGTGCGAAAGTTATAGCCCAACAAAGTGTTTTCAACCCACGACATATTGCGGATTATCAGTGGAACTACTTTATTTTACTGGCAACGCCAAATTTTTGGTAACTGACGTTGAAAGTCAGTGAATGTCACTGATGTAAATATTCCGCAAATTTCAAATAATGTTTGCATAATAAAGCTAAAACTATCCACAGTGAAGAAAGTCAAGCTTTTTTCAATAAGGTTTCAATCGTATTTATTTCGCATGAAGAATGAAGGATCGAGCAGCATTCCGGTAAACTATGTTTTGAATTTGGTTAATGACAAATCCTTGACGAATTGCTAATGAGGTTTAATATATGACCTATGCTCATTATTGCCATATCAAAGCTGTTTGTAGCGCCACTATTCCTGGGCCGGACCGATACCCTGTTAGGCTATAGGTATATCCAAAGAGAATATAACACTGGGTATATCTATAGTGCCCCGCCCACACAACCCCCACTAGACGGAGCATGTAAGGCGACCCGCGCGCACCAACGATATGGTACGGCAGAACATTAAAGTATCAACACGGCGGCCACCGTTTAGTTGCGTCCTTGTTTATGATCCATGCGTACGTCAACGAAAAAAGAAATTAAATAAATAACATGGTAAATTGTAGTGTTAAGTGGTGTAGAGAGACCTCATAAACATGAACGCAAATAAACGGTGGCCGCCGTGTTGATACTTTAATGTTCTGCCGTACCATATCGTTGGTGCGCGCGGGTCGCCTACGGGTCGCCTTACATGCTCCGTCTAGTGGGGGTGGTCTGTGGCCCCGCCTGTAAGATATCAATCCTGACATCTGTCAACTCAATACATTTTAAAACGTAGAATCGACTTAACCCCTCGTATGCACAGATTTGTGCGGGATATTTGAACCTTACATTAAAATATCAGTTAGTTTCAATTTTATTTCTACAAATGTATGACATGGCTTACGAGGGGTAAAGGTTATAAAATGTATTAAGATCCTCTGGAATGGAGCTGAACTGGGTAAATGAATAAATTACTCTCTTTAAATTAAAATGCACTTCTTTTGGCGTTCACAAAGACGCAATCAGTTACGCTCAATTCCGCTCTGCTTCACTGGACAGATAGCCTGCACCACGATAAGCGGCCAATATTGGCCCGCAGGACCACGGATACCTACGCGCATTTGGTAGTGCGGCGTTACCGCGACGGAGTTCGCGCCTAGTACATATATCGTAGGTATATTGGAACTTTCTTTCACAAACATGCCAAAATAAACTGATTATACTGTATAATGCTAGGCATGGCACTGCTCACTCGTTGAGTTTGACGATCCACTGCAAATTTTACGTGCCGGGATTAAAATTCGTTCGACACTGCGTTTTGAGTTTATGAGCCTCTTACTGGGTGTGTTTCATGTTTTTAATCCAAATCGCTGTATTTTAAAAATCTCATATTTTTTCGTGCAAAAAGTGGCAAATAGGTAAACGAGCCTCTTGGTGGGAATTGGTTGCAACGTCAGAAGAGCCCATGCGTAGCCCACGTTTAAGTGTTCTCGAACAAGAACCCTTTAGAAACACCCTAGAGCGCAACAGATAATTCTCTCAACTTTCGAACACTTATCTTAGTTTTAGTCTTTTTTACAGCAATAATTACCTAGAAAGGTGTTCTTAAGGATAGACGCCACTCCAATAAAGGAATAAGTTCTCGCCCTTTACAGTTATTTTGTATTTCAACACAAGACTGCCTTTAGTAGTCGTTAAATCTTTCGACGTACCTGGCCTTCAATGGAGTTATCTCAGTTTAAATTGTTTTGTTTTTACGAACTGGGGCTAAGAACACTAAAGGAGAGAGTAATGGGCCTCCCGAAGCAATGATATCGTTAAGAGGAAGGTTGCGACGATTTACGACATGTATTTACAAGGCTAGTACCTCAATCGATTAGGTGGAAGCCTCTTAAAGCTATTAGTATTTGAGATTATGTATGTATGTAAACGCTTTATTGTACACAACAACTGGTTATAAATACATTGATAACAAATGAAATATGTACAAAGGCGAACTTATCCCTATTAGGGATCTCTTCCAGTTAACCTTTGAGCAATTGAAGGAATGGGTATTCGAAGAAAATAGGCAAACTACACTGCGTACAACCAAGATATCTATATTATACTTAATAAAACTATAATATTAGTACTCGTATCTTATTCCAATCATGTTTGTGAATTACTTTGAGCGCTTAATGTGGACAGCTTGTCTGTGTATGTTAGTTACTTCATCACGCCAAAACGGCACGACGGATTTGCATTAAATTTGGAACAGAGATAATTTATACACCAAATTAACATATAGACTTTTATGAGACATGTAAAAGTGCCCTTGTGGCTTATTTACATAATAAAGTCCATTATTATTTCACTATTCCAAAAACTATGGTTCCCGTAGGATAGTGTAACGGTTTTAATGTGAGCGAAGCCCGTGGGCAAAAGCTAGTATACGATTAAATCGGTAATTTTTTTACATCTATTGTTCAACCATCAGTTCAAACATTTAAAAATCACAAACCTTTCCCGAATCAATCGTCACAATCACAATCGGAAACGCCAATAGTGCCCGGAGCATTCTTATTAGCATAAACCCACGTTGTTTTAACAAATATAGGAAAATAAACAAGTGAAGCTCGCCGCTTATCAAAACAAAATTAAGTACGGCGCTTAAGCGTATTTGCTTACTTAACCTAATCATTTTTAATAGCGTTTTCAATGGCCGAGGCCGAGTTAGCCGTAGAACACAAACACGGCCTAACAATAATAATGAGAGGGGAGAGCAAAGACTGAATTCCGGGATATTGCGGAACGAATTTAGCATCGACCCGCTTAATTAAGGCTCATCCAGGCCGGCTTCATGTGAAGCGTGTTGATCAGACTATTTAATAGAGCCTTTCCAGGAAATTTCGGCTGTTCTTCGGGTTGTGAATATACAAAATCAGCGGGCTTGTGGTTGCTTTATCACGCGATAAATAAGCGACAAAGCGTCCGTCACGTTTTGACAAAATCCGAGTGTGAGTGGCAGATGAGATATCCTTTTTTTTACGTGATAAACGCAATCATTATAGGCCCGCCAGCATTTTTTTGAATAATAGTGTACAATTAGAGTTGTATTATTTCCATATTTACTTAAAAGTACGGTTCGTTCAAGCTGCCTTCATAAGATCTGATTTTTTTGCGAAAAATACCTAGGATAACGATTTTCAATTAGTGGACTAACGCTTATAGATTTAAAATGTCAGTCTCAGCCCGTCACGTGAAAAAAAATAGCCTAACAAGTTTTAACTACTTGAAAAATACCCAAATTGTGCTTAGTACTAACTTATTTTGGTTACTAGCCCTCAGTTGGTCAGTCCTCCGATTTTGTAACTAGCAGCTAACATTTGGTCTACTATTAACAAATATTTTTTTCTTCAGTGCAGCTCCTGAAATTGATATTCAGATAGCAACCATCATTCCCCGTTTGCGGAAAAAATACCTCAACAAAAAGATCGCTGGCAATTTTAGCCTTTACGCTTTCTACGTAGCTTCAATTGAAGAGGCCTTGATTAAAAACCAATGAAACGCGCTTAACTCGCGTTGTTCTTTACGTAAGGATATTGCGTTTTCAGTGCAATATCTCTGTGTACAGAGCGTTACATTGAGCTCAGGCCTGAATCCCCTGTGTACATTAACGTTCCGGCGTAATGTTGATTTACTGAACTTGTTTACACAAACCTATATAACGTTTAGTTGCAACAACAGGTAGTCGGGAAACGATAACAGTCGTACCTTCACGCTCCGTTGCGTGGTTTTTATTAAATTGTTGGGGTGCCACTACCCTGAAATTTGTGTCTTTGGCAAATATCGTTATCGAAGTGGTTTGCGACTTTGTGCGAGTTTTCTAAAGTGTAGATAAAAATAAAAACCATTATAATTGACACGGTTCCATTGTTGAGGACAGTAAACAAGATCTTTACTAAAATGAACATTTCGTTGGTCGCGTTGCGATTAATTCTTAGCAGAAGGTTAATATTTGCAAAATTGTCCAGTACCTACACAAGCTTGAAGTTGTCATATCCTTTCTAGGGTTCCGTAGTCAACTAGGAACCCTTATAGTTTCGCCATGTCCGTCTGTCTGTCTGTCTGTGTCCGTCCGGGGCTTAGCTCTGTGATCATTAGTACTATAAAGCTGAAATTTGGTATGAGTATGTGTATGTATCAGCAGTTTTGTAAATATTCGCTCCTGAAATCCAAAAAATAGTGTCCCAACCCTCTAATTTTTCAACCACGGGTCAAAAATTATGAAAAAAATCATAAAAAATGAGGCCGTATAAGCACTTTCTTTCAATGAAAACTATATTGAATAAAATCGGTCAAGCCGTTTTTGAGTTAACGCAAAAATTCATAATTTTCTTTAAAATGACGTAAGTGCCGCGCGGTGTCCTTATACTTCGAAAGTTACACATATTAGTTAAGTGCCATACTGTATTAAAACATTTCGTTCAATCTGGCGCGTATAATCGATAAGTTCCAGAAGGTAATAAGTAATAACAGTTACTTTGGCGTTTACGACCTTTTTTATAGAGCTTGAAATCTTTCTCGTTATTTAAACCTCTATTGTGAAGGATGGGCAACTACGGAACCCTACACTGAGCGTGGCCCGACATGCTCTTGGCCGGTTTTTATGACTATACAGGCTTAAGTAAAAATATAGCAAAAAAACAGGATCCAGCGAATTTTACTCCTGTTTTAGAGATTCTACGATGAACTGAACTGGAATATTTGTGGCCATACACTAAAACACATTTGCATAAAAATGAACTTAGCAAGTTTTTCCCCTTACCCTTAAGAATATATAGGAGTACAAGACATCACTTTTATCAACACAAACAAATAACGCGAACGAGAGACACAACATGTTATGGAAACGATTCTATTTTGGGAGCCAGACAGAATAGAGACAAATACAGGTCGAAGGAAAACATATAAATTACGCACTAGGTATATTTTTACCGACGTGTTAGTTTCGAATAAGTAATAATCCTTTGAGAAATCTGGGGGCACGGTAGTGCCCCCGCCAAGACGAACAAAAAAGAAGGGGGCACTACCTACCTTTTCTCGAACCGTTTCGTCTCATATTCAAACCATCATAGTTTCGTCCCAGTTAACACTAGAGTGCCCAAATTCTCAGGTTAAGATGCAGTTAGCAAACATATAAAATGTACAAAATTTAATTGATCTAGCTTTTATACTTTAGGTTTTATAGGTACCTAAAATACGCCGATTTTGCCACTCACTCACTGACGTATCAAAACCTCTGGGGTACTTCCCGATGACCTAGAAAGCTGAAATTTGGTATGTAAGCTAGTATTAGTACACAAACAACAAAATAATTCTAAAACTTGGAACGTTTACCCCCCAACCCCTTAAACTAGGGGATGGAAGTTTGTATGAAACTTCCGCAAATTTTGATACTACAGGTCTGAAAATTGAAACCTATAGGGACTCATTGTTATAAATCAAATATACATTGTAGGACTTTTAAAAAATCACCCCCCACCCTTTAAATAAGGGGATGGAAGTTTGTATGGGTTTCCCATAATAGGGGATAAAAGTGTATATATATATGGGGCTAAACTTAAGTATTTCTTAAATACACAATTGTCTACTTCAGTTGACGCTCAAGAAACCCTACAGCCCAAAAAAATTAAAAAAACTAAAGCACCTTACAAAAAGAAATGAGATCCCACCAAAAACATTTCATGTAAAATTGACGGCCAAGACTCACATTCTCATAACGCTTTCGCTGTAAAAAAGTTATCAGATCCCAGGAAAAGCCAAGCCCCTAAGCCCCGACTTTACTAACCCCACCACCTTGGTTTAAAAAGTATGGCATCAACTGGCTTCAAGCCCCTAACCCCGGAGTTTACTAACCCTACACCTTTGTTTCAAAAGTATGGCTTGGCCGTTTCATAGACTACCGTAAATAAGTCTAGCGGACTGTCCGGCCCATATCGTAAGGAATTAAGTTTATAAGTATATATTATCAAAGACATAAACTGAGTTTCTTGATACCATATGGGCCAGACGGTCCGTTGGACTTATTTACGGTAGTCTATGAAACGGCCAAGCCATACTTTTGAAACAAAGGTGTAGGGTTAGTAAACTCCGGGTTTAGGGGCTTGAAGCCAGTTGATGCCATACTTTTTAAACCAAGGTGGTGGGGTTAGTAAAGTCGGGGCTTAGGGGCTTGGCTTTTCCTGGGATCTGATAACTTTTTTACAGCGAAAGCGTTATGAGAATGTGAGTCTTGGCCGTCAATTTTACATGAAATGTTTTTGGTGGGATTTCCTTTTCCATGAAATCACCATTTGGATCGATTAAATTAACGTAGTTTTATAGACATCGATTTATAAAAGCGAACGATATATTATATAATTGATTTGTTATTTGAAGTGTTTGAACTGCATCAAATAACTGAAAGTAGTCATTTAAAAGTAAATAAAAGATATCGCTGAAGCAGGGATCGTTACCGATACTTATTAAAATTAATGTTATCTTTTTAATTTTTCTAA
Source organism: Apotomis capreana (assembly GCA_947623375.1). Lineage (NCBI taxonomy): Eukaryota > Metazoa > Arthropoda > Insecta > Lepidoptera > Tortricidae > Apotomis > Apotomis capreana. The sequence goes on from OX392506.1 coordinate 20,648,931, forward strand.
CGCTGTTTTATGGTATTTAGGTAACAATTTATAATTTTGAAATTAGCCCCCTAAAATAGAAAAATGTGTAACAATAAGCGTAAAAACCGAAATAGAAAACCGGTTTTTTTATGAATCGAATGTTTGCGCGAAAGTAGAGATATGGCGATATTTCCGACATATACAGGGAAAAATACTAACTGGCTCAACAGATATTAGGAATTCGAGCGTTTCTAATGACATATCTATGCTGGGTGATCACTGATCAATCCAAATGGGTCAGTAGGGAGAAAACGAAAACTATAAGAGCTAGGGAAATAAATTTGTTCTTAAGAACCATGGCGTTGATTTTAGATTTAATAGAAACTCATTTTTTTTTTTTTATAAATCTTACACATAACCAGGATTTGATCCTGGTTATGTATGAGATTTGTAAAAGATAATAATGCAGTTTTTATTAAATGTAAAATTGACGCCATGGCTCCTAAGAACAGATTTCCCTATCTCTTATAGTTTTCGTTTTCTCCCCACTGAGCCATTTGGATTGATCACCCAGTATAAATATGTCATTAGAAACGTTCGAAATCCTAATATCTGTTGAGCCAGTTAGTATTTTTCCCTAGCATGTTTTTAATGAACCTATATCACACCGTAAATATTGCCCCTTTACATACTGTTAATCCTAATTTACTAATTTACACGCTCGACTCAAATGATATTAACAACTGTGTACTAAATACTAAGCTAATATTCAGAACTCTGTATAACGCTTCTCACGTACCGCTTTTACCTGAAAATGGCCCGCTATTAGACACCCTAGCATCTTCGTTATTCTTATAATAAGGACAGAGGCTTTCTTGGTAGACACACGAAAATGTATTTTGTTAAGAAAAAAGGTACACTTTTTTGTTAAAGCCCCATAATATAGATACAGATGTGCGTTTGTCCTTAGCGTACGTATTGGAATCAAACAAAAAAAAAACCGGCCAAGTGCGAGTCGGACTCGCGCACCGAGGGTTCCGTACAAACACTTTCCATCCCTAAGTGGTTAAGTTAAGTTTGCACCTGGTATGTATAGCGCCCCATATAAATTAGGTGCAAAGTTAGGTATTAAAAAAAAAAAATATGGTTTTCGTAATTATTCCTTTATCTATGCTATAAGACGTTGCTTCGTACCAAATTTCAAGATTCTGAGTTCACGGGAAGCACCCTGTAGGTTTTGATTCCCTTGCAAGTGTCGAAAATTTGCGGCATAAACGGCTGTATCTTTTGATTGCGTTGGCTTAGAAGTTTGATTTTTTCACAGCTTCAAGGGACAGTAGACCTGAGTAATTGATATAAATTTCAGCTTCATACCTCCACGCGTTCCTGAGAAAAAGGGTCTTGACAGACGGACGGACGGACAGACGGAAACAAAGTGATCCTATAAGGGTTCCGTTTTTTCCTTTTGAGGTACGGAACCCTAAAAATGTAAGGATTTTCTTAACAAAATCGTGCATGACATGCCAATCATGCAGACATGATATTTGTTTTCTTTTTTATCAGCGATCATGTTAGTCAAGCTATACTTCTTCCTGTTCTGTAGTTATTTTTTATAGTACCTAAAACTCTACCTCATAGTATGGGTTTACAAAGGGATTAAATAATTAAGGCATGTATTTAAACCGATATCTGTATATTCCCTTTTTTCAATTAAAATATTTGAAAGTTTCACCAAAAATACTGACTTGCACACTAATTATGCACACTAAATAATGCGAATTAAATATACTATTTAAAGGTATTTGCAAAACTGTTTTACTGGATATAAAAAAAAAAAACTAACCTAACCTAACCCGGCCGAGTCAGATCTTAGTGTGCAGTACGAGGATAATTTAGTGTGCAAGTCAGTATTTTTGGTGCAACTTTCAAATATATCCGATGTACGAACCATATTTTTGGTGTGAATTCGGTTAAAAAGGTCATTTGTATGAGTTTAAGTTTTTTTGTAGGGGTCGATTGCAAAAAAAATTTACATAGTTAAAAGCTTAGTTAACATAAATACGAGGAATCAATTAATTTTGTTTTAATTAAAGCCCTTAACTATGTACAATTTTTTTGCAATCGACCCAGGACATGTTCAGTTAATCAATTGTTTTTTTTGCACAGCATTAGTTTTTCTGGTATTCATTCAGTTAATTAGTGGAGTTACCTACTGTGCTGAAAAATTATAGGTACAGATGTGCATTTAATAATATCCCATTAAATAATAATGCCCTTGTAAATAATATGTGTGTATTAATTGTTAATTAATAATTGTTTTTGTGCGCCAAAAGGCAAAACATAGTGTTACCAAACTTTCTTGTCACCTACACCAGTGTAACCTATGTTTAACAAATAAACACTATTGACTATACAGCAGAAGCGATATCACACGAATAAAAATAGCACGTTCAATGAAAGAAGTCATATTATAATACTTAAACATTACAAAATCTATTCTGAGAACTGCCAGGAGGGGTCGGGAAGATTTAACGTCTCTAATGGCATATTTTGGTATCTATAATATTACTGGAAGCCATTTAAAATTCTAATTTCTTAACAATCGGTGGCACAATGGTAATGGGACGGTGCGCTTAACTGCTGAATATTATGTTGCGAAAAGAAATATTTCTGTGTTATTTGTGTTTGAGGTATTGTGATTAATATTTTTAAATGTTGGTAGTATTTACGCATTCTCATGGCTATTTTTGGCTTATTAATGTTTACCGTACTTCGGAAGTTCAAAACGGGCCAATTGAAGACTGAGAGACTTCCCGGCATGATGGATGGATTTTGCGATTTCATTAAGGTACCTGTCAAGTACTTACTTAATGAAAATAATGTTAAAAACAGGATTGCTTCTTATATCTCCAGTACTAAGTTGTTTTATTGACACTATTGAAAGTAAATGCGTTCAGATAATAAAGGTATTTTCAGCATTGTCTTGTATACGAAATAGTTTTTTCTGTCCCGGGAAATTTTAGTATGACAGTTCCGGGAATTCCCGGGGTTGCCATACGAAAATATCCCGCTTGAACTAAAGGTGGTAGCATTGTTAATGTGAATTTCAAGTAATTATAAGGTTAAAGATTCAGATTGGCGGCACCAGTTGGCAGCACCTTCGTTGTGCACGTTCACGATTCCGATTCTAGTGCGCAAAATGTTGAGTTAATAATCACGTTGACACAGCTGCTTGTGTTTGTTTGTGTCGTGCGCCGAACTAGCTCAATCGCCATTCGGCTATCCGTTTTGTGAGAATCATCAAATACAATAATTGTTATTGGGCTTGCAATGCGAATTGGACACGCCGAATTGGTTTCAATCAACTTATTGATATCTATATTTATACATGCTATAGAGGCCAGGCCTAATTCATTTAACATTAACATTTTGTCTTCTAGCCATATACACGGAGAGGAGTCATGAACGTACTGTCACTCCCGTGATGAAGAAGGTCACACTCATTTCTTACGGGACAAACCACGAAATCGCCAAAAAATATTTAATCAGCAGAGGCGGTTGTCACACTGCCGCCGCGTGTCGTTGCGAGACGCGGAGCTACGGACTCGCATGCGGAGACAACGCATCAACGTCCGAGTTTTCTCTGCATCTCCGTCCGGAGCTGCGCTGCACGACGTCCCGCGTCCGTCGTTCGTCGTTACTTCCGTCTCACGTTCATTTCACATTCGAACGTCAGAGTGAAAACAGTTCCTATATTTGGCGATAAAATGGAAACGGACCTTCTTCAGAACGCTGCGATGATACTTTCAGTTTGGTTTTTATACAATCGAGTCATAAAACGCAGAAAACACTGGGTACATCCCTATTTACAAACCAGACCTATAAATGGGTCTTTTGCTAGAGATTACCAAGATTTAAGGCAACACGAAGAATTTTTTTTTAATTTCACCCGTATGTCAACCGCGTCGTTTGATTGTCTTGCTTTTTGCACACGGTCACTATATTCGTTGCATTTCATATTCCAAATTGCTGGACGACTTTCAATTTCAAAAATAAACTTATCGATGTCGATATCCATTGCGCCTACGTCCTTCTTGAACTAAAAACGGTCCGGCACTGCGGAGCTCAGTGTGACATACCCTGCGGCACGCACCGCATCTCCGTCCCAGCGCGCGAGTCGTCGTGCGTCTCGCTCTTCCGTGCGTCGAGGCGGAGCCAGTGTGTCGTACCATGCGATTTTTCTACACAAAATCAAGATTCTACATACAAAGTTAAAAAACGCATCAACGGACGACGCTGCGAGATGCGGAGCAGTGTGACAACCGCCTTATCGATATGTAAACGATTGCTTACTACCCGACATGTATGGGGTATCTAATTTTTTACTCGTGATTTTTTGATTGGCTCACAGTGAAATTTGCTCAGTGTGGCCCTATCGCTCTCGCACGTGTCTCCTGAATGTATACATATATTTCTGACATATGTCACAAAATTAACCTTGAACCTTTCTAGGTTTGCTCGCTACATCATAAAAATCAATGCTTGGTTAAAAACATCAAAGTCAAAAATAACAGATGAAGTACATAATAAAATAATACGGTCACAACACAGTAAAGGTACGAAGGTGATGCTAATTATACGAATAATACAAATTCAGTTTAGCCATCGTACCTACGCAATTAATATATTTTAGGTAATCTACTACGGTTCCTAGAACCAAGCGGGTCACAAGACTCCCTAAAAATGAGATTGGACGAGTAAATCCGTTTGAGACTGACGCGGTCCCTTTATGAGGTGACCAGAGCAATGCCAACAAGCCATTAGTAAATGGCTCTTTTGAAGTATAAATGGATTTGTACTGATAGAGTATAAGGAGCTAGCTGGTAGACGATTAATGCTAATAAAATAAGGAATGTGTTAGATTTCACGTATTGACGGAGAGTCGACATAATGATTCCCTTGAAGGATGTATTTTATATAGACAGTGTACCTATATATTAAACATTGTGTAAATATGTAAATAAAGACGTTCTTTAGAACACCTTGTGCGTATTCCCTGACCCACAATTTTGGTGGTTTTTTTGTGGATTGAAATTTTTGTACGAACGTCAAGTCAATATAACCGGCAAACTTAATGTCGTGGCCATAGGCTAAACAGAAAAGATTATACGAGCATATACTAGCCGAGCGTCTCCCGATGGTTATTAAATACTTTTTACTCGACTACAGAGAAGCAAAAAAGAGGTCTATAATTATGTTTTTTGGTTCCACGTGGCAGTCACGGGCGACTTCTAGTAGTCAAAAAGATCTTACATAGTTACTCCCTATATGCCATGCATGGGATGATGGAGATTCCAGCAGATACGAAATCAAACCCTTGAAAACGATCCAGATTGGGCAATACTTAGGGATTGTCCTTTTGGTTGTATTAGGTCCATCATTATAATTATAGAGAATTCACTTACATCCATTAGGATTATAACGGGTTTTCACATGAGCTTCCTCATTTCGGATTACATATAATCCGTGAGCTTTTTAATATTAATCCAGACACATTTCCATATTTGCCATTATCCAAAATGTTTGTTTACGGACTAGTGGAAAAAGGCTTGCTTTCCAACCACCTCACTCAGAAGCTGTGAATATTTTAAGAGAACCGTAGATCTGCTCGTCGACTGGGAGTTTTGACAGTTCCGGTGCCGAAAAAGCGACGGGGTAAAGAAGTATAGAACCGTTTTTCAACGATTCATAATTTATTTTGTAATGAAATCGTGGACGGTATTAACAGGCAAACGGATTATGATGGTCATGATGATTTTAACCAATGTACATGTATACATATATAGTGGACGGTGTTCGCTAAAACATACGTCATTTGATGATCAGAAGGTTTCCTTTGGCAGGATGAATCTTCTGAACACTAAGAACATTTTAGGAAGGAGAGCCATCTTGAATGTCAGTGCTGAAGGAGCTATGACGACATTTATTTTTTTATATGGGATTTTGATATTTCGTGTTCTGTGTCCTATCAAGTGGGTTGGTAACATAAAAATCGAACATAAACTATTTGTCGTAAAATGTACAAATATGGTTCTTACATTAGGTATTCAAAATTCAGAGTATTATTCTAGGTGCGTTTTGTAACCTTCATTCATTAATATACTCTTATGTATTACTAGTAACAAACGCTGAAATTTCCCCTACATATTACATGACCTTGATCCCTAGTTTATTGCATAATATTTAACAAAGAGAACAGTCGATAAAACTAAATCTTAAGCGACTTTTAAAGATAAAAATAATAGTAAGCAATTAACCTTTGAACATAATGTGTATACCTAACTATAAATAAAACGTGGGCTCCAGATCGGTGCTGAGCGGGAATGTGCCCAGGACGCTGGCCGCATTACCACGCTGGATAGCCAGGGCTATTTTTTGGCATAGGTATGAGCCAGCCCTCTGGTCACCCGTCGCACCCCTAGTTTTGAAATGGCTTTCAATAGAGTCGATATTTGGAACGAATTATTAATAATACCTACCGGAATTAATTACTTATATTAATTATACCATAATCCAACTAATCCAACAAATTGACGCAGGGTAAATTGATTCGGAGCACATACTATTAGTTATTCATGAAGTACTTTGGCTTATGTCATTCCATCAGAGCAGCTAATACATTAGCCACGACAAATGCTATCCTGCCGGCAGCTTAGCCATCATTTGGGTCATTGTCAGTTCAAAAAACAAAAGTTGTCTCTTCGATGGCCATGCAATAGTTGACAGCGTATGTGCACAGAATTTATGTTTTTAACCCGCAAGCCCATAGAAAGGGAAACGTCGTTTATCCCAATATATTTTTTATCGGAAAACTAGGCCTAAAGTCCTTAACTTTGTACGTGTCCACCGAAAATCTGACAAGGAACCATTTGCTTGTTTAATTCGATATTTTGTTGCGGAATACAATTTAATAATTATAATATCGGTCCCGAGCGAGCGAAGTCTCCTGCGGAGGACACTCCTACGGAATAAATTTTTGGCCAAGCTTTTCAGCTTTTCAGCTTTTTTTAAGTTGAAAAGCTGAAAAGCTTGGCCAAAAATTTATTCCGTATATCCGGATGCTGGAATGTTCAGTTTTCCAGATTTCCGGCTGTTCTCGCTTACAGGTTGCACATCTCAACCGATTCTCTTAAAAGTTTGTTGGTAGGTTCAATGAGATTAGTTTTACTAAGTTTTGCATTTTTTAGGGTTCCGTACCTCAAAAGGAAAAAACGGAACCCTTATAGGATCACTTTGTTGTCCGTCTGTCCGTCCGTCCGTCTGTCAAGACCCTTTTTCTCAGGAACGCGTGGAGGTATGAAGCTGAAATTTATATCAATTACTCAGGTCTACTGTCCCTTGAAGCTGTGAAAAAATCAAACTTCTAAGCCAACGCAATCAAAAGATACAGCCGTTTATGCCGCAAATTTTCGACACTTGCAAGGGAATCAAAACCTACAGGGTGCTTCCCGTGAACTCAGAATCTTGAAATTTGGTACGAAGCAACGTCTTATAGCATAGATAAAGGAATAATTACGAAAACCATAATTTTTTTTTTTAATACCTAACTTTGCACCTAATTTATATGGGGCGCTATACATACCAGGTGCAAACTTAACTTAACCACTTAGGGATGGAAAGTGTTTGTACGGAACCCTCGGTGCGCGAGTCCGACTCGCACTTGGCCGGTTTTTTTTTCAAAATTTCGGTGGTACGAGTAGGTATTTATTTAATCTTTATTGCACAAAAGAAAACTTATCATACAAAAGGCGGACTTAATGCCACGAGGCATTTTCTACCAGTGGGTTGGAAACTTAAAAGATTACATATTTGGGCCATTTAAAAAAAAACCGGCCAAGTGCGAGTCTGATTCGCGCACCGAGGGTTCCGTACAAACTTTCACTTATCCCATCTTACGAGGGGAGGTCAAAAAGTTCGCGGAATGGAGGGGATGGGAGTGGGGATAACCATAATTTTTAAGATAGCACTATTTGCGAACTCATTAAGAGTATATACCTTATTTCAGACTAATTAGGTCATTACTTTAAAAGTTATCATCGAGCAAGCAAGTCAATCCGGAAGAATTCTGCAAGTATGGAGCAAATTGAGTATCGAGCCGTCATCAAGTTCCTGACCAAGCAAGGAAAATCTCCACAGAACACCCTGATTGGCATGTCAGCAGTTTACGGTGATCATTGTCTTGGAAAAAACAATGGTTTACATTACAAATGGCATGGTCTCTTTAAACTTAGTAGAGAGTCCATTAAAGACGACCCTCGCTCGGGGCGGCCTGCTGAGGTCACCACAACATTGTCGAAAAGGTTGAGAAATTAGTATTGGAAGATGCCCGTCTGAAGAAGAAACAGCTTTCTACAATAGTTTTTAGTATCAGAAATACCATTTTGAGGATCCTATATGAACATCTCGGCATGGCTAAAGTTAGTGCAAGATGGGTGCCGAGAATGCTTACGCCGCATCAGCGACAACAAAGAATCGACGCGTCAAGCAGCTTTTTGGAACGGTGTGGCGAAGAGACTACGTCGGTTTTGAAGCGGATTGTTACTGAAGATGAGTTTTGGGTTCATCATTTTGAACCTGAGTCTAAACAGGAGTCAATGCAATGGCAATCATTTAATAAATGAATAAATGGCACAAGAAGGGTACCTACCCCACCACCTAAGAAATTGAAGGTGCCAGAATTGGCTAGAAAGATAATGGCTACGATATTCTGGGATTGTCAAAGTATATTAATGATTGACTACAAAAGCAAGGGTGTTGGGTGTTACTATAACAGGAGAGTACTACGCAAGATTATTGGAGCAATAGCGGCAACGTTTTGAAGATAAAAGGCGAGGAAAGTTAAGGGGGATTATATCGAAAAATAAAAATAGTAACGTCTTTGTATTCGATTAATAAGTCCGCCATTCCGCGATCTTATGGATCTCCCTTCGTAATTGGCCGGGTTGAGTTAAGTTTGCACCTGAAATGTATGGCGCCTGAAATGCATACAAACGAGGTGCAAAATAACGCAACCGAGTTCTCCAAATATGATGTTTGAAAAGGAGTATGTGACCTAACCTAACCTAATGGGTTGTATAAAACGATGTTTATAAAATCCTGAAAATATTATGGGTTTCAGAAAAAAGAGCTTTCGGGCAAATGAAAATTCGGTGAAACGATACAGCGGGGAAACAATGTTTCGAAGTTGCGACAGGTTACCCAGAGGGCCACCAATTTGTATTGTGAACTTTTACATTGCACTTCGCATATTACATATCACAACGACGCAAAATTCAAAATCAAATTAAAAATATTTATTTGCTAGGAATACAGTTTTATACATACAGTATTTTTTGTATCATATATTAAGCTCATACGGCATGCAAATATTTGAGCATATACATAGTAGTATATACACATTAAATTATATTAATATTCAATAGCATTTTCAATTCCAATAATCAGTAAAATTGTATACCTAATGTCATTTATTATCTAATTCTACATGTATCCAGAAAATATTTGACACTATAAAAACTATTGTCAATAAGCCAGCTATTTAATCTAGTTTTAAACCTTTTTCCCTGAAGAGTTACAATTTCTTCAAGGCTGCGATTATAAATGTCAATGCACATGTTATAAATTTTTTTTTGATATAGACTCAATGAAAAGGGGGAAGACCCTCGCTCCGAGTCGTTTCTGGTACAAAGGCTGTCCATTGCAATCCAGCGTGGAAATCATCTCAAGACAACTATCATTAGGAACCATCGAGAGGAACCAAAAGTCCAGTTCAAATTTCTTTTTCTTTACTTCTTGGAGGTTGGGACACATGCCAGATGTGCAGTTACGCAGGCCCACTTGCAAAGAATCAATTAAAAAAAAAACAGCGTGGAAATGCAGCGAACGTTATGGGCACCTTTGGACCAAAAATGACAGAGAACTTTGTTTTTTGAACCTTGTTATTTTTATAATTTAGTTTTAATTAAGTATAAGATATATTTATTGTACATATGTCACTATATTTTCCTTATCTTAAAACATAAATAGTTTTGATATATTGCTTCACGACATTGTGGTTTTAGTAGCGCATTCACTAGAATTATTTCTGTACCGAGTTTTGGTGCCTATTAGTTATTTACGACACACTTCATACTACCAGAGCCTCCGTACAACACAAATAAAGTATGCCAAATACTAACCGCGCCGGTAGCTTAGTTGACGGTGAAGTTAAGCGGATTACTTTGCTTGTGTTACAAACTTTTGTTGCTGAACACACTTTAATACCAGCTTGATGTACGATTGTGAAGTACAGAAAAGAAATATCCTAGTGAAGCTATATTTGCAACCGGAGCTAAATTTGACGTTTTTCTTTCAACCAACCAATTTTATGAATGCGACGATTTAAATTCAGTTATTGCAGCGGTTTACACTTACTTATGTAAAATTGTTTACACTCACGTGAAAGGAACGGTCTGACATGTTTCGAACTCGTACGAAGCTCTTCATCAAGGACTGCTACCCGTGAGAAAGTTACCGCGCCGCTGTACGGGTAGCAGTCCCCGATGTAGAACTGAGATTAAATGGCTCACGAAAGTTTTAATAAGATTATTGACAACGCGTCTGGCGCAGTTTGTAGACACCTGCCTATTGAGCCGGCGGTCCCAGGTTCGAATCCCGGCCAGGGCAAATATTTCTGTGATGAGCTCGAATATTTGTTGGGTCATGGTTGTTCTATGTATTTAAGTATATATTTATCTATATAAGTACGTATATCGTCGTCTAGTACCCATACCACAAGCCTTCTTGAGCTTAATTTGGGACTAGATCGATTTGTGTGAGGTTGTCTGATGTTTATTTATTATTTTTACAGTCAGCATCAAAGGTTTAATTTGACATAAACCATGACATACCAAGAATGTAACTACCATTGTCAGTTACTTTTGAGACTGACCGTACAACTCTGCAAGGAGAAAATTAAAATGGGTAGCACGTTGTCGTGACCTAGAACGTTAATCAATATGAGTCGAAAATGTGTTTATTTAAAAACATATCCAGTCGATACAGTTTCTGAATTCTAATTACATACTTTAACAAATTTCTGAATTCTAATTACATACTTTAACAAATTTCTGGGACTAGATATAGGGATCATTCTATTGACGGCTAAATCTAGTAGCGTACCCTCACAACTTTCCGACAACGTTTAATAACTGCCATGTTAAGGTAGATAAGGGCAAGGGATCGCGTCGTTGAAGAGTTTTACGTAGGTACAATATTACAAATTGATATTAAAATCTAGTTAGGGTTTTCGAAGGATTCAATGAAAACGAGATCTGATCATAAAAGGTATTTTGTATGGTTTATAGTTAGATAGCATAACGGTTACTTTTGTGAAGTATTTCAATATTATGTAGGCCTGTGCCAATTTTTAGGTTGTTAATAGTGAACTTACATATGTATAATACATCCTTTTATTTGAAAGAAAGTACTTATTTGGGTAATTATGAGCTACTAGAAGACGCCCATGTTCTTATTTCTATCCTTACAGTAAGTAATCTTTCTTTCCTTACATTCGACTTCTGTACGGTAGAATTATCCAATAACAATATTCTGATTCTGACTGTCCATCGTTCTTTTAAGATTTTACCTAGAATCATGACCCTATAAACTGATAAAATGTTAAAAGTTTCTAATACCATTAAGGTGAGGCTATTTCGGACCGAAATCCTAATTAAAGGTTTTAAGCCCTAATACATATATTCCTATCGCAAAAAATGGAACAAGAACATATACCTGAAAACATGTATGTTAATATTGCAATGTTAGAATCAGCCCAAAAGCTTTTTTTGCTTAGTTACCAAATAACCCCCTGGGTCCCAAATAATCTCATCTTACGGTAGTACAGATTATATATTTCTCCGAGTCTTGAGAAATGAGACCTGCGCCACAATCCGGATTCGAGAATCGATACTTCAAAAGCTAGGTCGTCTGAAACCCGCAAAGTGTTTAGGGATTTATTCTGGCAACCCAAGGAGGGTTATATCTATGATACGTCTATAGGACATCTTAACGCTGCCTGTTTACATGAGAGGAGTAGAGCGGAGTTGTCTAAAATGGACCAATTACTTCCTCAGATTGAAATGCACTTCTTTTGGGCTTTACAATGATGCAGCCTAGGGTAAAAAACGGGACCCTATTACTAGGCTCCGCTGTCCGTCCATCTGTCTGTCTATCCATCTGTCACCAGGCTGTATCTCATGAACCGTGATTGAGATTTCCATAGATGATCTATTTCTGTTGCCGCTATCAATAACAACATATACTAAAAACAGAATAAAATAAATATTTTAGTGGGGCTCCCATACAACAAACGTGATCGGTTGCGTTAACTCGCTTATGTTTATTATTGTTTGATTGTTTACTTTTATTTTTATCTTTACTTTTTTGTATAATAAAATATGGTCCTCATTGCCGATATTATATCCTTAAGGCCTTACCTGAAATGGAAATTTGTTATTTTATGCATCAATTATGATATGATATGACCTTGTGACATTATTTCGTTGTTATGTAATTTGGGCTATATACACCGTCATTATGTTTCCTATACCTATGATGTCTTGGCTAGCAGAACCAACATGTTTAAATCATCGAGGTTTTAAGCAAACGGTATAAATTTGTACGGAACCGTTGGTGGGCGAGTCCGACTCCGCGATGTCCGTGTTTTTTTATTCAATAATCACGATATAACGATTGAAAGATCGATTTGTGGATGGATGGAAGAGAAAATATTTTATTTTCCTGCTCGGATGCTGAAAGATTTTTCAAATTAAAGACTATAAATGCAGCGGTCTTTTAAGTTCATAATTAACATTATTTCATTTAACGTTCATTTGAATTATACGGATAATATTACACTACTTAACTGAATTGTGTTATCTATGGCACCCAGTAATGCTTTTCTGGCGACAATATAACATCCTTTAGCAGTGCTTTTTGATCATTAGACAAGAAGGCCTTAGTAATGCATTTCTTTACATTAGAGTTCGTTAACATGTAAATAATGTGTTACAAGTACAGGAGTAGAAAACTTTAAAGGACGCTACGAAAATGCTACGAACTCTACGCCGTAGTGTTGTAGCGACACCTTATCTCTAATCTCCATAGGTACATACTATAGCAACATTCATTCCGGAGTGCCCAGAAGATAAAATGGAATTGAAACCAACACGCAAAGCTCACCTTTCTTTGTAATGGCAGGAATTTTAATGATCCTTGTCTGAGGCAGACGAGCCTTGTTTCCACGTAATGAGTGCGGCCAAGGTAGTCAGGGGCGTAAAACTGGGTTCTTCTATGCGGAAATAATTAGGTAATCCGTCTTAGACATTGTCTTCTATGTGCTTTTCTTTGATCCCTAATTTGGAGACGAATTGTTCGACACATGTATAGGTAGACGGCTCATAATTACGATTATCTCATTATATTCTATAGAAGAGCATAATTTACGCCTGTATACTGAAGATATTTTTATAAAAAAAAGTGATGAAGAAAGTTATTTAGACGTAGCTGAATCATAAAATATTCTTTAAGTATGTGTGTGCGTATCTTCGTGCGTATATACGTATATACGTTCATATGTTTTCGCAGTCTTATCACCCCAAAACGGCTGGCAGGTGACTATACAGGGAATAGGCTACATTATACCAGACTAAGGTACAAAAACGAGGGGGACCTTTTTCTTCGCCGCGCAAACGAAGTTGCCTTTGAGGGCGCCTTCTACTAACTATATATTTTGTTTGCATATTGATTGAACCACTTACGAGAATTGGTCGTTACCAATACCTTCGGCAATATTTGGAGATGGTATAAACCCTCCGTGGAATGATACTTAACTTGAATTTTTATGCTCAGATGCACAAACCTTTTTATAGATTTTCTTTATGTAAAATAAGTAACCATTTGACCTCGATATCACCTGGCGTAGTGTCGATAAAGCCTAGAATGAAGCACGCTTGACTAGATAATGCCTATCCACTTTCAGCTTGAAGGGAAGCTACAATTATCAGAGAAATGTTCGTGGGAAGGCTTTTTTATCCGAGTAAGCGAAGAGTCGCGGTTTCAGCTTGGTCTTTTTGGTAGGTATGTTTGAATATCCATTTTCGGCGTTTCTCGCCTAGAGATCGCATTTCTCAAAAGATTGTAATATTTTTTTATGAGTTATGAGAGGTAGGTCAGTTTTTCGATTATTTTCAAAATAGCAAAGATTAGGGGTTGAAAACGTAATGGGTCAATTTCCCAAGCAGTATTTTTTGATGGCAAAACTGAAAACGCAGGTGCAGAAAGGTACCATTTTTTTTAGGATACAGCCCGCCATTGTCTACCTCGGGCAACAGCTAAAATTAAAATATCAATATATATAATAATTTAAAAAAATATATTTAGACCAAATTTCTCATCAAGGTGGGTTGTCCCCAAGCCGGTTTTGTTTGTAAAATGCCGGGTAAGTCAAATACTATGCATGACAAAGAAAATATGTTACCATTATTTTATTACCATATAAATAGGTAACGAAAAAAGCACATTACCCATTATATATCTCCTTTGTATACCCTTGAATAAGTGCATATACGTTTGTCCCGAGAAAACTTCTCATTACCGCCGACAATGTTTCGAACCGATTTATTTCCCAAATTTGATCAAGTACGCCCCCCGTCTCCCGCGCACTTCAAAGAATTTAGTCAAGCTGCGGCGCTCGACGAGGCCGGTTGTGTATAGTGGCAATACGTTGGCTTGTATAAACGTGAATATTTCATCGCTGTGGACAGGGGACAAAAAAAATTCATTCCGGAGTTTGTTATAGCTTCTTTCTTTTTTAACTGCGTGGTTTGAAATTTATATATACGAGGGGCGTCTGAAAAGTTCTAAGCCTAAGATAGAAAAAAACAATTTACACAAATGAACTCGTGTTTATTTTTCAATATAGTCTCCTCCTAAATCAATGCATTTTTTACATTTTTTATACAGTGCTTTTAGGCCATTAAAAAAATAATCTTCATTTTGCCCTTCAAAATGCTCCTGTACAGCCGCCTTCATCTCTTCGTCACTTCTAAATCGCTTTCCCCTCAACTCTTTCTTCAAATTATTGAATAGAAAATAATCGCTTGGGGCTAGATCTGAGCTGTAGGGTGGGTGGTCAATTTCGTCAAAACCAACTTCCTTCAGAGCACGCCTCGCAACATTAGCGGTGTGAACGGGTGCGTTGTCTTGCAAAAACAAAATGCCTTTCCTTAGTTTACCCCGCCTTTTCTCAACTATGGCTTGTCGCACCTGTCTTATTAGATTTGCATAATAAGTTCCGTTTATCGTAGAGCCTTTTTCTAAATAATCGATTAAAAGAATGCCATCACAATCCCAAAATACCGTAGCCATTAACTTAGAGGCCGACTTTTGCACTTTAAATTTCTTCGGCGGCCTTTCACCCTTTTCAATCCACTGCATCGACTCAGACTTACACTCCGGATCATACTGTCTGATCCATGTTTCATCAACAGTTACTATTCGGGAACAAACTTCATCTAAATCATCTTCGCACAATTCTAAAAACGCCCGAGAAGTTTCCACACGACGTACTTTATCGAAGGCCGTTAGCATTTTCGGTACCCAACGAGCACTGACTTTACTCATGTACAAATGTTCATGTAAAATTTCTCCGACTCTTTCTTTACTAATACCTAAGACCTCAGCTATTTGCCAAACCTTAATTCTTCTATCTTCTAATACCAGCTTTTTGACTTTTGCTACGTTTTCTTCGGTCACTACCGATATTGGCCGCCCTGAGCGGGGGTCGTCTTCGATCGATTCCCGTCCGAGTTAAAATAAGCGACTCCACTTTTTGACTGTGGCATAAGAAGGCCCAGAATCACCGTAAATAATAGCCATTTCCTCAAAAATACACTGCGGTGATTTGTCACTTTTTGTAAGGAATTTAATTACAGCACGGTGCTCAATTTTCGTAATATTCGTTGGTAATTCACACATGATGTACTTTTCCGTTGAATATCTCGAAACAGAATAATAAAAATGTGACATGTTATTTTTTAATAATTTGTTTTTAAATGGCCTTTCTAGTGGCCAGTATCATAAACGCATATATAACCTCGAAATACCTTAGGCTTAGAACTTTTTAGACGCCCCTCGTATCAGGTAAAGTATACTCGCGATTTCAAGAGTTGAATTAGTTTTAGTATATAGGGCTTACTTTATTTTTAAGAAATAAAAATATGTCGTGTTTCTCATTCCACCATTCTCATTCCGGTGTTTCCGGTGTAGTAAAATGGCTTTAAACCCCACCATAATGAGGAAAACACCGGAATGACAACAAAAGTAGCTTCACTTTTCATAATATTGTTGAAATAATAATATTTTTTTTATTTTGTTTTTAATACCGGACTAAGATATTTGTTTATATTATTATGTAATGCCAATATAATATATATTACGAATATCAAAAGTAAAATTACGTTCATAATATGCCACTTTTCTTTCATTCCGGTGTATGAAATTTCATTGCGGTGCACTTATTTTATCATCCTGGTGTACATTTATCATTCCGTTGTGTGTTTCATATTCGATCTCGAATATCTCGAAAACTATTTCAGATTTCAGGGTCCCTTTTACATATGTTTAATAATATAGTCTAAAGTATCTCTTCACATTTAAAAAACTCAAAAATAATAAAAAATAAAGAATCACACCGAAATGATACAAAAAATGCGTCTTGTTGAAATTAACCCTAATACAGATTTCAACCATTTCGACACAAATTCGCAAGGGTCACAGAGTCACTATTACTTGCTATTATTCATTTCTTACCCTTTTAATAAAAGTAGATATTCTCTAATCCGTAATTAGAGCTTGAAAGCCACATTTACTTTGTATGGAAGACCCATATCCAAATTATCCGGATCTTCCATACAAATTAAACACAAATTGTAAACCTTATTCATAATACACTGCCCGATATCTGTTTACGTCCATTTTAATAAAGCTACGTTAAAAGGAATCCCCAAGTTATTGTTCTATTATGTAAATTTCCTTTTTTAATCTCATTCACCCGTTCCGGACGCGGCTTGGCCGCCTGGCAATAAAAGAACTTAACTCGATTAAGTCTTTTGAATAATCGTTGAATATGATGACCGACGCGGCCTGAGGCTACCCTTGTTTTATTTTTACAGCGGCTACAAAGTTTTAATGTCCTTAAAAAATAATACCAGCCAGTTTTACTCCAGTCTAGTTACTGTTTTTCGTCCTCGTGAGGAACATTTGATTTTGATAATACCTAAATGAGAAAGTATAACATGCTTAATTAAAATCATAATTTTGCCTCATATAAGTGCGTCAGGAGAGCGTTAGAGCTGGGAGCTCATGTCATTCCATTCGTTTTGATGTTCGTCCATACACTGATTACTCACGAAATAAGGGTCGTTTCGACCCCCTTAATTAACCGGTGTTTGTACATTCGCTTCAGTGTTTTATACACATTTCGTTGCACAAACTTTCGCTTCAAATAAGTTTTCAATGGCGGCGCCGCGTCGGTAACAAGTCGGCGCTTTACCGCTATGAAAAATTTCTTAACACACATACCTGATTGAACATCAAGGGATCTATTAAAAAAGTAATAAAAAGGGAAAGGACTTACCCAAAATTATCGATGAGGCCACAAAGGCGCGGCCTTGGAAGTTGGACGAAGTCAGGAGAAGGCGGCAGAGGGGCGCAACAGGCGACTCGGACGCGGGCACTCACAGTTAATTATCAGGCATTTTTTAGCACAGGTTTATGTCACTTTTCAGTCAATTTACCGGTTTTTTCAGTAAGTTGTTTCCGCGTGCTTGGAGAAGGTAAGCGGCGTTCGTCCGCCGCTGACGCGTACTCGACTCTGGGGCCCTCGCCCCCGCACCCCGCGCGCCTCGCCCCGCTCACCCCCGCCCTAAGGCTTAGTATGAAATTCGCACCCTTGTGACATTTCCAACCTTTGTTCGCATAAGAGCTATTTGTACAGACAATTACATTCAACAAATGTCTGTGGGATCAGCCATAACAGTACACATTCTGGTTATGCTTCAATTATTCTAACTTACTTACTGATTTGTAAAAACCAATGTTTATATTGTTATATCGGATTCTTTTGTTTAAAATTTTGCGAGGTTTTTGCTCGGTAGTAAAGAAATGAAGCATTTTCCTTAGGGAGATTTATATTTTTCACATTTTCTTTATTCACCTCGCTAAGTTGTAACAATGTAGAATGTTTGTACATAATATAAGTATAGATTTTAAGACAACCAATTTCAGTTCCCGTTTATAAATATGTATTCTCCTAAACTTGATTAGAAATTAAATAACCTAAATAAAATGGTCCTCTTGAAACCTCGTTCAGCGAAATAGAAAATTCTACTAAAACTGAACATTACTACAAAATTTAGAATTGTTAGCTTGAATATTGACTGAGATCTTGTCACTGCAGTTAAAGCAGAATATATACTACTGGATAATTAATTGAATCAGGCGTTACTTTGCTAATCCGCGATAGTATAATGTAGTTGAGACTCGGAAATAATGTTATACGAGTAAATAAATTAACGAATATGTACAGTCAGCGGCAGAAGTTGCTACACACGTCAAGTGCTCAAAATTACCGACATTAGTCCGTCTGTCTGTCACCAGTCTGTATCTCAAGAACCGTGATAGCGAGACAGTTGAAATTTACACAGATGATGTATTTCTGTTGCCGCTATGACAACAAATAATAAAAACCGAATAAAATAATTATTTAAGAGGGGCTCCCATACAACAAACGTGGTTGCGTTAATTCATCACCTCATTTGTATCGGGCGCTAAACATACCAGCTGCAAGCTTAACTTAACCGGGTCATTTAAGATGGGATAAATGTTTGTACGGAACCCTCGGTACGCGATCGACTCGCACTTGGCCGGTTTTTTCATGTGTTGAATCAAAATTACTTTACAACCACCATCACTATGTAAGATTGTCATAAAAAATACACGTACTTTGCCGCCCTGCTGACCCTTGTGTAGCCATGACATCATCACGAGTTGCAAAGCAGCCTCAGATTCCTAAGCAACTGCTGAGGGTGTCACCGTGAAATTAGATAGATAAATAGATAAATAATACAAAAACAGTAACATTAAATGTCTTTCTTTCTTTAAGCAGAACAATTTTGATTATTAACTTGTTATAAAGCAAAACACTATAGAAAATCTAGACACACGAAGTCCGCCATGTTCGCGAAGAAAAACGGCGGCACTCCGGCCGTGGGTAATATTACTCGTACACGAACCATTTCGGCTCACTTTTGACCCCCTAATAACATAAATCTAACTAACCGACAGACATGCAAGTTCGTAAGTATTGTATGAACATCTGTTTGTTACCGAACCTATAAAATTCAATCAAAAATCTTACCGTTCACGAGATTTTGACGTCCGAAAATTACTATTTTTTCTACTCCAGTACTTTTTTCTGTCATTTATATGTCTGTAAAAGTCTATACTCTACTGCCCAAAAACACACTGCTAACCGATGGTATAATGTCGCCAAAAAAGCATCACTTAGTACCACAGATTACAAGATGACCAGCTGCATTCACACAATTTTCAAATAAAAAAAAAACTTATTGTACTAAGGCATTGCTGCCAACTTAAAAAAAAAAAGTTTTATCTTCAGTGCATGGATGTTTAGTATAGTGAACGTAACCTTTATGTATAAGTTTAATTTTTTTGACAGATGTTTAGTATGGTGATCGTATACCTTTATGTATAAGTTAATATTTTTTTGACAGATGGATGTCAATAAAAAAAAGTTTATCAGAGACAATTTTTCTTTTTAATTTTGTTGATTCCGAGCGGGAACATGTAATTATTTTCTTTGTTGTTTATTTGCATTTTATTTATGAAATGTCGAGTCGTAGAAAAAGTATTGTATGCAACGTTGTATAAGTAGGTCAAAAAACGCTCGTGGCATCTTTCTTACGATGTTCGCTACGCTCACATCGTAACCCATGCCACTCGCGTTTTTTGGCCCCTCTTATACAACGGTTGCATAAAATACTATTTACTACTTACTGACTCATTCATACAAATGCTTGACTACTTTCAGGTGACTTAGAAAGTTGAAATTTATCAACCAGGTAGATAATAGTGTGTATACAAAATATAAAATCTGATAATAGCAAAATATTTTTTTTTTTATTTCTCTAAGTATACAAATAGTTAAATTTCACTCCCGAACTAATTAACAGCAATAACGCCATTTATTGTACTTACATATCTAAAGCTGTGAGATAACTTAGCAAACAATAATGCTCTTCGTCAAAAACATAAATGTGAAAAAATTGGGCAAGTTCGAGTCCGACTCGCGCATGAAGGGTTCCGTACCATAATCTATAACAAGTTTGTTGTATGGGAGCCCCCCTTAAATATTTATTTTATTTTATTTTTAGTATTTGTTGTTATAGCGGCAATAGAAATACATCATCTGTGAAAATTTCAACTGTCTAGCTATCACCGTTCTTGAGATACAGCCTGGTGACAGACGGACGGACAGCGAAGTCTCAGTACCCTTTGGGTACGGAACCCTAAAAATGACAAGTGCGTAAACGGTATCGCTAATAAAAGAATTGAGATCTAACTGAAAACCAAGTTCATTTAAAACTCCTTAGATCACAACTCCTCTTAAAATTATTTGTAATGTTATTTTCCACTCATTAGTGCGACATGGCAAATGTTTACCTACTTTTAAAATCTGATTCAGACTATTCAGAGTACAACGTAAGCATGTCATTGTTAAAAATCTAGTCAAGTGGACACGTGTATCGAAATTAACGAAGCGATTAGAGTGACCTTTGTTCAGATCAATCAAGTAGAGAAATTGTAAAAAAGAGTCTCTATTGTCTCTGAAATAACATAACAAATCATTATAATAGGCGCTGTGAGCTACAGAGCTTTAAAAGAAGGAGCGTTCACAGTTAGGAACACAGCAGCACCCCTGTCAAGTCGGAAAAATTATCACCTCGGTTAGGTTACCATGCCAAGATGAAGACAAGGCGGGAAAAAGCTTTTTTTTATTTTTTTCTAAACTACAGTAAAATCTTAAACCACGTACATAAATTGTGATTTCCTCATTTATATCTTAGAATACACTTTGAATATGTTTTCTTCGAGACGTACGTATAGTTTTTCATATTACTGTAATAGTTAAATACTTATCCTTTATGAAAAAATTACTGACTGTTGAGTTTCTTTTGGCGTTTCTTCTCAACAGTGGTCTCCTCTTGTGAAATGCCGGTAGACTCAGACATGTAAAAGTGCCCTTGTGGCCTACTTGCAGAATAAAGTTCATTATTTCATTATTATTTCATTGATACAATACAAAGCTCAAAGCATAAGGAAAAAATTAAGTCCTCTGGACTCCCGGTCCCTTCCGCCAGGTTACGCATTTCAATTTTTCTTTGTTCTTTGATCATTGTATCAATGGTTTAATGTAAAAATTGTGATGTGTACCCACATAAAAAAATAATGAGACATTATAATTTGCATACATTTACAGAAAAATCTGTATTTTTACCTAGGAATAAAATAGGGGGGGGTCATTTCTACCTATAAACAAAAAATACAAAATAAAAGTAAAAACATCCATTCCCCAATGCCTATCGATGCAGGAATATTAACAAAAGAATATTTCTGTAACAACAGAGAAGTCAACGAGCACGAATTATAATCCCCATTTAGAATATCCATCTCGGTTCAGTGCCACTGAACCGAGATGATATTTTATAGATGTTAAAATATTTTGAGTAACCAACGAGTAGGTATAAATGTAAAAATGGTAATTTGTCAATTTTGAAGTTTCTCGTTCTGCGGGTCTATGATGAAAGCGTTTATCACGTGATAAATAAATGATAAAGCATCTGTATATCTGTCCGGGACTTTACTTGTCAGACTCAGCAATCTCAGCATCATCTGTCATACTCGCACCGTATTGTAAGGAAAGTGGTAGCATTTGCGCGACAAAAAGTCGCGTTTGCAAGATATGCTAGCCCCACTGACAGCTGCAGCACCTCTAGCACAACCTGTGACACGTGACTCTTTCTCGCGCGAGAATTAATTGCCTATCATTCTATTTTTCATTGTACTTTGAGAGAGTGACGGGCGATGCTATGTCGCGCGACAAGAGTCGCGAAACGCAGTTGTGCTAGGCGGGCTGTTCTGTTATAATCGACTATATTAAGAACAACATGAGCACCACAAAATAATGTACTTATTTCCTTTTTTTATATATGTATAAATACCGGTATCCCTGCGATACTGGTAATATTTTATACTGATATTGAATTTCGGTTTTTCGCTTATTATTTTTATATGATGTTGATGGGCTAATTTCGATATTCTAAATCAAAACCTAAATTTTACATCGAAATTTTATAGATATTTTACATTCCAATGAATTGAGTGGAATTCCAAGTAAAAACTCATAAAAACTACACAAAACGGAGTGCCTAACCATACCCCAAAACAGTTATTTATACTGGAGTGTCCCTTTTTATGCTAGTCGGAAAATTCCATTACCATGATACGGGTTGAGTATAAAAACGACATCGATAAGAAAATAACAAAAATAAATAGGGCAGAGGAAACAGTACCTTCCAGGGTCTGTTTGTACAGTTGGTTTCACATCCCGCCAATAACATTCTCCTCTGATACGAGGCTTCAGTGAAAGCGAAATACCAAAAAACAGGTCAAGTTCGACCCGCGCACGAAAACATACTTAATAAGCATTCAACCGTCAGAGCAGAAAACTTGGAAAACCATACATAATTTTTTACAGAAAAATTTTACATTTAAATTAACAAATCAAAAAAACATTACCAAATTGAAAATATAAACAGCACAGAAGTTATATATCTCAAGTTTTTTTTTTTAAATGATAATTCATCTTAAATATTAATTTGTCTATCAATATAGATGTTATGACTTTATCGCCGGGTTATTGACCACCAAATTATAAAATAACGTGGAAATGAGAAAATTACGTCGGAAATGTAGTTATTTTGCCGGGCAATTATATTTTTATTGATCGCAGAACACACATTTGGTCAAGGATCCTGGACGGAGGAAGGAAGGAAATACAAAACCATTATAAGTAATGGAATAAAACAAGACGCTGCAAAAAACATTGCGGGGTACTTTCCATCATGGTAAAAAAAAAATGGATTTTTAGAATCAACTCCACTACCCCAAGGTTGTCTGAAAGAGATCGCTCTTTAGCGATAAGATCGCCCCTTGCCTACCTTTTTTTTGAAATAGTTTGTATTTGATTTCTTGTGTAAATGAATTTTGGTGTGCAATAAAGCGTATTTGTATTGTATTGTAATTTTTTTTGGTAATGAATTACATGGTCTGTAAAGAAAAAAATACAGAAACAAACATACTTTATTTGGCCATTCTGGTGCAGCACGCCCTTCACCAGCCCTGTCGTGTTAATTTTAGTCCTGAGATATTCAATTTTTTTATCGCACGACAAACGTAACGTTTACACCTATCCTCGCTTTACTTATTATAAATAAGTATAATGTATCTAATAAACTGAGATCTTGCTCGAATAATCTAAGTAATACTAAAATATACTTAAGTATATTATTTAATTAAATAAAATCTAGATTTCTATGATCGCTGTCAGTGGCACGCGCCCTTCGTCGCGTGCGCTCCGAAACAGGTTAACTCTCTTACAAAAGTTCTCGTAATTACATTAATGTTTACGTTCCATAAAGATTCTATTTGCCGTGTACCATAGGCTTAGAATCGGGAATGTACTTACTCCGTATATTTGTGTTCGGAAGCCTTGAGTATGGGCTGATTTAATATCGCTGTACAGACCGATCGATAGGGAGGGCGTCATATTGAATCCAGTGAATGAAATCATTCATTCATTCGTTCATTCATTCATTCATTCATTAAGGTCAGTCGGGACAAGTTTGCAAGTGGGGCAAGTGCACACCTACCATATCTAAATATCGAAAAGTACGGGTGTGTAATTAAGGATAATAACGTTTCATATAATTTCACTACATATAACAACAATAAGTATAATTTCATGGGGTATAATTTCATAAAAAGACATTTGATAAAACGTTTATATTCGCAAGATAACCTAACTCTCCTCGCTTTGCACGTCGTCCTACCTAACCATGACTCTATTACAGTGTTACTTTTGTTTGAGCTTTTTGACTGTATATTGAGTTTTTAACCGTATTATAATGAAATGCTCATTATACCATGTGATATTATGACATATGTAATTATCACACATGCTGTTTTATTATTCGTTTATTATGTCACTTGATCGTTATACCTATTGACCAATATTAAAGCTCGATTTTCTCAACTAACCGTACAACGTGGTACCCCCTATTTTGTCGCCGTGTGCGATTGGCAACGAGACATTGGCAGTAATGGTCGCTTAACTGTGACCGGTTGCCATTTTTATAAAAAAATAGAATAGAATTATATCATAAGTTGTTATAGCGACCGTTACGCACCTGAAAAGTAGGTACAAGTGTTATATTAACGCCATCTTGCGCTTGCTCTATAGGCGCACATATCCCGACTGACAGTTATCCTATCGTAACTCCGAAACATTGTTTCCCATCTGTAAGGTTTCGCCAAATTTTATTTATTTATTTATTTAATCTTTATTGAACAAAAGAAAACTTATCGTACAAAAGGCGGACTTAATGCCATGAGGCATTCTCTACCAGTCAACCTTCGGGCAAATCAGGTAAATTGTGGGCGGTGTAACTAACTTAAACACATTTTAATAAATAATATTGAGATAAATACATGTATGAATTTTCATTTGTTCGAAAGTTTTTTTTTTCCTGAGACCCGTAATATATTCAGGATTGTATAAACATCGTTTTAAAATACCCATTAGGTTGTGATGAGATTTATTTTAAACTTATTCGGAAAAATTTATAGTTTTGGAAAAAATTGCTTTCGAACTAATAAAAATTTGGCGAAACGTTACAGATAGGATTGTATTTATGGTAAAGTTATACAATATACATTTATTCACTTGTATCTTAGATGCTTTCCGAACGATTAATTTTCTACTCTGCACCCACTTGAAGCATCTCTGTTTGGCCCTATGGTTGACTGCAGGTAGAGAATGCCATTAGGCATTAAGTTCGCCATTTGTACTGACTTTTGTTTTGTGCAATAAAGTTTAAATAAATAAATAAATAGGAACCAAAAAAAGTTTCAGATAGGTAACCCGACTGCCATTATGTACTGGGTTGACTGAGATCTTGTCACTTGTTTCAATTAAAGTTGAATATCTTGGAAACTACTGGTCCTATTTCCACCAAACATAGCTAAGAACCATCTCGACGGACATGTATTTCGATTTAAAAATAACCGCACTCAAATTGGTTCATCCCCTCTTTTTCGTCAGGGGTTAAAAAGGATTTCATTGTCCTTAGAATTCAAGTATATATAAAAGTAAATATCCGACAACCTCACACAACTCCTCCACACACTGTCGCACAGTGGTAGCATCTCCTTTAAGAATGGAATTTGATGTATTGATGTCTCTTTCTCATCTTCCTTCTTTATCTTCTCTGTTTTGTGGGAATAAATACTTTCTTCGTCGCCCGATAGACACTTACACCTACAGTCTAAACTTTCGAAAGTTTATAAAACAAACAAACTTTGCTTTTTTTACGTTTAATGAAATTGTATATTAGTTGTATCATATTTCCTGGACAAGACTTTGTTATTTTTCGTTGGAATAATTTAATTACATACAATTATACATAATAACTGGTTAATAACAGCCTAAACAAGGTTTATTGATCGCATAATTATTAGGTAGGTATTAAACTAAATAATGTATTCAGTCTGCTATTGGTTTTCAGCATTAAATTTCTAATTATATACCCTCAACTCGGTTCGTGCGTAGAAAAAATCATAGCCTTTTTTGTAATAATGAAAAGTTTGCCATTACTATCCGTGGATGCCTTAACAACACACAAAAAATAAAAATATTTCTCGTTTCAGTAACCTCTTAATTGAATATTTCACTTATTTTTTGTGAAATGTCTTCTAAGTTCATATTTGAGTAGGTATTTTCACGAATTCCCCATTATCCTCTAATGAGAATAAAAAAGTGCTGCCTTTATCTAATGTATATGGTATACCATATACATTAGATAAAGGCAGCACTTTTTTAGCAGCCTAGCAAGTGTAAGTCCAGCCCAGGGATAATAAAATAAAAAGCCCATTTATTCCATAACCAACTTAAACTATACATAGGATTTGTACAATTGTAATTATAATTTCATTTAAATAACTTATTAAAATATTTTCTTTCTTCCGCAATTTGAAATATTATATACTATATAAGTTTGGAAGAAGTAAAGGCCTCCTCCAATTCTTGCCATTTTACTCTATCTTGAGCTGCATCTACCCAGTCTGTTGCTACTTTTCGGATGTCGTCCGTCCAGCGAGCACATGGTCTACCGGCTCGTCTCTTTCCTTTCGGTCCGACCCATAACGTGACGATCTTTGTCCATTTTTCTTCGTGCATTCTTGCTACATGTCCAGCCCATCTCTATTTCGATTTTAATGCATACTCTAAAGCATCGATGCATTTTGTTTTTTGCCGTATGTTATCGTGCCGATTTTTTTCGAACAGTCTTAGCCCAGGGATTGTGGCGCAAAAAACATCTTTCATGCAATTTGTCAAGTATTTGTCATTAACCAAATTCAAAACATTGTTTACCTGAATATTGCTGAATCCTTCGTTTTTCTTTCAAAATAAATACTGAATCCTATTGGAAAAAAAACTGGACTTTCATCACTGTGGATAGTTTTGGCTCTACGTCTTATGCAAAAAATAATTTGGCTAATATTTAATCCTGTTTTGTCTTTATTTACTTCAGTGACATTCACCAACTTTCAACGCCAGTTATCAAAAAAATTTCGTTACCATTAAAATAAACTAATTACCACTAAAGATCCGCAATATGGCGTGGGTTGAAAAACACCCTGTGGGGCTATATATAGCTATAGCAATACGCTTGGCTGCGACAATCCGGTGAGCGTCTAATCCAAGCTGAACGATCATTTCTGATCAGCTGAAGTGGGGACAAGTGTGCATTATCCGTTAACTAAGCACCTCGAATATCTGTATGTTTTCTTAGACTATGTTTCCATTGAAGCTGTGTGAGCCGTGATTTAACCAAACACGCTGTTTAACCATACACGCTGTTTAACCATACACGCTGTTTAACCATACACGCTGTTTAACCATATACGCTATTAAACAATACACGCTGTTTAGCCATACACGCTATTTAAGCATACTCGTTGTTTAGCCATACACGCTATTTGACAATACACGTTGTTTATAGCCATACACGCTGTTCAACCATACACGCTATTTAACCATACACGTTGTTTAGCTATACACGCTATTTAACCATACACGTTGTTTAGCTATACACGCTGTTTAACCATACACGCTGTTTAGCCATACACGCTATAAAACCATACACGTTGTTTAGCCATACACGCTATTGAACCATACACGTTGTTTAGCCATACACGATGTTTAACCAAACACGCTGTTTAACCATACACGCTATTTTCTAGCAATTTTGGTCATTATCATAATTATTTTAAATACAAACTAACAAATTCATTGCGTTCGAATCCTATCGAATCGATGGAACGCATAATGCTGGCTTAATATCTCACGCTATTCCCTTCGATAGGACCACTTTGCACAGACTGCCGTAGCTTATCACCTATAGCTATAGCGTAAAGTCCTATGCATGCCTTAATTAATTAAATTTCATGTCCAAAATTCCAATTTCCTTGAAAAAATCCTTAACCAGTATTAGACTCATTTAAATAAAACAATTTAATCGGATTATATCGCGTATATTATAACTAATCTATAAAGGTTGACTGAGAAAAACACAACACAACCTTTGACAACGGTAACTGGAACTACTGGAACGTCAGGGAGGCTCTAATAATTGATTTACACGATATAAAAATTGTTTTATTTTAATGTGTGATAGTCGCGGAAACCGAAGAAAACAGTCGGTCTTGCACAACTATGCTTCGCAACTCTTGTCGCGCGACAAACGCTACTTCGTCACTCTCTCACATTACTACACAGAAAGAGACTGGTAATTATCTCGCGCGAGAAATAGTCGCGAATACAGTTATGCTAGAGGTGCACGGGACTCATCATTCTGTTTTTAACCCCCGGCAAAAAAGAGGTGTTTTATAAGTTTAACATGTATATCAGTCGTGTGCTCGATTTGAATGCGGTTTTTTTATCGAAAGCCTTGTCTATCGAGATGGTTCTTAGCTATGTTTGATTGGGTAGGACTATGAGTATTTTAAATTTAAGATATACATTAAATATTAAGTATCTGCCAAAATGTTTGACGTGGCTTCGTCCGTGGTGTCATGCTTCATGCTTGTTTTCGGTGACTAGATCCCCTGAGATTATAATGTACCTAAGTTTCAAATTATGTACATATTTCGAACATAGTGTATGTTATTGCCAATTAATTACAATTGGTCGCCAAATAGCCATTAAATTAAGTTTCTTCATGATACGAACCTTATTGCCAACTTCGCTTCTAGACAACAATTGCAAGATTCCATTAACAAAATTCTATAGCCGCTTTGTTGCTTCGGCGGCTAATGTGTTTTCATTATGCCTCCAATAAAAAGCCACGAGCAATTCCGATCACTTTAAATGCTATAATAGGTATATTGTTCTGGCCACCGTGTTTTCCTTTCAAAGTATGTTTATGAAAACATGTTGTTTTGCGCCAGTCCAGTGCGGTTTTTGGAATACAGAAATTAAATTACGAATTAGGCATTTTGTCACGCAAACTTCGAGGTGATGGATGGATACAAAACAAAGTAATAAAAAACCGCCCAAGAGCATGTCGGGCCACGCTCAGTGTAGGGTTCCGTAGTTGCTCATCCTTCACAATAGACCGCTGTTTTAGGCCCGATGTTTAAATTACGAGAAATATTTCAAGCTCTATAAAAAGGAATTTCATTATGTGGCTCATATTAACACTGATCAGGCTTAATAGTAAAAAACCGGCCAAGAGCATGTCGGGCCACGCTCAGTGTAGGGTTCCGTAGTTGCTTATCCTTCACAATAGATTTAAGTTACGAGAAAGATTTCAAGCTCTATAAAAAGGTCGTAAACCTCAAAGTAACTGTAATTACTTATTACCTTCTGGAAGTCAACTTACGTCCTTTTAAAGAAAATTATGAAATTTTGCGATAACTCAAAAACGCCTTGACCGATTTTGTTCAATATAGTTTTCATTGAAAGGACTTATAAGGCCTCATTTTCATGAATTTTTCCATAATTTTTTGACTCTTGGTTGAAAAGTTAGAGGCGGGGGACGCTATTTTTTTTATTTTCGGAGCGAATATTGACACAACTGCTGACTTTATCAAAAAATAATGATTGGAGACCCCTATTATTTTTAAAAGACCTATTTAACGACACCCCACACACTAGTGTTGAAACGAAAAAAAAAAATTCACCCCCACTTTAGGTTTTCGAGAGGTAACCAAAAAAAAATTTTTCTTTACTTTTTATTTTACCGTTTTGTCGGCGTGATAAATACACATACTCATACCAAATTTCAGCTTTCTAGTACTAATTTGATCACGGAGCTAAGCCGCGGACGGATGGACAGACGGACAGACGGACATGGCGAAACTATAAGGGTTCCTAGTTGACTACGGAACCCTAAAAAGCCTACTGTTTACGCAATAACAGATTTGTAGCAATGTACGTTCGAGTTCCATATTTTTTCTTATTCTTGTTTATCGATTGGCTGTATGTTGAAAGATTACTTAGGTATAAGTACCTATTTATAGCAATATTTCTTTTGTACCTAGTCTTAGCGTGAATCCCTGAATCCATATTTCCTAAAACGAAATCGAAATCGAATGCTCCTTTAAAAATATTTTTGGATACACTAAATAAATAATCAAATTTGAATGTTCAGTTTCTCTTAAATGCACAAATTTTTAATCATTTAAACTCCAACGTAGAATTCT
The DNA here is from genome assembly GCA_947623375.1 of Apotomis capreana. Classification (NCBI taxonomy): domain Eukaryota; kingdom Metazoa; phylum Arthropoda; class Insecta; order Lepidoptera; family Tortricidae; genus Apotomis; species Apotomis capreana. The sequence continues at coordinate 20,679,120 of OX392506.1, forward strand.
GAGACACTGCTCTTGGCAGGACTCTTGAGGATTAATTTGGCAAATATTTCATCCTGAGCGTGCCAAGGCATCCTTACCAAGTTACTACGACATTTTGCTATTCTTCTAAAAGCTGAACCATAAATAATACTAGTCCGAATATGCAGTTCGTTTACATTGCAAATATATTTTTGCAGGCGCCATTTTTTTATGACTAAAATTATTTGCTTTACATATTTTATTCAAATGTAAATGGACAATAATTTTAGAAGTAATTTTGAATGCAAATGGTCATTTACTTTATTGCTTATGATGATGACAAATGATAATGAGCAAAAGCGCATTCCTCTACCCAAAGGTTATCTGGACTAGATCGCTCTTTAGCGATAAGACCGCCTGTTGTGTTGATTAAAAGTAAGGTTTCAATTGTTAAAAAAATATTGTTAGTGTGCATTAAAGAATTTTTGTATTGTTCTGTAACTACATTAAATGCCTAATAGTGTACGTCTTGTACTTATTCAAAGTACAACCAGGAAAATAAAAAAAAGAGTCGCATTATAAATATTCGAATGTCAACTGCAGTCTTAATGTATTCACTTATTCGCATTGAATTTCATAAAGGTTCCTTTAATTTATAGCCGCAGTAATGTAAAATGTTCTTGTAAGAATAAAGTTAGTCAGTCTTGACTCTTGCTACTTTCCCCATGTTCCGATCTTGCCTCGCGCTTGTACATTTCCCAACTGAAAAGTCGACTATACGTTTCGCGAACTCAGACAATTGCAGTCAATATTAAATTGGTATCTGGTATCTATCGAGCAAGAGGCGCCGGCGTCGATGGCCTGAATAGATAAAAGACGTTTAAACGCGGTTTGTACAACACCGCAACTTTATCGCGGGCTCTCTCGGGGACCTCATTCAACGAAACTTTGCGGTATCGCCAGTCTGGCGATATCTTGACTATTCGAACAGCTTTAAATGGCATTAAAAGAAATGGCTGAATTGGATATAATTGACACTACTATTATTTACACTTTAGCTATATGATTCTACTTTCTACTACTACTACTAAACTTAATTGCTCAGCGACCTAAAGCGAGCCTTGGCTTCTGACACGAGTTTGCGCCACTTGTCCCGATCTACAGCGTTTCCCACCAATTGCCACTATTGCCAGCCTGGAGTTCACGCGGATCTGACTTGACGACTTCGATCTAGCGACACCTGCCGGTCTAGCACAACTATGCTTCGCGACTTGTCGCGCGACATAGCGCTACCCGTCACTCTCTTACATTACTGCACAGAAAGAGACGGGTAAGTATCTCGCGCGAGAAATTGTTATGCTAGAGGCACTGGAGCGGCCAACCGGCCTTCGTAATATTGGTCGTCCCAAATATGCCCTTAACGCCGCGATCTTCACTCATTCTTTTGCCAACGCAAAAAAGTACTTCTGCTACTTAATGGCTCAGTGACTCAAAGCGAGTATTGGCCTCTGACACGTTTGCACCACTTGTCCCGATCTAGCACCGTTTCCGCCAGTTGCCGGCCTGGAGTTCACGCAGATCTGACTTGACGACTTCGATCTAGCGACACCTGTCGGTCTAGCACAACTATGCTTCGCGACTTGTCGCGCGACATAGCGCTACCCGTCACTCTCTTACATTACTGCACAGAAAAATACGGGTATCTCGCGCGAGAAATTGTTATGCTAGAGGCACTGGAGCGGCCAACCGGCCTTCGTAATATTGGTCGTCCCAAATATGCCCTTAACGCCGCGATCTTCACTCATTCTTTTGCCAACGCAAAAAAGTACTTCTGCTACTTAATGGCTCAGTGACCCAAAGCGAGCATTGGCCTCTGACACGTTTGCACCACTTGTCCCGATCTAGCACCGTTTCCGCCAGTTGCCGGCCTGGAGTTCACGCAGATCTGACTTCACGACATCGATCCAGCGATACCAGGGACGGCTATATGATTCAATAAAAATCATCTTAACGCTTCAGGGAAATGTCAACACGGTTACTATAAAAGAGCACAACGCTAAAGAAGACATAATAGTGGTGACTTACACCTAGATAATTTTACATTGGTATCTAAACATTTTATCAATGTCTCGATTTTTACTATTCAAGCTGCATTATGTGACATTTAAAAGTTATGAATTTAAAGTAGATATGGCAAATGATTAGGTATATATTTTCGCTTCTTTCATATGAGCGTGCTTTACGTATAATAATTTCCTTCAAAATAGAGTGTATTTTATTTTTCATCTCTCCTGTTCGGAAAGTGTCATTTTCATGAGTAGATAGCCGGGTGGAAAATAGCTTTTCCATCCCTAGGGTGGAAAGTAATTTTTTTTTAATTGCCACGGAGTCAAAGACTATTGCCATCTAGATGCACGTCGTGACCAACTCAATTAGGTGCAATCTAGTCGGCCGTGGTAAGTGGCCATTAAAAAAAATCTCCAAAGGTTAGATATATTTATTTATATCCAATTATTATTAAATATAAATATGTATGTATTATTATATTTATAATACGTACCTATATCACTGTCCCTCATTTTATTGATAGCATCATACATTTATATAAAAAACAAAATTGAAACCATTGAAGTGTTTTTTTTTTAATGTTGGCGGTACGTATATTTTAACTTTTTTTTTCTATTAAGAATAATTATAATGAAAGTTTGCAATAGAAAAAGCGGGAACACGAGATAAAATATAAATACCATGTCTTTTATTGATTATTGGTTAAAAATAACATGGACATTAATTTAACTCACTCATGACATGTGAGTGTAGTATTTTATTTTCCTCGCAGTCGAAATGAAAAGTAGAGTGTTTAACTCTGGTGAAATTACCCATTTCACCCTCGAACTATTGGCGCTCTCACTTCGTTCGAGCGCCAGAAATATCTCGGGTGCAATGGGTAACTTTCTACCCTTGGTTAACAATCTACTATTGTGTAGGTACTTATTTTATTTTGTAAACATTGTTCCATCTCAGCGCGTCGCAAAATAATATCATTACCGTTACGTGGTTCGGATAGAGTACATCGCTGAAGTTGACATTTAGTGGCAATATCTCGAGCAGATGTCATTTAAAGATCGAATCAAGCCCCTGGTTGTGCGCCAAATAACGATTTTATAATGGTTAGCGAGGGCTGCCTGTTGCCTGGGCCTAAAACTTTATACAGGTACCTACACTTTGTCCTGTCGCGGTTCGAGCACATTTATTAAACTTAGTCTGACAGATCTAAAGGGATACCTATATTTTATTTCGGAGCAGGACTTTTTATATAATTTACTTAATCTATTTGGGTTCTATATCTATATGCCCACTTTGTATAATATAACGAGTGGTATAACATTGTTTTGCAACAAGAGATATAGTGAGTTATGAAGAGCTACAAACCCTGAAAACTGCCACCAGTAGTTACCTTGTTTCCCCTAGAGCAGAAAGAAAACTCGTCGACTTGCTTTCATTATACGGCATCATAACAGTATTTAGATATATTTATAATATATCAATTACAGCAAAACAAAATATATATCAAAAAAACAATTAGATATAAGAAATAAATAGTTTATTAATATACCAGTGAATACAAATTACAATTACAAAAACTTATAAGTAGCTACTATAGGTACGTATAATAGAATCACTGTAAACTAGTTTAAAAGGATTAATAGTTAAAACCCGTGTCGTGTCACCTACACTAGGCTAAGCCTGTCGCCGGACTGACATTAATAAAAAGATTCCACACGCTATTAAGAACCGTTAATACTTTTTTCTACTCCAGTACCTACTTTTTTCTGTCATTTATATTGTTACTAACTGTTATATAAAGACATAAATTATGAAAGTCTGTAAAAGTCTATACTCTATTGCCCAAAAAAACACTGCTAAACGATGTTATAATGTCGCCAAAAAAGCATCACTTAGCACTACAGATTACAAGATAAACAGCTGCATTCACACAATTTGTAATTTAAAAAAAAACTTATTGTACTAAGGCATTACTGCCAACTTAAAAAAAAAGGTTTTAACTTCAGTGCATGGATGTTTATTATAGTGAACGTATACCTTTATGTATAAGTTCATATTTTTTGACAGATGGACGTCAATAAAAAAAAAGTTTATCAGCGACCATTATCTGTCTGTCAAAATAATATGAACTTATACATAAAGGTATACGTTCACTATACTAAACATCTGTCAAAAAATATGAACTTATACATAAAGGTATACGTTCACTATACTAAACATCCATGCACTGAAGATAAAACTTTTCTTTTAAGTTGGTAGCAATGCCTTAGTAGAATAAGCTTTTTTTTTTATTGGAAATTGTGTGAATGCAGCTGTTTATCTTGTAATCTGTGGTACTAAGTGATGTTTTTTTGGCGACATTATAACATCGTTTAGCAGTGTCCACAGACTTTCATAGAATAGTATTTTATGCAACCGTTGTATAAGAGGGGACAAAAAACGCGAGCGGCATGGGTTACGATGTGAGCGTAGCGAACATCGTAAGAAAGATGCCACGAGCGTTTTTTGACCTACTTATACAACGTTGCATACAATACTTTTTCTACGACTCTACATTTCATAAATAAAATGCAAATAAACAACAAAGAAAATAATTACATGTTCCCGCTCGGAATCAACAAAATTAAAAAGAAAATTGTCTCTGATAAACTTTTTTTTTATTGACGTTCATCTGTCAAAAAATATGAACTTATACATAAAGGTATACGTTCACTATACTAAAAATCTGTCAAAAAAAATTAACTTATACATAAAGGTATACGTTCACTATACTAAACATCCATGCACTGAAGATAAAACTTTTTTTTAAGTTGGCAGCAATGCCTTAGTACAATAATTTTTTTTTTAATTTGCAAATTGTGTGGATGCAGCTGTTCATCTTGTAATCTGTGGTACTAAGTGATGCTTTTTTGGCGACATTATAACATCGGTTAGCAGTGTGTTTTTGGGCAGTAGAGTATAGACTTTTACAGACTTTCATAATTTATGTCTTTATATTAGAGTTAGTAAATATATAAATGACAGAAAAAAGTACTGGAGTAGAAAAAAAAAAAAAAAAAAGCTCGATGAAGCCTTTTCCGATAAGATGATTGAATACCTAGCGAGTGAGAGCTATCTCTCGCTTGAACACGAAACTTTAAATACTTATTTTCCATTCGATTACCGTTGAAAAGAAATGTTATAAAACCATTGTTATTTGTATTGCGAATTACTTTTTAAGGTATTTGAATATTGTAGTTGAATATCATCACGATTGAATCCTATTTTATTTAGTGCATAAGATAAGATCCGATAATAAAACACTTATTGCTGTTCACCTTTTCGAAATATCTAGACACGCGGCAGCGTGTCCAGCCAAGTTCACCGCAGGAACTGGCGAGCAGCAGCCGTGTGTTATATTACACGAACCGTTTGGAGCCACTTTTGATCCCCCAATAACTCCAAATCTATTTAACATAAAAAAATGAAATTTGGCTTATGTATTAAGATCCTTTAGAACAAGTAGAACCCCAAATTTCATTAATATAGGTTAAATAGTTATTGAGATATTAAAGTCCAAAAAACGGTATTTTTATCACTGACTGACTGACTGACTGACTGACTAGTAATCAAAAACCTAACCCACTTCCAGGTGACCTAGAAAGGTGAAATTTGGCATCCAGCTTAGTAATTGTGTGTGTATACATATAAAAATCGAAAACAGTGTTTTTTTATGTTTTTATTATTATTATTATTATTATTATTCACTCATTTAATCTTGTTTCTTAGGATAGGTATTTTTTACAATTTTATATAAAAAGTAAAATATAAAAAATACATTACAAATATAAACACATTATAAAAAAAACCTAACCTAGGGTGCCGCCGGCAACGGGGCAGGGCCCAGGCTACCGGCGGTTAGGGCTGCAGAGAGAGGAACCTCCTGACAATGCGCGCCGTGTCCAGGAGTACCGCCTTCTGTATCTGACCCTTGATCCAGCCATCTAGCGAGAGTCTCTTAAGATGTTTGTCGAGACTCTTCGCTATAAGACCGTTCGCCGAAACGACTATCGGGACAATGATCGTCGAGTCAACATCCCACATGGCGGTCACCTCGTGAGCCAAGTCAAGGTACTTGCTGAGTTTGTCCTTCTCGGCTTTCACGAGGTTCTCGTCATGTGGGATGGTGATGTCGACGAGCACTGCCTGGCGCTTGGATCGATCTACCAACACGATATCAGGCTTATTGGCTACAATAGTCCTGTCCGTGATGATAGATCGATCCCAATAGAGCGTGGCACGACCATTCTCGAGAACTGGCATCGGTGCGTACTTATAGTACGGCACCTCAGACCCCACAAGACCGTATCGAAGAGCAAGTTGCTGGTGAATGATCCTGGCTACTTGGTTATGTCTATGCAAGTACTCGCCGTTAGCAAGATGAGAACAACCGGAGATTATATGCCTGAGTGACTCGCCGGGACGGCGGCATGCCCGACAAATGTCGACCGTACCGTCCTTCAGGATATATCTCCGGTAATTGTTCGTCATCATTACTTCGTCCGCAATTGCACAGACAAAACCTTCGGTTTCCCCGAAGAGATCCCCGAAGCGCAGCCAGTTCACCGACGCGAGCAGATCTACATCGGGCCCCGTAAGGGCCTTGTAGAACCGCCCGTGTAGCTCCTTGCTCTTCCATACAGCCCTGCGGTCATCAGTGCTAAGCACCTTTGGTCTGCGCCAGTTCTCGTTTGCTAAGGAGAGAGAGGTGAGGCCTTTGTCAACTGCTACTACATCGCGATGAATCCCACACTCGTTGTTTAGGAAATACTCCCTAAGACTGCACACCTCGCGGTTATGGAGGTCCTTGGCGTTTAAATAGCCACGGCCTCCACACTTACGCGGGATGTACAGTCTCATAACTGACGAGCGTGGGTGCCTCATGCGGTGTGTAGTGAGTAGCTGACGGACCCTCGTATCCAGGGCGTCCAGCTCAGTCTGAGTCCACTTTAGTATGCCAAAGGAGTAAGTGAGCAGAGGCATCACCCAAGCGTTGAAGGCGCGCGCCTTATTGCCACCGGACAAAAGACTGTTAAGTACTTTTGTCAAACGACAAAAGAAACGCTCCTTCAACGCCTGTCTAATGTCTCCGTCCGCAATACCCAATGACTGTGACATACCAAGGTACTTGTAGGTTTCAACTTCGGAGATAGACCTGAGGGACATTGTCTCAGAAAGCTGTAAGTTCGCGGAATTTACGACTTTCCCCCGCTGTACATGCATGACCGCACACTTGTCTACACCAAACTCCATTTTGATGGCGCTACTGAAGGCTTCAGTTACTTCCAGTAGTTCCACCAGATCCTGGCGTTTTGGTGCATACAGCTTAAGATCATCCATGTACAGCAGATGAGAAATGACCTCACCTCCTCTTCGAAGCCGGCAACCTAGTCCTGAATCCTTCAGCAGAGTGCTGAGCGGATTCAGGGCTAGGCAGAACCACAGAGGACTCAAACTGTCACCCTGGAAAATACCTCTCTCAATCCTTATCAAGTCCTGCGGGCCAGGGGGGCCATCCCCGCCACCTGGTTGACGAAGGACTGTGGTCCACTGCCTCATGCACGCGCCTAAGAGGGATCTCAGAGCTGTATCAATTTTATACAGCTCTAAGATCCTCTCCAGCCATGAATGAGGCACCGAATCATAGGCCTTCTTATAGTCAATCCAAGCGGTCGAGAGAGACCCCCTGTTCCGCCGGACTTGTTGACAAATGGTCGTGTCAATGAGGAGGAGCTCCTTAGTACCACGGGACCCAACCCTACACCCATTCTGAGAAAAGGCCAAAACATTGTTCGCAACAATGTGCGTGTTAATTTTAGTTCTCAGAATGGACGTAAGGAGCTTGTATAAAGTGGGCAAGCACGTGATGGGTCTATAGTTTTTGGCTTCCGTGGTACTACCGGACTTATGGAGCAGGAAGGTAACACCAGTAGTCATGAAAGATGGCAGGGAACCAAGCTCGAGGGCGTCTTGAAATTGTGTTGCCAGACGTTCGTGTGAGGATCGAAACCACTTGATCCAAAAGTTGTGCAACCCGTCCGGCCCAGGACTTTTCCAGTTCTGGGTCGTACGGGTCGCACAGCTTACATCATCGGGGCTGATAATCACAGCCCCCATGGCTTCGATCGGCTCACACTCACGTCTGACAACATTCATCCATTCGCCCTCGGTGTGCTCGACTGGAACCGACCAGATACTACGCCAGAAATTAATCATGGCAGTAGGATCCGGCAGTTGCCCGTCGCTCACACATTGGTCGGCTCCCTCCCACTTTCGGTATACCTTCCTTTGGTCACTTTGGAAAAGACGATTCTGCTGGAATCGATCCACACGCTCTCTGTAGCGACGAATACGGCTTGCCCATGCATAAACTTTCTGCTTTAGGTAGTCGATGCGCTCCGTGACACATGCCATGTAATCGCAGGGCCTGGTGCCAGTCCCCGCGAAGGCTTGTGTCACGTAGCGCATCACACGGGGGCGGTTATTGCCCCCCATAAAACAGATTAGCTTGGCAATGAGAGTCCTAAACGAGCTGATACGCCGCTCGATCCGTACTTGCCAGGCAGGAACACCCCCGGCGGTCCGCGGTGCTCGGTCAGTGTCCGGGAATCTGACACGAGCAACGCGGCACGCCGCGATGGCCCCACAGTACATGATCGAGTGGGTATCAGCTAAATCTTTGCTAGCCCGAAGGTACGGTTCTAGCAAAGCATCCAGGGCTCCCATTAACGCTAAGTTACGCTTATGCATCGGTAAGCGTGGTAATCGTGGCCTAGAGTCAGGTGCGGATCGATAGCGCCTAATCGCCTCCTCCAAAGCCCTCCTCAGTTGCTCATTGGCCTGGGTACTTACGCTACTCGCGTAGTCTTCCACATCGGCCTCAGGATCCGTCAGCGGCACCCCCGGCACCAGGTTGGGCGCTGGCGCCGGAACCGGTGACATAGCAGGCGGATCCCGAGCCGGCACGGAAGCCGCGCGAGCGGCCAGTACTTCCAGGCGCAGTCGATCAAGTGTCGCGTCGTTCAGCAGCTTGCGCCGCTGAATGAAACGCACTTGATCGGATAGCCGTTGCGCAGATACGGCGATGGTCGGATCAAACGCCTGAAACAGAGGCAGCATCCTGTCCCGGTACGCGGACAGGTTGGTTCCTCCCTCTGTAGCCCCGTAGTAGGCGCGCATGCAGTTCTCGTTCATTACTCGAGTCCATCGCATGCGACGCACTATACCACCGGTAGCGGGAGCCGTGGTCGGGGCAGGTTGCCCCGTAGGCCCCAAGCGTGCCGGCAGCGGTGGCCGTCCTCGTCGTGCTGGTGGTTGTGGCGGCGGGGGCGGCGGCCCGCGCTCGTCGCTCGACTCGCTGGTGTCCGCAGCAGTAGCGAATTCGTCGCCAGACGATGATGGCGAGGAGCTGGACGAGGCGGGCGGGGGTGGTGGTCGTGCGTTTGTTTGTTCCGCTTTTTTGCGCCTTGATCTCGTAATCATTACTTATTCCTTTAATATTATTTTCATTATTTCGCCTTTAAGTGACATACGTCCGCTGTCAGAATTGTCTTCGTTTTCAGAGTTAGTAAATAAATTATATTCGCAGTATGTACACATTGCCGAAAACGGTAAATAAGATAAAAGGTTATAAATGGACGTATAAAATTGCGGCGTAAACGGAATGAAAACACTTTTACTTTTTTTTATTATTATTATTATTATTATTGATGGTTGTTGCCTCAGAACTCTGTCATTTATAAACCGATTTGGAAAATTCTTTTTTTGTTTGAAAGATATACTAGAATAGCATATACACTCACACGCACACACTTACTCATACATGCACATAAAAATCCAATACGTACTAACCGTTTTGGAAAATTCTTTGTTTGTTCAAAACTTTCAAAAGATGTACTAGAATAGCACACAGAACTAATTAACAAATAATAATTAAGTAATTTACACATCATAATAATTTCTGTACAAAAAGTAATGATATCCCATCAAAAACTTAAATGTAAAATGAGAGCCAAGTTCAATATCGCCTGCACTTCGCCGACAAAAGAATTGAGATCTGCAAGGGCGCCAAGTTCTTTGCCCTAAAATTTTTAGATACAAGGACATGCGACATACTCAATGCATTTATTTTACTTGTGGTGTAATTCAATATCAAGACTTGACTTGGCTAGTTTTAAAATATAAATTTATATTATAAATCAAAATCAATCAAATCATTAACCTATTTTCGTAAAGTTAAGTACGCAAGTTAGTGTACGTCTTGTTACTTATACTGTTAGCTTGATAATGAACTATGACTATGTTACTTTTATAAAATTTAGTTAGTTTGTGAAAACTAGCCAAGTCAAATCTTGATATTGAATTACTCCCCAAGTAAAATAAGTTCATTGAGTATGTCGCATGTCCTTGTATCTAAAAATTTTAGGGCAAAGAACTTGGCGCCCTTGCAGATCTCAATTCTTTTGTCGGCGAAGTGCACGCGATATTGAACTTGGCTCTCATTTTACATTTATGTTTTTGATGGGATTGAAATATACTCGTAAAACAGTAAACAGTCATAATGACACTAAAAATATTTCTACCGGACTGACACCTCGACAATTAGGTACAAAACATACCCATATTTCCAGAAGTTATTGTAGTTTTCCTGGCATGTAATTATAAAGAAATACGCAATAAGGGAAACAGAAAATACTAAAGCAGCATTATTTTTATAGTAATTGAGTAGAAATATAATTTATTTACCGGCCTTTAGCATTTTCTTTTTTCAGTATTTTACTGGTATAGAGAACATTTAATAGCAGTAGTAGTTAATGTTATGGGGAGTAATAATACCAATAATTTGATAGCTCTTATATATTATAATGCGAGGCAAGTTTTGTAGGTTTATTTAAGTTTGCGTTTGGATGCGGTCGGCACGGGATCAAACTGGTGGCGAGCTATAGGGGAGGCCTATGTTCAGCAGTGGACGTATGTGGCTGATAGATATTGAAGTTTAGTCAGGTACGTGAAGTTTAGGTAGGTAAGAATGATAAGGATGTATGTAATTAGGTTTATAATGAGAGACAACGCAAACTTTTATTACTTAAATACCGGAAGTGTAATCTAGATTACGCTGGAGTAGTGGCGAAAGTAGTCGTTTGCACTGTCATCCGACACGGAACACTAAAATCAACTTTATTAAATTGAAATGGCTATAGTTGACCGAATGAGCGAAACGAAAGCAACGTCTGCGTTTCAGCTTTGTCAGAAATTATTTCGTATGTCCGAATTCCGGATCTCCGATTGTCCAGTTGTCCGGACTACTGGCTGCTACACGCCGGCGCAAGCGGCGTCGCCTCATTAATTCCTCCGCTTCGCGGGAGTGACTGCTAATACTGAGTACTTCGTTGATACGAAGTACAAAAATAAAATCTATAATATGATGATAAATGTGTGTAATTAAAGTAGTGTATACAACTGTTCATATTTAGAACTTGAAACACTCTTGCAATTCTATTATGAATCACAAAACCAAACCCGCATTTTAAGACCTCTCATTATAACATACTTACATCATATATGTAACAGTTACATAAAATACTATAAATCAGTGCAACACTTGATGCAACTACCAGAGGCCTATTTCCATTTTCCAAAGATATCTCATTAGAGATACCATGTATATTAATACTTAAGCATGGTTAACCTAGTTGGCCAGTCCGAGGGCGAAAGCCACAGTTGCGTGACAGACTTGTTAAAAGTATAACTAATTAAAGTCATATCTCTGTAATCATATAATGTGTTTGTACAACACTTCATAAGGGTGAATTGCAGTATAGAGATACCCCACCTACACAATAAATGTGCCATAATTAATCCTTTAAGTACCATCCCGGAATGAAAAGGTTGGTTACTTTTGGACCTGAAAGTGAACACCATCATATATAGTCGAAAGGTATCGAACAGCCTCGCGCAACTCTCAAGGTAAAAAACGAACGACAACGGCTATATGAAACGGGGGTGAATTTTTACCTATCTAAGTTTGAAAGAACGTTGAAACCTACAAAGCATTAGATAATTGGCGACAATCGAATTTAGGCGGGTTGTACTTCAGCCGCCATTTTTGTCCGCCATGCCATATTAGTTGACGTTTCTCTTTTGTTGTGTTGTCTGGTTCTGTCAAGGTTCTGCGATCTTTTCAAATAATTCAAATTTCACAAATAATCTAATAATTTGCATTCTTTGGGTGTAGTGGTCGTCTAGAAGGTACACAAGACAATCACAATTGCAAAAATGAGTGGATTGAAAAGGAAAAAGTGCGAAATATGCAGAATGAAAACGTGTCGAATGGACGGTCAAAAAAGACTATTCATGGCAAGATTTCCACCGGACGAAGATCGGTAAGTAAAAAATAAAATTAATTACTGCGTGTTATAACCATGTTAATCGTAAGTTTCATTGAAAACTTGGTATTTCGGGTAAAATAATACATACCCTTATACGTATGTAAACAATAGTGCTGTATGTAAGTTTTATCGATAATTTTCATTTGAAGTGAAAAATACCTGGGTAAATACGGAATATCTTTCTTCAAGCAAAAGCCACTACTTTTTATGCCAGTTTGAGTTAGATTATGGTCACAGAAATATTTTACGAAAAATCTTCAATGGACTATGAATGGTACGGTTTCATCTGGATAAACAGATTCATTTTTACTCTGTAATTTTCTGTTTACCCTGTATTATTTGTGTTGCAGAACTTCCAACCTGGAGCACAGACTGGAGTGATGAAACGGCTTTATTCGTCTATGTTTATCAGCAAGCCAAGCAAAGTTTGAACGAAATAAAATTATTTGCACACTTTTGTTTTTTTTTATGAAGTCAGTAACCTAAAGTAAACCAAATGTTTACATTGAAGCGAAATATTTAATGATTTAAATTACCGGAAAGCCGTTGGAGACGCGGGTGCGAATGCGAACCCCGCCTGAACCATTTTTTTTAAATACCGATATCGATAATTCGATAATTTGTGTAACATGTGACATCCCTATTTTGTTCTTGATGTTGGCATTATGTCATGAGTTGACACTGACACTGATATTGTTTGCGGCTTCATATTGGCAGTATGTTTCGCCCCCGTTTCATACTAATGCGAGTTCACGCTTTTTGTATGGCACTCCCGTCTCTTAAAACGTAGTGATTACATACTCTTTGGTATCGAACTTTTTTATTCCCCGACTAGACTATACCTAGGCTGGATTTAACCAAAATTGTATTCCATGAATAACGCTTACCCTCGGATAGTCATGTCAAACTACTATGGGTTTTTGACATTACACATCTGAGAGTACGCGTTATCTGTGTGTCTGTCTGTGGCATCGTAGCTCCCAAACGGATAAACCAATTTAAGTGCGGTATTTTTTAATCCAAAGACATGTTAGTCAAGATATCTCTGAGCTGATGATTAGTGGAAATAGGACCAGTAGTTTCCTAGATTGAAAAATTACAGCTTTAATGACAAGATCTCAGTCTATATCGAAGCTAAGAATTCTAAATTTTATAGTTATGTACAGTTTTAGTAGCATGATGACCAGCTACATGTGTCGGGGGTGTATTAAATTTTAAACTTAGGTTATTTAAAAATAGTTAAATAAATAAAGTGCAAAACTCTCCTCTGAAAATTAAGTTTACAACTCCAAGTATGGAAACTTCCCTCTTTGAGGAATTTGCAGTTACTCGTATATTTGCACCTCGCAAGTTTTAAATGGGGTTGGCCAGCAAACTCGTTGGAGTTATGTATTATGTATGAGTGCAAGCTAATTAGAATTAATTAATGAAACTTCCTCAGCAGACATGTTATTTATTTTGATGAGCATGGGGATGATTTCAAATACCTGGTAGAGGAGGCAAACCAATTTAAAAATGAACGCGCTGATATGATGGTGATGCTGATGATGAAATTTGAAACTTGAAAGTAACGTATGACTAGAATATGTAGAAACCTAATTAAACGATAAACAAGTTAAAACACAACAATAACGAGCTTAAGCTAGAGAACCTAGCTAAATCCGATGTCCGTGATCACGGCTACATTCCCATTACAATCTTATATATATATATTTTTTTTTTAAATTGTGACGCCTGGAGACCATATACATCTCTAAGAAATTTAGTTTAATTTTTTTTTTCTTTTGTATAGTTAGTTTCTTACTCAGTCCTTTACTTTTCGAAGGATTTAAATTAATTTATTTTGTTTTGCATGGTGTACGCCTAAAGACCATGTACATCTCTAAGAAATTTAAATTAAGTACTTAATTATTTTGTTGCATCAGTTATTGATTTTGACCCCTTGAGACCTTATACATCTCAACGGAATTAAATTATTTCATTAATTAATTATACCAATCTATATTGCGTGTCGTGACGCCTAGAGACCTTCTACATCTCCGAAAAAATCACTTTATTTTATATAATTTTTAGTGTAAACATTGATTTGGAGAATCTTGTATATCTCCGCTAATATATATGTATCAATTACCTAGTTATAATATAATTGCATTAGTTTTTAAGTACAATTTACGAAAAAATTACCCACTGTTGAGTTTCTTTCGGCTTTCTTCTCAACAGCGGTCTCCTCTTGCGAAATGCCGGTAGACTCACAATCTGACCGTAAAAGTGCCCTTGTGGCCTACTTACTGAATAAATTATTTCATTTCAATTTAATCCCAAGTAGCACACAAGTGGCATAGGCACTTATACAGCCTTTATACAGCTTAAATTAGAGTTATAATGGCTATTATGCAGCCTGTTTGCTACCTGGAATAACTAGTAGCTGTTATTGACCGAACGAGCAAAGCGTCTCCGTTGCAGCTTGGCCTAAAATTCTTTCGTACGATAGAAGTCGCATTTCACAACCGTAGGTAAGTATAAAGATTTTATTTCCGATTCAGTGATTACAAAATTTTCAAAATAGAATTAAAGATTTTCGCATCAAATTCGCGAGATTTAGTGTTTTATTGAATGACAGTTCATTTATAGTATACTAGCATTAACCCGCGGCTTCGCCCGCGTTCCTATACAATATACATTATCCTACGGGAACGATGCTCTTTTTTTCAGGTTAAAAATTAGGATATTTATTAATTATCTGCTTATCCCTCATGCATATCCGTCAAGCCGTTTTATTGTTGAAAAGCTTGAATGCATTTATTACGGCTGCAGGAAGTTTCCCTATGACTACTCCTCCAGTCCCGCCGCGCCGCGCGCACTGGCCTTGACGACAATCGAGATGGCACCAAATACAAATTTAAACATCTATTAGGTTTAAGTTTAGGTCGTGACTCTCATATTCTTGCTATTCTTTATAGTAAACTTTTTCATCCTGCAACTCCCCGCTATCTCAAAGAGCGTTTGACTTATCTCACTTGTGCTCGATCTGCCCAAAATTTGCTCCTTGCCGTACCTTCTGCGCGAGTTGGAAAAGAGGAAGATAGATGCTCTGGAAATGTGGTGCTGGAGAAAGATGCTCGGAATATCGTGGACGGAGTTCCGCACCAACGTTTCCATACTCCAAGAACTCGGCATCACGCAGCGTCTATCGGCTGTAGTACAGTCGCGCATACTGCAGTACTTTGGCCATGTCTCGAGGCGGGATAACAATTCTATAGAGCGGCTGGTTGTGCAGGGAAAAGTAGATGGAACCAGATCGCGTGGCAGGTCACCTATGCGTTGGACTGACCAAATAAAATCAGCAGTAGGAAACTGCGTATCTGACTGCGCCAGACAGTCTGCCAACAGGGAGAGATGGCGGGAGATCGTGCGGAGAGCTGTGTCCGCCTCTACCACCGATGTGGACGCCTCAACGTGACCACGACCGCTCTGCCAAGAGCGAAACGACAGAGAAGAAGTACCTTCTTCCGTCTCAAAATTTTATAATAGTTCGTTTACTTTTAAAGCTGTCAGTTTATGGATCTCCTTGCCTGTTAGCTAAAGGCGCGCTAAATCTTTTGTTTCTTTCAAAGCTCAACTGAAAGAACACTATCTATCCCTTTCATAATTCGTATTTTATTCAAATGGTCCTATTATCTGTTGGCTGAATGTATGTATGTATTTATTTTTAGGGTTCCGTACCCAAAGGGTAAAAACGGGACCCTATTACTGAGACTTCGCTGTCCGTCCGTCCGTCTGTCACCAGGCTGTATCTCAACAACGGTGATAGCTAGACAGTTGAAATTTCACAGATGATGTATTTCTTATGCCGCTATAACAACAAATACTAAAAATAAAATAAAATAAATATTTAAGGGGGGCTCCCATACAACAAACTTGTTATAGATTATATATATGTATAGGTACGGAACCCTTCATGCGCGAGTCGGGCTCGCACTTGCCCAATTTTTTATTATATTTATGTATTTATTTGTTTTTTATGTATATATTATTATTATTACTATCCGATTTTTGCACCGCCTAATAACAAAATCTTATTTTTTCAAGTTCTCCACTACCCAAAGGTTGTCTGGAAGAGATCGCTCTTTAGCGATAAGACCACCTGTTGTTTACCTCTAATTGTAATGTCTTGCATTGTGTATTTCTCCTGTATATTTTATGAGGTGTGCAATAAAGAGTACTTGTAGGTTCAATCATTTATTGTTAGAAGTACTCCTGTGAAGTTTCGAATATAAATAGTATAATCTTGTTTTCCTATACAAACTTGGGATCTCTCTATTTCACCCCCTTTAGAAAAATCGTTTATTAGTGCGCCCCTAGACCTTATAAGGAACCTACGTTCCAAATTTGGACTCTTTAGAATCAGCGGTTTTGGGCTGTGCGTTTAAAAACGACACCCATATTTTTAGACATTATTTAGACATTTCTACCCCATCGCGCCCTAACATGAGAGATGGTATTACACGTCCGCCACGTTGAATTTAGTAAGTAGAGTAATCAGCGACCCGATAATCCATAGAAACCAACTATTCCCTCTTCCCTCCTCCCTCCTCCCCCTCACTCCTCCCTCTTCCCTCTTCCCTCTTCCCTCTTCCCTCTTCCCTCTTCCCTCTTCCCTCTTCCCTCTTCCCTCTTCCCTCTTCCCTCTTCCCTCTTCCCTCTTCCCTCTTCCCTCTTCCCTCTTCCCTCTTCCCTCTTCCCTCTTCCCTCTTCCCTCTTCCCTCTTCCCTCTTCCCTCTTCCCTCTTCCCTCTTCCCTCTTCCCTCTTCCCTCTTCCCTCTTCCCTCTTCCCTCTTCCCTCTTCCCTCTTCCCTCTTCCCTCTTCCCTCTTCCCTCTTCCCTCTTCCCTCTTCCCTCTTCCCTCTTCCCTCTTCCCTCTTCCCTCTTCCCTCTTCCCTCTTCCCTCTTCCCTCTTCCCTCTTCCCTCTTCCCTCTTCCCTCTTCCCTCTTCCCTCTTCCCTCTTCCCTCTTCCCTCTTCCCTCTTCCCTCTTCCCTCTTCCCTCTTCCCTCTTCCCTCTTCCCTCTTCCCTCTTCCCTCTTCCCTCTTCCCTCTTCCCTCTTCCCTCTTCCCTCTTCCCTCTTCCCTCTTCCCTCTTCCCTCTTCCCTCTTCCCTCTTCCCTCTTCCCTCTTCCCTCTTCCCTCTTCCCTCTTCCCTCTTCCCTCTTCCCTCTTCCCTCTTCCCTCTTCCCTCTTCCCTCTTCCCTCTTCCCTCTTCCCTCTTCCCTCTTCCCTCTTCCCTCTTCCCTCTTCCCTCTTCCCTCTTCCCTCTTCCCTCTTCCCTCTTCCCTCTTCCCTCTTCCCTCTTCCCTCTTCCCTCTTCCCTCTTCCCTCTTCCCTCTTCCCTCTTCCCTCTTCCCTCTTCCCTCTTCCCTCTTCCCTCTTCCCTCTTCCCTCTTCCCTCTTCCCTCTTCCCTCTTCCCTCTTCCCTCTTCCCTCTTCCCTCTTCCCTCTTCCCTCTTCCCTCTTCCCTCTTCCCTCTTCCCTCTTCCCTCTTCCCTCTTCCCTCTTCCCTCTTCCCTCTTCCCTCTTCCCTCTTCCCTCTTCCCTCTTCCCTCTTCCCTCTTCCCTCTTCCCTCTTCCCTCTTCCCTCTTCCCTCTTCCCTCTTCCCTCTTCCCTCTTCCCTCTTCCCTCTTCCCTCTTCCCTCTTCCCTCTTCCCTCTTCCCTCTTCCCTCTTCCCTCTTCCCTCTTCCCTCTTCCCTCTTCCCTCTTCCCTCTTCCCTCTTCCCTCTTCCCTCTTCCCTCTTCCCTCTTCCCTCTTCCCTCTTCCCTCTTCCCTCTTCCCTCTTCCCTCTTCCCTCTTCCCTCTTCCCTCTTCCCTCTTCCCTCTTCCCTCTTCCCTCTTCCCTCTTCCCTCTTCCCTCTTCCCTCTTCCCTCTTCCCTCTTCCCTCTTCCCTCTTCCCTCTTCCCTCTTCCCTCTTCCCTCTTCCCTCTTCCCTCTTCCTTCCGGGATACAGCGACCCGATAAACCATAATAACAATACCCATGTTGATTTTCAGACTTTGTCACCACATTTCTCTCTTTTAGGAGTTGAATTCTCAAAAACCGGAAACACGTGTTTTTTCATTTATTGTAAGAAATACTCCTGTGAAGTTTCGAATAAAATAGTCTAACTAATCTTGTTTCCCCATACACACTTTGTACCCACATTTCTCCCCTTTAAGGGGTGAACTTTGAAAAATTCTCTCTTAGTGCACCCCTACACCTTATAAGGAACCTACGTGCCAAATTTGGACTCTCTAGAACCAGCGGTTTAGTATTTAGACATTTCAACCCCATTTCACCCCTACAGGGGAGATGATAATTCACGTCCGCCACGTTGGATTTTAAAATCGTTGCGGTTTTCGTAATCAGCGACCCGATAAACCATAAAAACAATACCCATGTTGATTTTCAGATTTTGTCACCACATTTCTCCCTTTTAGGGGTTGAATTCTCAAAAAACCTGAAACACGTGATTACTCATTTATCGTTAGAAATACTCCTGTGAAGTTTCGAATAAAATAGTCTAACTAATCTTGTTTCCCGATACAAACTTTGGACCCCCATTTCACCCCTTTAGGGGGTGAATTTTGAAAAATCCTTTCTTAGTGCACCCCTACACCTTATAAGGAACCTAGGTGCCAAATTTGGACTCTCTAGAACCAGCGGTTTGGGCTGTGCGTTGATATGTCAGTCAGTCAGTCAGTCAGTCAGTCAGTTTGTTCTTTTATATATTTAGATTAAAATAACCTTCTTAATTTATTTTAAATACTCTGTGGTAATCGTAGCCAGCATCCATTTTTTCACATATTCAAATTACATAATCGATTGCGGTTACCTCTTAACAACAACTTTTCTGGTATTCGTTATTAAATAAATATCATATTAATATAGAGACATCAAAGTTTTAAATTCAAGCACTCGACTGGCCAAAAATTACATTTTGACGAGGACGTAATTGAAAAAGCGAACTTTTATTTCGTGTCCTTATAAGATTTTCCGTGGAAAAAGTTGAAAATACAATACACGACGACAGGAATCACTTCCTTTGTGTCATGCGAGAGCTGTCTGTACCCTCGTCAACAGGGCTTGACGCCTGTTATCGGTACAGTATACGCTGCGCTACAGTGTGGCTATATTTAATAAAAAACCGGCCAAGTGTGAGTCTGACTCGCGCACCGAGGGTTCCGTACAAACTTTCACTTATCCCATCTTCATTGGCCTGGTTGAGTTATGTTTGCAAACGAGGTGCAAACTTAACGCAACCCAGTTCTCCAAATATGATGTTTGAAAAGGACTGTATTTTTTTATGATTTTATGACAAATGTATAGTTTTCATACTTTTATTGGTATTTCTAATATGTGACGATATTACTCGTACTTGCCAAATTTCATAGTTCTAGGTCATCGGGAAGTACCCTATCATTTTGATTCCCTTGAGAGTGTCGAAATGTACGTTTTTTGCGACATAAACGGCCGTATATTTTTTTCACGTTAACGTAGAAGTTTGATTGTTTTTTACAGCTTCAAGGGACCGTAGACCTGAGTATATGGTGTTAATTTCAACTCGATACCTCCACGCGTTCTTGAGATAAAGACGGACAACAAAGTGATCCTATAAGGGTTTAGTTTTTTCCGATTGAGGTACGGAAAGTTTCTTTCCTCCTTCCTTATGCGAGAGATTGTCTGTCTCTTGTCAAAAGGGCCTGGCGCCTGTTATCAGCACAGCATACACTGCCCTTCGCGTACGACAGGAATCACTTCCTTCCTTCGTATCATATGAGAGGCTGTCCGTATTCCTGTCAAAAGAGCCTGGCGCATACTATCGGCACAGCATACTGTGCTCTATAAGTAGGTTTAGAACGTCAACATGAGGTAAAAGTTGTTAATACATTACTAGACGACAGGAATCTGTTCCTTTGTGTCATACTAGAGGCTTTCTGTTCTAGGGTTTGCAGTCCGGGGAAATGTTTTATGGCAGTCCTGGGAGTTCCCGAATAAATTGTTTAACATCTATGTTCACCTATTAACAACTCACTCTACTTATTCAAAGTAAGTACTCAAAGTTATTCCTATAAATTATACTATATATACTGGCTGTCGTAACTACGCTATGCGCCTATTTTTTAAGAGCGGTACCTATGTAACTTTTTAAGAAACTTTGTACAACTCATACTGGGCTGGTTTTACTTTTCTTGCTCCGTTTCTTTGATGTAGCTTAATAAGTCAAAAATTATACGTTTAATTTGTTGACTACTTGAATTTACTGGCATAATAGGTTCTACATAAGTTTACCAATTCTAATTAATATAAAAAAATGGTTGCCTGTAAAGTCGGTTTTACGGGCGAAGGAAGATTTTACGTGACAACGTCTTATTCTCGGTAGAATATTTATTGATATGAATATTATTAAATTGCACAATAGGAACAATGAATGAAAATAAGAATTGCACAAATTTTAACTATAGAAATATATTTTGTTCCTCTTCCCTCTTCCCTCTTCCCTCTTTCCTCTTCCCTCTTCCCTCTTCCCTCTTCCTCCCTCTTCCCTCTTGTTACAGTAATGCTCGATGAATGAAAATAAGAATTGCACAAATTTTAACTATAGAAATATATTTTGTCTCTCTCTCTCATCAGACGTGAGCGGGCGTTACATTTTTTCATGAGTGACTCCGAGCCGCAACCTAATTTAAGACGTTATCACGTCAAAATTTAAGTCCGCCATCTTGGATCTCAAAATCACAAAATGGACGTCATTTTCGTATCCGGAACCCCGAGGAACCTCTGAGATGACACCCATATCGATTTATAAGAAAAAATTATGTCCGCCATCTTGGATTTCAAAATCGAAGTCATTGTCGTAATCGGAACCCCGAGGAAACTTGGAGATGACACCCATATCGATTTTTAAGAAAAAATAATGTCCGCCATCTTGGATTTCAAAATGGATGTCATTTTCGTAATCGGAACCCCGAGGAACCTTGGAGATGACACCCATATCGATTTTTAAGAAAAAATAATGTCCGCCATCTTGGATTTCAAAATGGATGTCATTTTCGTAATCAGAACCCCGAGGAAACTTGGAGATGACACCCATATCGATTTTTAAGAAAAAATAATGTCCACCATCTTGGATTTCAAAATGGATGTCATTTTCGTAATCGGAACCCCGAGGAACCTCGGAGATGACACCCATATCGATTTTTAAGAAAAAATAATGTCCGCCATCTTGGATTTCAAAATGGATGTCATTTTCGTAATCGGAACCCCGAGGAACCTTGGAGATGACACCCATATCGATTTTTAAGAAAAAATAATGTCCGCCATCTCGGATTTCAAAATGGATGTCATTTTCGTAATCGGAACCCCGAGGAACCTCGGAGATGACACCCATATCGATTTTTAAGAAAAAATAATGTCCGCCATCTTGGATTTGAAAATGGATGTCATTTTCGTAATCGGAACCCCGAGGAAACTTGGAGATGACACCCATATCGATTTTTAAGAAAAAATAATGTCCACCATCTTGGATTTCAAAATGGATGTCATTTTCGTAATCGGAACCCCGAGGAACCTTGGAGATGACACCCATATCGATTTTTAAGAAAAAATAATGTCCGCCATCTTGGATTTCAAAATGTATGTCATTTTCGTAATCGGAACCCCGAGGAAACTTGGAGATGACACCCATATCGATTTTTAAGAAAAAATAATGTCCACCATCTTGGATTTCAAAATGGATGTCATTTTCGTAATCGGAACCCCGAGGAACCTCGGAGATGACACCCATATCGATTTTTAAGAAAAAATAATGTCCGCCATCTTGGATTTCAAAATGGATGTCATTTTCGTAATCGGAACCCCGAGGAACCTCGGAGATGACACCCATATCGATTTTTAAGAAAAAATAATGTCCGCCATCTTGGATTTCAAAATGGATGTCATTTTCGTAATCGGAACCCCGAGGAACCTCGGAGATGACACCCATATCGATTTTTAAGAAAAAAGTTTTTTTTTTTAATAAGTACTTGTGTTGTTTTGTGTTTTAAATAAAGACTTGATTACCAGAAAAAATTATGTCCGCCATCTTCCCTCTTCCCTCTTCCCTCTTCCCTCTTCCCTCTTCCCTCTTCCCTCTTCCCTCTTCCCTCTTCCCTCTTCCCTCTTCCCTCTTCCCTCTTCCCTCTTCCCTCTTCCCTCTTCCCTCTTCCCTCTTCCCTCTTCCCTCTTCCCTCTTCCCTCTTCCCTCTTCCCTCTTCCCTCTTCCCTCTTCCCTCTTCCCTCTTCCCTCTTCCCTCTTCCCTCTTCCCTCTTCCCTCTTCCCTCTTCCCTCTTCCCTCTTCCCTCTTCCCTCTTCCCTCTTCCCTCTTCCCTCTTCCCTCTTCCCTCTTCCCTCTTCCCTCTTCCCTCTTCCCTCTTCCCTCTTCCCTCTTCCCTCTTCCCTCTTCCCTCTTCCCTCTTCCCTCTTCCCTCTTCCCTCTTCCCTCTTCCCTCTTCCCTCTTCCCTCTTCCCTCTTCCCTCTTCCCTCTTCCCTCTTCCCTCTTCCCTCTTCCCTCTTCCCTCTTCCCTCTTCCCTCTTCCCTCTTCCCTCTTCCCTCTTCCCTCTTCCCTCTTCCCTCTTCCCTCTTCCCTCTTCCCTCTTCCCTCTTCCCTCTTCCCTCTTCCCTCTTCCCTCTTCCCTCTTCCCTCTTCCCTCTTCCCTCTTCCCTCTTCCCTCTTCCCTCTTCCCTCTTCCCTCTTCCCTCTTCCCTCTTCCCTCTTCCCTCTTCCCTCTTCCCTCTTCCCTCTTCCCTCTTCCCTCTTCCCTCTTCCCTCTTCCCTCTTCCCTCTTCCCTCTTCCCTCTTCCCTCTTCCCTCTTCCCTCTTCCCTCTTCCCTCTTCCCTCTTCCCTCTTCCCTCTTCCCTCTTCCCTCTTCCCTCTTCCCTCTTCCCTCTTCCCTCTTCCCTCTTCCCTCTTCCCTCTTCCCTCTTCCCTCTTCCCTCTTCCCTCTTCCCTCTTCCCTCTTCCCTCTTCCCTCTTCCCTCTTCCCTCTTCCCTCTTCCCTCTTCCCTCTTCCCTCTTCCCTCTTCCCTCTTCCCTCTTCCCTCTTCCCTCTTCCCTCTTCCCTCTTCCCTCTTCCCTCTTCCCTCTTCCCTCTTCCCTCTTCCCTCTTCCCTCTTCCCTCTTCCCTCTTCCCTCTTCCCTCTTCCCTCTTCCCTCTTCCCTCTTCCCTCTTCCCTCTTCCCTCTTCCCTCTTCCCTCTTCCCTCTTCCCTCTTCCCTCTTCCCTCTTCCCTCTTCCCTCTTGTTACAGTAATGCTCGATGAATGAAAATAAGAATTGCACAAATTTTAACTATAGAAATATATTTTGTCTCTCTCACTCATCAGACGTGAGCGGGCGTTACATTTTTTCATGTGTGACTCCGAGCGCAACTTAAATTAAGACGTTGTCACGTCAAATGAATGAATGAATGAATGAATGAATGAATGAATGAAATCGTTTATTTCGAGTAACATTGGTGACTCATATTATTTGTTAGTATAAATCTATATCTAAAGTGTTAGTAAAAACATCTTACACAACATACAAGCTTTTTGACACATGCTGTTCACAGCAGTGTCTTATGTAAGGACAGTCAAGCCTGTCCCCAATCGAGCGTAGGATGGGGTTGGGGCTGGCCCGCGCCCGGCGCACCAGGGACGTGCAGCGTTTGCGCATGGTCGCATAGAAGCAGTCGATGCCTGCTTCCGCAAACATCCCTGATGCGCTACAGAAGCGGGGCAGCCCCACCAGCACCCGGAACGCGTTGTTAAATTGAACCCGAAGGGCCCCATAGGCCCGTTGCGTATAATATGCCCATAAGCTGCACGTATACAGGGAAGTGCAATAAGCACTAAAAAGTGTTAATTTCACCTCCCTGGTACAGCGCGCAAACTTACGCGCAATCATGTTTGCCCTCACCGACAGGGCCCTCCGTTCGCGCTCGATATCCATGTTGTCTTTTAAGTCTGAGGTGACAACATGGCCTAAATATTTAAAACATCTCACCCTTTCCAAAGGACTACCATACAAATTAATAGAAGGTACCTTGGGTATCTGATAACCAGAAGGCTCAAATACCATGTACTGAGTTTTACCTACATTGTATTTTAGCCCATGTTGGATAGCGTATGTCTCACAAGTATTTATAAGCTTTCGCAAACCACAAGCCGATGCGCTCAGCAAAACCATATCGTCGGCGTAACTCAAATTATTCAAACAAATTGTGTCAATATGGCAGCCGATATGCGTTTTGCCGAGCGTCTCGAGAAGCTCATTTATGTAAAGGTTAAAAAGTGTGGGTGAGGTCAAACCCCCCTGTCTCACCCCACACTCCAACCTGTACGGGTCTGAAAAAGTACCTGACCATCTAACACTATTGACCTGGTTCCCATACCAATACTTTAGAATTTGTATGGTCTCATTAGGTAATTTAATAGCTTTTAGCTTTTCCCATAGGATATTGTAGGAAACCAGGTCAAAAGCCCTAGACAGATCCAGGAAGCACGCGTAAACAGGCGTTCTTCTATTTAAATAATATTTGACGGTGTGCTTAAGGCACAGTATTGCACTCTCCGTTGATAACCCTGGTCGAAAACCAAACTGGTTGGGGTTAAGACTCACGTACTTATTTAACTGGACATTAAGCACACTATCAAATACCTTTGCAATAACAGTCGCAAGGGATATAGGCCTGTAGTTACTGGCGTTGGACAAATCTCCAGTTTTATTTTTAGGTACAGGAATAACAACAGTTTTCATCATATCCTCGGGTAAATAACAGTGCCTTACACACAGCGTATAAAACAAAGCTAACACTCTTGAGACGTGGGGACCTGCATTCTGGAGATGTTCGATGCTGAGGCCATCATGGCCTGGGGATTTACCTCGGGAGATAGATTTAATAGCCTTGGCCACATCCTTAGCCAAGTATCCCGGTCCAGGTTCCAAGTCGATAGTCTCAGCATCGATAACCTCATTTTGCGATGGTCCAAGAGGAGAGTTAACAATAAAATTGTCTTTAAAAGTGTCAGCTATGTCTTTTGTGTCAGTTTTGCCATTAACACTCACAGGACACGAAGGTCGGTATTTCATGTTATTTGTGGCTTTCCAAAATGACCGGAAGTCTTTTTTGGAGTGCTGCGAAGCAAGAATGTCCATTTTTATTTGAGTCTGATGGTCTTGGCACCATTTTAAGCGAGATTTGAATATTTTTCGAGTTTCGCACATCTCATTAAATAACCTGCCAACTTCCGGTCTACCATAAAGTGTCCACTCATGAAACTTCTCCCTCGCGGCCCTGTGCGCATCGCTGACATGCCGGTTCCACCCCACTACCTGTTTTTTATGCTTACGCTTCTTCCTTGAGGTTCGCGTCGCAGCCTCACAGAGGGCAGACACAATATCTTTATACAAAGAGTCGAGGACTTTCCTATGCCTAATGTCACTACAATATTTATCGGCACAATGTGTACACTCAATAGGAAAGTCAATACATTTTAACAACTCGTTGCACTCTTCGTTGTAACGCATTATTTGCTCCGACCCTCTCTCTCCCCATATTATGTGTTGATTACATACGTCAACTGAACCATTTAATCTGGGTGTAAGTAGCTTCAAATTACACTGTAACATGAGTGGGAAATGGTCGGACCAGGTCACATTATGCTTAACGTATACATCATGCACAGATACAGACGCAGCTTGTGTTAACACACAGTGGTCTAACCACCGTCTACACTTATGAGCGTCACTAATGAAAGTATAAGTTCCAGAGTCAATACCCAGTTTTTGTATGTCCATACAACGCCAATCCAGGTCGTTGCAATAGTTTATTAATTCACGGAAAAACAATTCACCTGGATGGGCATTGAAATCTCCCATTATATAAACAGATTCAACCCCATATTCCTCAACGATAGCACTCACCGCACTGAGGCAATCCGTAAATACCGGCAGGTTGTCCGCGCTATTGGTGGGCATATATACACTTATCACTATAATCGGACGGTCGTCCGTCACTATTTTAATCGCGCATAAACGTGGATTATCGCACTGTATAACCGACACGTCGTGAAAAACGGCACCATTCCACAGCACCGCGACGCCACCGTGAACGCGGCCGCGTAGCATGCCCGCCGTCGTGTCCACAGCCGACGTTCCCGTCGCACAGAAATTGTCGTCAATGCTGTCCAAAAACGAAATCTCGTCCGGCAACAACCATGTCTCTTGGAGAGCAATTATAACACATGTTTTGCACAGCTCTTTGACACCGTCGACACAGCGCTTAACATTTCTACAGTTAAGACTTGCAAATGTAAACAAACCGCTTGCCATATTACTTATACTGCCATTGTTTTACTGCCGTCAGCACTGTCAGCTCTGCGCGGACTGCGCGGTTCCTTGAACTTGTAGTGGACAAACCTACGGAAAATAATACCTTTTGGCCATAAATTACTGTCTAAAAACAACGGTACTTTCGATTCAGCGACAAAAAATTTATATGCGCTGTAGTACTCTTCGTTTCTGATTTTTAATTTTTCTAGAGTAACTGATTCGTTAGTTTCGCCCCTAATGTGATCAGCAATTTCCGATATTATCGCTTTTTTATCAACTCTCGTAATGAACATAGGAATTTTGCGCTCCACTGCCTTAAAGTTTCCGTGCGTCGTAATCGCCGTACCAAACTGCCCATCAAATCTCTTATTCGACTTCTTCTTCTTATACTGCACGGTCTGCCAGTCGTCTTTATCATTTTGCGTCGTTACAACGTTCTTTGTCCGAGACGCTAGTCCGGCCGGCGTAATCAGCTGTTCGGCGCGATGACTCATCTTTGCCGGCACAACGGCCGCCGGCGGTGGTACAATGTTCTGCGCAGACTGGCTACCGGCCACAACAAGTGAGCGATAAGTTGCATTCTCACTTGTATTTGCGCTTGTAGGTGACAATGTTTGCTCTTTATTGATACTTGTTGTATCATTTAATGTCGAGTTATGTTGATGCGATATGCCCGACGGTCCGCTATCTAAGCACCAAGCACCCCGTCTTTGGTTGACATTACACATCGATAACCGCGCTGGTGCGACCTCCTTAGTAGCCTGAACCACTTTCCTTAGGTCCTCTAGCTCGTCCGAGGTAACGTAATTCGCTTTTATGTCGGCCAACTCGTTCTGCATACGCACCATATCCTTTAATAATTTTGTGCAGTCCAGGTGATCGAAAGTAATTGGTGGCAGTTTTTCTAACTGTCTTGCCACAAACACAGGTATTAAACTGGGGTCTTCAGTTCTGAAGACGCCGATTATGTCGTATATATCACGTTGCTCCTTTCCATCACCTCGTCGTTGTATATTTTGTTTTTCCGTTGCAACAGCTTCAAAAAGTAACGACTTCGACTTTTGAATTTCGTTAGCGGTAAATGCCGACGTACATAGACGAACTAAGGTGTCTTCACTAATCGATGACAATTTATTTTGTATATAAGACAACATTTCGTCTATCACAATGTTACAAACACTACACTTCACTGTATCCGACATATTGATTTACGACGCTCGCGCGCCGGTCACAAGTACTTAACGAACAGGAAAACATATAGTCGGATTGAGAACCTTCGTCCTTTAATAAAGTCGTCGGAAGATATATTATGTACAGCAACTTACAGTTACAGCCCATAAAAAGGTACTTAGAATGAAATTCATAAACTCACGTGTACCTTTCTATGTTCCTTAATTTGGTTTCAAAGTGCTATTTTTACAGTCGGTTTATGGATGTCACACATTGCTTTCCGTTTTACAGTCTATTGTTTCGCGAGTAGCTATAATTCCAACAATGGGTTCCTGATTTTATCTCTTGACTTCACTCGCATCAACACACAGATACTAAGTAACACATATAAACACCCTCAATTTCAAATTGCTGACCTAAGAATATACACACATACAAAGAGATTCAACGGAAGGGCATATTTAAAAACAATATTAGTTGCACGACATTTTAGAAATTAATTTAAAGCAGTTTAAAGAACTAGAGCGGCCCGTTACTTCGTCCGCATAAATATTTTTTTCTTTATCATAGTTTAGTAAGTACCTATCCTGTAACCTTTTTTGGATTTCCACCTAAACCAGTACCAAATTTATTAAAATCCCTCTAGCCTTAAGAAATGCTTACTAACAGGTGGGCAGCCCACCTTGAGCTGTACGGTTGATTTTTCCTGAAAGTAAGTAATTACATGTTCATTGCCCTCTTCATAGATAACTTATTTCCAATACAGATTTCGAATTTTAAAATAGTATAATGTTGTAAATTTTACTTACATGTATCCAGGAAATTGTGATTCCTTAATTATTTTATTAAGCGGTTTACACGCACATTAAATTGTCAGGAACGGCCCGACATGTGACAAGTTGCCGCGCCTGTGTACGAGTAGCGGTCCCTGATGAAGAGCTCCATACGAGTTCGAAACATGTCGGGCCGTTCCTGACAATTTCATGTGAGTGTAAACCGCTTAATAATACAATAATTAAATATGTCTCGCGAAAGTTTTAATGTGATTCCCAACGTGAAAAGTTTCTAGTGTGAACCAATTCGAAGATCATTAAGTTACAGTAGTTTTTATACTACCTAAATAGATATCTAGGAGCACGGCATCACCACAGCCAAGTCGAAAAAACTTTACTATCACCTCGGACCTCGGTTAGGTTTCCGCGGATGCCGTTGCGATGCCAGTATAAGGGAGAAAAAATATTTTCATTTTTTTCTTTAAGCTACAGAAGTCTGCAACCTTTTTCTGAAAAAAAAAATATCGGACAACCTCACACAAATCAATCTAGTCCCACAGTAAGCTCTAGTAGGCTTGTGTTTTGCAAACTAGACGACGATAAACATACTTAAATAGATAAATACATACTTAAATACAAATAACATCCATGACCCAGGCACAAATATTCTAGTTCATCACACGAATATTTGCCCTTGCCGGGATTCTAACCCAGGACCATCGGCTCATTAGGCAGTTGCTTAACCACTGCGCCAACCGCGTCGTCAAATTTTCTAGGAATGAAGATTATCCCTACAATATATAATTACAACCATTACCAACCTTATTGTAATTATTCGAATTCGGCTCGGTAAAAATAACGTATTCTGCTGCACACAGTGAAGGTCGTCAATTGCTGATACTGGTTATTAGAATAGAAAGCGAATATTCGTTGTTTCATTCGAAAGACATGCCCTGTGGCTATGTTTCTGATAAATGTCTTAAGATTGTATGAACTTTAAATGCTTTTACTACCTTTTTCTTTCACATTACCCAATCGTTACTTATGAATTTCTCGGTGTCTTGGCGCAGTTAAGGCAGCAGTAATTTTGAAAGGTAAATACACTTATTGTTAAGATTGGAACCGATTTTCTGTAATTAAAGTGGCTTGAAAACAAAAGGAAGAGACTTAAGTATTAAAATGTAGGTATATGGTGATATACCTACTCTAACAAAGGTGCTTGGTAGCGTTGTTGCCGTTTTTGCATGCTACCTTCTCCTGCGGGCCTATGATGGTTGCTTTTATCACGCGATAAATAAGTGACAAAGCATCCGTCACGTTTTGACAAAATGCGAGTGTAAATGACAGATGCTTTGTCACTTATTTATCACGTGATAAACACAACCATCATAGACCCCTGGTTAGATTTAACAACTTATCCAAAATTATAACGAACACTGAAATTGTATAGCCGTGTACCTATATAAATGAGGAATCTGGCCCAGAAATCAAATTTATTGCCGATTTATTTGCCCAGATAGAAGATGCCTTTTCACCAAATATAAAGCCTAGGTTTTCGAAAAAAAATAATTAAAATTGATACTTATTTACCTACTTTTGTGGCTGACGAACGAATGATAAGGTTGCTGTTTTTGTTATAATTATATTTATGTTGAATATTATGTATATGTATTTATATAGATATATTACGGAATATGTATTAGGTATATTGACTGTTTGCCTATCTCTCTCTCTGTTGGTTTTTTCATTTTCATGCGTATTATTGTAAAGTTATACTCCTTTGTATTGTACAGTATGTTGCTTGGTTTGTCTACCATTTACATTTGTGTTTAGCACTCATTTGCTCAAAGGTTAACGGGAAGAGATAGATCCCTTAGAGAGATAAGTTCGCCTTTGTACATGCTTATTCTTTTGTAATGTGTTTTTCTTGTTTTTATGTACAATAAAGTGTTTACATACATACTTTTTTTTTACTTAAACCACTGATCAGATTTTTTAAACTTAAACAGGTTATGCAAGTGCCTTAGATTTATTTCCAAAAAAACTAATAGTTTTGTAAATTCTAAAATTGTTACTTATTGAAATGATTTTGTTTAGATAAAACAAAAGTAATCTAAATGGTGTTTAAAGCATTTCGAAATTCAATTAAAAAATTCACACCCACACCTCGTTTACGTTTATTTGCCAAAACACAATACCTATAAAATATTCCAACTGCAACGTCTGACGAGTCGTAATATCAAGACAGGCAGCGTTTTTATTGATCCGACGGCAAAAGTGAAAGCTACCCGAATGGCCACAACAAGTTTCGTTTTGGTGATGCCAAATGGACCTACTTACACCCACAAAATTATACGGCGTAAGATAGACGGCGAGTAATAAATAAACAGTAGCTTTTGCTAAAAGCAATATGTCTTGTGGCCGGTCATTAGGGCCACAAAAGTAATTCCAAAAATTGTGAAGGCTAAAATCCATTGTGCGTAACCAAATAGTATTTAAGCTTTTGAAAAGTGAGTATTCTGCCTTCGCGCAATTACCGCCATTGTTGCTTCAGGATCATTAAAACAACTGCCGACACTTTACGTAATAAAACGGTAACTTGATCAAGCAATGTTACGGCCAACTCGATTAATCAAACACGCAATGTTATATAGACCAGGAACCGGGAATAGACAATGCTCAAATTGCTAATAGCTATCTCTAGATCGGTCCTAATAAACGTGAAACCTACTAACGCCTTTAGCCAAAGTGTGAGCTCTTAATAAAATGTTTTATTTGTCTTGATCCGTTCACTACTTACAATCTCGGCTGCTACGGTTCAATTTTTAATACTTTCACATTTGGACAGTCACCAAAATCGATGACTCCGTCCAGCTTTTTATATTCTATCACCAAGAAACGAGTGAACAGCCATTCTCTGCCTCTCGAACACTCCACCGTAACGAGGGAAACACTTTATTGAATCGGTCATAATAATAGAGGTGAAATAAAAAAGGTATATTTACAAAAAACAAGTATATAACAGTATTTTTATAGAATACAACTTGTTTACAGAATATACTAATCGCAAGGTACCCGACCATCGTAAAACAACACTTATGAAATCTAAGAAACATTATCACAAATTAAATAAATAAATTGAGCAATAACTCAACTAGATTTCTTACTGGTAACTCTGTCTTATTATCTACAAGTCTTATTTAGATCAAGAAGTATTCGGGGCCGACGTACGAACCGCACTTTGGGAAGTCGGTGGGGGCTTGCACGAAGTCTCCCTCTTGCCCCACTTTCAGAATAAAATCTAGCCCTCTGGTCCAATGCGTGGACCTCTCGTCCCTCATCAACCAGTACCCTGGATTATCAGCCTTAAAGCGGAGCGCCACGACTCCAAACTTAGGAATAGTAACAGTATCTTTTATCACTGGATTTACGAGATTTTTGGAAGGGAACAGAGTGCCTTCTTCGTTCATTTTGATGATGCTGTCCTTGTCTAAACTGCTGTTGAACTCTCTGATACCGACTACGTAGAAACTGTAGCCATGAAGATGGAAAATGTGGTCCAATTCACCGCCTGCGAACAAAATATTCATTTTATTAGTTAGTCAAGTCGTAGGTATAGTGAAGTCAGGGAGGTGGCTATCGAAGAATCAGTATTGCCATTCAACGTGGCAATGCTGCCAGTCTTCTGGTGGTGCCCACCCTGCCGCATAGGAGGGACGCGGGGGACTTTTTTTCTATAAATTATTTATTTGTTATTTTAAATATATATATATTTTTAGTTATATGCTTTTATTTATAATTATAACTTATAACACAACAGAATTGATTAACAATTACTTATTAAAATCCTTCTATCTAGATATATACTTATATATACTGTACCTATTAATAAACTAAATCTATTACTAAACTATGTCCAAAAATGGGCCCCCGATATATTAGTTTTTGTGATAAGTATTAACTATCGATAGGGTTAAATGAAGACAGCTACAAGTTACAACATAGTTTAACTCATAAATTTATGATGATTCGCTGAAATAACGAATTAAATTGCATGGATTTATAATGGATAACGAGTGTTAACGTTGAACACATTAATATTTTATTCGCCATGTTAAAGAGGATTATTCCTATAAGCCAATTTCATTCCCAGTACCGAGCAACATTAGATATACGCTTATTGAACATTTCCATTGCGAAATAGATACGAGGGATACCTACGTGACTTAGTTTTCAATAGATCCCACGATGCTGAAAATTAATGTCTTTCAAGTAAAAGAATTGTTGTTAGTCGTGGTCGTGATATGTATGTCAATATTTTACTTCGTTATATATTATAGAAACATGTATTTAAATTAAACATTCATTATAATTACCTATAGTTATTCCGATGACAAAATTTTAGTCAAATTAAACAATAAAATAATGTAATTTATTCTATAAGTAGGCACTTTTCGATGTCTGGTCTCCCGGTGTGTAATTAGGAATATCATATTTAGATAAACTATTTACACGTTGGTTTATAGATAATAGATATGTCATTGTAATAGCAGACGAATCTGCAAGGTTGGCTGAAGCTAATTTATAATTAGTATAATATACAAGGTGACCAATATAAACGGGTCAGTAGGGAAGTCACAAACTATAAGAGATAGAGAAATCGGTTTTTAGGAACCGATTTTTTTATTTTATAAACCTTATACATATTTTCATTTAAAACTTGGTAAAGGATGTGAAAATACCATTGATCAGTATATAAAATATTATACTAATTATAAAATCTGTGATGGCAGGTGAGTTACCAACCTATAGTGTCAGTGTCAATAAGCGCTTGTTATTCATTTGTCAGGTTACAAAAGGTCAACTAACTTAATAGTTATGTAATTGCATTCATATTTGCAATCTCTTAAACGATCTGAGTTGGCACACTTTCGGACCTTAAAATGTAGGTACATAGATTTCTAAAGATTTAATAAATAGAGGTGCTTACTGCCTTTTCATAATAATAATATAATAATTTTATTTATTGTATTTATATATGAAAAAGAATATATACATCGACGCCATTGCAAGGTAAATTTTTGAAAATGACAATTAAGGTGTATCAGGATGATTATTTAAGCGTTTTAACCACCTCATTAATATGTCTGCAATATCGACGACCTCCGTATAAACTGAGGCGCCACTTACGGTTGTCTTGTAGAAGTCGTGGAATTTTAAAATTATTGTTATCTAAATGATGTTGATTGTTTTAATAAATTGGCCGATATTATGGACTTATTAATGAGACGGTTAAAACTTTCAAATAATCGCCCACCAGGGTTATTCGCCGATCAGGGTATTGTATCAAATAAGTGCCTAACTGCCATAAAATAGGTAGGTATATTTCTGACCGATCAATAGCTAATTATTAGTTGTTAGAGTGTTCAGTGAACAAAACAATAATATAATAAAATACCATGGAGAAAATTAGTAATAATACAGAATCCATACGAGATCGAAACATTTCGGGCCGTTCCTGACAATTTCACGTGAGTGTAAACTGCTTAATGCAATAATTAAATATGTCTCACGAAAGTTTTAATAAGATTATTAAGTAATTAGTACTTGTGCTAACGCAATATCCAGGTAGTTATAGGATCACTTGATTGCTCTCTAGCGGCAGGTGTCGGGTAACGCTAGAGATATTATATCTACCGGCAATACATGTAAACCATATCCTGACGAGATTACAATATGAATTAAGTAACGCGAGTAATATAACATGCTTGTCTAGATTCTGAGGTTAGTGTGAATGTTGTAGGCAGTTTTGGGTGATCCAAGGAAATTCGAGTAGATCTTAATAGTTGAGCCTATTAAATTTATGTGTCGTCATATTGTGGACATAGGTATGTGAAATAATTTGCTCTAAGAGACTTATTAGTATCTACGAGCTAATTTTGTATGAAGGCGATCACGCAGCGAGTCGTCGCGACTGATATTTGTATGGAAAACACACCCGCAACTCGCCTGTGTGATAGGGCCCTAAACAGAACTCCTTCTGTCAGCAAACATATTGAAAGCCATAACTTATGCCTTAACTTAATTTAAACACATAATTAAAGCCCATTAGATTAGGTTAGGTTAGGTTTGTTTTATAACAATCCTGAGATATTAACGGTTTGAGAAAGTTAAAATTGCGACTAATGATTTTATGCATGTATATGTCAATTTTATGCCAATAGGTATGCTGCAGCTCTAAACTTTTAAATAACGACTAGCCAATGACACAAAGTAAGCAGTAGCGACATTTGAATCGCTTATATCACAGAATCTATACTATATATGTACCTCAAATAGTTATCAAATCAATTTCAATCGATAAGCAACCTTTAGGATCAACATACGTAACCATTGATAGCCCAAAACTGCCTTCCGAACATAACCAGATTTAAAATACTGAGTGTGAGAGGGCCACAGAGAACGGTTTTAACTGCTGTACTTCTGTCCATAACGTTCATTAAATTGTATGTCTGGGTTCTCGCTAAGCGTCTTAGTATAGCAATACAGCGAGGTAATGCTGCCAGCGTCTTTGGTACAATGCCACGGGGCCCATTTTTTGACAAAGTTTAGTTTTAGATTTAGTAATAGATATTTATAGGGATTTAGTAATAGTATGGATAGGTAGGATAGTTTAGTAATACATAGGTACAATATATTTATAGGGGTATTTTTATAGAGTAATTTTTAATCTGTTGTGTTGTGTTATCATTAAATAAACCTTCGGGCTCTAAATAAATCAGGAGCTGTGGTGCGATCACCGGCTATGAATCATTTATTTCCTACAATCCTATTCAGAAAACTAGAAGTGTTCTATGAACCATTCAGGAAGGTATTTGGCTCAAAGGTGATAAGCTCACAGCTTGTCTAAGTCACTTAATACAGCGTGTCCATATCGCGAGTATGGCTCTGAATTTGGTCGATACAACTCTTAAATATCTCAATATAAAATAAATCAACTTAAATCTTCTCCAGAATGAAGATAGTAAGGACTATCCCTCACTACACGATGATTAAGACATCAATAAAGAATCAGGAAAAGACAACAACATTTACAAAACAATTAAAAATATTTCTCATAACTGTTTCTATACCTTAGGGTCATTTTTTTGAAGAGAATACGAATGATTGATGATAGGCATGAGTGTATCTTAGTAAATCGCAATATTTAATGTGTACAATAATGCATAAACGCACCTAAAGTAACTTATTAATTAATTTTAATAGTTTCAATAGTAGTCCTCTCTAATTCCTGTGCCCTTGTAGAGCGTCACATGTACCTATACCTACTGTTCCATCTATAATGCAAAATGTGATATGCAATAAATATTTGAATTTGAATGTGAAATAGGTAAAAGTCAATGTCAATCGATGTAGCTCAAAACCTAGAACATAGGGACATGTTATATTGAGCGTGAGAACACGGATGAGTGTTACAACTGATGTAAATGAGTCCCTCTACCCGTAACATGCAGTGTCGGTCCGCGTTGTAAATAAATCAGGCTCTGCGGTGCCATCACCGGCTATGAATCATTCATTCCTTTTGACGAGGTTCTGTTCGGCTTTATACGTTAGTGTAAAGACACATGTTATCTATTATGTAATGGGAGCCACATCTGGACGTGTCCGGTGTTAGGGAACGGGTTAGTATATATATATTTTTGGAACGGGAGAAATATTGAGGCTTACTTTAGTCAACAAAGTACCCGGGTCCAAATTATCGTTTCTTCGCAGCAACATGTAACGCTAATCTTATTAAAACTTTCGTGAGACATATTTACGTATTAAGCGGTTTACAACTACGTGAAATTGTCAGGAACACGATATGTTTCGAACTCGTATGGAGCTTTTTCATCAGGGACTGCTACCCGTACACCGGCGCGGCCATTTCGACACTGATTCTTTGATCGACGCTCCGCTCTATTAACACTTTCACGGACAGTACGTCGAGAGACGATAATTACCCTCGAATACGGCACTACCTCTGTGGACGGCGAATTTTATTTTCGCAAAACTACCACTCCTTCTACAGCCGAAAATTTCGCATGGCTTTTATATAAAAACAATATGCCTTGTGCCTTGTGTTTTGTCTGCGCTGCAGCATGCAATTTTCAAAATAGTCCAGTACTTATGAACATGTTAAAATATAAAGGAGACCTGCAATCCATACAATAAGGTGGATAAGCTACCTTATTGTATGGATTGCATCCTATACGGGTTCGATCTCGATTTTCAACGTCCAATAATGTTCCGTCAACGATTACATCAGCTTCATTAAAATGTACCTACTCGGAAGGCTTGGTTGTGTGACTGACCGGATATGAAGATTAATGGACGATATTAAGACGGTGACAATATTTCTAGGTTCCTGCCGTCTAACTCGATAATCATACATCTCAAACTAACAGTACCACAGTCTTTAAAAATAAAATAAAAGATAACTATCTCTCGATTAATTGTTTGTGTGATTTATGAAACTGCTTTCGTACGTTTGGCCCTGACTGTGTATGTTTACCTTACCTGTCTTGTGTATGTTTATATTTATCTATGTTTAAGTAAGATTATATACACGATGATTCTTAATCGGTGATCAGGAGTAGAAAAGTATTAATATCTAGCTAAAATTAACCTTAATAGGCGCGGTCTCACGCAATTAACTCTCTGTTTAATTAATAAGTTGAAACATAATTAAAACTAACAACCACTAGATACATGGTCATCCTACAAAAAGTATTAAAGTGCGATACCTATACGTCAAGTGGCTTCATGGCTTTGACGGGAAATTTTACGAAATTTTCTACGACTTTGTATGGGTAATGACAATGACAAGTAATTACTCATAAATTGTCATTGCCATTAAATTATTAAAAAGGTTGTAAGCTCACAGTTACAGATTAGTAGGGTGACAAGGAATTTAAGACAAAACGGTTTCAAAATAAAAATTATCATAGAAAAACAAAAGTTTGTTTTCATGTAATTACGACTTCAACGTGACCGCCATCATTTACAGAGTTAGAAAAGTTGGTACCTGATCACCGATTAAAAATCATCGTGTATAATGATATTTATGCATGTGTATATCTATCGTTATGTTTACTTGCTTAATTATCTGTTGATAATTATTTTGTTCTCCCATCCCCTTCTGCATCACCTACTCATTGTGTGGTTTATTTTGATCGACTTCACTACCCAAAGATTGTCTGGAAGAGATCGTTCTTTAGAGATAATAATATATAATGATAAGACCGCCTGTAAATGATTGTTTCTGTGTTTAATTTGTAAACTTTTTTTGGTGTGCAATAAAGCATTCTGTATTGTATTGTACCACTGCACTGAAGCACACTGAACGTTAAGATTTATGAACGATATTAGAACGGTGACGGAATTTCGATGTTCCTGCCGTCTAACTCGATAATCATACTCATACATCTCGAACTAACAGTACCACTGCACTGAAGCACACTGGACATTCTCAGTGAGAGTAATGCAATGATGCTCTATATCCCGTCCCTGCTAAACATTGCCGAGCTGATACGGCCTAATGTTTGTGCATTGCTGTTGTACATTTGCTTATTTGCGGCGTTGCATGACGACTTACGTAATCGGTCTTGTCAATCCTGGGGTGCGGTGTGTACTCCCACTGAAAGTCCTATTCACTGGTAGTGAGGAAACCGGCTACAGCTCAAAGCATGCTTTAAAAACCAGCCAAGTGCGAGTCGGACTCGCGAACCGAGTATTCCGTACAAAAACTTATCCCATCTTAACTGGCCGGGTTTAGTTACTCAATACTGAATACACTTTATTGCACATAATGGTTTTACAGGTGGCAATATTACAAATTTGAGATCACATCATGTACCTAATCCTGTAAGGGCACAGCAATTTGTGACACACTTATTGCGCGATATATAATATAACATAAAAAAATATTTTAAAAAACTTAATCTAGGGACTTACATGGTATAAAAATTAATAAAATGCAATATGAAAATTTATGTACAAAAAATTATTACTTTGAAATCATAAATATTATGTTGATTGCGTATACTTTCAAAAAATTTAGTTAAGTTTGCGCCTGGTATGTACGAGTATGGCGCCGGATACGAATGATGTGCAAAATTAACGCAACCGATCACGTTTGTTATATCGGAGCCCCTTAAATATTTATTTTAATCTGTTTTTTACTATTTCTTGTTATACCGGTAACAGAAATACATCATCTGTGGAATCAGCCTGGTGACGGACGGACGGACAGGAAGACGTGCAGCGGAGGCTTACTAATATGGTCCCGTCTTTACCGTTTGGGTACGGAACCCTAAAAAGAGGAACCGGTCCATCTGTTACACCGTAGTACCTATTTATTTTTAACTAGATGACCCGGTGAACTTCGTATCACTTAACTTTTAATATATAAACCATATGTATTTCAGAGCCGGTAACTTTATAAAGGCATCATCATTAGTCTAAGTATCGGCTCCATAGTGTGCGGAAAGAGTAAGCAAATCACGCATACGTATGTCCAGCATAATGTTCATAATTATTTTGCATGACACATTATATTAGATTATAGACACTTATGTTAACAAATAAGTTACCAGCCTACTTTTTTTCGGTCTGTATCGACTGCGCCACATTACTAAACGTAGGTACCTAATAGTAACCTGGCAACACTGACTGTCAGTGTCACTATCACCGAACTTTCCAAGAAAATATGAGTAATTTATATTTCCAAACTATTTTTCAAAAGGTATAATTGACGTTTAACAATGCATTGTCCCTTTTGTAAAAAGTGGATAGAACAACATAAGTACCTGTCCTAGTTGCACAAATAAGTTGTTAAGATGCCACGAATGTTTCACAATAACCGCTGATACGCTCAAGTTTTGTATCAAGTGCGGTCACAATTTGAACCGAATAATACAAATTAATAGGGCTAAGGAACAAAAAAAATCGAGTGAAACTATAACTGTTATTAAAACCGAAGTTCGTCTCAATAATGCCATCATCATCATCTGAATAATTTTCAGAATTTAATTTACCACCAGCACAACATAATCCTGCAGATTCACAGCTGTATTTTTTTAAAGCTTCACAATGTTGACAAATTATTGTCATTTCCCCAATTGTTACAGATTTGTTGGCAGTATAATCTTTTTCTGGATCGTAAGAGAATGCTCCTCGTTCCAGGTTCACAGGAGCATTGCGTCTGCAGAATCGATCAATTTGATTATCCCGTGCTCGCTGCTGTAGGAACCGATGTGCCCGAACTCGTTCCATTTTATGCCTATCCACTTCATTGTAATTCACTCTAGAACGCAAATCTGCCATACCTACCAATACCATAGTGTAAAAAGTAACAGTGGGCCGACGCCTTTGATGTTTGCGTAAATGCCGACACCGTTCAAGGTCACCGTACCTACCAAGGGTTGTCACAGTCTTACGCAACTGCCCAAAAAAGTAGGGTAATGTTTTTTGGGTTCATGTATGTATGTATTTTGAAGAAGTCGACATGGGTGTCATTTTCTAGGTTTTTGGGGGTGTAAATTTAAAAAATGGCATCCATTTTGGAATTAAAGATGGTGGACGAAGGTATTAACCTATATGAAATATACTATAGATGATACGATGGTTGCTTCTGCTCTATCTATTTAACGATACATACTTTTTTATTCAAATACATATACAGCATAATAAATAAACAATCGTAAAAGAAGTTATGAATGAAATATTTACATAACAAAAGATAACACTTATAAAAAAAGAAAACTTTAACGATTGTCATGTCATCGTACAATAAATCATAACATTAAATAAACATACGAGTATGGCAGCCGGAACTACGCTACGAAGACGGGTATTGTAAATCAAGGGACTATTAAAACAAGTTCCCAAATGCGAGTCTAATCCAACGACAATGAAAGTTACTTATTAATTATTTAACACCGATACTTGGAAACACTATAATAACACCATAATATAGTGTTGCCACTATAATTTATTTACCCAAACAGCCGGCAATGAGGCCTTATTCCTTTTAAAAAATGTTTTTTTCTTATTATGACAAATATATTGATAATTTCCACCAACTTTTTGAAGTGAATGGTACGTTTCCCCGAGTTCTAGGTAGTAACATAGCTATTTCATGCTTACATTGTGTGCAGTCGAAAAAAAGTTGAAAAAACTAATTTTCCGCGTGAATTTCGTCGATTTCGAGTAGTTTTTGAAACAAAAGTTATCAATGAAAAATTCAAATTGTAGGTTTTAAATATATACCAATAAATCTCAATAGCCCTGTTCTAGGTAGTAACATCAATAATATGTTAAGAAATATGTTTGATCATAGAGAAAAACGTCTAAAACAATCAGCATTTTAACGGCTCTCAAAACTAATACGCGAAGATTCTCTATGCGTATGCTCTCTCTTGCATAACATCACATTGTAATTGTGAATATTGACACGTCGAAACATCCTCTTACTTTATGCTAACATCACCGT
This sequence comes from Apotomis capreana, assembly GCA_947623375.1. Classification (NCBI taxonomy): domain Eukaryota; kingdom Metazoa; phylum Arthropoda; class Insecta; order Lepidoptera; family Tortricidae; genus Apotomis; species Apotomis capreana. The sequence continues at coordinate 20,720,436 of OX392506.1, forward strand.
TGAGCAAGTGCCGTTCAAAGCTTTCCACAAAGAAAGGCTTTAGCCTTTTAAGGCTATTCGACACTTCACGTATTTTACGACATTTGTTTAACTTCTAGTTGCTTAAAGTGCTTGCGAGTCTGTGTACACAAAGACAGAATGTAATAAGCATAGATAATAAACATAATAATAGATATTCCTTATGGCACTGCTGTCAATCGTGACATTTTACGGTACGTTGTAGTTTGAAGACCGACACTGATTGAATGCATTTGATGCAAAAGCGCAATTTGGAAGTAGGGTCGATTGCAAAAAAATGTACATAGTTAAAAGCTTAGTTAACAAAAAATCACGATCGCTTCCTTTGTGTGACGAATGTTAGTCATAGAAAATGTATGGGTAACTTTCGTCACACAAAGGAATCAATTAAGTTTTGTTTCAATTAAAGCCGTTATAACTATGTACCTACTTAATACATTTTTTTGCAATCGACCTACAGTACCTATCGGCCTTAAGCTGAACGTTTTATAATGTCCAGCGTATGTGGGAAACAAGCCCACAAATAGGAATATATATTTATATATATAATTATATATGTATTCGCGCTACAGGGGTTAAACAAAAAGCATGTTTTTCAACCGTATAGAATAAATAGCTATGCGTGTGTGCAGTATATATAACAACTCCTTTAGGGGATTGTTAGGACGAGTCTATATTTACTCCTAGAATTAATTTGCGTCGAATTTCTTATTTCGCCGAAAAATCATTTCGTGTGATATTTGCAAGACTTGTGAAAAATGTATGACTACAGGGGAATAAAAATTCTGCGAAACGAGTTTTCAGCGAAATGAAACATGCTGACAGTAGGTACTCATTAGATTAATATGTATATTTATTATAAAATGCAAAGTACATTCAAATGTTTACTGACACAGTTATAAAGCCTATGACCGAAATGAATTGGTAATTTCATTTAATTTCAAGCCGTTCTCGTAAGCTTTTGACACAATTATTCTAACACCAAATGCGTTTATAATTTCCCTTTTCAAATTAACTCCATTAATGAAGGTGAAAGAATTAATTCAATTTTAATCATTTAAATAGGCTCCTTTCAAATCTCATGCACCTCTAATTACAGTAATTATAGTGTTTGCGGTTTTAGTCTAAAGTAACAACAACAACACGTTACGTGTGTGTGTTTAGGTTAGAGAGAAAGTTAAAAACGCGTTCTAACCCAAAAAATAGTATACAATTGGATACCAGAAAGATGTGACTGTGAGGCGTTCCTAAGTGTTTCGTAGAAGCTCTGTCCAAATTGAAATATAATTATGTCTATTAGCTGTCATCACAGACAAGCTAGCAGTGACACAAACAACCAACTATTATACTGCATCGTGCATTATTCATTGAACTGCGGTATCCACGAATTGCACAGTAGTAATAATTATAATAAATAATAATAAATAAATATCGGACAACCTCACACAAATTGATCTAGTCCCATAAGCTCCAGAAGGCTTGTGCTGTGGGTACTAGACGATGATATACATACATATATAGATAAATATACACTTAAATACATAGAACAACCATGACCCAAGCACAAATATTCGAGTTCATCACACAAATATTTGCCCTGGCCGGGATTCGAACCCGGGACCGCCGGCTCAGTAGACAGGTGTCTATAAACTGTGCCAAACGCGTCGTCAAATGTCAACTCTGCCATGTAACGGTAAAAGGTCGTATCTCTATATGAATGTCATAGTAAGATACGCCTTTTTACCGTAGAACGGCAGAACTATCGATACCGATAGTTTCGCTGCACGGTGGACGGGCCAGCACGTCTAGCATAACTGTCATGTGACACACGACTCTTTGTCGCGCGACGAATACTACCTGTCACTTGCCTGTCAATACTGTGCGAGCAAGACAGATAACCCTAAGTCGCGTGACAAATGAAGTCTCGTCAAGATATGCTAGGCCCGCTGGTGGGACGTGCAGTCAGTTGGACAACTGTTTTGATTTCAACCGCATTTCATCATCAACTTTGCGTGAACGCATTTTAGTTAACAGCCAGGCCATAACATCAGCGGAAAGGTTAGAGCGCAGTCTCTCGCTCTCACTTATGATCACCGCTGCCGCTTGCCACCGATATCCTATAGTCTGGTGAACGACCCAACAAGTTTTAAAGTAAAGAGTGAAACCTCATTGATGGTGCCGACGATAAAGTCTAAATCTTTACGGTAGATGGCGCTACGATGCCACCCTAAGGCATGTCGAAGCAACTGGTTGAAAAATTCAATGGCTCTGACATCTGATTCGGTGGTCCAATTGGGAGGACGCCCGTGTTGGCCAGGAAAGCCGTTGGAAACGCAGGTTCTTCGAATCCTGTCCGAATCATTAAATTTTTCAATTTTCGCTTCATTTGTAAACAGTGAAACCTCAATCTAGTTTTATGTTCTTTATGAATTACGAGTATGATTAATTTATGACTACATATGCTTTGTAGTCTCTCTCACTCGAAAAATAACCTAAACAAACACATAATTACCGTCTTTAACCACGGATCAGGAAGCATACCGGTTAATGTGCGCAATGGTATATTGTAGTTTTTGAATGCTATTTTCGTTACGAATTATTATTATAACCAGTATGTTTTCTACAATTATTACCTGTCATCAGCCCCGACGGTTGTGAAGACGGTGTGACGAGATAATAATGAGTCTTTAATCTTTATCTTTCGGCGAACGCATTTACCGTCCTATCTTGACACAGTGACTCAGCGGCGACACAGTGTCCCTGAATTCTGACACTTTCCCTGATCGAGCATGACGAGCTCCACGGTAGGTCCGCACGTTACGGAGATGCCACGACTTTGCGCGACCAGCGACGCGACAAGCGGTTGAGCAAGAGATCAGAGCGCGGCGGCATAACGAGTGAGCGAGACACACGTACCTACACCGCTGCCGCTGTCGCGCAAAGTCCCGGCATCTCCGTCTGTACCTATAATGGGATGTGTTCTGAGGGGTGTCCTCTTCTTTTATAGAAAATCACTTCACCGAATGTTTTATTTCATAGAATTTTCATTTTATACACAATTTTTTCCTCAGAACTCATACATTTATCAGAAATCTTGGAAATGTCAATCAATAGATTAGGTTAGGTTAGGTTTGTGTTATAACATTTCAAAATATTTTATAGTTTCAGAAAAAAATGCATTCGATGAAATAAAATTTCTGTGAAATGGAAATCCGATGAAACATTTGTCTATAATGCGATTCTTCAAGAGGGGAGTAAATAGGTTCTTAAAGGGCGGGCAACGCGCGTGGCGTCACGACCGTCCATAGGCGGCGGTAACTGCTTTACATCAGTCAGGCGTACGCGCTATTTTGTTCTTACCACCCGTAATACAGCACTTGCTTGATATAACCAGAGCTATGAGAGCCAAAGCGACACCGGACAGGTCCTCACACTTACCCTGATCGAACATGACGAGCTCCACAGTAGCATGTAGCGGCACACTCTTCACATGGACGCATTCGTCGCCTTCACCGGCTCTGTCCTGGCACAGAGACTCCGGCTTCACATCAGCGCCTTGCGTCAGCAGGGGTGATGCGGGGTACGTGAAGCGGTGGCCGTCTGTTTGGCCCCAACTCTCTGAAAAAAAAAAACAAAGTTATGATTAGTGATCAGCACGGCCCGTGCAACATCGCGTTATATAGTAGAGTTGCTAAGCCGCGAAATTGTGCGCATCGGGTTACAAGCATGAAATTTGTACCACACATAGAGCGTTCTATGGTGATTATTTTCAGATGTGGAGGGAAGTCAGATTCGTCCCCTGTGTGCTGGGAGAGCGGGGTGAAGAGGACCAAGTACTTTTTTTTTTTTTTTATTACTGATCAGTTAAGGCTATTAGGGCTTGTGCGACATCGTTTTCGAGTAAAATAGATATAAGCTATTAATTTTTCATGTTACTTAAGAATAGTTTCATATAAAAATTTGGGTTTATTGCCGAAAAGGTAAAAATCACAACAAGTTTTTTTTATTCAGAACGATAAATTACTTATCTATCCTGAATATTTACAATTTAAATGGCTACTCTTAAACAATCTGTGCCAGTGCTGCGTCACATCCCAAAAGGAGCCCGAAACCTGGCGGCCGGCAAAATGAGCGAACTCATCGATATATGCATAGAGTCCAACGGGACAGCCGAGTGGTTTGCTCTTCTTTCTTTTCAATATTCCGCTTTCAGGGCGCCTGAAAAATCAGGCTCAGGTAACCTTACCAAGAAGGTAAAAAGGAATATCGTATCATCTGGATTTGAAGACTATTTAAGTGGCCTTCAGCTAGAGCCGGGTCCCCCGAGACAACCCTCAGTTCTTAGGACTATACAATCTAAAGTTTTTGAAGGTGATCTTAGAGGTGCCGTCCGAATCCTTATGTCAGATGACGGTGTCGCACCGTCAAACCCTGAAACTCTCGCAACTTTACAATCAAAGCACCCGCCTCCTTCCTGACCTTTAGCGCTCCCGCCCGAGCCTGATAGATCCGTTTCTGCACTAGAAGTAAAGGCAGAAGATGTTGCGCAAGCACTTAGTACATTTTACAACGGGTCCGCAGCTGGCTTAGATGGTTTACGCCCAGCCCATTTGAAAGAGCTTACATCCGCATCGGCTGGTGACAACGGTTTCCGGTTGCTCGAGTGCTTGTCAAAGCTATGCAACTTCCTCCTTAGCGGTCAATTAAATATTGCAATTTGCCCCTATATTTACGGAGCGTCTCTGTGCGCGTTATCGAAGAAGGAAGGAGGGATTAGACCCATTGCGGTAGGTAGTACGCTCCGTCGCTTAACCGCCAAACTCGGGTGTTATGCTGTGAGAGAGGAAATGGCCGCTTACCTCGGGCCTCACCAACTAGGGTTCGGTACAAAATTAGGTTGTGAGGCTGCTATCCACGCAACAAGAGCATTCTCGATGGATCAAAGGAACGCTGACTGTGTTATCGTTAAGCTCGATATTAAAAATGCTTTTAATTCAATCGAACGCGACGTTCTGTTGAGTGAGGTCAGAGAGAAGGTGCCGTCCCTATATCCTTTTCTATTTCAAGTCTACTCGTCTCCCTCCAATCTCTTTTATAACAATTCCCTTATCCTTTCTCAGGTCGGCGCACAGCAGGGGGATCCGCTTGGTCCTCTGACTTTCAGCTTAGCAATCCAAAAAGTTATATTAGGACTTCAGTCCCCCCTGAATGTCTGGTATTTGGATGACGGCACCCTCGGTGGAAAACCGGAGACGGTGGAGCAAGATCTGCTTACTCTCCTTCCGCGTTTTAGAGAGCTAGGTCTTGAGGTTAATTTAAAAAAATGTGAATATTTCTCCTGCAGCGCCAATTCCAGACCTTCATTTCCCACATTCAGTGCCTTACTTCCTGGGCTCAAAGAGCTATCAATTCAAACTTTCAATCTCTTGGGGTCTCCTATATTTCCAGATGCTATTCCTGAAGCCTTTGAAGTAAGAAGGCAACTTCTCCTCAATACTAAAGACAGGCTCAAAAATCTTTCAGCACACATTGCCTTGACTTTGCTTCGGTTTTGTTTTGCAGTTCCGAAAGTTACATATTTTTTGCGCACTGTACCTGTGTGGCTGCACCCTGTTCATCTTGATTCGTTTGACAGCGTGTTGAAGGAGACGGTTGAGTGTTTGCTTAATGTGTCGCTCAACGCAAATCAATGGGACCTGGCGGCTCTTCCTATCCGCAATGGTGGTCTGGGTTTACGACGTGCACGCGATGTGATTTATCCCGCCTTCTTGGCATCGACACACGGGGTTGTTGACCTTGTCACTGATATTTGCTCATTAGATGGTGGCAGAGTAAATATACCCTACGCTTCTGATGCGGTCTTGGCATGGTCGGCCCTCAACCCAAGCGCGGATGTGCCCGAGACCGAGAACCCGGTTCGTCAACGCTCATGGGACGACGTAGGGGTAAAGCGGGTGTTTGACGCTCTCAAAGAAGAAGCCGTGGGTGTAGATAGAGCGAGACTCAACGCCGTGTCGAGGCCTGAATCTGGAGCATGGCTTCATGCACTTCCTTCACCTCATCTGGGTACCTTGCTCGATAACGACTCGTTGCGGGTGGCCGTGGCTTTCCGCTTGGGCTGCGATGTTTGTGAACCTCATGTATGCATCTGCGGCACCATGGTGGAGAGCAACGGTCACCACGCCTTGAGTTGTTGTCGGTGTGCTGGGAGATTCTCTCGCCACTACGCCCTAAATGACATTGTCCGGAGAGCCCTAATTTCGGCAAATGTGCCATGCGTGCTGGAGCCCTCAGGCCTTAGCCGGACGGATGGGAAAAGGCCGGATGGTATGACCTTGGTGCCTTGGCAGAAAGGTAAGTGCCTACTGTGGGACGCCACATGCGTCAGCACTTTTGCAGCTTCACACCTTGGTCATACCACCAGGTCAGCTGGCGCAGCAGCGGAAGTGGCGGCAAATAGGAAGCGTGAGAAATACTCCGCTCTCACCAATTACCTGTTTGTCCCACTCACAGTGGAAACTACCGGTGTTTGGAGCTCCGACGCACTAAAGTTCCTGAGGGAAGTGGGGCGTCGGTTACGAGAGAGAGGCCATGACACCCGTTCCGAGTCGTTCTTGGTGCAGAGGCTGTCCATCGCGGTCCAGCGCGGTAACGCGGCGAGCGTGTTGGGCACTTTTGCACCGGGAACGATTCGGGGCGGGCTTTTTGATTAGATAATATTTAGGTTTAGTTATTAGTTTTATTGTTTAATTTAATGTATTGTTATATTTTTAAAAGTTGTAGTTTAATAAATGTTCTTTTACTTGTTGATTTAAAAAAATATTACTAAACAGCAAATTTAATCTTGTTTTTAAAAATGTATTTGTAATTGGGCACATCTGATACAAACAGTACCTTGAAAAAAATGTTGATGTTAAGCTTAGCCTGCGTGTTCTAGTACATTTTGCTAAGTCGCGAAATGGTGTACATCGGGATACAACCACGAAATTTCTACCACAGATAGAGTATTCTGCGGTAATTATTTTCAGATGTGGAGGGAAGTCAGATTCATCCCCTGTGCGGCGGGAAAGTGGGGTGAATAGGACAAAGGAGTCCTATTTTCCTTTTTATATTACTGATCAGATAACGCTACTAGAACTTGTGTGGTGTCGTTTTCGTGTAAAAAAAATATCAGGAATTTATTTTTTATGTTATTTATTCATAGTACCATATAAAAATATGGTTTTATTTCCGAAATTGTAAAAATCACACGAGTTTTTTTTTATTCAGGGAGATAAATTAGTTATATTTCCTGAATATTTAAAACTAAGAAAAATATTGCAATATAGAAAATTTAATCTAGTTTCTAAAAATATATACATATTGGGCACTCTTCATACAAACAGTAACTTAAATAAATTGTTGATGTTGAGATTAGCCCGTGTGTTCGTGATACATTAGCAAAAAAATATTTTGTTTTAATTACATTAATTTGTTTTTCTAGGACGTATAATATAGTAAATATTATATGTAAAAGCACGTTAATAATCATTATTTAATGTATTTAATGAAGCGAAATAGGATGCGTTCGGAGATTTACGTTGGTTACGCCGACGTAAAGATATATTTTAAGCTACTGTTTGTATGAGAAGTGCCCAACATGCATATATGTTTAGAAACCAAATTAAATGAGCTTTTTAAAATAATAATAATAATATTAAAATGTTTATGAAATTCAACTAATTTACCTCACTGAATAAAAAAACTTGTTGTGATTTTTACCTTTTCGGCCATTAAACCCATATTTTTATAAGGTACTATACAAAAATAACATAAAGAATGAATTTCTGATATTTTTTTTACACGAAAACGATACCAAACACGTCCTGGTAGACTTAACTGACCAGCAATAAAGAAAGAAAAGAGGGATATACTTGGCCGTATTCACCCCGCTCTCCCGCCTCACAGGGGATGACTCTGACTTCCTTCCACATCTGAAAATAATCACCGTGGAACACTTTATCTGTGGTCGAAATTTCATGCTTGTAACCCGATGCGCACAATTATGTTAGAAAACAGCGGACTAACAACTCTACTAATAAATTTAATACATTTCCATTCTTATTTTGCAATCAAGATCTCGGGAATTTAATTATAAATAAATAATAAATAAATATCAAGGGACAATCTTACACAAATCGACCTAGACCCAAACTTATAACATAGTACAAATCTTGTACTATGGGGTGCTATGGGTATAGACGACGATATACATTATACATAAATTCATATAATTATAAATTATAAATAACATCCACTACCCAGGAACAAACATTCGAGTTCATCACATAAATATTTGCCCTGGCCGGGATTCGAACCCAGGAACGTCGGCTCAGTAGGCAGCTGCACCACAAACCGAGCCAACCGCGTCGCCCAAGTTACATTCAATATTAAAATTACTATACGAAACTCGCGGCATTCCACGGGCCGTGTGCCCATCACTGGTTATGATGTAAGTTTGCTATCTTGTTTAATGTCATGGGGAATATTTCCAACTTGGAAGTGGTAAAGGAAAAATTCATATAGATAATTTTAGGAACTACTTGCTGGAATTGCCATACTGCACAAAATCAAGAGAATTGGAAGTTGTGGGGGGAGGGGGTCTTTTAAATACCTAGCAGTGGAAAATTATAGGCTCCCAACAACAACAACAACAATTTAGGACCAAATTCTCAATACTATGTTAGTTTCTAACAGCTGATAATGTCGAGCTTTTGATAACAATCAGCCATTAATAGATTCGTAATACCTATAGTTTCTATGTGACATTGATACGAAGGAAATTTGAAGGTGATGAAAGGAATTGGGAGGTTTGATTACCTACCACCCACACAGACGAAATTATGGGCGAATTAATATTATAGTCTAGCATAACATTCATGCTTTTCTTGGCATAAAGTTTACTATTCATACACCTATACTATTGTGGTAATAGCTGAATAGCTGGCTATAAAATTATACAGTCTAGAACAATAGACATGCATTATTTATATTTATAACTAGCATTAACCCGCGGCTTCGCTCGCGTGCCTATATAATATACATCATCCTACGGGAACAATGCTCTTTTTTTCAGGATTAAAAGTAGGCTATTTGAAAGTTAGGGTATAATCTGCAATCTGCATTTCCCTCATGCATATCCGTCCAGCCGTTTTAGCGTGAAAAAGTAACAAAACATACACAGACTTTCGCTTTTCTAATATTACTGGGAAATACTTTTTATTTTATCATAACTCCACTTTATCAAATCAAACCGAAACCTCAAGCACTCAAATCAAGCGATCTCAGCTTTTACTGTACCAAATAAAGTTCACTTCAAAATTCATAACTCGAAGTGAAGCTAAGACAACGGGATATGTGTGCATTTTATTTGTATAAAGCTTTTATAATGTCCCGAGCCTCCGCTTATCGACTTGGGATATTCGAGATTGGTTTAATGATTCTAAGCCATGTTCTAATTTACGTCATGTTCTATTGTAAGATATTGAGGTTCTCTTCGTTGATGAATGAAAAATGTATTATTCTGAGCCAGATAAACGTAAGTTATTCAGAATTCTGAAATGACTTAACACAATTATTGAAAACCTTGAATGTATTTATTACGGATGCAGGAAGTTTCCCGATTATTACTCCTCCCGTCCCAACGCGCCGCCCGCCTATAGGTACCGATTGACGACGATCGAGATGCCACCAAATACTATTTTTTTAATCTATTATGATAACGCGGGTCTCTATCCATACCTCAAAAGCAAAAACAGAACCCCCTTATAGGAGCTGTATGTCAGTCCGTCTGTTACAACCGATTTGCTGCAAAACTACTGGACCGATTAAATTGCAATTTTGCTTTTGCAAATTGCAATGCTTTCAAGAATTTTCATGACCACAAATAAAATTTCAAAATCGGTGGTATTTTCCCGACAAACCATAAAAATTACACTATACTCATATTTAGTCATTTCAACCCCATCGCACCCTAACAGGCGAGACGGTATTTCACGTCCACCACGTTTGTTTTTTTAAATCGTTGTTGTTTTGGTAATCAGCGACCCGATAAACCATAGAAACATTACCCTTGTTGATTTTCAGACTTTGTCACCATATTCTCCTCCTTTAGGGGTTGAATTCTCAAAAAACATGAAACACGTGCTTCTTCATTTATCGTTAGAAATACTCCTTGGAAGTTTTCAATAAAATAGTCTAACTAATCTTTACCCCATACAAACTTACGACCCCCATTTCACCCCTTTGGGGGAAGTGACTTTTGACAAATACTTCTTTTATTGCACCCCTAATAAGGACACGTAGGTTCCAAATATGGACTCTCTAGAACCAGCGGTTTAGTATTAAGACATTTCAACCCCATTTCACCCCAACAGGGAAGATGTTAGATCACGTCCGCCACGTTAGATTTAAAAATCGTTGCGGTTTTTGTAATCAGCGACCCGATAAACCATAAAAGCATTACCAATGGATTTTCAGACTTTGTCACCACATTTCTCCCTTTTAGAGGTTGAATTAAAAAAAACCTGAAACACGTGTTTACTCATTTATTGTTAGAAATACTCCTGTGAAGTTTCGAATAAAATAGTCTAACTAATCTTGTTTCCCCATACAAACTCTGGAACCCCATTTCACCCCTTTAGGGGGTGAGTTTTGAAAAATCCTTTCTTAGTGCACCCCTACACCTTATAAGGAACCTACGTGCCAAATTTGAACTCTCTAGAACCAGCGGTTTAGTATTAAAACATTTCAACCCCATTTCACCCCAACAGGGGGGATGGTAACTCACGTCCGCCACGTTGGATTTTAAAATCGTTGCGGTTTTCGTAATCAGCGACCCGATAAACCATAAAAACAACACCCATGCTGATTTTCAGACTTTGTCACCACATTTCTCCCTTTTAGGGGTTGAATTTTCAAAAAACCTGAAACACGTGTTTAATTATTTATCGTAAGGAATACTCCTGTGAAGTTTCGAATAAAATAGTCTAACTAATCTTGTTTCCCCATACAAACTTTGGAACCCCATTTCACCCCTTTAGGGGGTGAGTTTTGAAAAATCCTTTCTTAGCGGATGCCTGCGTCATAACATCTACCTGCATGCCAAATTTCAGCCCGATCCGTCCAGTGATTTGGGCTGTGCGTTGATAGATCACTATGTCAGTCAGTCAGTCACCTTTGAGTTTTATATATATAGATTTTGCAGACAAGCCTAACGTTTATTCACCGTTAAGTCCCAGCATCTTAAAAAGGTACAGATTCCAAGTGAAATTATTTTTTGGGATATTTTTTTACAATGAAGCAAAACATTTAAGAATTGAATGTTTCGTCTGTTCACCGCATGTGTGACCTAATCATATTTTTCATATCAGACGACGCAACGGAGCCACGCCGTTATGTCGCCTAAATCTAACTAGTTTTAAGTCTTGTTTGTATGATTGTTACTGTAATGCTGTGTAATTTATTTGAATAATAAATAAATTACATATACTTAAAGACGTTTGTTATTTAATCTGTCAAACAATGATCATTGATTGAATAACGCATCAACAGGTTTTTTTTTATAACGCGATGGCAAAAGAATATATAACTGACATGCTATAACCTAGACGGTATTATGTAATACCTAATTATGTACAATGCAGTACAGGTAGGTACTCTTTATTGTAGACCTCACTAAACGTACAGAAGAAAATCAACGCAAGAAATTACTAAACAACAGGCGAGGCGGTACGTACTTAGATACTATGCATATTTATTCATCAGTTTTCGTTAAATAGTTCTGTCGATCTTGGGGGAAAAACCTCACTTCCTGGTCAAGGCAAGACGTTAAACTTTAGGCAAACCACGGGCGGTAATTCCTAAAGCCCCAGATCGCATTATTATGGCCCTCAACTTCGGTTCGGGGCAAAAACGCCTGCAGTATAGGATATTTAAGAACTCACCGCCCTAGGTATGTAATGTGCTATTAGTACAGGGATAGCTGAACATCCAAAGATGGTCACTTATAGGATATTTTTTACCTGACTACGGGAAAGAAAAATATTTTTTTACGCGGGCGATGTACCGGACACTTTTTTTTGACACTTCGAGCAATCTGGTGGAGATTCTGGAGCTCCTCCAAATTGCTTGATATTTTATTAAAATCTACAGCTATTTTGACAAAAACTTATCCACGAAAGTGATCCGGGACAAACGCTAGGATAATGACATTAATGACCAAGTAAATGGTCGTCCGAGAGGAAGGAAAACGTAAAAATATTAGTCGTTTACATCATATGTTGAAATGGCAAAAAAGGTGGTCTGAACATGAACAAAGTTAAATAAAACTCGTTTTAAAAATAAAACAAAGAAGTTGAAGTTACGAAGCCAGGAAACACCTACAAGTAAGTGTGTCTTGACCTATGGCTCGGTTCGCGGGGAGCATGCAACGTGATTGACGCTCTTGGATAATTATTGTACAATGCAGGCTTGTCAGATTTCCAACATATAATATCACTACTATACCGGGTGTGGCCTGTAACTGGAGCAATAAATAAAAACATTAACCCTTTGACTGTACAATATTTCTTTCAACTACTTAAAAAAATACAGTTTCGAACACTCTAGCGGTGAACAATAGGGGCTCGAATAGCAACAATTGTAATATATTGCCCGTACTTGTATATCCGTTATACGGCTGAAACATTGTCTCAAATGGCTAAGTGTCATCGAGTGAAACCCTAGGTTTTCACCGAATTCAACATTTTAATACAAAACCTACTGAAACAGATTTTAACTATTTAGTAATACGTTAATCAACTATGGACATTCACAATTAATAACAATACACAACGAGAGACCCGAATACCTACTACGTATTATCTAATTTCAAAGTAACTCTTCTGTTCTATCGAATCGATTCAATGTGTACTGTATTTATAAGAAGCTATTATACATTGTGTACATTGTATCTTTAATTAACACAGTATTTGTTAGTAATTACTTTAAAATACTTATCTATAAACAAGACTGCCAACATTGAAAAGCAAAAAAATACTATTGTTTTGAAATTAATGATTAATTCTTAATTACTATCAAACAAAAGGTTCAAATGAAGCGATCAACTTCAATCAGAAGCGATTGAGATTACTCGTAAAATGAGTCGCGTAATGGTAAAAAAGTCCATGGATTTTTTTCGCCCATTAAACTTAACAAGTCATCGTATCTATCAGTGTTTAATAACGTTCATTAAGTTTCACAGTTTCATATCATAATATGTAGTAGAACTTCATACCTTGCAGTCGGTTTTATAAAGCTCAGTCTGAGTTGCAAGCGTGTGAATGATAGGCGTATTTCCAACGTCGATATTTATCAAGTTCCCATTAATAACTGATGAAATTCAAATAAGGTTTAAATTTCTCGAGTGTAGGCTCGCGTTGCTTCATTTAAGCGCAGTAGCAATCTATTATTTGCTTAACTATGTTTATACTGCATTACAAGATGCCCGTAATGTTATTTAAGAGAGTCTTAATAGGTTATTTTTTATTGTAAGAAAGATAAGCATCTCCGTTTCCTAAGATAAATACAACACTTACACTATATTACTCGCTTACATGGTGGCTACTTATATAATAAAAACGGACAATCTCACACAAATCGATCTATGTAGTCTCGCAGTAAGCACTAGTAGGCTGGTGTTGTCCCAATCTCTTAGAGGTAGAGACAGAGACACATACTCGATGTGCCGCACACACGGGACCGAGTTGCTATTTTGTTCATTATGAAATTACTTATGATACCTTTCATTTCAAAGTAGCAGTTCGTGGCTGTAGTTGATAATGCACACAATACTCATTGGGTCCCAGTGTTTGTTAGAAAAAAGTCAAGTGAATTCGGGTTAAAAAGGATTCCTAAACGTGATGTATTGATACGCATGCAGAAACAGTTGACAGAGTCTCGCCGTTGACGGATACGTCAAGGAGGACATCATCATCAAGCGCACATAAATTCATTGGCAAATACACAGATCACAAAGAACGACGAACATTTACGTGGCTACAAATAAGGTATCCCCTCTAGGCACAAGCACGACGAATGAAACACGTGCCTTTTAGGATTCGCACCTGCCTGTTATGGGGTTTAAGCCGCGTGCAAATGGAGAAACAGATATGTAATGTAGGTACACGTAGATAATATACCATAAAGTTACAAAGTTAGTTAATTTTATACAAACCTTCCTTGAACCTCAAGGAATTAGCAAAAAATAGCTAAATTGGTCCACCTGTTCTTGAGTTTAGCGCTTAGCATCATATTGAGTGATTCTTTTTTTATTTATATAGAAGATTGATAGAAAGATTATAGCTATCGTGACCATTATTCCCCGCGCTATCAAAATGCTAATGTTGATCAAACAACGAAACGAAATCAAAAAACGAAAACTATAAGAGATAGGGAAATCTGTTCATAGGAACCATGTCGTCGATTTTAAATTTAATAGAAACTGCATTATTATTTTTTTATAGATCTCATACATAACCGGGAATTGGGCCTGGTTAAAATTCTGTAAGTAATCGCAAGTCATATTTATAGCTTTACAGCTGTTTTGACCGGGTTATGTATGAAATCATGTTTCAGAATTATAAAAAGAATGCAGTTTTTATTCAATCTAAAATCGACGCCGTGGTTCCTAACAACAGATTTCCCTATCTATTATTGTCTGCGACTTCTCCCTATTGAACCATTTGGATTGATCACCCGGTATAGTAAAACGAGGTTCGCCACTTACTCGTACTGCAATGGACACGCAAGCAATTGAATGTCGCCCAAGCATACGATACGTTCCAGATACCTCAGTATGTTGCAAGTTACTCCGCAGCCGTTTAAATATCGATTACGGCAAGCAGCATGCAATCAGGTAATCAAGCACGCAACTCGCTGCAAAGTATTGGCGGACTGAAACGGCTGACTCGCCAAGAATCAAGTCATGATTAAACTCCCACTTGTGACTCCTCTGGTGTTGCAGGTGTCTATGGGCGACGGAAATCGCTTTCCATCAGGCAATCTGATTGCTCGTTTGCCCCTTGTGACATAAAAAAATGAACGGGCCTAATACAGATTTAGGTTCGCATCTTAATTCGAAAATTATGATTACCGAGGGTTAATTTTCTTCTATTTTGCTTAAATTATTGATTTCTGCAAGTAATCAGGCTATCAATCAAGTACTTATGCTTGCCGCAAGGTTTTAGCGGACTTATAATAGCTGAATTGCCAGATCCAAGTCATTAACGGGTCAAATACAGATTTTTAGTACGCGTTATCCCGGCAAATTTCGAGACGGAAACCTCGTATCCATAAACGACTTTCCCTCTTGTTGCTTTTCCGAAGCAAAAATTCCCTAAATTCATTATGTGGCTCATATTAACACTGATCAGGCTTAATAGTAAAAAACCGGCCAAGAGCATGTCGGGCCACGCTCAGTGTAGGGTTCCGTAGTTGCTTATCCTTCACAATAGATTTAAGTTACGAGAAAGATTTCAAGCTCTATAAAAAGGTCGTAAACGCCAAAGTAACTGTAATTACTTATTACCTTCTGGAAGTCAACTTACGTCCTTTTAAGAAAATTATGAAATTTTGCGATAACTCAAAAACGGCTCAACCGATTTTGTTCAATATAGTTTTCATTGAAAGTACTTATACGGCCTCATGTTCATGAATTTTTCCATAATTTTTTGACCCGTGGTTGAAAAGTTAGAGGGGGGGACGCTATTTTTTTTTATTTTCGGAGCGAATATTTACAAAACTGCTGACTTTATCAAAAAATAATGTTTCGAGACCCCTATTATTTTTAAAAGACCTATTCAACGACACCCCACACACTAGTGTGGAAACGAAAAAAAAAATTCACCCCCACTGTAGGTGTTCGAGAGGTACCCGAAAAAAAATTTTTTTTTTAGTTTTTATTTTACCGTTTTGTCGGAGTGATACATACCCATACTCATACCAAATTTCAGCTTTCTAGTACTAATTATCACGGAGCTAAGCCGCGGACGGACAGACGGACAGACGGACATGGCGAAACTATAAGGGTTCCTAGTTGACTACGGAACCCTAAAAATGTAAAAACGACCAAAAACAAGTTAATTTTTTGATAAGAACTGATTCCACCGAATCCTCATTTTACCAAATTAGTTGGTAAATACCCATAAACAACGGACTGAAAGATCGCGTACAAAAGAAAGAAACAGCAAATAGTTTTTTTTTTTTAAAGTGGAAACTTTTTTAGCGGCGCTCGGCAATTTTTAGATGGGTAATAAATGTTAAACTCGCGTCAGATCCGCGCGTCAGATCCTGATCGAAAAAGTATAAACAATTGGTAACCTAGCAACCGTGTCTGTTTCAAAGAAAGGGGGCCTTCGAACAACAAAATGTTGTAAGTGACAGATGGTGAAGCGTAATCATAAACTTAGATTAGTAAGAAATAGAGATTAAAATAGAAATCAAGTGTCAGTGAGATATAATAAAATCGGAGTTTTCACTTCTGCCGGCACTCCCGGAGTGTTTTGTTTTTGTGTAAAATAAAGTCAAAAGTTCAAAACTAAGTGCAAAGTCACACTAAAAACGTAAAAACGTTATGTTAAAAAACCCATCAAGCTATTGAACTTGTAGAGCATGTCAAAGAAATTATAGGTAGGTATATTTCTTTGGCACGATGTACAAGCTCAATAAAAAACATACAGTCGAAAGACATGACCCACCTTTTGACAGATGTAGGTAAAACTACAAAAAAATGTAGGCACTTGTGTGAGTACTATCCAGTGTGAGTACGAGTCACTTTTCTCTCCTACGGCCTGTATATTCAAAACTAACATATTACGATGAAGAAGACAGTGAACACTACCTACAGTCGCTTTAAATAGAGGGAAGTAAATTAGCGACTATGGTGAACCAGGCAATTTAATGACTCATCTTTGAGAATCTTTCCACTTGCGAGGCGACGAGGCACTTAAGTATTAACCGCTTGACTTGCATTATTTATTATTTTTATCGGATTTATAAGCTTATATGACTTGCAAAAAGCATATTTCTGTTACGATAATCATTGTTTCTTTTTATATTATGGAGATAAAAAATTGGCTTAATCTGCGAATGACACCTGGATATGATTCTGAATGTAAGCGAGTTGACGAAAAAAGTGATTAGATATTTATGGGGAAAAAACATTATCTATGCATATTATCATCGAAGATATTTCACAAAAACAGTAAATACGGAGATATTAAAAAACACCAACTACCTAAACGAGAATATCAGAGAGAAGGATTATACATATTCTTAGAGTAATATATTTTTAGAGTTCCGTCGATTATTCAAGGTTCCCATCATCACATTTTTGGGGTTTGAGGAGCTTTAAGCTAATAAATAAAAAAGCTTCTAGTAGTTACCCTCATATAAAAGAGATTTTAGTTGTTTTATCCTTTTGCAACAATAGAGGCAACGAACATATCGGATGCCCATTCATTCTTAAACACCAGCAGCCCGTCAAGCACAACTAGGCTTGGCGACTCTTGTCGCGCGAATAACATCACCCATCACTCTCTCACAGTGCTGCGAAGAAAGAGATATATATAGAAAGACTCGCGTGTCCCAGTTGCGCTAGAGGTGCAGGTCTAGCATAACTGTGACACGCGTTTCTTTGTCGCGCGTCAAATGCTACCTGTCACTTTCCTTTCATTACCGTGCGAGCAAGACAGCTGATGGTGAGTCACACTACAACCAGCAAGCCTTGCAGACACGTCACACCTAGGTGGAAGAGTTTTGCAACAACAACAAGGAGGCTGCGTCTGCGCAACGTGCAAGCGCAATCACGCCACATCATTTGCGGTCAGCGCCGACATGATTATCTCCGCTTATTGCTTCACTTTCCTCACAATTATGGGCTTTTGCGTGCATATAATTTTATATTATACGATATTCTAGAAACACAGATTTTGCGTACGAGTGAAATTTTATACGA
Source organism: Apotomis capreana (assembly GCA_947623375.1). Classification (NCBI taxonomy): domain Eukaryota; kingdom Metazoa; phylum Arthropoda; class Insecta; order Lepidoptera; family Tortricidae; genus Apotomis; species Apotomis capreana. The sequence goes on from OX392506.1 coordinate 20,738,488, forward strand.
GCGATCTATCCGGTTAGGTTACATTTCTAGGAAGACTAACAAGATTTTTATTTGCATACATAAGTTACTGCTTATGTATATTTGTCGCATATAATCGTCATAATGGCTTAGTTTCATTGGTCGATAACTCGGTCGATATACGGTATGCGGGGACTCCCCGAAGACGGTATAACGACCAGTGAAACTCACAAGTCGATAACTCGGTCGACATACGGCATGCGGGGACTACCGCAGACGGTATATATATCAACCAGTGAAACTCATCATGGCATGCGTTTTGGAAATCCACCGCACCCCGCATGCGGGCCCTATCGACCAATGAAACTGAGCCATAATTTTAGTGTTATGTCATTTCCGTATTTATGACAGATAGGAGAGTACAATCTTACACGAATTCGAGAGTATATAAAACAAAGTCAATTAGCATGGGAAATTTAACTTTGTATCACTTTAAGGAATTTAAATTTCAGTTATCATTGGCACTATACAGTATATTACACACTTACTTGTATGCCAAATGCCAATCAATACATAATAACGATAGTCACAAAAATAGAGTTCATCAAAAAAGAAGAGAACAGCCTCATCATCTAAGAAATAAAAAAATCTGCAAAATGAGATCTTATATTATTTTTGTTCCTTAAACGGAGTGTATATTAGCACCTGTTTTTCCTTAATTTAAATAATTGACAGCTCTGCATTGATATTAAATACTTCGGTTTACCATTAGCCGGCCCGCCGGCCGGCGCCGGCGCCGTGCCGGTGCCGGGGAAGCAAAAACGTATAAAAATGTATGGCTTGTTATTACACCTACCGGCACCGGCGCCGGCCCGGCGTTGAGTCCCGCCGGCGCCGTCGCCGTCGCCGGGAAAGTGTAGGGGGACGAGGAGTGGACCGGCGCAGTGGAAAAAGAGACCACGGCGCCGGTACCGGTGGACGGCCATGCCGGTGCCGTGCCGGTGCCGGGCCGGCTAATGGAAAACCGCCCATAAGGTGTAGGTGTATGACATTGGATTATTTAATTTACTTATTATCCTAACAGACAGCGAAATTTCTCATTTCGGCGCTCAATTTTATTCTCACTGGCACTGACATACACAATGGATTTTCATACAAAATTAGCGGACTCTAATACATCAATGCGATTACAATGCATAGTTGTGAAGTTTTTTATAGTATAAAGGCTGACCACTTGCTGGTTCGTGGACTTACTGGCTCATGGAAAATGACATTTGAAAAAATATTTTGCCAACCTGGAGAAGGAACTATAAGTAACACTGAATGAACAGATGTTACAAATTGACAAACAAACATACAGGTTCAGGCGTAAGACCTTGGGCATTCGACACGGATCTCTCACTACGGGCAGTTTATTTTATTTCACAGTCTTTGTACTTCGGGTTGCAACGTAATCACCGACCTAGAAACACACAATACCTTGTCTTAGATGTTACGTGTTGATTATGTTAAATGACTACATTGCGGTGTGACGTAGCTGTTGTGTTAAGTTTTTTTTTTACATTTCATATTAAGTATGTTCTGTAGAACGGTTGCGAGTTATAAATTATAATGAGGTCATCATAGAAATGTCAAATGCTACTGTTATTTATGGACTTGTCTGGCGATTTTCTCTAAATTTTACTGACCATTCTCATGTGGGATATGTCTTAACGTTGACATCGGCGAATTACCTCTGGCCAAAGCAGCTAAGTAGAAGTGAAAGCCAAAAAAAAAGTTCCCCCGCAAATATATAAACTAACTAACATTAGCGAACTCTTGCTCGGGTAAATGAATCAAAGGCAAAAAACGACTAGGATGCCAAAATTTAGCATTCGTTAAGGCTCGTATTTGGCAGGCGTAAATTGGTAGGGACTTAATAGCTGAGCAGAGACAAGCCTCAAAGCTGTTGGGTGTCGTTGGTGGTTGAGGGTCGCATTATGTCGATATAACGGGGTGCCTGACGTATCGCATAACGTTTTATGTTCTAAAAATGTTTGGCCGATAATGTTTGGCATACTGTTAAATGGCATACTACTCATTTATTCAATTCATTTTTTTTTATATTTTATTTATTTATTTAGGTAAACAAACAGTCACTACAAATTGACTAGTCAACTAAAAGTAACTTAGAATTATATACAGTATGTGTGACCAACACCGTTCACCACTTATTAAATACAATGTTTTGATCTTTCGGTGCTGGGTATGGGTATGGCATAGTGAGTCTGAAGGACTCCTGTTATCTAACAACAACATCTGTCTTTTTTTTAAAGTATGTGCAAAATAAGTATGTTTTAAGTGATTTTTGCATACTCATTTAAAGTCCTAAAGCATGTTTTCCCTAATATAGAATTAACTAAAACGCAATATTCCTAACATTAATTGTCCTAAGAATTATTTTGCCTATCATTACAGCACGTAAACTAAACTCTGGTAGATGTGAAGTCTTCTAATCGTTACGTATTCCACTTTACGGCAGGCCAGACTTAGGTTAGGTTAGGTACAAGAAAAGTGAGGAGGAGTGTTAGGTTGAACTGTGACCCTAACGAGCGAGCAAAGCGAGTGAGCGAAACGCCAGAACCGTGTTTTTTTTCCCCCTCGCATTAGATAGAACTACGAACCTACAGTAAATGTATCAGCGTGAAGTAAGAATCATTACGTAGTCTACCTTAAGGCAGGTCAGACTTAGAGACTTAGAGTAGGTTAGGTACGACGACGAGCGAAGCGAGGAGGAGTGTTAGGTGAACATCACAATTATGCACATTAATCATTCGACAGTTGAATCTAAGGCACAAGTACAACAAACGATAGGAAAAATAATATTTAGGACTAACTATAATAGGAGGAACAATTTCGGAAAATCAAAAATATGCGGAACAAAGTTTATGCCATACGTTATTCGGACAAAAGACGTTATGCGACACAACAATAGGACTAACTGTATGCCATCCGATATAACGGGATGCGTCAATAACTGACGAGTCCTTAAAATTGCGAATCCGGTTGATAATGTTGTTTAATATCGAAACCAGGATAATTGAAATGCCTAAGTAATTATAACATAATGTCTTCACTTTCTCTTTCTTTTTACATTTTTTTTTTTAATTTTATAACAATTGACAACGTTTCATATTCTTAAGACTACAATTTTATTACTTTTCTGTATATTCCGCTTAGAAAGAGGTCGTAATCACTGTTTTTGATATTTTTCCTAAGATCACTAATATTTTATTATTTATTTATTACAAACTCATTCAAAATGTAGTAACTCAAAAACTATGACATAGGTAATGGAAAGGTTACATTAGTTTGGTGTCTAATAAAAAAAACTAATAACGTGGAGCTTGACATTGTTCACAGCTTTTTTTTCGCGGATATATTATCGAATATATAATGCCGGCATAGTTGTCTTAGATTTCGGTTACACAAAAAAATAATTTCAAATATTTTTTAGGGTGTAGGTACACGGCGCAATTCTCTCTCGATTATATTAATTTCCACCTGTTAGAAATATGAAATGTTGTCAATTATTGACCATGCTCGGTTGGCCGCCGCCGCCACTGATCGGCTTTCCTGATGATGAATCGCGAACCGATTGGAAAGTAATAAAACATGTCGAGCGATATTAGACTTTTATGACGTGAGTAAACCTGTTTCGCAGATTTAATTATTGACCGATCGAGCTAAGCGTCTCCGATTCAGCTTGGTCAATAATTCTTGGCCGAAAAATGGGGGTTGAAGATATAAAAATTACAAATGTCAGCCATTTTGAAACCAACTCGCAAGATCAACAGCTCACAGAGCTACTAGTTATACATATTTAATTTGAACATTTGTGACTGTAGGTAGGGGAGAAGTGGCATGAAAGAGCCAGTTTTCTTTACAGAGGAAAAAATACAACCTACAATGAAAAAAAATATAATTTGTTTTTTGTAATTTATTCTTTATTTATTTGAGTATGCAATTTGGTACAAATAAATCTTAAACAACATACAAATATCAATAAGATATGCATTTCAAAAAAAAGTGTCATTTGGCTCTTTCATCACTATTCGGTATTGAAAGAGCCGCTACAAGTTTTGAAAAAGCCGGTTCGTATTACAACGCGTAATTATGAAAATTATCAAAAACAACAATAAAGGCGACATGAAAAAAACTGAAATACACAAACAAAACAGACTTTTTAAGTAATTAGTACTAACATTTTTCAGGATTTTTTATTCTATCAATCATTTTGAGTAATCCTTACAAACGCTTTAATTTTAACATATTAATTAGTCACATATACCTACTAGATAACCTAACATACAAGCGGATTTTTTATTAATAACAGTCTTTAAAATAAATCTAATAAAAAATAATATCTTCTATCAAAAGTTAAAACCAACATCAATAAATCCTCAAAATCTTAAAAATAATATTGCTAATATTAAGCTTTCGGGTCTTTTTCTTTTTTTTTGGACCAGCGTTCTCCATAATGCAATATTTGAAGCAAATAATTTAATAATATATAAAAATATGAGTTTATAGCATTACGTTATTTTACTATGAAAGAGCCGGCTCTTTCAATGCCCATTCAACCGGCTCTTTCACGACTTGTTCCAAAAACAAATATAACGTTCAAAATAACGACAATATCAAAGCGGTTGCAGCTAAGTTTTTATGAAGCTGCAAGGCCAAATATATGCACAAACTGAATCTATAATCCATTTGCCTATAATTGTTAACTATAAAATACCAAAAAACAAATAAAATGAAGCAAAAAGCTTACTTTTGAGTTCCCAAAACTTTGACTCGATGTACCGGCGTCTGTTGGTTTCGGTGAACTGTCAAATGTTTGTGGGTGACGGAAAATCAGTATTGCCACCTAAAAATAATATTGCCAACCAAATCTGTACTCAAACTTCCGAAATAATACAAGTGGCTCTTTCAAAACCTGGCTCTTTCATGCCACTTCTCCCCTACGTCTAAACCGCTGCAGATTAAAACTTTTGAACTCTGCAAACATTTAAACCGTTAATACAAAGATTAAAGCATAAAGAAAAATTGAAGAAGGACCTGGTGGAAGGGACCGGAAATCTAACCCGGTACCTCTGGATTACCGGTCCAGCGCGTTAACCACTTCGTTACCCTAGCTCCAGGTAACCATTGCACAGGAGAAATTTTTCGAATGCAATTTTCCGTAGTTTTAATAAGTTTATTTTATTACCACATTATTTAAACTAATCGTTTCGTTATACGGTAGACATATTACAGTATTATTGTTACATCATGGAAAAATCAGAGTTCTTCCGTTCAGGTTGAAATCAGAACCTATATTACGCCAACGAATGTCGATTTTGGTTTATTAGATTATTTCATAGAGTTAATCTATGAAATAATCTATTGGAACTCAAATCGGTTTGCTAGAAATTTGTGCAATAATCGCTAATAAACGATAAGTTTCGATTTTACTTCAACGTTAACAAATTCTACGCTGTGAAATTGAGGTCAACCGATGCGCACGCAGGCGTTAAGACATTTAAAATTGTTATTTCGTGGAAATTCACATGGAAACTCTCTCTCTCTCACCATTGTGTCTAAACTCTATGCTATTTAGGGAGTTGATAGAGTATAATACCGCAAAACGGCAATAAAAAGACGACCTTGGTTGATACTGTCCCACATAACCTAATGGATGACAGAAGTTAGTGTGTCGAGAGTCGAGAGTTCTTTGTGCTGTGTCGCAACGTGAATGCCCTCTAAGGCTCTGGACACGGCTACATAATGTAATCCGAAGCAATCTTTAGAAGTGTTAAGAGGCCTTATTCCCTTTAAAATGCTGATTGTTTAAGTCATTTTTCTCGAGACTCAAACAATTACCTTAACTTATTATTGATGTTACTATTACTACCTAGAACAGGGCTATTGGAATTGATTGGTATATATTTGAAACCCACAGTTTGAATTTTTCATTAATAATTTTTGTTTCAAAAACTACTCGAAATTAACAAAATTCACGCGGAAAATTAGTTTTTTCAACTTATTTTCGACTGCACGCAATGAAAGCATGAAATAGCTATGTTACTATTACTACCTAGAATTCGTGAAAAAGTAGTATATATTCACTTCAAGAAGTTGGTTAAAATTATCGATATATTTATATTTGTCATAATATGAAAAAAAAAAATTTGAAAGGTATAAGGCCTCTTAAGTTTTGTTGTATCACTATAAAACAAAATTTGTTCGCGCTCACTTTCGTTTCATACAAACGTTTTTGGTTAATATTAAGAGTATACCTAAGTAAAATAGATTTTTAATGCAAATTATCTTACTATGCCAATCAATGCTAGGGATACAAGTATTTTCTGACAGGGGATGGAGGAGACAAAAACAAGGCGTGTTATATCATAGACGTGTTATACAAAGAGGTTTAGTATTTATCTACGCCGGTACCTAAACGAAATGAGCAAAGGCAAATAAGTTCTGATCGAGTGCCTTGTCTTATTGGTTCGTACGAGTCTAACAGTACCTACACAAAAAAATAAGCAAAATAATTTATGTATGTACCTGCTTGCAAAATATGTTTGCTACCCAACGAATTTGTAATGCAAATATTAGTATCATTTGTATAATTACGTGAATTAGTTTATTTAGTTAAAGGTTCTAGAAATTTCACATTAAATTCGTGAATCTAATTCGAAAGTTAATTAAAAAAAAACTCTTAATTATACTCACCAACTCGTTTCGCCGAAGTTTGTCTAGTGGAATATTTGTAAGGCACATAAATTATCTTTTCAATAACTCCGGCTAACTCCTCTGGAATTTTATCCGCGGAACGCAGTTCGTCCAAACATAACACACTGGCATGGGAGCACCGAGCACTGTTCACAGTCGATAACTCGCGCACTTCGGGAACACTGCTGTCCTGTTTGTGTAACACCTTGTTCCCTGTGTCCACGTACACCAACTCCGCTGCACCTTCCAAGTTCGCTTGACACAGTTTATCCGCAACCACTTTGATTTTATACACGCCGGGAGCTTTGTTTGCATCCAAAATGAAATCTGCTCGCTCTCCTCTGCCCATTTCGATAGAATCTACATATTCGGGCTCTATTCTGTGACCGTCCAGCGCGACGATTCTCATCTCATGTTGATCAATAGACAATTTCACAGCGCAACTCTTTGAACCCCCACCGTAAGCTAGACGGAATCTGTATTTTTTACCAAATTCGACGTTAAACTTCGATATCGGGGCATCGGGGGAATCGGCCGTGTTTCCTTTGCCATTAATAAGAAGAGACTCTGCATTGGGGATCTTTGTATTCAACTCGGCGAGTGGACCCATAGAGTGGCCCCATTCAGCTATAAATATGGTGTGTTCAGTGGCATCGATATCGTATAATTTTCGTAAAGGATCTAGTCTTGGAGACTGTCGGACAATGAAGGCTCCCGCTAGACCGTCGGCGGCGTCCGCGGCGGAATGGGCGTGGTACATGTGTGTTCCTACTTCTGACGCTCGGAATTTGTACTGGAAGGTAGTGTACGCTGGTTGAGGGCATTGGGTGAGCATGGGAGCTCCATCCATGAACGGGGTTTCCTTCTGCGGCTGTCCTCGCCAGTGCATGGCCAGGGCGTGCGCTGGAGCGCGATGCACCACATCCACGACGAGGATGTCATTATGACACACGTGTAAAGACGGCGCCGGTAGCTCTCTGTTTATTGTGAGCACACCTCTTTCCCGGCCATCCGCTGATATACACTTTGCGGGGCATTCTCCCCCACCCTTCTCCGTACAACTGCCACATGATCTGAAAAAATAATGAAAACACAATTAAAATTTAACATTCAAACTGAACTTTTAAACTACTATTGAATTTTAAGACGAAGTCATAACTGAATAAAAAAGTAGGTAAGCGGAAAATGCCAGTCACGCAAGAACAATGCCAGAATAGGCACCTAATGCATACGTCGACTTAAAGTTTGGAGATTTACTTTTACATCGGTGGCGGTGTGGGGGTGTACCTTCTAAACGGAACGCCGACACCAATTATAAAGTGAAGTGAGTGTTAGTTTAGTTAAGTATTTTGCCATATTGAATGAACACTCACTTGCTGAGGGTCTTGTAGACTTCGATGACTAGCTTGACGCGGCAGATCATGGGCCAATCCAGCTCGTGGCATTCCCGGTCGCAATCTTCGAAGTACTCCTCTGAAACGCAAATATTTATACACGTTAAAATACATAATCATGGTTCGCCACAAAGTTTACCTTGTAAACATATTGCAAGTTCGTTTACTTAAACACTTAAGAGAGTGTTAAAAGTTCGTTGTTTACGTAATGAATGCTCTCAATGGATTAAAGAACATCAGATATCAATACCAAAAAATTCCGATTCAACTTATGCGCATTACACACTTAGGTACGCATGGTTAATGTATGGATTCGCAATATTTTCCGTTCAACAGGCTAATAAATAGAATCGTACAAAACTGTACATAAAAGAATAATAGTTATGTAAGTAAGTAAACAAAATAAACTAACTGCAAGGATGTCATAAGTGACCTGAGTAAACAATCTATGTTAAGCTTAATAAGTTTTTGTAATGAAATGAAATTATTTATTTGCTGACCTACTAATACCCGGCATAATAAAAATGTTGTGTTTGTTTGTACCTACCTGGCATCGGCGTATAGTACACGAGCAGCACCACACATGCCATTAAGACACTCAACACAAATATCCTTTGCAAGGACATCAACATATAGTTAGGCTTCACCATCGGCGCGTTGCAATCAATCAACTTCTTCTCAGACTCCATGATTTCTGATTTAAATGACCCTTGATTTGAAATTTAAATTGCCTTAATCACTTTACATCTTCGGGTGTATCAAACGAAAGTGAACGTTCCGAAGTGTTCACTTGCTCAGAACTCCATAGCGCGCGGCCACGCGAGTCGACCAGCGAATGGTGACTGGGAACCACTTGTGGCTTGCAACATCAAAGAGCACCTCTACCGTCGGTTGCACAGCAGTCCCAATTCGGAAGTATCTTGCCGGCCGAGAGTAAACTCTCACTGTTCCATTATGCAACTTATTATATAACTTTATTACATTTTACTGCACAATACGGCCGTTGCAATATAGAGCTGCTATATTTTATAACACTGTCGTTTTTCCTACTGACATCACGTTAGGGGAATCACCCTATTACGCTCTCCAGTTGCGTTGCCTAATATCAAGCACTAATAACCTAAAGGGAAAGATTTAAATATATAATATGTACCTAACTTTCTTGCAAGGCTTTGGAGTATTTCCAATCGGGATTTGTATTTTTTAGAAATACTTATTATGTAGCAAAAAGTATCGTTTTGATATCGATGCTTACGGTGGTTATATCTTTCTTTTTGGTTCAACAGCGTTTTTGGGTGGGTTCGTGAGTAGGATCAGCTATAATGATGTCCCCGGGGAAGGCCTATGTGTAACATTGTATAGAAGGCCTTAGGGCCGATAATAATATATAAGTACCACACCTACATTAAACGGGCGAATAAATATTATCAAGGTTTATAGCCACAATCTAACACGAATCTAATCTTTAATTCATAATATTAGGAGTTTGAAGCAATGCATATTTTATAGAAGTGATAATCTATACTTTAATAATAATTTGTAGAATTGTGAATATTTAATATTCGAAATGTATAAAGTTAGTAACGGATTAAAGTAATTAAATAAAGGATGGAATAATTCATTAATCAATGAAGTAAATAATTGTAGTCTAGTCTAGTGTCACCCCTACATAAATGACTGTATGAATGCCTTGAAAATTAAGAAAACCATTTTTTTTTTATGTTTTGTCGCGGTTTATCACTTTCATATGCCATTTACTTTACTACCTCACTGGTATGGTCAATTCCAGACCACAACCGTTAAATTCGAAATCTTAATATAGATTAGAGAACTACCTAGTACCTAGGTAGTTTTGCTATAGCTAATTGACCGAGCCGAATGAGCGAACCGAGAGCGTCTTTACTTGAGCTTATATAGCCAAAATGTCTTTGGTTGTACTCGCCTATAGGCCGCTTTTCTCAATCGATTCTCATGAAATGTAAATATTCGCTCCAGATCTCCAAAAAATACCGTCCCCCCCCCTCTCTAACATTTCAACCACGGGTCAAAAAATTATAGAAAAGTTCATATAAATGAGGCCTTATAAGCTCTTTCAATGAAAACTATATTGAATAAAATCGGTCGAGCTGTTAATGAGTTATCGCAAAAATTCATAATTTTCTTTAAAATGACGTAAGTGCCGCGCGGTGTCCTTATACTTCGAACGTTACACATATTAGTTAAGTGCCATACTGTATTAAAACATTTCGCTCAATCTGGCGCGTATAATCGATAACTTCCAAAAGGTAACAAGTAATTACAGATACTTTGGCGTTTACAACCTTTTTATAGAGCTTGAAATCTTTCTCGTAATTTAAACCTCGTTTTAAGCCGGTCTATTGTAAAGGATGGGCAACTACGGAACCCTACACTGAGCGTGGCCCGACATGCTCTTGGCCGGTTTTTTTTTTCTTTCTAAATGGCGGAGATTTGGGTAGGTATTGAAAACGTAAAAAATACACAGTTCAGCAATTTCCAAACAAGCTCGCGAAGTGAGTTTGCAGCGCACAGAGCTACTTACTAAATTATTATTATCTTATTTATACATAGAAAAGAATAAGTCCTGACTGACTAATCAACGCACAGCCGAAACTACAAATGCTAGAGAGTTGAAATTTGCACACTAGGTTTGTAAAATAAAGTGTACAAGAGATAAACGATTTTTATTTATTTTATTTTTATTTTTAGATAAGAAGCGAAGGTTGTATGGGGTCCAACTTTTTTTTTTAAAGCTAGGAGTTAGAAACTTTGGTAAACGGTATTCGATTAAAAAACAAGAAAACTAATTTCCCCTAAGGTGGTAAAAAGGGGTTGAAAGTTTGTATGAAGATCAAATATTTTTTTGAGCGCGGGACTTGAATCTTTGTGTAAAGGCATATTATTACAATACAAGAAAAGTCATTTCAGCGTTTTCAAAAGTTCATCCCCTAAAAGGGTTAAAAGGGGTTGAAAGTTTGAATCCACTACAAATTCTTTGAAACTTCTCTTAAAGGCGTATATAAGAATAACAAAATAACATTCATTGAACGTTATTAAAAATTCAACCTCTAAGGGGGTTAAAAGGGGGATGAAAGTTTGTCTTGGGGTTCAAATACAATTTTAAGCTAGGAACTTGAAACTTTGTAAAAATGTATTAAAATAAAATGGAATGAAGGTGGTGAAAATGGGGTTGAAAGTTTGTATAAAGATCAAACTTTTTTAAGTGCGGGACTTGAAGATTTATGTAAAGGAATATCAATAGAATGTAAGAAAAGTAATTTCAGCGTTTTTGAAAATTCTGCCCTGAAGGTGGTGAAAAGGGGGTTGAAAATTTGTATGTAGATCAAACATTTTTTTGAGTGCGGGATTTGAAACTTTGTTTAAATGCATTATTATTCGAATCCAAGAATTTATAAACGTATTATTCTTAAACTCATCGAATTTAATAAAAAGCTATTCGTTCGTAGATATAAGTACCTGATTTCATAATGATACCGCGTAATTAGAGCAATTTAGCCGAAAAGAACTAAAATGACTACGGAACCCTAAAAAGGCCAAGAGGGAGTCACACTCGCGTACGAAGGGTTTCGTTACTATTACATAAAAAATAAACCAAGTGTGAGTGGAACTCGCGCACGAAGGGTTCCGTACCATTATCTGTAAGTTTGTTGTATGGGAGCCCCCCTTAAATATTTATTTTATTTTATTTTTAGTATTTGTTGTTATAGCAGCAATAGAAATACATCATCTGTGAAAATTTCAACTGCTAGACAGCTATAGGTATCACCGTTCTTGAGATACAGCCTGGTGACAGACGGACGGACGGACGCATGGACGGACGGACAGCGAATTCTCAGTAATAGGGTCCCGTTTTTACCCTTTGGGTACGGAACCCTAAAAATGGCAAAAAATCACGTTTAGTAATTTCAACATTGCTTAGATCTGAAAATAATAAAGATGTAAAATTTTCAAGATAAGGTTCCACGCGGACGAAGTCGCGGGCATCACAGCTAGTTATTATATATGTATAAACAGCGAGTTTACCCCGAAGTTTGAAATTAAGCATCGTCCGTTTCAGTCTCTGGCTGACCCATAGATCTTCTGTTCTCTCTATTCTTAGATGAAGTGTCTGTATTTAAGAGCTTTGTCACTGATGTGTCAGTGATGCACTGTTTTGTATGAAAATTCAGGAACATTTCCGGAAATTCTAGAAAACGGCTTAATTCTATAAGTGACTATGTCGCTCGTTAACTTATCAATATTTGAGTGAGCGAAACGATAGGGCTACGAAGTTCGAAAAAAACCTTTTGATTACGTTGTGTTATGGCTTAGTCGAAAGCTCCGACTTGACAATACAAGGCTACAAAGAGTTTTGTCCATTGCAAAACCATTACATGCTTTCCAATTGATAACTAAAACTAATACTCGCATATATATTTATCGGGGATGGTCCGATAAAGGTGTTAAAAGGTTACCTCGTCAAATAGAAAAACAGTCTACTTAGTGACCTCGTTTTATTTTCCCACACGTAATTTACATTTACTTAAAAACAACAGTAATCTCCTTAAATAACTAATAATTAAACGACAATACTACTCAATGGTTTGGACAACAAGTCCACGCGACCAGGCCGCAAGCAAGAATGATCCCCACCAACCCTAGTAGTGGTCGTGACGTCACAGTGGCCTGATCGGTCTGGCCAGGTGCAGCTGCTGTTTACACCTGTTTCCCGCGTAAGGTAATTTATTAAAAATGCGAGCACGACGACGCCGCCGTCGTATTTAAAAAAAATTGACATTACGAAAAGTACAGATGGCATACTACTAGCTCCATCTTCCAATCAAGTAACTATTACTAGTTAGTTGACTAAGTAATAGGGCGTAATGAATTGAATGCCGCTCTTTTTACGGAAATTAGGTACTTATTAACATATTTCATTCTTGGTAACGCCAGTGCAGCGCACCCGCAGCTACATTCAAATAAACTGCATAATTAAAGAAATATATTTTTGTTAAAAAAAAAAAACAAACCTGGCTGTCTGTCCTATCCCTTTTACCCTCCATAGTCTGTACACTGGAGCGGACCGGAGCTGTGTACAGTCTGACCAAAAAGAGTAGAAATTAAAAAGTGGCAATACTGTAGTGTCGTCCCTTTCTAATCAATCTAAGAAAAAAGGGACCACACTACAGTATTGCCACTTTTTAATTACTACTCTTTTTCGTCAGACTGTATTATGGACCATCCATTTCCTTAGTGAACTGGCAGTCTTATACCTCGAATATAAATCCCGCTTCTAGACCGAAATTGACAAAAGTAACTGCAAGACAATCAATATAAAAAAAAATATTAATATATAATAAAAAACATTAATAATATAATAAAAAAAAACTTGAAACGGAGTGTCATCCCAATTAATGCGTAAATCGAAACGTATTCCAAACCTATTTGAGTTTTTTTTATAAACGCTCTAGGCGTATTTTTGTTATTTTCATACACATTTAAAATTGTAAAAAGTATAATTTTATGTTAACTCATGGTTCTTCTTTATATGGCATATATAATTTCAGTTATAATAGTTTCTATGCTCTGTGATAAGAGTATGTCTAAACGCATTCGATAGTTTATCAAGGTTAGTAACTCAAACAGTGAAAAATAGAAATAGAAACGTCATTCTGATATTGACATTGACAATTGACATTGGCATATCCCATGCCGTTGCCTTGTCTTATCTTGCAAATTTTTTATTTGCAATATTTGTAAAACCGGCCGCGGTTGTTACAAAAATAATATTATATTACTTCTGTTCACTATCGTTACATATATAACAAGTTGCGTTCAATACATGTTTACGTTTTGGGTACAAGTTTCAATTAAGTAAATGAAGTTCAATATTTAAGATGGAAATAACTAGGAAGAATTTTGCAGAACAGTTTGATAACATAAGTAAGGACTTAAAAAAGTCCTGTTTTATAGGTTTCGATGCGGAGTTCACCGCCCTATTGACAGGAGAATGTTTCAAACATCGGTAAAAATAACCCAGAATTATTAAAAATTAAACGATTAACGGAATGTTACTCAGTATATAAAATAACCACTAACTACATTGTAAATTTGTACCCTTTTGTAAAATTGACATATAATGTATTTGTGCATTATGAATAAATGAGTATGAGTATCCAAATTAACACTGTGTCAAAACTTAAAAGCAAGTTCTATTCTCATAGATCCTTATCACCGTTGTCAAATTCGTCATTCTAATTTCAGGTTATTTGATACAAGTGAGGAACGGTATGACAAAATAAAAACTGAAGTGGGTAGAATGATAATGACACAAGTCGGGCTAACCATGTTCCAGTATGACCGGGAACATGACACATATATTGCTAAGGGATATACTTTCCACTTATGTCCACAAGCATTTGGGGAAGTCGATCAGTCGTTCATATTTCAAGCCTCCACTCTACGTTTTCTTTGTAGGCACAACTTTAATTTTAATAAGGTAAATATAAATATGTTTGTTTAAATGGTATGCACCATTACCATATATTGAGTGTTAAAGGTGCCAAAATTATGCTGTTCCTGTGCCACAGTAGTTTGGTAGCAGATAGTTGTAATATTTTAAAGATTTTCACAATATTTCTCACAAACCAATCTGAGCATATCCATTGGTCTGTCTGGAAGATCAGCACTGGCTTACAATTTAGCATCATGCTGAGGAGGAACCATTTCTGAGCGTAATTAATACTTAGATAATAGTTACTTATTAAACCTTTATGTGTACAAACCATGAGTTACAAGAGTATAAAGTGTTATACAATATCATTATTTTTGTAGTTTTAGTTGTGTTACATATAAATTTTTATCTTCCTTTATTCTATTATTGAAGCAAGCAATGAGAATAATTATGGTGGAATAATTGCAATATATACCCACTCAATACTTTCTTTCGACATTCCAGTTCACATATGAAGGTGTCCCCTACCTCAGCAAAGCAGAAGAAGCCCAAGTGCGGCAGCACCTGGCTGACAACATGCTGTTCAGGAACCTGTCCCGCACACTTGACATGGAAGATGAGAAGCTTCTACAGGGACACTGCTCTGAAGTTTCCAAGTAAGTACTTTATTATTAGTGAAGGTATAAAAGTCCATTGATTTGGACACATAAATATACATCTCCTTCATATCTGTTTTCACTCAGTGCAGTTATATGCTGTGTGGATTGCCAGGTGCATGCTGCTGCCAGCTGCCTTCTTCACTGTTTGTTTGATCTATGGCATGTCAGACCATCTAGTAGGTGCTTCCTTGTGCACGTCTGCCTTCAATTTGCCCTATATAGAGCAAATATTATTAAGAAGCAAAATCAGAATTTCCAACAAATGTAAACAGATCTCAAGACACTTATAGATTATAGTCTAATAATCTAATATGTTTTATTGCCTTGAGATCATATAAACAATAATAGATTATAGTTTATTGTTTTATTGTATTGAGATCTGTTCACATTTGTTATAGATATGTGAAACATGCAATGTCTCATTATTTTCAATGTGGATACAGCACAATCACCAATGAATCAATCAATGATTCAATATCAAATTATCCCGTTACTGAAGGCATGTGGGCTCTAAATTCCACCTACAAATGCTTATACTAATTATTATTGTATGGCTGAATTTCAGATGGCTGAGCAACAAAGAAGAGGAAACAATGTACATAGACATAGAGAACCCAGTGCTCCGATATGTGCTCCACAATGAGATCCGGCTGCGCTTCCCCGAGGTCCTCACAACCAATAGCCTAGGTAATAGTAACAAGGTAATTAGAAGTTTGTAGTTTGCAGTTATTTGTAGGCATCAGAGTTCCCATAGCACGGTAAGATGTTAGAGAGCTAGAGGAGGATTGATAATAACATTAAATATCTAAATGAAATGAAATAATTAATTCAGTAATTACGCAACAAAGGCACTTTTATAAGTCAGATTGTGAATCTACCGGCATTTCCCAAGAGGAGACCACTGTTGAGAAAAAAGCCAACAGTAAGTAATTTTTCCGTGAAAATTATAACTAATTATAACTAATCACAATAGTACATGTCATATTTTATTCAAATGGTTCTATTATCTGTTGGCTGAATGTATGTATGTACGTAGTCAGGTCATAAGTTCTGTCACACTGTATGAATTTCAAAATTTGAACCCTGGCTGGAAAAATAAGCATTACATTTGAAATTCGAATATATCATAAATAAAAAAAATAAAAAATTGACATTGCCGCCATTTCCAAACATGGAGTGGACGCAGACAGAAGACCGTGTCGCTGTTGTTGCATTACACCGCTGTGGTTACGGGCCAAAACAAATTTTTAAATTTCTAGAAAATTGAAAATTACGCTTAGGTTCGTATATCGTACCATTAATCGATACCGGGAAGTCTCTTCTTTCGAGGATAAAAAGAGAAGTGGGCGTCCACGCTCGGTTCGGACTAAAGCCGTCATCAAAGCTGTGAAGGAGCGAATACGAAGAAATCCCGTGCGCAAGCAAAAACTTTTAAGTCTTCAGATGGGCATAAGTAGGCCGACAATTAAAAGAGTGATAAATGAAGACTTAAGACTTCGGGCTTATCGGAAAAAAACCGGTCATCTTCTAAATGCACGCCAAAAAAAAATTAGGCTTCTAAGATCGCGAGCACTGTTAAAGCGGTACGCAGGTAAAAAATACCGCGAGATCCTATTTTCGGACGAAAAGATTTTTACTGTGGAGGAAGCCTTCAATAAACAAAATGATAAAATATACGCAAATAACAGTGAAGAAGCGAGCAGGCGTATCTCCCGTGTCCAACGTGGCCACCACCCGTCATCATCAGTCATGGTTTGGCTCGGAGTGTCATATTCAGGCCTAACTCAAGTGTTTTTCTGCGAAAAAGGTGTAAAAATTAGTGCCGCTGTATACCAAAATACCATCCTAGCAAACGTTGTAGAACCTCTTTCACGTACAATGTTCAAGAACAGACAATGGGTGTTCCAGCAAGATTCAGCACCGGCTCATAAAGCAAGGAGCACGCAAGCCTGGCTCACTAGCCGTAAAATTGACTTCATCCGGCACCAGGACTGGCCCTCCTCCAGCCCAGACCTGAACCCCCTCGATTACAAAATATGGCAACATCTAGAGCAGGAAGCATGCTCTAAACCTCACCGCAATTTGGAGTCGCTGAAAGCATCTATCGTCAAAGCAGCGGCACAAATCGACATGGAAGTCGTGCGTGCAGCGATAGATGACTGGCCGCGAAGGTTGAAGGCATGTATCGAAAATCACGGAGGCCATTTTGAATAAATATTTAGCTGTTAGAAAGACAAATTCATCACCTTTCAATTAATGTATATATTATAAACATAATTATAAACTAGTTGTTTTTGTTTAATGTTTAACCTGTGACAGAACTTATGACCCGACTACGTATTTTATGTATTTTTTGTTTATTATATTTATGTATTTATTTGTTTTTTATGTGTATATTATTATTATCCGATTTTTGCACCGCCTAAAAATAAAATCTTATTTTTTTTTCAAGTTCTCCACTACCCAAAGGTTGTCTGGAAGAGATCGCTCTTTAGCGATAAAACCGCCTCTTGTTTACCTCTAATTGTAATGTCTTGCATTGTATTTCTCCTGTATATTTTATGAGGTGTGCAATAAAGAGTACTTTTATTTGTATTTGTTGTACATGTAAAGGAGATGTATAGATTCCCCAAATCAATGTTAGGTATATAAAAAATCCCAGAGTATAAAGTCTCGATAAAATGTAAGTCATGCTCATTAATTGATTCAATTGTAAAGTGCCTTTATAGTTAAATTCCCAATAAATTTTGATAAAATTCAGTATGAAGTAAGCTTATACCCTGGATGAACACATTTTCTAGGCGTGCAATTATTTGCGTATTTTATGATGACGAAAAAAACAACGCCTACACAAATCAGCTCTTTGTATATTATTCTGGCTTTATCCTTGACTATAAAATTAGAATTATGAGTAAGTATGACTTACATTTTAATGTTTATATCGGCTTTAGAGCTCTCTAACGTCCTATCATGCTATAAGAAGTCTGATGCCTAGTTATTTGTTTCAATGGTTAATTCTCCTAATGGGTAATTTGAGCGCTTTAACCGTCTTATTAATCTGTTCCCAATATTGATGAACTCCATGCGAATTGTGGTGCTATTCTCGGTTATCGTGTATAAGTCGGCTTTTTTACATTAATTGTCAAAACTAGCTTTACCGCGCAGTGTTACCCGCTCATCCCGCGGGAACACTAAATTTTTCGGGATAAAAAGTAGTATGTGTTAATCCAGGGTGTCAGCTACCTTCATACCAAAATTTATCAAAATTGGTCCAGCCGTTTGAGCGTGAAGCAGTACCAAAACCAAACATACACATAAATACACAAACTTTAACCTTTATAATATTACTGTGTTTGCTTTGCTGTCAGATGTTGATTGCATTTATGAATTGGCCTATATTTATAGCGCACGGAATGCTATGACGGTTGAAACGCTCAAATAATCACCCTGATAGGGTTCTATGTGATGTATTCTGTGTCTTACTGTTTTGCTTTGGTGTGGGTGTAATTCAATTGAGAACTAAAATCGGAGACATATTCCACCTTATTTTGTATTCCTCAAGATGAACAGTGCTTTGGAATTCGATTACAGATGGCCCACTTACTAGTCCATTTGCTTGGTTGCATACTTGTTTACCTCCCTGCCTTAAGTCCATTTGTATACAGTGTAGAAAAATATTGATCGGCCCGAATGAATTTTTAATGTAGCACATTTTACTTAGAGGAAACATTCTTTTATTTTCATTAATTCATTCAAGGATTTCTAGGCTACCTCGCATGTGTTCATTGCTATATTTCTGTAAATACGCAATTCTTACTCTAATTTCAATCTGAAGTTTTAAGGTATCCAGATTTTATAATTAAATAAACTTTCAGTGTTCATTATAATAACAAAGCGGAACTTAACCGTGTTCAAAGAAGTGTTTATTAAATTACCCCGATGTTTCGAAGGTGATGCTACGATTTTTTTTGTGTACATGTGATAACAAATACATTAACATTGTTGCAGGTTTTAATATACAAAGATAAATACGTAGAAGGCGCTACCAACGCTCCGAGGGCCATTCTAGAAGAAAACCTCATGAGCCATCTACTGGGTTTCTCGCAAATCATTGCCCTCCTAGAAGAATACCAAAAACCTATTGTTGGGCACAACATATTCATAGACACTGTTCTTCTGCACAATCAATTCATAGGTCCTTTGCCGAAGAAATATTCGACATACAAAAAGAATATTCATAAGATCTTTCCGAATATATTTGATACGAAATACATATCCTATGTTATGGCGAAAAAATTGTCGTATGATGAAGTATGGAAATCAAATGCGTTACAAGAGTGAGTATATATTTTTTGTTATTCTATATGAATCTCCCGTTGCTTAGCAAAGCGCTATTCCCTACATTTTTACAGGACTCCCAATCAGATGCCTGTTCCGGGCTATTGAGAAACGTGGCTAGATCGTCCCGTCATCTCCGCCTAAACCGACCTCACTTGCAGTGCCCATCTTGAGTTTATTTATTTGAATAGTTACAACTCAGGATTATCTTTTCAAAACTACTTATATTTCTGTAAATACACAACTTGAATTTCAAGTCTAAGTTTTATGGTATCTTGATTCTATAATTAACTATTAGCTGCGCCCAGCGGTGCTACCCGCTTATCCCACAGGAACATTACATTTTTTTCGGGATAAAAAGAAGGTTGTGTTGATCCAGGGTGTCAGCTACCTTAAGATTGGTCCAGCCCTTACAAACTTTCGTCTTTATAATATTAGTGATCGTTTTATTTTATAGTTTATATGAATTCTTCTCCGAGGCGAAATGCAGGAAGTTACAAAACGGGGTGAACCTGATAAAGCTGAGCACCCCTTTTGATGTGCAACAGTCTTACCACGAAGCGGGGTGGGACTCGTATTGTTCAGGTAAACACTTCCACAAACCTGTATAAACAATATTAGGAGCCGTCCATTCATTGCGTGAGGTCAAATTACGTTGTCTTGGATTTTTGCTTCACGACTACTAAATGGCCAAGCTTTTGAAAGCGCTGCACGTAATTGATGGACGCCCGTTATTAATAACGATATGGAGACTAGTTATCTCCTCGTTACCAATTCTGCTATGAGTTGTTTTTAGTTATAGCTACATGGTAGAGGAGCATTTCTCGGCAACGTCTAATTTTAATAAATAACAATGCCCTCTCTAGCTTGCTCGTTCACTGCTGTAAAGTAGTGCGGCAAGATGTGAATATCAACGTATTCACATAGAGGTCGGAAATGTTCTTTGGGTATTAATTCCATGGGTTGTTTCCCGTTCAGGTTACTGCTTCATTCGCCTGGGCCACTGGGCGGCGTGTGAGAACAGCGGCACGTACCGCGCGGTGGGGCCCACGGAAGTGGTCGCCGCGCTGTCGCCGCACTGCGGGAAGGTCAACGTCATACGAGGCGCTGTACTGTACATGGTAGATCAGCCTTACTCCTGCAGGTTACTGCTTCATTCGTGGGCCACTGGGCGGCGTGTGAGAACAGCGGCACGTACCGCGCGGTGGGGCCCACGGAAGTGGTCGCCGCGCTGTCGCCGCACTGCGGGAAGGTCAACGTTATACGAGGCGCTGTACTGTACATGGTAGGTCAGCCTTACTCCTGCAGGTTACTGCTTCATTCGCCTGGGCCACTGGGCGGCGTGTGAGAACAGCGGCACGTACCGCGCGGTGGGGCCCACGGAAGTGGTCGCCGCGCTGTCGCCGCACTGCGGGAAGGTCAACGTCATACGAGGCGCTGTACTGTACATGGTAGGTCAGCCTTACCCCTGCAGGTTACTGCTTCATTCGCCTGGGCCACTGGGCGGCGTGTGAGAACAGCGGCACGTACCGCGCGGTGGGGCCCACGGAAGTGGTCGCCGCGCTGTCGCCGCACTGCGGGAAGGTCAACGTCATACGAGGCGCTGTACTGTACATGGTAGGTCAGCCTTACTCCTGCAGGTTACTGCTTCATTCGCCTGGGCCACTGGGCGGCGTGTGAGAACAGCGGCACGTACCGCGCGGTGGGGCCCACGGAAGTGGTCGCCGCGCTGTCGCCGCACTGCGGGAAGGTCAACGTCATACGAGGCGCTGTACTGTACATGGTAGATCAGCCTTACTCCTGCAGGTTACTGCTTCATTCGTGGGCCACTGGGCGGCGTGTGAGAACAGCGGCACGTACCGCGCGGTGGGGCCCACGGAAGTGGTCGCCGCGCTGTCGCCGCACTGCGGGAAGGTCAACGTTATACGAGGCGCTGTACTGTACATGGTAGGTCAGCCTTACTCCTGCAGGTTACTGCTTCATTCGCCTGGGCCACTGGGCGGCGTGTGAGAACAGCGGCACGTACCGCGCGGTGGGGCCCACGGAAGTGGTCGCCGCGCTGTCGCCGCACTGCGGGAAGGTCAACGTCATACGAGGCGCTGTACTGTACATGGTAGGTCAGCCTTACCCCTGCAGGTTACTGCTTCATTCGCCTGGGCCACTGGGCGGCGTGTGAGAACAGCGGCACGTACCGCGCGGTGGGGCCCACGGAAGTGGTCGCCGCGCTGTCGCCGCACTGCGGGAAGGTCAACGTCATACGAGGCGCTGTACTGTACATGGTAGGTCAGCCTTACTCCTGCAGGTTACTGCTTCATTCGCCTGGGCCACTGGGCGGCGTGTGAGAACAGCGGCACGTACCGCGCGGTGGGGCCCACGGAAGTGGTCGCCGCGCTGTCGCCGCACTGCGGGAAGGTCAACGTCATACGAGGCGCTGTACTGTACATGGTAGGTCAGCCTTACCCCTGCAGGTTACTGCTTCATTCGCCTGGGCCACTGGGCGGCGTGTGAGAACAGCGGCACGTACCGCGCGGTGGGGCCCACGGAAGTGGTCGCCGCGCTGTCGCCGCACTGCGGGAAGGTCAACGTCATACGAGGCGCTGTACTGTACATGGTAGGTCAGCCTTACTCCTGCAGGTTACTGCTTCATTCGCCTGGGCCACTGGGCGGCGTGTGAGAACAGCGGCACGTACCACGTGGTGGGGCCCACGGAAGCCCAGTACCGTATATAAATAATATTATTTTATAATATTCGAGCCTTTCGCAAGCTGGACGAGAACGATTAAACATTGGACAATCACTAACTAATAAACAAATAGTTTCATTACTTACTTGTAAATTTAACTATTATTTATAAACATTATTATAGACTATAAAGTGCCCGTAACTTCGCCCGCGTAACCTTCTTTCTTTATTTACCGTAGTCTGGTAAAAAGTATTCTACCATCTTTGGATTTCCAGCTATTTGGGCGTTATGAAGGGACAAACCAAATTTTACAGAAATATGGCGCTGTATATTCAACATTAATAGCACGAAAATTCAGAAGCATAATTTGCACAACATTATTTATTTTTAAGTTATGACACTTGTACGGCACCCTCTTGCACCGCCCTGTACAAAGATGCACTTACGATAACAGTTTCGCGACAGGTTTACATAGAAATGGTTACTTATCGCTAACTAATTTCATCATCGGGATGAAAGTTTGGTCATTATTAGTCGCTATTGACAAGCTACGTGGCGTCCATTATAGCGCTACGCTGCTGCATCGGCCTGTTATTTTTTTTTCTGAAATAACGACCCCTGTCCATAAAAAACTGCTTTTCAACACAATTGCATTGAACACTCTTCACTGGAGAGCTAGGCGACCTGCACGCGCTAACTGAGGATGCCAGAGGCTATTAAACATAGAAATTTGTTTTTTTTTTTTATATTTACTTATACATACTTTGACTGAAATAAAGCCATACGATAATAATGGTGGCATTGTATAGATTATGTTCTTTTTATTTTAGAACCTGGCCGGTGATGACCCTCCACGCCAGCGGCCCGACTTGCTCCACGTGAGATCCCTAAAGGAGCGGGTCATCAACGTCGAAAAGGTAAACAAAGCTTTTTGGTCGTCCGACCCGGGCACTAAGACAGCGGTTCAGTCGAAGACGGGCTTGACGGTCGGGACTGATTGAATTGAATGAATGATAGTAAACTGTCAGTCCAGGATAATGGACTGAACTGACGCCATAATGAGCATGTAACCGATGTCAAAAACAACGGTCACAGGCTCATCTGACGGTTGGGACTGATAAAAATGAATGAATTGCGGTAAACTGACGGTCGGGACTGATAAAAATAAATTATTGACAGTAAATTAACGATCGGGCCTGATAAAAATGAGTGAATGACAGTAAACTGACAGTCCAGGATAATGGACTGAACTGACGCCATAATGAGCGATTTCAAAAACAACGGCTCAGTCTGGCGTTACAGTAATGCAGATTCTAATGTATATTGCATTACAAGCTAAGCACGGAATTTAGTATAATACCTCAAATTTTCCTATAAATTTTATACTGACATTTATTTTGTATTGAATTTTGTGGAAGTGTTTTCCTACAAATGTTATATTGAAAAAGTAAAGAGACGGCGTTTATCGGATCGATATCTAGGCAACAAGTGTAGATACGAGGGTCTATTGCTAAAAAAATTACATAAAAGCTTAGTTAACATGAAATACGATCGAATCAATTAACATTGTTTTAAGTGCTAAGTATTTTATTGAAATGACCACTTTATCGACAGCTGTTATTTACGCGGTATTGCACTATCCCCGACGATATATGTGCAGAAATTAGCTACGCCGGTAAATTTATTGACGAGCTAAATAAGCAATTTAAGAAAATACTTTCCATTTATACTATACATTTCATACTGAAATGCTTCCAGATGGTCAGAAATGTTGTCCGACCTGTCACTTCTCTGTTAGATGTTTCAGAAAGTGTCACTTAATCTGTCACCAAATCCCGTAATGGCAAGACAATAACAAATTAATATTAATTCAGATTCTGGCATCGCCCGTAAATTGCATAAGAAACCAAACAAGCAATACAGGAATACACTTAAAATTTTCCTACTAATTTTAGATTAAAATAGCAACTCTTTTGTTTGTCGTTACACTCTCGGTAGAGTGGTCGTGGCTGTCATTCCTTGTGTAGCCTAACCACACGATGCCGTTCTTCTCTCATAGTCGCGCGTCTCGTGCTCTCGTGCAGAGGGCAGTTTGTGGCCGGTTTGATTTGGTCAGTCCAACTCATGGGAGACCTACCGCGCCGTCTAGTACCGTCTCCTTTATACTAAACCAACAGGCGTTCAATGGACAAAGCTCCACGTCTTGACACGTGTCCGATGTGGAGGATTCGAGCCTTACTAGCTAAATGTTGAGGACAGGCGCTGTTCTATGTTCAGCTTTAGAAGTATAGACTGGTTGGGGCAAAATTCTGTCCTTGATACGCCAAGCATTCTTCTTCAGCACCACATTTCAAGCGCATCTCTACCTTGCGTTTCGCGATCTCTCTTAGAGTCCAAGTCTCTGCGGCATATAAAAACACGGGAAATATCAAGGATCTGACTAGTCTTACTTTCATAGTTTTGGTGATGTTACGATTGCGAAAACTACACAGTCAAAAATTTTGGCTGATCTGTTACTTCTGGTTTATCGGATCGGAAAATAGCCCATCGAATCTGTCACCAAGTCCCGTATTGGCAAGGCAATAACAATGTCATATTTGTATAAATCTGGCGTCGCCCGTCGGTTGCATAACGAGCTAAACATGCGGCTATTTCCGTCCTGTACGCAGCCCATCCGCGTTGTCTCGCTGGCGGCCAAAATTAGACGTCACTACAGATCACGCATAAGGCGATGTGTTAGCTGCGAACGCACTTCATATATGATTCATATATGTATGAGTATCTAACGAGCGGACAAATAAAGCCATACTATGTCCTTTTCTTCTTCTTCTCACCGTTCCCTTCGTTCACATTTTCAGCGGTTAACTGAACTACTTATAATTCAATAATTTGTAAGAAGTGACCTTGGACCCTAAACTTGTATAGGTATTCCCAATCTATTTCTGTTATTTTGGCTGACTTGTAGGTAATAATTAATTTCATTTCGAAATAAATTAAAATAAAACTAGCTTTTATTATACTTTAACAAGCTATACATGTATTTTCCGAGATAATTGAGAAATTCGGCGCTGTATTTTCGCTGCTAACACACCACTTTGCCTCTAATTGTCTCCAGCTGTCACCTGCGCTTACCCCCTAATAACTATGACTTACTCCTCTACGTCAGAGTCTACGCAAGCTCCAAAACTCTAAATAGAAGACCAGAATTTCCAGTGCAGTTTAGCCCAAGCATAAATAGTCAGAAACCCACCTGTTATTTGTACACGATGGGAACACAGAAACACTGTTCGTGACATACTAGTCAGGTAAAGTGCTTGGATCCCGGCCAATAGGCGGTCACACACACCGACAAAACACGCACTCAAACGTGCATATTCTCAGTTAAAACTGATTGATAATCACCAACTGTCACGGGCAGAAAACTTTATTTTTACGCTGGTTTTTTTAATCAGCTCGACGGTGTTTGATTTCTCAAATGTACGGATAGTCATTTTTCATGCCACTGTCAAGGTTAATTTAAGGTTAAGATATAAATACTCGTATATCCTAAGCGATGGTCGCCAGCCGCCGTACATCATTGAGATAGACTCGTTTGTGTCACGGCTCACGCTATAGATAGATCACAATGGCATTATTATGCCAGTTGCTATTGCACCACCATTCAAATTAATTCAAACTGTGTTTCTACGACAGGTATTCCTCTCAGAAGCAATATATATCAATTAAACAAAACGTGAATAACCTAGATAAAATCTATCAGGGAAAAAGAGAAATGTGACACCCCTGCCATACATTTTAGAAGCGCAGGTAGCATATTATCTGAGTACTTTGCCTGCATATCCCTAAATATAAAGGCCCTCACGATACAGGCTCGACCTAGTGTGAGGACCACTGATAAAATCTACGCAAAATACTCTCACTATAAACTCTGTGTAAGCATGTAATACTTTTTGGTAAATAAATTAATTTCGTTAGGGTTCCGTACCCAAAGGGTAAAAACGGGACCCTATTACTAAGACTTCGCTGTCCGTCCGTCCGTCCGTCTGTCACCAGGCTGTATCTCAAGAACGGTGACAGCTAGACAGTTGAAATTTTCACAGATGATGTATTTCTATTGCCGCTATAACAACAAATGAAATAAAATAAATATTTAAGGGGTGCTCCCATACATCAAACTTGTTATAGATTATGGTACGGAACCCTTCATGCGCGATTCGGACTCGCACTTGCCCAATTTCTTTTGTATATAAGGAACGTCCATTTACGACGAGAGCTACATCTAGTAACTTGTTTATTTTATGCAGCGTTTGAAACTTCATCCCTATTGACATTCCATTGTTGCATGTACTGAAGTCATGGAAAGGCTAGGATAAATTTGACAGACATACCAGCAGAGTGAGATCCGTCGAGACTCCGGCATTCCCCTCCACAGCCAACAATAAATTCACAGGGTATTCCTGTCACTCGACACAATACGTGGATTGTCTAGGTTCATGCCAGGAGACACTAATTGTCCCGTTGGCTAACTTACACATGCTTCGTTGAAACAGAAGAAAAACGTTCGGTCGCTAAGGCGATTCCTTCAGAAGGTATTGCGAGAGCACAATTCCCAACCTAAAGGAAAGCCATTGAAATAGTTTAATTTGAAGAGGCCCAAATGGAAGTATTCCTAAGTAAATCAAGTCTTGATTCGCTTATTTGCAGCTAACGGATCTTAGAAATGTCTCACACGTTATGGTACTCTTGACATAGCATGGCACTGTCATCAACACGGATCGGACAAATGTGCGTCATTATACACGGTGTCCCATATTTAATGGACACACCGTGGACCAACCGAAAATTTAAAACAAACTATTAAAAAAAAATTGTCAACTTCCACAATTTATTTACTTTTTGACCACAAGTGATATTTAGATCTGTTAGAAAATAATTTTAGACAAAAACTAAGTTCATTAATTAACACAAGTAGTAGGATATTAGGGTATCTGGATACAAAGAGCTATCCAGATACCCTAATACCCTCTATTCAAGATGTAATTGGCATCTATTTAAAAACTACTTTTAAACCTCCTCAGTTGACAAAATGATCTATTCAAAAGTTGTTAAGCTAACCTTCTTATATACCCAGGACACCAATTGCTATTCAAGGCATCACTTTTACTTGCTTTAAAAAATATATATATATTTATTTATTTACTAAACGCTACTTGACGGCTGCCAAATCGATAAAATATTTGTTGCTTCTGATAACACGTGCTCTTAGTTTTAATCCTGCATAGTAAATTCGCGTGGATGTGTTCACGTTCAGCGAGTTACTTGATGTTAGTAATATGGCATCATACTGCTCATTATTTATTATTTTGACTCGATGCAGACCACATAGCTGCCACTTATCAATAACTACGTCCACCATGTCCCCAATTTGCAAATCCATAATTTTGTTTATTTCTAATAAACAATTTAAGAGAATATGGAAAATTACTAAGCTACTCCACCGACAAGAGTGTAGCTTTTCAGTTATGATATTTTTAAAAGTTGGTAAAAAACTAAAATTGATCTTGTACTTATAATAGGTGTGTGAAATCAAACAAATTTTATGTATTTATAATTTTATTTCAAAAAACATCATTTTCTATACACCACTTCTTCAGGCAAGTTACATTTTTAAAAGCACAAATATTATTATGATAAATACAAGTTTGAATATCTAATGCTGTCGCATATCTTTTATATAAGGTTTCTAAATTAGGACAGTTAAAATCTTCTAAATTATGTACATTGTTATTATCCAATATTTCTTTCAACCACTTTACTTTTTCATAACCTTTAGCATAAATGTACTTATTTTTAAAGAATTCTGATATTAAGGACTTATAACTAAAATAAGGCACAAAGCCTTCATTCCATAAAATTCCTTTGTTTTTTTCGATCCATGCTACAGTTATACGTT
This sequence comes from Apotomis capreana, assembly GCA_947623375.1. Classification (NCBI taxonomy): domain Eukaryota; kingdom Metazoa; phylum Arthropoda; class Insecta; order Lepidoptera; family Tortricidae; genus Apotomis; species Apotomis capreana. The sequence continues at coordinate 20,766,704 of OX392506.1, forward strand.
CTTTCCTTGTTAAATTATAAAATGGATACGGCGGTTTAATTAACAACATTAGGGCACGGTTTTCGCTTAGAATTGCTATTTCTTTAGGTATAAACAGGTTACCTTCATTTTTAAAGCCCTGTACATCCACGATCACATTCATGATAGTTTTCGAACGATGTTACTCAATGGCTTATACTCAAAAAGACGATCGTTTATGATAAGGCAGTAGGCAGTAGTATTATCGGGAATAACTTGTGATGACTCAATTTCTAAACGTACATCAACGGGCCCGGTTTTTAGGGTATCATTCTGTCTTGAACAATCTATAACAAATAATGGGGCTTTTTCTCCAAATGTCTGTAAGTCGAGCAACGGGTCGACGCAGGTGTTGTAATATGACTGACGAAAATTTGCATACATCTCATATAATATATTGTACCTGTTTTCATCAAATTTTAAGTTTAATGAATCATAGGGGAAGTATTGTGAATTTAAAAACAACTTCACGTTTGTTATGTTGCAATTATCAAATAAAGACGAACTTCTTGTCGGATTTAATTTTCTATTGGTTTGTAGTCCTAAAATAACGAATCGGGGTTTCTCTAACTGAGAGGTAGTTTTAACAGACCATGAATGTTTAGTTGTCTTAGGTAGTAATGGATATTCGTATAAATCCCAATTTCTAAACGCTACTTGTATAGACCTGTCTTTTTCCAAATGTTTAAGTAGTAATAATCTATCGCGATCAGATACTCTAATATGGGGTACACGCCATTGGACCTTTTGTATTTCTACAGTAACGTTATCGTTTTTCTCCATAGTCACGCTGTTTGAAACAGTATTACTTCTATGTAAAATAAGTTCATGTCTACAATTGAGGAGTATTTTATTATAATCTTCTGCAAATCCTAATACTTTATTCAATGGCACGATAACAGAGAAATGTTTTTTTTTGCCCTGAGTTCCATTTAAATCCCACCCCCATATAGCGGCATTTTTACTTTCCCCTTCATTCATTGAAACGTAAGACTTCATGGTCGTTGTTATTCCGGCATTTTTTATGTGATCTATTTCCACACCATTCAGTTCGTATTTGATATCTTGAAATAAAAACAATATTGGATTGTTTATAAACTTGATTTCTTTCTCAACTGGCTTTCCCGTTGCATCTAGGGCAGTCGCACTTGCATAGCCTTCTATGTAAATTGAACTAGCAGAAGGAAGTACATAGACATCTTGCTGGTGAATTGGTATTCTTATTTCATCATTTTCTTTATAGCTCTGACTATACGGATTGTATGTATGAATTTCATAACTTTCAATAGAATTATCATGCTGAGGTAAATCGGTGATTTGGAGCATTTTTAAATTTTAAAACCGAGAGAACGTAAAAAAATCTTATTGTTTTTAGTGATCGTGCTAGTTGTTTTTAAACGTCTTCTATCTTTCGACACCCGAGATGAAATACTAGGTGTTCTTGTATGAATCAGGATTTTATTAAAAACAATCATGGTACTTATTCATTTATGTGCTATGTATGAATTGAGTATTATTATTTACTAGCAAATGACATGTAATTTCGTTCACTGACGATGCGAGAATGTAAACTGACTATAATCGTTATTTTATTTATTTGTTTTACACTAGTCATCGAAATACTGGATATACGTCTTACTTATCTCCCCCAAAACGAGCTTAGGAACTTTAAACACAAATGTCCGCAGTTGTAAGAGTTATTTCTTTGTATATTATGATAATTGTATTGAATTTTTGATCCTATATACTTAATGAATTCTTTTGGTGGTTTCAGATTACCATAACTGTCAAAATATTCGATATAATCATTTATTTTTGCGTAGGCTACCCAATGAGTACCAGAACTTGTAGATGAATCTAAATTAATAACCCCACATTCTATCGGTAGCGGTAATTCTGGTAATTCATCTCTCATAAATACACCGCGAAAAAAAGGGACATATTTTGAGTACTTTATAATATCGATGTTAGTTAATGCTCTTTTAGGTAGCCGAGTGATTAGTTTTTTTTCTTAGTAATATAGATCCCTAACCCCTTCTTGTACGGTTTAAGATGTAATCCTTTTCCAATACACAATGCTTCCATATCCATATTGTGCCTTTTAAATTCTGCTAGCTGTTTTTTAGCTGATTTGTAATCGTTGATAGCTTTCGTAATTCCGGCGATACCGCCCGCTAAACTGCCGGTGGCCGACAATCCAGCAAATATAGGTATTAATGGTAGAAACCCTCCAGTTTTAGGTATAGGTATGACTCTTGGTGTTTTTATAGGTATGTCAGATACCAGTTCTCGAGCAGCTGTGTATGCCATTTCGGTCAGCATTTTCTTGCATTTTGGCTTTAATTTACGGATGTGTCTTTTAGTATGAGAGACAATATTGTTAAACGTTTTTTTAAAGCCAGAGGGAACTTTAGCCGCGGAGCTTAATGGTACTTTTCCCGGTACTAATAAACTATTGGAATTATTTTTAGGTTGACTTTTCATAATTATATTGAATTTTATAGAATTGAACAAATAGTAAATTGTCCTTATTGCTTCAAGATCAGTATATGAATGAAACCAAAATAAGAAATCAGTATTCTTAAATACTTTTGTCAGTATTCAACATTTACAAACGATTTCCTTTTTCTATCCAGCTATTCTCGCTTGAAGGCAGTCCTAACCACTTTACATATACTTTGTTTCCTCTAGTTTTTAATACTTTTTCAACGAGGTATACATCCGGATGTAAAGTTTTTTGGATTTCTTGAGCATAAAACGCGCCTAATATTGGTCTACACTTTGCATCTTCTAGTAAATAAGTTGTAGGATTAGTATGTTGAACTTTTGTTAACTTAAATATTTCCGTAGACCAATTAGGAGTATACCCTTTCTCAAAACAACCTTTGTATTTGCTGATTCTGACAAAATCTCCGACTCGAAATCTCCTGCATTTTGTTATTTTCTTAGCTTTCAAGTAAACGTATCTCCGTAATACTTCTGCCTTATTTTTATAGTTAATTGTAGCCGGCGCCCTTCCTACAGTTCTATGAACGGTATTATTATATTCGTTAATTTTAGAATGTAGTGTTCCATCTATCCATTTATAATTTCCTTTTAAGCTAAACTCTTTGAAAAGTTTATTTTTTAGTGTTCTTATAAACCTTTCCACAATGGAAGCTTTTTTGGTAGAATATGTGGAATAATGATTAATATGATGTTGTTTGATAATCTTTAAAAATGTTTTATTATAAAATTCCTTACCCATATCTGTTTGTAAATTTTTTGGGACTCGCCCTTTCTTTAATAAAAGTCGAAATTGTTTAGACACGATTTCTTGAGTTTTTTGCTTAAGAGGAAATGCCCAAGCAAACTTAGAAAAACAGTCAATAATTACTAATATGTATTTAAAGCTAGAATTGACATCTGATAATGCCTGCATATCAATCAAATCTGCTTGCCAAAGGTCATCTATATCTTTTAAAATAACGCTTCTCCGAGGGAAGTTCACTCTTACGTTTTTGTGTATTTCGTCAACGACGTCGGCTTTGCTCATAGTGTTTATTTAACGTTCCTTGAAGTTCCTTTAAAGCGATATTCTTTTCAATATCTTTCATGCGTTCCATTAAACTTTTTGCTAACTTTTCAGAATGCTGTATTTGACGTGCTTTTAAAGCAAGGTCTTTTTCAATGCATTTTAATCGGTCTCTTAAATCTGCAATCAGCTTTGAATTTTCTTCAATATACTTTTCATTGTTAACATTTGATTCTTTTGCTTCATTAACAGTCGTTATTTTTATCGTTTCTATTTTACAGCAATCAACTGTGATATTTTCTTTTTTTTCAACAATCATATCCGGCGTTCATCCGATTACTGCTAGAATGATTCAATTAAGGAGGCTTTTATTTTTTTATTATACCGACTTCCCTCAATTCTTCAATAATTGAAAGAATTTCATTATCGTGATTGCTATTACCAGCACTTTTGGAAGCAATTAATAGTTTAAGTCTTTCAATAAGTTCATTCGGATCATCCCAATACACGTAATCGGTATTACTTTTATATGTTTTTAAATTAGGTAACCTACAACCATTTTTTAAACTTGGTAACTGTTCAGAGAAATCCTGAATAGCGCTATCAGCCCGATTTTTGTATGTTTTTAAATGATGTAAACTACTGCCAACTTTTAATTCAGGAAACTGTTCAGGAATATCCTGACTAGCGTCATCAGGTTGTGAAAACAAAGGCTTAATAATCTGACGATATTTAATACCTTTATCACCTTTGAGTTGGCCGTTAGGATTGAAGTCTCGTTTATGCGCATTTGTGTTAATAAGCATTTCCTTATATACAGTTTTATCATGATCTGATACTAACTCCAGATTAGGTTTATTACGCATTATAAGCTCCTTTAAACCATCAGTAAGTTCATAATTGTTGTTATTAACGGATACCATATATTTTTTTTCTTTGTTACCATCATTGGTTAAAGATAAACTAACAGCGACATTTCCCATCATAAGTTTATTATTTTCGCTACGAATGCCGAATGGCACATTTATTTTTTCGTAAATATTAAGAACATCTTCTTTTTTAAGGGACAGTAATGTATCATTATCATTTGTTTGTAAATTCTGATCTTTTTCTTCGGCTATATCATAATATTCTGAATGTTTACTTGTGTCAGCTCTGATTATATCTCTAAACTTCTGATAATCGACGGAAGAATCTAAATCCATGCCAGTATCATTGATCTTAGTGTTTGTCGATACGTTAAAGTCAGAAATTTGTGTACCTTTCACTTTAATCAGTGTTTCAAGAGGATCTGTAATAGGCTTAAACACTTTTTTAAATTTAAGATCAGTTGCATGTTCTTCATTCTGAATTGTTTTTATTTTCTTTTTTATGCTACTGATAGCTTTAACAAGTTGCTTTTTTATGTTAGTATTCATTGCGTCGTCTGTTTAACACTAATAACAAGCTTCAAGTGAGATATTACAAGCTTAATATGTAATATATAAGCTACTTAAAAATAAATAAACGTGTCAAATCCTTTTCTATACCTTCCATTATTAACTGCGCAGTCTTTATTTATAACTAAAAAGCTGTATTGGTTTTGCCACACGGTGAAACAAATCTTTCTAAATGTTAACCAATCGGCGTCTGTATTTACATGCTCATTGTATATATGTTTTAAATTTATATCATCTTGCTTGAATATAATTAAAAGATTAGCGTTATCTCTTATTAATTGTTTTGGTATCTTTGAGTAGGTTTGCGATAAATAAAAACAGTCTATTTGCTTATGTCTCCCCATGGCAAAGTAATTTCGAATGTTCATTTGGTTTTCACATGCTACGTCATCGAAAATTATAACTGAATTAGTTAACGCTTCATTGGGATGTACTACTTCTTTATTATCGCTAAACAAAAATAATTCTGCGCCCGGAATGTTCTGCATGATTCGTTTTAAAAAAAGATACTTTGGCTGAAAAGCAGTCTTTGAGTACAAATAAATGTGCATAAATCTTAATCCATTTTCGTGTAATAACAAGTTCAGCATAACGTTAGTTTTACCGCAGTTGGAAGGGCCACATATTATGCAGCGGATTGTATTAGGCAGCAGAGTGCCGTGTTTTACTTTATGCAACGATTTTTCTACATTTATAGCGTTCACCTCTAATGTTTGAGTTTGCTTAACGAACTTCATGGTGAAGTGTGAAGTTTAGTAATTATCGCTAGTCTTTATATAGGGTAGTCACATAATTACAATGCAGTGGATTGTATTTGGTAACAACGAGTTATGCATCACAATTTCCGATTATTTTTTTACTTTAATATTATTTATTTCTAAGGTTTACGTTTGCTTCAGGAACTTCATTTTGAAAATGCAAAAGAGCTGAAAACTTTCGTCTTTATATACACATCAGTCAGTAGGGATTTCGCAGATAGAGAAAAACAAAAGATATAACTTAAAAGAATATTTATTCAACTTAGCTCGGTACAGTACATAATTGTATATAGGTAATAATGTAATTCTTAAATGAACATAAGCATACATATAACATAATAAGGTAATCTTAGGTTAACTGATCCTTATAGAGATAAGTTCAACTACGTACATTCGTTGTCTGTCGTAATTGCATTTTTAAGCCACTTTGCATACAATCGAGTGTAACACTTGCATAATATCTTAAACCAAATAATATACCCTTAAATTAGTGCACCATCACTTAAAATTACATAATGTTATGATCACCATCGCGTAAATATAGGTACATAATGTTATGCAAATAAAATTATTTCATTTTACCTACTAAGTGATAAACAAATGTCAAAAATACGTTAATATGAATAAGATTTGAACTTCTTACACATTATTACTAAGTGCTATTGAGCACGAATTAAAAGATAGTTTTGTAATGCCCCCAAGGCAATGTATTGATTTTATTTTTTAGTATCTGCCTCTTATCATCAGTACTATTTAAAACCATTTTACTAAGCTCTTGAGAATAAAGTACGTGTTTAATAGATTTTATTAGATTCATTTTACATTTTAAAGTTTTGTGATTAAATAATGAGTCTTTGTATTGTGATAAAGTTAGATTTTTAGTAATACATTTAGAAATACCTTTAGCTTTATTGATTTGTGTTTTAACACTACGCATGGAATAAAGTTTTGCTCTAAGACCGGCAAATTCGCTAATGACATCACCTCCTAATTCATCTTTAAATAAACCAGGAATTTTTGCATTTGCTCGTTCTATGTTATAAGGGTTATTTAAATCGAAATTACTGGTATCAAATTCTGACAGATTATTTTTAATGTCGCGATAAATGTCCTCTGTATATATCAAGTAAAGAAGGCTATCAGTGTCTGTGTAACAAAGTTTTGCATCCTCATTATATCTTCTTCGAATGAAATCGTAATGAAACTTGTATATGTGTTGCTTCGCGTATTCTAAAACAGAAAATCCTATATAAATCGGCTTGTCTAGCACAATTTTCTCTGGAGCTAATTGAACAGCTAAAAAGTTCTCAGAAAACACTGAAATATTTTTTAAATTAGGACGAGCAATAAGTGTTTCGGCACCAATTCGTTTGTTTGTAGCGTTATCTTTATCATCCCAAATTGTGATCAATTTAACGTCTACCTGCTTGCGCCTGTTTTCAATTGTCTTACCAAAAATTGCATTATTCATGAGCTTAAAGAAGTCTTTTTCAAAAACAGATTTAGAGGTTTGGCGAAGATCTGTATTCAAATCAATATATTTTTGTAGAAAATTTGTCTGTTTAAAACTAAGTATACGGTGTGTGTTTTTTAAAATTAAACCATTTTTTAACATTTCTTTCAAATGCACAAAATGAACTACATAGTTATATTTATCGTATAAATTTGCTATCAATTTCCCAGTTTTTCCTGCGGGAGGAACAAATTTCTCCGGTGCAAAAGGCAAATCACTGTGTAAATCATGCAAGTTTTCAGGATATTCTAGATCTACTTCCAAAATATAGCCTGTCTCTCCATTTTCAGGTACAGTCAAAACATTAAACTTTTCAATATCATATTTATTTAAGAATCTAAATTCTGAAAAAGGCAAACATTTAGTCATCGCATGTCCGTACAAATTATTACAATCTAAATATATCAAATAAGATGAAGGCTCAAAGTCGTCAAATTCTGGCAAATATTTATTATTGGCTTTAGCGTGTCGTAGCGAGCATTGAACCAATCCTCCACGTATTCCTCTTTCTATCATTTGATATATTTCCAAATCGTCAATCAAGTCGAGTTTAATGCCCGTCGAGAGGAGCATTGCATCCCAACTCAAGCTCGCTGATGTTATATAATATGCCGGATCTAACTTGTAATATTTTAAACTCAAGTTTCTAAAATTTTCGAATACATCGCTCAGCAATAAAACATCACATTTAAGGTATAGATCGGTATATTCGCCCAGAGTGTTAATATTAAAAGCATCCCAAACCGAGTGGGCATGTTGAAATTCTACATCGGTTATGTCTTCCATTTTCAAATTATTAAAAAAATGTTTTTTTGAAGGAAGTGAAGTCTCGTCATATTTCTCCCACGACTCCATATAGTCATAAGGATAAATACCTTTACTTTTTAATAAATGCATATTTCGGTCTTCAAATTGTGTAGAAAGATTGATAAAATCATTATCAGATAAATTTTTACTCAACACGTCTAGACTTGAACTCAAAAACTGAAATGAATCAATAAATTTAATTTGTAATGGTTTATCGAAGCCTTCTACTTCTACACATTTGGTGATAGTGAGGTATTTTTCTTTAGTTTTTGGTATTATATTAATCGGGCCATCGCATTTTGATAATTCTTTAATAAATAAATGCGAGTCGTAGTTAGTTAAATTATGAAATACTACTGGTATGAATGGACACACTTTGTACTTTAAATTACAATGTGAATGAGCAGGCCCTCTATACTGAGAGGTGACATGGTCGTGGTCGCGTACCTTGTCACCGAATAAGAAATGGCCGCAAATGTGACACGTCGTAGCTTTCTCGTAACTATTTGCTTGTTCTTTTGTTAAAGGCACCATGGGGTTAGTAGCTCTTAAAATCTTATAAAGGCGAGTTGTATCTTCAATCAATCTTTCAATAAACACTTCTACGCAATCCGACCCCCTGTAAGTAACGAGCTTGTTCAAGCTCGGGTCATGTGAACAACAAATATAATACGCAAAACATGAAGGTTGGTGAACTTTTAATTTTCGCGTATTTGTAGTAGTATTTTCTTCACAATTAATTAACAGGCTTTCAAAATCAGCATATATAACAAAATTAATCTTTTGTTGTCTATCAAAATTTTTAAATCCGATTACACTATTTTTCCTTTCAGGTAAGACTGTCAAAACTTGTGAGCAATCATGCGCCTCATATTTCGATTGTGAACAGAAAAAACGCAGGCATTGCTCGCACATATATATTTTTCCCTTAGATTTAGTAATCTGACGGCGTACTAATCGGATAAGATCTTTAATAAGACAGTAATGACCTTTAATTCCATCTTCAAAATATAATAAGTTTACGTGTTTATTCTTTCGATCTTTAGAAAAATATAGTGGTCCAGTTACTGAACAATCTTTTCTGTTTAATCCATATATGTTAATACTGATATCGTTATTAGCCTCAAATAATTTTATGTCTTTACAAGATGGGGGGAAAGTCATACCGTTTATTTTAAGAACTTCTGAATAGTGAGGATAGGAACGTGTTTTGCATACATTACGCTTGGCGGGAAACAATGCAGCTACAATACTCCACAAAAAACAGTGCTCATCTTTATTCTGGACATTCAAACAACTTTTACTATTTTTGACAATTTGCGGCAAATCTATGAAAGTGCCGCCTCTCATTGGACAATATTTATTTATATTTAATTCTAAATGACTTATTGAAAGTAGCGACCAACCCGATTCACAGTGTTCAAATTCAGAAAATTTTTGCTTAAATGTTTCTAAAGCATTAAAATACAAATCATCTATGTCAGTGCTATTAAAAACACAATCAAACTTTGTATTAAACGATTTTAACTGAGGAGTATCAGACTGCGGTAACACAAAATAAGCAAACAGTTCAAAATTCAACTTTAAGCATGTATGTTTTAGTAATGATAAACTTATAACTTTTAAAACATCGTCTTTGTGGCGGCACAGGAACGCCTCGGGTGTGAGGTGCTCGACTTCCTGTGCAGGGTTTATGCGATAAGTCACAATTCTGTTTTTAAATGCAGTTGCGATAATGTCAATATTCTTGAATTCAGTCTTTAACAAACAATTTTTTTTATGAATATTCGTTCTCAAATGATATGGATACTTCTTTTGCGGAATTTCGACATTACAAGGTTCACACTTGGCCATCTTTGGCTCACGGGATATAACTGTAAAAAAAGAAGAAAGTTAGTGAAGTAATGAGTATTTATTAATCCGTAATATTACGAAGTTCGGTTACATAGAGACGCTAATAGTTTTAAGTATTTTTTTATTATTACAGAGTATACGCAAATAATATTAATAATACAATATCGTAATACACGTTCAGGAAATCGTCATTTTTTTTCAAAACATCAAATAATATCATCAAGATTAATAATACGAGCTATTAAATGACGCTGTGCAATCTTTGAACTCTTTACGCGTAGCGCTTATAAAGTCCGCGAGATGTGTCCAAGCCTCAGTATTAATGTTGGTTCTATTTTTAATCGTGACGATACTGTGGCGCCATCTGTTCATCGGCTGCACTTTCTCAATTTCATCGCATGAATATACTTTTAATTCAACGTAATGAGAACCTGTTTTATCGTCATCTGTTTGGCGAGAAGTGCCATTTGCCAGCCTTCGAGTAATATACGAATAAATGGGCGTACCCTTCTTAACTCCCGAACCCTCTAAAATGTCTTCTTCGCTGTCGCTACCAAACAGCTCCTTCATGTTCGGCTTCATCGCAGGACTGATCGGGTTGATAGTTGTTTTTCTTTTCTTGGGGGCGGGAAGCGAAGAGGGTTCGTCGCGGCGTTTCTTGGTCACCGCGGACGTCGAGGGCTCGACGCGCTCTTCACTCGTGCACCTCGAACGTTTCTTGTGCTTCACGGGCTTGGGCGACTGCACCGCCTCGCACTCGTCGTCGGAGAGGAAAAGATCTCGTGCAGCAGACCTAATCAAATAAAATCTATTAGACAATGGATAAAAACCCGGCGCAGCACCAAACCAACCTCGTATAAAATACAACATACAGATAACTATGTAAGAATACTATGCGAATAGGAAATGATAAAAATAATTTATTTAATTATTTATGATTTCGGACACGGATTCGAACCCCCGACTCATTGACATAGCAAATAAAATTATGTTGCGCTCTTTCGTAATGAAAATTAAGGCTAATATTCCAGTGCTCGACAGTGTCTTAATAGTCGTCACCGTCAATTTTAGGTCATTGCAATAGAGGCGATAAATAGGGTCTCAATTATTAAAATAACGGCGACTAGCATGGGGCCATTTGATTGTAAAATAAAATGTAAGAAATTGTGACACAGGATAAAAGATGAATTATTGAATCTATTAACTCAGTATGTATGAATAATTTGAATAAATAAAGCTATAACAGTAACAGTTCAATAAAGTTATTTCAATTCACTTACATCGTTCTTCGTTGTGTTTTGCAGGCAGCTGATTCTGTTGTACCAGTGGTGTTGTCCCGTGGGATGGTGATCTGAACAATGATCTTGGATAGTCAAACCGCTTTTTATAGGCCTTCGCGTTACTATCACGCGTCATTATTTGCCTAATTTGTAAAAATGCACTGTCAAGACACATCCAAAACAGAAACCTCGCACTATGCAAAATCGCGGAAGGATACAGGGTGGAACAGATCGAGGGACTTTTAAGCCAGGGAATTGTCCAGACTGGATACTTTATTTTTCATCAACGAACTATGTAAATGTTTTAATCCGTTTATGAGATATTATAAAACATTAGTGTAAAGATCTGATACGTATCAACCCTAGCAACTTATGAAAACAGATGTCAAGTTTAAAAATGTTGTCGCTGATATTATTTTTTTTACTTTATATCCAGTTTTACAATAATTATAATAGGTTGAATGTAAATCTAAGATGGCACTATTGCATCAGTCCAGTCTTTAGAAATATTCCGCCCTGTATATGATGAATTGATGATAGCATCATTGGTGACTTAAGTGGAAACGTAGTAAGCGTCAAGTGAATTCACTGGCGTTTATTACTTTTAGGTTTTTGCCGTCGATTATCTACTCATTCTAGAGCCTCGTAATTTGTGTATGTATATTCGACGATGCGTTTGGCTTGGTTTGTAAACACCTGCCTACTGAGCCGGCGGTCCCGGGTTCGAATCCCGGCCGGGGCAAATATTTGTGTGATGAACTCGAATATTTGTGCTTGGGTCATGGTTGTTCTATGTATTTAAGTATATATTTATCTATATAAGTATATAGGTATATCGTCGTCTAGTACCCATAACACAAGCCTTCTTGAGCTTAATTTGGGACTAGATCGATTTGTGTGAGGTTGTCCGATATTTATTTATATTCGCGCATAGTCTGGGGATGTCACTAGTATTATTGAATATGGATATGATCCAGACGGATCCTCTTACTCTGGCGTCAACCGCTCCATATTAATACTTTCCTTAACAGGTTTATGCTACGTATGGAAAAAGTCAGTAAAAAATATACGGATTTTCAACTTTAATGACACTCTTCTCATAGAATATAAACGATAGAACCAGGAACTAAAAATCATTGTAAAAAGTGCACATTTACTTGCAACACTTCGGAACTATGTCGGTAAGTCACCAACTTTTAATACTATGATTAATATTATCTATATCTTTATTTCATCATCATCATCATCATCATCAGCCTTATACGTCCCGCTGCACTGCACTGCTACAGGCTGCCTTCTCTCATGGATGAGAGGTAATGGGCTCTAGTCTTAGTGCAGTGCGGATTGGAGACTTCACATACGTCCTTGAATTTCTTGACAGTTTTATACAGGTTAGCTCACGATGTTTTCCTTCACCGAAATCTATATATTCGATATTTTTATTTGCGATGACAAACTATTGAAAATCAATAAATGTAATCAAAAACCTTTAATTGTTTTCAGGACTCTGAAGGTCAACTATTCAACTTCGTACCCTACGCTACACCGCAAAGAAAATCTCCAAATGAAACACGGCTCGGATTGGGGCGCAAAAGAAAAGCTGAAAACACTGCAGCTTACACATTTATCAAGAAACGACTTCGTAGTGGCGCCACCAAGATCATAAAAATAGAAATTTTTGACAGTGAAAAAATTGATAACAGTGAGCAAATGTGCAAGTGTAATGCCGAATTATGTGTGCAATATGCAGTCAAAAACGTTTTATTAGACGACATTTACAACTCGACAAAAGATCTTATCGATAAAATAGTGTCGCCTCTATCGTCAGATTCATGTAACGGTTATACAATCTTGTAAGATAGGCACATAATATTTCAAAATTAAAATAATATATACATTTGAATAATAGTTTTTATTACCTAGCGACCTTTCCCCAACTACACAATTAAGTTCTTTATACTCGTACGATATGACAGATACCTCTTATAATTTCCACTAGTACCTATTTTATCGTATTTTTATTTAACTCACAATGATTCATAAAATTAATGTAACTCATTTGTTTGACGTACTCAGGTATAACACGGATAAGGAAAGATATGTAACACATTACTAAAAGCATAACAATTTGCTTACATATCGACGCATTTAGACTCAAAGAGCGTAAACGATGCACGAATCAATGACGGATATGTCCTTTGAATCTAAAGGTATCGATATTGCGGCTACCTTAAAATATGTCTGTTCGAGCCACCCACGCATTTGCCGCCGTCTCAGCGTAGCATAGCAGGATCATATTCATTAATGTAGGTACCTAATATATTTAAATTATCGATACATGGAACGAGTTATTGAATAGATGAGTGAATACTTTAAGTTACAATGGGTATTTATCAGTTCTTGAATAGACGCCTAATGGTTTTGGAATAATAGGATGCAACTTGGAAAAGGTACATTTGAGATTATTAATTTCAATAGCTGATGTAACTAATTATTGAATAAATATGCGAATACTTTGGAATAAAGGCAAGACCACTTATTAAATAGAAGATGCTAATTACTTCTTGAATAGAGGGTATAAGGGTACCCTATCTGAAGATATAACGAGTTATTGAATAAATATGCGAATACTTTTTGAATAGATGCGAATTACTTCTTGAATAGAGGGTATTAGGGTATCTGGATAGCTCTTTGTATCCAGATACCCTAATATCCTACTACTAACACATATTAAAAAATATGTTCTGGGTACCATATAGTTCTAATACACGCAAGTTAGTATCAATATGAAAGAAAAAAAAAAGGAAAAAAAATATATTCATCTTTGTCCTAGACGGTCATTAGAAAATATAATATAGATAGTAATCTTTATAACAATGGGATTTTTAATAACGCTAAAAAGAAGCCAATTTTCTGGATCATTCTCAGGTGCCTACAGGGCACGTTAGAAAGTTGTCCATTAAATACAGGACACCGTGTATAATGACGCACATCTGTCCGATCCCTGGTCATCAATCATCATAGTACATTTTTAACCTAAATCCGATTTTAGGTTATAAGTAAAATATGCTGAGTTGACAACTGTCGCACGCAAGATGCTACCTGAAGACCTCTTTAATAGTCGAATTCATCCACATCGTTTTTATTGTCAAATATGGATGGGCAAATCAGATACCAATAACAATATATCATCGGACAAATTATTTTAAGTTCTACAACATTTACTATCGCCCCAAACTGTGTGACAAAGTTATTGGTCACATAAAGGTAGTGTACGTGTAACGTAACGAAATAACGATAGTGGTAAATGATCTACCTACGAGTTCATTCATATGAAACTTTATTATAACTATTAAGTCAATTGGTTCAATTAACTTTTTTCTGTTGCTTGTTGTCATGGTGATGTCTCCTGCGTTACTCTTTAAAACTACGATTTTCGGCGACAATATTCAACATTTTTTTGTAATTGCAGCAGTTATAAGCCCATTCTTATTTAAACTATCTCTTACCAATAATAAATACCAATATTACAAATTATCAACACTTTTCTTAGAAGTTTAATCACCATTGTCTCCTGAGTAACTGGACAGAATAACAACAAGAAAATAGTTGATCCACCCAATTTTCACTTTACCATTACCTCTTACCACGTCTTTCATTGGCCGACTAAAAAGATGACTGTTGGACATCAGAATTTTCGAACCTAACAACCCATCGGTCTCAAATTTGAATACACTTCCCGTTTCTCACATCCCTTGATTGTTCGTCAGCTGGCGTCCCTGATGGCGGGACTTGGCTCCATCGACGTCAAACCCCATGACAGCAAGTCGGCGCTTCTGGCCGTCGCGTCGAAGTACACGTGAGTTAATAATGGGGGTAAACGGGCCATATTATACTGCAATTTGTGGCCGTCCTTCTCTGACACCCTACGCTAGAGCAAGGTGCAAATAGCCGGCCACAAATTGCAGCAAAAAATGGCCAGTTTAGAAGACCCTTTAATTTCAGCTGTAAAACCATTCACCTAAACTAAACAGGATTACCGCATTCCCTGTTACGCTGCGCTTCATATAAAAAAAAAACTTTAATTCCTTAACTCGGTAAACAATATTTCAGTAGGCAGATAAGTTTTTTATAAACCTGTGTTAATAGACACCGCTCTTCCTCACAGTGTTATCTATGTGCTAACGCAGTCAATTGACAGTTTTACAAGATTTTATGTTTATTATAAGTTTTAAATTTTACCTAAGCTACAATACTGATTAAGAATAACATGTAAGAAAACATATATATTGCAAAAGTAAAAATATATGTTAATATCATCTTTTGGAGCATTCCACGGGACAAATCGTACGCATTTTTGAAGAATAAATAAAAAGTAGCAAACCAAGTGTTATCCTACACAACTTGCAACAAATATTAATAAAGGACTAAGGGATGTCTACACCGTTATTTATTTTTCTAAAAAGTAAGACATTT
Organism: Apotomis capreana; assembly: GCA_947623375.1. Taxonomy (NCBI): domain Eukaryota; kingdom Metazoa; phylum Arthropoda; class Insecta; order Lepidoptera; family Tortricidae; genus Apotomis; species Apotomis capreana. The sequence goes on from OX392506.1 coordinate 20,782,363, forward strand.
ATAAGTAAATCCAAAAAATAGTAGCGTTTGTACGGGACATGCCTAGTTTACCGTGTTTCCAGTTTTGTTCAATCTTGTCTATGTTTTAGCGAAATTGAAGTATTTAATCGATAAACAAAAAAAATTACTATAGACACATGCATACATGTTAAATGAAACGAAAAATATGTGATGAAATATTTATTTAATAACAAGAAAAAAAAAAATCTCAACCGTTTGTATGGGACATAAAATGTTTGTATGGGGACTTGTACGAAATGTAGTTTTTTATAACAGTTATGTCTACTTTAAACTGAAAAACTTAACATTATCGTCTCCCAAAGCGTGTATTTTGCATTTTATTTCACTGCCATTGACAAATATGTCATGAAATTTCGTTACTCCTGGTATCTAGACACGCGGCAGCGTGTCCAGCCAAGTTCACCGCAGGAACTGGCGAGCAGCAGCCGTGTGTTATATTACACGAACCGTTTGGAGCCACTTTTGACCCCCCAATAACTCCAAATCTATTTAACATAAAAAAATGAAATTTGGCTTATGTATTAAGATCCTTTAGAACAAGTAGATCCCCAAATTTCATTAATATAGGTTAAATAGTTATTGAGATATTAAAGTCCAAAAAACGGTATTTTTATCACTGACTGACTGACTGACTGACTGACTGACTGACTGACTAGTAATCAAAAACCTAACCCACTTCCAGGTGACCTAGAAAGGTGAAATTTGGCATGCAGCTTAGTAATTGTGTGTGTATACATATAAAAATCGAAAACAGTGATTTTTTTGTTTTTTTATTATTATTATTATTATTATTATTGATGGTTGTTGCCTCAGAACTCTGTCATTTATAAACCGATTTGGAAAATTCTTTTTTTGTTTGAAAGATATACTAGAATAACATATACACTCACACGCACACACTTACACATACATGCACATAAAAATCCAATACGTACTAACCGTTTTGGAAAATTCTTTGTTTGTTCAAAACTTTCAAAAGATGTACTAGAATAGCACACAGAACTAATTAACAAATAATAATTAAGTAATTTACACATCATAATAATTTCTGTACAAAAAGTAATGATATCCCATCAAAAACATAAATGTAAAATGAGAGCCAAGTTCAATATCGCGTGCACTTCGCCGACAAAAGAATTGAGATCTGCAAGGGCGCCAAGTTCTTTGCCCTAAAATTTTTAGATACAAGGACATGCGACATACTCAATGCATTTATTTTACTTGAGGTGTAATTCAATATCAAGACTTGACTTGGCTAGTTTTAAAATATAAATTTATATTATAAATCAAAATCAATCAAATCATTAACCTATTTTCGTAAAGGTAAGTACGCAAGTTAGTGTACGGTTTGTTACTTATACTGTTAGCTTGATAATGAACTATGACTATGTTACTTTTATAAAATTTAGTTAGTTTGTGAAAACTAGCCAAGTCAAATCTTGATATTGAATTACACCCCAAGTAAAATAAATGCATTGAGTATGTCGCATGTCCTTGTATCTAAAAATTTTAGGGCAAAGAACTTGGCGCCCTTGCAGATCTCAATTCTTTTGTCGGCGAAGTGCACGCGATATTGAACTTGGCTCTCATTTTACATTTATGTTTTTGATGGGATAGCTTTTACAGCTTCTCAGAGATGAAATATTTGAATATTTTCAGCGATTTCGGCAACAGATATGTAGAAAATTGTTGTAGCCAATTAAATTGCTTAGAAAACATCGGTTAAATATTATCAACAATAATAGGTAGTGTTGGAAACAATAACGGGACTTGTTTTTAAAAGGGAAAATGTTCTGTTAGATTGTTTTTTACCAAAATAATATTCAAGAGATAACTTTAGTGTCTTAAGAATACTTCTGCATCAAAGAAATATTTATTGGACTATTTTTTTTTGCCCTTAAAATTACCATTTTCTTGGAATGCTCCTTTTAAAAACAATCTATGGAAAGGGGTAATTAACGGGCTGCTATTCGAGTTCGTCACACACTTGCCGGGATTTGAACCTAGGACCGCCGACTCAGTGGCGACTCAGTACCGGGATCCTCTTTTATAGAAAAACACTGCACCGAATGCTTCATTTCGTAGATAATTTTTCCCCGGAATTCATAAATTTTTCAGAAATCTTGAATATGTCAACCAATCAAACCGTGAAAACAGTTTTGTGGGACGATGTACCTAGTATATAGTTATGTATGATATGTACTTGACATTTGAATAAGATATATTGTAATTTTTTTATAGATAACATAAAAGGAAAAACAAAGTGACAGTCAATAAAAAACTTAAAAACTACTGACTACTATGTACATAAAAGCTAAAATTAAAATAAACTAAAACAAATTCAAAAAATTGCTCCCCTTTGGCATGGTACCAAAAATGCTGGCAGCATTTTCGCGCTGAACAGCTATGCTGATACGCTGTGCGATGAAGCTGCCAGCTCTTCGGTCCCCAGTGGTCTCTTTAAGCCTTTTGGAGAGCTACTTTTACAAACCTAACCTATTATTTTATTTATATACTTATTATATAAATAAAATAATAGGTTAGGTTTGTGTATAACATATAACAAAATATTTTAAGGTTCGGTAAAAAAATGCTTTTGTAGAAATGAAATTTCTATGAAATGAAGATTATGAAACTTTTGTTATAAAAAAAAAAAAGAACCGACTTCAGTAAAACTAAAAAACCAAAAATAACCCGTACAAGTACAGATTACATTTGACTCACCCTTCGAAGTCGATCCCAAACCACTCAGTTCTTATATTTATAGTTATATTATAGTTTACGTGAGGTTTGGCACCGACTTCGAAGGGTGAGTCAAATGTAATCTGTACTTGTACGGGTTATTTTTGGTTTTTTAGTTTTACTGAAGTCGGTTCTTTTTTTTTTTAAATTTTTTTTTTTTTTTTGCTTTTTAGTGATTCATATAAAAGTTTTAGTGGCCAAATCCTATTTACTGAATGTAAATTCTTGACTTTATCAATAAATTACCGAAAGCGCCGTACATGTCCCTATAACATTTGAAGAGTTCCCTCGATTTCTCCAAGATTCCATCATCAGATCCCGACTTAGTGCCAACGGGACCAACTAGGAGTTATACCCTTTCGATTAAAAAAAAAAAATTGAAAATCGGTTCACGGTTCTCGGAGATATCGAGTAACATACACACAAAAAAAAAAAAAAAAAATTAGTTCGAATAGAGAACCTCCTCCTTTTTTTGAAGTCGGTTAACAAGGGAAACGTACTACCACTGCGCCAAACGCGTCGGGAAAAATAACTAAAATACGTAGTTTTTCACTTCTGTAGAACTATTTTATTTTTCAGTGCTGACAAAATCCTCCGGCAGTTCAAAGACAGCAGGGAGTACAAGATATCATTGTACAACGTGTACAGACATTCCAAACAGGCGCGGGTCGCAGTATGGTAAGTATCATACACTCAGCATAAAAGATAGCTGTAAATTTTAGTATGCAATATAACATGGCCTTAGTAACATTGTCAGCAACTTTTGATGCTGACCGTACCAAAAAAACCATAGCCCTTATGATTTTAAACCCCCGACCAAAAAAGAGGGGTGATATAAGTTTAAGATGTGTATCTTTGTATCTGTGGCATCATAGCTCCCAAAACGAATGGACGAATTTGAATGCAGTTTTTTAAAAACTTGTCCGTCTAGACGGTTCAATATTTGTGGAAAGGTTTGGTGGAAATGGGGCCAGTAGTTTCCAAGATTCAGCTTTAATTGGATCATGTGACAAGATCTCGGCCAGTACTGAAGCTAATAATTCCAAATTTAAAATTTTATAGTTATGTTCAGTTTTAGTAGCATTTTCTATATCACCAATTGAATGAAGGTATCATGATGATCAGCTACTTGTGTCGGGGGGATATATTTGAGTTTTGAGGAAAGCATTTCCTCGCCATTATTCCATAGAATCAGGTCGACTGCAATCTTTATCCATTCTTACATGATAATCAACCCAATGGATTCTCTTTTATATATACCACAGAAGTGGCAAACAAGCGTACGGCTTGCCTGATGTGATGGTAAGCGGTTACCGTAACCTATAAATAAATAAATAGATAGGCACTTGCAACTCCGGAGGATTCGCACGCGTGTTGCCAATTCTGCAGGGATAATATTGTTATTTTTACCGTGTTGCATGTTTGCCTCATGTAAATTTTAAACCATAATAACATTCGTAAGAGGTTATGGGCCCAGAGGACTTACCACTTCAAAGCAGATTCGTTGCTGGGTAAAAATAATGCAACAAACAACACTTCCGCTTTAGCTGTGTTATTTTTTCGTGATATTTGTTTTAAGTGTCTAATTTGTGACACAAAATGCGAAAAGTGTTAAAAACTAATTGATTTGCCAAAAAAAATACACTTGTGTCTCAGATTTCACATCACATCTTGGACACGCCACAACATGGCGACAGGAAGTTGACAGCTAAACCATATTATATTCTAATGTTAAAGTTATTATATTATTAGGTTTTAATGATTTCATATGCTCACATATTTTTTTAACAGTCCACTTGAGATCATTAGATAGAAATGGCTTATCTACTTAGACACTTATTATGAAACAGTACTAATGGACAATATCGTCGGAATAAGAAAAAAAATGAAATTTCAAAAATCCTTTTAAAATAGAACAAAACAGTTGTACCAATGTTGGTATTTTGTTTCAATTTTACACTTTCAATAAAAAATATATGGGAAAATCATCGATACTTAATTGGTTTCATCAATCCGACGATCCTTAGCTGCTAGCAGCTGTCATTAAATTTTGTCCCGTATATTCCGAAGTCTGTTTATTAAGAACTATACAGTTAACATGCGTCGCATATATATATTTCAATCCACCAAGGCTTCGGTTATGTAGACAAATTGAACGGGTCATGACATGAAGTGGTTATTGCTACGCGTACCACCCTTACCTATTGGAAATAATCGAAAAGGGCTAAAAATTGGCTAATAGAATTATATAATTTATGTATAATTACAGTGTCTATATATTAAAAAGTATTATATAAAACAAACCATACTCATACAAGTACATCATACTTATGGAAATGTGAAAACTGATGGTGAACGTAAATATTGAATTTTCTGAATACCTGATAATAAAAAATATGCATCTATTTTCCGTACGAGTATGCGATTCAATTCGTTTCGAATAGTTTTATTTCTAACCTCTTTCAATTTAAATGTTTACAATAAAGCGAAAAAATTTAACGGCTCAGTCAGGGTTCGAACCTGCTTCTCTAACGGTTCTCCGGGCCAACACTGGCGTCCTACCTATTGGACCACCGAACCTGATGCGAGAGCCATTGAATTGAACCCTTCGAATTGAATTGCCATTGAACCCTGCCTGTGCCGTTAATTTTTTTAATTTTTCGTTTTATTGTAAACATTTGATTTACATTAGCAGACTACTTTAATTAAAATAATTTGAATTTAGTAACATTTTTTTTTCAACGGCAGTTAAACCTTAGTATGGTTTTGCTCGTTGCATTATTGTTAAATGTATTGTTTTTTCTGTATGATAAATAAATGAAAAAAAAAATTATAATGTAATAAATTGTTCGATAATACAAATAACTTACCACGTAAAAGAGCATTGCCCCTTACAAGTATCAAATACTTTAAAAGTGGCACCAACACTGTATACTGAACTACTGGGCTACTGAATAAAATTCATTTTTTTTATTACTTCTCTATTGACGTTGTTCTTTTGTTTCAGGGGTAGTGCAATCATCACGGGAAGTCTGGTGCTGTACGCACTCCACAAGAGCGTAAAGGGATAACTCGAATAACTCGTATATAAATAACGTGACACCTACTGCCCGCCTTGAAACACAACAACTAAATCTTCATAAAAATGTGCTACTCCCACACATACTCTTAATCGCGATAAATCAATACTAATGTAGCCGAACTGATGCACAAATTAGTGAAATTTATCTTTAAGGAAAAGATCTAGATGTAAATAAATTTCGTTGTTTAATACGCAGTTTTATTTTAAAGAAAGATTACTGGCATGCCTATTATTAATTTAATTATTAAGTTAGGGTCTAAAAAATCACTCATTTTTAGGGTTCCGTAGCCAAATGGCAAAAAACGGAACCCTTATAGATTCGTCATGTCTGTCTGTCTGTCTGTCCGTCCGTATGTCACAGCCATTTTTTTCCGAAACTATAAGAGCTATACTGTTGAAACTTGGTAGGTAGATGTATTCTGTGAACCGCATTAAGATTTTGATGCAAAAATAAAAAAATAATAATAAATATTGGGGGCTCCCCATACTTAGAACTGAAACGCAAAAATTTTTTTTTCATCAAACACATACGTGTGAGGTATCTATGGATAGGTCTTCAAAAATGATATCGAGGTTTCTAAAACATTTTTTTTCTAAACCGAATAGTTTGCGTGACAGACGCTTCCAAAGTGGAAAAAAGTTGGTCCCCCCCCCCTCTAACTTCTAAAATAAGAAAATGAAAAATCTAAAAAAAACATATGATGTACATTACTATAAAAACTACCAACGAAAATTGTTTTGAACGAGATCTTGTAAGTAGTTTTTTTTTAATACCTATTAATACCTAACTTTGCACCTAATTTATATGGGGCGCTATACATACCAGGTGCAAACTTAACTTAACCACTTAGGGATGGAAAGTGTTTGTACGGAACCCTCGGTGCGCGAGTCCGACACGCACTTGGCCGGTTTTACTAATAGAAAACATTAAAATCACAATGTAACACCACTATCTCTGGGCCTATGTTTGATGAATATATTCTTTTAGCGTTTTTAGGGTTCCGTACTTCATAACAAAGAAGTGGAACCCTTATAGGATTACTTTTTAGGCCGTCCGTCTGTCTGTCTGGCTGTCAAGACCATGTATCTCGGGGATGCGTGGAGGTATCGAGTTGAAATTAAAACCATAATGCTTCGCGTTTTATACCTGTCTCGCTCGCTCTTAGGCGATCCAGATAGGAACCTCTCAGTTTACACCCAAACCCGAATCAGGTCTATAGTCCCTTGAAGCTGTAAAAAAATCTGACATCTAAGTTAAAGAAGAAAAAAAAAGATACGGTCGTTTATCCCGAAAAACTGATTATTTCGACACTCATGGGAGTCAAAATTTATAGGGTATTTTCCGCTGACCGAGAACTATGAAATTTGGCAAGTAGTACCGCCTAATACTACAAGTATGGGAAAAAATCTAAAATCTATACATTTGTAATTAAATCATAAAAAATATAGTCTTTATTTAAAGTACGTAAAACTGTTTTCCAATGGTAAAGTTAAGTTTGTCGCTCTTTACGTCTTTTCGTTAGACTCTAACGGTTAGAGCAATATGCAGTGCTTTCATAGTTCGTACGGAAACCTCGCTGCGCAAAGGGCCATAAACATGCGATCTGGGGCTTTACGAATTACCGCCCATGGTTTGTCTAAAGTTCCCCGAGTAGCGGGCAGAAAATCCCAGTTACGGCCTAGGGTGACGTAAATAGATGTAAGTATATATTTTCACTTATTGCCGCTGTTCACTTTAAGCTTGATACGTGTTATATGTACGTATTTTACGGTCGAAAGTGGTTGAAAATTAACCAACCACCATTTTACAAAAACGCCTGATGTATAAATGATAGCAACCCGGAATTCGGCAAGTATAAAAAAGTTGGCATGATTGTTCTACTTCTGCACTCCGCAGCAGACTAAACATTCATTATCGAGTTATGATCGAGTGTGTTTCATCTAAATCGCTAGCTGATATTCGCTTCCGCGCTCTGTGATTACAGTAGCTAATTGACAATGATTCGATATGTGTTGAACAGTGTAGGTACTTTAAAGCCAAAGTGATATACATGAAAAAATATCTGACAATCAACCACGCAAAAGCTGCGGCCGACCAAGAGCAGTTGAAGCTACTAAAAGTCAGCTACCCCTACAGAGTAGGCATTTTCTATTTTTTTATAAGGTGGGGTTTTGATGCAGTGGGCCGCGGGACTAATATAGGAGTGACTAATATTTCCCTGTAATCTTCTAGTCTCTTATGTCTGTGATTCCAGAAAACGCGTCAATGGAATTTTTTCCACATCACCTAAGCTGTCAATCACACCCGAACATAGCCAATTTGGCTAGCGAGTAATCGAGAAAACAACAACTGATTGTTTTCTCGATAACGAACGTATTTATAACGTTAATGTAAATTCTATTTTCGTAAAAATCTATGTTTCCAGGAAATGGGGAATTGTGATGTTTTGTACCAGCCAGTAAATCTACATTGGCGGCGTGTCATAATGTTTGTCCGATATTCCTGGTTAGCGGCCACCGTTGGGTTAATGTATGCTTGGGTTTAATTCCTGGCTAAAGACGTAAATCTGTTTTAACTGCTTGGCGAGTTCGCTTTAAATGCGGTTCGGGCTGGCAAGTAATGTGCCAGGTTAAATTCCCTTTATTGAATGCAATAGCGTAAGGACGAAAACGTATTTTTTTACTATCAGAATATTGTACAGTCAAGTTCAGAATCTGTGCATTATTGTTTCTGTTTACATTATTGTGCCGGTTAGAATGTCACACTACCACCCAGTAGAATCATATAGATTAAATAATGTGTCGTTTTTTATCTTGAAGTTGCATGTAATTGGAGTTGAAAGAAGGAATCGGATGTAATTTACTGGCGAATTCAACATCTATGTATAAAAAATCTTTATGTTTAGAATTTATACCAGACTGTTCAACCTTTTGAGCGCCCAGCCTTCTAACTGAAAACTGTACCTCTGACGCCAGCCAATAAATCAGACGTACTACACCTGTATGTATAGTGGCAAATGACGTCGTAGCGCTTGTTCTAAAAGGAATAAACAAAAAATGTACACCCCAGGCCAAAAGCATGGAAACAAAGTTTATTCCTTGAACATTTAAATTTTCCAATAATTATTCCTTGTGTAAATGTTAGTAACCGTTAGGCCACCCCCAAAAGAAAAAAAATAGGACATCCACTATTAAAACATCTGCATATTGTAAAAATATATATATCCTTACCTAACTCCGGGACAAAGTGCATGTTGTCGTTTTTTTATTGCCTTTCTACAAAATGTTGCACTGGCAATTTTCATAAGCAGAATTTGCGTTATTGACTTTTAAAAAGTTTATAATCATTTTTAAATTGTGATTTTGTAATTTATTCCGTAAGGAAATCACAGTAATATAAGCTTGTTTCCATACTTTTGGCCTGAGGTGTATGCAAAAGTGATCATCGGCGCCGGTGACAGCGACTGTGGCGTTCAAAAGGTAAACAAACGGTCTCTTTTTAGATTTATTAATATACTTAAATAGCATCATCACATATTTGCCAACCTCATGGTTAATTACAATGACATGATAATGGAAATATCGGTATTGGGTTTTAGGATTATATACGTTTTAATCTAGTCAAGACATAACACTATAAAATAAGTGTAACGATAGAATTACTATACTATCGACTCCTCAAATAAACATGTTAGTTCAATTAGCTATTTGAGAAAAGGAAGCAATTGACCAAATTCATACCGTGAATAAGTGTTCCTTTACCGGGAACCATATACATATTACAGTATTGCTTAGAATATTTGGAAAATGACTTCCGTTATTCATATGCCAATACATTTTCACGTGTCGTTAAAAACTCTGTAATTGGTGGAACAGCGGCGCGCAACAATGTGTGTTTATAACTTCATAAATTCATAATGTATAATGAAATGAAGTAGGTACTCGGTGAAGTTTATAATAGGAGCGTGCCAAAGAAGAACGTCGCAAGTGCGTATAGATTTAGTAGATACTTGATGCATTTTTCGAGGAACGTGTGTGAGAATGCATGATAGAAACTGCCCAGATCTCTGGCCGTGACCTGGATATGGGGTAAACACCGCGAAATATTTGCACTTTAGCATTTTCAGCCGCTTAACTATAGAATAGAATAGAATACGTTTATTTCGTCAAACATAAAGGTGACAATGACAATAAACAGTAAAGCTACTCGTACGTTTTTCCCCATGGCGTTCGAAAATGCACACACGAATAAAAAACATAACAAATCAGACAATATCATAGATACTAATAGAAACACAGAAAACAAAATCACATAGTAGGTATGTCCAGTAGGTATTTGAAATTAATCATTTCCGTTATAAATTATTTAAATTTAAATGTAATACTATAATAACATTTTTCAATTAATGAATTAAACAGCTGATATTTGAACTTCCATGTAGTGGCCCTAGCCATTTCAAAAAATGATCACAAGGTAGCGGGGACGGCATATTTAAAAAAGTTTGAAAAAATGACTACAAAGAAAGTTTAGATGCTTATCGATCCTACTCCCAAAATTTCATAACAATCAAATAAAAACTGCGACTTGTAGGCGAGAGCAGGACGTAGGTACGGATTAAATATATGTTCAGATTGGGAGCTAAGCTGATCCCGCTAAAGGCCCGGCCACGACGCGCAACCAGCGGACCGGCGAGCGACGGCCATAGGTGGGAGTGGGAGGTCTATGTGCATTGAAATCTTAGGAAGACCATAGTTATGCAGATACCGACCATCGTAGATTTTTTGTCAAAGTGACTTAAGTCTTAATCAATTAATGAGTTTGGTTGCTTTTTGCATTATGAAAAAAAAAACTTTGGTCGCTTTTTGCATAACTATGGTCGATGTGATTTGGACAATTTTACGCGGTCCGCTCTAGTGGACATGCAGCCTTAAACAGCGGCATAGCTCGCACGGGTACTACACGATGATATAAGTACAAAAAAAAGTACATCATCATAAAACAGTCGCTCCCGTCCCGGCTGCCTGTCCCTATGTATGCTTAAATTATTTATCTTTAAAACTTCGCAATGGATTTTGATGCGATTTTTTTTTGTAGATAGAGTAATTCAAGAGGAAGGTTTATAATACATGCATAATTTATCAGCTTTGCGAAGCCGGGCGGGTCGCTAGTAATAATATAGATAAATACATATATAAATAAAAAATGATTAAAAAAGTTTTTTAAGTTAAACGGTTTTATTGAAAATGTACTAAAGGGTAAAAAATAATTTGATAGGTCCTAGATACCATGACATCACCCCACTCTCCTCATCAATCTAGGGCACTGATCAGGTAAAAAATAAAATCGTTGGGCGTGTGAAATTTACATATTTACGCAGGTTACGCGATAACGCGTTAACTACGATTTTCGGCGACAATATTCAACATTTTTTTGTAATTGCAGCAGTTATAAGCCCATTCTTATTTAAACTATCTCTTACCAATAATAAATACCAATATTACAAATTATCAACACTTTTCTTAGAAGTTTAATCACCATTGTCTCCTGAGTAACTGGACAGAATAACAACAAGAAAATAGTTGATCCACCCAATTTTCACTTTACCATTACCTCTTACCACGTCTTTCATTGGCCGACTAAAAAGATGACTGTTGGACATCAGAATTTTCGAACCTAACAACCCATCGGTCTCAAATTTGAATACACTTCCCGTTTCTCACATCCCTTGATTGTTCGTCAGCTGGCGTCCCTGATGGCGGGACTTGGCTCCATCGACGTCAAACCCCATGACAGCAAGTCGGCGCTTCTGGCCGTCGCGTCGAAGTACACGTGAGTTAATAATGGGGGTAAACGGGCCATATTATACTGCAATTTGTGGCCGTCCTTCTCTGACACCCTACGCTAGAGCAAGGTGCAAATAGCCGGCCACAAATTGCAGCAAAAAATGGCCAGTTTAGAAGACCCTTTAATTTCAGCTGTAAAACCATTCACCTAAACTAAACAGGATTACCGCATTCCCTGTTACGCTGCGCTTCATATAAAAAAAAAACTTTAATTCCTTAACTCGGTAAACAATATTTCAGTAGGCAGATAAGTTTTTTATAAACCTGTGTTAATAGACACCGCTCTTCCTCACAGTGTTATCTATGTGCTAACGCAGTCAATTGACAGTTTTACAAGATTTTATGTTTATTATAAGTTTTAAATTTTACCTAAGCTACAATACTGATTAAGAATAACATGTAAGAAAACATATATATTGCAAAAGTAAAAATATATGTTAATATCATCTTTTGGAGCATTCCACGGGACAAATCGTACGCATTTTTGAAGAATAAATAAAAAGTAGCAAACCAAGTGTTATCCTACACAACTTGCAACAAATATTAATAAAGGACTAAGGGATGTCTACACCGTTATTTATTTTTCTAAAAAGTAAGACATTTATAAGTAAATCCAAAAAATAGTAGCGTTTGTACGGGACATGCCTAGTTTACCGTGTTTCCAGTTTTGTTCAATCTTGTCTATGTTTTAGCGAAATTGAAGTATTTAATCGATAAACAAAAAAAATTACTATAGACACATGCATACATGTTAAATGAAACGAAAAATATGTGATGAAATATTTATTTAATAACAAGAAAAAAAAAAATCTCAACCGTTTGTATGGGACATAAAATGTTTGTATGGGGACTTGTACGAAATGTAGTTTTTTATAACAGTTATGTCTACTTTAAACTGAAAAACTTAACATTATCGTCTCCCAAAGCGTGTATTTTGCATTTTATTTCACTGCCATTGACAAATATGTCATGAAATTTCGTTACTCCTGGTATAGCTTTTACAGCTTCTCAGAGATGAAATATTTGAATATTTTCAGCGATTTCGGCAACAGATATGTAGAAAATTGTTGTAGCCAATTAAATTGCTTAGAAAACATCGGTTAAATATTATCAACAATAATAGGTAGTGTTGGAAACAATAACGGGACTTGTTTTTAAAAGGGAAAATGTTCTGTTAGATTGTTTTTTACCAAAATAATATTCAAGAGATAACTTTAGTGTCTTAAGAATACTTCTGCATCAAAGAAATATTTATTGGACTATTTTTTTTTGCCCTTAAAATTACCATTTTCTTGGAATGCTCCTTTTAAAAACAATCTATGGAAAGGGGTAATTAACGGGCTGCTATTCGAGTTCGTCACACACTTGCCGGGATTTGAACCTAGGACCGCCGACTCAGTGGCGACTCAGTACCGGGATCCTCTTTTATAGAAAAACACTGCACCGAATGCTTCATTTCGTAGATAATTTTTCCCCGGAATTCATAAATTTTTCAGAAATCTTGAATATGTCAACCAATCAAACCGTGAAAACAGTTTTGTGGGACGATGTACCTAGTATATAGTTATGTATGATATGTACTTGACATTTGAATAAGATATATTGTAATTTTTTTATAGATAACATAAAAGGAAAAACAAAGTGACAGTCAATAAAAAACTTAAAAACTACTGACTACTATGTACATAAAAGCTAAAATTAAAATAAACTAAAACAAATTCAAAAAATTGCTCCCCTTTGGCATGGTACCAAAAATGCTGGCAGCATTTTCGCGCTGAACAGCTATGCTGATACGCTGTGCGATGAAGCTGCCAGCTCTTCGGTCCCCAGTGGTCTCTTTAAGCCTTTTGGAGAGCTACTTTTACAAACCTAACCTATTATTTTATTTATATACTTATTATATAAATAAAATAATAGGTTAGGTTTGTGTATAACATATAACAAAATATTTTAAGGTTCGGTAAAAAAATGCTTTTGTAGAAATGAAATTTCTATGAAATGAAGATTATGAAACTTTTGTTATAAAAAAAAAAAAGAACCGACTTCAGTAAAACTAAAAAACCAAAAATAACCCGTACAAGTACAGATTACATTTGACTCACCCTTCGAAGTCGATCCCAAACCACTCAGTTCTTATATTTATAGTTATATTATAGTTTACGTGAGGTTTGGCACCGACTTCGAAGGGTGAGTCAAATGTAATCTGTACTTGTACGGGTTATTTTTGGTTTTTTAGTTTTACTGAAGTCGGTTCTTTTTTTTTTTAAATTTTTTTTTTTTTTTTGCTTTTTAGTGATTCATATAAAAGTTTTAGTGGCCAAATCCTATTTACTGAATGTAAATTCTTGACTTTATCAATAAATTACCGAAAGCGCCGTACATGTCCCTATAACATTTGAAGAGTTCCCTCGATTTCTCCAAGATTCCATCATCAGATCCCGACTTAGTGCCAACGGGACCAACTAGGAGTTATACCCTTTCGATTAAAAAAAAAAAATTGAAAATCGGTTCACGGTTCTCGGAGATATCGAGTAACATACACACAAAAAAAAAAAAAAAAAAAATTAGTTCGAATAGAGAACCTCCTCCTTTTTTTGAAGTCGGTTAACAAGGGAAACGTACTACCACTGCGCCAAACGCGTCGGGAAAAATAACTAAAATACGTAGTTTTTCACTTCTGTAGAACTATTTTATTTTTCAGTGCTGACAAAATCCTCCGGCAGTTCAAAGACAGCAGGGAGTACAAGATATCATTGTACAACGTGTACAGACATTCCAAACAGGCGCGGGTCGCAGTATGGTAAGTATCATACACTCAGCATAAAAGATAGCTGTAAATTTTAGTATGCAATATAACATGGCCTTAGTAACATTGTCAGCAACTTTTGATGCTGACCGTACCAAAAAAACCATAGCCCTTATGATTTTAAACCCCCGACCAAAAAAGAGGGGTGATATAAGTTTAAGATGTGTATCTTTGTATCTGTGGCATCATAGCTCCCAAAACGAATGGACGAATTTGAATGCAGTTTTTTAAAAACTTGTCCGTCTAGACGGTTCAATATTTGTGGAAAGGTTTGGTGGAAATGGGGCCAGTAGTTTCCAAGATTCAGCTTTAATTGGATCATGTGACAAGATCTCGGCCAGTACTGAAGCTAATAATTCCAAATTTAAAATTTTATAGTTATGTTCAGTTTTAGTAGCATTTTCTATATCACCAATTGAATGAAGGTATCATGATGATCAGCTACTTGTGTCGGGGGGATATATTTGAGTTTTGAGGAAAGCATTTCCTCGCCATTATTCCATAGAATCAGGTCGACTGCAATCTTTATCCATTCTTACATGATAATCAACCCAATGGATTCTCTTTTATATATACCACAGAAGTGGCAAACAAGCGTACGGCTTGCCTGATGTGATGGTAAGCGGTTACCGTAACCTATAAATAAATAAATAGATAGGCACTTGCAACTCCGGAGGATTCGCACGCGTGTTGCCAATTCTGCAGGGATAATATTGTTATTTTTACCGTGTTGCATGTTTGCCTCATGTAAATTTTAAACCATAATAACATTCGTAAGAGGTTATGGGCCCAGAGGACTTACCACTTCAAAGCAGATTCGTTGCTGGGTAAAAATAATGCAACAAACAACACTTCCGCTTTAGCTGTGTTATTTTTTCGTGATATTTGTTTTAAGTGTCTAATTTGTGACACAAAATGCGAAAAGTGTTAAAAACTAATTGATTTGCCAAAAAAAATACACTTGTGTCTCAGATTTCACATCACATCTTGGACACGCCACAACATGGCGACAGGAAGTTGACAGCTAAACCATATTATATTCTAATGTTAAAGTTATTATATTATTAGGTTTTAATGATTTCATATGCTCACATATTTTTTTAACAGTCCACTTGAGATCATTAGATAGAAATGGCTTATCTACTTAGACACTTATTATGAAACAGTACTAATGGACAATATCGTCGGAATAAGAAAAAAAATGAAATTTCAAAAATCCTTTTAAAATAGAACAAAACAGTTGTACCAATGTTGGTATTTTGTTTCAATTTTACACTTTCAATAAAAAATATATGGGAAAATCATCGATACTTAATTGGTTTCATCAATCCGACGATCCTTAGCTGCTAGCAGCTGTCATTAAATTTTGTCCCGTATATTCCGAAGTCTGTTTATTAAGAACTATACAGTTAACATGCGTCGCATATATATATTTCAATCCACCAAGGCTTCGGTTATGTAGACAAATTGAACGGGTCATGACATGAAGTGGTTATTGCTACGCGTACCACCCTTACCTATTGGAAATAATCGAAAAGGGCTAAAAATTGGCTAATAGAATTATATAATTTATGTATAATTACAGTGTCTATATATTAAAAAGTATTATATAAAACAAACCATACTCATACAAGTACATCATACTTATGGAAATGTGAAAACTGATGGTGAACGTAAATATTGAATTTTCTGAATACCTGATAATAAAAAATATGCATCTATTTTCCGTACGAGTATGCGATTCAATTCGTTTCGAATAGTTTTATTTCTAACCTCTTTCAATTTAAATGTTTACAATAAAGCGAAAAAATTTAACGGCTCAGTCAGGGTTCGAACCTGCTTCTCTAACGGTTCTCCGGGCCAACACTGGCGTCCTACCTATTGGACCACCGAACCTGATGCGAGAGCCATTGAATTGAACCCTTCGAATTGAATTGCCATTGAACCCTGCCTGTGCCGTTAATTTTTTTAATTTTTCGTTTTATTGTAAACATTTGATTTACATTAGCAGACTACTTTAATTAAAATAATTTGAATTTAGTAACATTTTTTTTTCAACGGCAGTTAAACCTTAGTATGGTTTTGCTCGTTGCATTATTGTTAAATGTATTGTTTTTTCTGTATGATAAATAAATGAAAAAAAAAATTATAATGTAATAAATTGTTCGATAATACAAATAACTTACCACGTAAAAGAGCATTGCCCCTTACAAGTATCAAATACTTTAAAAGTGGCACCAACACTGTATACTGAACTACTGGGCTACTGAATAAAATTCATTTTTTTTATTACTTCTCTATTGACGTTGTTCTTTTGTTTCAGGGGTAGTGCAATCATCACGGGAAGTCTGGTGCTGTACGCACTCCACAAGAGCGTAAAGGGATAACTCGAATAACTCGTATATAAATAACGTGACACCTACTGCCCGCCTTGAAACACAACAACTAAATCTTCATAAAAATGTGCTACTCCCACACATACTCTTAATCGCGATAAATCAATACTAATGTAGCCGAACTGATGCACAAATTAGTGAAATTTATCTTTAAGGAAAAGATCTAGACGTAAATAAATTTCGTTGTTTAATACGCAGTTTTATTTTAAAGAAAGATTACTGGCATGCCTATTATTAATTTAATTATTAAGTTAGGGTCTAAAAAATCACTCATTTTTAGGGTTCCGTAGCCAAATGGCAAAAAACGGAACCCTTATAGATTCGTCATGTCTGTCTGTCTGTCTGTCCGTCCGTATGTCACAGCCATTTTTTTCCGAAACTATAAGAGCTATACTGTTGAAACTTGGTAGGTAGATGTATTCTGTGAACCGCATTAAGATTTTGATGCAAAAATAAAAAAATAATAATAAATATTGGGGGCTCCCCATACTTAGAACTGAAACGCAAAAATTTTTTTTTCATCAAACACATACGTGTGAGGTATCTATGGATAGGTCTTCAAAAATGATATCGAGGTTTCTAAAACATTTTTTTTCTAAACCGAATAGTTTGCGTGACAGACGCTTCCAAAGTGGAAAAAAGTTGGTCCCCCCCCCCTCTAACTTCTAAAATAAGAAAATGAAAAATCTAAAAAAAACATATGATGTACATTACTATAAAAACTACCAACGAAAATTGTTTTGAACGAGATCTTGTAAGTAGTTTTTTTTTAATACCTATTAATACCTAACTTTGCACCTAATTTATATGGGGCGCTATACATACCAGGTGCAAACTTAACTTAACCACTTAGGGATGGAAAGTGTTTGTACGGAACCCTCGGTGCGCGAGTCCGACACGCACTTGGCCGGTTTTACTAATAGAAAACATTAAAATCACAATGTAACACCACTATCTCTGGGCCTATGTTTGATGAATATATTCTTTTAGCGTTTTTAGGGTTCCGTACTTCATAACAAAGAAGTGGAACCCTTATAGGATTACTTTTTAGGCCGTCCGTCTGTCTGTCTGGCTGTCAAGACCATGTATCTCGGGGATGCGTGGAGGTATCGAGTTGAAATTAAAACCATAATGCTTCGCGTTTTATACCTGTCTCGCTCGCTCTTAGGCGATCCAGATAGGAACCTCTCAGTTTACACCCAAACCCGAATCAGGTCTATAGTCCCTTGAAGCTGTAAAAAAATCTGACATCTAAGTTAAAGAAGAAAAAAAAAGATACGGTCGTTTATCCCGAAAAACTGATTATTTCGACACTCATGGGAGTCAAAATTTATAGGGTATTTTCCGCTGACCGAGAACTATGAAATTTGGCAAGTAGTACCGCCTAATACTACAAGTATGGGAAAAAATCTAAAATCTATACATTTGTAATTAAATCATAAAAAATATAGTCTTTATTTAAAGTACGTAAAACTGTTTTCCAATGGTAAAGTTAAGTTTGTCGCTCTTTACGTCTTTTCGTTAGACTCTAACGGTTAGAGCAATATGCAGTGCTTTCATAGTTCGTACGGAAACCTCGCTGCGCAAAGGGCCATAAACATGCGATCTGGGGCTTTACGAATTACCGCCCATGGTTTGTCTAAAGTTCCCCGAGTAGCGGGCAGAAAATCCCAGTTACGGCCTAGGGTGACGTAAATAGATGTAAGTATATATTTTCACTTATTGCCGCTGTTCACTTTAAGCTTGATACGTGTTATATGTACGTATTTTACGGTCGAAAGTGGTTGAAAATTAACCAACCACCATTTTACAAAAACGCCTGATGTATAAATGATAGCAACCCGGAATTCGGCAAGTATAAAAAAGTTGGCATGATTGTTCTACTTCTGCACTCCGCAGCAGACTAAACATTCATTATCGAGTTATGATCGAGTGTGTTTCATCTAAATCGCTAGCTGATATTCGCTTCCGCGCTCTGTGATTACAGTAGCTAATTGACAATGATTCGATATGTGTTGAACAGTGTAGGTACTTTAAAGCCAAAGTGATATACATGAAAAAATATCTGACAATCAACCACGCAAAAGCTGCGGCCGACCAAGAGCAGTTGAAGCTACTAAAAGTCAGCTACCCCTACAGAGTAGGCATTTTCTATTTTTTTATAAGGTGGGGTTTTGATGCAGTGGGCCGCGGGACTAATATAGGAGTGACTAATATTTCCCTGTAATCTTCTAGTCTCTTATGTCTGTGATTCCAGAAAACGCGTCAATGGAATTTTTTCCACATCACCTAAGCTGTCAATCACACCCGAACATAGCCAATTTGGCTAGCGAGTAATCGAGAAAACAACAACTGATTGTTTTCTCGATAACGAACGTATTTATAACGTTAATGTAAATTCTATTTTCGTAAAAATCTATGTTTCCAGGAAATGGGGAATTGTGATGTTTTGTACCAGCCAGTAAATCTACATTGGCGGCGTGTCATAATGTTTGTCCGATATTCCTGGTTAGCGGCCACCGTTGGGTTAATGTATGCTTGGGTTTAATTCCTGGCTAAAGACGTAAATCTGTTTTAACTGCTTGGCGAGTTCGCTTTAAATGCGGTTCGGGCTGGCAAGTAATGTGCCAGGTTAAATTCCCTTTATTGAATGCAATAGCGTAAGGACGAAAACGTATTTTTTTACTATCAGAATATTGTACAGTCAAGTTCAGAATCTGTGCATTATTGTTTCTGTTTACATTATTGTGCCGGTTAGAATGTCACACTACCACCCAGTAGAATCATATAGATTAAATAATGTGTCGTTTTTTATCTTGAAGTTGCATGTAATTGGAGTTGAAAGAAGGAATCGGATGTAATTTACTGGCGAATTCAACATCTATGTATAAAAAATCTTTATGTTTAGAATTTATACCAGACTGTTCAACCTTTTGAGCGCCCAGCCTTCTAACTGAAAACTGTACCTCTGACGCCAGCCAATAAATCAGACGTACTACACCTGTATGTATAGTGGCAAATGACGTCGTAGCGCTTGTTCTAAAAGGAATAAACAAAAAATGTACACCCCAGGCCAAAAGCATGGAAACAAAGTTTATTCCTTGAACATTTAAATTTTCCAATAATTATTCCTTGTGTAAATGTTAGTAACCGTTAGGCCACCCCCAAAAGAAAAAAAATAGGACA
Source organism: Apotomis capreana (assembly GCA_947623375.1). Lineage (NCBI taxonomy): Eukaryota > Metazoa > Arthropoda > Insecta > Lepidoptera > Tortricidae > Apotomis > Apotomis capreana. The sequence continues at coordinate 20,802,440 of OX392506.1, forward strand.
TCCACTATTAAAACATCTGCATATTGTAAAAATATATATATCCTTACCTAACTCCGGGACAAAGTGCATGTTGTCGTTTTTTTATTGCCTTTCTACAAAATGTTGCACTGGCAATTTTCATAAGCAGAATTTGCGTTATTGACTTTTAAAAAGTTTATAATCATTTTTAAATTGTGATTTTGTAATTTATTCCGTAAGGAAATCACAGTAATATAAGCTTGTTTCCATACTTTTGGCCTGAGGTGTATGCAAAAGTGATCATCGGCGCCGGTGACAGCGACTGTGGCGTTCAAAAGGTAAACAAACGGTCTCTTTTTAGATTTATTAATATACTTAAATAGCATCATCACATATTTGCCAACCTCATGGTTAATTACAATGACATGATAATGGAAATATCGGTATTGGGTTTTAGGATTATATACGTTTTAATCTAGTCAAGACATAACACTATAAAATAAGTGTAACGATAGAATTACTATACTATCGACTCCTCAAATAAACATGTTAGTTCAATTAGCTATTTGAGAAAAGGAAGCAATTGACCAAATTCATACCGTGAATAAGTGTTCCTTTACCGGGAACCATATACATATTACAGTATTGCTTAGAATATTTGGAAAATGACTTCCGTTATTCATATGCCAATACATTTTCACGTGTCGTTAAAAACTCTGTAATTGGTGGAACAGCGGCGCGCAACAATGTGTGTTTATAACTTCATAAATTCATAATGTATAATGAAATGAAGTAGGTACTCGGTGAAGTTTATAATAGGAGCGTGCCAAAGAAGAACGTCGCAAGTGCGTATAGATTTAGTAGATACTTGATGCATTTTTCGAGGAACGTGTGTGAGAATGCATGATAGAAACTGCCCAGATCTCTGGCCGTGACCTGGATATGGGGTAAACACCGCGAAATATTTGCACTTTAGCATTTTCAGCCGCTTAACTATAGAATAGAATACGTTTATTTCGTCAAACATAAAGGTGACAATGACAATAAACAGTAAAGCTACTCGTACGTTTTTCCCCATGGCGTTCGAAAATGCACACACGAATAAAAAACATAACAAATCAGACAATATCATAGATACTAATAGAAACACAGAAAACAAAATCACATAGTAGGTATGTCCAGTAGGTATTTGAAATTAATCATTTCCGTTATAAATTATTTAAATTTAAATGTAATACTATAATAACATTTTTCAATTAATGAATTAAACAGCTGATATTTGAACTTCCATAGTAGTGGCCCTAGCCATTTCAAAAAATGATCACAAGGTAGCGGGGACGGCATATTTAAAAAAGTTTGAAAAAATGACTACAAAGAAAGTTTAGATGCTTATCGATCCTACTCCCAAAATTTCATAACAATCAAATAAAAACTGCGACTTGTAGGCGAGAGCAGGACGTAGGTACGGATTAAATATATGTTCAGATTGGGAGCTAAGCTGATCCCGCTAAAGGCCCGGCCACGACGCGCAACCAGCGGACCGGCGAGCGACGGCCATAGGTGGGAGTGGGAGGTCTATGTGCATTGAAATCTTAGGAAGACCATAGTTATGCAGATACCGACCATCGTAGATTTTTTGTCAAAGTGACTTAAGTCTTAATCAATTAATGAGTTTGGTTGCTTTTTGCATTATGAAAAAAAAAACTTTGGTCGCTTTTTGCATAACTATGGTCGATGTGATTTGGACAATTTTACGCGGTCCGCTCTAGTGGACATGCAGCCTTAAACAGCGGCATAGCTCGCACGGGTACTACACGATGATATAAGTACAAAAAAAAGTACATCATCATAAAACAGTCGCTCCCGTCCCGGCTGCCTGTCCCTATGTATGCTTAAATTATTTATCTTTAAAACTTCGCAATGGATTTTGATGCGATTTTTTTTTGTAGATAGAGTAATTCAAGAGGAAGGTTTATAATACATGCATAATTTATCAGCTTTGCGAAGCCGGGCGGGTCGCTAGTAATAATATAGATAAATACATATATAAATAAAAAATGATTAAAAAAGTTTTTTAAGTTAAACGGTTTTATTGAAAATGTACTAAAGGGTAAAAAATAATTTGATAGGTCCTAGATACCATGACATCACCCCACTCTCCTCATCAATCTAGGGCACTGATCAGGTAAAAAATAAAATCGTTGGGCGTGTGAAATTTACATATTTACGCAGGTTACGCGCGCCCAACGATTTTATTTTATGTCTGATTAGTGCCCTAGATTGATGAGGAGAGTGGGGTGATGTCATGGTATCTAGGACCTATCAAATTATTTTTTACCCTTTAGTACATTTTCAATAAAACCGTTTAACTTAAAAAACTTTTTTACTCATTTTTTATTATATATGCATCTGTATTAACCCTTTATTTCACGATGTATAGCCAGATATAGTATTATATCTTTTTGTATTTTTTATTTAAACAGATTTTTGTCTATTTTTAACGGCACCGAGTTATGGGTGTCTTTTTATTTTGCGACATTTAGGGTATTAAGCGGTTCTACCGCTTAATACAATTTATACTATCCATACTAATATTATAAATGCGAAAGTGTGTCTGTCTGTCTGTCTGTCAGTCTGTCTGTCTGTTACCTCTTCACGCTTAAACCGCTGAATCGATTTTGATGAAATTTGGCATGGAGATAGTTTAAGATCCGAGGAAGGACATAGGATAGTTTTCATCCTGGAAATTATCCCTAAAAAGATTGAAAAGTGAGTAAGTAATTCATGATGACATTGATGACCCTGTAGAAAATGTAATGATAAACCCAAAAGCACAATTGCTCTTACATTTGCTTAGGCGCTCTTTTATTAATTAAGGTGATTTGGTGGATACCTATCGTGTTGTACGAGGTTGCTTCCATACCTCCAAGTTCCACGCGGACGTAGTCGCGGGCAAAAGCTAGTATACTATATACGATATACTATATACTTATACTATATATACTATCCATACTAATATTATAAATGCGAAAGTGTGTCTGTCTGTCTGTCTGTCTGTCTGTCTGTCTGTCTGTCTGTTACCTCTTCACGCTTAAACCGCTGAACCGATTTTGATGAAATTTGGCATGGAGATAGTTTAAGATCCGAGGAAGGACATAGGATAGTTTTCATCCTGGAAATTATACCTAAAAAGATTGAAAAGTGAGTAAGTAATTCATGATGACATTGATGACCCTGTAGGAAATGTAATGATTAGACCAAAAGCACAATTGCTCTTACATTTGCTTAGGCGCTTTTAATAAGTCCTTTTATTAATTAAGGTAATTAGGTGGATATCTATCGTGTTGTACGAGGTTGCTTCCATACTTCCAAGTTCCACGCGGACGTAGTCGCGGGCAAATGCTAGTAATTCAATATGTCTCACGAAAGTTTTAATAAGACGTTTGGGGTGTCACGTGGGTAAATATTTATTGAGTCGCCGGTCCATTAACCAACAAATAGCGTTATAATGCTATTTTTTATCATGGTTCATATATTTTGAGAATGTGTAGTGCTTTTTGGTTTTGTGAATGCGATAATTATTATATATTATATTAAATAAGGTTTATTTATATTAGTTAAATATCGCTGAAAATACCCATCTTTTAAGTTTCTTTCACGTTTTTGTTTGGAAATCGTTGGCAGGCTTCGACGAATCCGAATTTGAATAAATATAGGAGTTTACCGTCTCGCAATCCACGCTTTACAAATGCCAATAAAAAAGGTGACGAAAATTGCTTTTTTATTGCTGACCTTTTACGAGGAACTACTGATAACTTAAGTACAACTAATTAACAGTGTTAAATATTACGCAAGTAGATTTTAACACAATCTTTTTGATAGGTACGAATTTTGCAATTGTCAGGTACACTTTATGTGTTGCTTAACTATAAGGTTTTTAAGATAATTAGTCGGTATTTTTGTGAAGTATATGGAAGAATCATAATTTGTAGTTATTAAATGACACACAATAAGTTAACCAACAGATGAGATCAAGCGTTACATTTATGGTAAGTATCTAGACACGCGGCAGGTGTCCAGCCAAGTTCACCCCAGGAACTGGCGAGCAGCAGCCTTGTGTTACTTTACACGAACCGTTTGGAGTCATTTTTGACCCCTCAATGATAATGATTATGCGGCGCGTAACCTGCGTAAATATGTAAATTTCACACGCCCAACGATTTTATTTTTTACCTGATCAGTGCCCTAGATTGATGAGGAGAGTGGGGTGATGTCATGGTATCTAGGACCTATCAAATTATTTTTTACCCTTTAGTACATTTTCAATAAAACCGTTTAACTTAAAAAACTTTTTTACTCATTTTTTATTTTCAAGTTTTTAGTTTTTAATGTTGTTACATTACGTACTTCTCATTCTTTTTAATTCATTCAGTGCCTCATTATTACAAGGGTTTTTTACAGCCCAGTAATTTTTACACTAATAAAGGGTATGATTCTGCACAATAAACGTTGCTCTGCCTGGGTCAGCGATTCAATCACGTCTGGTATAGAACCTGGATCCAGATTATTCCAGAAAGCATTTGATAGTTTGATAGTGCTATTGTTTTATTACTGGTGACATGTGTTTGGCAGCGGGATCATAAAAGTAACGTTGAGTATTGTACGTACTGTATGTACTTGATTAGGATACGACTGGCAACGCTGGTGCAAATTTCACAAACGTGACTGAACAAAGTATAATTTACAACAAAGTACATTTGCAGATGATTCCCCATGATTTGATTGCAGGGTACGCTCCCGTTGGTTATTTTACCTGACTTTGCGTTGCTCAGGTGTTTCGGACGCTACCAGTTCTTTTTGTCTCTTACGTTGGCCTGTTATCCTGGCCTCATATTGCTCAGGTGTTTCGGACGCTACCAGTTCTCTTTGTCTCTTACGTTGGCCTGTTATCCTGGCCTCATATTGCTCAGGTGTTTCGGACGCTACCAGTTCTCTTTGTCTCTCATGTTGGCCTGTTATCCTGGCCTCATATTGCTCAGGTGTTTTGAACGCTACCAGTTCTCTTTGTCTCACGTTGGCCTGTTATCCTGGCCTCATATTGTTTGTATTAAGTAGTTGCTTAAATGTCATCATTCATATTACTGTTAAGTATTGACTGCTCTAAACTCTACGATCCACTATGCAGCTTTCGACTTGCCCTTTCATTTGATATCCATCACCCTTAGTGAAACAATTAATTAATCTGGAAATTCCGGCAGCCATCTTAGGTTTTAAATTTGTCAAATCATATTACTGTATTCTATTACTCAAGCCCTTCGTTTTGATACCCATATTGAAGGGGTAGTGAAAAGAAATCACCTGCCATGTTGTTGGCGGCCATATTGGATTTTCATTTATTTTTCATAGTGTAATCTATTCTACTATAGTCAAGACCTTTTATTTGATACCCATATTGGAGGGGTTATGAAAAGAAAAATGAACCAGCCATTTTTTGGCGGCCATATTGGATTTTCATTTTATTTTCATAAAGAACTCTATTCTACTAATCTAGCCCTTTCATTTGATACCCATATTAAGGAAGTAGCGATAAAATATGTAATCCGCCATTTTGTAGCGGCGGCCATCTTGGGTTTACAATAATACCGAATGTATTAAATTATATTGTCACCAAAACTAAAGATCTGTACCAAATTTCAGATCAATACGTCAACAGGAAGGGGGTCAAATTTCAATTACTAGATTTGACCCAAATAAATAAATAAACAAACGGGGCAAGCTAAATAAAACCGTTTAAAAACAACCATGATCCAGGATCAAATATTCGAGTTCATCACACAAATATTTGCCCCGGCCCGGATTCGAACCCAGGACGTCGGCTCTGTAGGCTAGTGCACTACAAACTGCGCCAGCCGCGTCGTAATGACTATTGACGGACACGGCTCACAAAGCGCAAGTGTTGATTTACCAGCTCAGTTATCGCCTCGCCTGCACAATGGTTCTTAGGTCCAAGGCGCTGTAGTACGCGTTAAAAGCTATGCCTAATTATAGTGCATTGACACAGGTGACTAGTCATAGGAGTAATGCATGGCTTTACAACTATTTCGACAGAGACAGAGGTCACTCGGAAATTCTCCCCAAATTATAATCCAAAAAGATAAGAATTCTGGTTTTCTATCGTTTGCCCGAATTTCATATGTCATAGGTAATTGTTATTATTCGTATTGTAAGCTGTAACTTTTCGGGATTGTTATAATATAAAACCCACCTAACCTAATGACCTTTACATGAATAGTACTTAAAAATCCCGAAGAATTAACGGTTTACGAAATAAAAAGTTTGTGGCAAATGAAAATTATGGTAAGTGATACCTACATTTACGGCAAATTAAATTCGGGCAAGTGAAGGTATCCGAAGAATTTTTATGCTGCAAATGCACTACCTACTTGCCTGAGTCTACGAACGCTGTGGAAGGTTTCTGGATAAGTCGTGTCGCCCAGAGATTAGGCAGAAAAGTCAGGGTCTTCTGGGAAAACAGGTCGAGGCAGAACTTTTGTTTATATTGGCACAACATAAGTGGCTACACTTCGCCTGATGGTAAGCATAAAGGAGAGCCCAAGCCGCAATGGCTACTAACAAGGAACCAAACCAACGGTGCCTTGACACTGCAATGGTGGCCCAACATATAGGTACTTCTGGTTCTAGCGCAGTTTTTATTATAATAATAAGCAAACTAGCGGCCCTATGAGCTCTAGACCTCGCGAGTTGATTTTGATATTGCTGAAATCTTAAATTACTCCGCCATTTTGAAACAAAAAACTAAAAACTGAATTGACAAATAAAATCTATAGGTACACTTATTGAACCTACTCAGAAAATAGTTAGAGAAATGCGACTCTAGGCGAGCGGGCGAGAGATCTACTACTCATAAAATCACATGTCATTTTGGATATAAAAAAATATTGTCGTTAAAATATGCTGTCTCAATTCATTATATACCTTTAATTTATAACAAAACATGATTACAACTGCAGAAATTCATAATCTTAACTAGTCAAGGCATGTGAGTGAGACCTACGACAACTGCACTGCCCGTCAATCTATGCAGAACAAACCCATTAATTATTTTCAAAACTGTCTATTAAACAACTAAAGGCATCCTAATGTACTAATTGCAAACTGCAATTACTCCGAGAGATATAGATGACGTGTACGCGATCCAGGCACGGGGCCGCGATCTAAACGGGAGCTGTCCTTCCTTCGTAACCGAGACCTATTGTTCGTTACGCGAACGCCTGAAAAATCTACTCTATTTAATTTCTTTGGCAGCTGCCCCGTCAAGTATATTTTCATTTGGTCCCCGCGTGGGCCGCCCGCCGATAGCAGGTGACTGACGTTGAATTTTATTGCGTGCACGATCCAATATCGCATTGTTTTATTGGCATTTGGCATGTAAAATAGAACGTACACGGCCGTCAGATGCCATCGAAAAGATTTAAAACGTTAAAAGCTTACAACAATGGGTAATACCGTGCGTACGGTTTGAAGTTACTAAGCCGCTGAGCTCCGTTATGAGATTTCTGCTCTGCCTGTCTTATATCGTTAGTGATTTTACGGCTATTTAGAGTTGCTTTTCCACGCCCATGGATTAATGCATCGAACTGCGTTTGTGTGTGCAATGTGCAATTACAGTTCTGGCAGGCGGTGTGATTTCATGTTTCAGATTTGGCATTTTTTATGTCTTAATAAAAACGTTCCCGCAAACTCGTATAACGTTTAACCCGAGCGCCAATGGGCAATCAAATCAAAACGGTATAACTTTGGGTAATTTATTAACAGTTGCGTTTCTATTACATTTCGGGATTCAAAATTCAAAATGTTTAATCTCACGTCATTGCATAAACCCGCTTACATAACGCAGACGTAATGATTGATCCAAAAAATCGTAATGAGAAATACGGTGACGCATGGTCGGGGTAGTGACAGGCGCAGGCGCGCTGCGGGTATTTACGTCCGCGACGGCATCATCCTAGCGTTGCTACGTCGGACGCTCATGTACAAACATAAATCAACTACGTTTCACTTACATCTAGCATACAGTAAATATTTAAGCCGAAGTAACCCTGCTGAATGACTGAGCTAGCTTTTGTTTTATTTTTAAGATTCCTAACTGCGTTTGCGAAATGCGAAGTATAACAAGATTTAGGCACTTAGGCAGGCTACTCTATTTCCTAATCATCCGCATGATTTAAAATGTGAATTATCTCTCAAAACACTTTTAAACTCTTCGTCTGCTATTTAAATCTCGTTAAATGCCCAAATGGATTAAGTATTGTATTCCAAGATTTCGTGATTGTTATTAAAAAAACTGCACTTACTCATTATTAAATAAAAATTCCTTGTAAATTTGTTAGTTTCGACAGGAGCGTTTGAATCCTAATAAAAACAAAATACTATTTTATTTGTATTTCTTATCATTTGATATATTGCAATTATTGCACATATTTACAACATAAATCTAAATCGAATGGCAGGTGAAGGACATATTCACATGCTCTCTGAACGAATTCACAAGGGTCATGCTATATGTTTTGTGCCATGCTGCGTATTATTAAATATTGTGTGTGGACCTATGCATTTTGAATTTTTGAATGATACATAGAAGTCCCTACTTGTAAGAATTCTGCACTGTCGCATTAGGTTATCCCGTAATGTGTGATTTAATAAAATAATACAAGCCACACGCCTCATTAGGACCAAGATCATTTTACGTAAATTCGCCCTCAGATACATACTTATTATTTATATATAATTCATTGTTCGAAAATGACTCTTGGCGACCACCCACATTATCCAACTGTTCCATCTTCTAAGTCTAAATCTGGCGCTAGTTCCAATACTCAATCCACTGAAGGTTGAGAGTGGCAGCCAAAATCCTCTATCAAAGCGAATCCCATCAATTCTGTTGTAATAGCAATAGCGATCTCTTGATGATATTTTCCGTGTCGCCGGTGCCAAACAATGAGAGCGCATTTCACGAGACACGTGTGTCTGTTGCGACAATCTCAGATGCCTGAGATATATAGCGGCCAGCTGCACACATATGTGGACTTTCAGGGACAACGCGAGCGCCATGTATCAAACAACAGCAACCGTCAATCTTGTCCGATTACAATTCAAAAATATCGCACCAGCCGGACAATTCCTGACGTCAAACCCTTGAATTTAAGACATAAATCCAATCATTCAAAACAAAAACACGATCTCGCGGAATAACTTTGCGGGACAGTCATAATATACTCGTACTACGATGTTTGAATTTTTGTTTTGAGATTCCACGGATTTGACGGATATTTAGGTACTCGTAAATTTGGGGTACACACACTGAAAAAAAAAAAGATTTGTTAACAGTAGCCCAAATGTTAGCTGCTAGTTAATAAATCGGAGGACTGACAAACCTTAGGGCTACTAGTAACCAAAATAAGTAGTGCAAAATAAACTTAATTTTGGTTTCTACTACTAACTTTTCAAGATCTTTCTTTTCTTCTACTGATTTTTCAAGTAGTAAAACTAGTTAAGCTATTTTTTGTACATCAAAATGCGGACAGATAAAAACGCGGTACCTAAGTTGAAATAATAACAATCGGAATTACCTATGTTCTGCCTTGCTATGTCTAAAACCGAAATTACCACTAGGTACTCTAGGTAGGTAGATAATTTTACTTCGCACTAAAAACGGTTCGATTTTGGACGGCAGTTATAATATAAAACGAGTCTTTATACCTAATTCGTCGAAAAAAAAACGAGGAAAGAGCTATGTAAGTATTGCTACATCTACCTACATGACAAGAAGACCTAGCCGTTAAAAACATTTGATAATAATAAGACGTCTGAGAAAACGTCCTCGGGCTTAACTCATAACAACAATTCAAAATCCCATACAAAAAAAATATGAGATCAATGGATCTTAAAAAAATGGATCTTCTTGAAATGTTCCTAGGGTTCAGAAGGTTAATTCTAGTTAAGGAGAACTGGCGATTACCAAACGATAACATAAGGCAATTATAATAATAATAGACCAAACATCACATTAATAGAAAAAAAATATAAGACCACTTATAGACATCTCAGTCCCTAACACACATAATATACACAGAAAAAAATACTAAATACGCAGAACTAAAAGACGAAGTTGCTATGATATGGAGACAAGAGAAATTATACGTAATACGTTGTTCCAATAATCTACATTATTATACCAAAAGCTGCTAGAATTGTGAGAAAGTTCATGCAATTTGACCCAGAAACTACACAATACAAACTACTTAAATCAACAAATTACAACACTTGCTACATTTACTTGGTGAATAACCCGTAAATGTAGCTAATAGGTACCTACCAGCTTAGAGCAGAGAAACACAAACCCTTTGAAAATTATGATTGACAATATTTCATATTTCTAACGATGGAAATTAATAAGTATCGAGATCAAGAGAGCTTTGCGTCGTGTACTCGTACCTACACCCTAAAAAAATATTTAGTATTTATTTTTCGGTATGTAAAGAAATATAAGAAAATACATAAAATAACCGGATTCTACGACAACCATGCATGCATGCAGCTATGTATGTCTTCAACCTATCAAGCTCAACGTCACTGTTTTTTTGTTAATTAGACACCAGATTAGAGTAACCTTTCCACTGTGTCATAGTTTTGGGGTTACTATACTTTAGAATGAGTAAAATCGAATAAATAAATAATAAAATAATTAGTATTCTTAGGAAAAATATAAAAAAACAGTGATTATGTCCCCTTTCTAAGCGGAATACAGAAAAGTAATAAAATTGTACCTAGTCTTAAAAATATTAAAATTATTAAAGCAGTAATGTCTTTTAGCGGAAATCAAATGTTAACAATAAAGCCAAAAAAAAGACAAGTAAATAATCCAGGTGCAAAATTTAATGATAGCCGCCAAATAAGTAAATCATCGATATTGAAACATTATCCAGGCCACTATCATCATTTGCTGGCCTTTACTGAGGCTTCCTCAAAATCCGCGCAGATTATTTTTACCCCTCAACCTCGGCACGTAAGGCCGCTAATAGCCACGCACTTCCCGGTACCAGAGACAGTGGCGTGACTGAAATAAAACAATATGCTTTCAGGAATAGCGACGTGGAAATAGGCTGTGACGCGCCCTTGATGGCGGCGCGTCATTGCCAGAAATATGTCATTAGCGGTGAGTGCCGGCTGCGTGTACGCAGGTCGTAGCCGGTACGGTCTAAAAGTACAAAAAAAAACCAATGAATCGCCCAAACACATATCCGTGATACAAGACCTAAATTTAAAAATTGCCTCTGCTTAAGTATTTTAGTACGAATCATCTGTATTTATTTAGATACAAACATTTAACGAACCAAATGTAAATTTAATTTTAAAATATTATTTTATATTTTGATTATTAGGTATTTTTTTAGACTTATGTTCTATTGTGCAAAATGCATGCTCAGTCATGACTCTAAAAATATTTGAATGATTTATGGGGAACCATAGTGATACATTTTACACAATGTAACGTCCAGAAATCCATGTTTACAATTAAATTATTTGACGGAGAATGATTGTTTTGATCTTTGCAAAACTGAGAAATGCATTTTATTGATTGTGTATGTAAAATGCGACCGACCGCCGTGTACACACCGCTACGACTATGTATGAACGCGTGCCGTTTTTCTACGATGATAAGAATTCTCCTTTGGCAGGATGCAGGATGAACCTTCTAAACCCTAAGAATTTGTTCAGAAGGAGAGTCACGTATTTCTTTATGCAAAAGGGAGTTATTAAGTACGTCATAAATTGTTTGTATGGGATTTTTCACATGTGTTGTTCTGAATCCTATTATGTAGGACATCTTATGAAAGGGTTTTATGAGCCAAATCCAAATATATACAACATTATTACCTTAAATCTAGGTACTCGTTTGCCACCTGCCAAAGAAGAATCGATCCTCAAATACCGTAATATTTAATCGATCACCGGCCACTATAATTAAAAGCTTGGAATAAAATTAAAAATATCCAAGCCCCATCACTCTTCTGGACAGAGTTGATAGCTCATAATAAAAATGACCGCACTTCCGATTGTCATCGCCTTTTGGCAAACGCCATTAAACGTTACACCTACAATGTGCCTTTATTATTATAATAATGGTAGTTAGCCATCGAATGGATAATATTTCAAAGTGAATGGTACTTCATATGACAAAATAACGACACGAGGACGTTGCGCTGTAAATCTGTCCGTGTGTCCATGCAACTATGAAACTCATTACAAATATATATAAGACTTGGGAATTTTCCTAAAACAGTGAAATTTTCCCATATCAGACACTAGGCGAGGAGCCATTTCGTAACCTTCCTTTTCAACCGACTTCCAAAAGAGGAATATCTCAATTCGGTTGCATTTTTTTTATGCGTGTTAGCACAGAACTCCGTCATTTATAAACCGATTTGGAAAATGCTTTCTCGATCAGATAGATGACGAGATCCATAAGGAAAATATCGCTTTTTCTCTTCGTTTAAGTCGGTTTGTTTTTATTTATTTTTACTGTTATGAGGTAAAAATGATCGTACTATATTTTTTGGTCCTCCCTGCCCGTCCCTGTACAAAAAAATGGTTAAAATCTGTCCAGCCGTTTGGGCTGCCCTACTAAACAATGCCTACACGAAACAAAAGGAGACGTACATAGCACGGTTCACTAATGTTTGACCAAAAAACGTTTGACCAAATGATCACTTGACCAAACAACGTTTCACCAAAATAACGTTTCGCCAAATGATCATTTTACAAAAGTATCATTTGACCAAATGATCATTTAACCAAACGTTATTTCAAGATGAAGATGAGGATGAGGATGAGGATGAGGATGAAGATGAAGACGAAGACGAAGACGAAGACGAAGATGAAGATGAAAATAAATGTATCTCTATCTTATCTGTATCTTATCTTTATCCTATCTTTATCTTATCTTTATCTTGTCTTTATCTCCTGTCCTGTCCTGTCCTGTCCTGTCCTGTCCTGTCCTGTCCTGTCCTGTCCTGTCCTGTCCTGTCCTGTCCTGTCCTGTCCTGTCCTGTCCTGTCCTGTCCTGTCCTGTCCTGTCCTGTCCTGTCCTGTCCTGTCCTGTCCTGTCCTGTCCTGTCCTGTCCTGTCCTGTCCTGTCCTGTCCTGTCCTGTCCTGTCCTGTCCTGTCCTGTCCTGTCCTGTCCTGTCCTGTCCTGTCCTGTCCTGTCCTGTCCTCTATGGATGTAAAAAAAAAACTAACCTAACCTAACCCGGCCGGGTCGGATCTGCTCTGAAAGGTGATTGATTCACCTCAAGTTTGGTCAAATGACTCAGTTGCTAAATGATCATTTGGTCAAATGATTATTTGGAGAAATGAACCATTTGTAAAATGATCATTTGGCTAAACGTTATTTTGGTGAAACGTTATTTTGGTGAAACGTTGTTTGGTCAAACGTTTTTTGGTCAAACGATAGGACACCACATAGCACAGTTGAAATTTTTGTGCAATCATCAACTCACCCCATAAAAATTTGGTTTCTAGAATGATATATTTTTTCTACTTCGAATATTCACAAACCAATTATACACTCAAATTCTCAATTGCTATAGTTACTAACATCATCATCAGCATTGGCCACATCATCAATTATAGATGTTTGTTGGAGCACTTGTGGGTTTACGGGTTCCCACATCGCCGTTGATGGCTATAGAGTCCGAGTAGCAGTCCTATAGTATAAAACGCAAGTCCGCAGAAGGTGGTGAGAAGGGATGCATGACGAAGACTTCTCTGCTTAAGGTTGGAGGACCTGAGCCAGTCGTCGTCATGTTCTGATGTTAGTTAATAAGCTGGTTGCAGAAATGGGGCCCACTTAGCATTTATGCAATTGCTTAATTATACGCAACAATGAGTGCTACGGCGCTTTTATGTGCTTAGGTCGATTTGTGTGAGATTATCCAATATTTTAATTTAATTGACCATGTACTCATTTCTTTTTCTTTTTTTTTTAAGTGGTAAATCAATTTAAAAACCTAAAACCTACACTAACCTAACTCTAGCCAAGGTCTGTCATTGGCGGAAATGATCCCAAGATGCTGGCGGCGTTTCCCCGCTGCACAGCAATACTGAGCCTTTGTCCGAGAAACGCGCCAGCTCTGGGATCACAGTTAGTTCGTATTAGTTTTTTTTTTATGGAATCAAACAAACTTATTTCTTCAACTTGCACTTGTCTACTCGTTAGACATACATTGATAGTGTAGTTAGTTTTGATGGTAGCTGTACCAAGCTAAATCCGCCATGAAACTGATTTGTATTTCCAACTAATACCACAAGTTACTAGCATAGCTGGCGCGTTGATTGCTGCAAGATCGCTCGGTTGTAATGAAGGTAATAAATCGCCCATTGAGAGTGCACAGTATTAATAGCCAGGTGGCGGTCACCTAGAACCTTGGCGGTGGGTGCCAGCCCGGGACGCGCTTACAAGCCACGGATACGATGCGACACCTATCACCAGCGACTAGTGACCAATCGACGCTGGTTGCCCGTCGCCAGGCAACCGATAGTATGGAAAACAGCGTACTCCCTGAAAGGCCGGCAACGCACTTGTGAGTCATTTGGTAAAGCAGGTGTCTATGGGCGACGGTAATCGCTTTCCAACAGGCGATCCGTTTGCTCGTTTGCCCCCTATGACAAAAAAAGCATACCTAAGGATCACCGCAACCAAGCCTAGGTGGCTCGAACTTACTTTTGCTGCCGCATTGCTACACTCTACAACACTCTACAAGTACGCTCTTTTCTTATAAATCAATGGCGTGGCTTTCATAAAATTCGATTCCTACCAGTTTACCCCGTTTCAGAAATGTTCCCTATTGTTTTTGGAAAATAAATGAGCTAAATTTAATTTAATTTTAGTTAAATTAAATTTAATATAAAAAATGTAATATTTAGATGTAAAATTTAAATGTAATTGGTTTGCAAAATAAATGTATCTTCTTCTTCTTAAATCGATCCTGGCTTGTCCAGAGCCACGCCACTGGCAAATGACCTAACCTATACCTATAGCACATATAGTCAAAGCACTAGTCAACAGATCCTGTGTATTTGTTACACACACTTACATAAATATGCTGCTATGAACATGTATGTGTTTACGTACATTATTAATTATGTCACAAACGCATTAGCTAATAAAACGTTTTTTCCATTGTTTTGTATTGTAGTACCTAACATATGTAGGTATATATTACATATGTTTCTACTAAATTAAATAATTAAATTACCTTGTTGTTTCTGGAAGAGTACCCTTCTGACACAGTTATATTTTACTTAATAGGACGACCCAATTCCAAAAAAAACATGAACATGTTAAGTTTAACCTGTAAAATTTTCATTTTCACTTTTCATCTTTTATGCTCTAAGACCGGAATCGCTCATTAACTTGATCGACAATATTTTTGTCCAACTGCCTGACCTGCTCAACGTGGGTCCGTGGATCTACACCTATAAACACGAATAAAATTGTCGTGAAGTGTAAATGCTCCGTGAATTAATGAGTGCGAATACTAGGACAGCGCGAGCTGCGAGCGGGTCGCGAGGTGATGGCTGCCCTCGGACATTACTTTCTACTACTTACGCTAAACAAAGTGAAATATAATTGTAATGAAATAAAAAGAATATATTGTGAATTAGGCGAGCTCCATTCCACTTTTTTACTCCAATTTTTTTTTTTGTAGATTTCTTGGTTACTTTTTGCATCGCCTACTCATTTCATTCCATTTACCCAAAGGTTGTCTGGAAGAGATTGCTTTTTAGTGATAAGATCGCCTATTGTTTACCTCTATATGGAATGATGTTATCTGTACCTATTTGTATTTCTTTCTTTTTGAGGTGTGCATTAAAAAGTATTCTATTCTATCGTGCATATCGCCCATCTTGCAATCTTATCTGCTTGAATCGGCACAAATGATTTTCCGATCAAATTACATCAATGTCGGCGGGACACATCCCTGTGATCCCTGGGGCACATCATTATATTTGATACATTTCTAATAATATTGCTTGAACGCGAAGTCATTACCTTCATCTACGAAAATATGTGTTATTTTATTTATATCAGGCCTACAAAAATGTTAATGTAAAATCGATGCCATTACAAGGTGAATTTATAAAATTTCAAATGAAGTGTGCCAGGGTAATCTTACTATTACATACCTCGGTCGGTGAATGAAAATAATTATCATTTTATTCTCCGACCGGGGTATGTACAGTAAAGGAAACTGAGACGCGTACCTTTTTGACCCTTATTGTCATAGTGACAAGAGCGAAAAAGGTACGTGTTCCAATCTCCTTAACTGTACTTACCCACAAAACCTCATGTTCACGTGTGTATAAATATTTTCCGCAATCTGCTCGCATCACAAGTAAATATGTACGTCTAAAATTACCCCAAGGCAACTGTACATAATGTAATATCTGCATAATTTGGGTATTTCTGTCTGCGGAGCTGCAGCCAGGGATTTGCGGGATTACTAGCGCCAAGGTGGAGGGTACTACGCGGCACATAAACCTATATCCGAGTTGACTATAGATACCTCCTGCCAGAGTTTATATATACGTAGATGAGGCAGGCAAGAAATGATCTAAAAAAATTATACACTTTTTATTAAAGCAGTACGTAACGTCTGCTGGCGTAAACTAAATGTTTATATAGAAGCGAAGAATTGCAGATTTTATATAAACATTCAAAAATTAAGCAGTCACGACGACTAGTATCTGGTCATCGTGAGACCCTCATTAAATGAGCGTTACCTATACATAAGGACAAAATTAGGAATTCTGAGCTTCAATATTGGCGGAAGTCCTGTCACTTGTTCCAATAAACGCTGAATATCTTGAAGAAGACTGCTCCATTTCCACTAAACATAGCTAAGACCCATCTCGACAGGCGAAACTTTCGATGAAAAAAGGACACTCAAATCGGATCATCTGCTTGGACGCTACGATGCCACAGATACCTACACATGTTAAACTTATGTATGACAACACTCATTATGGGGTATTTGGGGGTTAAAAATAGCCGACTTGAATGAAAATCTATTCTATCATCCCATCCCATCCCATCCCATCCTATCCCATATCGACGCTTAAGAATCAATATTGTCTAAGTAACAAAAAATATATTAGACGATTATGGCATTCTATTCGTTTTTTTTTCTGAACCTAACTGCATTAAAAGGTGAAAAACGTAAAAAAAAATAGTTAGACGGTATGTATTGATTCTTAAGCGTCGATACGAGTAATATGCACCTAATATGTTTAATAAGATACACCATTGAAAATAACGTAGTTATCCGAACCTAAACTTAGAATAGGTGGTAACTAATAACAATGTTACAGTTAAGTACTTGGTTTTGTAATATATTGATTAGGTACCTACCTACGCAAATAAGGACTACAATCTACATACTTTAATACGTTTGTTTTTCTTCGTGTACTTTGACACGGACCCGCCATGTGTTTGAAGGGTACGAGCAAGCGTATCCAGACGGTATTACCTAAGAGATGTTTTTATAATAATAAACCAATTTGTTAGCTTCGTCTGCGAGGCTTCCTCAAACACCGGAGATTTATATTTCCCGTTTAATTATTAATCAGTACGAATAAACAAACATAACCCAGGAAATTATTAATTAGTAAAAACAGTTTATCTTGTACCAAATGAATATAAAACTGACGAACGTCATAATCATTTTAAAATAAGGCCACCGGTTGAACCCTGGATCTATTTATAATACTTCGCCTAGCTCAATTCAATCACCACCAAAACATATATCGTACTTTTAAACTACTTAGAGACACAATTAGATCAATACTTTGTGATTACAAATAAAACTGAAATATATTTTATAAGTAACCTATTCGATTGCGGAGGTAAAGACGGTCGACGATATTCAAATTAACACTTAACCAGCGCATAATAATTCAAATTCCTTAGAGTATTGGACTAGCTCTTAATCTAATAAAATAGCCGAGAGATCATTTGTCTTCAATGTTCTCTTGTTTCGGTCCAGACGTATTGAATGGTGTTAAAATCAATTTTACTGCAAACTAGTTGTGGAAACGAGTGTTTGAGAGCTCGGTGTGGCGGCCGCTGTGCCTCGCCGGTCACCGCTGGACGGAATTTTTCTATGGACAACTGCCAGCTCGCTTCTTCTCATATTAATTATTATTTTACGCGCCTCTAAAACATACTAATATAACAACACTCACGCCGCGAGTGGGAGCTATTCTCGGTCCTGAAAATTTACAACCGTTTGATTTGCCCTCATAATCTTAGACAAGGCGAAACAAAAGCGTGTTCATCTATTTTATGGATCCTTAAATGTTTAATGTGTTTAGTTATTATAATGCATTAAAATATTTATCGATTTCTAATATTACGTCGATTTCTGTACGGGGAATACTGAGTCGGATATTTCTAATGTTACAATCACATCACATCCTGCCTGGATTTCTGATGTTACGTGAGATAAAGCAAGCAAATTAGCGGTTTTTCGTTATTTTTGACATGTTTTCCCACGATGTCCGACAGCAAATCGTGCTATTTTGAAGTGAACCCGGCTGCCAGCACACAAGGCCCTGCTGTCTACATTTGATGTAACACTGTAAACAGACCAGTATAAAACAGGGCGCCGATGAGATCAAACAATCGTAAAAATTTTGCACGTCTACAAAATTAGAAATGATGTAGCTTATTCATTTGATTTATAATAAATAATAAATTCATTTTGATTTAGATACTCCGAGTGTCGTCACCATTAATATCTCGCGGGAAGCGGCCGTGAGAGCGAGTTCCGTATCTATTTTCCGAAGCTGAATCCGCGGCTCTGAATCAAGTGCGCCACGCACAACTTACGCGATAGCTATAATGAAAATGTATTTTATCATTTCAATCACTTCACTTGTAACATCAAAGGCTCTCTTATGAGTTCCAATCTCCGCCCGTGAAGCAAAATGATCTCTGTTGTGAACATTCTGGATATTAATAATAATAATAGACAGCGCTATTTAATGCCGCGTGCAATGATAAATCAGGTGGTGTCAGGTGAAGAGCCCTGATTAGTTCATTTGGTGAACAAAATAAGAGTTTCAAATTGAAACTCGTCCGTCACACGGTTGGCGGCGCGCGGCGGCCGGCACAGTTACACAAAAGATATTCAAATTAGTTTTCTAGTCGCGTATCTGCTAGATGCATCTGAAGCGAGTAAGCTCACTTTTCTGATAGCAAAAAATAAACTCGTTACTCACATTCTTAGGTAATTAATTTAATTCAGTCCGACCGAACACATAACTGCAAATTCTCACGACACTGAATGTATGTGCAATGCATCGAAAAATACTTTGTAATCCGGGAGTTTCGGGACACTGGTGGATTGCGAGAATACAAATGTATTACGTCTTGAGAATGAAACACACAATGTTTCTTAACTCGTGAAAATACTGAACTCTCTCGGAAAAACTCACATCCGTTATCACAGGCCTTCACATCTTTTGTGGGTGCGTTTTTCAATGTTCTTGGGGGAGTGGTTAAAGATATAGAAATGTAGGAGTGACACGTCCACAAAGAGCTGATGAAGCAATCCTATTCTCATATTTGTCCCTATCACGTTTAATGCCTGAAACCAGTTTTCTCGTACCAAATGCTAGTATATTTCGACTATCGCAACAAGGGCCTCCCCCATCCTCTCAACTTACCATACCTTCTTATTCGTAACCCCAAACGACATTCAAAATAATGCGAAGGCATCGCGTGTGGAAACAACTGTATTTTGTTTTTTTGCTTACGAGTAGCTTATGACGTCCTATTCTCAGTTTCATAATATATTGAACTTACTTAGTACTCTAACATTTTAGTCCTGGTTGTCAGACGATGGTTAGTTATTTCTAACAATGAGCTTCACAAACATCGTGACTGCTTTACCGAGCCGGAGTCCCAATTCCACAATTTCCCGAAACCTCACACATAATAGTGGTTAACTGGTAGAGAATGCCTAAAGTTATTAAGTCCGCCATTTGTACTTTTGTGAATTGTGCAATAAAGTTTAAATAAATAAATAACGGAATTGATCAAGAACATCAAGGAAGAAGAGGGGGTTTTAATTGAAATTCTGCGCCGGAATGACGATGATAGAAAAGAGAAACAAGCACGTGTAAATTTAGTAACGGAACCTGTAACTTGTGAGATGTTTTTGGCAACGGAACCACACCATCAGTAAAAATTTGTGAAAATAACATAACAATCATGCTTGATCATCACTACATAATATAAAACAAAGTCGCTTCCTGCTGTCTGTCTGTCTGTCCCTATGTATGCTTAGATCTTTAAAACTACACAACGGATTTTGATGTGTTTTTTTAATAGAAAAAGTGATTCAAGTGGAAGGTTTATGTGTAATACATGCACAATTTATCAATATTGCACCCGTGCGAATCCAGGGCGAGTAGCTAGTACATAAAGCTTGCTACATTACAAGTATCGACTGACTGACACTTTCATACTCGTAATTGTATTGAGTAGGTACATATATTATAGAAGTACATGCGATTGTACTATCGGATGACGGCACCGCATCGACTTGACCGGTTGGTGGGAAGATCCCTGGGGAAGGCCTTAGTTCACTATTGGGCGTCTTTAGGCTGATATGATTATATAAACATTTGAAAAAAAACATACTCTTCAACACATAAGTTCCATTATTGCGTCACTATTAGAGCTGGAACGTGGGTAAAAGAATTCCTTCTCGTACCGTACAAAGATGTATGGCACGTGTTAAAATCGTGCTTCGTCTTGGCCACCACTCAAACGTTTTTTTATAAGAAAACTAAATATTGTTCATAATTTATTTTCTCCTTCAAACATGAGTCTGTTTTCAAATGTGAAATTGGTAAAATGTCTGCTTGCATCAAACGATTTAAATTTAATTTAAGGATGCAAAAAATGTAGGTAATAAAAAGAATGAAATAATACAAACGGTTTTAGAGTCCCGTACACCTCATAAAGTTAGATGTTTACTTTAAGATAATTCTACACCCTCGTTTATCGTCTGTGCTTCTGAAACACACATTTTTGACCACAAGTCAGCTCTACAGTTTTTTACACGAAGGCATGGAACGAGTATTATATTTTATTGGAGTTTACTCCTTAAGAATCGATTTTCATATATAAGCCCGGGGTATGAAAAATATGGGGTGTAAAATCGAACGTATCTGCCGTGCTAATTTAAAAAGTCGTATCTCAGTATACGATCGGGGTAAAAATACGACTTCGTTATTTAGCAGGTTATGCGTTAAGCGTTATAGACTAAGATCCCGATATAAAATAACCTTCACCGAGATGTTTATTTGATGAAGTGTATTTTATATTTAATTTAATATGTCAATAATTATATTGCATATGGGTTGCCTAACAAATTTTAGAAAAATTGTTTTAAACATTTCACCGGTTTGATTAATATGAGATAAATTCTATACCAATCGAAAGTATGAAGCCCATAGAATATGCAAACGTTAGGTTGCCTATTCTTTTCCCGTCACAACTATTGGGTAGCCAGGTATAAACAGGTCAATCTATACGTACTAGCATTTTGCAAAGGTCTGATTGTTGAATTGAAATTAAATAAAATTAAAGATTATTTATGAATTTATCTAATAATCAAATCGGTGAAATGTAAAAAAATTTTTTTTTTAATTTTAAACTAAACATACCCCGGACTAAAATTTGTTATGCAACCCATATCCAATATATTTATTGTCATTTTAAACTAAATATAAAATACATTTCATCAAATAAACATCTCTGTAAAGGCATTGTAAAGGTCATTTTATATCGGGAGCTTAGTCTATAACGCTTAACGCATGACCTGCTAAATTAAGAAGTCGTATTTTTACCCCGATCGTATACTGAGATACGACTTTTTAAATTAGCACGGCAAATACGTTCCAAAAATATAAGTATTGCGAGGATTGACGTTTGGTTGTCAAAGGCGACGGTTGAAAATTTTATCAAATTTTATTTTATTTATAAGTTAATTCAGTTTTAGAGTCCTTTTCGCTGTTTTTGTGATGATTGAGTCAAGTCGAGGTGTCGTGAGTGATACGTCACGTCACGTCCTGGGCAGCGGGCAGCTCCGTCGTGGCTATCTGAAGTGGAGTTTGATAGTAAGGCAGGGCCGAGTCAATCGGATATTGTATCGAACGCTGAGTCCATGTCGGATGTGCGGCATATAGCGGTGAAGCGTGCTTGTGGTCTGAGCGACGAAAGCTGTGGTTGTAGTGATAGTTTTATCACAATAGGCAGGAAACCTAAACGCTTGCGGGTTTTAGCAACCGCCAAAACGCAGCTGGAGCCGGACGGTGTGCCTGTGCCTGACAAGCTATTTGAAGTTTATATAGTGTCAAAAGAAGATTTACCGAAACAGATTGGTTTGGCAAAGTTGCTGCAATTTAAGGGTATAAAAGGAATTTTACCCGTCAAGTTTATGGGTCCACGTAAAGTTCGCATACAGTTTAACTCTAAGGATGAAGCGGAGAAGCTTCTGGCTTCTCAGGAGTTTAACAATGAGACGAGACGTTCTTATTGGTCTAATATGGCATGCTGCACTTATGGAATTATAAGGCAGGTTGAGTTGGAGGTTGAGGAAGACGAATTTTTAAAGAATATTGAAGGGTCTGAAGACATTTTGTGAATATGTAGACTAAACCGTTTGGATCATGATGGGCGTTGGGTTAAGGCTGAAGCTATTCGTCTGTGTTTTAAGAGAACTTCTTTACCGCCATATGTTTATGCCTACGGTTGCCGATTTAAGGTAAATCAGTACACTTTCCCGGTTACCCAATGTTCAATATGTTGGAAGTTCGGTCATCTGAGCAGGTTTTGTCCTACTACTAAAGTTACTTGTCCGAAATGCGGCGGGGAGCATGCCAATTGCGAAACGACTATTTTTAGATGCATTAATTGTAAAGGCAGCCATATGGCCTTAGATAAGTCGAGCCCGGTTTTTGTGAAGGATTAAGAAATTCGCAGGATTATGTCTGCTGAGGGATGTATATATAAACGGGCTTTTTGGTTGTATATGCAAAATAAGGAAAAAAAGGATACGGATGTTTGTAGTCAGGATGCGCCATCTGTTTTTGAGAATGACTTAAGTTTTGGAAAGTCATATAGAGATGCTGTTTTGTCGAAGCCGTTACAATCTAAAGAGTCTGAAGATTCTGTCTGTCAGGCTGAGGGCCAGCGATCAGTAAGTCAGTATAGATTAGAGAGCGAGCCACAACAAGAGGTTCGTAAGCCGCGGAATTCAAAAAGAGTAACAGATGTGAAGAGGTCCGAGTGTCTATTGGTCAATCAGCCTACTATTGAGCGGGCTGATATGGAAGATAAAAGACAAAATAAGGACAAGAAGAAGAGACGTATTACTTTTGAAAGGCTGGTTGAGAAGACGAAGGATATTTTGTTTTCTACCGAAAGTTGGGAGGAGAAGTTCAAAACGCTGTTTGGTGTTGTTGTTAAGGAGATTTTGGATTTATTTAAGGATTTTTTTAAGGAAGGTGATTTTGTACGTTTGTTTTTGTCTAATGTAAATGGCTAGGTCTAATACCAGATCTTTCTTGAATGTAATGTTCAATTCAATATTGGCGGAACCCTTATCGGAATCGGCTAAATTTGTATACAGTTTTTTTTATTTAAATAGTGTATACAAATTTAGTTGTTTTCGTGTACATGTTATTTTTAAGTTTATACGGTTTATGTTTTTATTTATCTATGTCTTTTAGATGAATGATGTTGTGTATTAGGCCTGCTGGAGCTGGCATGTTCATAAAAATGATCAAAGCTCCTTAATTAATAGATAAAAAAAAAAAAGTATTGCGATACTACGGTAGAAAGGTCGTATCTTTGTATGGATTTCATAGTAAGATACGGTTTTTTTCCGTAGCACTGCAGACTGTAGTAACTAAACTAGCCGCTCGAGGGCGCTTTACATCACGCTTCCTTATTTAGTTACTACTCATGATCTCTCCAATTTGTTAAAAATCAATCGGAAGTAAATTTTCCTTGTAAAATATTGTAATTTTGCTGCATATTATACTCGTATATTAATATTATGTAAATGCCTAACCTTCTCGTTCTTGTTTGCAGCACCCAACAGGGTACATAATGTGATACTTAAACCATTTACTAATCATTATGTGCAATAAACGTATTGAGTATTGAGTATATATTTTATAATCGTTCTTAAGGCCAGGCGCGCACCAAGATTTTAGTCGCGCGATAATTTTGTCGCATAAATGCAAGATATGGGTTTATATGAGAGTGCGCGCACCACGATTTTCATAAACCCAGAAGTACGCTTATTTCTGCGACAAAATTATCGCGCGACTAAAAAAAAATCGTGGTGCGCGCCTGGCCTGAAGAGTAAACTCCAGTCGTGCGTCGGAGCTGACACACACACTTTTTTTTTTTGTTCACATTCTTTAACCTTTAACAGATCACAGCAACATTATTTACTTACATGTTAACGGTTACCAATCCACGAAAGATTAACGGGTCACTTCACTAATGGCCCTGGATTACACGACAAAATAAAAATACCTACATTGCTCAAGGCAGATGGCCCCTAGAGATTTGGACAGCAATTTCAAGATTTGACGAACACAGCGTGAAAAATCAACCTACGCTTCAAATACTCATGGCTCAATTTTGTCAGGGGGTTAGATTTGTAGACGTACATTGCGCGTGGGTGAAGAAACTTGGCTGTATTCCAGGAATCACCTGTCGACCCCTGTATAATGATAAAAGCTTCATATAATTTACAGCTGTATCTTACGTTAGCACTTCTGTTATTAAGGCCCGATATTTGCATACCTACCGCTAAATGAACCGCTGATTGACTATAACTCATATCGGACTTATCTCTCTCATATTATATCTTAATAATAAATTATATCTTAATAACCTCTTTCATGAGTATTTTTAAATGTTTGAGTTGGAATGAAGTTGCATCATTCTATTCTGTTTAATATTAAAGTGGAATAAGATGAATATGAAGTATTTGGCCTGGGGTATAGAATAACAGTAATAGGAGTCGCGTGGCGCCAAACAAAAACCCAAACCAAATCGGAGTAGATTTCGCTTGTTTTTTCTTCAGTAGCAATAGAAAATGGTCTTCAACCGTACTAAACTGGGCAAGCCCGGGGGAATCGGGTTGTGTGGACGACGAGCCACACGCCACAGGTACTCCCTTGGGTACCCTGTTAGGTAGATAGGTTACCCTAGTATGGGTACAAACGAAAGGAAATTATGTTATTTAACAATAGGACCAATTAGAAAGTATACTCTTTGTAACAAAAACAGAATTTTCCAAATCGGTTCAGATGTTTTCGAGTAATCAGGAACATACAAAAAAAACACATCCCGATGAACTGAGAGCCTGCTCCAAAGGCTATTAACATGTGTAATTTTCTTCCACCGAGAATGAAGTTTCAGGTACTTTTTAATTCTAGATATAAGGCTAACCTGTAGTAATTTGTGTGGATGTAATCAAGAGACAATAGAACGGCGTTTGGCACCGGAACCGCCGGCGCCGCCGTCCAGCCAGCAGCGGTACGAAGAATCAATTTTAGCTAGCAGCACGCGGCATCTTGACCCAGTTATGTGCACCTGTACATGAATTTAGCATTAGGTTGCTTTAAATTTATCCTCATATTTTTAGATGCTTAAGATATCGCTGGATCGACGAAGTCCAGCTTCAAGAAGCCGACTTTGATTGGCGACAAACTACGCAAGATAGAATAGGAAGGCGTAGCTTGGTGTCGGAAGTCAAGATCCGCTTCGGGTCGCTGAGTCAGCGTGGTAAGTAAGATGCAATTCCGTGCATCGTGGCCGATAGCATGAGAAATACTTCGGAAACGGCGCCATACACTGACTACGTATAGTCGCTTAAGACGCGCGCGTCAAACTCACTGAATTGCTACTTTAGTTAAAATGCGACTTGCCTCGCTTCCAAGTTTGCCGTCAACATTTCCAGTATTTGAAAAAGACGAAACAACGGTTTATAGTTTCTAGTAAATTAACGTGATTTGTTGCATTTTTTCGCGGTACCACTGTGTGCCACATTCCTTATTTATTAATTAGTACGAGTACTCACCTGAAAATGATTATGAGGTTAGAGGAAAATCGACGTTTCCTAAAGTAAAGCTATGATTTGCGATTTTTTGGTTCACGTTTTTCGCATAAAACTGTAGGTGTCGGATGAAAAAAAAACCTAGGCTTTAAGTAAGTAACGTTATCGTATGTTGAATAGAAAATGATTTACCTACGTATTTATATTTAGTGTATCCATAAGCCATATACAAAATGGCAATGGTTGGGCCAGGTAGCCCGGAAAACGGATGGCAATTGCGGCAGCAAAGTCCTGGAGTGACGACCCAATATAGGAAAGAGCAGCGTGGTATGGCTCCCGACTAGGTGGACGGATGACCTTATGAGGGTAGCGAGCAGTCGATGGCTGCGGTCTGCATGAGATCGCACTATGTTCAGCAGTGGACGTCTGTGCCTGATATAGATAGATCTAAATGAAAAACTGATTAAATATTAGTGTCTTAATCTAACTTCAGGTAGTGTCAAAATGAACTATATAGTATACTTTACTCCATTTGATTTGAGTTGTCAGTCTAATGGAGCAAAGTATAACAAAATGTGATGGACAACAAGGTATTTTGACATCACACTGATGTCGCTGTCTACATTAATTAGTGTCGACTAAAAATCCTCATATATTAATAGTTTATTGTGTTACACTATACATATTAATGTTTTCTGACCGATACAGTCTTGTACGAAACACTGCTGGTTCAATATTATTAACGGAGACTGTTTACATCATTCTGTTATGTTGGGCAACTAAAGTGCCCTTTTGACGAAAATCATACGTCACACGTAGGTAATACACAATTATTTCAGAGGCGCCTTGCCGAAGTTCGACAATCAAACTACCTATCGTACCATCCCGCTTATTCCGATGGGACATTCTGGGGGAGAAAGGGACGATACAATACAAATTTCAAACTTCGGAATAGCCCCCCAGACCATAACTGCGCGAATATAACGCTTACGCAACGCTATTAAGACCATAGCAATAAAGATGACTTCTAAACGACTGGAGCGAACAGTTTATCGTATTTACTACAACAACAGTCCAAGTGGGCATTTCTACGGGCACATATCCTATCAGACTACAGTATTCACATTTAATGATAAAATTTCACGAGACCTGCATGTTATTTTTAATGATTAAGTAAAGGACCTCAACTTTGACTAAATAAACGAAATCTTAATGCAAAGCTATGGGAATTTGAAGTATACATGCGACCATGGGTTGTCACAGTACTTGAAAAGTTTGAAGAGATTCCCCGTCGCCCGGCGATGTACCGCACCGCGTTGAAAATATCATCGGCATTCACATTTTTTAGCTCAGATAAAAGAGTCGCGTTTTTTATCGACGCCGGTTCTTTGCTGGGCTATTTTGGGGGTCGTTGTTCCTAGAGCAAATGATAGAAATATTGGGATCTAAAATTAAATAAATTCTTCAGTATAATACATGATTTCTATAACTAACATGCATTGGTCAGATCATAATATCGTCACCAATATTACCATTTGAGAGAAACCGTTACCGGGAATAAGGTTTTTATACTGCAATAAACAATTAGATTGTGACAATATGATACTTGTCAAAAGTTATTCATATTTATTTGTTCGACCTATATTCGTCCTTGATGGTATACAGTACAAAACATGACAAGTGACGTCACCGCAAAATACTCGGGGGATAATCTAATAAATAATAGGGAAACTAATTAAATTAGTATCTCAAAGATTGTTATTTTAGGTACACGATATTAATAAAGAAATAACGAACAAATAAGAGAAAATATTAAACTTTTATGATTAATGTACTAACATCATATATGTTGTTCGTTAAAATCCCTTTATGTATTGAAACGAGTAAGATATAATCAAAGAACAAAATATGCCCAGCAAATGTCGTTCTAGTAACTCAAATTATCACCAGACGAACTGAAAGTATACCACTAATGTATGTAGGTATATGAGGCGTTTCCAAAAAACGTACATAGTTAAAGGCTTAATAAACACAAAACTACGATCGCGTTAAGTTTTGTTTTAATAATAGCCCTTAACTAAGTAAACGTTTTTTGAAAAATACTCAGATATCGTTACAAATACAGAATTAAAGTACAATCTGAAACGTCCCTAAAAAGTTTACTTTACGAGTAAAGTCGGGGCTCAGCTGGTGTAGAGGTCTCGTAGCGCTACGAGACCGCTACGCTTTCTCGTAGCCGGTGGGTGCTATTGTGACTTAATTTATAATGACACTTAATAATCTTAATTTTGCGTTTTCTACTATATTTCCCTTCCATTCAATCACTCAATTGAAAGTCATACCTAATGAACTTTTCGTCATAAATCTAAAATCGACCATTGTACACATTTTTAGAAAGCATGCTGTCACAAGGCCAAACGCGTGAATGTTAAATATTTTTAAGAATAATCCCTGAACTCGGTAATGAGGTAATGCAAATGATGACAAATATTACATTACAAGGTTATGACCATCTATACTGAAAAAAAAAATAGCTCAAAGTTTAACTACTTGGAAAATAGCCAAATTGTGCCTGGTATCAATCAACAAAAAATATGCTAATACTACAAAACTTAATTTTGGTTACTATAATCAGTTTGCCAGTTCTCCGATTTATGTAACTAGCAGCTAACATTCGGGCTACTGTTAATAAATCTTTTTTTTTTCAGTGTTCAATTAGATAATTATGACAGGCAATAGAAACTATTATTTAAAACTTTAAACATTTGAATGCACGAAGCAAACAAACAAACATCATTGGAAGTAACCCAATTAATACCAAATGGCTTTCCTCACCGCTCAGCCATAGACAAAGCTCCGATTAGGCTGCAATGGGGCGGAACCACAGTCGTTTCATTTAATCGTAAATTTAATGTTGCCACTCTCTGTCATCAACTGACGCCGAAGATATAAATAAAATAAAATAAATAAATATTAAGGGATAACCTTACACAAATCGACCTAGTCCCTGTTGAAGCAAAGAGGTACAATTGTTGGTAGACTGGCTGGTATGAAAGATGACGTATATTTGATTTTGAATGAGAGTTTGTCTTTCGTGAAAATTATCTGTCAGCAGAGGCTGAAAAAGTATATTGTTGTGATATATTATTGTTTTTATAAATTTGTGTTTTTACGGTTTACCATATAATAAAGAGTCAGTACCTATTGATAGTGTGTGTTTACAGTTTGAGTATTCGAGTTATACAAACAGGTTATGGCCTGCACGATTCTATTATGGAGCACTAGAAGGTACTGAAAAATGGTAATGTAATGGAAAGTGATGAGAACTATCAAAATCCTATTACAAGCACAATAAATAGAGAAATAGTAACAATAATGTCTACTTCGGGATCAGGACTTCCGACCATAGAGAAACTGCAAGGAAGTATCAACTACAATACATGGAAATTCGATATAGAGTTGATACTAGTCCACGATGATCTCTGGAAGTACGTAGATAATAAACCCGCTGATGGAGATGCTGCAGCAAAGCGTGATGATCAGAGAGCGCGCACCAAGATATGCCTACTAATTGAGAGCCAATGTAAGGTACATGTTCGTAAAGCAACTACTGCGTATGAGACGTGGAAAAATCTAAAAACTGCTTATGAAGACAAAGGCATTAATAATAGATGTAGATTGCTGTCAAGGCTGGTGAGCCTTAAGCTTAATATGTTTAATTCGATAACTGAATACGTAACAGAGCTAATGCAGATAGCAAATCATCTATCCGATCTAGGGAAAGAGATCGACGACGAGTTATTAGCAGCACTTATGCTACAGGGACTACCAGAGGAGTATGCACCCATGAGGTTGGCATTGGAAAACGCCAACACAGCATTGACAACCGACTATATCAAGACCAAATTACTTCAATTAGATAACACCAGAGCCTGTGCAAGTCTAAGCACTCCAGGCCCAAGCTCTGCTCTTACTACTGCCAAACACCACAGAAAACATGTTCAGAGAAATAAAGAGAAGAAAGCTGTGAAGTGTTTTATCTGCGAAGGGCCGCATAAAGCTTGCGACTGCCCACACAACCCACGTCAGTCGAAGACCAACCATATGGCGACGGCACTTACAACTGCGAATCAAGAGAAGACCCAGCAAGATGATTGGATCCTGGATTCGGGCTCGTCAGGACATATGAGTTACAGAAAAGACTGGATGAGTAACTTTGTGAAAGTAGATAGAAAGGTAGAAGTGAGCTGCGCGAATGGAGGTAAGGTGTATGGAGAAGGTTTTGGTACTGTAGAGAATGAGTCACCTAACATCAGTATAGGTAATGTCATGTATGTACCAGGACTGTCTTCGAACTTATTGAGTATAAGTTGTATGGTTAATACTAAGGGTAAGGTTGTTGTGTTCTCCAGAAAAGGTTGCGAGATTTTTAATGTAGATGAGTGTAAAATAAAAGGTGAACCATGTGTCACAGGAGTGCTTGATAGGGGCATTTATAAACTGAAATGTTCTTCACAGGTAACTTCACAAGCACTAGCTTCTAGGAGCGAGATGAGAAATGAGATGGAGCTATGGCATAAAAGGATGGCACACTTGGGTATACGTAACCTCATTATATTAAGAGACAAATTGGCAACTGGGGTAAGTTTTCCAAACATTATTAATTCAAAATTGGATTGCGTAGCCTGCTTAAAGGGTAAGCAAACTAGACAACCATTTGAGCGCAATAAGGCTACAAGAGCTAAAGAGCTCTTAGAATTGGTGCACTCAGATTTAAGTGGACCAATGAGCGATAACTCTATGGGAGGCCATAGATATTATATTACTTTTATCGATGAGTATTCGCGAAAAACTTTTGTGTATTTTCTTAAAGCAAAGAGCGAAGCCTTTGAGAAGATAAAGGAGTTCAAGAGTTTAGCAGAGACTCAAACCGGAAAGAAGCTGAAGGCATTGAGAACTGACAATGGAGGCGAATTTGTCAACAAAAGAGTAAATGAATTCCTGAGGGATCATGGCATTAAGCATCAACTTACGATTGCGTATACACACGAGCAGAATGGTGTTGCAG
Organism: Apotomis capreana; assembly: GCA_947623375.1. NCBI lineage: Eukaryota > Metazoa > Arthropoda > Insecta > Lepidoptera > Tortricidae > Apotomis > Apotomis capreana. The sequence goes on from OX392506.1 coordinate 20,833,704, forward strand.
AGCGAGCCAATCGTACAATAGCGGAAAAAGCACGAGCTATGCTTCAAGAAGCAGGACTTCCTGTTAGATTCTGGGCTGAAGCGACTAACACCGCTATCTACTTGAAAAACAGGAGCCCTACCATAGCTGTGAAAAACAAGACACCAGAAGAGGTGTGGACTGGTCGAAAAACGGATTTGAGTCATCTCAAAGTCTTCGGATGTAAAGCATACATGCACATTCCAGACCAAAAGAGAACGAAATGGGACGCAAAAAGCAAGGAGCTTATCTTCGTTGGATACTGTGAGGAATCGAAAGGATACAGACTGATTGACCCGTCAAATGGTGAACTTTATAGAGCACGAGATGTAGTCTTTTTTGAGGATCAATTGTATCATGGAGCTACTAACTCTAAAAAGCAAAAGGACCACGTGACAATCAATCTAGAACACGATGAACAAGGGATTCAGCCGCAGATAGAAGAGAATATACTGCAACAGCAAGACCGAAGAGAGAGTATTCAGAATGAGCAGAGAGTTCAGGGAGAGAATCTAGAACCGGATGACAGAAATCATGAGCAGAGAGTTCAGGAAGAGAGTCTTGAACCTGATGATGAAGATCATGGCGCTGCGAATACTGATGTTGCTGATGGTGAAGAGGAAGATTGGACATCGTGTGAGGAGAGACCTGAAGAGGTCCATATTGAACCCATAGTGGAAGAACGGCGATACCCACGCAGAGAGAGAAAAGCGGTTCAATTACCTGACTACGTGACATACCAAGCGTTGTTGGAAAAGGACGATCCACTTACAGTACCTGAGGCGCTAGCGAGAAAAGATGCTCAACAGTGGAGACATGCAATCCAGGAGGAGCTAGATGCATTGAAGAAAAATAGAACGTGGATTCTAGTGAAGCCTGACCAAGCGAGCAATGTTGTTGATTCAAAATGGTTATTTAGAATCAAAAAGGAGGCGGGGAATAAGACTCGTTATAAAGCTCGATTGGTTGCACGAGGCTTTAGCCAGAGAAAAGGGATAGACTACGACGAGACGTTCTCACCAGTCGTAAGACATAGTTCGCTGAGACTACTCATTGCTTTGGCAGCAAACCTTGGTTTGAAAATTGAGCACATGGATGTTAAGACAGCCTTCCAACGGAAACCTCAATGAGAAGGTTTTCATGCGTCAACCACCGCACTTTGAAGAGAAAGGAAAGGAAGATTATGTGTGTCTGATCCAAAAATCCTTGTATGGGCTTAAACAAGCACCGCGTTCTTGGAACACGAAGTTACATACTGAGCTGGAGAGCCTTAACTTCAAGCGTTGCAAGAATGAACCCTGTGTATACATAAGAAAGACGAACAAGGATACCACAATTTTAGCCATCTACGTGGATGACATCCTAATATTCCACGACAATGATAAAGAGGTAGCAAAAGTGAAACGTGAACTGATGTCAAAATTTGAGATGAAGGACTTAGGAAAGGCAGAGTTGTTTCTTGGATTGAGAATAAAACAAGAACAGGGTTTCATAAGAATTGACCAAGAAGAATATATAGAGAAAGTTCTTCACAGATTCGACATGGAAAACTGCAGACCTGTCAGCACTCCAGGAGTACCAGGCCAACGATTCGAGAAACCACAAGAGCCATTCACACCTGATGCAAAGATACCATACAGAGAGCTTGTTGGATCGTTAATGTATATCGCAGTGTGCTCTAGACCAGACATAGCGCACTCAGTTAACTTTATGAGCCAGTTTTGCAACTGTTACACTGAAGTTCACTGGACTGCAACGAAGAGAATACTCAGATACCTTAAAGGTACAAAGGCTATGGGACTCTTATACATGAAAGATACATACAGGAATATAGAAGGTTTTGCCGATGCTGATCACGGAGGTAACATAATCGATAGAAAATCTTATTCAGGGAATCTATTCATGTTAGCCAAAGGGGCTATTTCGTGGCAAAGCACTAAACAAGGGAGTATAGCTTTATCTACGGCAGAAGCTGAATATGTGAGTCTATCTGAAGCTGCAAAAGAAGCTGTATTCCTTAAGAGGTTCATGAAAGAAATTATGGGAAAGGAGGAGCCTCCCATTATAATTCATACGGACAGCCAATCTGCAATGGCAATCGCACAGAACCCAGTGCACCATCAACGTACAAAGCACGTTGATGTTCGTTATCATTTTATACGAGAGACAGTCGAGAATGGACAAGTCGTGCTCAAATACCTCGAAACTAAACAAATGGTAGCTGATGTTCTGACAAAGGCCGTGCAAAGAGGGAAGCATGATTTTTGTCGAAAAGAGATGGGTGTATGTTGAAGGCTGTTCAAGAGTTAGTGAGTGAATGGAACCTGAGGAGTCTGAATCATGATGGGATGCCAGATGGAAACAATTGAGGAGGAGTGTTGAAGCAAAGAGGTACAATTGTTGGTAGACTGGCTGGTATGAAAGATGACGTATATTTGATTATGAATGAGAGTTTGTCTTTCGTGAAAATTATCTGTCAGCAGAGGCTGAAAAAGTATATTGTTGTGATATATTATTGTTTTTATAAATTTGTGTTTTTACGGTTTACCATATAATAAAGAGTCAGTACCTATTGATAGTGTGTGTTTACAGTTTGAGTATTCGAGTTATACAAACAGTCCCAAACTAAGCAAAGCTTGTACCATAAGAAAGCGGGTACTAGACGACGATATACATAATATATATATACATAATGTAGAACATCCATGACCCAGGAACAAATGTTCAAGTTCATCACACAATTATTATATTCTGAAGATTTCAAATCGAATAAAGGTCTTCGCACCTTATAACAACTCAACGGCGACTCGATTCTATGCCAAATATTGAAATTTAAGCCCTATGTCATATTTACTAGGTTTAATTTCGACGATGCACTGACGCGTCGTCTACTCGTCGTCCACTACTAATATCATTTTTTGAAATTAAACCTAGTAAACATGACATAGGGCTTAAATTTCATTTCAATATTTGGCATAGAATCGAGTCGCCGTTGAGTTGTTATAATGTGCGAAGACCTTAAGGGTCAGCTCACACCGAGACGCGACGCGACGCGACGCGACGATACTGGAAGAGGCCGGTGATTTCGCGCTGCGCCGCGCGGCGCCGCGCGTCGCCGCGAGACGCATCGCAACGTAGCGAGGCGCATCGTAAAATCGTTGGCAGCACGACGCCTCGCTGCGCAGCGAGACGCCGCGCGGTGCCGCGTCCAACCGCCCCGCAGTCTACGGGTCAGCTCACACCGAGACGCGACGCGACACGACGCTGCGCGCACATTTCAATAGAGTGACTCAAATTTATTTATTTATTTATTTATTTATTCAAGGAGAACCAACAGCTAATTATGACATATAAAAGGAAAACTTAAATAGAATTACAGAGCCAATTACAGGAACTCACAGATAGACACCGTATATGAAACATATAAGTAACAACGCGCATTATTAATACGGCGCGCACACACAGCAGAAATACGTATACACTTACAGTTTATTCATGAAGCCTTCCTAGGCCAACAACACAAATACTTAATACTAAATACTAAACTGCACTAACACGAGATTCTATAACGCTCATTTGAAAAACGCCTCTGCTAAACTACGCCTCACAGAAGGAACTACACAATTAAATACATCAATATCAAGCTCCCTCGTCGAGCTGTTCAGTTGCCGACTAGCGCGGTTAAGGAAACTATTTCGTCTGTAGTTGGATGATGTACGCCTCAGAGATATGGGGGGGAAATGCCTTTTGGACCGAGAAGGAGCAGTAAATGACAGTTCTTGAAGCAGTTCGGGACAGTCAACGCCACCCGTTGTGATTTGTAGCAAGAAAGTGATATCAGCTATTTCCCGTCGCTTATATAAAGGGATCAGATGGTGCTTCCTACAGACATTAAGGTAATTGGATGAAGTGTAAGGCTGTTTTAGTTTATAACTTAAGTATTTAACAAATTTATTTTGGACACGTTCAATTCTATCTATGTAAGTATTATAGCAGGTATTCCAAATTTGTGATGCATATTCTAGTTTACTACGAACTAACGAACAGAACAGAATCTTAATTGTTTTCGCTTGAGTAAAGTGGACAGAACTACGCATTATAAAACCTAACATTTTCAAAGCACCACTAACTATGTTATCAATATGAGTGTCAAATAGAAGTTTGGAGTCATGCACCACCCCCAAGTCTCTCATGGATTGGACCTTGTTCAATGGTTGACCCTTAAGTTTATAAGTAGTTTGGAGTAGATTAAGTTTCCTAGAGAATGTCAGAGAAAAGCATTTTAGTGGATTCAGATCTAATTTGTTCTCCAGACAATACTTATCAAGTCTTTCGAGGTCTGACTGAATCAACAGTGAATCACTGGTCGAGTTTACCTTGCTAAAAATCTTCATATCGTCAGCAAAACAAAGTAGTTTGGTATTTATAAAACATTTACTAATATCATTAATAAAAATATTGAAAAGCAAGGGGCCAAGCAAAGAACCTTGTGGTACGCCACTTGGAATAGTCACCCATCCAGATATGTAATTATTGACTACAACAGCTTGAGACCTATTATCAATGTATGAAGAAAACCACCTCAGCAAGTCGCCACTGATACCAACATCACATAACTTGGAAAGTAGGATACCATGGTCAATTCGGTCAAAAGCCTTGCTATAATCAGTATATATTACATCAACCTGACTGCCTTTATCCATTGCGTCAGTGACATATTCATTAAGGAGAACGAGATTGGAGACAGTGGACCGGCGCTGCAAGAAACCGTGTTGACTGGGACTAATAGAATTTTTAACAGCACAGTACACTTGGTTATACACTATCTTTTCCAAGACCTTCGACAATATACATAGTTTTGAAATTGGTCTATAGTTTTTTACATCCGTTTTTGGTCCTTTTTTATGGACTGGTGTGATAAATGCCGATTTCCACAAAGGCGGGACAATGCAGTCAGAGAAAGATCGCTTGAATAACAAAGAAACGGGAATTGCCAAGCTTTCAGCACACTGTATCAAGAATTGAGCAGGTAGGTCATCCGGGCCAGCTGATTTAGATGGGTCAAGTTTAGAATTAACTTCATTACCAGCAACAGGGTTCAAGTTATTCACGTTAGACGCTGAGAAGGAGGATAGGAAATATTCTGAAAAAGCCTTACATATATCCGTCCCAGTGTTAACAGAATGACCATCATAATTTAGGCTGCTAGGTATGCCGTGAGAGTTGGACCGCGACTTTATAAATGACCAGAAGTGCTTGGGATTTTTACATATATCACTTTCGACATTGCTGATGTACGAATCAAAACATTGTTGCTCCAGTCTTCGCACTCTATCACGCAGTACATTAAAAGAAAGTAAGTCCGATTTATTTCTATATATATTATATTTTTTTAAATACTTGAATTTTTCTTTAATCGCGCACTTCAATGGACGTGAGTACCACGGAGGATACGAGTCAACTGTAATCTTTTTACTGGGAATGAATTTACGCCTTAAATTATCATACGTCTCATAAAAGAAGTCAAAGGATTCAAGCAATGATCGCGTGGAGAACTCATCTTCCCAGTTAATGGAAAATAACTCATCATTAATGGACTTGTAATCACCCTTATTATAAAAATACTTTAAGCGAGAGTCTGGCTGCAATATGTCTATAACTGAGAATTTGATTTCGATAACTATTGCTTTGTGATGAGGATCTATCGGTACCAATGGATTCTGGCATTCACTTACACTTACTTCATCATTCGAGAAAACGAGATCCAGCAGTTTATCAAAATTATTTAAGATGCCATTATATTGACAAAAATTATGCATGAGCATATCGTCCACTAAAGAACATTCATCACTACTTACGTAATTGGATGGAACTAACGAAGAGCCCTGGGCCGTCCATAAAATGTTACTCATGTTGAAATCACCCACTAATAAAAACTTATTATTACAATTACTCAAGACTATCTCCCCTAAACGATTAAGGAAATTTGATAACTGTTGCGAAAAAGAGTTACCTTGAGATTGCTTGCATAGGTACAAAACACAAATATGTACTTTAATCGATGTCTTATTAACGTCATTAAGTGAAATAGTGAGCCATAAATCCTCTGCCGAAGAGCGGTAGGCCGCCTGCGGCGTCACCGCCAACTCCCGGCGAGTAGCAATAAGCACGCCACCGCCACGGGTTTGTCCCGTCAACGCGAGATCACGGTCCCGCCGCCAAACAACGTATCGATCGTCAAATAACTCCGAATCCCGTATACCATCCACTAGCCAAGTCTCGGTCAAAATAATTATATCATAGGCCTCCTTAATGAGATTACGGTAAAATGTTAACGTTTTCGAGCGAAGTCCCCTCACATTTTGATAATAAATAGTAGGATATACCTTCATGCCGTACTCGAGTTATCGAATGAGACGACCTACAGATGAAATAGTATAATTATTGAATACATCAAATAACGCACCAACCGCCAATATTATAAAAATAAATAGGGACAAGCGAAGTAATAACCCAAAGAATAAACGAGCGCGTAAGCACCATCCAAAACAGAACAAAAAATCATTACCATGAGGGCGAAAGAGCAAGATAATTGATATAATTCGAAGCGTATACGTAAAAGTAAGATAACTATATTTAGTGCAGTCCAGCGGTGCATAGTAACTGGCGATTCCGATAAGGCCGAGCGGTAAACAATAGAAGCGGGCTGACCAGGTGAGCCGCACAACGGCACTCAAACTTTCACGCTCGCGTAATAAAAACATAGATATAAGTAACATTGAAGTTATGCACAAAATTATTAATACAAGACAAACTAAAGCAATTTGTTTAAATCACGCTCCGCATTTATAATATAGACATCGGAGTTATCATCCCTACGGACGTGAATCTTACAGTACTTGACCCAAACATGTTCATACCCCTTGTTAATTTTAAGCAATTTTTTCGTATTTGTTAGCAACCTCTTATTTTCAGGAGTCAGATGATCATTTAAATATATGCTTTGGGCACTGCCTTGAAAACCAATTTCTTCAGCCGTGACCTTCTTCTTCAGCCTTGCTGAGGCTATGAAGTCCTCTTTTATGTAGCGGTTGTTGAAACGAACTATGATAAGCTTCTCCTTTGAATTATGAACTGGAACCCGTGATATGTAGTCTATACTGCTTCTCTCCACTTTGTGACCCACGGCAGTACTAATTTTATCCAGGATGGTAAAAAGTTTCTCATTTTTTCTAAGTGGCACCCCTTTTATCTCCACGTTATTAATACGCTGAAGCTGTTCGTTGCGAGCTAGATCAATCCTCAGAAGGGAGAGTTCATTGGTCAGCAGCGTGACTTTCTCTTGAGTAGCCTCAAGCTCTGATACTCTTCGCTCCATGTTTGTCAAGCATGTAGAGTGCTCATCAAGCTTATTGCTAACAAAGCTCCAAGAGTCCTTGAGCTCGGATAGCTCAGTTTTGAGTAGGCCAATATCACGCACCAGCCCAGGAAGACATGCGAGGTGCTTTTTCATATCCCGCAGCTCGCTCATGATAGTGTCCAGGTCCATAGCTTTCGTTGAGCTCGGCGAGACTTCAACTTTCTTGCAGGCAGGACACTTCCAACTCGCTCGGCGGTCGGGTCCTAGTTTTCGGTAGCTCTGCTCTGAAATTCCGGCGCAACAGTAACCAAATTCCATCTTACAGCTTGAACACTGTACAACGTCATTAACGACAGACCCACAAGTAGCACAGCCCATTGTAAATGAAGGATCTAAGTCGTCGGCAGCAAAGTTTGGGGATCACTGAGATGGTTAAAATACGATAACTAAGTACGCTGATGGTGTGCGGTCGCGATGAATGCGCGCGCTTGACTGATCAAATTTATACTTTATTTACTAAATTAAAAGGGACACATTTCATCGTGAGAATTCAAAATACGTTGCGCCACGCAGCGCTGCGCCTCGCAGCGCCGCGCTGCGCCGCGAGACGCAGCGGTGCATCGCCGGTACGCGCGGCGTGTGAGAGCGGCGCTGCGCCTCGCGACGCCGCGAGGCGCAGCCTGAGGCCGCCGTTCTCATGCGCTTGCAATAGGTAGACTGCGGGGCGGTTGGACGCGGCACCGCGCGGCGTCTCGCTGCGCAGCGAGGCGTCGTGCTGCCAACGATTTTACGATGCGCCTCGCTACGCCGCGATGCGTCTTGCGGCGCCGCGCGGCGCAGCGCGAAATCACCGGCCTCTTCCAGTATCGTCGCGTCGCGTCGCGTCTCGGTGTGAGCTGACCCTAACGTCTTGCAAGCGCATGAGAACGGCGGCCTCAGGCTGCGCCTCGCGGCGTCGCGCTGCGTCGCGCGGCTTCGCGAGGCGCAGCGCCGCTCTTAGGGTCAGCTCACACCGAGACGCGACGCGACGCGACGCTGCGCGCACATTTCAATAGAGTGACTCAAAATTATACTTTATTTACTACATTAAAAGGGACACATTTCATCGTGACAATTCAAAATACGTTGCGCCACGCAGCGCTGCGCCTCGCGGCACCGCGCTGCGCCGCGAGGCCTCGCGAGACGCAGCGGTGCATCGCCGGTACGCGCGGCGGTTAAGAGCGGCGCTGCGCCTCGCGAAGCCGCGCGACGCCGCGAGGCGCAACCTGAGGCCGCCGTTCTCATGCGCTTGCAATACGTAGACTGCGGGGCGGTTGGATGCGGCACCGCGCGGCGTCTCGCTGCGCAGCGAGGCGTCGTGCTGCCAACGATTTTACGATGCGCCTCGCTACGTTGCGATGCGTCTCGCGGCGACGCGCGGCGCCGCGCGGCGCAGCGCGAAATCACCGGCCTCTTCCAGTATCGTCGCGTCGCGTCGCGTCGCGTCGCGTCTCGGTGTGAGCTGACCCTTACACGCCGCGCGTACCGGCGATGCACCGCTGCGTCTCGCGAGGCCTCGCGGCGCAGCGCGGCGCCGCGAGGCGCAACGTATTTTGAATTGTCACGATGAAATGTGTCCCTTTTAATGTAGTAAATAAAGTATAATTTTGAGTCACTCTATTGAAATGTGCGCGCAGCGTCGCGTCGCGTCGCGTCTCGGTGTGAGCTGACCCTAAGTGTCAAAGACTGAGACGTGGTATAGCCCATAGGGGGGTGTTACAGCCCACGCCATATTGCGGATTTTTAATGGTACTTTATCTAACTGGCAACGAAAAATTCTTGGTAACTGACGTTGAATTTCAGTTAACGTCACTGATGTAAACAAACAGGAAACATCACTTAATATTCCACAAACAAGTAGGTATTTTTTGCATAATAAAGCTATAACTATCCACAGTGATGACAGTCAAGTTCTTTGATAGGATTTAGTATTTTTTTTTTACAGGAAGAACGAAGGATTGAGCAGCATTCCGGTAAACAATGTTTTGAATTTGGTTAATGACTCATCATTGAGAAATCGGTGTTGTCGTTTCATAATTGAATCCTTTGACTTCTTTTATGAGACGTATGATAATTTAAGGCGTAAATTCATTCCCAGTAAAAAGATTACAGTTGACTCGTATCCTCCGTGGTACTCACGTCCATTGAAGTGCGCGATTAAAGAAAAATTCAAGTATTTAAAAAAATATAATATATATAGAAATAAATCGGACTTACTTTCTTTTAATGTACTGCGTGATAGAGTGCGAAGACTGGAGCAACAATGTTTTGATTCGTACATCAGCAATGTCGAAAGTGATATATGTAAAAATCCCAAGCACTTCTGGTCATTTATAAAGTCGCGGTCCAACTCTCACGGCATACCTAGCAGCCTAAATTATGATGGTCATTCTGTTAACACTGGGACGGATATATGTAAGGCTTTTTCAGAATATTTCCTATCCTCCTTCTCAGCGTCTAACGCGAATAACTTGAACCCTGTTGCTGGTAATGAAGTTAATTCTACAGCTTTCCTGGCAAACATTGAAGTGAGCCCTGCCGTGGTTAGAAATCTTCTGCTTAAACTTGACCCATCTAAATCAGCTGGCCCGGATGACCTACCTGCTCAATTCTTGATACAGTGTGCTGAAAGCTTGGCAATTCCCGTTTCTTTGTTATTCAAGCGATCTTTCTCTGACTGCATTGTCCCGCCTTTGTGGAAATCGGCATTTATCACACCAGTCCATAAAAAAGGACCAAAAACGGATGTAAAAAACTATAGACCAATTTCAAAACTATGTATATTGTCGAAGGTCTTGGAAAAGATAGTGTATAACCAAGTGTACTGTGCTGTTAAAAATTCTATTAGTCCCAGTCAACACGGTTTCTTGCAGCGCCGGTCCACTGTCTCCAATCTCGTTCTCCTTAATGAATATGTCACTGACGCAATGGATAAAGGCAGTCAGGTTGATGTAATATATACTGATTATAGCAAGGCTTTTGACCGAATTGACCATGGTATCCTACTTTCCAAGTTATGTGATGTTGGTATCAGTGGCGACTTGCTGAGGTGGTTTTCTTCATACATTGATAATAGGTCTCAAGCTGTTGTAGTCAATAATTACATATCTGGATGGGTGACTATTCCAAGTGGCGTACCACAAGGTTCTTTGCTTGGCCCCTTGCTTTTCAATATTTTTATTAATGATATTAGTAAATGTTTTATAAATACCAAACTACTTTGTTTTGCTGACGATATGAAGATTTTTAGCAAGGTAAACTCGACCAGTGATTCACTGTTGATTCAGTCAGACCTCGAAAGACTTGATATAGTATTGTCTGGAGAACAAATTAGATCTGAATCCACTAAAATGCTTTTCTCTGACATTCTCTAGGAAACGTAATCTACTCCAAACTACTTATAAACTTAAGGGTCAACCATTGAACAAGGTCCAATCCATGAGAGACTTGGGGGTGGTGCATGACTCCAAACTTCTATTTGACACTCATATTGATAACATAGTTAGTGGTGCATTGAAAATGTTAGGTTTTATAATGCGTAGTTCTGTCCACTTTACTCAAGCGAAAACAATTAAGATTCTGTTCTGTTCGTTAGTTCGTAGTAAACTAGAATATGCATCACAAATTTGGAATCCCTGCTATAATACTTATTTTTTCTATTCTCAATTGTTAACCTTGAATGCAATTGTTATTGGTAGCAATTTATTTTTAGTAGTTATTTTTATGCATGTTGTGTTCACATCAAGTAGGGCGTACACTATTGATATTGTTTATTATATTACCATTTAAGCTTGCCTGTTGTAACGCTCAGTTTTGTGATCCTAATAAAAAAAAAAAAAAAAATAGTTACATAGATAGAATTGAACGTGTCCAAAATAAATTTGTTAAATACTTAAGTTATAAACTAAAACAGCCTTACACTTCATCCAATTACCTTAATGTCTGTAGGAAGCACCATCTGATCCCTTTATATAAGCGACGGGAAATAGCTGATATCACTTTCTTGCTACAAATCACAACGGGTGGCGTTGACTGTCCCGAACTGCTTCAAGAACTGTCATTTACTGCTCCTTCTCGGTCCAAAAGGCATTTCCCCCCCATATCTCTGAGGCGTACATCATCCAACTACAGACGAAATAGTTTCCTTAACCGCGCTAGTCGGCAACTGAACCGCTCGACGAGGGAGCTTGATATTGATGTATTTAATTGTGTAGTTCCTTCTGTGAGGCGTAGTTTAGCAGAGGCGTTTTTCAAATGAGCGTTATAGAATCTCGTGTTAGTGCAGTTTAGTATTTAGTATTAAGTATTTGTGTTGTTGGCCTAGGAAGGCTTCATGAATAAACTGTAAGTGTATACGTATTTCTGCTGTGTGTGCGCGCCGTATTAATAATGCGCGTTGTTACTTATATGTTTCATATACGGTGTCTATCTGTGAGTTCCTGTAATTGGCGCTGTAATTCTATTTAAGTTTTCCTTTTATATGTCATAATTAGCTGTTGGTTCTCCTTGAATAAATAAATAAATAAATAAATAAATAATGCAAATATATGACGTATGCACATTAATGCCATGAGGTGTGGAGGTCAGTAAATGAAAGACGACAATGCTGGTTACTAGTTGTATTAAGACTGAAGCACACATCATTCATACACATACAGTATAGTTACTTATGTAGATAGCTATGTTATACTATACCACCTCACCTGGGGGGTACTTTTAAAAAAAAAAATATTGTAACATTTTTTTTTGAAACATTTACTTATATTATTTGTTAACAAAACATTAATTTTGTCACATCTTATGCACTTATAGAATTACTGTAATGACAAATTTGTCAGTGTCATATACTTACTAACTATGTAAACATTAACTTATTAATAAACATTTTATCAAAGTTTTTTTTTTGTTTTTATTATTATTTTGTTTATATATATTTTTTTTTTAACTTACAAATAACTTAGTCCTATTTTTATGGACAAGATCGATCTTACCGTCTATTTCTAACTTAACATTTACGCCATCATCCTCGATGACTTTAAAAGGACCTTTAAAAATATTTTCAAATTTCTTTCCAGTTTCACTTTTAATTAACACCAAATCGTCCTTTTTATAAGTCACTGAGTTTGACGACTTATCATAAGAGTTCTTTCTTATTTCCTTAGTTCTTAACAAATTTTCCTTAGCATCTCTATGCGCTAATTGCAATCTATATTTCAACTCTAATGCGTAGTTATCATCACAATACAATGGTTCGACAGTATTTGTTAAATTATTAGGGGTATTACATTTCTTTCCGAAAACCAACTCGAAGGGCGAATATTTTGTAGCTGTATTAATTGTAGTATTATATGTGAAACACCAAAATGGTATCCAATGACTCCATGTGTCGGGGTGCCCGTCACACTGGATTCTAATGTAAGCTGCAAGATGTTTATGCATATTTTCCAATGCCCCTATAGATTGATGATGATACGCGGTTGAATGAATCTTACTTATATTTAATAGCTTACATACCTCCTCCATAGTGGACGATATAAACTCAGCGCCTCTGTCCGTTGCTATCGTTCCGGGTATGCCGTATCTAAGTATAAAATTATTTACTAGAGCTCTTGCTACACTAATTGCATCCTTACGTTGCAATGGGTACGCTTCAATATATTTTGTAAGTTCACATTGCAATGTGAGGATGTACTTATTACCTTCTATGTCGGTGTCAACCGGCCCCACTATGTCGAGATATATTTTCTCGAACGCTGAGGATGCCGTTGTAGTGATAGCCATCGGTTGCACTGTATTCCTAGAGTACTTTGCCACTTGGCACTTACTACATTTACTTACAAAACTTCTCACATCACTCTCTAAACCTGGCCAATAATACTTACTTTTTATGTTGTTTACCATCCTACGGACTCCTGCGTGGCCACTGGTCGGTAGTATATGGTAATCATTTAATATAATAGTTTTCTCGTCATTATTACTTATCCTCGTAACATTTCCTATTATATGTATCCGTGGACCGGTCCATGATTTATTATTTTTTATTTCTTCTAATAATGTCTTTATGAATAACGCGTTAATATTTGACTTTACTAAGCATATCTCTTCTATATTTAGATCTTTACAATAATTACTTAACATATTCGCAAACACGGCTCGCGTAAATTTGGACATATAGTTAAGGTTAATGTAAAGCATTAATTTTTCCTCTACATATGCAAAACATTCTCTTTCTTTAGTTACATATTTATTTTTCCTCAATTTTTTTAGGTCATTTTCCTCTATAAATGCCATTTCCACGGAATTACTAGGTTTTCGCAATATTTCCGAAATTTTTGGTTGATCAAGCCTCAAATCATGGGATATATTGAGATCCTTGGTAATTCCCGAACTACCTATACTCGTAGTTGAGTCACTACTCTGTAACGCTTTCCTACTCTGTGCCCTTGTCATTACTAATATTTTTTCATTAATTTGTTTTAATTCCTCCGATGTTATAATTCTACTTAATGCGTCTGCTACGACATTCGACTTGCCCGTTACGTATTGTACTTTGTAATCGTATTCTTCTAGTTGTAATCGGAATTTTATTAGTCGACTTGAGGGATCCTTCATGCTAAATAAATATAATAATGGTTTGTGGTCTGTTAGAATGGTAAATGTTCTCCCAAATAAATATGGTCTAAAGTATTTAACACTCCATACTATAGCAAGAAGTTCTTTTTGAATGGTCGGGTAATTTAACTCTGCCTTATTTAACGGTCTGCTAGCGTATGCTATGGGTCTTTTATCTTTATTGCATAATGCTGAGCCAATCGTTTTGCCTGATGCGTCAGTTTGAAGAATAAATTCATTTTCCTCTGAAAAATCTGGATATTGTAAAATTGGTGGGGAAATTAATTTTTCTTTAAGCGTATTAAATGAGTCTCTACATTCTTTGGTCCATTCAAAAGGTACATTTTTTCTACAAAGTTTATTTAAAGGTAAGGTGATATTAGCAAATGCTGGTATAAATTTCCTATAGTAATTACAAAACGCAACAAATCGACGAGTCTCGTCCGCATTTGTTGGTTCAGGATAATTTCTGAGAACTCTGGTTTTTTCGGGATCTGGAAGAACTCCCTCTGCCGATACAACGTGTCCTAAGTATAAAAGTTGTTTTTTTAAGAAATCACATTTTTGTGGATTTACTTTTAAATTGACCTTTCGCAATCTTTCGAATACATCTATCAAGTTCTTGTTATGACTCTCCATATTTCTTCCGAAGACTACTAAATCGTCCATGTAAACGAAGCATTTTTCAAAAGCTAATCCTGACATGGCTATTGACATAACGCGAGAGAACGCGCTTGGACTAATTTTAAGACCCATGGGAAGCCTTTTCATTTGGAACTGGCCCATTGCGGTGGAGAATGCTGTTATTTTTCTACTTTCTTCTTCTAATTCTGTCTGGTAGTAAGACTGTTGTAAGTCTAAATGACTAAAATAAATTGCACCGGAAAGTGAATCAAGTATTTCTACAATATTCGGTAGCGGAAACTTATCATCCTGAATTACGCTATTTACTTTTCGATAGTCTATTACCAACCTCCATTTTTTTGTACTATCCTGAGATCGTTTCGGAACCAATAATACGGGACTATTCCAATCACTGTTAGTTTCTTCTATAATATCCTCTTTTAACATTTTTTTGACCTGGTTATTTATTTCTGATTTCATCGACTCTGGTAACCTATATGGTTTCATATATGTTGGTTTCGTATCCGGTTTTATGCTGATGCGTTGCTGCATAATGTTTGTCGTACCTAACAAGTCACCGTCCAAATAAAAGATATCAGCGTATTTCGCACAAATCGATTCAATTCGTTTTCGATCAGTTTTATCTAAATGATTTAGCTTTAATGATGACAATAATTTTTTAACCCTGTCTAAATCATTCTGAGATTTTTGGAATGCACAAATTCGGTAATTATTTAAATGTTCCAACTTCGGTTCAAACATAGGTAATTTAATTTCCGCATCGCTTGTATTAAGTATTCTAACTGGTATTCTTCCTTGTTTAACATTAACTATACCTCCAGCCAAAAATATATTTTCCGTTAAATTTTCCGAACCCAAAACGTAATCTTGTCCCGACGTAAATAAAGATTTAATTTTTATTAAATGTAAAGATTCGCTTCTCGCCGGTAATGTTAAATGAGAATCGCTATCGCTACTCCTATGAATTTGTACCACACAACTTTCTTGTCCCACGTGTAGAATAAGCTGATTCGACTGTAAGTTGATAATTGCATTATAAGTTCGTAAGAAGTCGAGCCCGATTATACCGTCTGCATAACATGGCATGTTGTTTAATATATGAAAGTTATGACTGAATGATATCTGGTTACCGTATTCTAATAATATGTCGGCTATGTTGTTGCTAACGATCTCACCTCCTACGCCTTGAATTACTGTAGAGTTCTCGTGTAATGTTGTTCCCGTGGGAATTTTTTGTTCATGTAAAACGGATAAACTCGCTCCTGTATCTAATATAAATGTGGTAGGTTGTCCATGTACTGTAAAAATAACATAGTCTAGTCCATCACACGTCAAAATCTTATGGCCGAAAAAACTGGATCTCCTTTGCTAGTTCGCCTGTCGAGTCACTAGGCGCCTCGTGGGTGGTCCGCTGGTCTTGTGTATATGTATACACACTACCTCGACGTCCTCTGCCTCTTTGCGGTCCACGAAAAGTCCTAAAGTCAGGTCGTTGATTACGGCCTCTATAATAATTATTATTAGGCACAGTACCTGGATTTCTGGGGTAACTTGGTACCCAGCTGCCGCGGTATCCACCTAGCACTCTTGGTCGACGTTGAAAGCCTGGTGCTCGCCAGCCGTAGTGTTGACGAAAACCTCGTCTGCCGGTCGAGCCCCTCATGTTCATGACCACAGGGTCACGCTGTGGCTGCGCTAGCTCCTCGTCTTGCGCGGCTCTGATGGCTTCTTTCAGCTCCGTATACTGCCTGGCTGCTAAAATGGTACTAAGGCGACGATTTCTCAAACCGTCAGCAAATTTTTTAATAGCCAAGGACTCGTTTATTGGTCGCAAAATTTCTCGCGCGCTGTCGTTTCCGTCAGCTTGCGCTATTGTGAGGCCAATAAAAAGTTCTTCGATTTTCTCACCGTATTGGTTAATACTCATGTCTCTTTGGGATGCGCTGTTTAATTGGATCAACAGGGAATTTGCAGATTTCTTAGGTAACATATATTTCCTGATATCGACAACTAGGTCAGCCACTGTTTCGTACTTTGATTTAAGTTTTAATTGCGCGATTTTATTTAATCTGGTTTTCAGTACGAAAGAAATCAGCAACTTCTTTTGATCAGCCCCTTCTATCATACTATCCATCATTTCAATACCTGCTATCATCCTTTCCACTGTCTCCTCACTATCATCTATTATCGGAATTAAGCTACTAGCTACTTTAATTTCAAAAATTTTCGCCATTTTAGTTGGTTTTTTATACTTTAATATCTTATTATAAACCTCATCTATTCGCTCACACAACAATTCAGAAATTAAACATTCCCCTTCTAAATCATCAAAATTTGTACCTTCAATCAATCGTTTATAGTCCTCGTAAATTAATGTTGCATTATTTATTTTAGACAATCCTATTTCCTGTTGTCTTCTGACGTTCCCTAATTTTCTTAGCTCTACTCTTAATTTCTCTAACTTATCATATATACTACTTAACGCTAATTCCATACCCTTTACACTTCACCATGACACTCACTTTACACTTCACATGCAGCCACCCCGTAGAATTATGCCGCTCTCGTTACTGCTGCTCCTCATCAGGTATCGTGGCGGGTCTGCGGCCCGACATACGCTGGTGCAGTCGGCGGATGAACTCGGCGCTTATTGTCTGTTTGATCCACTGCTGCTGCTCCTTTCTATACTTTTTGTATATTACATACAAAACGGCAAGGCCCACAATGGCCAGAAGAACGCTCACAAGGACATTGTTTAGTGTAATTCCTTGCACTTGCTGGTCGCTCTCGGTAGCCGTATTTGTGCCGGCTCCGGTCGTCTGGGCGATGATGATTTCTTTATCCTCGGTTTTTGAAGACTTTGACCCCATGTTTCGCGCACGCACAAAAAAATATCGATAAAATTATAAGTCCAACGACTGCTAGAAACGCGTAGGCCACGAGCGTAAGCTTTCGCTCCAGTTCCAATAATGCACTACCGTCGTTGCAAAAGGGTCCCGAGCACATGTTTAAAGTCAAGGTAATAACGTGCGGATCGTAATTAATTATAAAGAGACACACTCTCACTGTTGACGCGGCGAAACGCGTCCCGTCAGCATGATTCGTCCGACACTCGACGCCACACTTGCGCCGATCGTCACGGTCGCCATGAGGTGTGGAGGTCAGTAAATGAAAGACGACAATGCTGGTTACTAGTTGTATTAAGACTGAAGCACACATCATTCATACACATACAGTATAGTTACTTATGTAGATAGCTATGTTATACTATACCACCTCAGCCATATGAAAGCCGTTTGAAGCGCCAGTACCCCTGGGCCGGACCGACACTAATTGTTAGGCTATCAATATAAATCTGAGAAAAAGAGAGGGTCCGTAAATGTTTGCACGCAGTGAACAAAAAGGCCGCAACGACTGAAAAAGTGGAAAGAGTTTGTGGCACAAAAAGTTCTCTTTAATTTTCGCAAATGCCTTAGCCTTTTATTGTTAACCTCTTCGTATTATCTATTTGTTGTTTTCCTGTGTATTTGAGATGTGCAATATTGTAAGGCTGAGAACTGTATTTTATTGGTTGTTTGAGTAAAACGCGATGCGGTAATTGAGTAACGGACGCGCGCCAATATTTCCCGAATAAAGGCGTCGGGGTGTAAACGCGCTGCCGTGCTAAGCTAAAAGGCGACCTTTTTGTATGGAGCTCCATATCTAAAGGTCGCCTTTTGCCTTAGCACGGCAGCTCGGTTCGTGGTGCGTAGTCAACCCCTCTTGGCGGTAAGTTAACCACAGAATCGTCATTTCTACTGGATAATAGAAAAAAACGGGCCAAGTTTCATACTGCTCAAAAGAAAAAAGGTCGCACATTTACTTTGTATTTTTTATATACTTACAATCTTCTAAACAACGGAAAAGGTAAAACTACGTAATTTCAAATCCTCAATAGTGTTTACATTGGAATTGTAATGTTCAGGGAAAACACCATCAATGTACTCACGTGACAACTCAAAGAGAACTGATTTATTTAACATAAATCCTACCCTCACATACATGCATTATGTATTCTACCTACATAAATGCAACAGGAATAAATCCATAGCTGTATTTCAGGAATTTAAAATCGACATCATAAATTACGTGACCCCTCTTTTTAGGGTTCCATAGTCAACTAGGAACCCTTATAGTTTCGCCATGTCCGTCTGTCCGTCCGTCCGTCCGTCCGTCCGTCCGTCCGTCCGCGGCTTAGCTCCGTGATCATTAGTACTAGAAAGCTGAAGTTTGGTATAAGTATGTGTATGTATAATGCCGACAGAACGGTAAAAAAAAAACAAAAATTTAATTTTTTTCGGGTACCTCTCGAACACCTAAAGTGGGGGTGAATTTTTTTTTCTTTTCTACACTGGTGTGTGGGGTGTCGTTGAATAGGTCTTGTAAAAATAATTGGGGTCTCCTAACATTATTTTTTTATAAAGTCTGCGGTTTTGTAAATATTCGCTCCGAAAACAAAAAGATAGTGTCCCCCCCCGCCCCCCCCCCCCTCTAACTTTTCAACCACGGGTCAAAAAAAATCGGAAAAATTCATGTAAATGAGACCTTATCAGTACGTTCAATGAAAACTATATTGAACAAAATCGATCGAGCCGTTTTTGAGTTATCGCCAAATTTCATATTTTTTCTTTAAAAGGACGTAAGTTGACTTCCAGAAGGTAATAAGTGATTACAGTTTAGGGCATTTACGACCTTTTTATAGAGCTTAAAATCTTTCTTTTTTTTTCAATTTATTTGGGACAACAAACAGTAACACACATAGATTAAAAACACAATACTTAAAAGAATTTGAAACATGTGAGACCAATCACGTTATCCACGAATTACAATAATATAACTAGAGCGCAAGCAACAATAGGTACACAGAAATTGTATAACAGTCTGGGAATAACAATTACCTACTTTATTATCAGATATTGTTATCAGAACTTAAATACAGAGCAAACTAGGCGTAAAAATAGAATGATTCATTCCAGTACCGCGGCAAGCTCAAACATAACCTCGCTGCAACTTCATTAGAACTTGATTAGAACGTTATTTTTGTAAACAGTGTCTGACATCATGAAGATGTCAATTTCATTAAAGTGTGTGTTATATGACTTGACTAGCCTATGTAAAGGATCTCGTTGGCCTGCGCGGGTGCGGCAGCGCGCGGTCGCGAACAGCTGGTGCTCGCGCACCGCGCGCTGCAGCGCCCGCGTCGGCACGCGGTAGCACAGCGCACCGCTGAGGCTGGGGCAGTCAAACTTGCCGCGGCACAGGTTATAGAGGACCATTGCGTCCAGCAGGACGCGCCTGTCCTGCAAATTGAGTAAATTGTACTTGTTGAGAAGCTGTTGGTAACTGAGGCGTGAACGGTAACATCTGAACTGCATGGAACGTAAGAATCTTTTCTGGACATGTTCAATCGAGTTGTTATACTTTTCATACAAGGGATTCCATATGGACACGGCATATTCGACTTGTGACCTGACTAGTGACTTATATAGATGCAAGTAAGTGGACGGTTTTTGGAAATCCTCTTCTTCTTAACTTAAACCTCGGGCTTAAAACAGCAGTTTATTGTAAAGGATGAGCAACTACGGAACCCTACACTGAGCGTGACCCGACATGCTCTTGGCCGGTTTTTTAGCAGTACCCTTACCATGAGTTTACAGTGACAGTGCTCGCTAGCAACTGCGTAAAGGATTTGTCATAAAGAATTGTAGTTCTACAAAGTAAACGCTAGAGGCGCTGTATTCTCCATACAAATCATTTACGCTGTCGGTAGCGAGGACGGCCACGTTAACTCGTGGTAAGGGTAGTATACATAGGCGTATCCAGGGGGTGGCCGGGTGGGCCGTGCCCACCCCAGTATGGTCTAGTGCCCACCCCAGGATTTTGGGTTACCGATAGAAATTCATGGCTTCATCTCTTAGGATATGGCCAGGCCCCTCCCCAGGCCCACCCCAGGCCCCCCCTGAAAAATAATCTTAGATACGCCAATGGTAGTATACGGTTCCATATTGGGTTGCATAAATTTTAAAGCCATAATATCAGTGCGCATCACCACTTTTGTCATAATAGTCCTTGCGCATAAGGTGTATAGTCATTAATTGATCCGCATAAATTTTATGACCATAATGTTTTTACGCATAAGTAAGGAATGTCATATAAACCTGAATCATAATTATTAATCGTCATGATTTTCTTATGCATATCGTGCATTGGCGCATAATACTGAAGAACATAAATATCAAGCTCCTCATTTTTTATTTCAACATCAGCCTGGTTTTCTGGCTGCAGTTCATTTCTGAGAGGGTCGCAGTTCTTTCAAACCTAAACTAACCTACTTTTCTGGCCGATGTTCGTATTTGTAGGTTCACAATTCTAACCTAACCTAACCTACAACAAAGAGTTCAGTGTGGAGAAGGATTTCTTAATGCGGGGGGCTTTGCCCCCCGAGCCCCCATTGTGGGGGGCTTCACCCTTTTTGTTATTGCCATTAATTATGAAAACCATAATTTATGCGTTGCTCTTCTTCGTACTATCAATTATTATGACATTCAATATTATTACTCGAAATTTTGTGCCATACTAAATTATGCTTATGAAAAGCCTGCCAAACAACAATTATGACATATAAAATGTTATGCAAATAATAATTTATGACAAATAACATGTATGAGGAAAGCCATTATGCGAAATGAGTTATGACAATCAAATTTATGACAAGAATTTTTATTCCACTAGAGGTGATGCCGTAGTATACTCATTGACGGTTTATAAAGGTGAGTGAGGTGAGTAAACCCGGATATCTGCCCGAGGCAGAACGCGAGGCATCTGAGCAACCATTCCAGCCTTCGGTATGCCGCCGGTGCAACTATGCGCTGCATTACCGATTATAATATAAATTGTCCTTCGCTATATTATCCAGCAGGTGGGTGCAGGCTTGGTGGAAATTAAGGGAATTAAAGTAACAACAGAGGTCACCCCAATATGGTTTACACGTGAATTATGTTTCTCAGACTGTTCATTTTACAATTGTTTTTATTTAGCTATCTTTTCTCTTTGAAACCTTCACCACGGAAATAAATGATTATCAAATACCGGGAAATTCTTAGCTTCGGAGAAAAGCTTGATTCAGGGAAATGAAAAGGTTGGGAATAATAATCATGAGAAAAAAAGTACTACTTATATAGTGTGTTAATATTTTGACTTATTCACTGTACGAATTGACAACTTTTAATTTTTTAACCAGGCTTTTTATCGATATTACGAAATAAAGGATTCAAAGGTGGGATTGAAAAATTCATTTGAAAAGTGCCTCATTCTAAAAGAGCGTAGTCGACCAGCAATTGGTACAGCGAAGAATATCATACAGTCGGACATCAAATTGTACCATCTGTTCTTTTTGTGTGTTTGAGTGTCAAATTTTCCACAAGGTGACGAATACGAAGGGCCAATTCTTAGATAACGCTGCTTTCACATTTTTTATCATTAAAAATAAGTTTTGGGTTCTGTGATAATCTGATAATCAATAAATGAAATTGAAAATTTGAAATGTTTCAATTGTAAATGTTACTGGCTGTATAATTGAGGCTTGCCGTGACCCGAAAGACAAAGATTGAATGATAGTCATCGCTGCAGTTACACTAGTAAAATAAATTATTCCATCAATCATGACTGAGAAACATACTCACTGCCAAGGTTTACGTAGCATAGAAATGTTTAAAATATACTCAAGTTATTCAAGGACGAAATTAAAAACTTTCACAAAGCGACGCACCTTGTAATAGTTTCTTCAATTCTGCCCCGGAGTGTTTTTTTTCTGTAACTGAGCATAGACTGAAGATTGCCTTATTGACTATCAGTCCCTCGTAGTATGGGTCTACGCTGCCTACGCCGTAGCGGCTACGCGTAGCGCAGGATGTTCATTAAACTATTTTCAGTATAATACCCACCAATTATTATAATCACATTTTGAATCTTGTGTTTTAGTTTAGTTTAATAATATTAATTAATGTTATAGGTTAGTGTGCCCTGAGTCAATTTGAATGCTGATGCACACCTGTCATTGGTTCATAAACAGGTTTTTGTGTCTGTGTATTTTATACTATTTACTTGGTTTTGTTTATGTACTGTTGGTGTGTCTTATAAATAAATAAAATAAAATAAAATAAATAAATAAAATATTTATTAGTGGTGTCACAGAACTCAACAGAAATACTCTACAGAAGGTTATCTTTGAAATTTTCGTAAAGAGCGCCTGAGAACTGTATTTTATTGGTTGTATGTGCACTATGCGACGCACTTCGCACTCCTCCGACTATCTATGAATGCGCACCGCTTTTTCCGAACAAAAGTTAAGGACCTGGAAAAGAATTTTAAATTTTTCATCAAACTCACTCTTCCTTCTCACCGTACTAGTTTTATGTTCAATTCCTTCGCGATTCAAGCAATCCGTTCATGGAACGATCTCTCTCTCTCTCCATTAGGAAAGCTCAGAGCAACCTGTCCTTTAAGCGCATGGTGCGCAAACATGCAACTCTCCATAACAATTTAAACGGATCATACCTTCTTGTGCCTTCTGGCATGGTGTAACGTGTAATGTGTCTTTACACGTTAGGCCCATATGGCAGGTAGGTATGTACTGGGACAAAAAGGTATGATCCGTTTAAATTGTTTTATTTAACCCACAATAAGTTCCCTTTTGATCTTCAAATGCTAAATCTAGAACCCACACAATAGTGTTATGCTCTGTAACATAAAAATAATATGCTTATTGATTCGGGTGGAAAATGAACTTTGTTAAACAACTAGGTCAACCAGTTTGAAATGTGTTTTCGTTTATTGTTCGATACCTGACCCAAATAAAAAGCATATTTTGTAAATAAACTCACATGGACTGAATTCTACCGATAACATTGAGAACAATGATACACCGACAGTATAATGTTGGAGCATAAACAATAATAGAGGTATTGATGCGTGTTATGAATGACTAAAGCAGCTTCCCACGTTACTAAGTACTGTATGCGTTTTAATAGTAAGTATTGTATGTGTTTTAAGGAGGTATCATATATCTTTTTGCATAGTCATCTCAAATGTTAATTTGAAAATTCCCTACCCAAAGGTTGGCCTAAAAGAGATCGCTCTTTAGCGATAACACCGCCTGTTGTTTACCTTTGTCACTTATTTATCGCGGGACCAAAACTTCTGACTCTACACGCCTTACTCTACAAGGCCCAACACACAACTGACAACTCACTTCACAAACTCTACACGTTAGTCAAAATATGTGGCTTGACCTTGGCTTAAGAATCGTATACAGGGTGTTCGGCACATGGACCGACAAAAATCTAAATCTAAAATACGTCGTCGAAAATGTTTCGCGGTGGGGTAATCTTCGATTTGGATGCATCTCTTGAAAAATCCTTTGGGCTTCACGAGCAACACCTCGTGCTATACCATACGCCATTATCATATCCACATACTCTTCGTTAGCGTAGTTAGCCATAGTATTTTGCAAAAATAATTACAATAAATCACAAATGTAGAATCCCGCCACAACTGCACCGTACAAAAGTAATTCGCCATTAGAAAAAAAACCAGCCGATGGTAAGAAGGTTTCAGCCTGTCATTCAGCCAGCCAGTGTTCCAATGAGGTTCCGTTGCGTTACAAATAAAATTTCTGTACTCGCAAATTCATAATAATTTCCGACCTATTGACGTAATATCTCCGTAATTTGACTCAGATTTATTTGTTATCAGTGGTTAGCATATCGTTAGAAAGGTCATAGACTAGAGAACTTTTAAAAAAAATGAAGCCCTCTATTGTCTTTAGTTTTATTATAATTGATTTTCGAAGTTGGATCTTTTTCACACAATCAGTATTTTTGTGGAATAAAATACCTCCTACGTCCCTCTGAGACCATCAATTAGAATAAAAACTGTTATTATTTGAACAAGTGTGTATTGCCAACTATTAATTACGAAACAAAACAATTGTACATACATTAACAAAAAAGTTACGAACGTTTAAAGGCGGAATTTCGGGAAATTTGAGAAACAACATTTAATAAATCATATCTCCAAAACCGTGACCTTTAGGACCCAAGGTCTAAGGGTGAGAAGATAGCAAATAACCCCAACTATATCCAAAACAAATTTGTTGGTCCATGTGCCGAACACCCTGTATATAGTTGCCGGCAAACTTTTTGAACAAAAATGGCGGATCTGCGCATGTACAATTGTACTTAAATCGGCTACTGAGTCAAGGTTATGCTCAAGAAGTTTGCCGGCAACTATACAAGATTCTTTCTCTAGGTAATTACGTGGTAATTACTGATTTCCCCCCGCCCCCTGAAATAACGATTCATGGAGATCGGCCCATTGAATCTAAATCAGATCCCGTGAGTCACGACTCACCGGAAATGCCAATCACTTCCGATCGCGTGATTGATGTTTGCCACTCCGCGTCGATGAGTTACATCCTTTAATAAGCTATATTGTTTGTAGGTGTATACGCTGAATGTGTTTAATAAACATACGAAGAATCAATAAATCGAACCCTTGATACGCGTCTCGCATCTGGCTATAATAAAATTATGTACACTGGTTTTTATCCCTGTAGCAAATTGGCTTAAAATCTGTCCAGCCATTTTAGCGTGATGACTGATGAGGCGGCTCATACTTTTCTAAAGAATTTAAGTGTTCGTATGAAACAAAAGAAATAGTACTGTATTTTTTTTCTGAAATCACGGCCCTCATGTAAACCAATGTATTTGATGACAGCTCAAATCAGCTACTCTTTATGAAATGTCAAAAACGATATGTTAGTGACGTCATAAAAAGCAGTAGTCAAAACAAGTCTTCTTTTTAGTTATTGTACAATTAAAAATAGTATAATGTCCAAAAGTTAGTGATAGTTTATTGGGTACCGCGCATTTTTTATGTGTGTTTAGTGGTTTCAATGCCACAATTTATATTCACTATAGTCCAATAGCGTATTGTGGAGACAATCTTTGTAATTGATTAGGCTTCGGCTAACAATCAAAATGTAAATACGTAAAATCTACCTCCCCGTACCTATTATACTGTACCTGGACCGTGGAATTAGTTACATTCCACGTAGTGTCGTTTTGTCATTGTGTACTTTTTAGTCCATGTAGATTTTGTGTACTACATTTTGATTGTTTGTTCATTATGCGTGTAGTTAGCATTCTGCGTACTGTACATTTTCAGCCAAAGCCTTTAATTGATATATACCAATTTTTAAGAAATGTCTTATTTCTGAAACCATTAGTGGGAATATGGTTCTCATAATGCAATAAACAATTAGATTGTGACAATATGACACCTTGATATGTTATTCATAATTATTTTTTCGATTTTCACTTGCCCTTGCCGTTTTGCAGTAAAAGTTAAAGCAATAGTGACGTCATCACAAATTACTTATAAAAACAAATTAAACGTATCTAATTGGCAAAATGATGATGTTGTTATCTTATATGGACCTATATTTTACGATAATAATTTAAATAATCAGGTATTTATATAGGTATCTACATCCCATCATCATAATAAAAAGAGTCAAACTCTTCTCTGTATAGCAGATGAAGTATGTAGTTTTCTCCATCTAACTCCTTCCTTGCTTTCCCTAAACCTTTCCTTCTATGATGGTAATTATAAAGGCATCATGTTGCATAAGGTGGCCTAACATTTCCCCTCTCCTATTCTCTATAATCTTCGGCAAATTCCTTTTCCCTTCCACTCTTTTAAGTACTTATTCATTTGTAACTTTTTTCATCCAACTGATCTTCTCCATCCTTCGCCAGCACCACATTCCAAATGCCTCCAGAGCCTTGCGGTGCCTTTGCATCATGGTCCACTCCCATATAAAGTAATGCTCCAAATAAATGCTTGAATGAGTTTCTTTTTGGTCTTTTCGGAAATGTTGGCGGTCATTAAATATTTTGTATTATTAAAAGCTGCTTTTGGTATCCCTATCCTTATTTTGATGTCTGGTATACATCTAGAGTCTGATGTAATGACACTACCTAAATATACACATATATATAGTTTCATCCCAATTAGGGTGTAAAAGTTTTAATAGTATAAACCAAAATTAATATAGTTACTATCAAGATCTACGACCTTGGCATCTATAGCTCATGTTATTTCGCTTCGGTCATTGACTTCATAGCTTTTCCAGCCCTCGCACCCACTACTACCTAAAGAACTCAATAAATACTTCACACCAATATATATGAGAACATTTTTCGAAGCATTTTAAATGCCTTTAGATACCTAGAAGATATTAACCGTTTTCATTAACTGCAAATTTTCAAAGGAATGCTATTTTGGCAATTAACTAGCATCTATAATTACCCGTAATTGTCTTCGCGAACAGAGGCTTACCGCTGGACAGTTAATGATGTGCATTTTACTTGTAATAATTTGTAAATTAAAGGTAACGTCAAGCGTTGTCAGAGAATTAGCAACTAGTTTTGCGGGCGCGTGATCGGTTTTACTCTAATTTAGTCTGTGTTGAGTATGGTTTAGAGTTGTGGGGTATGTTGGAAAGGTGTGTGGGGGGGGTTGGTTGCTCGGCCGGCGCGTCTCAGCTGGCAAACAGCCCGGCTGCCCACCACAGAGCTTATAAAAGAGGGCAGCTATCTGTTCCCGCGCCCGGCGCGCGCATTCTTCCGACGCACTCCTCATGGGGCGCGCTAACCTTACACGATAGTACCTACACATAAAAAAGAAAGATTCTTTCTGTATAATTGGATGTATGTACAAAACCAAGTGATTGGGACCAAGTGATAGTGACAGGGTAAGTTGTTTCAAATGTGACAGTGCTACCAACCGAGGACTGTGGATTGTGAATATGTGATTGTTCAGTGTTACCAGCGTTGCGTACTCCTAGATTAAGGATAAACCGGATTGCTAGTGTCGTGATTAGATGCGGATAAAATGCAGAAACGTGAATAACGTCGCGTGATCGCTACAGGATTGTGAAAAATGCGGAAGTGAAAAACTAGTGTTGCCAGATGTATTGAAAGTCTTGAAACACCCTATTTTGCAATTGAACGTGACGTTACTAGTTACATCATTTTAAGCTAATAGTCCTGGAAATACTGGCTGGTTAGAGTTTGAAAGACCATTACTTTGAACTCTGGAAATCGTGACTAAACTCCGATTATTCCAATCAAAGATATAAAGTTATAGCATTCGGGAGTCACTTTAATTTTATTTATGCAAAATATGAAAACAATACTTAAAAGTCCACATGATCTTCTCTTATAGAGAGATTTCTTATAATTTAAAAGCGAGTGATTACTTATATTTTCCTTCACAGTCTGTTTGTGCAAATTTATAAATCAAAGTAACTGTAGATATCAAAACCCAAAATATGGCGATAATTTACAATATCAAATAAATAACAAAAAATATTTCAAGTTTCTTTTTGTTACCAATAACTGCACAAATAATATTTTTCATCCCGTTTTCTCTTTCGGTTAATACCTATAACAATTAACAATTCAATTATATATCTCGATAATCTTACCATCGTATTAAACTTCTAATAAAAACACTTTTTACTAGCCAT
Source organism: Apotomis capreana (assembly GCA_947623375.1). Classification (NCBI taxonomy): domain Eukaryota; kingdom Metazoa; phylum Arthropoda; class Insecta; order Lepidoptera; family Tortricidae; genus Apotomis; species Apotomis capreana. The sequence continues at coordinate 20,862,011 of OX392506.1, forward strand.
AAAAAACGAATACTTTTTGTTTCCGATTCCTAAGTTAATATGATAAATAATACAGATGTGTTGATTCCGTACCGACTCTATAATATAAACATCTCGCAGACTTCATTTCCACGTACAATAAACAAATCCCTTTGATGAAAACACATATTCCTTCAATCATCATACCCGCTATAATAAAACATGATATAACAGTTATAAAATTAATGTATTTTGGAGCTAGACTAACCTTTCTCGTGCGTTCCAAATCTCTTTTAGCCCATCGGACCTGCCAAAGCAGATGGTTCGTTACGACACACTCAAGTACGATATTCTATTTCGATTATTGCCTTCGGCTGGTTATTTGTAGGTGACGAATCGCCTTACAAACAGAGTCGTGAGCCAGGAACCTGCGTATACTCGTTACATTATCTAGGAATTTTAAAAGCTCGCTTTATATTTATGTACTCCGCACCTGCTAGAAAAGCTCCGCTGATCGCCACTCGTTGATTTATGGACTCCTTCCTTTTCTATCGGCGGCGATTCACGAATTACTGAGGCTATTGTTGCTAGTTTGATTAGGTACCTGTGTTTAACTTAAATGCAAACGTTCTCTACTTGGCATGCGAGTCCAAGAAGTTATGATATGGTACTGCGTCTCATGTAAAACTTTACCAAAAAAATATCGTAAATTATTATTACATAAACGTATAAAAATATATTGTCTAGAAAAAAAGTTGAACTCTAGAACGATGTTAATACTTTTCATTCTAGACTTTTTCTTATAATCCACCTAATGAACCTAATTTTTTTTAAGCGGTCAAGTATGTTTGCGCCTATCTATGGCGTCCTATAATACAATATAAGGTGCAAACTTAACTTGAGTAGTAGTAGAACTAATTATTAAATTAAATTAAACACGAAAATATCGATCAAATAACCAGTACCCTTTGAATACCCTGCAGGAAATTGCGCAAGCAAGCGTATTTAAACTGTTTACCGCAGCACTGGTTAATCTAAAGTTTGACAAAGGCCTTAATTAGGTACTCGTAATGAACCTACCCCGAAAGGTTAACTCTGCAAACAGATCGCTGTTAATAACCGCAAATAGAAAATCACTGTCGGTGAACGGAAAATCTGACATTTCCGATCATACTTATTCAATTTACCTAGGTGATATAATAAGGGTCCCAAAAGGACACAACAACGTGTCAATTCGGATATTTTCACGATGTGTGCATCCTTTTGCATGCTTTTTTTACATCGGAAATAATTTCACAGACTCTACTCTAAATCTCTAAAACAAACATATGATGCTCTTAGAAGATATCAAGGTTCTCGGAGATAAAAAATTGGTTAATAAACTCTTCATAACAACAGCACTTGGCCGGAAATTGTAGGAAATAGCGATCACAATAGAGTAATAATCATAGTTTCAGTGATACGAGGGACACTTATAACTTGGAATAGCCAATACTGGATTACGGTTTCTCGGTTCAAATCAGCAAAATGCCCTAACTGCATTAATTTTCGTCTAACTCAAACTAATCAACAAGTTGACAGTATTTAGTATGAAAACGGTAATCGTTAACCCCTCAGCTGTGGATAGCCCCTTCGGGCCTCGTAGCCAGTTCAAGCCTCATTTACGCCGTAATGAGTAAAAAGAAGTATCTATAAAAAACGCAAAAGAGAAAGATAAATATATATATCTGTAAAAAGAAAAGAAAAGAGGCGAGCCTCAATGCACGGCCCCGAGGCAGGGACTTTCGACAGCTGGAGGAGATAACGATTGCCATTAAAATCATAATTATCATAACACAAATCAAGCAATCCCTACAATAGGTGCTTTGTATTCAATTTTGGCCGGCCTGGCGCCCGATTCAATGCGAAAATACAGTCTTTGAAATCTGGGCGCGCATACGCATCTATTAATGGGCGATAAACCATAGTTACTGCCGCTTGTCTTGCGTGTGATTCAATCACCAGGAAATGCGTGTAACCACATTATTCCCGCTTAATTACAATCCGCCTTAATTATAAACGGTGGGTGCGATGCATCTTATTTTATAAACGCGATCATAAATTACTGTTAAATCGGTGTATATTGAAGCCAAGTTTCTGTGTACGTTACGCTATAAAATGTCCTCTATGTAATACATTTTATTTCAGCCGCCGAAATAAACGTTAGTAGCATTGGCATTCAGCTGTTTTCCTGTAATTTTCTATTTCGATTCTCTAAATTTATTCGGAGTGCCATGAAGACAAGGCTGACAGATTTTCAGCGGTTACCCGGGCAGCTGGCTCGTAAATTGCTTCAGAAACTCGTCGCAAAGAAAGAATGGACACTTTTATCTTGCATACTGATCTAGTTTTATCTCTGACGGCTTCAATTCGACCCTAAACCAACTATGGTTAATTACAATTTATCTTAATTGCCGCAGCGAAGGTGTTAAGCGGTGCACTTAAGTTAAAACCCATTGCAAAATATTTTATGCCAATCAGTATGGATCTCTACTGAATACAATGTTTAGTTTAGAAACACACCCCTAATATTTCCGAATTGACTAAACAAAGCTTCATCATATACCTACGTAGCTTGGGAAAACTCATAAAGCACTTCACAGGTAAAGTGGTACACTACCAACAGACATTAACTATTGTTAACTTGCCTTCTGTCATATTTGCGAGGATATGGAAAACAACAAAATAACTATTAAAATCTGCAAAAATATTCTTAAAATTAAAGTAAGTACCTCTCTTTTTTTGAGCCAGAATTGTTTGCTCTATGCTACGGTAGCATAGTTGAAATATCGACTTTTGTTTATTCTTGTCAAAGGCATAAACCTAAGTATGATAGACCTGATAATTAAGGCATTTTAAGCAGATGTTTTTCAAAACAGTTTAAAACTTACAGATAAGAAGATAAGAAAATATTCGATAAATACGTTATCTTTATGACACATTTTTTAAATACAGAAACCTATGATCTTCCTTTTCAATCGGACATTTTCGCCAATATTTTTTTAAGTCTTTAACATAAACCAGATCCTTATTTGAGCGTTTAACCGTCTTAATATTGGCCGATTCATAAAGCGACTTCTACAAGACAATCGAAAATTTCGCCGGAATTCATCCGGAGTTCGTCAATATTGGTGACAGAGTAACAACACAGTCAAAACGCTCAAAAAATCACCTACCGCTCCTTTTGTATTTTCATTATTTTGTCTGTTTATGAGCAGTAGTCGTTATGTAGATAGTAAATCTAGATTCCAGTAGGAGTGAAACCACCAAAACCTAGCTCAAACAACGTCATAAAACTCCAAAAGCTATAAAAACCAACTGTTTACCATAAAGTACCATAACACTGGTCAACAGCAAAAACTTTACCACCTACATTATCATACGTAATCATATCCTTGTTCCTGACCTCAGAGTCAGCCTGACATCAGAGTAACCTGAAGGGCTACTCTGATGCTCGAAATTCGAAAATCCTCTCTCGTCATTTCTCTCGCTCTCAAGTTAAACTATATCTGAATGAACGGGACAGCGACAAGAATTTCAAACTTCACGATAAACCCTCTGAGCTTTTATCGAGTGACGTCGGTGGCACGTCAACAGACTACTCGTCTGTTCCTGGAGCGAAGTTCAGAGACATGTGGAATCCGATTGCGTTCTGGCCTTGGCCGCTCCAAACTTAGCCGGCCGTGACAAACGAGCATTCGGTGTCCTCGTGGTCACATACATATTTTCTGTTTCTCTTAGGATCTATAGAAACGTGTTGGCTCAACGGAAACCTAATCATAATCACTTTTATTCACGAAATATATGATGCGTTTATGCTATATACTTATATAATTTTGAGACTTCATCATTCTACCCTTGACATGGCATGTGAAGATATGGTGCACTTGTTGCGTATTGACGTTATCATTTGAATTGCCTGCTAATTCAAAATGCAATGAATACTTGATTAGGATTTAAAAGGAAATTATATTATTTTATGCCGTAAATGGCACCTCTAGGTAAAAAAAAACTGTCCGAGAGATGTCGCTGTCACCTCCTGTATAATAACTTTTATTTCTTGCAATCTTAGCGACTGCGTCATAACTTGATTTTACAATTTTAATTTTAATATAGGTACTCTACAATACATCCACTTACACGTTCGCGCGTTATAGTAAAAAAATATATTTTAATATAATATTATATCGATTCAGTTTTAATGTACATGTACAATACCACAGGTCTTACTATTTTAAAATTTTTGACACAAAGCTAAATTATGAAAGAAAAAACGTTTTTATAAATATTGACGCAGAGGGCGCTCCAGTAGCGTAGAATTAAGTATGGAATCAAAGATTTGGTGGGTTATCTATCATAATCCCGAATTTTTGTTTCCCCGCTGTAACGTTTCGCCGAATTTTCATTTGCCCGAAAGCTATTTATTCCAAAACTATTAATATTTCATAATAATTATAAAACAAACCTAACCTAACCTAATGGGTTCTTTAAAAAGATGTTTATAAAATCCTGAAAATATTATGGGTTTCAGGAAAAATTGCTTTCGGGCAAATAAAAATTCGGCGAAACGATACAGCGGAGAAACAAAAATTCTAGATTATGATAGGTTACCGATTTGGTTTGATTGACGTAACGATGTTATAGCTCAATTGGTAGAGCACTACGCCGTTACCACGTAGGGTCGCAGGTTCGAGTCCTGCTTACATTGCAGTGGATCACATACATTTTTCTTTCATAATTTACCTTTGTGTCAATATTAATAAAAAAAAATTGCATATCGTGTCTCTTTACTTTAGCTTAACCTTAACCTTTAATTCTAATTAGATTTGAAGAGAAATAAGTTTACTTAAGAGAACACAAAAAGCAACAGATGATAAAAATTACAGATATATAATTAAATACAAAAGTTTAATAAATATACCTAAAGTAGCAATAAAGAAAAGAAAACTTTGACTGATGTTTTGTACAAAGTGTTCTCGTTTCCATTGCGTTACTATTGTTATACACATCAAAGCGACAAAATCTGTACACTGAAGACAAGTAGGTAATTAAGGAAAAATACGCTTAACTAATGCCAAATAAACTTCGAGAGAGTACTATTTACGTAAAATGTGTGAACATGTTAATAGTTATTATTTCGTTACATCGGTCTTTTCATGTTTACTAACAATTTTAATTAGCGGCAAATCCCCCAACAGCGTATTCAATGTTCAATAAATAAATTCTGAATTCGGCGCAAGTAGAGCGCTCCTTCAACGTAAGACTCAACCAACTCAACAACAATATGATGTTCAAATCACACTTGAATGCCATAGTTCTGTCCTGCTAGTGATAAGTGCAGCATCTGCATTTACTGCAGTTAAAAAGTTAAATGCTTATTTATTTCATCGTTACACCATAGTTACTGTGTTTATCACTAACATGCCAGAGTTCCGAACACCTCAAAAGTATAATTATATTGTAGGGCTAATCATGACATATATATACTCAGAGTTGCGTCCTAATTTGTATTTCCGGATTTTATAACATCGGAACGTTAAACACGCACATTGACCAATATTACGTTTGAAGCATTACTAGTAGTAGTATATGTTCGTAAAATATTAAACCTAAACATAGATATAGTAAAAGAAAGGTAAAATAACAGGCTATATTTTGCAGACAAAATATTACCTACATAGGGTTGGCCATATCACAGATCATATAATACTAGGCCACATAAAACACTTAGTGAATTGGCAGTGATCGTTTTAACTCTTGAGAACTAGTAAGGATTCCGCTAAACACAGCAAATTCCATTCTAATCGGTAGGATAAACTATAGAAACTGTGAAGTACATCCAAATATTTACCCCTACGTACTTGGCCCATAACCTGCATATTTGGCGCTTAAGTTGTAAAATATTTTCAATTAAAGTTATTGTAACTTTGATTGAAAACTATGTAAAGAAAACTAACTATAACTGTAAATATTTATAAATCAGCGAACTGTTTAAAGTATACATTATAGAATGAATAGGTAGTTAAACTTCCTCTTGCTCGATTTAAAGAAAGTACCTAATAAAATAAAACAAATAAGTCATTATTGCTTTTGATTATCGTCTCGTGCAATTTAAAAAATAAACAGTTTTTTGTCTGTTCTTATGTTATGGTATAAAAAACTCTAAAATTTAATTAAAAAGTTATGCGAATTTAAAAACAGACTTTAAGTTAACAGTGTCAATTCACACTAACAAAACATAATCAAAGAAAATTTAATAAACGCTGCGTCTTGGATGTTCATATGTATATTTGTCTATTTAATCTACGTAATCTAGTGTCCATATAAAAAACATTGTTTAGTAATAGAGTACTACCTACTTCCCGTTGACCTAGGTCATGGCATGGTTATTCTAGAATCATAAAATATAGCAAAAAAACAACATCTTGTAGCAGAAATCCGCAAATTTGTAGTTACAGACAATAAATATATATTTTTGTGATTACATACATATTTGCAAATGGTAAATAACTAACCGCGACCTATATGGATGTAGGTAAGGGGACAACAGTTTTGCAACGGCAAAGTTAAGTTTTTTCCTCAGTACAATATTCATATTCTGTACCTTCGTAATTTGTACGGAACACCCTGTGCGCGAATCCGACGAGCACTTGACCGGTTTTTTTTCTAAACTCCTGTCTTAGATATTTCGTGGCCTCAAATATCACGTTTTTCTTTGACAGCTGAGCCTTCATAGATACGCTAGAAAATATTTCGAGTCATACATCAATGTCGTCGGAGCGTTTGTCTTTGCCAACAATAAGCGTCCAATGTCGATCTGTATGTCGCGGCCTAATTACATCAAAAATAGCCTAACTATGTTTTATAACTCTTCAAATCAAGGCGATTAGATTAATTATCCCATATCGAGTAGGTAGCTACTAGTATCTTTATTACACATCTCAACACGAAAGAGATACAAAACACAGAAAAAAATCTTAAAATTACAATAAACCAAGTCAAGCTTAGTTTGGGACTAGATTTCATTCGTGTATCCCGTAATACCTTACTTATTAACTTATTTATTGCATTATGATACTTTATTATCGACATGATATCAATTGAAATTCGTCGCATAGAAATTGGATGGATAATATTGATAACTTAACTTTAAACACTATGTACATCACTTCTATACTATTATAACATTCTAGATTTGTACTGAAAATCTGTTTTCTATGGTCATCATTTCAGTAAAAATCTTAATACCGTGATGTAGGATCGTCTTTTGTTTTGTATGGGTGCGCGGCTCCATGCCAGTCTGGCGCCATCTGTTGGCCATAACTTTCTTTGTCCTCTCATCACGTCGAAACGGCTGGACAAATTTTAACCATTTTTGGTACAGGGACAGCTGGACATCCAAAGATTGTTATAGGATACTTTTTACCCATATACGGTAAAGAAAAAAACGGCCAAGTGCGAGTCGGACTCGCGCACCGGACAGTCGGACACCGAATAGGGTCCCGTGTTTCACCCTTTGGGTACGGAACTCTAAAAACCGGCCAAGTGCGAATCGGACTCGCGCACCGAGGGTTCCGTACAAACACTTTCCATCCCTAAGTGGTTAAGTTAAGTTTGCACCTGGTATGTATAGCGCCCCATATAAATTAGGTATTAAAAAAAACCTACTTACTAGATCTCGTTCAAAACAATTTTCGTTGGTAGTTTTTATAGTAATGTACATCATGTTTTTTTTTAGATTTTTCATTTTCTTATTTTAGAAGTTAGAGGGGGGGGGACCAACTTTTTTCCACTTTGGAAGCGTCTGTCACGCAAACTATTCGGTTTAGAAAAAAAATATTTTAGAAACCTCGATATCATTTTTGAAGACCTATCCATAGATACCCCACACGTATGTGTTTGATGAAAAAAAAAATTGAGTTTCAGTTCTAAGTATGGGGAGCCCCCAATATTTATTTTTTTTCTTTTTTTTTTTGCATCAAAATCTTAATGCAGTTCACAGAATACATCTACCTACCAAGTTTCAACACTATAAGCTCTTATAGTTTCGGAAAAAAATGGCTGTGACATACGGACGGACAGACGGACAGACAGACATGACGAATCTATAAGGGTTCCGTTTTTTGCCATTTGGCTACGGAACTCTAAAAATACACGGACGAAGTTACGGGCACCAAGTAGGTAATATTATTTGGTAAAGCAAACTAGAACCTCCAAAATATGAAGTCCGCCATTTGTATTTTTTTATTTTGCAATAAAATCCTATTTTGCAATAAATATGCGATCAAAAACTTAAATTGAAAAATTCTACGTCTAAATTTTATCTACGTGAGAATGTTAATTAATGACAACTATTAAGCTATTTTATAGCTAGGAGAATAGTGGTGTAAACTGAAAAGCTTTATAATAGTCGTAAACACAAGCCACATATTGGTAAAGCAAGGACCGGGGAGCTCGAGCCGGGTAGCGCCCGCTATAAAAAGATCATCACAGGACGGTCGCCGTGCCGCGCGACAGGCAACCCTGGAAAGCGAGGCGACTCTGCCATCGAGTACTGTTGCCAAAATAATTAAAGAAATCTCCGACGATGTCCCTCCGCCGCGCCCGCGCCGCGCTAAAATCGTCGCTCCCGCCCGGGAGTCACTACACGGGGCGCGGCGGGAAAACACCTCCCGCGCCACTCTTATTTCTTCTTTCCTTCCCGACACTGTCGAAAAATATTTCAGTAAGTCGAAAATACACACCTTTAAAACGCATTCCTACAAACGGGATAGTCGGAAAGTGTTCATTAAGTGCCGCAAAAGTAAATAATGGAAGTTTGTGACTTTATTAATAGTGAAAAGTGAATTACATAACGCAAAGAATTTATGTTCACGTTTCTGCATTTTAAAAATACCGCATTTTGTAGGCGCCTATGAACGAAAATAGCCTTCCGTCACGTGGTACAGAATCGGCCTATAACATCGCTCCACATTTATCCGTAGAACTAAATCGTTTCCATTATGTCAAAGACATGTTATTGTAACGAGATCAATTATTTTTCCATTTAAATTATTTTCACGGTCAGTTTCATTTTAAATTACTTATCAAATAACTATACAAAATAAAAAGATTTGATTTGATTTAATAGTTCCTAACCTGCGTAATAGGTGGCGCCCCGTCTTCTCACTTTTACAACGTCACGTTAGACGTCAGTTTAAGAAAAAATGACGGCTGCATTGGATACGTGTTCTAGTGGTTTATGATATTTACGAGAAAAGTATTAGTTTAGTACGAATACATTAGATTCTACTTTATAAAATAATAGTCACGCACTTTCCTATATTAAGTGAAACATTTTCAGTGATAGTCATTTCTCATGAATAAGAAAAGTTCTTGGTGAGTGGAGCAAACAGTAAAACGGTGCCTGCGATGCAGAAAATTGCTACTTACATTTTCGGCTTCTTGTCCTAGTTTCCCATGGTGTTCATGGCTAGGATGTGAATATTAATTATAACTTCTGGCTGACAACATCGTACGGTGAATGTGTAGTGTCTCGATTTTGTGATTCTGTACTCGGTCTGTACGTTACGTTTTTTTTTATAATTACGCGTAAACACACAAATCCGGAATTAAGCATGTAAATTAATAGTCAACAACAGGCCGGCTGTGTAACTCTGATAAAAATCCCCATGTTAAAGTGAACATAACCTCAATAGTGCAGTAGTGATAATGATGACTAGTCAATTCTAACCTTAATTATTTTTCTTTGCAGAACTGTCGGCAACGTAGATTTTCACCATGGAGGACGCTCACGCAAAATCCGTGGAAGAAGTCTTAGGATATTTTGGAACAGACCCAGACAAGGGTCTTAGCCCCGATCAAATCAAAAGGAACCAGGAGAAATATGGCCCGAATGGTAAGTAGCTCAATGTCTCTTTGCCTTTGTTTAACCTTTTGGATGCCTCAGCAAAAAATAAAGTTCTCTGTAATCAACAGTAATAGAAAAACACTACAATGTTTTTTATCATTGAAATGTTGTCGTCACTAGATGGTGGTGTCATTGCACAATTTTCCAATGTCTTGATTTGACCACTGGGGCATCCAAAAGGTTAAGTTGTATTCAACCAGTCAGAGCTAGGTAGACTATCTCAGCATTAACAGTAGATGTCATTTGGTAATGTGTATAAACATATTATGCTTACATGAATAATAGTACCTAAAAAGGTAATTAAGTAATTATGAAATTGGTTATGGATCAGAAATGATTAATCTTAAAAAGGATATATATATAATAAAGGATATATATATATAATATATATCCTCCTGACCGTTTTCGGCCACGGCGGCTGCTTCAACTCCTCCGTTGCTTTTGTGTGCTCTCATGTGTCTAACTTAGCCGATCTTGTTATTAAAGCCCCAGCGTTGAGCACAGCGGGCACGAGAGAACACCATTATTGTAATTATAGCTGATCACTGCTGGTGGTCGGGCTTTCAGCTCATCCCTCTTGTCGTAGAGTTCAGTACGTTGACGGGATTAAAAAACACTGGTGTGTCTCTTGACCAAAATTTCCATTCAGGGCGGTTGGCGGCCTAAAAGGATAATTCTTAAACTAAAGATAACGCTTAAATTAATTTTTATTGTCACTCAATTATCAATTGCTATGAGATAGAGGTCATAACTGAACACAACTCAAGCGTCAATCTGCTGAGTGACAACTATAATTTAGCATTATTGTCTAAACATTGAACTATGGTAATAAATCCATTACTGAGACCTTATTTCGAGCCCTAGGGGTTAATTTGGTATTAAGCAAAAGATTCTTTGTAGCCTGTTTTTTTGCCTTGGAATATGAGAAGACATTTGTTGTAACAATTACAATAGGTACATATTTTAAAACCTGTAATTTGCAAATTAATAAATAGCACCTTGGGTTCCAAATACAAATAGCGTCACCTTACTGCGTGTTATTTTATTAATTTGATTCCATTATTATGTTAAGTTTGTGATGACGATCCTTATTGGGAGATACTAGATTCATTTATTTATATTTTATTTACCTGTTGACTTTCCCTTTTATTTTAAACTTATTTTGACATTGTAAACATTTTCTCGTATTATTAATCTTGCCTTATTTTTGACGATCATGATATTAATTCGTATAATTTTGACATTAAGCAAATTTGTAATGTAATTTTTATCATGAAATAAATAATCTAATCTAATCTAATCTAATCTTACTTAAAGTAGTATATGCATAAACAAAATGAGAATTTAAATAGATTAACATCATCAGACTTGTGAGTCATCAATGCTCAATAATTGTACTAGTATTTATAGTGGTATGAATACGTAAATCTCAAACATAGCCTTTTCAGATGTTAGTCTAAACATTTTTAAGTTTTTAAGTAAATGAAAAATGACATTATTCATCTAACAATATACTTAACTCGGAAATAACCATATGCATAGTAATAATTAGTTCGAAATCTCATGTATATTAACTTGGCATCCCATTTCTATATCTATCATTCAGTGTTACTTGATGCCTTGCCAACTAAGACCTGGATGTGAATCAACCTCCGTTGACTACCATTTCAAAAATAAAAATAATTCTATGATGACCCTGGGTGCGGGAAAATTACTTGTCAGGCTAATTAAAGTGCACCTATAGTGGTTATTGACCTGCAAATAATCAATGGATTTGTGTTATCAACATATCAGATCTTGTTTACCAATTAAATAGTCTGGTTATGATAACGTGAAGACAGATAAAAGTCCCGAAAAAAAGATTGATGTTGAAGCTACATATAGTAATATAATAAATAACTTTACTTTTATTGTTAAGTATTTTAAATAAACAAATATAACAAACACAATTTGTTTGTTCACGTTAAACCACAAGGCAGAATTAAAACCAGCGGTGTGCGAGTTAGACTTGCGCACAAAGGGTTCTGTAGGTACAATCATATAACAGAAATTTTTATTTTTTATTTTTGTTGTTATAGTAATACACATTATGCGAAAAATTTAATTCCAGTTGAACCTATTACATTTGGAAAGTACAGAACCCTAAATTTTTTTTCAATTAATGTTCTTGTTTCGCAGCAGGCATTATCCTAACAGACTATTTATATTTCCGTAATAAAAATTCCATCCGTTTTATAATTAGATTAGGCAACTCTAGTGGATATGCCCAATTGTAATTTTTCCAAAGCCCCTATTGCCCCGTGGCCTCCTTTACAAGATACTTTACGTGTTTAAGCTATAAAAGGACATACAAAATATCTCCATAATAGACCAGGTATTATTTAATTGAGCCCATAAAAACGTAACTATCATAATAATCACATTAATTGGTAGAAAACAATTGAGGGGCTAAGGGGAAGAAGTGCCTAAGTCACATTTGCAAAATTTTACAGTACAGAAAATTGAAGTTGTGAAATACTTTATAGTATATCTAGATTAAGTAAAAATATAGCTTGAAAATCGGGACAGTTAATTTTGCCTACTACTACTGAACCGGGAAATTTTTCGCAGGCAATATTTATAGCCGTTTTTAACCCCCTAACGAAAAAAGAGGGTGTTATAAGTTTAACATGTGTATCTGTGTGTCTGTCAGTTGCATCATAACTCCCAAACGGATGGGCCAATTTACCTGATATTCAGCTTTAATTGGAACAAGTGAATAGATCTGAGCTAATATTGAAGCTAAGAATTCCAAATTTTGTAGTTATGTTCAGTTTTAGTAGCATTTTCTATATCACTCATTGAATTAGGGTCTCATGATGACTAGCTACTTGTGATGGGACGGGGGAACTTTTTAATTTAGGTTATAGATAGTCATTTGATGAACTAAGACCCGTTGTGACAATAGACAAAGAATAATAATACTTAGTCACTTTTCCCCTTAACCCTTCAATTAGTATCGTTATTCAATCATGTCTGAGAACATTTTTTGTCGGTGAAACCATTAGTGTAGATCGTTCGCGGCGGGCACTGAAAAGTCCATTGTCTCTTCGCCTAGCTGTGCTAATTGTTTGACGGACAGTTGTTTTCTGCTGCCCAATTGATACCTTTAGACATGTATTTAACTTTTTTTTACATACGTAACATGATCGGACTCATTTAAGATCTGATTTAAAGTATAAAGGAAGGAATCTGGAATCACAAACAAAAGTTTAAACAGAACAAGCGTGGGGAACGCTACAAAATGACAGTAAAATCATACTTCTTCTAATAATAATCCTGATTTATATTTTATGTTTTCATAATTCTACGTTTCGATAGACAAACAATAATAAGGGTGGGTGTGGGTATACTTATTTGATGACCCAATTTTAGTTCAAAAGTGGACTGCAGAATTGCATGGCCCATTTATGAATTTATTCATTCATTCATTCATTCAGCTCATTGTACCTAGGTATACAAATAATCACAAAGTGTTAAGCCTATGTCATAAATCCAAGTTAATTCGCAGTCGTCGCGGACTCATTCCACTTAATTGTCTACGCCCGCACGTGCACAAACGTATCTTGTTGTTAATTACAACATTTAAATTATTTGCATAAGATAAAAACTCTGAACTTTGGGACGCTACCTGCGCCTTTACTTCTAGCAACTGCGCCACGTGTGACTAATATTACCTGTCTCCTTCCGTAGCGTGCAGTGTGAGAGAGATGTATGAGTGAAGATGTCACACGATAAGCGAAGTCGCGGCAGCTTATTATTAGCCTCGTATCTACCCTAGCAAATGTTTAGTGGTAAAACTACCAGTCGCTATGTTCATTTCATAGTACCCTATTCCCTCAGACTTACCTATAGGCTTTTGAAAAAGTATGCGAAATTCTTCCCGGCATCCTGACACAAGTTTAACGTCACTGCTAACCAGCATAATTATTCGGATATTGATGCATAGGCGGCCTACATTATAATAAATCTATAATTTATCTCAATATACCAAGGTCGATGCGGTGGATAGGTGATAGACGCCAGCTTTGAACCAATAGAGATGCAAACTCGGACGTCAGTGTTTATAAATAGTTTGCAGAGTGGTTGATCAGGGCGCAGAGTCGCCAGTGCGTGCATGGGGCATCGAGGCACGAAGCGCCCTCAGGTGTAACCCTCCGACCCTCGCCAGCTAACCTATTAATAAAAAGGGGGACATTTATTACCAGACGAGGATAAAATTCTAGAACATTCCAAGAGAAAAAATGAAGTTCTAAACGAAAAAATGCACCGATAGCCTTTAGTTATTCTCAAAGAGATTGTTTATTTACCCGCGTCTGCCATCGTACAGCCAGAACTCGATTATTTTTCTTCAGACCATGCGGCATAAACTACACGTCACTCCGGTTGAAGTTCCGTCACAATACGGAAAATGTTAAACAAGAATAGATCTCGAGAAATTAAAACCGGTCAGCAAATCACGCGAAGTGCTGCGCATAAGTTGCTTTGATCGAATTTCACGGTATACATACCTCGTATTCGTATTATATGATGAAATGAGCCGTATGTGAATTAATTTTACCCCTACAAACAGTTCCAGTAGAATTGGTATTTCTATGTTCAGGTACCTACATAGCAGCAGCCATAATACGTATTTCATTATCGGGTATAAAAGCTATGGAAAATCAGCGCCGTTGTTTCGCGTTACTGTACGAACAGAATTGCTGAGTATGATTATTCAGCAAATTAATTAAATTCACAAAATAGGTCACCCCTATAAAATAGACATGGGATTAAACATATAACAACAAAGTGTAGTTAACAAATTTTGCGTGTCCCATAAAGCTGAGTGTACCACCTGTGGCGAGGCATCCATCCTTAATGTCTTTATTTAACGCTTTACTTAGCTGAAATATCTAAGGTCGAGCCTAAATTACGGTACAATGAACTCGAGTCACCCCCGTTCATCATTGAATCACTTAATCTTTATTTGATCATTTACATTGTCGCTACAATATTTTATCTTGTGCAAAACTTTAACGCTAAACCAAATAAACATGATATGTACGTGTTGCATAGCTTTATAGTTATACCAAGCGAGGCTCGCTTTAGGTCACGACATTCATTGTTCGAATCTATTAGGATTCATCGTAATAATAATAAATAACTGTAGTCCTGTAGTAAATACAACCGTGCGTATTAGTTATGTCAACTAAAGAAACAACCATTACGAGCAGACCTTATATGGAGTTCTAATCTCAAATAAAACATCCTATAACGTCATCCTAAACCGTGTAGATAATACTTGCTCGGCCTCGGCTCGAGTGCAGGCATACATAATGTATGTTTTTGAGCAGAGATAAATCTCCTTTGTTACACTTCAAACTTATATTATTCAGTGATATTCATCGGTTAGGTTTCGTCCAGCTCGCCACCTACATACGTCTTTACTTAACAGCCCTGACCTGAAACGTTATAATTTCACGGTTACGCGTTATAAATATTTATTGTCAGTAAACGATTTGTTGGTTTCAAATGGCGTCACTGAAACTTGGTAAATTTAACGAGGTAACGATAACTACTCTTGGAATTTGCATGATAATGTAGGATGGAAGATATGATTGTGAATAGATGAGGCTGGCGAGTTCCTAGGTTGGAGTATTACGAACGCAAGCGCAGGTTTATTTTGGACAGGCAACGTTCGCGTCTACGCGCCGACCATCTGACGCGCGGGCTCGCTATATGCGATATTCTATTTATTTTACAATACTCTGATATGATGTTCTTTATTGACTACGCATCTTAAGTTTTATCTTTATACCTTTAATACCGGGTATTGTCGAAAAATGTTTACATCTCGGTTTTGGTAATTGACTCAGTCGATTGTGTTACGAATTGTATGCGCCTTTGAATTTGAAGTTTGTCGCCTGTAACAGTTACTGTTCGATCGCTCATTTAAATGAATTTTATAATTGAATTTCTCTTCTGTGTAGCTGTAGTTACTTTCACATTTTTTGCACCCGCGACGAATCCACGGAACATTGTTAAAACCCAGCGTGAGTCTGTGAAAGCTTTACCTTTCACATGCATCATACAAATACGCTATACTTGCGAATAGGCCAAAACATTCTGTTTACTAAGCTTTATCAGTATAGAGCAAAACACTGAGCAACAAGGTTAGATTGTTTTGTCTTCGCCCACCGTCAGTCTAGTAGCCAAGAGCTCAACGTATCGTATTTTGCTTTGCTTAATGTAATCACTTTATTATTTCAGTTATATCTTTTGTCCATGACTCATATCACATACGTTTGTTTTAAGTATCACATCTAAGACAGAGATTAGTAGACAGATCGCTGGCCCAATATTACAGGGTTCTATGTTACATTTTCAGGGTACTTAAAATTAGACTTAATGTCATTATGACAATATTCAAATTCGAACTCGTCAAAAGTCAAACATAGAACCCTGTAATATTGAGCCAGCGAGATCTAAGACAGAGATATACTTTAGAAAATTGTTGTCCCGACGTTCTCCAAATATAACAGTATTAGTATTTGCAAAATTATTGTACAGTCGAGTTCATTTACATCTACACACTTACGAGAACAAAAATATCTGAACACGACTTTATGGTCCTGACAATAGGGTCGTGTTCAGATATGTTTGTTCTCGTAAGTGTGTAGATGTAAATGAACTCGACTGTACTCGTAATGTTGGTGACGCGGTCAACGCGGCCGCGCCACGCACAAGCAACTTCAAACATGTTTTTACCGTTTATATTCATTCTAAATGCGTCGGACTTTCCTCTTCCCTCAGTTTACTGTCAACACAATTGCATTAAGAGCAATCCAATCATGTCTATCCGTTAGATTGACGGCTTTGCACCGGCCTGTTGCTCCGCAGCGGGCAATTGGAGCGAAGGTCGGCCCATACCACCTGTAGAATTCCATGCCGCTAAGTGGACTGCATGCTGCTATCAACCTATTGTGCATATAAAAAGCCAATCCACATTTTCTCTAATTTGGAATGGTGATGAGACAAAAGTGTTGCTGCTGGTCGGAATCTGTAGTGTCGGATGTGGGATATAACTAAAATTTCCATCCCGTATAGAGTTGCCAGCTGTCAGGACATGTTTTGGCTTTTACGGACGTGTCCGGTCAAATATTGTCTCGTCCGGCCGTCCGGCTTTGTTGGATTTTTTGTCTAGCTGCCGCGACTGTCCTGGAAACTTATATGTGAGGCTTTAATACTCAAATGTCCGGCCAAATTAAGCGCGGATTTTGTGTTTTTGGACCTAGCCCTAATCCGAAATCGTAGTTACTACCAGTTTTATAAACAAAGACTAACATCGCTAACAGGGTAGCTTGTTATTCTGTACGCTTACCTGCAAATTTATCAGATCTCGCAACAAACATCTATTACCGCGGAATTTTACCCTAATAACCATTAAATCTGTGTCAGAACAAACAAACAAAAGTTAACAACCTTAGTTTAGCATTTCCTATCTGCACGAAAACCGCACGTGTATATACGGATGGATTATGACGTCCTTTTACAGTGTGTAGTTAAATTGCGCTATTGTCTATAGTCTCGTTAGAACAGATCAGCAGCCGAAGCACGTGCCGGCGCCCGCAGGCCTTTTGGAAGCGGAGCGACGACTACGATGTTATTGTAGCATCGCGCACTTTATCGGTCGTTCGCGAATGTCTAGATACTAGCTGTGCCTTATCGACGCGTTGACTAATTGCTTACATTAGTCTCGACAAGGAGTCGGCCGCAGCAGGCGGCTCGGCTGCCGCTCGGACGCAAATAGAGACGCGCGATTGACTTAGAGCACATTGCCCGATTGAGCGGCGATAAAATCAACTCAGATTAACACATGTATGTCACAAAGAATCGCACAAGACCTTGCGATGATAACGAGATAGGAGCTTCTTTACTACGCAAATAAATTTATAATATAAGATTCTAAGCTAGATTTATGGGTCATCCACATGAAGCGTCCGAATTCATGTTAAATTCATTACGCTAGAGACTAAATTAGACTCGTAACATTGTGATGACGTTTACGTTACGTAACGAGGTCAGCGCACGGGTCACCGGCCTTAGACCTTACTCTCAATAATAACGTTAATCTCGTCTAAGTACAGCGACTGCTAGCTCAAGAGAAACTAATCGCACTCGGGCTAAAATTTCAATGGAATGCCGTTCTCTAAATATATTTCAGTCGGCTGTTTAAGAGATGTCAGTCGCCGGGGCCTTATTAGCGGACCTGGCACGTGAGTTTTATTTATTCGCGAATCAGCAATACCTGCGTTGTTTAGCATCGCATTAGGAACCTGTTCGGGTTAGCTGATAGGAGCGGAGTGCGCGGAGCCGGTCGCGGCGGCGTTATCACCGCGGCGTGGAAGTATTGACGTCACTCATATACTATGCCGTGTCCATCAACCATCGATAGAGCTACCCGTGGCCGCTGCCACCACCTATACATACGCGGCCAAACGTATTTATGTACGATCGTAACTACCGAGATAGATCGCATGCCTGCTCTGACTGGTTTTTCGTCCGTTAAATTTACTCCTTTGATGTTTTATTCAAAGCTCTAATTATGTTTTTTCCCTCTTTTCAGAACTGCCCACAGAGGAAGGTAAGCACGAGAGGACCGACACAAACAAACCATTTGTTTATGCTTAACGATCGCATAGAACTTAATTCAGCGTGAATAGCGTAGGCACGCGATACGTACAACCGTAGTGCGCACATTGTTTACTGTGCCATAAGTGAGACGCACTAAGTTGTAATTCATACCTACTTTGCCGAGTTCGAGCGGAACTGTGTCAAGGGCGTCGACGACAAATTTTATTTACCTTAGAATCGTGAAACCTGATTAAGCACGTAGCAGCTCCGCGGGCCGAGTATTAACGAACCCGAGGGTTGCTGGGAAACATTTGCGAAAATACATCTTGTGGCTCCATAAAAACTGCTCTAAAAGTATAAATAAGCAGAGAAACAACTCGATTCATTTTATCGACACTAAAAATGTAATTGCAATGTTTGATGCTAAAATCGATGAGCGTTTCGTGTAAAAATGCTTATATTACAGCGAACATAATCGAAACCTTGTTACACGTCCGATATCTGTGTAATGAAGTTATGTCGGCGAATTTGTTTATGCGGCAATTTCCGTTGCCGAATGCTGAAAAAATGCTACAAATATGTGTGTCACTGAAATTGCGATGTATTTTTTCTCGCAGTATCTCAAATCTCGACCTCGTTCCCTTTTGTCGTTGGATTGGCAGCCCACTAGTGCCACTCGAAGCTCTTTTGTTAACTTGAAATATTGAGAAAAGTCCATAGTGCGATATATGTAGTATTATATAGTGCGAAATAGTGTTTCGCTTGTCTTTAAGGGTGCCTGTCCACTGAAGCGGAGCGGAAAAATGAACCAATCAGGCTGCGTTTTTGTGACGCTCAAAAAGAGTGTGAGATCTAAGGAATGTGGTTGGTCCATTTTACACAGCTCTGCTCCCCTACGCTTCAATGGACGGGCAGCCTAAGGGTCGTCCATTCAGCAGTCTTACTAATAAAGCCCAAATACACCGTATACCTAAGTGGGTCCTTCTTATTTTTTACCGATAATGGCTCCATACTAAATATGTGAAAGAGGTGCAAATGTCACAAAAAAAGAGTAGGAATATAAACGCAAATCCAAGTCCCTAGGAAGCTACGATGTTAAAAAATTAATATATTTTTTTACATTGAAAATAAATTGAGAGCAGTGTGTGTCTTGCAGCGTAATTAAGACGATTGGGAGGATTTCCTGTCGGTAAACAGAAAAAAGACCTTATTTTCTTGCCCTCCTAAAGAAATTGGCGGTTACTTATTTGTATACAATACGAGGAAATAGAGAACAAGTGAACACTAGCGTCTACAATAGTTAGTTTTACAACTATTACCTTTTTAATTGCCGCAGTTTTTTTAGGTCATCTGATGCAGAATGTCTTATTAAAACTTTTTGGAGATACCGCCATTTGCTTTAAGAGGGCAGTGTTGTATTCTTTAGTGTTCTTTAGTGTTGTATTTCTGAAATAAAAATGTCCTATATTTCAGGAAAAAGTATATGGCAGTTAGTCCTGGAACAGTTCGATGATCTTTTAGTCAAGATTTTGTTGTTAGCCGCTATTATTTCTTTCGTAAGTATTTGTCGAAAATAGTGATTCTATAGTTACTACCACAAAATTCCCAAAATGACTAACGAAATCTCTTATATTTTCAGGTATTAGCTTTATTTGAAGAACACGAAGATGCTTTCTCAGCCTTCGTTGAGCCTTTCGTTATTTTACTTATTCTTATTGCGAATGCTATAGTAGGAGTATGGCAGGAAAGAAATGCCGAATCCGCCATCGAAGCTTTAAAAGAATACGAGCCCGAGATGGGTAAAGTAGTCAGAGGAGACAAATCTGGCGTACAGAAGGTGCGTGCGAAAGAGATCGTCCCCGGCGACATCGTTGAGGTGTCCGTCGGTGACAAGATCCCCGCCGACATCCGCCTGATCAAGATCTATTCTACTACCATCCGTATCGATCAGTCCATCCTGACCGGTGAGTCTATCTCCGTTATCAAGCACACAGACGCCATTCCCGACCCTCGCGCCGTCAACCAGGACAAAAAGAACATTCTCTTCTCCGGTACCAACGTCGCCGCCGGCAAGGCCCGCGGTATTGTCATCGGCACCGGCCTGAACACTGCCATTGGTAAAATCAGAACTGAAATGTCCGAGACTGAAGAGATCAAGACCCCCCTGCAGCAAAAACTCGACGAGTTCGGTGAACAGCTGTCTAAGGTCATCTCCGTCATTTGCGTCGCCGTCTGGGCCATCAACATTGGACATTTCAACGACCCCGCCCACGGTGGCAGCTGGATCAAGGGTGCCGTCTACTACTTCAAGATCGCCGTCGCCCTGGCCGTCGCTGCTATCCCCGAGGGTCTGCCTGCCGTCATCACCACTTGTCTGGCTCTGGGTACCAGGCGTATGGCCAAGAAGAACGCCATCGTCAGGTCTCTGCCCTCCGTCGAAACCCTCGGTTGCACCTCCGTTATCTGCTCTGACAAGACCGGTACTCTGACCACCAACCAGATGTCCGTCTCCCGCATGTTCGTCTTCGAGAAGGTCGAGGGTGGCGACAGCAGTTTCTTGGAATTCGAAATCACCGGCTCCACCTACGAACCCATCGGCGATGTCTACCTGAAGGGCCAGAAGGTTAAGCCTTCCGAGTTCGACACCCTCCACGAACTGGGCACCATCTGCGTTATGTGCAACGACTCCGCTATTGACTTCAACGAGTTCAAGCAGGCCTTCGAGAAGGTCGGTGAGGCCACCGAGACCGCCCTGATTGTGCTCGCCGAGAAGATGAACCCCTTCAACGTGACCAAGACCGGCCTCGACCGTCGCTCATCCGCCATCGTCGTCCGCCAGGAGATCGAGACCAAGTGGAAGAAGGAATTCACCCTGGAGTTCTCTCGTGATAGGAAGTCTATGTCCTCCTACTGCACCCCCCTGAAGCCCTCTCGCCTCGGAACCGGCCCCAAGCTCTTCGTTAAGGGCGCCCCTGAGGGCGTGCTGGACCGCTGCACGCACGCTCGCGTCGGAACCGCCAAGGTGCCTCTGAACGCCACCCTGAAGAACCGCATCCTGGAACTGACCCGCCAATACGGTACCGGCCGCGACACGCTGCGTTGCCTGGCCCTGGCCACCTCCGACAACCCGATGAAGCCCGATGAGATGGACCTCGGCGACTCCACCAAGTTCTTCACGTATGAAGTCAACCTCACCTTCGTCGGTGTCGTGGGCATGTTGGACCCTCCCCGTAAGGAGGTCTTCGACTCCATCGTCCGCTGCCGCGCCGCTGGCATCCGTGTCATCGTCATCACTGGTGACAACAAGGCCACCGCTGAGGCTATCTGCAGGTAACTATCACATACACATCATGGATTTTGGATCGTTCATTTGTTTCTTAAAATTATACAAGTCATATAAACTACCATTAACATTACAGACGTATTGGCGTGTTCACTGAGGACGAGGACACCACTGGCAAGTCCTACTCTGGCCGCGAGTTCGACGACCTGCCCGTGTCCGAGCAGCGCGCCGCCTGCGCCCGCGCCCGCCTGTTCTCCCGCGTGGAGCCCGCCCACAAGTCCAAGATTGTTGAGTTCCTCCAGAGCATGAACGAGATCTCCGCTATGGTGAGTTCACACATATGCTACATACGGTTCAAAATATGAGACAAAATCTTAAATTCTGATTCAAATCAAATGTGACCAATGAGGAACTAAATATGTTGATCTGAAACCCGAATTTAATGTTGCTATTTGATACTGATAGATTTATCAGACAATAATAAAATGCTAGCAATAATTTTTACTTGTAGCAATCATTTATACTTGTATTCTTATCAAACTTCAGACGTACAAAGATTATTTTTCAATATTACACTGAAATCTCTTTAGTAGGTATCCTAGTCACACTCTTCGACAGATAGCAATATTTTCCTTTTTTGATCCCTTAATAATTCCGACCCTGTAGACTAAAGAGACTTACAATACCGTTTTTCCCTCATTACCAGACTGGTGATGGTGTGAACGACGCCCCCGCCCTGAAGAAGGCCGAAATTGGTATTGCCATGGGCTCCGGTACCGCCGTCGCTAAGTCCGCCGCCGAGATGGTGTTGGCTGACGACAACTTCTCATCCATCGTCGCAGCTGTTGAGGAAGGTAAGATCATCCTTTCACCAAACCTATAAGTACTTCAAACCTTAGTACTGAGCTAGTTCTATTTGTAGAAAACATTAACTTGAGTAAATTTTATTCAAGTCCGATCGGTGTAGAGTAGTGATAATTAATAAAAACGATTCCACAGATAAAATGACCTTTGTTTATTGTTGTATGAACCGACTAGTATCTCAGTGTTGCTAGCAAGACAAAACAACAATAATCTTTCGCTGTCTTTTTTACAAAACATGATACAAATGTTTACGCTTTTTTCTATTCTCGCGAGTACTTTATGCGCTTCTGACATTCCCACGAAATACCAGCGTCAAAACACCAAAAACTTTATTACACTTTTCCCAGAAGTTTACACGTCGGAATTCAGTTAAAAAAGCTGCCACATTTATGCACAATAAACTTAACCTCGTCGCAAATCGCCTTTGATGTGGGGACTACAACTACTAAAAACCCACAGGTCGCGCTATCTACAACAACATGAAGCAGTTCATCCGTTACCTGATCTCTTCCAACATCGGTGAAGTGGTGTCCATCTTCCTGACGGCCGCCCTGGGTCTGCCCGAGGCCCTGATCCCCGTGCAGCTGTTGTGGGTGAACCTGGTGACGGACGGGCTGCCCGCCACCGCGCTCGGCTTCAACCCGCCCGACCTCGACATCATGGACAAACCGCCCCGCAAGGCTGACGAAGGTCTCATCTCCGGATGGCTGTTCTTCAGGTGAGATTCCTTCCAAATCTTCCAAGATTATTTGATCTCATAAGATATGGTCTAATACATTTGAAATACAAAGTGATTCAAAGAATATATTGACGACGCGTTTGGCTCGGTTGGTAGACAGTGTAGACACCTGCCTACTGAGTCGGCGGTCCCGGGTTCGAATCCCGGCCGGGGCAAATATTTGTTCTTGGGTCATGGATGTTATCTATATATGTATTTATAGATTATGTATATCGTCGTCTAGTACCCATAGTACAAGCTTTGCTTAGTTTGGGACTAGGTCGATTTGTGTATGATTGTCCCTTAATATTTATTTATTTATTATTTATTTATATTTCTTTATCAACGCTCTTCAGAAAAGGGAAGTTTCTTATTTAAACTCTTTATTTTTTGTGGAAGCTAAGCGATTTGAAAATCCATTTATGAATTATTTTACAATGCCGGAAGGGCCGGAAGGTGGTCCTGGTAACTCTGTAAATAAAGCAATCGTACCGAGTTTGGTCTCTTTAAAATCATGAGTGATGGATGTTCAAAGGAAAGTACAGACTATTATAATTTATAAAAGCTTGTCACAAAAATGATTTTTTTGACAGAAACTTATTTACAGACCGGTTTGTCAAATACTCTATTATATCAGTCTCACAACGAACTTGCTGATACATTTAATATGTTTACACACGAACACTAGTAATGGAACAGTTCCTACCGTTGAACAGGTACATGGCTATCGGCACGTACGTGGGCGCCGCCACCGTCGGCGCGGCGTCGTGGTGGTTCATGTACTCCCCGTACGGGCCCGCGCTGTCCTACTGGCAGCTCACTCACCACTTGCAGTGCCTTGGCGGCGGAGACGAGTTCAAGGTATACATTATTTCTATTAAATACGGATTCATTTATCTACCTAACCAAAGCACTAACTGTCATTTCTATGAGATATCGATCAGAAGAGATGATTTTGACCAAAGAGTGGTTTGACTTTAATCTTGACTATTTTATGAGTCGACTTGCATCGATTTTTACCGACGCTTCATTTTTGAATATTTTGACAATTTTTTTTGTTTTCTTGGAAATTTCCTGCATGCGATATAAACATAAACAAAATTCAAGTCTATAACAAAGGTAAATATACTCCCACGTCTAAAAATAACTAATCATCGCATTTTTGTATCCCCAGGGCGTCGACTGCAAGATCTTCACTGACCCTCACCCTATGACCATGGCCCTGTCCGTGCTGGTCACCATCGAGATGTTGAACGCCATGAACTCCCTGTCTGAGAACCAGTCGCTGATCACCATGCCCCCGTGGTCCAACTTGTGGCTCGTCGGCTCCATGGCGCTCTCCTTCACTCTCCACTTCGTCATCCTCTACGTCGAGGTTCTCTCGGTGAGTCAACTCTGTTCATTTACAGGTTACATCATCAACAACAGAGATTTAAAGAAAAGGTTAGGAACTTAGGGTGGTAACGAAATTACATGAATCCAGTAATTAGAATAGAATACAAAATATTTATTACCACACTCATACATTTAACATTTTGTTATACACAATGATGTCAATGAGATAGAGCATGCCTCGTAAATTATTACACTAAACATAAGGACACTTACATTTGTCAAATTCATCAAAAATTAAGAATCAATATTAATTACTTCAATCGCGTGTAGGTTTTAGCTGATTTACAATTACTCTTTCGATCGCTTTGAATTATTTTACTTCACTTGTTATTACATCTTGCATTTTAAGCTATTACTGCTATTAGATTTAATATTGATATTGTCAACCATTTTCGACAGGTTAGTTTCTGCAATATTGACTAGTAAAGGTGCACTGGGCTTACGAGCGGCGAGATCAGCTTATGAGACGTCACCATTTAGTTTACTAACGGTTTTGTTTGGCGACGTGGCGTGTTCCAGGCCGTGTTCCAAGTGACGCCGCTGTCCATCGACGAGTGGCTCACCGTCATGAAGTTCTCGATACCCGTGGTGCTGCTGGACGAGGTCCTCAAGTTCATGGCGCGCAAGATCTCCGATGGTGAGAGCAAATGGCTCGACGGCTTGCAGTGGATTGTGCTCATGTGGGCCGTCTTCTTCGGGGTCATCATCTACGGCCCCCTATAGGAGCCCAGTGTGCCGTGTGCCCCGTGCCCTGTGCCCGTGCGCGTGCCCCGAGCGTGCCCCGTGCCCTGTGCCCGCACGAGTAACCAGCCGACCTGAGACGCGCGCCACCCACTGATACCACCGCTCATTATTTATTTATATTTAGAGACGCTTTTGTTTCGTTCCGCCCGGCACTAACCTATGCCGGGCGTTATAATCAGAATGATTAATCATTTAAAATAACTCGAACAAACGTTTGATTCATAGAAATTCAGTTTTTAAATATTATCGGATAATAGTTTTGTTTAGTGAGTTAGTATTATATGATGGTGGGTAGCGCGCGGCTCTCACTGTGGAACCCTCGGACACTTGAGCTCGGCTCACCACAGTACCATCTAACAGTTTGATTGCTAATCCCACGCACCGAGTGAGTGACCCCAGTGCACGCGTCCGGAGAGGATCGCGCGAGGAACATACGCGTAGTGCTCTGTCCGCGTAGCGCACACTACGCGAGAGCGAATGCATTTTGTACGTGCGAGACAATAACTAGTTTGGAGCTCATATACACGAGGTACCATTTTGCTTTCCTCCCGACCGAGTGAAGTGGCTGTGAACACCTTCATTGTAAATGTTAACACCAAATATTGGTTTACTGATTTAAAAAAATGAGTTAGTATTTTAGCATTTTGATAGTGAATGTGTATGATAATTTTTATACTGTGTAAGGAAGCTCCTTTTTGAAAATTTCTCAACTCGCACACGGCTCAGTACCTGTCCTTGTGGACTGCAGACATTAAACCTTACTATAATATAGTAATGTGCATTGTTAGTCTAGTATAATTTATTGTAAGTGTAGGGTTAGGGTCGGTAACACTACGTGCTCAGGGGAAGTATATCGTGCAAGGAATTCTCTCTGTCCTTTCACCTGTGCTCGCTTTTAACATTCATTAATGCATTTCTTTATTCTTACTTCTATACTGTCTGTATTCCAAAAAGCATTTTGTTGATGACAATGTAACCCTATGATAATTGGATGTTTTGCTGTGTTTAACCAACCCAAGCTGACGTTAATTCATGTCATAATTTGTGATAACTTTTTGATTTTCGAAATACAAAACGACACGAGAGTGACTCGCGACTTCATGCCACGTTTTAAATATTTAAAAGTAATTATAAAGTGTTAACGTATTTTGAAAGGCCATAACATTAGTCGGGAATGTATCGTAAATCGGCCCTTACATTAAATAGGCTCTGTTTTTTTGTGAATCTCCTTTGTAGCGAAGGCTGTTTATTCTGGGCTGTTTATCCTAATACTGTATTTGACTGTAGTCAAAATAAAACGTAATATTGAAACCACGAAACCCTAACTGAACCAAATAAACTACCACTTGCTTTTAGACATTATATTATTTTTAATTGGACAAAAACTAAAAAAAAAGTGTTATCTACTGATTTTTATGACGTCACAAGCCAGTATCTTCATAGAAACTTAATACTAACAGATCGTTTTGACATTTCATATAGAGCAGCTTATTTGAGCTGTCATCAAATAAATATCGTAGGTATTGTGACAGTTTTACACTTACGATTATTTTTAATCTTTTTTTTATTCATTGTTTATCGGAATAAATTCAAACATTTATTTAAAAATTTAAAATGTTCTTTAGATAGACTACCATTACCACCACAATTAAAATTACCAACACCGGTTATTACAAAAATCTGAAATAAACAAGAGAATGTTGCCTACTATTCGCCTAGACACCAAAATTCTCAAAGCGGTACTTCCTATCAAAGATCTGCATTCAATCTGTGTTTTTCAAAGAACCGAGAAATAAAAATTGACACAATTAGGATGTTATTTACCCATTATAAACATTCTTCACTACAGGAGGTAGTCACAAAAGCAAACCAAAACACATTTAATGTAAGGTCCAAATTACTACTGAATTCCGTCTAAGCCTTTAAAACTTATATATCTATGACGGAGTTATTGCAAGTTAATGTGAATGAGACTTTAGCAATATAGTCGATGTATGTACGAACGTTTGATGCTTAGATAGTAAATTTGGTACTATAATTATACGTTTATACAATGAATCTAATTTAAGTTTCTTTTTATAACTAATTCGATTTGTAGCGAGACATAATACTTATTCTAAGTCCAAAAAATCTAAATTTATGTTGTGGTACAAGGTCCGTACGTACATAAGTATACATTATTACATACTAGATCTAATCTTGCATGTGTACATTGCATGGTATGAATACGAATTAAACGAGTGCAGTTTGGTGTGAAGTTAACTATGTAATTTACTGTTATTGAATTCCAACACTACATTTATGAGTTTATGAGGTAAGAGACCAACAACCAACTTTAAATTTGATAGACATACTGTACACTGCGCAACGATTGCAGGCATGCCCCCATGTGCCCCATCCTTCTTTACTGTTACACAATAATAACTTATTTAAAATGTACAGTCGTTTATACATATTTTACATTGATTAAAAATTGTCGAGAATTAAACTTTGAATTATTTACCTTTAGAATGCACCCTCCTGTACGCCCCCCGGCACTACGATCCCTTGTTGAGTTATTCTGTCGCCCTGTTCTCGTTCGATCCCTTGTACCGTTACTTTGTTGCCCCCTTTTTAGTTCTCCGACACCTGGACAGCTGAGAATACGTACCCCATAACATCACTACAAATAACTTGTGTTGTGTTATCCGTCTAACCCGTGTTTTACTAAAAGTTTTGCAAAGCTTGTGGAAATTGCTTATTGGCTCAAAAAATTATTGAAAACCCAATTGGATACATTTATTATTAATAAGAACATTCGAGATGATTCATGGGAACGGTTGAATCATTTAAGCTACCGCTAAAGTTACACATATGCCTACAATTATAACATTTGTGTAGCTAAAACTCCATGCGAATGATATCACAGTTCCTATTATTGTTTTAAATTGTTAATTCATCCAAATTCTAAAGATTCCATTATGTTTATTCGATCTATCAAAATATATACGCCCATGGCCCACGGAGTGCGATGCACTTTGAGTACACATTGTTCGTGTCTGGCGCCTTGAGGGTCGTTGCAAAACTTTTACTCGCCCGCTCGTGGACAGCGGGCGAGAAGATGTTGTCCCGTCCTGTCTGCACCCGCATGCACTAACGACGTGTTGTCTGCCCCCAGCCCAGCCACAGCGGAAGGTGTTGTAAGCGCCCAGTCGCCGCCGCAGCGCCACTGCACGCACAAATTCCATGAACACTCATTGTTTGTTGTGATCCCGCAGTGAAACTACACATTTAAAGTTAAATTCGACACGGTTGTGATCTCTGCATAAAATCTTAAGTCAAGTAAGTCGGACGGCTTCGACGTCCGACCGCACACTAACGAGAATAACGTTGTTTTCCAGCGAACGAGCAAGTCATTGACAAGTGGTAAACGCCACCGATTCATAGTTCCTCAACCGCTTCTCTCTGCCACTTCTCCCGCTCTCGTCTCCCGTTATAATGACCGATTGGCTTCTAGACGTGTTTGGGTGGTTGTGCATAGCATGGCCGCTCGGCTCGACCAGTAGGTTTGAGTAGGTTCGATAGGCGAGGGGACGGGCGGCGGCGGCGGCCAGCGGCGCGGGCGGCTTCGGCCAGTGCGATCTACTTCATCAGAGAGGACTTATGTTGTTCATAATGTGTATATAATATACAGTATGCTTAGGAGGTTTATTCAATTTGTTAAATTACGTCGTTCTATTATTAAAGACTACATGGTGCCCGTCGAAAACAGCAGTGCGATAGACAATGTGTACTTAAGTTGACAGCATTCTCATTATTAATTTATTGTTATATTTTTATTATCTTTTAAACTAGTTTGCTTATCTAGAGCTAAGTCTATGTTCGTCTATTAGTGCTGGAGCCTCGACGAGCAATATGGTGTCTGGGAAGGATACATTTGTCCAGTGTTTGATGGACGTAATCAAGTCCAAAAATTTAAACATACCTGTACATTTTAATGTATTATTGTTTTGTACAATAAATCGTTATAAAACCATCTATGTTTTATTTGGAAACCAAAACAAAGTATATACCCCTTAAGGTTCCCTATCGGTACCTTACCTATGTATTAGATAAGTATTTTGTGGGTAACTCGTTTAATTATTGCAAAAAATGTGTAAAAACATTTTAGGCAAGTTAGTCAAGCGCCCAAAAAATTTGTAGAAATTCTATGCAAGAAACAAATGAGCGCGTCTTCATCAATTTTATACGGCCAATTATCAATTTTATTATTATTTTTCTTTATACTCTTATTAAATCTGTCTAAGGACGTAGGTATAGCACGGAGAACCGAGGGCCATGGTGTAACGTTATAAAAGCAGTCTAATGGAGACCACGAACCGGAAGACGTAGCATGTATCGACGCCTTGTAAGATGGACTAACGTCCTGGTAAAGGTCGATAAATGCAGAAAGCATTCGGACATATCCCACTAGCCAATCGTTAATTACCGTTTGTTATCGAAAACATAGATTAGAGTGTGATCGAAAAGGTGGGTCTACTTAGAACTGTAACTATAACAGCCCAAATTATCGAGCAATTTTTCCAAACTCCTTGCCAGCATTCTTCTTCTACTATACTTTTAGAGGCATGATTTTAACTTTATCAGGGCTGGTTAACTTAATCCTCACTGTCAGTGAGTTGGACTGAGTGTGGGTGGGGAAATGCTGTAGGTTTGCCTATACTACACTCTCAATTGCACAGGATTTGTTGTGTTCCATCGCTTAAAGCGAGGGTCTACCCATGTATGTTATGTGCTCTAGACTATAGATACAATATGTACATAGGTCCCTCCCTAGTCCTTTATCAATCACACCCATCCTAAGTAAAGCCTGACCAGAAATATATGAGGTGCGCCATATTGCGGAATTTCACTGGAACTAATTTCTTACAATTCTTACATTACACTGGCAATGATTTTATGATGGTTTGTCCTGAGGGTTTGTCAACAATGTCAATGTCATTCGTGTTGGTTTCTTTAAAATACAAATATTTAAAATTATCCAAAGTAAATGTCGAAAACCATTCGCAGTCGTAAACGTAATATTATAAATAAAGTGTACACGTGTTTACTACACGAAAAACAGCCAGGAAAAGAGACAAAAGAGTGCATTCCATTAAAATAATATTACCGATATTATCCGATTGGTTGCAAAATTGTTGCCATATAAATCTTATAAATAGCGCCCTCTTTACAATCCTCATATTTTACTGTTCAGGCTTTAAACTAATGATAAGGCTGTGTTTACAAGAAATGCACCAAATGAAGGTTGTTTGGCCGTTTGTTAAGGTAGAGGGAAAATCTAGTATAAAAGGCATAAATAAAATGATGCTTATTAGCAATATTTTACAGCTCTTTGCAAGTAAGAATAATAATGCCTAGGTACCCTAAGTACCGTAATATTTACCATGGGCATTATTTTGTAGTTAATAAATGCATTGGAGATAATATATTGCATTAGACTTTCCTACACAGAAAGACTATTATTATTATATTAGATCGTAGTGTCGAATCTTTTGTATTAGATCGTCGTGTCGTATCAAAATGTCAATGACCTATCATTAGTATCATTTTCCCTCTTCGAGTTCTATTGTATGAAGTATATCTCTTTACGCTTTCCAATACTTCCTCATTGCTGTCTCTTTCTGTCCAACTTATTCCCTCCATCCTTCGCCAGCACCACACCTCGAACGCCTCAAGCTTTTCTCTGTCCCGTTGTGTTGTGGATAGTGTATGTAAGACTTTAGAGAGAGGCTATGTTGGCTAACTGCATTTTTATTGACTTGACTTACATGTTGCAACGGTTAACTTTACTTATCTGTCGTTTTCTCCTTTCACATGTTAATGTTGTCGTTGTCAAAGTCAAACAAACTAAACGATCTTTCAAAAAAATGACGGGCTAAACGTTCGATCATTGAAAATCATTGTGGCTGAGGAAGATTTTATGTTAGATCTGAATGAAACTTACAACTTAGACAGTTTAAGCTTAACTAGTACAAACATATAAATATAGAATAAGGCCCTTCTTATAATATGGAACCGTCAAGGTTGGTATTTGACTTCGTTACTAACTTAGATCTGGAAGCATGTTTGAATCAAATCATTAATTTAATAAGCAACTATCTTCTTTTCAATATAATGTTTACTTTCTATTGATCACAATACCTATACATTTACAGAGAAGCGTATGAGTTGCCGGGTGAAATGGCAAAGTTAGATATTATGGAGATAGACGAGGACAGTTCACGAGAAAACCAAGTATCAGCGTCACGGGTACTACGGAAGAGAAAATCATTGGCTCCAGAAATAAGCAAACCGTCCAATAGACGGGTAAGCATGAGGCCACGCAAACATACCATCACAACAGAGAATGCGAGCCCCAAACAAATTGAAGCCCTATATCTTAACAGAAAAGTAAAAACTCTATCCCAAACTTTGGAAACGATATATGAGGAGCCTAAACCAAATAATGAGACTGATTCTTTTATTGGAGGAAGGAAAGTGAAAAGACTGTTAACATTCCAGCTCGGAAACCAATACACAAAGGATAAAATAAAGAAACGCAGAGCAAAAATAAAAAAGCTATTGGGAAATCGAGCCTTTTTAAATAGGAAGAAAATACCAATGAAAGTATTTTTAGAAACTATTGATAGTTTGGAGTTAGATGAAGTACAAACAGAATCTGTAGTTACATGTGCTAATATTTCTGTTGATAAGTCATAGTTTAACCATGTTACCTACGGTACAATCACAATTTCCCATTTGTGTAAATTAATTTGAATATTTTGCCATTAAATATGTATTATAATCATAACAAGATGTCCTTATTCCAATACACCTTGGTTTTTCTGCTGATATTTAACCTGTTTAGTAGGGTTTGGGCTAGACAGACAAAGACATATTATGTTGCTAACTGAATTGAAAATTGAAGTGCTTTTAAGTGAAGGACCAAACTAACTAGATCCAGTTGCTCATTGTTGGTGTAGAATATTACACATTTGTATGCAGCTTAAACTAAATAAGTTTCTGCCAAAAATGACATTTTAGTGGCAAGCTTTTATAGAAGTAAAGTAAAGTTTATTTGCAAGCACATGTATAGTTACACAGTTTTACATAGAAAAGAGATTAGGTACTTACGACTAAACAAGCGCTTATATATTATGCTTATAAATATTATATTGGTTTCTGCACTAGGCACAGCCTGTCTCGCAGATAACCAAGACAAAATGAAAATTGACATGCGTTGTTAAATTGCGAAAGGTCAACAAATCCACGTACATGGCGCAAAGTAAAATAATGTAGTGTATAAAGTACAAAACAAAAGCCGACTGTACTTTTCTTTGGATATCCATCAAATGCTCACTGAGACGATTCTAAAGAGCCCAAGCTCGGTAGGATTGCTTTTTTCTATTAGAGTTCCTATGGCCACCTTCCGGCTCCATCATCAGATCAGCCCCATGGTACCATATTATTATATTGTCATCAAAGTTAAGTAAGTATGCAAAATTTCAGCTCAATCGGTTGACGATATCTGCTTCAAAATTGAGTTGCAAGATTTCACCCGAACATACATACTTTAAACATACCATGCAAGCTAAATAACAGCTTTAAAAAAAGTATGCAAGTTATAACTGTTAAAATGAAGTATAGTACAATATATTGTGCTATACTTCATTGCTTATCATTGTTGTGCTTACCAAATCTGATATGGGCATCAATTGTTTTAATAAAATTAATGTCTTTTGCACATAAGGTGTTATTTCTATTAATTAATATCTTACACATATCAGTATTGGAAAGCGCAATGATGTTATGTTGGTTATTGTAAAAATATTATTCCTTTATATATTTTATGGTGACTGTTTATTAATTGCATATGTATCTATGATTAGATACATAAAGATGAACCCTGATAGAGTGTAGCATCACTTACATGTTACCATGTTTTAATGTAAACTGTGGCAAATCTCTCTAAGAGCATACAAACAAGATCATTAATCCAAAACACTGGAATTGAATTGAATTGAATCAAAAGGGGTGAATGATGAAAGTTTATTAAACAGTAAACAACAGTAACTATTTTACAAGCTTTTATTTAGCTTGCATTGTATGTTTAAAGTATGTTTGTTCAGGTGAAATCTTGCAACTCAATTTTGAAGCAGATATCGTCAACCGATTGAGCTGAAATTTTGCATACTTACTTAACTTTGATGACAATACAATAATATGGTACCATGGGGCTGATCTGATGATGGAGCCGGAAGGTGGCCATAGGAACTCTATAATAGAAAAAGCAATCCTACCGAGCTTGGGCTCTTTAGAATCATCTCAGTGAGCATTTGATGGATATTCAAGGAAAAGTACAGTCGGCTATAAAAGCTTGCCACTAAAATGTCATTTTTGACAGAAACTTATTAACCTAATCAAAGAAATCCTGTCAAAACAGATGATGGGGCCCCCAGAGTACTCTAAACTGGTTCAGTTCACAACTTTCTTGACAAAAAATTTATCTTATTGCCAATAAAATAATACACTCCGTAAGAAACATAAATATTTTATTTGAGATTCTACAAAACAATACTGTAAATAATTTATCACAATAAAATTAAACCTAACCTAAGGAATGTTAATTCTTAACATAACAGGAAGATGATGTGTCTAAGCAATCTTCATATGTCTTCAAGAGGGTGTTTGAGTGGTCATCCTCAGGCTTGACACACACACAGCGTGGCTGCTGACCTCCAGGGCTATACAGTTGCCGGGGTAATCCAGCCCATTCTCTTGAAACTCCACCACTGATGATAAAAAATAAGGTAAATTTAGAATTAGGAACTACAGGGTCATTTTTAATGTACTGCTACTTAGCCTGCTGCTAAACTACCTATACTCTGCTATAGGCATAAAAATCCTGCCTGATATGTGCATTTTTATTTTTAACCTTTCTGAACTCTAATTGGTGAAGGAATTCACGTGCCACTGACGCCAAAGCAAAAAATAACGAAGTATTCCAAAAGCAACAGGGATTGAGAAACTCTTGTAGCAGTTTGAATTACAAGTTTTTGATCCTTGAAATTCGGACGTCTATAGGTGATGTACATGTTGCCATCAGTGGTACAATTTTCCATCTACGTGATTTGCCGTCTTTGGCGCTCAAAAGGTTAATCAGCCAATATGTAAATACATTCATAATTCCAAGAATGGA
This sequence comes from Apotomis capreana, assembly GCA_947623375.1. NCBI lineage: Eukaryota > Metazoa > Arthropoda > Insecta > Lepidoptera > Tortricidae > Apotomis > Apotomis capreana. Next base: position 20,896,797 of record OX392506.1, read on the forward strand.
TCATGAAAATGTATAAATTGCCTCGGCATACTTAAACTGCTAACTGCTGTTAAAATGTGAACCGTACATAAAATTTAAATCAAATAGTAACAGTTGGTTGTTTATTGTCGAATTAACTAGCAGGTTGTTCAGTATGTAAACAATAAATGGCAATAAGTAAAATTCACTTTAACCAAAAATGAAGTACCTAGTTTTAGTGCACCACACCCTGGTGCCCTCACTAGAGGTCCACTCCATGTTGCAAGGTGGTAGCTTGGCCTCCTGTTTCTTAGCCGCTTCCCTCTCTATTGAGCACTTCTCAACCTTTTCATCAAATTGTTGTGAATATGAAGTTGCTTTTCCTTTCTCATCATAAAATCTACCAATCAGTAAACCTGGAAAAAAGATGCAGTATTTAACTAGCATATTATACATAGGCATGTGTGGCAGGTAGGTATTATATTGATACTTTAGTTCACACTCAAACTAACTTTTCAGAAAAAGTTGTTGCAATTAGGACATTAGTGCACAACTTCATGTGGTTTAAATTTCACTGGCAAAAAAATTGTAATTAGTATGAGTGTGAACTAAAGTATCGATATTATAAATAACATAATTAATGTATGAATACAACATACCTACAGACCCATATTTCTCTTTCAAAGTATTTTTCCAGTTGACCAAGTTGAACAGCTCATCACATGATAGGGTTAGGACATGGTCCTTATGTACACTCTCATCCTGGAAGTCACCTGTTATAAAAGCCCGGGAGCCATCCTTTCCTGCAACAATTGCCAACATAAAATTAGATAGGCAGTTCAATCATTTGGAAATAGGTACAGTCCAGAGAATTAGTAAGGAACTCAAAATAAAAGGCCTATTCCAAATCGGAGCCAACTTATGAACAATGTATTAAATTTTCGCAAAAATTGCCCCCTCCTGGAGGAAACTGAATCCACACGTGAGTTTATGAAATGGACACATGTTTATGAGATAGTTAAATACTGCATTTTTTTTATTCTGCCAAAAATATTTATAAAGAATTATACACTCGAATATTGTTGAAACTTACCCACAAAGTAATGATACGGAGCCCCGCTGCTGTAGTGCCTTTTCCCTCCCGTCACGTCGTAAACGACACCCATTAAAGCCAAATATAGTTTATCTTTTTTTATCCCATTATATTGCGCTAACTGCGTAGGCGAAAATATTCCTTCAACATCATTCTCATATTGTGAAAGTAAACTTTTACAACTTTCAAACAATTCCTCCAACCGCGTTCTAAAGAAAAAACTTGCCGTGAGTACAGTTACAGTAAATAAAAGAGTTTTTGTACCAAACATGGCTTTCTAATTTTTACAAATTATCACAGATACCTATTGGTTTTTTTTTAATAAATAATATGTTTTAATATTTTGTACTAACGAGGTGATGTGGCACGTGGTAAGGTAAACCGGGTGAACGACCGACCATGACACTCATGACAGATTAGCCTGGGTCAATAATATTGATTCAATATTCGGGTTGGATTGAATCAAGGGGCTACAGCGCAGCGGTATTACCAAAGTGTCGAACAGAGTAAACCTGAGTACTCACAGATACATATTCATATATAGTAAATTTATATTAAAGTACAATTTTGCCAACATAATATCCACCCGTGAAGGCATTTTTTATTCTTGTTACTCCATTGTCATTGCTATTATGCTATTATCTGTCCGCCTCCGCCAGTTACTGTCAAGTCGCAGTCAAGTTTCAACTTTCAAGTCAAAATAGTCAAATGGACAAAATAAATTACTCGAAAACAAATTTATTTTTTTGAAAAATGAAGCTTATTCGTCAGATAAGAAAATATGCAACTTTACCTACTCGAAGAAGAGTCGTGGTGACTGGATTAGGAGCAGTTTGCCCTTTAGGTACCGGAACGGAATTAGTATGGAATAACCTTATAAAAGGTCACTGTGGCATAGTTTCACTTAAAGGAGAAGAATATTCTAAATTACCCTGTAAAGTTGCCGGTTTAATACCGATGCAGGAAGGTGATGATGTCATAAAGGCATTATCTAAATCAAATTTAAGATCAATGGCCCCAGCAACTTGTTTAGCACTCCTAGCTGCATCAGAGGCCTTAGCAGATGCTAAATGGATACCAGAGTCCAATAAAGACAAGGAGCTTACTGGTGTCGCTTTAGGAATGGGAATGATAGACCTAAAAGATGTTTGCGATACTAATGACGCTTTAAAAACGGGTTACAATAAAGTTAGTCCATTCTTTGTACCAAGAATTTTGCCAAACATGGCAGCCGGACACATAAGTATTAAATATGGGTTTCGAGGCCCGAACCATGCAGTCTCAACGGCTTGCGCAACAGGTGCTCATTCGATTGGAGATGCTTTTCGATTTATTAGAAATGGGGATGCTGATGTAATGGTATGTGGTGGGGCGGAATCTTGTATTAGTCCATTAGCGATAGCTGGCTTCTGCAGACTGCGAGCGCTCAGTACTGCCTTCAATGACTCACCAGAACAAGCATCAAGGCCGTTTGATAAGAAGAGAGATGGATTTGTGATGGGTGAAGGTGCTGCGGTTTTAGTTATAGAAGAATATGAGCATGCTTTAAAACGAAATGCTAAGATCTATGCTGAAATTTTAGGCTACGGCTTATCAGGAGATGCTTCACATATTACAACCCCAAGAGAAGATGGGAGTGGGGCCATATTGTCCATGAGCAGAGCATTGCGAGACAGTAATATTGAAAAGGAACAAGTAACATACATCAATGCACATGCTACCTCCACCCCAGTTGGAGATGGTATTGAATCAACAGCAATCAAAAACTTGTTCCAAGAGCACATTACCAATGTTTCAGTGTCATCTACTAAAGGTGCACATGGTCACCTACTAGGGGCTGCAGGCAACTTAGAAGCTATTTTCACTATACTGGCTTGCCATCATGGACTGTTACCCCCTACATTAAATTTAGATGATGCTGTTGATGATTTAAATTACGTATCTAAGGTACCAAAGACTTGGCAATCAGACAGAAGAATAGCATTGAAGAATTCTTTTGGCTTTGGAGGCACTAATGCTACTCTCTGTATAGCACAATTATGATAAGATCTTGTTTAAATATTAGATAAGCATTTATATTACAAATCATTTTGATTTACATTGCAATTTCATTTAACACTTTCGACACCAACAACCCGGAGGCCGGGTGCTCGTAAACTTTGTTCAGATGCCGGCCAACCCGGTAGCCGGGGTTGATGCTATAAAAGTCGGCTCGGCCGGTTTCTGGGATATGTCTTACTTTTTTGTCTGGTTGCAAAAGTGTTAATTCCCTATAGGTGAGGACTTCGAATTAAAACACATACTTCTTGCATTACAATAGATATATTTTTAAACTGAGTTACAAATTTCTGATTTGATAACAATGACAAAACTGCCAAGTTAAATCCTGAACTCTGGCTTACAGTTAACTTCCTGATAACGAGCAATATTTTATTCATCATGTACCACATTATAACATTGAGTTACATAAAGCAATTGAAAATAAAATAGTTTGATCAAAAAATGCTACTTTAAATATTTCTAAGAATTCTAATATTTTAAATAGTAATTATTTTTAAATGCTGGGCATTATCCAGATGATTATTTCACGATTATTGAATGGTTGAAATGTTCCATCACGATTTTATTGGGCCTGTCAAATAATGGCTTCAACCAGTACACTGTGGAACCAAGACGTGGCGGTCAACACCACCGTTCCAGTTTCGATCTATTGATACTAACAATCTGAATCTTAATTCATCTAAAAGCACCCTGACAAAGCCTCACAGCGTGTGCTAGGGACTGATGTTCTGATGGTGTTCGACGCTTTCTTGTATTCTATACGAACATGATTGACACAAATAAAATAAGTTTAAAACAATATCAAAATAAAAATGGCCGTTTCTATCGTTCGGAATAAAATCATAGCTACAGAATCGATAGCCATTTTACCGGAGACTAAACAATCAAATAACTGGATATTGATACACATGCAAGACGTTTTTAGTAGACGATTAAGCGGATATAGGTAGGTTTGTGCCTGTGAAGGGTAAAATGACTATGATATTTTACGTTTCGGCGGCGCGGGCGCGAGTCAGACGGCGCGCTGCGGCGCGGGCGCGGCGCCGGCCGCCGGCGGCGGGTTGACGCAGAGCTGCGCGAACTTCTGCCGGAGGTTCTGTCGCAACTCCTGTCTTTTCTCTGTTATGTTTCGACGTGATTTAAATTCCAGCACCTCTTCTATAGGAATATAACTGGTGTCCTGCTCCTCGTCTGAAGAGCATGTCTCCTGCGACAAATTTTAACATGTTTAGCTTTTAACAGGAATTGTTTTGAAGAGATTTCTTTGAAATAATAATACACTGTTATAAAGAAATTGGATGATGTTTGGATACTGAATAGAAAGATATAATTCTAAAAACATACTCTTACCATTAACATTTCTTGTAGTGATAGTGGAAAACTGGAGCATGAAATCTTATCATTCTTATTGATATCTAAGCAGTCGCCTCTTTCGTGATTACAGAAGCCCTCCGAGCAGGCCACCTCGGAGCCCTCCGGGGAGCTCATGAGCGAGGAGGAGCCGGACATGGTCTCGCAGCAGCCTATGTTGTGTCCGGACGAGTAGCCGCAGTCTTGGGAGTGCTCGGTGGGGGAGAGGTTCCCGTGTTTGCCGCGTTTCATGCCGGTTTTGTTGGGCGAGCGCCGCTTGGAGTCGTCCTGGCAGGACTGGCAGCTGTCGCCGCTCGCCTCGTAGCACTGGTTGTAGTCGCGCGGGGATAATAGGTCCGTTGGTGTGTCCCGCTCCTCCATGAGGCATTCTTCGCATTCGCACTTTTCTTGTTCCTCAGGTTCTTCGGAATCAGCCTCCTGGTGAAGACAAAATGTACTGTTAAATTGTAGATTAATTGGTAGTTTCCAGAACGGTATTTTACGCTAAAATATAATATTGTTCGACCTGTTTTGATCTAATTCATGTACCTTAATTATAGCATCGCACAAAATATGATTAAGTATGGTTTAGTGTGTTGAGAACGTGTGCCTTTAGGTGCCAGAGTACACTCCTACAACAAATATCCAACATACATTGTTGAAGAAATACTACATTTAAAAGTGATGACCTATCAATCTCTGCATCAAGGGACAGATTGTGGAATATGTTGAACTATAAACTACAACCACATTAAAATGTACGGCGCTTTTATTTTTTTTATTAATATAACTACAAAGGCGTAGTATTTAACTTTGTAAAATGAAAAAAGAAAAAACACATTAAAAATTATATACTGCTACTCTGCCATCAATAAATACCTTGCACTTGCTCTCGACCGCCTGCCGCTCCTTCTTCTTGCGCCGCTTGAGTTTCTTCTGCTCCTTCCTCTGCTGCCGGGTCAGCTCCTCCTGCGCGATCTCATCGTACAGCAGCTGCAGCTTGGAGACCCCGCTCTTGTGCTCGACGGCGGTCTCGAACTTGCGGTAGAGCGCCTCGACGCCGACGGCGCAGAGCGTCTGGCACGTGCCCTCCTCCTCGCGCAGCCGCAGCGAGATGCGCTGGAGGCGCTCGTAGATGCATATGCCGAGGCAGATCAGGACCTGGACGAGAAATGGTCAAAGTCACAAATTGGAAAACCAGCGGCAACATAAACAAATCACGATCTACAACTAAACTGTATGTGGACAGAAAAGGAACACTTAGAACTAAGTTATACGATATTTAAAAAGTGTTTTTAATGTTACAAAATGATTGGCTGTTAATATAACTTTTCAAGGGCGGTCTTCGAAAACGCTGGTAAACGTGTACCGCACCTTTGGTGCTATGCGGAGCTCGGCCTTCGGCCTCGCGGGGCCAACGCTAAAATTGCTTAGGGGTATAAAAGTACCCATGTGCCCAAGTTAGTAGATATTACCAATACCTTCTGTTGTAAGTAATTTTTAGTAGTAACACTTACTCTAGGTAATGTCACGTTTTCATGGTAAATTAGAATTGTCTAGCAATATAATTAACATCGCATGACAATGACCTACAACTCTACATGAATAAGGATGAATTATGCGCCCTTTCTGGATTATTTCGTTACGAAAATTACTGGGGAAGACATAGGTTTACTCGTAGCAGTGAATATCCCTGATGATCTAGATTAATGTGGACATACCTCTTCCTGTGCTATCTCCAAGGTCTTGGCGTGTCGCTCGCGATGGTTTCCCAGCAGCTCGGGCTCGGCGCGGGCGATCAGGTGCGCGATGTAGTCCGTCTTTGACTGCAGGTGCAGATGTTTGTCCAGCAGGCATCGTTTGATGCCTCCGTACAGCGCTCCGACGTAGCCTTTCTCTTTCTGAGGTTCCTTCTCTTCAACTAGCAGCTGATATGCTCTCAGTACCTACGGGAGTAGTACAGGGTGTGTTACTATACATATTGAGCTGTTAGGGACTCTTCAGTACTTGCTGAAGTTGGGCAAGGGATGCCAAATCACGTAGAGGGAAAGTTGTGCCCCAGACCCATCTGGTCCATCATTTTGCCTCGTGTCGGGGGCACAGGATCCCATGCTATTAAAGTTTGCAATTTCCTTCTGTACTTTACAAAAATCTTGCCCACATGATTAAGTTCCAAGAGATGCACACGTACTACATTTTTTTTTTCAACTGTAACCTACATTAAGCGGATTTTATAATCGTCAGATATATATATATATTTTTTTTTAATTGCCAATTCTCTTCAAATTTACGGTGAGGCAAAAAATTTAAAAATTTATAGTTCAGGCGAGGTTCGAACCTGTGTCTCCAACGGCTTTCCGGGCTGACACGGACGTGCATCCTACCTATTGGACCACAGAACCTGATGCGAGGGCCATTGAATCTTTCAACCAGTTGTTTCTCACATGCCTTAGGGTGGCATCATAGCCAAAGGTGGAGTTGTGTCTCTTCAAATAATCCGCCAAATGTCGGATCTACACGGAATACTGGTCCTACAAGACCTGAAATGCTCCAAGAAAAGCCTGCATATTCGGCTATTGTGCTTTACACGTTTCGAAACACTGAAGTCAATTTTTACCAAAACATAATAAGCATTTAATATTACCTAGATACTGTTGAATTTTGATCATTCAATCAATAGCCCAAGTAAAACGAGTTTGAAATTATTTTACAATAAATCAAAACACTCTTTTAAGATAAGAAGTGCAATAATGTCAACCAGATTCATGAGATTCATGCATTCATTCATCAGAAATTCATGTCAGCACGAAAGCAGTTTTTTAGATAATCCCTATCCTTGCGCTTATCAAAATGATAAATAAACGGTGACGCAACATATTAGACAAGACGAGGCACGATGATACGCAGCTATACACACAACTGACGGAATCCTCCTCGTTCATAAATATTTAGTGTTTTATGCAATTTGTAGTTTCAACCAAAATAGTTTAAAATTCGAATTTAGTTGACCATCCAAAAGATTCAAAACATTAAAGCATAACTTCAAAGGTTGAATACTTGTCTTCTGAATGACTGTGAGGTTATTTGAACTCAGCACATTCACACTTGTATTTTGTTTTATTTATCTTCTATTATGATATAAAAAAATAAGTATAACAATTTCAAACTACAATTAAAATATTTGTTTTTGATTTTTGTAATATTTGTATTGTATGCGAGTATACTGTGTATCCAGTACCTTAGCATTACATCAAAATAGTTGGACAGATAAGTTGAAAAGACAGGGAATTGATTTGTCTGGCTAACTATGAGTAAGTAAATGCAAGGTTCCTAGAATGCGTTTCACTGATTATGGTGAACAATGGCGTATCTATATATAATGTATGTAAAATCCAAATAATTTATTCAACAGTAAATAATGCATAAGACAAAGTGTAAAACTCAAATCCGCATCGCAGGCATCGTCAGAGAGAATGAATGTATGTAATGACATAATCTATTATCAAAAATTATAAAATCTATTATAAATAATGTATGTAATGACATTTTTAGTGATCATAAGTAGTGATGGGCCGCGAGAATATTCTCGTTCCCGAGAATATTCTCCTGGGGAATATTTCCAGAAATTTCCTTTGTTCCCGAGAATATTCTCCAAAATGGGGAACATTGAACTTTTCTTAGTACTAGAGAGAATTTTAGTACCAGAAAGTTATAATTTGGCATGGTTATACATATAAGTCATTTTGACAAATTGGTAGAACAAATTCTTGGAAAAATACTTTTTTACTTTACCTCCCCCTATAATAAAGTGGGGATGTCTTTTTTTTCTAGTCTACCCCATGGTGTGATATGTCGTTGGATAGGCCTTACAAAATGTTGCAGGTTTGTTGCAACAATTTTCCGATTTATAGATCTGTTTGTGAAATATCAAACTTTAAATTGCAAATTTTGGGAGTTCTTGGGTATTGGCTATATAAACGCTGCTAGGGTAGGCTTTACAAGTTTACGAGTAATAATAGTCAAACAACTCATAAAGGGTACTTAGAGAAGTAAAACTTGAAACTTGCATGACTTTGTTAGCAGTTAGCAGAAAAAAATCATTAACACTGACGCGCTGCCACAAAACGATTCATCTGGCCCAGCATGACATATTTTATGAATCTGCAATCAGATTGGTTTCGTGTTTGTGTCCATTTTACGGTAGTATGATCTAGTGTTTTTGTTGGTAGGTTAATTCAGAAGCTTCTCGCCTAGCTACCTCCTACTCCAATAACACCATGCTGCAGAAATAATTCTAAGAGCTGAAAATTTCTTGAACACAGGTTATCTTCCCGCAAACTCATTTTGTAATGACACTGTTGTAGACATAGACTGCGCCAAATTTAAATCTGAAGCAGACACATATTGAAGTTGTGGAAGCAGTTTTCCAAATCGAAGACGTGTACAACACAGCGCAACAACTTCGACCAAGATGATATCTGTTCAGCTATTACAAGGAAGAGCGGTAAGTCAATTAACGGATTTGAAATCAATGCATGTGTCTTCTCTTGGCTGGTTTTGAAACTACTGACGGATCAAACGAGGTTACCGACCAGTCGGTAGGATCTCGCTGCATTTAAGAAGATCTTTGAAACCAGAAGTTGGCCTGGAATCTTTAAAGACGTCAAGCCGCGCGAAAAACAGTCGGCATGATTTTCCGCTACAGAGACATGGCAGAAATAATCCACTAAAAGTGCGCCAAATATGCGCCTCATTGATGGGGCGAATAACGTTTCCAGCAATAAGTTACGGTTGAATCCGAAAATGAAAATGAGAAGATGTCTTCTAATTCCGTAAAATCTACTGAGGAGTCGAAGACTATAAGATAGGGAAGGGGCCTAGGGGAGAAACCGAACAGAAGGGAAACAAGATTGTTAGTCTTTTGATTATTTTAAGTCAACTTCGGAAACGATGACTAAGATATAACTTTGAAGTCACAAGTGGAGCTAGGACAAGCGGTGGCGGCACTCAAATCAAAGCAACTACCAAGAACAGAAACATGATAGCTTAAATCCAAAGTGATGAGACGATGACTACAAGAGACACTCTCGGAGGCAGAGTCCCCGTATTTAGATAATAAACACAACTTTGAACTTTCAAGTCACGAGTAGATTTACGAAGCGGAGGGCTCGGGGGGGATGAGCCCCCGCACCAAAACAAGACTTCTCTTCTTGATCTTGTAATATATTTGTGATTGCGGCTATGGAACCCTGCCTGCACCTCTAGCACAACTTTGACACCAGACTCTTTCTCGCGCGAGAAATGCTACCTATCCCTTTCTGTACAGTAACGTGAGAGAGTGACGGGTGATGCTATGTCGCGCGAAATGAGTCGCGAACCATAGTTGTGCTAGATGGGCTGGAGTATCAACATTGGCTTGGATCCAACTGATAAAGAAAAATAATTTTATCAAATATTGCAAAAGATTAAATGCTGATATTCACTTTTTTTATGTTTCTGGCAGTGTATTTAAGTAATGAATTATGGCATGCCTGTCTTTGGTACTACTATACACTACCTATTTAAAATACTATTGAAATAATGAAATACATAAAAACGATAAAAACTAAATAAAATACAATTATTTTGCTAATTGCGTTGACAACACACGTGTTTTCTCTATTCCTTCTCTATCAGAAATTAACTTGCTTGTCTCATTGGTATTTATTTTACCATGTTATTCCTGAGAGCAATTTAAAAACTTGCGGAATATTCCTCGGAAACAATGAGAATATTCCCGGGAACATTGAGAATATTCCCGGAGAACAATGAGAATATTCTCGAGAACATAGGAAATTTACATTTACAGCTGACTTTTTATATTTTTTTCTATTGAATTGTTAACCTATTAAATAGATAAGCATTTACTTATGAAGAGAAAGTCATAAAATAAATGTTATTCATATACAAATCCTAAATTCCCCTATATTCCCCTCATGGGGAATGTTTCCGAGAATATTTCCGAGAATATTCTCGCCTGGGGAATATTCTCGGAAACGGCCCATCACTAATCATAAGGTTGCATGTAAGGAGAAACACTATGCAGTCACATCAAACCTTAGCTGAAATCTTAATCAAGCAGGACAATAATATTTTTTTTTGTAGTAGATGTAGTACTAAATATCACCAGGGGGGGAGGGGGGGTCAAAAAGTAGCCGAAAAAACCTCACGTGATTTGTGCACAAGCCCAAACCGCTTAATACAAAAATTAAATATGTCTCACGAAAGTTTTAACAAGATTAGTACTAAACATATTATTTCTAGGAATTGTGTGTTATTCGTCGTTGAGGGAGAGAAATAAAAATATAGTACAGTACCTTTGTCTTGCAGTCGGCACAGAAGCGGTGTTTCCTCAGGTAGTTATGCAAAGTGTCATGGAGAGTGTTGAAGTGCACGAGAGTGACGTGGTCGCGCGCGGGCGCTCGCATGGCGTCCCAGGCGGCGCGCCACGCGCAGCGGCCCGCGCCCCAGCCCCAGCCCCAGCCGCAGCCGCCCCAGCGCGCCGACCCTGCCTCCAGGGAGTGCAGCGCGCAGCGCGGTGACTTCTTCCATCGAGGCTGACTGAGAACCAGGCACTCTATGCCGCTGCTGTGAAGTAACAACTCAATCAAAAACAATGTCATACAGACTAAGTTCTCGATTTTCCGTTTCCCGATTACACCAAGACAACTGCACCGATCTGGGTAAATCTTCTGAAAGCGTCTACTTTCCAGTTGGTACCATTGTGATTAGGATCTGACCATGAAACCCGGGAAAAATTGTGGGCACTCTTCAAAAATGATAGGTACAATTATCCCGATTGGAGCATTCTTTTTAGTAGCTTGAACATTTGTCTGAAATTGGTCTTGATTATTTGCACTCTCAACTATACAGTATTTGTACTCTCAAGCTCTTAAGCCAGGTTTCCAGTAGGGAATCTGCTTGATTGATCAATGAAAATTTATAAAATGGTAGATTTTTTTCGTTTCTGAATGGTCCATAATAAAAGTTTACAGAAATCAAACTAAACACCATAGAAGTAAGTTGGAAATATTTGCATTGATGAAAGTCAACTTACCTGTGTCCATTTAGCAATGTGGCGAGTGACTGTGGATGGATAATCTTATCTTCTCTAATGGTCAATATTTCATCCGGGCCCAGTATTAGTGGGTCCAGTGTGGGGTGACCAGACTTTGACAACTGATAAAAGAGACGTTCCACACTGAAAGTAAACAATACACCCGTTAGTAAAAAGAATTGGTCATCATCACACAGTGCTTGATGGTGTCTTTTCTAGTTATTAAAAAAGATCATATTTATATTTGCATCATGGTAAGAATGTGCTGAATTAAAGGTTGCAAAAGGAAATCTTTTGGTGGCCGTAGTATATTTTTTCAGGTAAGATATGGTATCGTATATTAATATGAAATGTAATGAAAGCATGTCAAACTTTGATAAAGTACTAATAGAGTGACAATGAATTCAAAAAAATACCGGATAATTCCGATCTATGTTTTACTTCGAGAAACATTATTCGTACAACCTGAACAAAAGTGTATTGCAGTAAAGTCGTTTTCAATATACTACGATAATCCTTCGCTATCTAAGGATGGTTTAGGTTTCCAACCAGCATTGTATACCCGCGTGAGTTCGTTCTTGTAAGCGTGTGAGTAAATGTGCGTATAGGCGCCGTGTCTTTTAAACCACGCGTGACTCGTACGAGCGTAGACGCGCGATTTTACCCTATGCTCATATCATGTAGTTCTAGCGAACATAAGATCTGTACGCTCGTCCGGTTTTTTTAAAGATCAAGCGCCTACGGCCGAAACGACCTCAGTTTTAATTATCGGTGTAAAAACTAATTTATCCCGATCCTTATGTATTTAGGTACAATTTACAAACGAAGACACAGTTAACTATACACCCACAGGCCTTAACCGTTGCAATAAGGTTTAAATTCGTTTACAAATGTACAATTAAGTATCAATTTTAATTTTATATTTTGGGACATCGGTTTATGTTAGTTAATTTTATTTAGGTTAAGTTGTCTATCTTTAATTTTTACTTGTTTTTCGTTTAAATAAATAAATATATTTCCATTTCCATTTCCATTAACCAGTTGACTGAGGAAAGGATGCGTTGAAGTGGCCAACATTAGATGACCAAAAGTTTGCAGATTGTTTTATCAATAAGTCGCAGAACATGATATATGTATAGACTTGGCGCGGCTCAACATGCTATAAAACTGTGACGCCAGGAAGTTAACACTATTTAAGTAAGGGTTTTGTTTGTAAATATTTTGTTTTATATAACCTTGTTAAAAGTTAGCAATAATCTGGAATTCGCAATCCACACAAGCTTCATGTTGCTTGACCTGATTTTTGTCAGTAAATATAATTTTATTTGGTACATAATATCAAAAGAAGACTCGTCTGAACCCAGTTTCCTTCAAATCAACATTCATAGACATTGTTAAAAAGTGTGAGTACAAACTGTGAAAGAACTGTATATTGCTCTTACGGAAAAACTGCACTGAGCAACAAACTTAACTTTGCCATTGGGTAACACTTATGCCCGTACATACATACATTGGTTGAGGTTAGTTTACCAACTGCAAATAAGTGTGTATTCATAAAAAGATAAATTTTATGTAATGTAACTACAAATTTAGTCTTCTTTCATTTACTAGTCCTACATGAAATTGCTTCATGTCAAATTTCATTATTCTAGATCAAAAGGAAGTACCCTTGACCGTTTAGGTTTTGATTCCCCAGCCAGCAACAAGACCTGGGTATTTCATATTAATACCTCTGCGTATTTCTGATAAAAGGCGGTCCACAGATAGACAAACTAAAAATAATCTACTCATAAAATTTGTGATGGGGATACTAAATGCATGTTAAGAATTTAGCAATTACAGCTGTGGAAAAGGAAATATTATAAATTGTGTCCCTATCTCCCTTGATAATAATAATAATTAGCAAAAAACTATTTCCACAAATATACCTTCTTCGACAACCAACACATGGAATGCTTTGATTTAGGACGTTAAATATATCCGAGGCGTCGACTCTAAGAGCCACTTTCAGTTCTTCTGTCGTGAGCACTTTATACTTGCGCATGAATTCTTCGTATTCGCGGCCCTTCACTTGGGGATTGTCGCAAATCAAGCCCATTGTGTTCAAGTCCATGATCATCTGAAAATACGCAAATAGGCAATAGTTAACGTTCAACAAAGAAATTAAATCGCTTAATAAGGTCAACTATGAAATGTCATGCTTCTTTTGGTAGAAATCAATGATTCGTTTGAGGCAACGAATCATTGCATTATTAAGTTAAATCGATGATGCCCGACGATAATTGTTATGCATGGACATATTTATCGTTAATGCAATGCGTTCTTTTTGTTTTTACATTCAATGACTAATTATTATAAATCTATCACGGCACTAGTGTCAAAGTATAGATCTTGCTTACCGTAAGATTATCATAAATAGTAAGCGGTAATTGTCGTCGCTTAATCACGGGCTCTTTTTCACTGTTGAATATATCAACCAATTTCGCCATTTTAATGATGAATCACATAAAACTGCCGACAAAACACACAAATACACTCAAAATGACGGCCTTCACTAATCAAAGAATACACGTCGTGTTGCGTCTGACAATTTGAATACAGATTATGCAATACTGTCTAGTATTTAAGCGACTACGGTAGACCTAATTTAGATATACGATATAAAACTTTGCGAAAAAAAATAATGCCAACCCCAGGAAATTGAATTTTATCGCTGTAACTTCTAAGATTACATACACTTTTGTGTTGGTAGAACCGATTTTTGTGTTGAATTTATATTTTTTCATATTTTTTGTTCTTGTTCTCTCTGATACTTCTTTCTTTCTTTCGTAAATGACAGTTCGTTGAACTTGTTTTTGTGCATACTTCCACTTCGAAATGTTCTAATTTTTTGTTTGGGGAGAGGAGAGGAGAAACGTCATTTCCTCCAATTGATCTCGTTTTCTTCGTTATCAATTATTTTTAACTATTAATACCCACCACGATTAGTGTTTCCGCTCGGTCCACGTTTGGTCTTTGAAAACAAGATGTCAAAAATATTCACACCCATCAACCAAATTCGTTTAACAAATGTTGCGATAGTAAGGTTAAAAAAAGGTGGCAAACGATTTGAAATAGCATGTTATAGAAACAAAGTATTGTCTTGGAGAAATAAAGTGTATGTGTTTTTTTATTATAACCGAGTTTCATAACATAGTGCCACACAACAATACATATTAGATTAATTTTAAACTTGATACCCATGTTTATTTTCAGGGAAAAGGATATCGATGAAGTTCTACAGACACATACTGTGTTTACTAATGTGTCTAAGGGACAAGTGGCTAAGAAAGAGGATCTCGTAAAAGTATTTGGCAAAGAAGACCTAACAGAAATATGTAAAGAGATCCTAGAAAAAGGTGAACTTCAAGTGTCTGACAAAGAGAGGCATTCTCAAATAGAGTCCTTGTTCAAAGATATTGCAACTACAGTAGCAGATAAGTGCATAAATCCAGAAACAAAAAGGCCATACCCTGTCTCCATCATAGAAAAAGCTATGAAAGACATTCACTTTTCGGTGAATGTTAATAAAAATGCTAAACAACAGGCTCTGGATGTTATTCAGTTGTTAAAGAAGGATATTCCTCTTGAAAGAGCACAGATGAGAGTTAGGATTCTCCTTACAGGCAAAGATGCAAGGAAAACCAAGGAGAAAGTTGTTAAACTAACCACAAGTGTTGAAGAAGAGAACTGGGACTCTGGGAATGCCAACATTATTTGCCTAATTGATCCAGGAAATTTCAGGAATTTGGATGAATTAGTAAGAACCGAAACCAAAGGCAGTGGTCAATTTGAATTACTAAATTTGAAAGAAATGGTTGAGGGAGAGCAAGCACTGTAAGGATAATAAATAGAAGTTGATTGATAAGTTGAATAATATTGCTGTCTTGTTTTGATTGTGTTCAACAGTTATTAAATTATTACTAATATCCCTAGTACTTTAATTGAGTTTCTGTAAAAGTCGTAGATTAAATATGTACTTCATTTGAAGATAGAACTACTTAAACAAGATGAATAAAATGAAGCATTAAGTAAATATTATGTATGTACAATAAAAAAATCAGTATCAGCGAGTATAGAATACAGAGTATAATAAAATCGTTCTCTGACCTAACGAAACCATAGACTATATGAAAACGGAACGTAAATTATATATAAAGATGTGAGTACACTGTTGTAATTTATATACTATCCACAAATTGTGATATTCATTACTAATTATCACTACAAGCATTAGTTATGAACGCACGTCATTAACTACAACATATTCTATAGGAGTGATAAGTGTCACTGCTGTAAACACGAAGTTGTTGCCGTACTGATGATTTATATGAAAGCTGTTTAGTGTGAATCGGAACGTTAAAGTGAATGTACTCAGCTAGGTACTCAAATGACAAATTAAAAAGTTTTATTTTTCTTATATTGGTACGAGATTTTATTGATTGTTTTCTTTCATAAGATTTTCGGGCAGACGGCGACTGAAATTGCAAGTTACTGTGATATATTTATTTTCAATATTTTACAATTCTTATAAAAGAATTAAATGAGCAGGGATAGCGAGTTATGTCTATAAGTAATGGAAGGTACAGAACTGGGTGGCGACCAGCAATTCTGTTTGAGATGGAACAATTTTCAAGCGAATATAACTTCTCAATTCGAGGCGCTGCGCGATGATGAGGACTTCGTGGATGTCACCCTGGCGTGCGAGGGACACAGGCTGGAGGCCCACAAAGTGGTTCTTTCGGCCTGTAGTCCTTATTTCAAGGAATTATTTAAAGTAAGTCGATCTTTCACTCCCCACACTTTGATGTGTCACCATTACAATGACTCTAGTGAAAGTTGTTATGTATAAAACACTTGATCTACTTACAAATGCCAGCGTTCCGGTTAAGTACTCGTGATTTCATTTATATGTACCTAATTAAAAATTGGACATGACATTTTCTAATCAGCTCATTAGCATAGTGGGCCATGGGACAGCTATCCTTTGTTGCTCCTGCAGGCAGCTCTGTGTGAACTTTTGCTTTAATTAATGCATATTTTCACATTAGAAATCTCTTAGTTAGTGCATTTTTGTTGGATTATAATTTCAAGGAATGCAATGCACTGAGCGGGTTTTATGTGGCAGACTTACTTTGGAGCGTAATTTGAAATTCAAACCATCCATTTTATTGTCTACTTTCATGATGTCTGCATTGTTAGAGCATTGATTAAAATAAAATTAACCAGTTAAGTTAATGACTCATTACTTTCCAATTGTGCTATGATATATGTAATTGAATAAACAGTCTTTATAGTGTAAGGCTTAGTATAATAGCACAATTTAACACAAAATACACAAGTATAAGTACAAATGGAGGACTTAATGTCTTAAAGCATTCTCTACCAGGCAACCTTGGACTAAACAAAAACCTCTGTGGTGCAGGGCATTTTAAATACTGGTAATTTAATTTATGTTTGAACCACTGACAATATGAACCTGCGATTTCATGAGGCGGGGTATGTTTAAGGTACTAGATTCTGTCAACTTATCAATCACAGTAATTAACTTTATAGTTAAATTAACTGGCTTGGAGTTTGTTAATTATACTTTAATAATATTGGCTTGAAATTTATTAAATACAAATTTTTCATATTTTCAATTAAGTGGTTCAGTTAGCTGCCATTACACTGCCACTTCACTAATGCACCTTTTCAGTTAATTTTATGCACTAGTGATAAAAGTTTTTTTGCTAACTTTGCTCCCCTTTCTAGACACACGTTTTGAACACCTTTTTACTAACCATGTATGGAGTGTATAACACTATCTGAAATATGTTCTTTTTCTCTCAGCTGGCGTTTTGCTTACAGAAGAAATAAGTATATGTTGTCAACTTGTCATTGCCACAACCAGACTAGACACTGATTACAGCTTTTAAAATTTTAAAGTTGTCATTTTTATCACTGTTTCATAAGTTATTATATAGTTAAAGTTTCAGTATAATTATCAACTAAATTCAATAAACAATTGTTTATATTTAACATTTGATAACATGGTTCATTAAGTCTAAATCCTTATATGCCAAAAGACATTTCATTTATGGACTCCATATAGAAACAAAAGATTGGTCTGGTCATGCACGGCAAGAAATGTTTCACTTTATTCATTGTATACATGATTATACAATGAGTAACATTGTTTGATTGTTAACACATTCTCTCAATGGTCGCTTATCAGAGGTGATTAACCTAATTGTAATGACACCATGTAATCAACAGGTCCCCATTGATTTACAAATGGTTGTTTCATGTCACAAAGTACAAAGTGCAAAAACAACGACTTTATTTATATTTCATAATCATAATTCATTTGGAAATTGTGGGGAATATAGTGTAAACAATTAACTAGTGATGTAAGCCCTCTTTGTAGAGTTACTTAAGCCAATAATAATTCTGTCAAGGATAATGTACCTACAACTTTTCATTGTTAAATTATGACTAAAACTGACCATGGTGTTGTGGTTAATGTACCTAGAAACACCAGAGGCACAATTTTAAGAAACAATGTAATTATTATTTTAAGACCTTAATCTACCAAGGACGACTATAACATAGGATGATGCCATTAATTATTTAATTTGGTTTATAACCATTGTCAATAAATTTAAATTAACTCATTCATATCCTGACCCCATGAACTCTGAGATAAAATAATTATGTTGTAATTATACCATGACTTAATGTCAATGTCTCAAAATGGGTGGTTCTGAAATTTACGACGTAATTTATGATTTGATCTCTATCTACTTGAAACAAAAATAATAACTGTTCAATTTAAAATGTATTTGTTCAATGAAGGCAGAAATATAACATATCACGCAGAAATATAAAAATAATGCACACAAAAAATGGAGGCATTAAGTTTCTTTAAAAACATGATTTACATTTCATGTGTTGAAATAGGTTCATTAATTAAAATGGTTTAACCTAAATTGATTAATTAAAATGAACATAGCCATAAACCATGTCTCCTGCTTCACTGCCTGTCTGTCTAGCTTTAGTTTTAAGCTTAGCGTATTACAATTTTTAACTTTTCGTGAAACTGTACCTAATAAATACTGTAGGTAAAACTATATTTTAAAAAACCCTTTGACTTACCTATACCAACAACATATGTATATGGTTATTGTTTGTGTATGTACCATGTTATGTTACATTCTTAATTTAATTTTAGCATGCTATTTGTTGCCATTTTATATAAATTTCGTTAATTCTTAACTCATATAGCTTTTCTACCACTTCATGTTGTAAATTTTATTGATTACTTCAGATGACCAATTAATTTGTAATGAGCAAGTTTTACAAACGGAAATGCCTAATGAACCCATGATGGCACCTAACTGGTCAAGTCTTGCCATAATTAAAATGCTATTATAAAGATAATTATCATTAGTTCGTGAGGATAACAACAGCGGAGTCTTATGGTTGTCACAATCTTATCAGGATTATAATCGTCAAAATTATAGATCAGCTTGTTCTGTGCAAAGATATAAGTTGTGTATATGTATACATAACACATGTGCACAGATAAGTGATTAATTTATTACATAATATAAGGAAATCAGAGTTGTATCGGAAAGGCATGTCATGATAAATTCTAATCTTAATAGGTATTTTGCAATTTGAGGTGCTTTTTCACTGGCGAGGCGAAACACGAATTAAAATTTGTTTGGCAAATGCGTGAAATGCGAGATCGCGTAGGCTCACGACTAATCACAACATTGTCAACTTTATTGAAAACTAGCGACCCACCCCGGCTTCGCACGGGTGCAGGGTAAACTTTCCTCTTGAATCACTCTTTTCAAAATCCGTTGAATGAATGAATGAATAAGCTTTATTTACTTAAATATGGTATACGTACATAAACGGTCTTAAATATAGAAAAAAAAGTTGCACATATTTGGCCGCTGACGCGACGTGTAAATTTTATGAGTCCTTATATACTAGAAATATGACTAGGTACAACAAATAATCAACTAGAATAAAATGTAGGTACGTTAAAAAGAAAAAAAAACAAGAATGTCAACTAGATTAAATTACAATTTCAGCACCAAGTATATATTAAAACAATGTAATAAAAAACACAAATTAACTTACAGCATAAAAACCAAATTAAAATCGCTAAAATGTCAGAATAGAATAATACTCAATAGATACATTAAATATAGAAAAGTTGTGTAGTTTTAAAGATCTAAGCATACATATTAGGGACAGACAGACAGCAAGAAGCGACTTTGTTTTATACTATGTAGTGATGGGCCGGTGATTTCAATTATTGTCTCTCGTCTCATCTCGTCGAAAATTAAAGAACCTAAACGACTAGCCAACTTAGCTAGAGCCAACCGCGTCAACGCATCTGTTTTGTTCCAGAACAACCCATGCCCGCACCCCATAATATTCATGCGCGACTGCGAGGTGTCGCACGTGCGCGCGCTCCTGCAGTTCATGTACGCGGGACAAGTGAACATCGCGCAGGCGCAACTCAGCGCGTTCCTGCGCACCGCTGATGCGCTGCAAATCCGCGGGCTCACCGACTGCTCGCAACACAACGACAAGGTAGGTATCCAAGCTGTACAGTCTGACTGTACATGCAGGTTTAGCTTACGTTGCGACCCAATTGGGGTCACGTTGTTTATATACTTGTAAAATATCGAATTATATCTAGACGAGTGCATATTACTTAACACGCGTACGATAAACATCAACGGAAGGAACAGCTAATTAACCTAAACCTTGTACCTATCTTTATAATAACAGAAAATAAACCAGTTTAACCTTAACTTAACATCAGTGTTCTTTCTACGCACTCCATCATCAACGAGCAAGTGTATGAGCCAACTGACTCCTACACAAGCTCAATAGAATAAGGCTTCTTGCTTGAAAACGAATATTGTTTTACAAGCTTTTATTTAAGTTCTAATGTTTGTTCCGGTGGAATCCTGTGAGTCAATTTTGAAGTAGATATCTTCAACCGATTGAGCTGATATTAAGCATACTGACTTTCATGATAACACAATAATATGGTACCATGGAACTGGTCTGACGAGGGAGCCGAAAGGTGACCCTAGAAACTGTAATAGATAAAGCAATCCTGCCGAGTTTGGGGTCTCTAGTATCGTCTTGGTGAGCAATTGATGGATGTTCAAAGAAAAGTATAGTCGGCTGTAAAAGCTTGTCACAAAAATGATTTTTTGACAGAAACTTATTTACTAATCCTCTAAGAACCTCTAGCGAGGTTGCTGTGGCCAGAACCGGCCAAAAGGATGGCAGGTTGATTCGGAATAGCCTTCTCCTTAGTTGGTCCCTCAAATGTTGAGAATCGTGACCTCGTATTTTAATTTGTCGTCATCCACAAGCTGTCGCCAACGCACTCGGTCATACCTGAATGCCTCATTTTGATGCCCTCCACTAGTAAGTCCCTCCCGACTTACTATTGGAGGTCTGCTGCCACGTGGTGGTCGTGGTCTATACGAAAGACAGAGGTAAGCTCTGAGGTGTTTTCGTTCCCGTATACGGTTAATATTTCCTGCAACTCTAATCCTATTGTAGTCCCATACTCGAATCGATCGAAATGATCTTTATCGTGTGATGCCATCTATGAAATCTCGAATATACATTATCTCGATCAAGCGTGACGATTGGGCTTCTGGCCAACAGCACTTTAGATTTAGAATAGAAACAAATGCATCTGTTGTCTGATTTTATCGTATTTTAATCGCTTTTTAGCAAATATGTAATACGATCTCTTTTTATTAGTAAATTGCATTGTTTTATCCGTATAACAGATTCGCAGCCAGAGCAACAAACAAGAGCTTTAACCACTGATATATTCTTTAATAACAAAATATCATGAATTATGTCTAAAATACTGGATAGATTCTTCAGGTTATCGCATACCCGGCGCCGAATCGGCACTGCCTCGACTCGAGCCATCCAATCTTTGTATGACATTTCAACCTGTAACGCACATCTATCGACTCCGTAACGGCATTGTTCCACCTTGGCACTCACTAACGGCGCGTGGACTACACGCCGTCTCCGCGCTTACGTCGAGTAATCGACGTGCTTGTAACCAGCCCCTGGCAGAAGGACCGGGCGTGGATGTTACTCTTATGACATAGACTAAAAAAAAGAGGCGTCGCTCTGCTGTCGTCATATACGTGGTTGCGTATGGTTGATGACGATCTAAAAAGTTGAGTTAGTGTCGTTACGGCGGAGCAGTTAGGTGTGCGATAACCTTTAGACTCTCTAGCTATTTAAGGTGAGGTTTAGAAACTGCGTCCTACATCCAAGACACCAATAAATGCTTATTTTATAACGTTAATCTTTGACCATCTTACATTATTGCTTTCTTTTGCAGAAAGTGAATCGAAAATCTCCTCCTTCCCAACTCCGTAATTTGCTCAGCGCCAAGCCGTCACATTCTACCTCCTCCTCCAAAGCCGCAAGCCAAACCGTCGAAGCGGGCGCCGCCGACGAACAAGAGAAGAGCGCGAGTCGACGCTCAACCATCAATTCTCCCGATGCTGCCAGAAATAATCTCACTGAAGAAGCTCCTTTCCAAACGTCTAGTCAAACGAGGCCTAATAACGACGACTATAATGAAACGTGCACCTACCCGGCCATACGGGTGAAAACTGATCTCGAAGCTACCGATGTGAAGACCGAGGAGAACGACGTCCTCATGGACCCCGGAGGTTCGGACAGACCCGACAAATGTCAGGATTTCAACGCGTCCGATCTTTTAGAACCAAAAATGGAAGTCATGGAACAAGAGGCCAGCGACGAGGAGCGCTCCAATTTCCCGCAGATCTACTACAACGAGAACAATGCACTAGCGAACCCCTTCGCGGCCCTGCAAGGTCAGTATATTATCATCGACATTCATAAAGTCGTATCCACTCATTGTCTTAGAAATTGGTGCTAAATATGATTTCTATTCGTTCAGGAAACATGGATCTCATGGGCGGGATGAACGCCGAGCTCCGGGACGAGAACGCGGAAGGTAAATATGTTCACTCTCTTTTATCACTATCACGTCATTATCACACGCACACGTCGACTCGGACAGCCGCGCCCCCGGCGAACCTTTAGCACACTTGTTTCGAGTTTCGAGTAGAAGAGAGCGCGCGCGTATACGCTATCGTGTAGCAGCGGCTCGGTGGCTAGGCGCGCGGGTGTCGGGTGTCGGGCGACGCGCCCGGGCCGGCGGCCGGAGTGGGGCGGCGGCCGGGCCGGGCGCAGTGCGAACGTGGTGTTGTTGGCAGCGGGCGGAGGCGCCGGCGTGCGCTGCTCGCGCTGCGGGCGCCGGTACAGCAACGCGTCCAACCTGCGCCAGCACGTGCGGCTCATCCACGAGGCGCAGCCGGTGGCGTGCGCGACGTGCGGCCGCTGCTTCAAGACGCCGCTGTACCTGCGCCGGCACACGCTGGCGCAGCACCTGGGCCGGCCGCAGCCCGCCGCCGGCAAGAGCCCGCCGCCCAAGCCGCCGCTGCCCGCGCTCCAGCCCGCGCAGCGCTTCCCCATGTAGCCGCCCCGTGCGCTCTCTCCTACCGCCGACGGCCAAGCCCGGCCGGATGCGACGCCCCGCGCTTACACTCGTTCGCGACGAGCCGTCCGACTTAGATCAAGACTTTTCGCCCTAGCCCCGCGTTCCCGTTTCGATGACATTTTAATTTTGCCCGTCTGCCGCTAAAATTCTGATCGCTTCGCGAAAACCCGCTCGGCTTTCACAGTTCGGCGGCGGCGAGTCGAGGGGCCTCGCATCTCGCTCCGGGATATTGTGTAGATGTGACTTTGAGGTCGTAATGAAGACTGTCAGTAGATTTATCTAGTCTGTGATCGGAGTGTCGCCGGGGGCCTATCTGCCGTCACACCTTTCCGCTTATTGCGTGCCTTTCGATAAATATACCGAGTGCCAGATGTAGGTCGCTTGGACGAGTCCCCGTGGGTACTTAATGCGAGATGATGATTATGAGTAATAGGTACGTGTTCGTGGCTCGGACCGCGCATATTTGACGCCTTGCGGCGGCGATTATGTTGTTTACCGGGAATTACGCACGTGAGCAAGGCGATGAGTCACGAGCACGTAAGGACTCCCGCCTGAATAACGGGGCCTCGTCGAAGGGCACACGAGTACCTTCCTTTCTGACAATAGACTGATTGTTGTTAAAGCATTTGTTGCGACCGGTGCTGATTTTACATGAACATAGGTTATTTACAGGTTACAATGTACATACATTATACATACACGTTATCCACAGTTGCTCGCCTCTTTCCACCGCTCTCCTAGAAGTAAATAAGGTATTTTCATAATAGAGAGTAATTTTTTGTACCGCGCGCTGGGAGGCGGCGAGCAGTCCGTTTTATTTGTCGAGTCCGCGAACTAGTGTTAGTTCTCCGGAGATACATATTCGCCAGCAATAGTGATATTTTTATACACAATAGATTTTATCTTTACACGATGTTATTGTTGAGTGATTGGACGGCTCCCGGTTATAGTTTGTAAAGTGTCAGATGAAAATGATCATTAATAAATGTCTTCAAATGCATATATATTGTCTAGAGAAACATAATAATTAATTATTTAATAATGATTATGGTTTACAGTCAAAAGTATAATTTGCCATAGTCCCTGTGCGGAGGCACTGGGCCCTAGTGCCATAAGTATAATATCTGGGACGCGTATTTTACGAGAGACGAGAGATGTAGTTATTATATAAACGATATACACTTATTTTTGTAAGTAGCTTTTTAATTTTGGTCTATTAATTTGATAGTCGCGTTTTAAAGTGATAAAAATTTGCCATGATATCACATCTAGTCATTTCCCAGCAAAAGCATTTAGAAGGGACATTTATTTGAAGGTATCTATGATTAGGGTTGTGAATTACAATATTAGTTCTATCATTTTAAAATTAAAGGATATCCCGGTGTGATCTCAAGTGACTATTTCTTATAATGATCTCTAAATTTTAATTTTGCATTTATTTTAAACGATATATAATCTTTAAATTATAACTGAAAGTCTTTTTGAATCCAAAAAGTAATCCTAGATTATATTAATTGCAATAATATTAAATTATTCTTGGAATTAATCGCTTATATTAATCTATTAGTAAGGTAATTTAAAGAAAAAGCACTTTCGAATTTCAATAATTTTAATCCAATAAATAAGTTAAGACGCAGTGCAGCTTACATAATCGATCGAACGAGTAATCAAATATTAATATGTAATGTTTAGAAACGAATCTCTTTGCACTTGCTGAGTTTAATAGTCATTTTCGGAACTAGGAATTTTATCATTACAATGTTTATGGATGTAAATTAAAATAATATTATTATACCGTCGGAACTATTTCATATACATTATCGGTATTGTTTTATCATAGTTGTTTACACTGTTCGTTCTACGCCATAGTCGTTGGCCCTACTGGACCTACTTGCAGTATCTAATTTAAGACTTCTGTACCGACACGATGCACTATATAAGGACTCGGTTGTTTGTCACACGGGGTTACTTTCGAGTACCTACACACACAATAGCAATATACTTTGTTTCTATATACAACAGATTTTTGTTCATTTTACTGTTAATTTTAGGTTGTATATATCGTTCATCATTATGTACATAAATTATTGTAATTTTTTACTAAATATCAGAAAATAAAGTTCTACAAAGACACAAGTTTTTAGTTGTAACGTTAATGGAACTGGTACTTGTTATTTTTTTATTTATACTTTCCGATGTCATAGGTACGTAGAATTCTTTAAGTTTTGGTAGATTTAGGTGCGATATGAATCATCATTACCATTCAATGTATGAAAAACGTGATAATAATTATGTACTACACGTGATCGAACAATCCTGTATAGTAGTGATCATCTATATCGCTAATCCAATAATAATTAGCGTAATTTTACTTGTATTTCGTAGTTTGAACAGTGCTGTGCCAAATACGAGTATGCAATC
The DNA here is from genome assembly GCA_947623375.1 of Apotomis capreana. Classification (NCBI taxonomy): domain Eukaryota; kingdom Metazoa; phylum Arthropoda; class Insecta; order Lepidoptera; family Tortricidae; genus Apotomis; species Apotomis capreana. The sequence continues at coordinate 20,922,405 of OX392506.1, forward strand.
CACGGAGTATATGGAGATGGCATTCAGCGCAGTTTGTTCTAGCACCGCTGTAGCCGACTTTTACACGCACACAATTATATTCGTATAAAAATAAGGTTTTACAACAAACAGAAGTGAGTTGACATTGGCTGAGCTAATGTGTGCGTATTACGTGGTCATACACTACTACGATCAATGTATCGAGAATTTTAGTCCTTATATGCATATCAGACAATGTCTTTATTTTTATTATAACTTAAATAGAAATAAAATAAAAGGCAAATGAGACTTTGTGATTCAGTAAGACAAAGCCTCGAATTGACAAGAAATTGATTTCTACTTCCGTCAATTCAGTAGTGTCACTTTTGATATTAACGCTGGCTAAATATCGCAAGGTTTTATGTTACAATTTTAAAACATTTAAAATTGAACCCTATCCTTGTAACACGGGGTCTAATTTTAACGACCCAGAAAATGTAATGTAAGCTCTGCCAGCGGTATGCATCTAATGATTCTAAAGGTTAAGGGCGTGATCAAATCAAAATAGTCGATATCGATAAAATAATAATATGTATAATGCATGTTGAAAATATTTATTTTGTATGGTCGTAAACGTCGTAAATTAAATATCAGACCTTTTAATTTCTGGCGACGAAATCAAATGGAAGCGTCCATATCAATCTTTCTATCGTTCAGAATGTTTACTTTACATATATAGTGATATATGAATAATAAAAACATCACCTTACAACATTTGGAACAGGTAGTAGGTAAATTATAAACGGAGTAGATTTATTTATTTCATCATATAAAATGTAAACAAAATAATTAAGGGACAATCGTACACAACTCGACCTGGCCTTATACTAACCAATAGTAGACGACGATATGAACAATATATATAGATAACATCCATGACCCAGGAAAAAATATTCGAGTTCATCACACAAATATTTGCCCTTGCCGAGATTCGAACCCAGGACCGCCGGCTCAGTAGGCAGATGCATTAAAACTGCGCCAACCTCGTCGTCAACCGACTAGCACGTATTACATTGTGGATTAGCAAAACAATAATACTGTTTTAATCTAATGATTTAGTCACCCACTTCTATTGATTTCGCTGTAATAAAATTACTTGTCTGAATTTAAAAAAAACCGGCCAGGTGCGATTCAGACTCGCGCACCGAGGGCTCCGTACAAAATTTCACTTATCCCATCTTAATTGGCCTGGTTGAGTTAAGTTTGCATCTGAAATGTATGGCGCCGCATACAAACGAGGTGCAAATACTTATAAAAATAATGTAATAATTAATGTAATTTAATCTGCAAATTCTGAGTTTTAGTAATTATTTTTGACATAAGTAACAAATTGAAATATGTAACAATTAAGTATTTGAATATTGTTTTATTTTGTTTGCATGCCTTTTTGGTAGAACATAAGCAACACTGTATATACCTGTATCACCTAATTTATTACTATGTTCTTGCAATAAACGAATTTGAATTTGAATTTGAATCAAACTTAACGCAACCAAGTTCTCCAAATTATGATTTACCTATTTATTTATTTAATTAATCTTTATTGCACAAAAGAAAACGTTTCGTACAAAAGGTGGACTTGATGTTTGAAAAGGACTATATTTTTTAAGATTTTTATTAGTATTTGTAGTACTTGCCAAATTTCATAGTTCTAGGTCATCGGGAAGTACTCTATCACTTTGATTCCCTTGAGTGACGAAATGTGCGTTTTTGGCGACAGAAACGGCCGTATCTTTTTTCACGTTAACGTAGAAGCTTGATTTTTTTTTCACAGCTTTAAGGGACCCTAGACCTGAGTATATATACATATAGTGTTAATTTCAACTCGATACCTCCACGCGTTCTCGAGATAAAGGGTCTTGACAGACAGACAGACAGACGGACGGACGGAAAACAAAGTGATCCCATAAGATTTCCGTTTTTCCGATAGAGGTATGGAACCTTAAAAAACAAGGTGATAAAGTGTAAATTATATTATTAAAATAGACAAGTTATTATGAAACACGAGCGGCTCACATTAAAACCTCCATACAGAATATCGACAATTTATGGTTTAGACTTGTTCCCCCGCACTAAATTGTCAGACGGACGTATACATTGCGTGCTCCTAAAGATGTTGCGTGAATAGTTGCCATGTCAAGCTAGTAATGTATAATTGTCATAATGCACTGCAATATTTTACGAAATATTACAAAATACCGAATTTTATTACTTTCCAGTGAAATTAAACGATATCAGGTATCTTTTTGAGTATGCAGATCTCGCCTGTGACGATTATAATGGCACAATTCGGCATATTTCTAATTTTTTGGCACATAATTACTCAAGCACGTTCGTACGGTAACTAAGTGACTGTTGACATCACGTTGACATATCTTTGGGTATTTGGGCATAAGCTCGGTTACGCGTGCCCCGCCCAATACCCAGTCTATAGTATTCTTATGGTCTGTGATGCAATCAAACTCAAAACAAGTTTTAAACAAATCCTTATAACCCATAATATCGTTAGTGCGTTAATTGCTTCCAAACCTATAAATATAAATTTGTTATTAATATATTTTGGGTACGATTTGCTGTTAAATTGAATAGGCACACTAACATTGTTCAAACTACCATATGAGAGTAATTAAAAAAATGCTTTAACACTGAGTTATTGAGGTGAGAAGTGAGAACTAGCCTTTGCGTTTGTCAAAGATGGTTGATTAGATCAAAAACATCGCGATTTCTAACTATCTTTTTATTCAAGTTTTTATGTAATTTTCGTTAGCTTGTTATATAAATACCTATTCGTGTTTAATAGCAAAACAGATAAATTGGCACAATATAGATAGGGTGCACCTATATATTAGTAGGTAGCAACACATGCAAAGATCAGTCCTCACCTTTTCAAAGGTTGGCGCTTCACTTGGATCAAGACTTGCAAAATATATTTCTTGGAAATTCGGCCAAGTGAAATGGCAACCTAAATGCATTTACAAATTGCCTATTTTTACGACGTGTTCACGAAACTTAAACAACTATCGGAAAATTTTATCAGAATCCTTTCGCACTCTTTTTATTCATTGATGTATGCGTTTGCAAAACATTTACACATGAACGCAACACTATACACTGCGTGCTGACTGAAGGAACAGCCAGCCGCATTTCTTTATACTTTCTCAGCCTTATTTCTGACCGAATAATTTCATAGGAAAGAGGTCTTTGCTTTTCCCGGAAAATTAGTACTTTTAGCTATTTAGTCAGAAATGAGGTTGAAGGGAACGATTTGATTAGCCGAGTTATGTACTAACCGACCGACCACTACATTTGTTTCGCAACACGTCTTAAAAATACGAAGTCTGTGAAAGTTTTCTTGCACGTATTAATTAAACCGCTCTCAGTACCATTCAGTAGTGGCTCTATGATTTCGATTTTAGAGTTCGAATTTAAGGATTTCATTGTTTTTTGGGTGTTTGAGCCCCTCGACCTCCTGGATCCATGACTAGTGGAGACGTTAGAGTGCAGTTTAATATGAGCGTTGTGTTATGTAGCAGCATTAACGGTTTGTGTGGCAGCGGGCCGGTGGGACGGGCGGCGCAATCGGCCTGTGCCGGACGCGGTGTGGCTCGAGCAGCATCGCCGCGCGCTGCCCTTCGTGCTCAAACGGGAGAACGAGCGGGGGGCCGTCGCGCCAAGACTGGTGAGTGGACCACTGACTCTTACTGTCTCCCACACTACGGCTTTTTGTGGCCGCGACAGTACATATGTCTCTTGCACGCTTGAAGTGGGAAAAAGAGAAGCCGCGACAGATGTACTGTCGCGGCTACAAGAAGCCGTTGTGTGCGCTGGCTCTTAATTCTTATTTGACCTCTTGAAATATTTCGACACGGGACGACGAAGGGGCTCATTTTAGACGTTTGCTATGCAATGCAGGCAGGCAATTCTAAATAATTAAGAAAGAAAATACATTTATTGCCAACAATAACATAACACAGTTTTATGTACATAAAAAAATACAAAAAGAAAATACAAATAATGTTACGATAACATCTGAAAAAAAAAAAAAAAAAGAAACAAACTAGAAACATTAAATAATAGAGCAATTGCAAAAGGACAAGGGATTAAAAGGATATAAATGTTTTCATTATTAGGATTAAAAGTTTAAATTCAGGATTAAAAGTTGAAATTCAGAAAAAAGAGACTATAAATAAATAAATAAATATCAGATAACCTCACACAAATCAACCTAGTCCCAAATTAAGCTCAAGAAGGCTTGTGTTATGGGTACTAGGCGACGATATACATACTTAAATATATAGATAAATATATACTTAAATACATAGAACATCCATGACCCAGGCACAAATATTCGTGTTCATCACACAAATAATTGCCCTTGCCGGGATTTGAACCCGGGACCGTCGGCTCAGTAGGCAGTTGCTTAACCACTGCGCCAACCGCGTCGTCAAACTATAAGGAGATATATTGTCAAGCTACATCTACTTAACTTTCAACCAGTTTTTTTTTAAACAAAAATCAGAACAAAACTATCCAGGTTCCTCATGCTCAATCGGGAGAATGAGCGGGGGGCGAGAGTACGACGTGTCAGACCGGGGGGGCGGGCGGGCGGCGGCCGGACGCGGTGTGGCTCGGGCGAGCGACCCCTCGCTCATTTGTTCTTAGTAACCCCTTGTGATTTATTTGGGCCGGATGTATGTCTCGTTGAAGCTAGCCGTACATCTCAACCGAAGGGGTGGCCGGTCTTTGGCAGGTGTAACTGGAACCCGTCTTTTAGCCCCTTTGCTGGATCTTAAATGGACGAAGGAAACATAAAATACCTTCTATTTCCGAAAGCAAAAATAGTAGACTCCGAAAATAAGTATAATAATTATCATTACTATCGTTTTTTTTTAAGCAAAAGCTAGCCTATAATCATCTAAAGTTTTGACTCCAATTAAATCCATTTAGTACATGTCAAGATTCGAACGAATTCTAGTTCAGCACATATGTAGTTACTACTTATACCTGTTTTGGAGCGCAGTTCGGTGTTCCTGATACGAACTCCAAGTATGTTGCGCATTGTTCGCTGGCAAACCTTGAGTCGGGGCTTCTGAGCTTCCTCTTATGACCGAGTTTAGGCGCGTAGGTTAAGATAGGAAGATTACACGTGTCGACGAGTTTTCGCTTCAGTACTTTCAACGGGTTAAATACTGTTTTTCAATTCCGTAACGTGTCGCTTTGTCGCTACCCTATCGCGTAGTCACGCCGTGATGTTTACGCTGCACGCCGTTTATATTGATATTATGCAAAAAATTTCATCCTATTGTCGTAGGTAATGTAGAATTGACAACATTTAATTTTTTTAACCGAGATTTTATCCGATATTATCAAATAAACAATAAAAAATTGGGCAAGTGCGAGTCCGACTCCGGACCGTACCGGGTTCCGTAACATAATCTATGACAAGTTTGTTGTATGGGAGCCCCCCTTAAATATTTATATTTTTTTTTATTTTTAGTATTTGTTGGTATAGCGGCATCGGCAATAGAAATACATCATCTATGAAAATTTCAACTGTCTAGCTATCACCGTTCTTGAGATACAGCCTGGTGACAGACGGACGGACGGACGGACAGCGAAGTCTCAGTAATAGGGTTCCGTTTTTACCCTTTGGGTACGGAACCCTAAAAATTAAATATTACCGCATTATAAATTTTCCAAAATATCCCAATTTGTGTTTGAAAAATTCATTTGAAAAGTTCCTCGTTCTAAAAGAGCGTAAGCGACCAGTAATTTGTCACAGCGCAGAAAATCACACAGTCGGACTATTACTAATATAAGGCGGATTTTGTATGTCAAATATTCCACAAGGTGAAGTCATGTAGAGGGCCGATTTCTAGATGATGATTTTCAAAACTAGTCTCTATAATCAAATAAAAATAATAGTTTTGGATTTGGTGATAATAAATTAGTAAAATTATTTTAAACTGAACACTATTTGAAAAATGTTGTCAATTGTGTTTTATATTTTATGCTACGAAAAAATATGACATCAATACTGATTTGAAAGTATGTTTTTAATGTTTGTTATGGCACGCCGGCAGTAAATAGCAATAATTAGTTAGTTAAATAAATAATTAGTTGATATTCAGAGAAAAATATGTGATAATGCAATTTATAGGTCATTCAACCGTTTGTGGATCAAAAATCAGAATAAAACTATCCAGATGTTATATGTGAACTTGATATTCGATATTGGTATTCAGTACTGATATTCAATAATTAGTTAAAATCGTATACATTCTGTTTAGATACCGCGTAATATAACATATACTGACTTTTAATACCTACTCGCGTACTTTAATCTGTCAATTATAATTTCACCGACTAAATCATAATAACGCAATTTTTAATCTTGTACGAAACTTCTCTACTCTAATATGGTACCCGGTACAGAACTATAATATTCATAAGACATATCTCTACTCAACTCTAATAATTTCAAAAAGAGAACATCAGCATACTTATTTGATTTAAAAAAAAGCACGCTACTGTTCACTGATTGGTTGAAATTACTTGTCAATTTTTTTTACCAATGACGAGGCACCGGCAATGACCATCGCGTTCATGTTTTTTTTAATAGGTCAGTTTTAGTTGAACGAAATAGATAACATCAAAAATCTAAAATCAAAATTCATAGTGGGGAATGACGATTAAAATATAAAATGTTTTTCTGTGTTTTGCTCGTAAGTATAAAAAGTATTGTTTGCAATAGTTACGCAATTAGGTCTTAAAATCTCGTACCTTACTTAGGCCACTCGGCAAGCCTCGTGACCTAAACGCGGTACTCGATTTTAAGAACCTTCACTGTGCAACTATTGCATAAAATACTATTGTCTCAGCTTTCGTTCTTTATTGCGATTTTGGAATTAAAACATCGTTGGTTATAGGTTTTATGTGGCCGACATAGCTTAGCGGATCAGCTGAAGTGGCAGTGGGCTGTTTATTATCTGTCCTAGAGCCGACGACCACTTTGGCAAACGAGTTTTGGAGTAGAGATTGCGAATCGGTAAACGTCTTAGCGTCCTGTTGCTGGGCGCCGACATTCGTAGGGCAGCGGGTAGTGAGTGGACGAGGAGAGCTGAAAATCGAGCTCAGTGGTGCGTCATGGGAGAGGCCTACGTCCAGCAGTGAACTGATGCAGGCTGATGATGATGAGGTTTTTTGTAAATTAATTATAACTATAGACGGTCTACAGTTGACAGGGATACCTATCTACAGTAATTCTTAAAAACCTAAATTTTTATCTTAATTTTGTTGCTTTAATACTCATTTTAACAAGAAGAATTCCATCGTTTGTTTGCATTTTATATGGGTCACATCACAACATCACAAACTACATACGTATAGTCTTAAAATGTAATAAACAAAAAGTTGAGCGATTCATATACAGAGCGAGAATTTTAGACCTAAATAAGCAATAAACACATTGCCCTGGATAAACATATAGTCGATTCTATATTTGCTGTGAGATATGGGAGCATGAACCTAACTAGTGCCTGATTGCTGTCATGGGTCGGAAGCTAAGGACAAAGTTCTTTCCCTGCTGTTATCGCTTCTCTAAATAGTGCGCAGATAAATGTCGTAACATTCGACGAGCGTGCAATTCACGGGGATGGTCTCGTATGGTACCACGGAGTTATAGGCCATTCTGAGCAACAGATAATTGGATAGAGCAAAAGATTATAGCAGAAAAAGTTAATCGAAAATGAGGAATTATAAGGCTAATCAGCTATTCTGACCATAGAAAAGATATAGATTTGTAGAACGTCATGTTGTATTGGGAAGCCGGAAATAGGATGATTCGATAAATGAGGACTGGATCAACCGGACGAAGAACTTTTTGACCGACACAAATCTGTCCACAACTTTTAAATTTGGTTCTAAAATTTCAACTTTATAGTACAAATGTACATTACATACCTGCAGGTGTCTATGGCCCGGACCGAAGGTGAGGGCCATAGTTATGCGATATGAGGCTCTACGCATTACCGCCCGATGTTTGTCTAAAGTTTTACGTCTTGCCTTGGCCAGGAAGTGGAATTTTCTGCCCGCCACGCGGCTTACGGCCTAGGGTGACGTAAATTAATTTCTGTGTTTAAATTGTATTGTTTACGTCAAAACGTTCGTTTGTGATATTGAACTGTTAAACCTAATAAAAATAAAATATGTATATTAGAACCCCGATTGCTTAGTAACTCCGGAGAGATTTTGAGTTACGCTGGGGACAGTCAAAAGTGTCGGTCAAAAGTTGATGCCCTCAACTGACTTGTTAACGCATTCACTGCCAGGGGGCGTGGCCTAGGAACAAATCTTTAATGAAGCGATATATGCGTCGCTGGCAGTGAATGCATTAAAGAAAGAAATCATACCTAAACGAGCAAAACACATTAGGGCCTATGCTCGCGTTTTCGTTCTTGCTTGTATAAGGCTGCTATCGTATTTAAAATAATTTCCGCGGTGATAATCTTGTTTCCATTTTATTATAACCCCTAAACATTTATTTATTACCTATTTCGACCGGTGATGTGCAACACATAGGTTCTACATTAATCTGACATAGAATGGATGCTTTAATAAGCTTTGTCGGTTAATAAGTATTTTAGTTGAAATTCGTCTTGTCGTTTTGGCGTGATAAAGCCTCAAATACACAACAGACGATTCTATTTTAGAATAGTATGATATGACCATATGACTATGGTATTTTAAAATCTTTTAAGTTGTGTAACTGATGGACAACAAACAAACGACATCAGTCGATTTTTGTTTTAATTGTTAAAAAAATAGGTCAGGCAAGTGCAAGTCGTACTTGTGGATCGTGGGTTCCGTTCGTATTAAACGTTATTATATTATTTACAAATAAAAAATATGGAACGCTCTGCTCCCCTCCAGATTGTATGGGACAATATTGTCGGATAAAATATGTATGTATTCTGATATTACTCTTATCCTTGACAACGCATGCACCTTCAGCAGTAGACACCCAAAATTCTTGAAACGTATTAATTCGCGGCAGAATATTTCCACACATGCTGGAGGACACATGTTTTTGTTATGTGGCTGGCTCAAGTTTCAATTGTACTACCTGTTCTTTTATATTGAAAAAAATATACTCGTAGGTCCCAAACTACTATCGAATCAAAGGCCGCGGCTGGCAAAAACATTTATTTAAAAATTGTTGTATTGAATGTTCACTGTCTAAATTTTATTAATCGATGCTAGGTCAAGCAATACGGCCGGTAATGAAGGGCTGGGTATTATGTTACATATAGTAACAATGTCTCATTTAGCACCCTTTGATAAGGAACCCTAAAAACTGATATGTGATCACGTATGTCAGAGGCCATCTTTGAAATACGTATGCTGAAACTGCGGATGATACGTTATCGAACAGCGTTATAGTCCGAGATACGATCGTCGGTAACCCAACCTCATCTACTACCATTATCACGGTCCGACACCACATAAAAAAAAGTTATCACCCTTTGGGTACGGAACCCTAAAAAAGCGACAAGTTTGAGAAAGTATATGGGACATTTATATGTATTTTAACTAATACCTGACAGGCGAGGCCTGTCATTTCTGTTATTAGAACACTGCTTATTTAGGTGTGCAATTAACCATATTTGTGATGTATTTTTTTACAGTACATTTTGATACAAATCTAGGTATGAAAATATATCTACTGTCAATACTTACTTCCGTATATTACAAATATTAATTTATGAAGTATCGTGCTGTTACAGACAGCAGCATTGTATTGAAATTGTGCTGAGTTTACTTTTCAGCAACTGCTGCTTACTGTAAGTACTAGATGAAATAAAGAGCATATGCAATGCCATATTATTTTGGCGTTCGTTTTAATCTCAGAGTACAATGCCACCCACTTATCTTTTGTGTCAGCGGTCACTATGTTTTTTGTCTATAAAAGTCAAGTTCTAAGAAAAAAACATGTACCGTGAATTTTAAGAGGACTATGTAGGTATCTATAATTTGCACATACAGGTACTATTTCATGCCGTTGATTCAACGACCCAGATCGAGTCTGGGCTTTACCAGAGATCCTGACATTTCTCGCGGTTCAAAGGAGTTATGTAGACTGAAGTTCGAAATCCGAAAAATGAATAGGTATAAAAATGTCGAAATACTAATTATTGACAAGAAATAGAAATGACCAAAAGTATAAAAATTACGTGTGAATTACACGTCATTTTTACTCCTAATATAGGCGATGTACAACGGCCCTAGGTCTAGGTAGGTTAGGTACGTTACTTATATTCAGATGCTGGAAGGGCAAACCGCATAGAAATAGGAGCCTTCAAGCCGTTTTTGCATATCGTCATTTTTATAAAGCGTTTCTTGACATTTTTTATTTATTTATTTAATCTTTATTGCCCAAAGAAAGCTTATCGTACAAAAGGCGGACTTAAAGCCATGAGGCATTTTTATATGTCGTCATCTCTCCTTATAGAACGATCGACATACTACTTACTACAGGCCCTTAGCTTGTCAGAAACTGAACGGAACAGGAAAGCTCTCTTTACATTTAGGTCATCTTCCTTCAAAAAAAAAAAACTAAGGTAATGAAAAACCATAGGATGCCTGCTGTTTACCTCTAATTATAATTATTTCCATTGTATCTCTCCTGTTTGTTTGAGGTGTGCAACAAACAGTACTCATGCTACAATACACTGCAATTTTCCTGTGTTAGAAAAATCTACGATTAATTAGTCTCAAAGGCAATGTATGGAAAAGGAAAGTAAATTCGAGATTAATAGTAATTTTAGTGACCATGACAAATGTAGTTAACAAATGACAATAGTAGTTTTAGGCTATTACTAAATTATGATACCAACACGTATTATAATGTCCTATGTAAGACTCCCGTTGAATATCCTACTACATTTTTTTATTTTAGTTCTAGTTTTGTCGTGTTGAAGAAGTCGAGGCTTATCTAAAAGTACAAGTAATCACTCGCTAAAGCCATGTACTATGCCGAGTGAGCAGGGCAAACATTATATAAGTCAACTGGTTATTACCATAAAACACGCGCGGTTGTTAAAATTTTCCTTATCAGCAATTGTGCCCTTGATATGTCGAAGAGTACTTACGGATCTCAATCGGACCACCCGAAAGGGCTACTTAGCCATTCAAATTTCACATAATCACTCAATTACCCATGTCTAGTTAATGGGGCAAACATAACAAGCACGTCACTTGTTTGTTTCATTTGTGATAAAACGAAAAATAGGAATCTCAGTTATAATGAGGTATCCTATGCCAGGCAGAGATGGGCATTAATCGTCTAAATTAATCGCGATTAAATTAATCGACAGAGTCTTCGATTAACGATTAACTAATCGTCATTTTAATCGATTAAAAGTTGGAACACGTTATTTTGTGCATTTTACCAAAATACAATATGTCTTGTCATGTGTAAACTAGAAAAAGCATTCTAGTGTGCTGTGTGAAATAAACTTGTTACAGTAATACAAGATGGTTTTTATAGTGCAGTACTCTAAGATCTCCAAGGTAGGAACTTAGACTTACAAAAAATATCTTATTTCTTCCTAATATTAATCGAGAGAAAATTTATCTAATTAATTAATCGATTAAAAAATTAATCGTTAGAATAAATACAAAACAAATATAAAATTAACTTAAGTAATCGGGATTAAATTAATCGGAACTCGTACGATTAGATTAACTAATCGTCATTTTTAATCGTTAATCGCGATTAAATAAGTTAATCTTAATCGTTTATCGATTAACTTTTGCCCATCTCTGATGCCAGAATAGTTCGTATCATATTTATCTTAATACCCAGGATAGTCTACCCTAATGGCCCCTAATCAGGTAAGGGGTGACCCCGCCCAATGACGGCTGCTCATAGAGATATGTAGTAAATTATTGAATCTCACGCGCGATCTACTTATCGATATGCAGTTTAACAAGACGTAGGTATGACGTTGATACCCTATTTACTTAAACATTTATGAGTCATCTATTCGATTCGATTAAATATCTTCATTACTCTCGTTGAATGACTGATTTATATCTAGGTTCGAAACCTAGGCAATTAACGATTAGGTGTGTACACTTAGTTGAACCCAATATGCATATCACTCATATCAGAGTGGAAGACATATGACATAAAAAATAACCCAAAAATTAAAATTATTATTAATTATTAAATGCTTAAATTGACTACTTCTGAATTAATTTCGACTTGGTTAAGAATATGTAAAACGGTCTAAAAACAACTTGGGTGGCATAAATTATTCATCGTTTGTCCAGTCCAAGTAGGTAGTGCGAAATGCTAACTTTACAAACAAATATATAAAATTATGTTCTGAAAGTGTTCTTTAGAAATGTTGGTGTAAACCGAAAGAAAGTTTATCTTTAAAAACACAGAAAAAAATGCTGTGTCTAAATGAAACGTTGTCCTATTCTAAATGTAATGTTCAATTGGTTTTGATCAAGTGATAGGATAGATGAATAGGTAACTGACGCTCCACCGTACTCTTTGTGCGGTCAATAATATATAACCCATGCATATAAAAATAAAAGAAATATGATAAACACCGAATCATATCCACGGTAAAACAAATATGTATTCATCATAATCACATACGCAGTATTTTAATGAGATCACAAGTCGTCGCACACGTGAGAAAAAATGGGGTCAGGTTAAAGTTTACGATTCCACTGTCCTTCACACGACCACTTTAGCAACGCCTACCATGGCACTATTCTTCTTAATTTAAAAATGATCTTCTTCAGGTCGTTAGTGGACACTTGGTTTTAAGTAGGTACACATTATTTTTCAAACGGGTGACCTTTGACCTACTATGGTCGCGGTAGTGGAATATTTAGAATATTTGGTAAGAACCACTATACTACAGTACAGATAGTGAAAAATATTTTTTCTCAAACATGCAATGAAATATTGTCTTTGCGTTCCTTATAATAGGCTCGGAAGTAACGGTTTTTGGGCGCAACAAATCGAGAGGACTGTAAAGGGATTTCATACTGCTTTTCAGGCCTAGGCCTGCAAAGTAACTTTTTTTTTGGTTTCAACAACAAGGTCATTCACACAGCTGGCTGGTTTGACAAAAAGCAGGTTTTGTTTTTAAAGGTTGGTTGCTACACTTGTGGAAAAAAAAATTCAGATGGCGACTTTTTTTTTTTTTTAATTTCAAATTGGTGCTAGGCGGCTAAAACTCGGTATCGGGGGGCTCTCGGGGCTCAAAAATATGAATCTGAAATCTTGTCCGAAAATTCGGTCAAATTCGGAAAATATCGGAAAAAAAAAAACGATTTTGTATGGAGAAAATTTCAAATTGGTCCTGGAGGCTGAAATTCGGTATCCGGGGGTTTTTGGGGCTCCTGAGTCAGAATCTGAAATCTGATTTTTAAAATTCGGTCAAATTTGGAATCGGGGGCTCTCGGGGCTCAAAAATATGAATCTGAAATCTTGTCCGAAAATTAGGAAAATGTCGAAAAAAAACGATTTGTATGGAGAAAATTTCAAATTGGTCCTAAGAGGCTGAAATTCGGTATCCCGGGGTTTTTGGGGCTCCTGAGTCAGTATCTGAAATCGGATTTTTTTAATTCGGTCAAATTCGGTATCGGGGGGCTCTCGGGGCTCAAAAATATGAATCTGAAATTTTGTCCGAAAATTCGGTCAAATTCGGAAAATATCGAAAAAAAAAAACGATTTGTATGGAGAAAATTTCAAATTGGTCCTAGGAGGCTGAAATTCGGTATCCGGGGGTTTTTGGGGCTCTTGAGTCAGAATCTGAAATCGGATTTTTAAAATTCGGTCAAATTCGGAAAATATCGGACAAACAATATTAAGTGTTATTCTTTGAAGCATATTTTTTTATTTCATTGTATGTTTGAGAAAAGCACTATACATGCCTCGTCGTGAAAACGGATTCCCGGCCTCGTATCACTATCCGGCCTCGCTCGCACGCTCGCTCGGCCGTATATACCTACTTGGCCGGAAATCCTCATTTTCCCGGCCTCTGATGTAATGTACTATTTCTCAAACATGCAATGAAATGTTGTCTTTACGTTCCTTATAATAGGCTCGGAAGTATCGCTTTTTGGGCGCAACAACTCGAGAGGACTGTAAAGGGATTTCATACTGCTTTTCAGGCCTAGGCCTGCAAAGTAACTTTTTTTTGGTTTCTACAACATAAAATGATGTTCTTTGAAGTATATTTTTTATTTCTTTGTATATTTGAGAAAAGCACTATACATGCCTCGTCGTGAAAACGGATTCCCGGCCTCGTATCACTATCCGTATATACCTACTTGGCCGGAAATCCTCATTTTCCCGGCCTCTGATGTAATGTAGTATTTCTCAAATATGCAATGAAATGTCGTCATTGTCATGCGTTATAACAGCGCTCGAAGTATCATATTTCGGGCGGGGCGGGGTCTGTGTTCATGAACAGCTGAATATATATATTTTTTTTATTGGTGTATTTTCTATTTCAATGCGTTTGACAAAAGCACTATACATGCCTTAGCCGTGAAAAGGGCTTGCCGGCTTCGTATCACTATCTATACCCACTCATCCGGCAAGCCTTTTTTCGCGGCGTCTGTAGTAATGTACTATTGTAGAGTTTTATCATAGAATAGCATATAGCATATATCCATTAACTACGACAAAGTGGTAACGCAAAGATTTATCTTGACGCGCTTATCTATAAACCTCTTGACTACAGATAAAGCTCGGCGAGGGCGTGGAGATCCGCGAAGAGCTGCTGCGGGGGGTGAAGTGGGGCGACTACCGGAAGGTGACGCGCGGGCTGGCGGCGGCGCTATTCTCGCCTATAGAACTGGCGACCTGTTCCGTCACGGGGCAGCGCTGGTCGCGCGCGGGGCAGGAGTCCCGCCCCACGAAGCCGCCCTTGGACCGGCGCCGCGTCCACGCGCTCATCTCGTACGTCAGCCGGCACTTCCCCGACGTGGAGGTCAGCCGCATCAAGCAGGTGCTCGCGTACAAGTGCAAGGAGAACTGCGCCGCGCTCAGGATGCGGACCGCGAGGTGAATATACCTTGGTATTATCTTTTGCTAGTCGCGCTTCATGTACCTAACAAAATGGCGACTTAACCTTTCAAACAAAGCTGAACTGTAAGGGTGCATGAATGTCTGCGCTCAGTGACGGATTCGTCCGTCGTGGCTGTGGAATCTGTGGTGCAAATATCGAAGTTCCAAAAAAAAAAATCTCTTAACAAAAATCGTATATTCAATTATTTGAGCCTTCCTGTCGTTTCGATAACCTTATAGTAACCGTTATCAAGGGTTGTTTTAAATTGTTTTATATAACTGTGTGACAAACGCAGAAGCAAAAAAAAATGCTATGGTTAGACGCAAAGTGTATCAGTAATGAACCAAACTAAAACTATAAATTGCACTGATAATGTAGAGTGAGATTTCTTCGAATTCTAACTCAAGATATGCCTACACTAAGCCGATTATCGAACATAGCCATAACATTGATATAAAAGTACTAAAATAATTGGTAACAAAATAGGAAAATTATATTGGACTTTAATTTTCTGTCTTAATTGTGTACAAACTTTTTGAGAAATGCTCACATATTAAATCCCTCAAAACAACCGATAAGCGGTTACTGAAATAAGAACACAACACTTGAATAATTCAAACTCAGAATTATTCAAACGTTGAAATGCTAATCAGTAAACATTTTTTTCATTGCTTTATTACTTAGCGTGTTTTCTAATATCTGGATGTTTTCGAATAATAGTAATTTTAGTTTCGGATACTTTTTAGACGCAACGCAAGAAATGACTCGCAAAACATTCTTATTCGGATCAAATCCTCTCAAATCGAAAAGTTTAAATTAATAATGCAATATTTGTATCACATTGTGGGTATGCAATACCTTATACTCGCAAATTGATATTTTTTAGTACAATGTGTGTAGCTATAACGAGACAGGACGTTATTCTGACGAGTGCAGGATCGCCCTGCCTGATGGTAAAATTTATTCCTTTGAGCGTTATCATGATCATGACCCTGGTGTAGGTATGTATGTTATCTTTGAGTTCACAGTAAACGCTATAATAAAGTATTGTTAATTAAAACGCTCCTAATCGGTATAAATTAATAACAAATACAGTTATCTCTGCCCTCGTACGTCACTTCGGTGACTACATAAACTTGCCTTTATGGTTAATTCTGGTTCTTATAGTAAAGGTAAAAGGTTATCGCGCCCCATGCTTGTCAAGTTGTCATTATCACATCAGCGGTCAAGCGAGACAGATATATTTTTCACTCTGACTTGTATTCTATAATTTTGAATAATTTTGAATGTTAATTGTGTTCTTATTATAATATCTTTGTTTTAAATTTGTAGTAAATAACTATTCATTATTAGAAATATATATTATTTTTATCAAAAAAAAAAAATGTGTTGCCAACTAGGTAGTTGCCAACCTAAAATCCGCAACGGAAAACATCAGGTCCCCAAATCGCAGAATTTAGTTATAGAATCCTAACCCTCGTGCATAACAGACGCATATCATCAAAACCTACATTATCTGTATATATTTACAGTAACGCTGAAAGAACATGTCACCTCGTGTCACGCAATAAAAAAAACTGCGACGATTTACAACACTTTTCGGAAATACAAATGGCCGCAATCTAACTTCCGCGCTGTTGTGGCGCTGTCACTTTTCGCATCTATGTTGCTGCCAACATTCAGCAATTTACTGGCTATAATTTTCCGACCGTATCTCAGTTTTTGCGAACGATACCGTATGGAAATTGAAACATCTAAAAACCAAATACAACTGACCGTCAGCCGACCAGCTTGAGCCGGGTGCACATTTTTAACTTATACGCACCAAACAATACGTTATTTTAATGTCATAATCATAATGCAGATAAGGCCCTATAACTTCTCTGGAATCTTAACCAGTTTTCAATTGCTTCAAAATTCCTGAGAACTCTGGTTTATATTGTTCTGAAAGTTACCATGCTCCAGGCACTCCCGGAAGCTCATCTGTCAATCGCATTTTGTCAGGCTGTACGTCAAATTGGTTCTTATTTCCTCTGTTTTATAGTAGGTAAATGCGCGCACTAAGTTCTTGGTTCGTTTAGTTACATCGGATCGACAGTTTTAGGTGAATCTGAAGGGATACTCCGAAGATTCGAATTCGAAGTTTGTACAGTGCCATTCTTCTCGATCCCGCGTCAAACAATATTTTAAATATGATTTGATTTCATAAGAGTTTGAGGGAGACGGCACGGTACGAAGATCTAATTCCGATCTTTAGAGTAACCCTTCTGGCGGCTTGGTTCACAACGAAAGGGCAAGCTGTATCGATGATGAAACTATCAACCGTAGTGCCCATTGAATTTCAATAATAAAATAAACATAAGTACATTGATGATGTGATAATATTGGATGAGACGATAACTAACACTGAAATAAACCAAACCGAGTATGTTCTCGTGAATGGCACAACCATATATCATAATTGGATAGTTATGATGTAATCACGCCATAAATTGAACTGTACTGACGATACTGTCTGTCTCCCCAATCCCCATGGCCATGCAAATGCATGGCTGAGTTCAAGGTTAACGGTAAACAAATCCTCGCTTGTTTGTATAGAGATAATGTATGTCTTTCAATAACCACTCAATTGCTTCGAATTTTGAGTTGGACTCTATTTATATAATAAAATAAGAGCGGTGACAGGTAGCCGTAGTTACCAAAAGCAATCTAGTGGATAAACAGTCATGGTGTAATCACAACATAAGTCTCGAGGTCTCCGTTTGACCGAACCGGCTGCGATAACTCCCCATGGCTCAGTTCAAGCTATGTAATGATAAACAAATTCTTACTTGTGTTGTTTTTTAATGTACGAATTTCAATAAACACTATGGTGTAATCACAACATAAGTCTCGAGGTCTCCATCTGAACCGGCCTCGATTAATCTCTATCATCCCCATGCATCGTTCAAGCTATGTAATCGGAAACATATTCTTTATTGTGCTGTTCTGTAATGTTCGAATTTCAATAAACAGTCATGGTGTAATCACAACATAAGTCTCGAGGTCTCCGTCTAAGCTGACCTCGATAAGAATAAGAATAAGAATATTTTATTTGCAAAAATGTAGTGGTAAATACAGATGGAATAGAATGCGATATCTTCTCATGGCCAAGTTCATGTTATTAAATGTGAAACAAATTCGGGCTTGTGCTGTATTGATAATGTACGAATACAGAAAGTCGGAAAACGGAATTTGTTTGTCTACAGAAGTAGGTACTTCACGAGAAAGCGAGATGTGTTTTGATTGAAACTTTAAAAATGAAATAATGATCCAAAATTACACATAGTTAATTTAGAGTGTTATGTCTGTTAATAAGACACTTCGTATAAAGATAATAATGTTATTGATATTTGCAACATAGGTGAAATTAAAATATATCTGAAAAGGTCACCATAATATTTTAACACAATTGCGGGCATGTCATCCATTAACCTACGTGCATTCACATTCAGAGATGGTCACAAATCAGTATACTTTAATGGTATAAGAACATCTGTTTGCGCTACAAATTAATCTACTACTGGCTACGGGCTACTTGAATCTTATAGGTGTCTCTTCTTGATTGGCCTAAGGATCCTTCGATTTCACGAGACATCTTTTGCTCTTTATCTGGTGTAAAGTAGTAAATAAAACTAAATAGTTATGTTTTATTTCGGCAAAGTGGAATGACCTCCTAAGTCTCAGCGAGTTATTATCATAATTACTAAAATGTAAAACGTCTTTCAGATCTTGTCAAACTTTTAATTAGATGATTTTGACTATATTTCCAATGCTATCAATATCATACGGGTGAAATAATCTTAAATGCTTTGAAATAGGTTCATGTGTTCAAAATTCTTGGTCTTCTTACAGGGAAGTACCCAATTCCATAGTCGAGAAATTTGTTTAATACCTGACAACATATAAGCTCAAGAAACGCTCAAAAATGGCGTCGTAACTCCAATTTTTAGAACAATGCTCAATTTATTGTAAATATTCGTAATTATATTAGTCGTTGTGATCGTAACCCATGCCTGTGGTAACTGGCAACGGTAACGATATCCGACGGTCTCGCATGCGGCACTCGAGGCAGTAATACAATTTGAAGTAGGTTGTCCAATTGTTTCAGCGAGTCCACCAACTACCTGCTGACTGCGGCCGCGCGGCCCCCGCCCTGCGAGCTCGACGCGCCGCCCGCCACGCGCGTCTATCCGCACTAGTGAGTATCCCTCCTTCTTCTTCGGTACACTCTTTACGGAGTGATCGTGGTCATTATGTATTTGTGGAGTTCTGACTGACCCGTTTGAGGACACGTATCCATACTAATATTATTAATGATAATAACTATAACCTAGCAAGCGTCGGTCCGGCCCAGGGATAGTGGCGCTAAAAACAGCTTTCATATGGGAATAATGTGCATACGTCATATTTGCATTATTAAACGTCAGTCAAGGATTTGTCATTATCAAAATTCAAAACATTGTTTACCGGAATGCTGCTCAATCCTTCGTTCTTCTTGCGAAATAAATACTGAATCCTACTGAAAACATTTTACTTTCATCACTGTGGATAGTTTTGGCTGTATTATGCAAAATTAACTTGAAATTTTTTCCTGTTTCCTTTTTATTTACATCAGTGACATTCACTGACTTTCAACATCAGTTACCAAAAAATTGTCGTTGCCAGTGAAATATTTTAGTTCTACTGAAAATCCGCAATATGGCGTGGGTTGTAAAAGCCCTTGCAGGGCTATACATTCTGACAGTACAGGTGCGTGACCAGCGTGACCCGTACAGTCGTGGAGAATAACTTTGATGGTGTATACAAGGGTTAAGGGGATTCCAAATTTATTATATGAAAAGATCCTTGGCAGTAAACATACAAAATAAGCATTGGATCTGGCGCGCCGTAGATATGTATGTTTAATCACTGCATTTACTAATCCCACGTCCCACACCATCAATTAAGCTGAAAGCAATAACTCAATAAGATTGCGATAGTCAACAGAAAACGATCCTTAAAGCCGGTATAGTAAACCATCTCTAAGATGTTTAAATGGCCATAAAGAGCTTATCTTATAAACATGCCCCATAATGCTGTATGTCTCACTTTTGTAAAGTAGCTCACTTTAGGATGAATGGAAGAGAGTAACATAAAAAATGCAAACAAGTTTCTTCTTGTGCACAGAAAAGTTGAATTTTTCCTCTTTTTAGTATATTAGCCGGTCTAGAATAACTAACCGTGTCTTCGCTTACAAGCGCCATATTGTCACACGTCTCATTCACACCATAGATAATAAAAGTAGCTTTGTTGAGTTAGAAGCATAGCTCCTTGCTAAAAGAGCAAATGCCAATGATTTCTAATGTACTATAACATTATTTATACATGGTCTGAAATGAGAAGCGGGGGCCCTAATTTCGCCTTATAGTTTCCTCACGCTATGCTTTACGGACGCCCGTACTCGCTGTAAATACTTATCAAGTTATCATACATCAAGGTGAGGATCTAGGATAGGTGCGCTATCGCATGACCGATTATGATTTTTTTCATTACTCGTACAAGTAGATTATGGTTGCGATGGTGATGATATCAAATCGTCATAGCATTCAATGTACTTCGAAATGTTAACGTTATTGAAAAGACCTTTAATGAAGGTCAAAACGACTACGAGTTAAACTGTATAAATGATGTTTTTTGTTTATATACAGAAAACTATTGAAAAGTAAACATTTAACGAAATTATTGCGTAGAGATAACAGTAGCACGTTGAACTCTCGGTTCCGACTTCCGACCTACACAACCAGCTGGGTGGTCAGTTTTATGAGACTATGATTGACAGCTGTCATTGAGATTAATATATATATATATATAACTATGAAAAATTCTAATCTTTAAAGACCTGTAAAGCCTGACCAGAAATATATGAGGATGCGCCATATTGCGGGCTTTCACTGGAACTCATTTCTTACACTGGCAATGATTTTATGATGGTTTGTCAACAATGTCAATGTCATTCGTGGTGATATCTTTAAAAGACAAATATTTAAAATTATCGAAAATGCCGAAAACCATTCACAGTCGTCAACGTAAGATTATAAATAAAGTGTACATGTGTTTACTACACGAAAAACAGTCAGGAAAAGAGTGCATTCCATTAAATGGTATTACGAGGTTAACATAGTGGAACTGACAGGTATTTAAAACTTATGTCATTATAGTGGGTTGCGATTGGTTGCAAAATTGTTGCCATATAAATCTTAAAAATAGCGCCCTCTTGACAATCCTCATATATTTCTGGTCAGGCTTTATTAGATTATTGATAGAACATTTTTTTTATACATAAAATATTTTTTATTTGCAGAATATACACAATTAATTATAACTAAAAAGATTAAAACTAAAATACAGAAAAAAAATAGAATAAATACTATTTTGAATGCACAATCCCATTCGCTGAACATTATTTTCGTTATGAATGTGTGATTGCCTTTCATTAGTATGTGTTTCCATCTTAGGTATTTTTACTTATCTCGAGTCATTTAAGATGATGTTTAGGCATTGCTTCGATTGAGCCTGAGACTTGGTGAGTAAAAACCTAAATCTCACGGAGGAGTAAGATGGAGTTATCTCCGTTTGTGTCACACATATTGCTGCATCTCTCTCGTCAGTGGCTAATTTAGAAAAGTGTAATAGCCGCATTACGATGTGGTACAGCTACGGATCGCGTAAAACTTGTAGTCCGCTCTGAAATTGCTTAGCTGTATTACGTTCAGCGTTCCGTTCGCTACAGCGCAACGAATCTTGCCTGTCTTTAGAATGCACACAGAAGTTTGGCGTCGATCGCTGGTATAAGTTGAACTTGTCTTTACGAATAGTTTATTTGTTTCCAGTGAGACGTCGAAAAGTCCAGGGCCGGGCGAGTGCTCGCGCGGCTTGGCGACAGCGCGGCCGCCGACGCCGGCCGCGCCGACGCCGACGCCGACGCCGACCGGCGCGCGCGAGCCGGACGCGCAGTGATGGCGCCCCGACCGCTCCTCGATTGCATATCAATTTCATAATCTTGTTGTTTTTTACCAAAAATGAGAAATTCTAACGATCCTCGCCGCCCGCAGCGCCGTGTCCTCGGGCCGCAGATTTATTTATCGGAGCGCCGACGCCCGCTACGGGACCGCCGCGCGGATATTCATATTTATTTAGGTGATATTTTTCTATTGGCTACTGATAAGATTTTATCTGTCGTTATGTATTCGCCGGCCGCGCCGGGGTGCATTGTCGTTGTAAGGGGTTCGCCCGAAGCTCTAGCAATAATTTATCAGGTTCCTAAGAAGTTTCGTAGTTAGGTTCTGTGCACGAATTTCGCGAACACTGCCGCTTGATATCTAAATTTGTTCCACGGATATTAGTCGTTCGATTGCTTCCTTTATTTTATATTTAAAGAGTCATTTTCATCGTTACGTTAAAATTTGTATATGAGGCATTTAAGTGCTGTACGAGGGACCGTTGCAATTGCAAAGTAAATATATAAAATGGCATAATGTTTAGAACTAACATAGATATATTATAGTCATTTCGTTTTATAGGTGTAAATGATAAAGAATTTATTTTGGAGCGTAAACGGTTCGGATATTGTAAAGTTTTCGGAGAGCTGTGATCGAGATGGATATAAAGCAGTCATATTTTTAAATAACGTTTAGGAATAACTACGTAATAATTGCCAGGTATACAGAATATTGTATGATGGTGTGTGTACATAGCAGGCGAGGCGCGCGACGTTGTCGTGACGTACCGGTGTTGTGACGTGACGTCGCGACACGTGTCGTGACGGAGCCGTGCCGCGGCGGCGCCGCAGCCTCGCCTGAGCACGGTCGTGTTATTAATATAATCATATCAAAAAAGCAATAACTATTATTTGATAGAAACGAATTTTTAATTTATAAAATACTGTTTTAACCAAGTTGTTATAAAAGTAGCTAGTAAATTAATTAAAAATCTCTTTAAAAGTCCACAGTCGTCTTAGAGTTCTTTTGAACGATGAGTAATATCGTAATACGTATCATTTTGAACGTCATATCATTTTGTAACGTTAGTTTTTCACGGTGAACGTTTTGTACGCTGTCCGCGGCGGAGCAGTTACCACGGTAGGATAGTAGTCCGCTGGATAGTTACACTTACCGACTAGTGATGGTTTACGAAACCAATGGAAAGTCTTAATGCTCAATGTTGCCAAATTGTTACTTGCCTAACGTCTTGTCACATGTGACGTCCAGTCATCCAGTCGCCGCCCGCAGGCGCTCGATTTGCTCAATAGAACGGAATATTCCTTTGTTACCCACTCACTTAGATTAAAATGTTCGGCCCAAAACAAAAAATATATCATTAGAAATTTAAATTGAAAGAAAATTTGATAGTAATTTAAATAAGACAAGTTAGATTTTATTAAGAGTATTTGCAAGTATAAATACTTCGTGGCGTATGATCGAGTCGAGATGCAATATGTTTATTTAGTGCCAAATGATAAGTTAACTCGTAGCGATATATTGTATCTTAATGCTCTTGTGTAATTCGTAGTGCATCGACCTCTGAGGTTTCGAACGTTTCTTTAACAAGACTATACAGGGAAGTGTTAGGTATTGTTGTCGGATTAAGGAATGTTGTTGAGATATAATACTCATGCGGCAGGGTGTAAAAATAAACGTACCTACTCTATGGCCGATACTCGGACGGCATTGCGGATGCTGGGTGAAACGACGCGATGTGATCGGGCGGCGCCTAGCGCCTGCTTCTAACCTAGTCTAGTTTTGATACTAAATAATGTGGAATAATGAAACAAATTGCAATCGGCACCTCGAAGGTATAGCTCCACTCTTGTACAGGGTAAGTTATTTATCAGAGGCGTACGCCCTTCGCTGACATACTCTTATTTTTACACTCTGTTTTAATATTGGTGATGGTGAAAGAGCAAGGAACAAGAGAATTTATTTACTCAAATAAGTTTTATTATTTATATTTTAACTAAATTGTAATGGATATACATTTTTTTGCATTTTATTATTGTAATGGCAGCTGTCCATATAACGTAATCGATCAAATCAGCTGATTCGCGTAGGGTTTCATAAATAGATATAAAACGATACATCGAACATGACACATTGGGCACAAATATTGTTAAAAAAAATATGCTTGTTTCCTTCTATGCTTTGCTATCTAATAATAATTAATCGAAACCTTTGTTGTAATGATGTTTCTGGTTGTAGTGTCTATAATTGGAGTCACTTTGTGGAACCCTTGTATTTTATACGTACTGAATACGTATATTGCCAATTTTGTCTAAGTAATAATCTCGAAAGCGCGCGTGTCGCGCCGGAGAACAACATCGATGCCGCCGTGTCGCCCGCGTGTCGCGCGCGTGTCGTGTCGTGTCCTGTCGTGTCGTGTCGCACCGGGCGCACGGTGTTGTGCCAAAATTATGTGCTAGTCTTTTAAAACAAATGTTGTTATCGATTTTCAGATTTTATTTAGTCCAGAATATGTTTATTCCTGTGCTGTGAAAGTAATTATTTCGATCAAATCAACACTAAATGGTGGTGTAGTGGTGATGCATAATGTAGCTGTTTCGAACCCAATATAGCTAGAATCTTGCCTTTCAAAACTTTATGAACTTTTATAGTTTTTCGTTCGAGTTTAAAATTTAGTCTTGTTACGATTTTATTTTATTGAGTCAGCTACATTGTGCTCAACTTTTAAGTGTTAAAGGAAGATGGTGTATTATGGCCGGCAGTGAGCGAGCGAAGCGAGCGTTTATGTCTTGTGGAGGCTAAGGTCTACCCGCTCTGCCCGAGGCGAACTCAACGATGGATCTCAATGTACCTATGCCAATTTTATTATAATAATTAGAATGCTCCTTTATTTTTGAGGCTAACATCATCATCAGACAAAGGGTGCCCACTCTGTAGTCGCCGCTCGCTCGCGGCGGCCGTGCCGCGGAGAGAAGTGTCATTATAAGTCATAATGTGTATGGAGACGAGCCTTTGGAAAGCCGTGTTGGTTTGTTGCTACATTTATAGTGAAGAATATTTAATAAAAAAATGCACATAATTGTTTAGCTACAAGCTTGTGCAATATTATTCCAAATTTTTTATAGACAAGTCTATTATTATTTCTAAATTGTTATATTAATATTTTTGTAATCGTAAAAGACAAAGGCAACTTAAATTCTATTTATGTTGTGCATTTATTCTCAAATGTTATTACGTAAAGTACCACATACTCGTGACCGTGACTGAAGTCAGAACAGGAGCGGAGAATATTATACAGTAATTTTTTGTATTGCTAATATTGTGAGTCAATTCTAGTAATGTTAATGTTCCCTTTTATTTAGAGTTATTTACTATAAACAAATTAATTAAGATTGCTCAACCGGACGCAATGCTAACTGCAATTTAGATGTACGAATAATTTTATATTATGTCCTTTTATATTATCGTTTATATCTGATATTTTATCAGTTTTATTATTTTGTGAGATATGGCAGCGCATGTTAGTCTACGTTTATTATTTAAGAGAGGCCAAATGTCGACTTGCTAATGTGAGACTGTTTTGCCAAGAATCAGAAAGTATATTATTACCTACATTGTTTTAAAATAAATGCTTTTATATAAATATGCGTGTCTTATTATTTACGTCCAGCAAAACATTATTGACGAAGCGAGAATTCACTTGCTAGGTCTACAGATTACAGGGCCACTAGTAAATAATGTAATGACGACGCCTTTGGCGCAGTTTGCAAAGCACTTGACCACTGAGCCGGCGGTCCGGGTTCGAATCCCAGCCAGGGCAAATATTTGTGTGATGAACTCGAATATTTGTGCTTGGGTCATGACTCATGGTTGTTCTATATATTTAGTACGTATATCGTCGTCTAGTACCCATAACACAAGCCTTCTTGAGCTTAATTTGGGACTAGATCGATTTGTGTGAGGTTGTCCGATATTTTTATTTTGTAAGTATAACTAAAGCTAATTTCATTAGATAGTAGGTACTCTACCTCAAAGAATATTATCTATGGCAATAAAAGAGTACGATTGACGGACACTGCCGAGCTGCCGAGTTTACACTACCTACCTATATTTAAGTAATTTTGCATACTCAAAATTAATCAAAAAGTTAATTCTGTAAAGTAAGGCCACTTTTACAAGTCTGACTCCGATTTGAAGAGGAGACCACTGTTGCGAAGAAAGCCCAAAGGAAACTCAAAATTATAACTGTGTAAACATTATCTTAGTCTGCGTATTTGTTTTTTCTTTACCATAGTCTGGTTAACTATCCCTGCGCTAAAATTGATTAAAATCCATCCAATCAGTGCTATGGGTCATGATTTCAGGAAAAAGCTTAAATGCATCGCCTCTTGTTTCGTATAGGCGCGCGTCGCCATGCCCCTCTGCCGCCATCATCTATTATTGGTCATAATGTCTTCGTCCTGTTAACACGCGGAAAAGGCTGGACAGGTTTTGAGCAATTTTAGTACAGGGCTAGCTGGAGCTCCAAAGATATGTAATTTTTACCTAGTAAAAAAGTTATATGCAGATGTATTTTTTTTTTAAGGCTTTTACTCCTAGCTGTGGGCACCTTCTGGTATAACATCCACTTCATCACTTGGAGATAACATGGGTAAAGAATTTGAATGTGCTTGAATATTTTCTATTATAGTTAGGTATAACTTAGTAACTATGGAGGGTTGTTGTACAGGAACAAAAAAAAACCATTTCAACATCCATGCTGTGTATTTTAGAAATCAGTGTAGGCACCTTGCATCTGGTTTTCATATGACTCTAGACCAAAAATAACAGTACAGTAAGGTCTCACAATGCCAGCTCAATTGAAAACTAAGGGTAGGATTATTAAATTAGAGAAAATTCATCATAATAAATAATAATGCTGTGTGCTTCTAGAAAGGGGTGAGAAAGGTGTAGGCGGATTATTGGATGCATTGTCCCATCTACGGCTAAGCGCCGTCCATCGACCGTACACTATACGCCAGGCCACAATACAACCATTTTTTTGCTAAAACAAGTGACTCAACGTGTTGGTCATGAGCCCGGCGCGAACGCTAAATAGACCGCCGCTTCTGAAGCCAGGTAGCTATTATACTAATACTATTAAGTCATAGTAAGATTCCTTTTTTTTAAATTTGGATTTTGTCATGACTCACATGCGTCACTGGCCCTGAATGTGTTAAAAGAAAATAACAGATTAGCAAACTAGTTGTATTAAAAAATACACCATAAATTTTGCATGGCAAGGTATATTCTCATACATTTTGAATGGCAGGGTATATTCTATTCTCTTCTTGAAAGAAAATATTAATCCAGGCCATTCCTTCGCTGTGGGAAGAGTTTCTGCTCCACTTGATCCACCTTCCGGGCTGCGCTAACCAGCTGTTCGGACACAGCCACAGCTGCCGTGCCACAAGTTTCTGCTATTTCTTGTATTCCATTTGAAACTGCATCAGCTTCTGCTTTCACTTCTGCAGCAGCTTGATGCATATTGTTCACAGTCACTTGCATTTCAGGAACATGTTGAATTGGTTCAGATTGTAATACTGGCATAGCCTGCTTGCACCGATGCATGCAAGAGCAATGGTGGCGCAGCACAGGCTCGGCTGCTGTCACCACCTGCGCATGGTTATCTATTTGCTCACTCATTTCTACGAAATTTGGGTCAGTGTAGTTGTTCAGCTCGCTGGCCATGCGCACAGCTTCACCGAGCTTTTCGTGTCCCACTGTAGCATTGTTGATCGCCTGAGCTGTGTTTAACAGATTGTTGGTAGCGGAGTCTTCCTGCGGACCATCCGGGGCACCACTTGCAAATATACCCAGCTTGGCTTCCAATTGTTCAATTCTGTTTTGTAAAACTGTGATGGGATCCATTGTGAATACACAAATTAATAATGTAATAAAATATTATATTTCAGGTGTGGTCGTGAGGTTATTGATATCAAAATCTGGGTCAAGGGCCAAAGTTACAGTATTCAAAGCATGGAATATCAAAGGTCCGACGAGAAAATTTAAGAAATCTCTAAAAGTAAACAATAATAATATAACAAAAGCCACGTTTGACAATTGAAGATTTGTCCATGGAAAAAAAAGCTACGGCTAGTGACTAGTGACGGTAGTGACAGTACAGTTTTATTCTTTATATATAGGTCATTGATAGGGTCGCCGAAATTATTGTATTTCTTAAAATTCATTGTCAATACCCAAGAATCTGCTATTTTCCTGGAAACAAAATTAACTTCATAATGAGTACATACAATAGTATTTTTTTACCATAAAATAACATGAATTTTGTAATGTTTGGACAATTTCGAACATAACTTAGATATGTCATTAAGTTGACGTTTCAAAATTCACAATCGCAATCCTAACCTAATAAATACAAGTTGTCTGGCTTGGCTTGTTTTGTTTGATATTTACCTAGACCAAACTATGTTTTGTACTTTACAGTTTTTTCTATATTTCATATAATTTTGCTGTTTATAGCTGATATTAGATGGCGTTTCCTCAGCCCAACGCTCAAAGAGGTAAATACAAACCTTTGAAGTCCTTGTTAATTTTCTGTAACTAATTAACTACTTTTTACTTGCCGTTTTTTGATGGTGATGTTTCCTATTGATTCGTTAAAGAATTTTATCTGTTGCTAGAACTGACAAATAGGAAGATTCTGGAAGAGCTCCAGTTGAAGAAACAAATGCTTTTGAAGCAAGCCGCTGTGGCACCACTCACCGCCACCACCATCAGCCTCGCGCAGCCCAACCCTGCTGGCTCACTGCCTATGTGCTCTATCCCGCCAGTATCTGCTACTGCTGTAAGTTTTGGACAACTTACTCAAATAGTCATAAAAGTTACCAACTCAACAGATTTCCCTAACCCTTTACAGACACACTATCAAACAAACAGAACCCGTTAGTCAATTCTTTACTGTACCCACTACCCACACATTGTTATGATTGCTTTTTAGGAGTATTAAGATTACAAGAAGAGATAAATAAGCTGTTTATTATTTATATCTATTGTTATCTTCGATAGCACTATTTGGCTTATATCATTAGATGCGAAATTTTCATAGCTATCAAATGGTATAAAAAAAAACAAAAAGGCATATCTCAGACATAGCGCCTTTCGGCTTAGCGGAATATTTAATTAGTTATGTGTTCCCTATTTGTTTGTGTATTGTCTATAATGGAAAGTCTAAAAATTCATTTTAGGGTTTCCCACAACTTCCTGAAGCAAACATTGTGAACACAAGCCATCGGGCCGCCCTACAACACGCCAACGCAACATCTTGTGGATTCTTCGTTTCCCAAGACTCCTCATTCGGCAACCAGATCCTGCCTGTTCTGCCGAGGTTTGACAGCAAGTGACACTGGTAACATGTCAGCTGTCATAAAGCTGAAGACCCTGCAGGGTCACCTGCAGGACCTTAACGGGTTCGAGAAGCCGAAGATCCAGTTAGAGCAATATGAGACACCGCCACACATTGCTGCTGTTGCCCTTTACACAATGCAGGTGTGTTGTTAAAGTTCAGATGAATTTATTTATTACTAGCGACTAATTATGCATGTATTATACAACCTGCCCTTCTATTGAACTTCACTTTTATATCATTTCAGCCTAGAATGTTAACAAAAGTGTTTCATATTTTGCTTTTTATATCACTATTTTCTATCTTATTTTATTAAGTAAAAGTGAGTTTACTACTATAGCTAACTTAATGAGCAAGCTTTGTTACATCCACTTTTTTATTTTTATACTATATAAATTATATTATTAACAATATAATTAATAATTAAACATAATATAAATTGAATAATCATTAGTTATTTCATTTTTTTAATTTCAGACTCAATTCGAGGCCCTAGAAGGCAAGTTAGTGCTGGATGCGGGCTGCGGCCCCGGCGCGCTGGCGCTCGGCGCGGCACTACTAGGTGCCGGAGCTGTCACCGCAGTTGACGTCGACTCCGATGCCCTCAACATCTTCCACGAGAATGTAGATGACACAGAGATCACTAATGTTGATGTGATACAGTGCGATTTCCTCGGACCTAATGTTTGTAGGTTAGTATTTGTATTCAAAGATTACAATTTCAATTCAAGCTACTGAAGAAGACCCTGCTAATCCTGCTATTCTAGCCTGTTTTAGTGGCTTCCTCACAAAATCGACGATCAACTTGTTACGGTTCCGTACCCAAAGGGTAAAAACCGGGACTCTTTTACTAAGATTCCGCTGTCCGTCCGCCTGTCTGTCCGTCCGTCTAACCGTGATAGTTCGACAGTTGAAATTTACACAGATAATGTATTTCTGTTGCTGCTATAACAACAAATACTAAAAAACAGAATAAATAAATATTTAAGGGGGCTCCCATGCCACACATGTGATCGGCTGCGTTAACTTTGCACCTCATTTGTATCCGGCGCCATATCAGGTGAAAAATTAACTTAACCCGGCCATTTAAGATGGGATAAGTGTTAGTTTTAAGTAGATATGTATTAGGGTAGTCCTTATTTTTCGATTTTTGAAAAGTGAAAGGGGCACCTCATCAAATCGTTATTTAGTATGAGTTATTTCTAAATTATTTTTATTTCATTTTTTTATCGAGTTTTAGAGGTCGCTACCGAAGGTTAAAATTTTGAAAAAAATTGAAAAAATAGCAATTTTATGAATCGTGCCAACTGTTTATTCCTGCGTTTTTATTATTAATTTTGGACTTTTTATATGAAATGCCTAATGTTGATGCACTAACGCAACTTCCACCCCCCTCTCGCACCTCCGCGACGCGACCGCGTGGAACGATCCGCAGCACATTTTCGTTACTCTGAGAGTGTGCACGTCATACTCAGGCGTATCGTTGTGAAGTGTCGGAATGGCGTCTACAAGCATTGGCATGAGCGTGTCAACGAGAAATACAATTCACATCTTCAAAATGGAGCAGCTATATGACCACAGTCAACAAAAAAACTTACAGAGAGGCTCAGAATTTAAAGAATGAAGAAAACTTCCAAAAACGCGGTAACGCGAAGTAAAAAGGAAACTGACAACTGTCACACATTAAAATAAAACAATTTAAGCAGATTATATCGCGTATATGAATTATTTGTGCCTTTCTGACGTTTCGGTAGCTTTCCAGTTACCGTTGTCAAAGATTGACTGAGAAACACACATTTTTTTTCAAACAAAGTTAGATTTGTGCATCCATTTTATGAATTAAAAATAAAGGTGTACATACCTACTTGCCAGATAGGCCTAATGTGTTAAGACACTTGCGCGAGATATTTATTAAATAAAATAATTAATGCCCTTTTGCAATAATTATTTTATTTAATAAATATCTACCAGCGGTTCGCTATAAGGCTCACTGAGGAGTGTTAAGGCGATAGGGATGTTTTCTTACTGCGGGGGTGCTTCTCGAGTTAAACAAACTTGTGCTCGGTATCGTTTCTTTATTTTAACTAACTTCAATATGGACTGTATATAAATCTATAATTAGGCATGTATAGCACTCGCGTGTATCGCATGAACTTTAAAAGTCTATAATGAATTGGACATTCCGCCCACCAAGAACAAAGTTCTTAATTAACATGGCAAAATCTAGAGCAACCTTACACACTAAAATCATTATTATAACACAACACTATACTATATAACAATAGTAACAATTACAAATGAAATACATAATATGTATTACTAGTTAGAAACATAAACGAAGTACAAAATCAGTAATAATCTAACAAGTATTTTCATTTTGTAATGACACAAAGTTTACTAATTGGGCGTTTCAATATTCCTGATTTACATTTTACAGAAACTACTCTCGTTATGTTATCAGGTCCAGTATGTTTTTCTACGATTTTACCTAAAATCCATTTTGCAGGAGGAATATTGTCCTCTTTCAATATAACAACATCATTGACTTTAGGCTCAGTGGTACAATTGGAATGCCATTTATATCTCTGATTTAGGTTAACTAAGTATTCCTTGTACCATCTATTCCAAAAATCTGATACAATTTTTTGCGTTAAGCGCCATCTGTCTAAACCAATTACATTACAATTTGTAACATTTTCATCAGCTATATTTAACAATGGTTCACCCACTAAAAAGTGACCTGGTGTCAAGGGGAGAGGGTCGTTTGGATCATCACTAAGCAATGTGATAGGTCGTGAATTCAAACACGCTTCCACTTGCGCCAGGACTGTCGCCATTTCCTCATAGGTAAGTGTGCTGTTTCCAACTACCTTACGTAAATGTCCTTTTGTACTACGGACGCCAGCCTCCCACAGCCCTCCGAAATTGGGTGCATGGGGCGGTATGAAGTGCCAGGTCGTGTGCTCCAGCGTTAACAAAGCTGCTATCTCCTCAGGCAGCGATGACTTGGCACTGTTGAACATTTCTCGCATCTCTCTGTCTGCACCAATAAAGTTAGTGCCATTGTCACTAAATAAATCTCGACAGTGACCTCGTCGTGCAGTAAAGCGTCTGAACGCTGCGATGAAACCTTTGGCAGTCAAGTCCGTGACTGCTTCCAGATGGATTGCCCGGGTGACCATGCACACGAACAGACATATATAGCCTTTATACGATTTCGCTCCTCTGCCTGGTGAAAATCTTATATTTACGGGACCACAGTAATCCACACCAGTAGATTTAAATGGTTTACTGGGTTTGAGTCTCGCTTCGGGAAGAAGTCCCATTAATGGAATCGACTTCTTCTTGGAATATCGCAAACAGGTAACACATTCTCTGTATATCTTCTTGGCACGATCTTTAGCTTGTAAAATCCAGTACTTTGCTCTCAAGAAGTTCAACATTGTTTGTGGACCGCCATGCAAAGTCCGATGGTGAGCATCAACAATTATAAGCTTGCTAACGTGACATTTAGCAGGCATAATTATTGGATGTCTCGTATCATAAGATGCATCCGATTGTGCGATCCGTCCACCCACTCTTAATGTCCCTTTTTCATCCAAAAAAGGACAAAGTGTGCGAAGCTTGCTTTTCTTTGGTACCACTCCTCGGCTCTTTAAATGTTTTATCTCTGTGGAAAACTCGTGATCTTGAACTCGGTTAATACACAATAGCAAAGTAGTATTCATCTCATTAGGTGTTACAAAGGCAGGTAATTTAGGTCTCTCATTTATTGGCAATTTTAGATTTAAAATTCTTCTGCAATACGAAATTACCTTTAATAATCTCGACAATGATGAAAACCGCGACCATATTGATGGTTCCTCGTCTATGCTTGATAAAACAGTTAAAGATGTCAGTCTCTCCTCCTCGTGTGTGTCTTCTACAGTTATGTTGTTTGTCTCTATTTGTATCTCTGCTAGCCACTGTGGACCGCTCCACCATAATGAATGATTTAGCAACTCTGTTGGATGTAAACCACGTGACGCGCAGTCAGACGGGTTCGACACAGTAGGTACATGGCCAAACTGCTCAAAATCCATAATATTCAGTATCGTAGACACTCTGTTACTCACGAACGTAGTCCAACGAGCTGAGCCTGCCTTGAGCCAAGCCAGCACGATAGTGGAGTCTGTCCAGCCATATAGATTCTCCTTTGGTATTACCATCACCTGTGCCACCTCAAATATGAGTTTAGCTCCTAAAGCCGCAGCACATAATTCGAGCCTAGGAATGGATATCTCTTTTTCTGAGGGACTTACCTTTGTCTTGGCTGTCACCAAGTGTACGTGTACTCTACTCGACTCGTCAATCACTCGAACGTAAACAGCTGCCGCAAATGCTGACCTTGAGGCGTCTGAAAATACGTGTAACTCTATCCTTGAGCTTCGTGTAGCATCTATCCACCGTGGTATTCTCAGCTGCTGCAGATCCACTAACTCATCTCTGTAAACTAGCCACTCACGCAATAAATCCTCTGTCAAACAATCATCCCATTCAAGGCCAGACTTCCAAAGCTTTTGGATGAACATTTTCGCAACAACGACGACCGGAGAAATCCATCCAAGTGGATCAAATAGCCTTGCTACATCAGAGAGTACTTGTCGCTTTGTGATTGGATCCTTAACTTCAGGCAAATTTAGAGTATATCCAAAATTGTCATCTTCTCTGTTCCAACTCACACCAAGAACCTTAATTGATTTGTTAAATTTTATACTTGCTGCTTGTTTTTCTATATCATTACTCATTCCCATTTCTCTTAAGACAGATTCACAGCTACTATTCCATTTTTGAAGTTCAAATCGGCCTGTTCTCATTAAATCGTTCATCTCATGGAATATTTGTATAGCCTCATTCTCAGTTTCAGCTCCTGTAATTAAGTCATCCATATAGAAATCTTGTTTTGTTATTTTCGCTGCTAATGGATACTTTGCTTCTTCTAATTCAGCAAGACGTTGTAAAGCCTTGACGGCCAAATATGGCGCACACGCTGTACCAAACGTTAGTCTCAATAGTGTGTAGTGTTGTATCGGCTCTGATCCATCTGAATTAAATCTCCAAACGATTCTCTGAAAGTCAGTATCTTCGTCAGCGACGCGGACCATTCTATACATTTTAATAATGTCTGCAACAATACATATTTTGTGGCTTCTCCATCTCATCAAAATGTGTCTCAAATCTTGCTGTAGTTTCGGTCCAACAAGAAGGTCATCATTTAAGGACACATTGTTCTCTCCTTTGCTCGATGCATCGAAGACAACTCTTACTTTTGTCGTATCCTTGTCTTCTCTCACTACAGCATGATGAGGAAGGTAAACAGCTTTTGGATTCTCTAACTCACTCTCGGTAACTGGTCTCATGTGATTTAAACTCAAATATTCTTCCATGACTTTGTTATACTCTTCTCTTAGGTTAGGCTCTCTCCGTAATTTTCTTTCTAAAATCTCTAACCTCTTGATGGCTATCACTTTAGAATTACCATATTGACACTTAGGGTCATTTGAAGTGAATGGCAATTTTACTACCAGTCTTCCCTCTTCGTCCCTGACTGTTGTTCTATCAAAGAAATCTTCACATTGCTTCTCATTCTTCGTCATCTCTTTTTGTATCATGTTCGGCTCGTTCTCCATCTCCCAAAACTTCTTCAATAAATCATCTTCCTTCATCTGTACATGCATACTCGTAAAATTGGTATTTGCTTCACTCTCAGATCCTTTCGAAACTCTTCCCGACAAAATCCATCCGAAAATACTATTTTGTGCCATCAGGCTCCCATTTACCTGTTTGACCATTCCCTCTAATAGTATTTCTCCATAGACCTCTGCACCTAAAAGGATATCAATTTTACCTGGTGTTGTATATGTCGGATCAGCTAAAGGTAGGTTTCCAATATCTGTCCACTCAGGCACACTAATCTTGGTTGCTGGAAGCAAAGACGTTAAAGAATGTAAAACATAAGCATTGACATGAATTGAATCAGCTGGATTATGGCGTGATTCCACGCGCAGTGAAACCGTGTGTTTGATCCTCATACGACCGTCTCCTAGCCCTGACACAAAACCACTTACAGGTTTACGCGGGAGTCCAAGTAATTGTACAGTATTCTCAGTAACAAAAGAGGCTTGAGACCCCTGGTCTAATAAAGCTCTAATAGTTTGTTTACAACCAGTTGAATTAAATACCTTAACTCTAGCAGTCGCCAACAGTACGCTATTAGGTTGAAGCGTACCTCTCGAAAACGCAGCTGTAATGTGCGTGTCACCTCGTGATGTGCTCTGTCTCTCCGGTGGGGGGGCCCTCGGTGATGATGACGCCGTAACCTCGCTCGCTCCTCCGGCCTCCTGATTGGTCTCTTTATATTCTCGATCAAAATGTAGCAGGGTGTGATGCCTCTTTCCACATTTTCGGCAACTCAATGACTGTCGACACTTAATCGCTGAATGAGTAGGTGACAAGCAGTTAAAACACAGTCTATTATTTTGCACGAAATCTTGACGCTCCTTAGGTGTCATAAATCCGAATTGCTTGCACTGATAAATGTAGTGGTTCTCATGGCACCTCGCGCACTCGACGTCAGTTGTCTTGTTTTTGTTCTCAATCGACGTATGAAACGTTTTAGCTTTCACCACAGGTTTAACATATTGCGAAGGACGCACCGCGTTAGTGTCAATCATCTCCAAACTCCTGAACCTGTACTCCAAATGTTCACTTAACTGCAGCCAGGTAGGTAGCTCGTCGCCGAGCATATTCAGATGATGTTCCCACTGCTTTACGGATTCAGTGTCCATTTTTGTCATAACTAAAAACACTATAATGGCGTCCCATGAACTTGTACTAATTCCCATATTTTGTAATGACTTCAAACATGACGACGTAGTATCCAACAAGTGCCTCAGCGCGATAGCAGACTCCGTGTTTATTTTCTTTATACCAAATAACTTCCTCATAACCGCATTACAATTATATCGCTTGTTATCGTAACGTCGAACTAATTGCGTCCAGGCCTCCTCATAATTCGCATCGGTGGTCGAAAAATTACGAAGTAAATTCAGCGCTTCTCCTGATAAATTGCTCTTTAAATAATGTAATTTTTGAACAGCCGTGATATTTTTATTGTTATGGATTAACGACAAAAACATATCATACGAGGGGCAAACCGAAATGATCGGGAATTTAAAAAACTATGTGCACTATATACATAAATTATATTTTATTGTTTTTCGAAGTATTCTCCGTTACATTCAATGCACTTTTGCATTCTTTTAAACCAGTCATTAAAACAATAATTCCAGTTTGAAGTAGGCATTGCCAAAATGGCCGATTTATAGGCTTCCACAGCGGCTTCTGGGTTCTCAAACCGCTGACCACGCAATAAATCTTTAATTCTAGGGAACGTAAAAAAATCATTTGGACTCAGGTCAGGGCTGTATGGAGGATGGGACATCAACTCAACGTTTTCGTCGTTCAAAAATTTAGTTGTTTTGTGGGCGGTGTGGGAGCTCGCATTGTCGTGGTGTAAGATGACGCGGCGTCTCGGGTTCCCTTGGCGAAGTTCGGCCAGCACCTCCGGCAAACAAACTGTGATATACCAATCAGCGGTAACGGTTCTTTGTTCTTCTAGAGGAATTGTGGCAACATGCCCCTTTTTTGAGACGAACGAAGCCACCATCTTCTTCGACACGCTTCGAGAACGCACAACTTTCGTTGGTTTGACCTCGTCATCGAAGACCCATACTGCCGACTGGTGCTTTCTTTCAGGCTCATAAGAATAAATCCAGGATTCGTCACCCGAGACCATATTATAAACGGCTTTTGACTTTCCTCCATTGTAGCATTTCAGAATAGATCGGCACCAATCAACACGAGCCGCCTTTTGCTCTTCAGACAAATTATGGGGTACCCATCGGGAAATCAATTTTCTGACACCCAATTCACCATGCAAAATAGTGTGAATTGCAGTCATTCCAATGCCTATGGTTGCCCGAATCTGCTCGTATGTCACATGTCTATCTTCTTTTAGTAGTTTTTCCACAGCCGCGATGTTTTCAGGCGAAACCGCCGTTTTCGGCCGACCTGATGAAGGTACGGTGCCAAGAGAGGCACGACCCCGTCGAAACTCAGCATACCACCGATATATTGTCGTCTGACTAGGTGCTTCAATGTCGTATATAGTAACAAGCTCATTGCGACATTCATCTGGAGATAAGCCACGACGAAAGTTATGGTAAATAATTGCACGAAAATTTTCACGCGTCAGCTCCATTTTGTTCATCGAGTTGTCAATTTAAAAATGGAATTAAAAAAATATATCGTTCTTTTTTTAAATTGTAAAAACGGCATCGTGATTGTAAGTCGCCAGTATGCATGTGACAAAAAAGGATTTAATGTAACTCAGTTTAAAGTACTCTATTCCCGATCATTTCGGTGTGCCCCTCGTAGAACGTTTGCCAATCTTCATATAGGCCACTAAACGTAGGTAAAGTTATTCGTGGTAGTTTAACTTCACTGCAGCGGTTATCCATAGCGGCAACCACCCCCAAGCTGTGAGTTGATGATTGCGTATTTATCGGCAAAAAACTTTCAATATTTTCCAATAACACTGTTTTAAATTGAATATAAAATTCCTCGGCCTCCTCGTATGTATCCTCTGTAAAATAAGATTCAACTCGATCTTTCGACGCTTTCGAAATAACCAATTTGTGTCCGATTTTAAAATCCTTAAATTGTTGCTCAAGTACTTCAAGTCTCGTTTCTAAATATGGCCGTTTAATCCTCTCTTTGGGCGACTTCTTGAAGTTCTTTTCTCCATTTATCATGTTATTAAATAACTCCATCTGGTAAGTAATTAACTCATCTAACGTAGGCATGATGAATCACTCGATAATATTCTCCACAAACAGTATATAATACGCGTATTTTAAGACTCAGAAGAAATGTCTCGAAAACTCAGTTTTTATAGCTCAGTTCGTTATTTTAACTCACTCACTCAATGTCTCATAATAAAAGTTAACGAAAATGTCACAAAAATCACTTATAAACACTAATAGTTCTCAATACTCAACTCGATGTTATAAGTTATAAATCGTAATATTCTTAATTGCACTTAAAACTTGCAGTAAGATGCTCGCAGACGAATCCTTATCTCTCGCC
Organism: Apotomis capreana; assembly: GCA_947623375.1. Taxonomy (NCBI): domain Eukaryota; kingdom Metazoa; phylum Arthropoda; class Insecta; order Lepidoptera; family Tortricidae; genus Apotomis; species Apotomis capreana. The sequence goes on from OX392506.1 coordinate 20,961,158, forward strand.
TATTGTCTCGCGGACACCGGCCGATCGGTCGCCAGGTGCAACTATCCGGTTCGATTTGGACCATAATGTTAAGGCGATAGGGATGTTTTCTTACTGCGGGGGTGCTTCTCGAGTTAAACAAACGTGTGCTCGGTATCGTTTCTTTATTTTAACTAACTTCAATATGGACTGTATATAAATCTATAATTAGGCATGTATAGCACTCGCGTGTATCGCATGAACTTTAAAAGTCTATAATGAATTGGACAGGAGAAATAACCGCCGAAAGAAAACTCCCAGATCGCCTTATTACTATGATATACTTTTAAACAAAAACTCTACATATACTATACTACTTTTAACACTAATTTGTTTTACACCGTTCGAGGCCCAAGGTTTCCAGTCTTGTGTCTTGCTTGATCCTTGATAAGATGTACAACAGGATCCCAAGCCGGTGATAATGAGAACCCACTTCTCTATTGAAATTGGGATATTTTTTGATTTCAATAGCCTCGCGCAACAATCTGGGAAAATATCGTTTCTCTCTGGCTTTTTAATTAAGTTTGATACGAGTAACACTTCAATCCTTAAGTGTTACTCGTATCAAACTTAATTGAATGGTTCATGACATGCTCGCAGACTGCAGACCTGTTGCAACGACGGTGCTTGACATCGGCTACATGCTCCTTAACCCGTGTAGCTATACTACGTTTCGTTTGGCCAATGTATGAGCACAGACCACACTCGCAGTCCAGCTTGTAAACACCAGCACTCTGCAGAGGGATGCTGCACTTCACGGGCCTCAGGTATTGAGACATCTTCTTCATCGGCTTGAAATATGTTTTAATGGAAAGCCCGTTTCAAGATGTTTCCAATCCTATCCTTTCTAAGTTGTCATCTACATCTAGCAGTGAAAATACCATTCGAACACCTGACAATATGAACCAGGAAGCAGGGCCTTCAACACTTCCAATCTCACTTTTAAACAGAAACAGTATTTGCTTTTAATAGGTAGTAAAACAATTCGGAAAAAGTACCCCAACACCCAAAAATCCACCCTTTTATCATAATTTGGTAATTTTATTATGTATTGTAATGGATACCTAATTGTGTAGTTTGATAATAATATCTGTTTTAGAGAATGTAACTGCAATTATTACCACCTAAAGAAGTTTTTTTTTCCAATTAATCAGATTTTTTATGTAATATGTTTGTTTAGTTTTTTTTCACAAAGTTCAAGCTGTGGTAGCGACACCTAATTTTTGTCCAAAAATTATGAAAAAAATACTGTTACCTATTCTTATGTTAAATAATCAATAGAAAAGGTGCCCCGTAAAAAAATCGAAAAAAAAAAATTTTTTTGCCATATAAGGACTACCCTAATATGTATTTTAGTTTCGGCAATAAAGGCTATAATAAAAAAAAAAAAAAAGTGTTTGTACGGGAACCGCGCGAGTCCGACTCGCACTTAGCCAGTTTTTTTTTTATATAATCTCCATTTTGTTATTTCAGATGGGAGAACTACTTCGACACGGTGGTGATGAACCCGCCGTTCGGCACGAAGAACAACGCCGGCGTGGACGTGCGGTTCCTGCGCGCCGGGCTCCAGCTCAGCTGCGACAGCGTCTACTCGCTGCACAAGTCTACTACAAGGTATGTTTAGCTGCTGATTGTTGAGGAAATATGGAAACCTTCGGGTTCAAATACTGTCCATATGTCGATACCTTAGAGCACAATCGTACTAACTTTTCGGAAAAAGTAGTTGCAAAACTCTGTGTGGTTTAAATTCCATAGCCAAAATAATTGTAGTACAAGTGTGAACTAAGGTATCGACGTATTACTTATTCTGAACATTTGTTCAAGCTTATTTGATATTGGTCAATTTGTGATTAAAAATATGATCAAAAATATTCGCTCATGAATTTATGAAGTCGACTGTACGTAGAATAAACAACAACCGTCAGCTGAAAATGCGAGTACAGTTCGTGAGCTAATAAATATGATATGGGTTTTACTCCAGTCTCGAACCCGAATCCAAATCTAAGAGCTCACGACTATAACTAGTGATATTGTATCATCTGGTGACAAACAGAACTCATTAAAATGTCTATTACAGCTCTTCAAAACCTCGTATCTACTAAGTAGATTGACAATGAGATACGAGCTTTGTTTTAAGTAGGTATTTATGATTGTTATTTATGTATGTTTATTGTTTATTTTTATTTTTTGTAGTAAATTTTTGTGGCTTAAAGTTGTTATGCATCACCTACTCAATTCTAACTTTTGTTGATCTATTCCGCTACCTAAAGGTTGTCTGGAAGAGATCGTTATTTAGCGATAAGACCGCCTGTTGTTTACCTCTGTTTATATTTTCACTGTATATCCAGTCCTGTCTTTCTGACTGTCCAATAAAGTGGTTTTGTATTTATTGTATTTGTTACTTAGTGAGTTTTGGTTGTTAACAGATAATATATTTCATTTTCATCTCTCCTGTTCGGAAAGTGTCATTTTCATGAGTAGATAGCCGGGTGGAAAATAGCTTTTCCATCCCTAGGGTGGAAAGTAATTTTTTTTAATTGCCACGGAGTCAAAGATAATTGCGCCATCTAGATGCACGTCGTGACCAACTCAATTAGGTACAATCTAGTCAGCCGTGGTAAGTGGCCATTAAAAATTGTCTGCAAAAGTTAGATATATGCTTAATTTATTTACATCTAATTATTAAATATAAATATGCATTACATTCATAATACATACATATAATTCTGTCCCTGATTTATTGATAGAATCGTACATTTAGATAAAAAACAAAATAGAAACCATTTGTTTTTTTTTTAATGTTGGCGGTACGTATATTGTTTTTTTTTTCTATTAAATATAATAATGATGAAAGTTTGCAATAGAAAAAGCATGAAAACGAGATTAAATATAAATACCGTGTCTTTTATTAATTATTGGTTAAAAATGACATGGACATTAATTTAACACACTCATGACATGTGCGTGTAGTATTTTATTTTCCTCGCAGTCGAAATGAAAAGTAGAGTGTTTAACTCGGGTGAAATTACCCATTTCACCCTGGAACTATTGGCGCTCTCACTTCGTTCGAGCGCCAGAAATATCTCGGGTGCAATGGGTCACTTTCTACCCTTGGTTAACAATCTACTATTGGTTAGTTATTGCCTCGTATGTAACTTGTAACTTATTTTCGACAGGGCACACATCCAAAAGAAGATCAAAGAGTGGGGCGTAAAAGGCGAGGTGATAGCCGAACTGCGATACGACCTGCCGGCTTCTTACAAGTTCCATAAACAACAGTCCCGAGACATCGCCGTGGACCTGTGGCGGGTGCACCATCCCTCATAGTATAATGATGTCTGCCAGAACAAAACAATGGAAAACATCTGGCACGACTATATAACCTAGAGCCTGCTAGTTCGCTGCCGGGTGCGCCATCTCTCTTAATAATTCAAAGGCATGCATAAAGTATGGTGTAAATCCTTGTAGATGACAGCATACAGAGTTACCTTCCATGGTAATGCCATACATTCGCATGATGGAGACTGGCCCCAACTGAGACCCAGCCATGCTAGGTATGGGCTGTCTAATGTAGTGGTCTATGTCTAATTGCTGGAAGACTAGATTACCATGTTTGGGATCCATAGCAGGTGGAGGTAAGGGGCTTCCAAAACGGGCCATGTTTTGCTGCAATTTGTGGCCCGGACATTATCTGAATCTTGCTCTAGCATACGGTGTCAGAGAAGGACGGCTATAGTTGCCGGCCACAATTTGCAGTAAAATATGGCCCGTTTAGAAGCCCTATAAGGTAGGGCAGTATAATGATGTCTGCTAGAACAAAACAAAACATCTGGCACGACTATATCACCTAGCCTGCTGGTGGCTATATCAGTGCATAGGCACTGTCCATAGAAATTACTAAACGCCACACCAAGATAAACATTTTCTTAGGGGCGCAGTTTTCGAGTCTGATGTATATGATTGTAATCGTAAACCGGGTCGAATTTCTTAATCTTCGGATGTAAGGCTGCCTGGCTGCTCCTTTATGAAGCCCAAATAGGTGCATTTAAATCGGAGGAATGTGATTGGTCACTTTACAGAGCTCCGCTCCAATGGGCAGCATCCTAACGGAGGTGCCACGACTTTGCGCGTCAGCGGCAGCGGTGTAGGTACGTGTGTCTCGCTCACTCATTATGCCGCCGCGCTCTGATCTCTCGCTCAACCGCTTGCCGCGTCGCTGGTCGCGCAAAGTCGTGGCAAATGTGTCTTCGTGACATATCGACATCCTGTCTCAAATGTCGTAAAGTTAATTTATTATCATCATAGTTAAATGAATTGTATATTTATATTGTTTTAAATGGGTCATTTTCAGTTCAAAAAACAAAAGTTGTCTCTTCGGTGGCCAATAGTTAACAGCGTATGTGCATAGAAGTTATGTTTTTAACACGCAAGCCCATAGAAAGGGAAACGTCGTTTATGCTAATATAATTTTGATCGGAAAACTAGGCCTAAAGTCCTTAAAGTTCGCGTCTTTTCGGTGGACACGTACAAAGTGTCCACCGAAAAGACGCGAACCTAAATCTGACAATGACCCGAATATTACTTCGGCTTTGTTACATAGATCTGCTACATTTAATTAACAGTCGAGGTACATAGGCATAATTTAATTAAGAAAATAGTATCTTCGTATTGCTTTGACGCACTATCAATGCATTAAATTAGACTGAAATTACGTATTTCGATACAAATGAATAGTCAGATGCAAGCTATCAATAATATTTTTTCATATTTATAATGCGCAAAAAGATCGCCGGCGCTCTTTTTTACGTGACGCGATCTGATGCCGCGTCCGCACGCTTGCCAAGCCTCGGCAAGCCCACAGGACGCAATTATATGTTATCTTGTATCGTAACCTAACACGGTATGTAGAAAGATATTGTCCATTTATTGATTATTTCACTGAAAATTAATATTTGTCATGTACCCCGGCCCACACAATTTTCGTGGGTTTAGGTTAAGTGTACCTGTAAGACTTCGGTTAAATGCTTTACACAGTGTAGAGCGTTTATCCATACTAATATGTAATAGCATAAAGCTAAGTATAGAAAGCGTATTACCGGAGATTCAGGCTTAGCATAAGGTCAAAGTCTTTTACTTACCTGCACCTCTAGCACAACTGTGACATGCGACTCTTTCTTGTGCGAGATACCTACATTCCTATCTTTCTGTGTAGTACTGTGAGAGAGTGACGGGTGACGGTATCTCGCGCGACAATAGTCGCGAAGCATAGTTGTGCTAGACGGGCTACCAGTTACGTGGCGTCAGCTAAAACTCTGGATTTTTTTTTTATTTCGGTATATGATGTACTCAATCGTCCCGAAGTGGACAAACCCCTGGAAATCGAGTTGTATGGACGCCTCGACTGCTGTATAGTAAACATACTAATGTTTTTTTTTTGCGTGATCAGTAGAATGAAATATTGGTGTTATATAAGAGATCAGATATTTGTATTTGACATAAAACTGTTATAGACTTGTAAAATCTTTTTACATAAAAAAAATCTTAATGCATTTAAATTAAACGAATGAATATTGGGTAAATAAATATACCATTTGGATATAAATGTCGCTTTATTATTTATCTAAAAATAGTGTTCAGTCTTAAATTAAACATTTATAGTAAAATCATACAAATACTTTACACTTAAGACCCGATTCATTGTTTTATTTCTAGTCTTAACTGTAAAAATACTATTATAGCGGGTGATCAATCCAAATGGGTCAGTGGGGAGAAGTCCCAAACTATAAGAGATAGGGACTTTACATTTAATAGAAACTGTATAAATATATATTTTTAAATGTCATACATAACCCGGTGAAACAGCTGTAAAGAATGTTACAATATGTGATTACGTACCGAATTTTAACCAGGTTAAATTCCCGGTTATGTATGTGAATACAAAAAAATAATGCAGTTTCTATTAAATCTAAAATTGACGCCGTAGTTCCTAAGAACAGATCTTCCTATAGTTCAATATAGTTTTTGTTTTCTTCTAGATTGATTGATTGGATTGATCACTCTATATACGTTAACCTGTGGGAAGACCCAATGGTCCCCTTTCAACCCTCAGTTAAAAAGTAAGACCCCAGGGATCCGGCCCACTTCCAGGACATATACAACCTACTGGTCCCCGAACTTGATGTTCTGCGCCAGCCTGATGGCCCCGGAGTAGTTGACGGTGACGGTGGCGCGGCGCATGTAGCTCGGACATATACAACCTACTGGTCCCCGAACTTGATGTTCTGCGCCAGCCTGATGGCCCCGGAGTAGTTGACGGTGACGGTGGCGCGGCGCATGTAGCTCGGACATATACAACCTACTCGTCCCCGAACTTGATGTTCTGCGCCAGCCTGATGGCCCCGGAGTAGTTGACGGTGACGGTGGCGCGGCGCATGTAGCTCGGACATATACAACCTACTGGTCCCCGAACTTGATGTTCTGCGCCAGCCTGATGGCCCCGGAGTAGTTGACGGTGACGGTGGCGCGGCGCATGTAGCTCGGACATATACAACCTACTGGTCCCCGAACTTGATGTTCTGCGCCAGCCTGATGGCCCCGGAGTAGTTGACGGTGACGGTGGCGCGGCGCATGTAGCTCGGACATATACAACCTACTGGTCCCCGAACTTGATGTTCTGCGCCAGCCTGATGGCCCCGGAGTAGTTGACGGTGACGGTGGCGCGGCGCATGTAGCTCGGACATATACAACCTACTGGTCCCCGAACTTGATGTTCTGCGCCAGCCTGATGGCCCCGGAGTAGTTGACGGTGACGGTGGCGCGGCGCATGTAGCTCGGACATATACAACCTACTGGTCCCCGAACTTGATGTTCTGCGCCAGCCTGATGGCCCCGGAGTAGTTGACGGTGACGGTGGCGCGGCGCATGTAGCTCGGACATATACAACCTACTGGTCCCCGAACTTGATGTTCTGCGCCAGCCTGATGGCCCCGGAGTAGTTGACGGTGACGGTGGCGCGGCGCATGTAGCTCGGACATGTACAACCTACTGGTCCCCGAACTTGATGTTCTGCGCCAGCCTGATGGCCCCGGAGTAGTTGACGGTGACGGTGGCGCGGCGCATGTAGCTCGGACATATACAACCTACTGGTCCCCGAACTTGATGTTCTGCGCCAGCCTGATGGCCCCGGAGTAGTTGACGGTGACGGTGGCGCGGCGCATGTAGCTCGGACATATACAACCTACTGGTCCCCGAACTTGATGTTCTGCGCCAGCCTGATGGCCCCGGAGTAGTTGACGGTGACGGTGGCGCGGCGCATGTAGCTCGGACATATACAACCTACTCGTCCCCGAACTTGATGTTCTGCGCCAGCCTGATGGCCCCGGAGTAGTTGACGGTGACGGTGGCGCGGCGCATGTAGCTCGGACATGTACAACCTACTGGTCCCCGAACTTGATGTTCTGCGCCAGCCTGATGGCCCCGGAGTAGTTGACGGTGACGGTGGCGCGGCGCATGTAGCTCGGACATGTACAACCTACTGGTCCCCGAACTTGATGTTCTGCGCCAGCCTGATGGCCCCGGAGTAGTTGACGGTGACGGTGGCGCGGCGCATGTAGCTCGGACATATACAACCTACTGGTCCCCGAACTTGATGTTCTGCGCCAGCCTGATGGCCCCGGAGTAGTTGACGGTGACGGTGGCGCGGCGCATGTAGCTCGGACATATACAACCTACTGGTCCCCGAACTTGATGTTCTGCGCCAGCCTGATGGCCCCGGAGTAGTTGACGGTGACGGTGGCGCGGCGCATGTAGCTCGGACATATACAACCTACTCGTCCCCGAACTTGATGTTCTGCGCCAGCCTGATGGCCCCGGAGTAGTTGACGGTGACGGTGGCGCGGCGCATGTAGCTCGGACATGTACAACCTACTGGTCCCCGAACTTGATGTTCTGCGCCAGCCTGATGGCCCCGGAGTAGTTGACGGTGACGGTGGCGCGGCGCATGTAGCTCGGACATGTACAACCTACTGGTCCCCGAACTTGATGTTCTGCGCCAGCCTGATGGCCCCGGAGTAGTTGACGGTGACGGTGGCGCGGCGCATGTAGCTCGGACATGTACAACCTACTGGTCCCCGAACTTGATGTTCTGCGCCAGCCTGATGGCCCCGGAGTAGTTGACGGTGACGGTGGCGCGGCGCATGTAGCTCTTCCAGGCGTCGGCGCCGCACTCGCGGCCGCCGCCCGTCGCCTTCTCGCCGCCGAACGCGCCGCCCACCTCCGCGCCGTTCGTGGGGATGTTCACGTTCACGATGCCGCAGTCCGAGCCGTGAGGACCCATCCACTGGAATGTTCCATGTCTCATTACAACACGCCTCATCATTACTACTCATTATACATTCGAATTAGTCCAGATGATTTACTGAACCGAAACCATAAATTCGCCGCCATTTTACTGAGAACCCACAGGAACCGACTACGCAAAATTGTAGGATTAATAACGGGGCATAATGCTCTGAACAAACACCTTTTTCATTTAGGTATAACAGAGGGGATCACCTCTAGTGGAATAAAAATTCTTGTCATAAATTTGATTGTCATAACTCATTTCGCATAATGGCTTTTCTCATACATGTTATTTGTCATAAATTGTTATTTGCATAACATTTTATACGTCATAATTGTTGTTTGGCAGGCTTTTCATAAGCATAATTGACAACATTTCATATTTATAACAGGTGGAAATTAATATAGAGATCGTCAGGGCTTTATGTCGTGTACCTTAAAAAAAATCTTTGAATTTATTCTTCAGTATTTAAAGAAATATAAGAAAATACATCGAATAACTGCAATCTAAGACAATACGGGCTGAATAGGGTTGTTGTCTAAACCAAAGAGCGAAAAATTTTTTTTTTTTATTTGACGTTGACAGATGATAGATGCATACCGAGTTTTATTAAGTTTTTTTTTAATAAGAAAACCGACTAAAGTAACCGTTCCATTAAGTTCTGGTTTTGGTGTTGCCACATTTTAAAATGAGTATGTTTTATAAATTAATAATAAAATAAATAATCATCTCAGAAAATAAATAAAAACAGAGATTACTTCATCTTTTTAAGCAGAATTCAGAAAAGAAATAAAATGATAGTCTTAAAAATATGAAATGTTGTCAATTTAGTATGGCACAAAATTTCAAATCATATTATTGAATGTCATAATAATTGATAGTACGAAGAAGAGCAACGCATAAATTATGGCTTTCACAATTAATGGCAATAGACATCATATAGTATAAGTTATATCACATGTACCAAATATAACATTTGAAATAATGATACAAAACTTACATGAGCAGCAAATCATCATCATCATCAAATCATCATACTGACCTCTTGGTTATAGGTTAGGTTAGGTTAGAACTGTGCCCCCCCCCGAGGGTGTCCACCTTGTCGTGGTGGGGGGGCTCAGTACCTGCGTTGTGCGCGCGGGGAAGCCAAGAGACACCAGGGAGGGGGCTACGGGCCAAGACGGGCGGGGAGACAGGTGCTGGTTTGTGGCTTCGGCCTGCGTGGGTCCTGGGGGCTCTGACCTTGCGGTTGTTGGAGGACGTCGGAAGGACTCTCGATGTGTCGTAGCTGTGGGTGACTGCCTGGCTAGTGAGCCTCCTGCTTCTCTGATACTGCCTACCTTCCAGGAAGGATTGTGCATTTCGATTTCTGAGAAATCGAAAACGCAAATCCATTCCCCAGGCGGGTCGGCTGTATTAGCGAGGCGGGAGGATCACATATCAGGTGTCATGCATGCCTGTGACACATCTGGGGGGTTTCCGGCTTCTGACGGCATCTGCGGGGGCCGAGTTTCTGGGATTCGCGTGGGACGGGACATCAGTCGGCACCTGGGGCTCCCCCACGGGGTAGGGGCTTTTGTCCTCCCGTGGTTGGGTGAGGGGTAGGGGCGTTTGTCCTCCCTTGGCGTGGAGAGGGGGTCGTGGGGTAGGGGCGTTTGTCCTCCCACGGCCGGCTGTGGGTTAGGGGCGTTTGTCCTCCCTTAGCCAGGAGGCTGGGACCGAAGCACCGTGTGTCGGTGGCGGTCCTAGCTTCCAGAGGGTCCCTCAGCGTTTCTCTGCAGCAGCAGAGTTCACGGCTGTATATGGGACGTGGAGAGAGGGTCGTGGGGTAGGGGCGTTTGTCCTCCCATGGCCGGCTGAGGGGTAGGGGCTTTTGTCCTCCCTCAGCAAGGAGGGTGGGACCGAAGCACCGTGTGTCGGTGGCGGTTCCCGCTTCCTGGGAGCTTGGGGAAGTAGGTGAGGGTAAGGCACACTGCTATGCTACAGTGTGTCTTTCAGTGAGGGTTCGCCTTATGGCGAAAGTGCCGGTGGTGTCGTGGTGACATGTTCGCGATCCCATGGCATCACCGCTACGGCACGGGTTGGCAGCATCCCAGAGTTTTAGTGGGTAGGCTAGTCCTTCGCGGATTAGAGAGCCCCACATCACCAATGCGTAATATTTGACTCCACCCCCGAGGGTCTCATATTACGTAGTGGTATGCAATTCAATGCATTTCTCTGGGTCAAAAAAAAAAGAAAAAAAAAAAGTTAGAACTGTGAACCTATAAATACGAACATCGGCCAGAAAAGTAGGTTAGGTTAGGTTTGAAAGAACTTCAACCCCCTCAGAAATGAACTGCTGCCAGAAAAGCAGTATGACGTTGATATAAAAACATTTCGAGATTAATATTTATGTTTTTCAGTATTATGCGCCAATGTACGTTATGAATAAAAACATTATGACGATTAATGATTATGATTCAGGTTGATATGCTCCAAAATTATATGACATTCCTTACTTATGCGTAAAAACATTATGGTCATAAAATTTATGCGCATCAATTAATGACTATACACCTTATGCGCAAGAACTATTATGACAAAAGTGGTTATGCACATCGACATTATGGCTTTAAAATTTATGCAACCCAATATGGAACCATAACAGAGAGCATGCATGGAAGCAGAAGAAACCACCAGACATATTCTACTAGTGTGTAAACTGTTAAAAGCATACAGGATGAAGTACCTAGTATCTCCAAGTACCCTACAGGTATAAGCAACATTCAAGCTTTGCTGAGGTTCGTGGAGGAGTTGGGGTGGTTGTAGTAGCGCTAACCAATTTTCACGCAAAATAGGCACGTTGGATGTCAACTTGCTGAAAATGCTCCGTGCAACTAACTTCTTAGTCAGGTCGGATCCGATATCACTAGACTCTTTGAAGTTACATACTTTGAAGATATCTCTCAGGCTCATAGGCCATCGAGCTCTACCTAAACGCCGAGCTGTAGAAGATGAACAGAACGGCACGAACAAGGCAAAGTAGGAGTACCTATAGTCTCAGATGAGATGAGAAGACCCGTCCGTAGTCGCGAACGGAGCAGTACCTAGCTGCCAAAGATGTGGAGTAAATTGAATGAGAGCCTTCGCATGTAGTTACGTACCTTGAAGATATCTCCCAGATTCTCCGTGAACAGACTGGAAGAGAGTCCCTGCTCGACTTCGTTGTTGTAGGAGATGCCGGCGGCCAGGTCGGGGATCTCGAGGCAGTACACGATGGGCGCGAAGCATTCCGCGTGCACCAGCTTGTGGTCGTGAGGCAGGCCAGTCACGATTGTTGGCTCTACGAAGTAGCCTTCGCGCTCGATCACCTTAAATAATGTTATTAAAATGACATATTGGTTTTCTTTATTACATCGTTCGGAACGTTCAGAATCGATTATAACTAAAGATAAAAAAAATATCCTAAAAAATGAAAATGTCGCATATATGTACAGTTCGTGAGCTTTCAGATTGCGATTCGGGATTTGTTGAGGTTCTTATCTGGATCGCGTTAGAGCGAACGAGACAGGCATAAAACGCGACTCGCATTCTGACAGCTCACGCACTGTACGTATATATGAAGGGGTTATCAGGAATCGTCAGACGAAAAACCTGCACTTTATACACTTGGAGAAAGTAATAACCTTTCCTCCGAACTCGATCTTGCCTCCTGCCTTCACGATCTCAGCAACAGTCTTCTTATACGCCTCGACGGCGGCGGGCGTGTGCAGGGGTCCGACGAGGGTCTCGGACAGAAGCGGGTCGCCAATCTTGCTCACCACGCCGGCGAACGCCTTCGTCAGCCGGGACACAACTTCACTGTACACCTGGAGGAAGTAACGTGTAAATTTAACCCTTTGACCGCCAAAGACGGCAAATCACGTCATCGGGAATTCGTGCCACTGACGCCAACGACGCCTATTGACGTCAAAAATGTCAATGGTCAAAAACATGCTAATTCAAACCACTATCTGTGTTTTTCAATCTCTGTTGATTTTGCAGCACTTTTTTTTTTTTGGTTTTGCGTCAGTGGCACGGTGAATTGCTTTGCCGCTAGGCGCTAAAAGGGTTAAAACAAGGACCAGCGTATTGAAGGGGATTTTCGGGATACCTAACTAGCTATCTGTGATGTAAATGCAAGAACGTTTTAGTTTGAGTCATCGTCCTGTCCTGCTCTGAATCCTGTTGACACTGGAGGTAGAATGTCAGAAAACAAATGGTGGACGTGGCCGGCTGGACCTCACCTTCTTGTGTAGCAGCAGCCGCCTGGTGGTGGTGCAGCGCTGGCCCGCCGTGCCGGCGCAGGCGAACACCGCCGCCTGCAGCAGTAGGTCCAGGTTGGCGTCCTCGTTGACGATGATGGCGTTGTTGCCGCCCAGCTCCAGCAGGTGGCGCCCGAAGCGTCTCTGCACCTCCACGCCGACCTGGAAAAGAAACGTGATCAGACCAAGGGTATGGTATCCTCGGATGCGCTTCTACGCTTAACAAACTGCTGCTGTCTTGTTATCACGTGTATATATATAATTACTAAGGCACGGTCAGAACGCAGCCTCAGCACTGAAGATATTGCAGGCAGTTCTACATTGACCGTTACCCTTAGTCCTTGAGAATCTTTGATCTGTGGATTCAAGTGAAATTGGAGAACCGCGAACAAGACGGGTCATTTGGATATATTTCACGGACTGTATATTAGTTTCCCTGTTTGATTACCTGTTGTCCCACAGCAGTGCTGCCAGTGAACGATACCAGTTTCATCCTCGGGTCCTTGACGAGTTTTTCTCCGACGTCCTTGCCGCCGACGCAAAGCGCGGCCACCGCGCCGGGAATGTTGTTCTTCACCAGAACACTCTCCACGATCTTGGTCACTGCGACGGAGATCAGAGGAGTCGTTTCTGAAGGCTTCCACACACTTGTGTCGCCGCAAACCTGTAGAAGGATGTAAGTATATATATATGATTATAGGCATATTCTTTTCTAGTAGAATCAACTTAATGCGCTTAGAAGAGTCATAAGGGCATGCCGACATAAGTATCTTCTTTTATTACAATAGATGAGAAGATGTAGGTAAAGAAACAATGAAGGAACGTGGGCTAGATTTTGGAAGAGGTCAGAGTCACGCGACAACTATTGCATTGCCTGTGTCTTTTTTTGTAATACCGTGTGAGCAAGCTTAGCGACATACAAAGTCGTGGCTTTTACGTAACTGCTTGTAAGTAGGTTAGGTAATTTGTTATTGATCACACCTTTTATAAGGTAATGATAACAAATTGTTGCCTACTGTGACTGATAAGGGGGTTTCGTTTGCCAAGGTCATAAAATTAAGAAATACTGATATCAAACAATTGATAACGATAGCTATATTATTGCCAATTTGTAGTAAATGACAATTTAAACACATGTATTAGATGTAATGGTACCTGAGAGTTTTGTGCCTTAGATAAATATTTATGGGTCAGAAGTGCTTATGTCACGATTTTGGTGTTCTATGGCGATTCAGGTAAACCATTTACGGAGAAAGTTGGATGGTCCTAGGCAGCGAGCGGTATTCCCAGGCTCCAGTCATAATCATAAAAGCTTTGTGTGTCAAGTATTTAATGGTACCCATATCACATACTGCAACGGGGAAGTTAAAGGCGGTGATCATTCTAAATATTCTAATACCGCCAATGAGTGGGTTAACTTCTCAATCAACACGTGGCAGGGACGCTTGGAGGGGATGATGGTTCCAGGTAGCAACCAGGATAGGCCCAAGGTCCATTCATAAGAGCTTGGTGTCTTTAGGTAACAGATACAATACAAACCATGAACTGAAAAGTTGAAGGCGGTGATGTGATGTCAATAGCGACCAACATTTAGCCGGGACGCTTAGAGGTACAACGGGTGCAGGTAGCGAGCGGGTGGTAGTCATAGGAGCTTGGTGTATCAAGTAATAGTGTCAATTACATACCATGGCAATAGCGCTGTTCCAGCCGAACACCGCAACCGGGAAGTTGAAGGCGCTGATGATGCCAATAGCGCCGAGCGGGTTCCACTTCTCGATCAGCACGTGTCCGGGGCGCTCCGAGGGGAAGATGGTCCCGGGAAGAGTTCGGGAGAGCCCCAGGGCCAGGTCGCACACGTGGATGTACTCCACCACCTCGCCGATAGCCTCGGGGAGGATTTTACCTGGATAATGGGCATGTTTGTGAGTTCGCGTAAGAAAATCAGGTTAGCAAAAATTCACTAACCTAAACACTTTATATCTAGAGTACAAAGTTTTCGTGTCCTTGTGGAAAATAAAGAACAGAAGAAATAGTACTTATATAGACTTTGTTTCTTTCTAGTGACAAAATCTGCCCCAAGGATGCAATTCCTTCCGAAGCCCAATTTCCTATTATCCCAACGATCGTCTCTCACATGGGAGCCGGTATCTTCGGCCTATTCAACGAATAGAGGCGTCTTTACCTACGGTACAGGGTGTGCGTTGCGCACGGGGACAGCGGTCCTAGGAGGCGCCGAGCGGAGCGCCGCTCGCTCCATTTTTACCACGCGCTTATAGGGGTAGGAGCGCTATGGCAATGTTTGCACACGGGCTCTAGATGGGCTAGAGACACCTCTATCAATGAATAAACCAACTACCATAACCCAGCAAATGCAGCGACTCTCTCAGCTCATAGCGTATCCCCCAGCCAAAACTGCCGTAACACCGCGAGAACTTAATTACAGTAGTCCTTAAGCTCGGCTTTCCTAGGGTACCGGTGCCGTCACATAGCGGTTTACTAGTACGAAACCAGAGCTTTAGTAAATCCTATTTACCCATTTCTAGCGACACAAGCTGCCCCAGCGGCTGCAGTTTCTCCCTCAGCGCATCACCAATTTGCCGAACTATTTCTCCGCGCGCCGGAGCCGGCATCTCGGCCCACTCGTGCCACGCCGCCTGCGCCGCCGCCGCGCACGACTCGTAGTCGGACGGGCCGGCGGCTTGCACCTCGGCTATGATCTTGCCGTTGGCCGGGCTGAATGATTGGATTACCTGCGGGGTTTGGTTAAATGAAATTAAAGGACATAGAAAATATAGTCATGAAAAAAATACTAAAATAACTGATCGTTGAAATTTTATTTGTATGAGAATAATAGCTATAGATGATGAAGTATTATTTAACTACGTAGGTAATATTAGTACCTACATATTCTAGTCAGACGCTTTACGGCTGGCTAATGGTGGCATATATCAGTACTATGATTCATGAAATGTATGTATCCCGTTCCAAGATAGCATGAGTTTGCCAATTGGGTAGAAAAAAATTAAGAGCAATGTGATCTTGCGAAATATTGAATCGAATTATTAATATTTACTTATGCATCAAATTGTTGAGTAGGTATGTAATTGAAAATTTGTAGTCAAGTAGTATAACCTTTTAAAGTTATCCGGCTCGAAGGACCATCTTATAGCAAACTATTAAAATGTCATAAAGAATAATACTTCCATAAAACAATACCTAGGTACCTAATTATAATTTAATAAAGGAGTTGAAAACATGTTTACTAAGGTTAAATGATATACACCACGCAAAGATAACATTATCAGCATAAGCTAACAGACTAAAACAATAGGTTTTGTGTTAATTATATTTGGTCTGCTTGTAACCATTAGGTACCTACTAGTTGGTAGACTTGCCTATTCTTTCCCGCACAAATTAGAATCTTATTTAGGTATAGCTGCAATAAATATTTCTATACATGCAAATAGTTTTATTGCATAGTTATGTAGTTATTAACAAATATTTAAATTCCATCATCTGCGATTATGAAATTTACTTAATAGGACTTTTCACCTTTAATCATTATTCTATTAATTTGTATGCTACCGTACTTGCCTTATAAGTTTTTTCCGTGTCTATATAAACTATATTTTACACAATATACTAATTAATATCTGAAGATTAACAAGTAAATGTAATATTTAAGAAATGTGTACCAACCTGTCCATTGGCTTGCCATTTTCCGTTGAATACTCCCACATTCGTCTTGTCCAAGCCCAATTCCTTCAAGAAGGAATATTTGGGGTCCTCAATCAGGTAGCTAGCGTTGCGGGCCATCGGAGCTGAGATAAAGCGCAGAGAAAGCACTCGACTGCACAAGATACGGCTCATCACTGCTTCTTCCACACTCGCCCGTATCAAAATAATTGTTTACCGAGGTTTGACTCGATAGCTCATGTATTATCTTATTTGTGAACAATTATAAATGAACGTCTTATCGGAAAGATAAACAGTTGCTGGGTCAAGCCGTGCCATTGATTTTTAATGATGTCATTTTGTAATGGAATTTTATATGTAATCTCCAGTTGAAATAGTAACACGCTTTTAATTAGCTTCATTTTTAAGTTCGTTTTGTAAGTAAATTAACTAACAATGTACTTAATTCTTCTCTTAGAACTCATTTTTAGCCTATAATCGTATCGATGATCGAATTAAACTTTGAATGTATATATAGTTCACGTGATAATACGATAATTTGGTATCTTGGAGCTAATTTGATGATGGAGATAGAAGGTGGGCATAGGAACTGCTAAGAACAGCATAAGATAAACCCATGTTAGAGCTCATTTGAATGGTCTTGAAGAGCAATTATTTAATGCGTGTGTACGAAAGTACATTCGGCAATAAAAAGGAGTTTTTTTTTTTTTAGTTACTTTGTATTCTGATAATTGTCTTCGTAAGGATGGTATTAGGTTCAAAATTCATAATCAGTACGTGACGGTAAAATAATATCTGAGAAAACTGGAGATGAACTAGCTTGCTGCTGCTCTAACAACAATAAGGAAAGGTGCTCATTTGCTCAAGCCCTCTAAAATAGGCAAGTCAGTGGGAAACCGATTCTATGACCATCTCACATTGCTTTATCATATATCGGCATGCTATGCTTTACGGTGTCTTAGAGAGGTCATGGGAATCGAACAGCTCAAGACAGTTTATTATGCTTTGATCGAATCTAAATTGAGATACAGTATCAAGCTTTGGGGAAACAGCTTCCGATATAATATTAATAGAGCGCTTATAAGTCAAAAAAGAGCAATTCGTACTATGTTTCGCTTACCTCCATGGGTTTCATGTAGACATTATTTTAAAGAACTAAATATTCTCACGGTACCCAGTTTATATGTCTTAGTGCTGCTCACAAAATTCCTCAAAAATGAGACTAGTGAAGAGCAATGTGAACGCTTACTAACGCGTACTAAAAACAGGAGATTTCCTCTTTGTCCTAGACTCAGGGTCGTAGCACATTCTGCTAGTCACCAAGCCGTAATACTTTTTAACAGACTGCCTATGGAACTAAAAATCATTACGAACGACTCGCTGTTTCATAGGGAATTGAAAACATTTTTGTTGAGAGGTTGCTTTTACAGTGTTGATGAAATATATATAGACGATAAGTAAACGTGTAAATGTGTTAGATGGGCTGAGTATTTTTATATTTTAAATTTTGTCACCTAAAATATTGCTTTATCATGTTAATTTTAATTTAAAACTGTATCATGTTAATTTTAATTTAAAACTGTACTTATTATTGTGTTAATTTTAATTTAAAACTGTATTTCAAACACAATACCTGTATTGTTTATGAATAAAATACTATGACTATGACTATGACTATCAATGCCACCTTATCACTCACACCTTAATACGGTAGGACGCGCCGTCTACAGGCCGGTGGAATAAAACGTCATTTTGTATACGCACGGGCAGTCCTATTGAACTTTTGTCTATGGTCAGGTGGTAGCAGCTTTTGAGCTCAAGGAATTAAGTAAGACAAAGCAAAAAACTAACAACTCAAACACCTACATTTATTGCATAAATATTAATACTAATTTGTACGTTCATCACATGATGGAGCACCCCCATCCGCCAGGCTTCTCCCCCAGCGTTCCTTCTCTGTACTCCTTTCCTTTGTGATCTAAATACGTGTTTTCTTGGCGCTTCTGCATCCACTCGGGTAAGGGTTTGTCCCAGTCGGCCGGTGGGCCCTCTCGCTTCTTCCAAATATCGTTTCTGTAGTGGGCTCTCAGTCTTTCCATACGGCGTGCTTTTTCGCTCTCGATGACTGCTTTCTAGAAAAATCGCAATCAATAATAGATTTACAGTCAATTGTAATTAGGTATGAGTTGCTGACAATTTCAGTATGCAATTTGAGATACGCCAATAGTAAAATTGTTAGTTACTTTTGACGCTGACCATACTATCGACCTTCTGGTCTAGAGGAGCACAGAAATGCCAATGGCTACACTATATTATAGCCATCTATTGATGCGAGTATGTCTAGATGCAGTGCCGTATTTACCCCTAGGGTCACAAGGCCCGGGCCTAGGGGCCCAGCCACTTTAGTCCCAGAAGCAGGACCTGCACTAAGTACTTACACAACACAAAGACAAGCACAATAATAATTTAAGAAAAATTATTTTATTGACGAGGCATAATGTCTTAATTTCATTAAATCTCCAATGATATCATCAATTTGCTCCAGATGTTTATACATTTGGATTTGCATGAATATGATTTGATATTTATGTGTGTATACTATGATTATCTAGTAGGCAAGTCGTAAAAGCTTGGCGGACCAGTATAGCTGCTGTAGACCATCAAAGGTTGAACAACATCAGCCAGCATCAGGCTAAAAACTTGAATTTGAAATATAACCATTGTCTGCTGGAGTTCCAGCTTCCAGCAGACATTAGACTTGATCTAATAAATGTTATTATTTTTTTTTTTTAAGATAATGAGAGTAAAAAAAAAGAAAAAACACTCACGCCTGCCCTCTCATCATTGTCCGATTCCCACTTGCAGCAGTTATCATAGTCCTTCTTCCACTGGTTGCAATTAAGGGTCTCGCCGAATATGAAGTACTGGTGAAACCGGCCACGGAAGCTTGTGCATTCATCGTATTCATCTTTGTAGATTTCACAGTCTCTTATCTAGAAAAATTAAGTGGGTTACTAATGTGTTGCACAAAATTGATTGGCATATTTTCGTTTCACATAGCAACCATTGGCACTATCATCATTTCGCACAATTGCTTTTCGCCTAAATTTCTTGGCATACTTACTATCATTTCGCACACTTTTCTTTGGCAGAATAGTACATTAGCATAATGTTGATTAGAACACTACTCCTATGGTCGAATAATTGTGTCGCCGAAATTTATATGGCATAATATTCCGTTTGCATTTATTACACCGAAAAATGAAAACTAATCCGACTCAATATTAATACGAAACCTCAAAACACCTACCTAATCTAAGCAAATTCGGACCTGCGCGGTTCGCTCGCTTCGCTCGCTCGTTAGGGTCGTAGTTTGACCTAACAATCCTCCTCGCTTCGCTCTTCGTCGTACCTAACCTGAGCCAAGTCAGACCTGCCTTAAGGTGAAATAGGTAATGTTGGGAATCGTAAGCCAAGTCGGACCTGCGGGGCTCGCTCGCTGCTTAGGGTCGCAGTTCAACCTAACACTCCTCCTCGCTTCGCTCGTCGTCGTACCTAACCTACGCCAAGTCGGATCTGCTTATAGGTGAAATTGGTAATGTTAGGAATCGTAAGCAAGTCGGACCTGCGCGGCTCGCTCGCTTCGCTCGCTCGTTAGGGTCGCAGTTCAACCTAACACTCCTCCTCGCTTCGCTCGTCGTCGTACCTAACCTAGGCCAAGTCAGATCTTCCTTAAGGTGAAATTGGTAATGTTAGGAATCGTAAGCCAAGTCGGACCTGCGCGGCTCGCTCGCTTCGCTCGCTCGTTAGGGTCGCAGTTCAACCTAACAAAAATCCGATCAGTTTTAAAAGTGAAAAAAGCGATGATTGAACATACGAAAGTTTATTTTACCAAATGTCAAAATTCCGAAAATTTCGGAAAATTCAAAATCGGAATTCTGTTTTTTGGGCTGGAGTTTTAACTCTTCCATGTTATAATTCTCGGAAATAAAAAAAACTCGTACTCTTCAAATTCGGAATATTAAATTTCGTGGTTTTTAACGATCCGAATTTTATTTCTTAGGCATAATGAAATTCGGAGTTTTGAAAATCGAAATAAGCAAAATCGGAATAAAATATTTCGGAGTATTTGGGTGTTCCTAGTTTTCTGGCAGCGATTCGTTTCTGTGGGAATGCTATGGTACAATTACGCCGCAATAAATTCGGCGGAACTTATATTGTTCTACATAAAATTCTGAGAAATAAAAGTTGGCGATATTAGAATTCTGCTATTCAAATTTGTGCCAAATGAATATTATGCAACATAACAATTGTGGTAAGTATATAATTATGCGATGGTATCATTCGGCTAAAAATTATTGTGCGAAAACAATTATACGAAGTGTATTTCGGACAATAGACATTGTGCAAAATAAGGGGTACCCAAATTAAGTATTTGTGTCCACTATGTTTCAGTGTGTCAAGCTCCTTAACCTCTTGACTGACTAGTTCATTGATGGAGAACTGTGTCCCAGATGCCAACCTAGCAACAGATAGTATGGCAATGTGTAGTGCCAAATGATGTTGTGGCGTCTAGGTCATAGCTTTCCTCCAATGTGACTTGCCATCTTTGGTGCTCTAAAGGTTAAGTACAGCACAAATACAATAGGTATTGATTATAGCCTACAACAGGTACATATATAGAATAGTTGCAGTAGTATTTTGGCACTTTGCCTCATTCAATCAACTGAATGTTTTATATCAATTCAAATTATATTTAGGATACTTGCTTTTACAAGGATAGAGAACGATAATTGTGTGTTAAATTATTTAACCTATAACATAGCCCAGGAACTAGGCTATACCGAAAAATCTTACTAATTCAGAAAGTAAATAACCTAGGGTGAGTATAGAAGAATAAATGAATACTTACATACCACTTGTCTGTTTCTGCGTCAGTTGGGTTATTAGATGATTCTTCGTTTGTTGCACGTTCATCGTTGGTGTTTGGTGCCATTATTAAAGAAACAATGAATAACAAACTTTCGAGTTTGTTATAATTGTAAGCCGCAAGAACATAACCTGTAAAACATTTCATTACATAATGTTTATATAAATTTCGTCATAAATTGTAGGAACGTTAACGGCGTAGTGGTTGTATTTGATACTTTATTAAATTCACCTTAGTATATTTGTGTCATAAAATCTATTACACTTTATTAACACAATGTTATTTCAAATAATTATGACAGCAGGAACCTTGGAACTTGGAAAGCAATCCAAATTCCAAATCCATGACAAAATAAGTCCGTATATACAACATACAACGTAATTTAATTTATTTAAACAGAACTATTTTGTAGTCGGAATCATGTTCGCCAACATTGACAGGCGAATTAGAAAGATAGCACAGTAAAATGGAACGTAATCCATAATTTGTAAACTATTCGAGCAAGGTAAAAAACCATTCAAAACTTCATTTAATTGTCATATATCAGCTGAACTGACATAAAGAACAATTTTTTAATAACAAATGGTATACGCATGCACTTTGGTCTTAAGATAAAGACAATTAATTTAAATAAATTTATTTAACACCGAGTTAGTCGAAAACTATCTCATAATATTAAAATTCGGTTAAATAGTTTCTGTGTACAGAACAATATAATAGTGACCTGTGATCACGCTGTGATACATTTGTGAACACTTGTTATTGAAAATGTCTCTGAATAAGCTTGTCGGAGGAGATTGTGGGGGCAACAATTCTCTTGTACAGTTATCCAATATCGTCTCCCGAGATGCAACCATCGCACAACCGTTGTCTCAGTCAGACAGGTTCGTCAACGAATTCATGGCTCAAAACTCTCAAATGCCAACAACTTTTAACATGAATGCTCTACTTAATAACATTCCAGAGGTAGGAAAAGTTGGAGCTCAACAAAACAAGTCTACAGTCAGACCAGGCTTAGTGGAAAATAGGTCACCGATGCCTGCTCCATGGATGGCCGGTCCATCTTCCTCATTCATCCCTCCGCAGCACATGCTCAGGCCATTTTACATGCCTCAACAGCCTATGTTGCAGCATCAACACAATTCAAATATCCAGATAGAATACATGAATGAGTCTGATCTTCAGAAATCTGAAAATAGTGATGTTAGAGCAAAAGCACAAGAGTATGTAGATAATGTAAAAAATGATGATGAACTGGCATATAATCAATTCATGTCTTTTATGAAAAGGATAAGTGCTGGGGAACTCAACTTGGGTGAGTCAGCAGAGACTAGTCAGAAGAAGACTAGAGATGAAATATTGGATGAAATGGCAGAAAAGTACAAAGATGAATGGGCTAAGTTGAGTGATGTCTCAGACTATTGGAACTCTGAAGCTGCTAATGGTATAGCTGAGGATTATACATTTACTGAAGGGAATGTAATGCTGGAAAATAAAACTGCTCTAGATATAGGAAAGGAGAAATTAAAAATGGGTGATATTCCGGGAGCTGTGTTGTGTTTCGAGGCTGCTGCTCAGCAACAACCTGACTCAGCAGAGGCATGGTTCTTGTTGGGAACCACTCAGGCTGAAAATGAACAAGATCCTTTAGCTATAACAGCACTAAAGAAATCCCTACAGATAGACCCTAGGCAATTAGAAGCATACATCACACTTGCAGCTGCTTATACTAATGAAAACATGCCTAAATATGCATTTATGTCATTAATTGATTGGTTAAGAGCTAGCCCTAAGTACAGTGATTTGCTACCACAGGATATTGAACCGAAGAAGTTAGATTTGAAAGAGTTGGAAGCTCATGTAAAATCATTATATCTCAGAGCTGCCCAACTGAATCCCACCCAGATAGACCCTGATGTTCAAAATGCCCTTGGAGTAGTGTTCAACATCAGTCAAGAGTATGACAAGGCTGTAGATTGCTTCAAGGCAGCTCTAATGGTTGCCAATACTGACTCAAAACTTTGGAACAGACTTGGGGCAACACTGGCAAATAGTGAGAGATCTGAAGAGGCAGTTGAAGCCTATCATGAGGCCTTGAACTTAGAACCGGGGTTTATCAGAGCAAGATACAATGTAGGCATTACTTGTATGAATTTAGGAGCACACAAACAAGCAGCAGAACATTTCCTAGTAGCATTGAATCAACAATATAAAGCTAAGAGCATGTTCCCCGAGTCTCACTCAGGAGATGTCAGTTCATCCACAATTTGGACAACACTAAGAATGGTGTGCTCCTTCATGGGAGAACATGATGTGGCCAAATTTGTAGATGACAGAAATCTAAGCGAACTGAATAAATTCTTTGAAATTGAATAAGTATCTGTTTTAAAAATCACAATGCAGAAAATATTTAATAGTTTACTGATTCCACTCTTGATAAGAATGAGATAAGACAAGACGCTTGGCCAAATATCAAAATTATTGATAAAAGTTTTTTTTTCACCCATGCAGATGTAAATCATGGGCAAATTCTAGTGCCTAATACAATTTTAGTAAGTCACAAAGTGTAAATTATTTACTATTAAGAAAAATACTGCCATGCAGACCAATGTAATAGGCAATTATAAAAAGACATCAAAAGCTCTTTGATATTAATTTTAATTCCAAAAAATCAAAGCCTTTGGTATCATAATTGTGTATTTAAATAATACCTTTGTAAAGTTAGTCAAGATTAATTTTATAAAAACGGCTGAAATAGTAGTTGATAAAAAATTGGGGTTGTTGATTGAAATGGTAAAGGAAAATATTTTTATACTGGGGATATATAATTTATGTTTATTTCTGTTATTTTATTGTTGTTTATAGTTATGGGGGGGTCACTTAATAAATGAATTTTCTACTGCTTAATCGTTTGATTTGCCCAGCCCACAATGTCATAAAATAGTAGGGTTTGAATAGATGTCAGCTTCTAGAATGTAAAAAACTGCATTTTTCATCTGATAATGGACATCCTTGTGGATGGTTATTATAAAACCAACATGGCCGACATTGAATTCTGATGTTTCCAGATTTGGCTTTATTTTTCTTGTACTGACTGTCCTTCTTCACTTCTTCAACTGTTTTAGGATATCTTAGCTGGACTTTACCACTTTGTACCTTGAATATGTGGTGGTTGTTCTTCAATAATGTTTGTAAGCCCCCACACTCAGACTTTAAAGCTTTCAGTTGATCTTGGGGGATCAATTGCACTACCTCATTAATTTCTGCAGTTTTGCCAGGGCCCCAAGTAACAGATAAACTACATCCCTCAAGTAGATAGTCAGTTATACATTTAACAATTGATTGGATCAAGTTTTTATCTATTTGAGTGCAATTTTTAACCTTTTCAACAGGATCTCTAGATTTGAATTCATCAATCCAAACATTTTCGTTTTTAGTCTGTTCCTTCCCAGTAATTAGATTTTGTATGTCATTACACTTTTCTTCAAATACCTTTTCTTCATAAGTTCTTCCTCGGCCAAGAAGACAGATTCTCTTAGTGCTGGGTATTTTTAGCCTGTCAATATCAGTTCTAAAGCCAACATCTTCACATAGTTGTTTTATATATTCTAAATACTCTGTATATTGACTTTTTGATGAATTCTGCCTTTGGTATTTACTACCATCAAAGTTGTAGGCACAACATGGAAGCAGGAAGAAGTTGCATTTGTAAGAGCTTCTTGCTGCTATAACTGGAATCCAAGGCGTCAGCTCATCTGAGTGGTTACCTATTATCCAATCTGTATCAGGAAAGAGGTGGGTATCGGAAGGTGTTACCGTCTTTTCCTGGAAAATTAAAGTTTCATAATGTTAATCATACTATTACTTTCACCAGCATATCTTGGTATGAAACTTGATCAGCTCTTCTAGCACAACAGTGACACGCAACTCCTTGTCCTACAATTAATATAAATATTATCTGAAGTTTAAAATAAATCTCAAATTCACTGTGGCAGTTAAGGTGTGCAAAATCATAACATAACTTTTACACTTACTTCTAATTTCACATCAGCACCAAACATGTCCCATATTTGTCTCTTTCTAACATCAATACCTACTCCAGGATGCCCTTCCTTTGATAAAATGTATACCAGTAAGCCATTTCCACATCCCAAATCAACAAAGCTTTGCAGGTTATTTGACCCTTGCAGTGCCCTCTGTTCTTCCCAGATTAGAAGTAAGTATGTGGCTATAGCCACGTCTTCATACACAAACTTACTAGGATCTGTACATTCAGGCCATATCTGAAAATGGTAAAACAAACAATAAAGTGACTAGAAATTAATTAACAGAATCTAAGAAGTTATTGATTGACAGACTTAATAATCATAAATACACAAAATGATTATACCTTAACCATCTCTTTTCCATATTTTATTTTCAGGTCATTATATCTCCTGTAGTATTGGTCAGTGGACACCATGGCCAGGGTTTGGTTACAAAGTGTGTTGGCTTTTAGACTGACACATTCTTGTCCCCACTTTATGAACTGGGGCAGAACTGTGCCTACTAGCCATTGGAATGATTTGGAGCTTGAATCTAAAAAGAATAAAAACAGATGTTTAATATTTTCCAGGCACCATACCAAAGGGACTTGATTTGTTCAAGTTTTTAAGGTCTGAAGTAGGCAAAGCATCATGCAGGCCAATTAATGGTGAGTGGAGATGGAGGCTCATATGTGACATCAAAATTTTCAGACTGCTAACTCTCAGTCTTAAGAAGGTAAAATTAAAGGCGTTAGACGCAAAACGAAGTTGTATGAATTACCATCACTGACCACAATTTGCTTTCAGTTGAATTTTGTTACTGTTCAATTGCAATGAATAAGAAAAATTGGGGCATACATTCTGATTCTCTTTTTCTGGCGTGACATCGTAAAATGCGACTTCATTGTTGCATTTTACCAGGCAAATTAGTTGGATTGCGTGATTGTCAGTATAATTCTTTGGAAGTAATTCTGACAGCATAATATGAACAGTATCATTAGAGTCAGGTTTATCACAGCACTCGAGTTGTAGAAGTTTACAAAGATTATCTATATACGATTCTACATTTTCAGTTGTATCTAATTTTGCACACTGTTCAGGTAAACACAATTGAGAAGTTATCGGTTTGCAATTGGATCTGTGTAACAATTTGCTGCCCCATACTCTTTTATTCACAACATGTGACTTTGTAATTAGGATGTCCACTGACTGCCAAAATGCTTTAGCAGTGATAGTTGTCTCAGTGCGTATTTCTTGCAACATATTCACTTTATAAAATATGCGTTCGACGCGATAAATAAGAAAACGTGTCGTCTCTTATTTTGATTAGTTAGTAAAGTAATGACGGACGCTGACGTTTATGTTTGACGTAAGACGTAACGTAACAGTCCGAATCGGAATATTGTATTTTGTCATCATTTAATAATGATCTTTTTAAAAAATTCGTGTTAAATATAGTTATTATTTTAGATTTTTTTTATAGAATTAATAATTTATTTGTTATTGCAAGTAACAAATGTGTTTATTATACACCATGCTATCCGATTTCCGAACCTAATAGAAGTGTCAAAGTATAGAAACGGAACGCGATCAACGATTGACGTCGTGACGTCAGCTGCTGTCTGCCAGCTGCCGATTACAAAATATTTTTACCTTTATAAAATCAATTTTACCTCTTGATTTAAATATATTTGTATTGTATGTCTAATTGAAATATTTATTCAATAGTATATTTTATATTCTAACTTATGAATGTAGGTAATGTCATACACTGAGCTTGAACATGGCTATCAAGGGTTGCGGCAAGCCACACAACAGCCCCAATTCTATGTCGGTGATGATGGAAATCTCGTACCAATAAGGTCCCCAGTAAGTAAGAAAAGAATGTATAGGTATAATTCGCATGCACTTTTCGAAGTTAATAGAACACTAATATGAAATGAAAAAAAGATTAATAGGTCACAAATATCTGCCGAGAATTATAGGAAAAACGTAAATAGATATATAGAACTCGTTTTAACTTTTATTCCCGTATACTGCTTTTCGCGTTTAGTCAAACGTACATTTCTTTGTTCCCGTGAGTTTGGCAAGACTCCATATGACATTGAGAACACATGGTATGACTCACATGTTTTGTACATTTCTACTATTTCTAGTAAGTTTACAAAATAAATATTAACTCAAAATTTGTGAATTCCATGAGTTATGGAAACTGGTTACAGGTACGTCTTTATAGGGTCAAAATGTATACATATATTTAAAATTATAGTAAACTTATTGTATAAAAAAACTGGGAACAAAACCAGTAGTCAAAATAAGTCATGTAATAGAATATACATTTTAAAGTAAATAAAGTCAAAAGCCACAATCTTATTTATCAATACATTATATCATTTTCAACAACAATAAACAAAACAAAGATAGTTACTATAAGAAACAACCTTATCACAAACATTGTTAATCAAAGCAAAGATTACCATACCATTAAATTAACAGATTATAGTCCAAACCACCTTAATCTACATTATTACACAGCCTCAAGGCTGACCACCATTATAAATGCATATAACCTTATCTAAAATAAAAGGTAAATATTGCTCTAAGATTTGAAGATTAAACTAGATACAAGACTTATATTTGGTCATAAACTACTGTAATCTACCACAAAATACATGTGCATAACGGACGAGACACTACCCATACAAACACCCCTAGCACAATGATTACAGAGGAGTGATATACTATGCATATTTTATAGCCACTCTATTCTAGCCACAATGTCAAGTGAGGTAATACTGTATGTTAATTTGTGTCAAGTTTATCATAGTTATCTAGTGTGTGTAGTGATAACCAACCATTGACAAGCTGCTTTGTGCTATCTTTAGTTTTACTTCAAATATTCACCCGGCTGCATGTGAAGTGTCACAGTGATGGAATGGCAGTGGCTTAAAGACTGGTGGAGGTTAAAAAGATGGAGAAACAGGAAGAAAAAGGAGCAAAATGACGATGATTTTTGTTACTGTGATGATTGTTTGCCCGATGTGAGCTCAAATCACAAATTGGTTTTGATTATAGATATTATTGTATGTTGTTATAATTGTGATTGTTTATAGAAGATAAGTGAATAGGTATTATTTCTGATGTGGTTTAGTAATATTTTGTACCACAGTACTATATGAAGTGCATAGTCACATGACCCACTTTAGAATGATTGAATTTCAAGTCAGTCCCAGTTTTATAATTCATTTGCTATGTTGTTGAATCGATGGTGGCCTGGAGACAATTATTATGAGTCTTAATTCATGTGAAACTGTGCTCAATTTGCTTTGAGAGAACTACAAAAACAATGATGGAGGTATTGTCTGCTCATGGTCACAGTTGTTATGTTTTGCAACATAGTAGTATTAAGATAAAAGAATTTTCATTTCCACTTTATTTATATGTTTTTTATTTTATTTTATTTATAGCCTTTTCTCAGATACATGTTATTAGGTATAGTTCATTTATACAGATATTTTTATTTTATTGTGTATCTGTGTGCCCTTTGGCAAAGGCCTCCTCCAACACTTTCCAATCTTCTCTTTTCCTTGCCAGTCTAGTCCAGGTTTTGCCAGCTGTCTTAGTCAAATCATCTTCCCATCTCCTGAAAGGTTTTCCTTTCTTTCTCTTGCCTTCTCTTGGATACCATAGTGTTACTACTTTGTTCCACTTATCCCCTCCTCTAATCACATGGCCAGCCCATTTCCACTTTAGTGCTCTTAGCTTTAACACCACATCTTGGGTCTTAAGATTTTCTAATTATGTTATGATTGATTTTGTCTATTTTCCTTGTTCCCATCATACTTCGTTCCATGCTTCGCTGACAGGTACGAAGCTTGGTTTGTTGTGACTTTGTGAGCGCCCATGTCTGGCATCCATATGTTAGGATGGGTAATATGCAGGTGTTGAATAGTTTTCCCTTAACTGTGCTGCTTATTGTTTTGTTTTTCATTATTTCCCTATATTACCAGTAACTCTTCCAAGCATGCCCTATTCGTGTCTCAATTTCTTTGCTTGACATATTGTTTATTTTGATTATTTGGCCTAAATATGTATCATCATGTATGTATGTAACATCAAAAACTAAAGCAATGACTAACAGAGGGAAGGAAATACTCATGGTAAATAACATACCCATTGAATATGTGGATGAGTAGGTATACATATTATTTATATGTAAGTGTAGCGATTCACATGTTCTCGTCATGTGTCTCGCCATCATATTATAATCATATATCACCATCGTAAGACTCACATCATCGTCGTCATCATCAAGTTCCCGACACTAGCATCATAATTCGCCAGCTAATACTAAAATCATCATTTAATAGTTATAATACAATACAAATGCCTAAAAGAAGTAACAGTATTAATGTTTACGAAAGTAAGTAAAAATATTCCAATAACTAAGCATCCTACCTTTTTAAAAAATAGCAAATTACTATTCACAAAAATTACCAACGGAAGAATTGAGCTTTATTTATACTGTGTAAGGATCAAAATTGTGAGAATGTCCACTTTGTCTACTTTGTCCACTTTGTCTACTTTGTCCACTTTGTCTACTTTGTCTACTTTGTCCACTTTGTCCACTTTGTCCACTTTGTCTACTTTGTCCACTTTGTCTACTTTGTCCACTTTGTCCACTTTGTCCACTTTGTCCACTTTGTCCACTTTGTCCACTTTGTCTACTTTGTCTACTTTGTCCACTTTGTCCACTTTGTCCACTTTGTCTACTTTGTCTACTTTGTCCATTTTGTCCACTTTGTCCACTTTGTCCACTTTGTCCACTTTGTCCACTTTGTCCACTTTGTCCACTTTGTCCACTTTGTCCACTTTGTCCACTGCTAAGTATAAATACGGAGGGGAATTGAAGGATGGGATTCATTTTTACTTGCGACTTCGACTGGGTAACACTGTTGTTTGGCAATAAGGTATTAAATTTAATTCTAAGGGGAATTTCTGTTGGGATTACATTATTTTTCTGATCTATAATTATTTATTGAAATGTTATGGGATTTTGTTGTTTTATGGCTATCAAGCTTAATTACATGCCAGAAATAGTGTTTTGGTACATGGTTGCCAAATGAAAGATATTTAACCTTGCGGCTGTTAAACAAATATCTTTCAGACTCTTCTAATTTTATCCGAGCTAGGCATCTCGGACACTAGCCATATATAAGTGCAGTGAATTGCCTACAGATCTAGAGTAATCTATCTGGTGAATTCAAGGTCCACACGTGTTGGGCAGGTGGGATTTCCACACTTGTTGAAATCAGATGGACCTCCAGGTTTGGTCTCATAAACGTATATATTTATATATTTGCAATATCTACACATATTAGGGCGGGTTACTCTGCGTTTCCGGTGTTTTATCCACGCAAGAGGGGACCCACTTACACTGATTTTAGTCCAACCTCGGGTTAATCTCCCGAATTTATAGTTTAGCTTACCTAGGTTCCATACACGTTTAAATGTAAATATGAGGTTTAGGCCTCTAGTGTTTTTGTACTAGCTAGGGAACAGGGTTTAGTGATAGGTACACTTTAATAGGAATGTTAGGATGGGGTTCTTTATTTTCCGAGCAATCGGCCATTCATCATTAACTAACATAACATTTATTCAAATTATTTTAATCTTGTCTGGTATAATAAATACAAACAGCTGATTTCTTGCATTACTAGTGTCTGACTCGGGGTGTCAGTAGTGAAAATAAAATCTTGTAACAGTTTATAAAGAATGGGAATAGAGCAATCTGATGTTTAAAACCATTAATTTTACATCGAGATTTGTAGAAACATTTAGTTAATTTTATTTTTATCGATTATGATGTAAGATTTGGTAAAGTAATGTACTTATAACAGACATCGATAGTGTTAAGATGGCAACACTGAAGATAAATCAAATCAGCTGAGAAATGACATTAGCCCTCTTCAATGAACAGAAATAAATTTAAATTTTGTTATAAATTTTGATAAGGAAATTCCATGGTAGATTGTTGTGTAGTATGTCTAGAAATGGAAAACAAATCATTCCTATTGCTGGATTTGGAGTCTGGAGTGTAGACTGCTAAGAATGGCCTAGGACTTTTAAGCAACAAAAATGAAAGTTGTTTGTCCTAGTTTATACATTTCAGATCTCAGAACTTAATTAATTAATATCACAAGGGTTGAGAGTAAATTCCCTTATCAGAATGAGTCAAGTTCGCGAGTTGAAAGAGACTTCGAATTGATAACAATGAGTTATTATGTTTCAAGGTTGAATGACATGTTTTGAGTATAGTTAAACGAAAACCCAAGTTAGACAAATCTATTGTTGTAATGAATGAAGTGAGAATTCAATTTAGTTCACGAGTGAAGAAAATTCGTGTTGTTTAATAACAAATATAGATAGTAAAGATTCATAGATTCTAGATAGATCCGGGAGAGATCTTTACCCTAAAAGAGCCCGAAGGCCATTAAAAGATCAAATCTGGCAATCATACGGCATCCAGAGAACATGGGTTTGGTGATATTTAAAATAACACACCAAACAGATTTAACAGAAATTAGTTTTATTTTTCTGAGGAACGATTTTCCCTCAATATGTACACATGAAGTAACCATGTTTTTTACCCGATTGCCCATGTCATTAGACATGATGGTAGCCGCCGTTATTTTAAATAAAACTAATTGTTTTTGGGATAATTAGATGAAAGCAATACTGGTATACCACAGTCAAATGATAATATTTGGTATGCGGTCGAAGGATTTCAATAATACTCAGAATTCTATTCACCAAACAATTACCTCTTGTTTAGATCCAGAATCTACTTTAGAAATATCATACTAAAACTTACTAAAAGTATGGATTCCCTACCTTTATTCCATATCAAATTATCAGAATAAAATTATTTAATTTAGTCGAACATGAAAACTTAAGATTCATTAAATTTGTAATAAAACTTTATATTTTCAGTAACTTCAATCTACTTATAAATTGGTTATGAAGTGTAGTTTCATAAAGTACAAAATTACTTGTCTACTAAACATTCTTGGAACAGACATGCAATTCCAAGAAAACAGTCTAAATTGGCTTTCATCTTAGAATTCTAATAATATTTGGTTTTGATTCATATATTTATCTTTATTGTTACATAGAGTAATCTAATATATCCATAACTTACTTGTGGACTGAATGAGTTTTTATTTCATATAGAAATAATATAAATAATATTTAATAAGAGTAGAATATCCCATACTGAATCATACTATAGGAATTAGGGATAGTTTTGAGGGCTAGACTACATAGGAAGGAATAAGGTTATATTTTAAGGATAAATAACATTAAATTAAGTTAGAAATTTAATTAATATGAAGAACCAAGGTAGCAGTATGATAGGGGAAACAAGCATTAAATAAATAATTGAATACACATTTATTTAGTTTATTTAACAAAAGTACATAATAGTATAGCACAGTATAGGTTTGAAGGTACTTAACGGCACATCACGGCTACATATCTCTTTAAAAGAAACTGAATTACTACAACAACGTTGGGTCCTACATAATCTAGACTTTCACACGGTTATACCGATCACATTTTTGGCCATTAGTTATAAGAAATGTTCAGCTCAATTGTTATAAAGATCCTTTCATATCTAGGTTTGTTTAGTTGTAGGTTGTGGTAGACTAGGAGATGCTGTTAAGATATTTTTTAGGTAATTGTAGTAGGGCTTTCTTAGGGCTTCGTTGTAGGAATGGAGTATGGAGTCGAGGGTGACGCAGGCGTAGGACTTGTACTTTTAGTTTAGGGCGTAGATACATTTCAGTTGGCGCGCGTTCCCAGGATTTGTTTATTTAGCAGTTAGGGCTTAGTAGACATTGCGATTGGTGGTCCCGTGACTCAGGATATCTTTAGAGTTAAAGTACGTTAGGTAGCTGATAAGCATTACATAAGGAAGCTTTATTTTTATTGAGAGAATGTCAGTATTTCTATTATGTTTTGATCAGTAGATTGATATCATCTGTCAGACTGAAATAATAATTCCTTCGGCCTTGCCTTCCACTAGTCAGTTTTCCTTATTATTTGTATGTTACTTAGACCAATTCATATTCCTGTTCATACTCTGGAGTTTACGCTTTGAGTGATTTGATGCTTACACTCTGCCTTATGTTGAACAAAATCCTCAGGTTATGTTTAATGTCAAATGAACATGAGATTTTTTTATTGAATCGCTACTGATTCTTGACATAGAAGATACAAGTATGCTTTTTTCATATGTGTTTTATTGTATCACTATTTTTGAAATCATATTTAGTTAAATTACTTAACTGGTATCCCTAAAATACCCTCAATAGCAATTAAGGGTTGAAAATATTTTTTTAAATTGTAGGCCTATTTATAGCATTGTATTTTAATTAGAAAGAAATAAATTGGTGTTAAATAAACGTTGACCTTTAACACGAATTTTATGAAATTTCAAATTTTTTTTTCTCCACCATCCAATGACTTGATGAGCAAGATTATGAAAATTGGGACTTTTATTAAAACTCATACAAAACCAAGAAAATAGCTTACACATTTAATTGTTTGTTTCTCAGGGCGAGTTGGATCTGTGCGAGTCCCTGGACCCGCACTACGATGGCGGCGGGAAGAAAGTGGTGGTGGGGGTCTGTGCCATGGCCAAGAAGTCGCAGTCCAAGCCCATGAAGGAGATCCTCACCCGACTCGATGAATTCGAGTACATCAAGATGCTCGTCTTCCCTGAGGAGGTTATCTTAAAGGTTCTCTTCATACTCTAACCTATTAGTGGAACAAAATACTCCGTGTTAGTTGCCCCATGTTTTGACTTCCCTTTAACGCTAATCTCATGCGCAAGGGACATATACTGATAAATCTATAATGTAATTAGAAGTATTCATTCTTTCAGTAGAAGAGTAATACCTACCTACATTTTATAATAGATGATTATAAAATGTCATGCCGTTTTTTTCGTGTATGCAAATAGTGTTTGTTTTTAATTTTATTGTCTTTTGAGTCTAACATAAGGGGCATATGCAGTTTGCTAACTATAGATCGTAAATTGTCCTACATTAATGATTTTGAATGTTTATTTTGTTTCACTAGATATATTTGGAAGTATATCATTAGTTATCTTGGTAACAATCTCTCCCTTGATTATTTCTGTGTAGAAAATAGATTCGTACCATACTTGCATGCGTCCTAGCACCTTTATGATATAGCAATAGCGAAGTACCTCACTAAGGGATTGGTCGGTTGCTGCCGTACGGACCGGCTACGACTTGCGCGACAGTGGCAGCGTCAACGCTATGTGTACGGTACGTGTGTCTCGCTCACTCGTATGGCCGCCGCGCTCTCTCGGATCTCTCACTCAACCGCTCGCCAGACCGCCGGTGGCGCGAAGTCGTGGCACCGTTAAAAAGGAACGAGTGGAAGAAAGAAAGAATGCCTTTGCCCAACATTGGGAACAGCACAGGCTGATAATAATAATAATCTGTATAGGCTAGTAGACCCAGTTTTGGACCCAAATGGTTAATAATGATCTTACTAGCTCTAAAAACTAATTCTTGTATTTTTGTGAAAGCTAGAAAGCCCAATTTTATCAATTGAAAATTTGAAATTTCATGAACAGTCAAAAACGCCGTCTGCCATTTTTGCCTTTTGCTAATCTGTGGCGTGACGTAGAATTACCTGTAAATATTCGAAATTCGACCGTCGTATAGTGCCATTCCGCTCACTCCAATATACTTTGACAGGAGATCTAAAGGGACGGCATTATTCGAAGTCGTCAAAGTAGACGTCGGTTTTGTTTACATGACCGATGACGTCACTATCATAAGCGAAAATGGCGGACAGCGTTTGAAGCATTTCAAAATACAGATTAAAAACCATATTTTCAAATTCAATTTTTTCAGCCATCATTCACTTTTATGAATTGAAAAATATATATTTAGGTTTCCTTTGCTAAATACTATACGGAATAAACATTAGTTTATTACCATTTTACATGAGTCAACTAGCCTATTTATTTATTTATTTAAACTTTATTGCACAAAAGAAAAACTTAACGTACAAAAGGCGAACTTAATGCCATGCGGCATTCTCTACCTGTCAACCTTAGGGCAAAGCAGAGAAATTGTAGGCGGTGCATCAAACAACATAATTACACATAATTAAAATACTCATACTATTATAGCTACATACATATAGATAATAAACATACATATATATATAAATAGATACATACATAAATATATACGACGATGAAACAAACCAAACAGATATACTATGAGACTTCAGTTCTGCCAGCAAAGAAACAGCAGTTGATTATACCAGTATACCCTGTTCAAATTAACGAGATTATTTGCAGCCGTTTTCATTCAATGCGGTGTAGTGGTTAACTTTTCGCTTACATATTGAATATTGAAGGTTAGTAGTAATGTAGCTACTAATATGTAATAGATGACTAAGTACCTGTATTTGCTACCGCAGAAGGTACGTTTTATTTAAATTCTTGATAATCGCCCCTTTGCGCAACGAAATAAGGTTTCTATAGTGATAATTTGTGTATCAGTGAGTCTGTAAGTAACTATTTTTGTGGCATCGTAGCTCGTAAACGCGTGCACGGACTTAGATTCAGATTTTTTGGCTTCTATATCTACCCAAAGGGTGCTAGGGTAAATCGCCAATTACTGGCCACCGTTCAATAACTGGCCACCTCATACTAAAAATTAACTCTGTCTACCTACAAACTGAACTCATTTTAGTATAACGTGGCCAGTTATTGAAGGTTGGCCAGTAATTAAAACCTTATACTAAAATGAATTATGTTTGTTGGTCAACAGAGTTCATTTTTAGTATGAGGTGGCCAGTTATTAAACGGTGGCGAGTAATTGGCGATTTACCCTATACCAATGCTAATAGGACCCGTTGGAGACTTTAAATTTTCCCATACTAATCTGTAATACGAACAATACTGTACTTAAACCGTTTTTTTTTTGTTATAATTAAACCGGCTTAAACCCGGGTTTAACCGGTTTTACTTTAACGAAAACCGGTTTTAAATCCCCTATACGTATAAGTGTACTATGTTCACTATAACCACCATATAGACACGATATGATATATGTATATAGCATAACTAGCATAAGTAAGTGGGGCGGTATGATACCTACGGACTGTATTTAAACTTCAGAATACCAGGACGACTCCACGCAGGAGTTTCTTTGATTAGGGTTGAAGGAATCGATTCACTTTTGTCGCCGACTGCACATTACATTGAACAGGGTATATTTGTAACAAAACACGCTCGCTTCCGTGGATTGGCTTCACTTGTTTACGCACCCCTTTGTCTGAGGTGTCCGGTTACGATTATGACATGTTCACAGCACGTATAATGTACACCAACGCATCTTCTTAACGGTGCAAGAAACGGGCCAAGTCCTTTTTATGTAATTTGAGTAATTTGAGACATCAGTTGAAATATGACGTCTGGCTCTGGATTACAGGCCGGGTAATTGGGTAATTTGCGTAGGCTGCAAGAAAAACGATATTGTTGACTCAACGTCAGCGCAATCATACCTACTTATGAACTACAATAGAAACATTATATTTATATATCGTATCCTTCCCTGAAGAGTGAAGGTCCTATTTATTTATGGTTAAGAAATTTGTTGTTTTTAATGAAGATGGAGCTTAAAGTAAATTCTCATTCTTTAACTTTACATCTCATTATCATCATCAGTAAATCTGCCGTAAGATGTCCACTACTGGGCAAAGGCCCTAAGGCGGTGTTCCGCAAACATTTTGCGTGCAAGGTACATCTAAGAGATCGGGAAAGTTTAGAGGTACAGGTACATCATACATACTTATCTGATTTGCATTGTAGGACAGACGGAAAAACTGTCTTTTTAACTTTAAGAGGTACACCAGTTCGCGGCGGCGAACACACTATACGGAACACGGCCTTAAGGGTCTCAACGATTGTCATTCGTGCACTGACCTTCAAAGAGTAACGAAATTGACTGATTTTCATCTATAACTGAGTAATAATTTACAGAAACTGCCCGAAATACCCTATATGGATCACTAAAGGGTATATTTACGATATGGGTAGACATTTTTATTTTCAGTAACATTATTAACCACGTTTATTACTAATTTCAAGCATGAAAGTACTAGTTATCCAATTCAAATTAATAACCAAAAAAGTCAAGCACTTGGCCGTTTCTCAACCAAGCACATCACTACACCGTAACTATCGCAGCGGGTGCATGTTCACTGCACGTCGAATTCTCGTCCATTTCACTAACCTTACAGACGTGTAACACTCATTATTTGTTCACAGAGTCCCGTAGAGGAGTGGCCTATCTGCGATTGTTTGATCTCGTTTCATTCAAAAGGCTTCCCGCTGGACAAAGCCATTCAGTACGAAAAGCTTCAGAAGCCGTATGTTATAAACAATCTGCATATGCAGTACGATATTCAGGTATGTATTCATCTGATTTAATTCTTTGCAAATATATGATTCTGTGGGTCTTTGGGTCCAGGTCAAATAACTTGAGCATTGAAAACCTGTGTCCTGACGTGCGTAAATATGGCACTGCCACTAACATCAACTACAGCCGCCAGCAGAAGGAGCTAAGCAGAATAACATCCTTACAATTATCTGTACAACCCTTGTTTTCTTGATAATAGAATCCGTGTCTATATAATTTTGAGTACTTGGCCTGCGTAGCATTTCGCTGCTGATTTTACACCTACGTTCCACTACTAACTCAATTACGGGCTGATGTGCAATGTTGGTTATTTTATAGCTTTATACCTCACGGGACCTTTATAATTCCGATATTAGTGACTTTAATATATAAATATACCACTGTAACAAAAACTGGGTAACGAGGCAAACTTAAGTACCTATACATAAGTTTGCCTCGTCTACGGGTGTGGCTATGGGTGGGTGTTTGAGTCTAGTAGTCTGTAATCGGATTAAGTGAAGCAGCTCCTCTGATCGTTTTGTTTAGTATGTTATTGTGTTTCATTCTCGCGACTGTTCCAGGATCGTAGGAAAGTATACGCTATTCTAGAAGGGGAAGGAATCGAAATACCAAGATATGCCGTTTTAGACAGGGACTCTCCTGATCCTAAGCGTAAGTAGACATATAAATAGTCAAAGAATCAGTTTGGCGATTCAGCGAGGAAATGCCGCCAGCATCTTTGGCACTATGCCGCAGGGGCCATTTTTAGATTTAGTTTAAGTTTATTATGTTCGAGTTTAGTTTCATTTTTAGGTATAGTTTTATTTTAAGTATTTTAAGTTGTATTCCTTGGTCTTTATTTTGTACTAATGTTTGATATCAATTGTGTGTACTTAGTTTTGTGGTTTGAGATTTTCTCACAAAATGTACCTGTCTGTAACATTAAGTGCTACACTAACGGTTGTTTTGGATATCGGTCCCGGATTTGTAATAAGAAATCGTTATCAGTTTATTATTAAGTATTTACCAATGGCATATTTGGTGCTTAAGTAGTCCAATTTAGCCTTTTTAGTTCCTTATGGTGGTAAAGTTGTACTTTTATATGGATCGCTATTTAAATATAGACCAAAATAATTTATTTGTGTGAGTCTATTATTGCTATCACAATTTTGGCCACTTGTACAGATCACGAGCTGGTGGAATCTGAGGACCATGTAGAAGTGAACGGAGTGGTGTTCAACAAGCCCTTCGTAGAGAAGCCGGTGTCGGCCGAGGACCACAATATATACATATACTACCCCACCTCCGCCGGCGGCGGCAGTCAGAGGCTGTTTAGAAAGG
The DNA here is from genome assembly GCA_947623375.1 of Apotomis capreana. Classification (NCBI taxonomy): domain Eukaryota; kingdom Metazoa; phylum Arthropoda; class Insecta; order Lepidoptera; family Tortricidae; genus Apotomis; species Apotomis capreana. The sequence continues at coordinate 21,000,307 of OX392506.1, forward strand.
TTCGTGTTATGTACGTTAGCTTAAAGGATCATGTGGATCCGAAGAACGGAGTGTTGTTCAACAAGTCCTTCGCGGAGAAGCCGGTGTCGGCCGAGGAATGATGTGCCAACGGAAACATTCCAAAATTTCGAAATTTTCCACGTAGAAATGTCTTGGAATTTTCTCAGAATGTGCTACATAGGAAATTTCTCAATGGAAAAGTTCTTTTAAATTCTTGTAAAAGTTTCTAGAAATTACCGGATCAATCTCAGGTCCCGAGGAACATATACATATACTACCAGTAGTCAAAAGCCATTTAGTAAGGTATGCGACGCAATAGGGATAAATGGTATTGGACGAGCTTCTCTTCAAGATCTTTGATAAGGCATAATTCAGGATACTTCCAAGTAAACGTTCCACAAAGAGTTACCGCGCACAGCCTGTTCTGACATCTGTCGAGCCTGTGGTCGCGTATGCCATTGTTTGACTTCACTTTTGTTTTGGCTTACATAGCCATGATGACGAATACGTTGTCTTCCATGATACTGTTAAGTAGTTAGTTAGTCAGTAAAATTAGTTAGTAGACTACTACTCTATTGTTTTATCTAATATATCAGTGGTTACTAGGCAATGATGTACTTATTTTTATATCAGAATATCATATCTAAATCCTGATTAAACTTTTTTGATAAATAATAAAATAAATATTAAGGGACAATCTTAAACAAATCCACCTAGTCCCAAACTAAGCAATGCTTGTACTATGGGTGCTAGAAGAGGACGATACACAACACATAATATATAAATATATTGATAATATCCATGTCTCAGGAACAAATATTCTAGTTCATCATACAAATATTTGTCCTCGCCTTATTCGAACCCAGGACTGTAGGCTCAGTAGGCAGCTGCACTACAATCTGCGCCAACCGCGTCTTCAATGAAAAATATTTTTTATAAGACTAGCACACTCCATTCCTTTAATAAGCTGCTATTTTTAATTTATCTTTGTTTTTTATTATACTTGCACTGGCTACTACTGTACTAAATATTAACTACTATACTGTGAGTAATATTAGTTTCGTAAAACTTTATATGCAAATAATTATTTTCAGATTGGAAGTCGCAGCAGTATTTATTCGCCCGAATCTAGAGTAAGGAAAACTGGATCTTTTATCTACGAAGATTTTATGCCTACCGATGGTACGTACCTTATCATTTCTCTTTAATAATAATACGTTTATCATTCACTCAGATCAAATATTCAAGTAATCACACTATTTCGACAACACTTGAGATAATCAATGTCGCAATTCACAAGAGGGGTTTTATGTCGATAATATTGTGATGAAATGTAACCGAAAATCTACACAATACCTATTAGAATATTGTAATATTAATTTTATTCGAGTGCGCTATAAAGTAATACCTAAGTCAAAGTCTCAAATGGGTCAATGGTTCAAGAAGTGAGCCACTATACTGTTCAGCCCGTCTAGCACAACTATGATTCGCGACTCATGTCGCGCGAATAGCATCGACCGTCACTCTCTGACAGTGTTGTACTGAAAAAGATAGGCAGTATATCCCGTGCGAGAAATTGTTGTGCAAGAGATGATGCCGTTTTTTTTTAATAGATAGAGTGAATCAAAAGGAAGGTTTATATATATTACATGCATAATTTATCATCATTGCACCCGTGCGAAGCCGGGGCCGTCCTCTCGTGTTTCATAAATTTATAATTGGTTTTATGTTGTCTATAGGCACTGACGTAAAAGTATACACGGTGGGCCCGGACTACGCTCACGCAGAGGCACGCAAAAGCCCAGCGCTCGATGGCAAGGTAGAGCGCGACTCCGAGGGCAAGGAGATCCGCTACCCCGTCATACTGTCCAATCAGGAGAAACTGATATCCAGAAAAGTCTGTCTGGCTTTTAAACAGACGGTGTGCGGGTTCGATCTGTTGAGGTGAGTGTGCATCACTGACGTTTATTAGACAGTTCATTTCTAGTCCGTCTCTACGTCTTCGTATTCGGCATCGTAATATTACATCGATTTCTATACGGTGTAATATACGTCGTATAAAAATCTTGTCTCCACACATTTACACCTATATCCTAAGCTTCTCGTGTTGATATTCAAAGCCCAAACAAACGAAAGGCGACATAATATGGCCTCTAGGCTTACATCGTACAAAATCAAACGCCAAATTAGCGAACCGATATTTTTATTCACTAGCTAGTTCAGCTGTAATGCCCCGAAGTGACCCAAATTATATTTTTTGAGAAAATGTACACGATGGATGTGAGTCTCAGTCCTCAGCGGTTCGCATTGGAAATGATGAGGCAAATTGCTTCGTGTGTATAATTCTGATTCCGATCGATTGGTAATTTGAATTTACTCCTCAGAGCGAACGGCAAATCATTCGTGTGCGACGTGAACGGTTTCTCCTTCGTGAAGAACTCCAACAAGTACTACGATGACTGCGCCAAGATACTCGGCAACATGATCCTCCGGGAGCTGGCGCCCACGCTGCACATTCCGTGGTCCGTGCCCTTTCAGCTCGACGACCCGCCCATTGTGCCTACCACGTTCGGCAAGATGATGGAACTCAGGTGTGTACATTTATTCACCGCAACTTCGTACGTATTTTTTTTATACAGTAGTCGGGTAAAAAGTAACCTAAAACCATCTTTGGATGTCAAGCTGTGCGAAAATTGCCGTTTCGTCGTGTTGCGAGGAATAAGGAAATTATGAAAACAGATGGCGCCAGGATGGCATAGCGCCGCGCGCCATACAAAACAAATGACGATCCTACATCACGCTATTAAAAAAAATCCTGATATCATGACCCCTTTGCATACAAAGCTGATTTTCAATACGAATAGCTAGAATTTTATAATAGTATAGATAAGGTCATTCGATAAACTCCAACGGTGTACCTACTAGTTTGACTGTGCCTTCACACTCAACAAAATGATCCTTCGGTATAATAACTAGTAATACAAAGACGGTGTAAAGATACTCAGCAGACATGATTATTAAGGAAGTGGCTCCGACTCAGGGATCGTTACCGGTATTCATTCAAATTCAAATATTTTTCTAACTTCAGGTTTTTTTTCAAACGTTACTAAATTGAATTTGGGTATTGATATAGAGCTTTGAAATTAGCTTACTAAAATATAGAAAAATGCAATAATAAGCGAAATAGCGAAATCGAATACCGGTATTTTTGGATGGATTGGATTGGCATCCGATCCCTGCTCCGACTACACAATACGTGCCCTTCCAGCTAGAAGACCCGCTAGTATCTACTACCTTCAGGAAAATGATGCAGCAGAGGTACATTCATTCGTTTTGTTCCGGATACTCATAAAAACTCAAGTCTTTTTTAGAATACTCTAGAGGATTCCAAGTCTGTCCTCGTTTATCATCATTGCCCTCATGCCTTTATTTACCGGATTTTTTGTGCCATCATCTAATAATAATATATTTTGTAGATGCGTGGTTGCGGTTATTAGACACGGGGACAGAACTCCCAAGCAGAAGATGAAGGTTGAAGTGCGGCACCCAAGGTTAGTTAAGAGACAGCAGACAGATAATAGTGTCACATAGTTTTCAGATTGTTTCATGATATCTGACGTCTAGTCATAGTTTTTGTATGTTGAGATATCTTTTGTTATCTGAACGCTATTTGAGTATTCTGTATGTTCAGTTTCTATTGGAAGATAAATTAAAGAGACATCTCTAGATGACTATTTAGTTTATGTTATTATACAAAAGATATTTCAACCTATTTCGAGTAATCCAAGACGTTTGTTTTTCAACAACAGTTGTTATTGTCGTTATTTACTTTCTGGCACTTCATAAACAATGTCATCATTCAAAACACGGTGCTTTGGACATCTAACAAAAGCCTCTATAGATTAACATGGACTAGCTAGCCACACAAATGGGTCATTGTCACTTCAGAAAACAAAATTCGTGGTGGTCATTCCGGTGGTCATAAGTTAAAAGCTTATATGAATCTACGTTATGTTTATGTTGTTATTACATCAGATTATGGAAGATGGAACGTTCTTCATTCCCATACGAGTTTTATCAGAAAATTAGGCCCTGGAACCCTTAATTTTGCATATGTCTGACCCAAATGTGTTTGTATTTGGAATGTAATCAGACCAAACCCGTTCCAGGTTCTTCGAAATCTTCGAGAAGTACGAAGGCTTCAAGCGCGGGCACGTGAAGCTAAAGAAGCCGAAGCAGCTGCAGGAGATCCTGGACATCGCGCGCGCGCTGCTGGCCGACATCCACACGCGCCACGCGGACCCCGAGATCGAGGAGAAGCAGGGCAAGCTGGAACAGCTCAAGAGCGTGCTGGAGATGTGAGTAGTAGTAGTAAAGAAGCCGAAGCAGCTGCAGGAGATCCTGGACATCGCGCGCGCGCTGCTGGCCGACATCCACACGCGCCACGCGGACCCCGAGATCGAGGAGAAGCAGGGCAAGCTGGAACAGCTCAAGAGCGTGCTGGAGATGTGAGTACTAGTAGTAAAGAAGCCGAAGCAGCTGCAAGAGATCCTGGACATCGCGCGCGCGCTGCTGGCCGACATCCACACGCGCCACGCGGACCCCGAGATCGAGGAGAAGCAGGGCAAGCTGGAACAGCTCAAGAGCGTGCTGGAGATGTGAGTACTAGTAGTAAAGAAGCCGAAGCAGCTGCAAGAGATCCTGGACATCGCGCGCGCGCTGCTGGCCGACATCCACACGCGCCACGCGGACCCCGAGATCGAGGAGAAGCAGGGCAAGCTGGAACAGCTCAAGAGCGTGCTGGAGATGTGAGTACTAGTAGTAAAGAAGCCGAAGCAGCTGCAAGAGATCCTGGACATCGCGCGCGCGCTGCTGGCCGACATCCACACGCGCCACGCGGACCCCGAGATCGAGGAGAAGCAGGGCAAGCTGGAACAGCTCAAGAGCGTGCTGGAGATGTGAGTAGTAGTAGTAAAGAAGCCGAAGCAGCTGCAAGAGATCCTGGACATCGCGCGCGCGCTGCTGGCCGACATCCACACGCGCCACGCGGACCCCGAGATCGAGGAGAAGCAGGGCAAGCTGGAACAGCTCAAGAGCGTGCTGGAGATGTGAGTACTAGTAGTAAAGAAGCCGAAGCAGCTGCAAGAGATCCTGGACATCGCGCGCGCGCTGCTGGCCGACATCCACACGCGCCACGCGGACCCCGAGATCGAGGAGAAGCAGGGCAAGCTGGAACAGCTCAAGAGCGTGCTGGAGATGTGAGTACTAGTAGTAAAGAAGCCGAAGCAGCTGCAAGAGATCCTGGACATCGCGCGCGCGCTGCTGGCCGACATCCACACGCGCCACGCGGACCCCGAGATCGAGGAGAAGCAGGGCAAGCTGGAACAGCTCAAGAGCGTGCTGGAGATGTGAGTACTAGTAGTAAAGAAGCCGAAGCAGCTGCAAGAGATCCTGGACATCGCGCGCGCGCTGCTGGCCGACATCCACACGCGCCACGCGGACCCCGAGATCGAGGAGAAGCAGGGCAAGCTGGAACAGCTCAAGAGCGTGCTGGAGATGTGAGTACTAGTAGTAAAGAAGCCGAAGCAGCTGCAAGAGATCCTGGACATCGCGCGCGCGCTGCTGGCCGACATCCACACGCGCCACGCGGACCCCGAGATCGAGGAGAAGCAGGGCAAGCTGGAACAGCTCAAGAGCGTGCTGGAGATGTGAGTAGTAGTAGTAAAGAAGCCGAAGCAGCTGCAAGAGATCCTGGACATCGCGCGCGCGCTGCTGGCCGACATCCACACGCGCCACGCGGACCCCGAGATTGAGGAGAAGCAGGGCAAGCTGGAACAGCTCAAGAGCGTGCTGGAGATGTGAGTACTAGTAGTAAAGAAGCCGAAGCAGCTGCAAGAGATCCTGGACATCGCGCGCGCGCTGCTGGCCGACATCCACACGCGCCACGCGGACCCCGAGATCGAGGAGAAGCAGGGCAAGCTGGAACAGCTCAAGAGCGTGCTGGAGATGTGAGTACTAGTAGTAAAGAAGCCGAAGCAGCTGCAAGAGATCCTGGACATCGCGCGCGCGCTGCTGGCCGACATCCACACGCGCCACGCGGACCCCGAGATCGAGGAGAAGCAGGGCAAGCTGGAACAGCTCAAGAGCGTGCTGGAGATGTGAGTACTAGTAGTAAAGAAGCCGAAGCAGCTGCAAGAGATCCTGGACATCGCGCGCGCGCTGCTGGCCGACATCCACACGCGCCACGCGGACCCCGAGATCGAGGAGAAGCAGGGCAAGCTGGAACAGCTCAAGAGCGTGCTGGAGATGTGAGTACTAGTAGTAAAGAAGCCGAAGCAGCTGCAAGAGATCCTGGACATCGCGCGCGCGCTGCTGGCCGACATCCACACGCGCCACGCGGACCCCGAGATCGAGGAGAAGCAGGGCAAGCTGGAACAGCTCAAGAGCGTGCTGGAGATGTGAGTACTAGTAGTAAAGAAGCCGAAGCAGCTGCAAGAGATCCTGGACATCGCGCGCGCGCTGCTGGCCGACATCCACACGCGCCACGCGGACCCCGAGATCGAGGAGAAGCAGGGCAAGCTGGAACAGCTCAAGAGCGTGCTGGAGATGTGAGTACTAGTAGTAAAGAAGCCGAAGCAGCTGCAAGAGATCCTGGACATCGCGCGCGCGCTGCTGGCCGACATCCACACGCGCCACGCGGACCCCGAGATCGAGGAGAAGCAGGGCAAGCTGGAACAGCTCAAGAGCGTGCTGGAGATGTGAGTAGTAGTAGTAAAGAAGCCGAAGCAGCTGCAAGAGATCCTGGACATCGCGCGCGCGCTGCTGGCCGACATCCACACGTGCCACGCGGACCCCGAGATCGAGGAGAAGCAGGGCAAGCTGGAACAGCTCAAGAGCGTGCTGGAGATGTGAGTACTAGTAGTAAAGAAGCCGAAGCAGCTGCAAGAGATCCTGGACATCGCGCGCGCGCTGCTGGCCGACATCCACACGCGCCACGCGGACCCCGAGATCGAGGAGAAGCAGGGCAAGCTGGAACAGCTCAAGAGCGTGCTGGAGATGTGAGTACTAGTAGTAAAGAAGCCGAAGCAGCTGCAAGAGATCCTGGACATCGCGCGCGCGCTGCTGGCCGACATCCACACGCGCCACGCGGACCCCGAGATCGAGGAGAAGCAGGGCAAGCTGGAACAGCTCAAGAGCGTGCTGGAGATGTGAGTAGTAGTAGTAAAGAAGCCGAAGCAGCTGCAAGAGATCCTGGACATCGCGCGCGCGCGCTGCTGGCCGACATCCACACGCGCCACGCGGACCCCGAGATCGAGGAGAAGCAGGGCAAGCTGGAACAGCTCAAGAGCGTGCTGGAGATGTTAGTAGTAGTACTACATTTTTTTTTTTTATTCTTTACGTTATCCTTGGCCGTAAGTGAGCTACGCGGGGAGAAAATCTCACTTCCTGGCCAAGGCAAGACGTAAAATTTTACACAAACCACGGGCGGTTATTCGTTAATGTCCAAATCGCATATTTAAGGACCTTTAGTCTAAGCGGTTTTACAATTCATAGAAAGGTGCTGAATTTAGCTGCCAGTCAAGTACCCAATTACATTATGTTGTGAAATTCAACAGCAGTCATCATCAAAGGGCGGACAGTGGATGCAATATGGTGACGAAAGCATAACATGGATAAGAGTTTTATTACATTTCGAGTAACTTATGCATGCTGTTTTTGTAGTCATATCCATATTACGTAAAGTCCATTCATCCTTACTTGTCCTATTTAGTAAACAAGATCCTAACCTCAAAGTATGACTTTATCGCCGATAGTTAGTATTTTCTGACAAATAAATTCACGTAAGCTTCTGTTCTAAATATTACGCTGCAAATTTTATACATTGAATTAATTTACTTGTGAGAAAACAACTTGTCTCAGCATTCGATGTCAATTTTGAGGTTAGGATCTTGTTTACTAAATAGGACAAGTAAGGATGAATGGACTTTATATCGTTTGACATGATTTTGACGTATATTGCATCCACTGTCCGCCCTTTGGTCATCATCGGCACTCGCTTTACCCTCAGGTACGGGCACTTCTCGGGCATCAACCGCAAAGTGCAGATGAAGTACCAGCCGCGCGGCCGGCCCCGCGGCTCCAGCTCCGACGACGGTAACGCGCCCCCAGTACACGGTCTGCTCACCATTCTTACACGCTTTATATACACGTCGTACGGGGAGAACAGTCTGTTATACCAAATATTCTATCGTAATGTTCACGATTTCAGAAAAAAAACGTTGTAAACCAAATCCACTATAGATATACGAAATTCCAAAATAGGTGTTAAAATGGAGCACCCCTGCGCTAATTTTCTGTGATGCCCACACATAAAAAAAAACTAACTAATTTATTAGTTAGACGTTACTCCTAGTGTATCTGTATGTATACGGTTGTTTGGACCTTGTGCCAAAATGACTTCCTTTGATCTTAGAGAACGGACAGACTATAACTGTGTGTGTGTGTGTATACATGTCCTCGTATAAAGTCCTAACAAGTTAAATTTTAAATACTTTCTGGAAATCTAAGTTTCGGTTTTGATTGGTATATGTTTAGTAATGAAAATGTTTTTGTTGAAAATCATGAGCAATGTGGATTTGGATTAAAATAAAATGTAAAGACTGACTTTTCTCTTTTTACTACGATTTTGAAATAATACATTTTAAGGATCAAAATCTCATTTGGAGGTAATTTCTAATTACATATTGAATACATTGTAAATTAGGTTGCACCACAAAAAGAGCCGTATGTTATTATGTGCGCAAGGAGTAGGTATCCTTCGAATGGAAAGTCCTTTAAAGCGGATTTAATCTATTAAATTATTAGTAAGCAAAGCAATAATTTAGTTAAATATATCACAAATTAAATTAAGCACTGTAACACAGTCTACACTAGTGAAGTTTTGATGGCATTTATAGAATAGTGAACTTGCAAAAATATACATATTTTCACATCTCAACCGCACTCGCGGATGTTTAAGTGATGGCGAAGCAAATATTGTTTTTTTTTTTCGATCACATTTGAGGTTACCTAGAATGTATGCACTGTGTCACGAACCAAGCAAAGTCCCTCCCGATCCAAGTGCTGTGTGATGCTTACCAGTAATCTCAAAATACCATCAAATGTGCATATTGCTTTAAACCGTTCCAAATCATCAGAACTAGAAATAAATTAGTAATAGCATTCCGAAGAATAATAGAGAAGTACACATTAAAACTTCGATGAGCATCAGAATGTAAATGAACTAGATTTGCTTACGCCTCGTAGATTTGAAATGCGCATAAACGTAGTAATAATAAATGTGTATGTAACTATGCAGTTGCGTTTGAATATGCTTTTAGTTGTAAAATAATACCATAGCATCAAGCTTCGCCTTCGCAAATAGAATTATTTAGGCGAGTGGTATGTTTAATCTGCCATTTTTTGGAAGCGAACACTGTTCTGGCGATAGACAATCATTACATTTCAACAGCTACGTTACATCACAATACACGCTTCAACAAGACATAAAGATATAGATACAGAATTGAGAGAATAGCATTTGCGGGACGCTAAGAATATATACGCTTTAAGGGTGGACGTTCCACCAGAAAGTCTACTTTGTCCTTTGCACGTGACGGCTACTTTAAAACATAGAGAGTTCTAGAATTCGCTGTCAATATAAAAGCCAAGTTATAAAATATTGATATACCAAAAATTCACTTCCTGACTTTGTTAGAAGTATGAAAAGAATGCCGTAACGCGTCCGACATTCTGGGCTTCTGGTGGAACGCCCCTTTAGGCTGCGTTTCCACGTTTCATGTTTAGCCATAGGATGCGTTTTTGTTAACCAATAGAATCAGCTGCGCTGAGCGAAGATCAGTCAATTAAGTTATTCCATTGGTTAACAAAAACACATCCCTCGCTACACATCTCTGGTGAAAACGCAGCCTTATATGTGGTGTCGCATAGTGTGATCCGTGTCAAGTAACCGACGCAACAGTAGTAAAGTGTGCGTGTATTGCAGTAGAGGGCGCTGGGGAGCCGTCGCTGGTGCTGATCCTGAAGTGGGGCGGCGAGCTCACGCCGGCCGGCCGCATCCAGGCCGAGGAGCTGGGCCGCATGTTCCGCTGCATGTACCCCGGCGGACAGGGCCGGCATATACCTGGTTTGTGGACTTTTGTCATAAGTATCTTCTTGTACTTTTGTAGGTAGCAGGCAGCATCGGTAGGCTTCTTACCGCCAACAAGCTGACACATGTCTTTGATTCCTTATCCCGCGGGTCTTTATTATAGCGAGCGTGAGCTGATTGATTCAAGTGATACGGACACCAGACCTTTTATATATACCTCGCTTTTCAAGCCAAGACCTTAAGAAAAAGAAGATAACTTTCAAATCCTACCATTGATTGAGGTCCCTACCTCTAACCTAAATCCCCGCTCTGCTTTAGCATTGTGGTCTTGTACAATCATAATGTCGTAATGAGAACAGTTAATTCTGATAAAAACTCGGGCTCCAAACCTCCTTCCTCCACTCTATGCACCCTCAACCCCGAAACAGGACACCCTCTCAACTGTTTGAGTATACAAAATCGAGATTGAGAATTCAAAGACGACATCTTCTTTCGTATTTAAAAGCTAGAAGCTTGTAAATTGTGTGTATGAATAATGTATATGAAGGGCTAAGGAGAAAAACTGGCTAAGTATATTATTTTATTTGAAATAGGTTTTTAGTCTACTGCTACAAAGTTATATAACAGTTAATCATACGTGTATGACTAATCTTAAACAGGGGTAAAGCTCGCTGGGTCCAGATTTCTTTACATATTTTTACCGGATTTCACAACTTTAATTGTTTGTAGGTACTGTAAAATTTTACAAACGTAACCCAGCCAGTTCTTCTTAGGCCTTTATATTATAATGTGATAAACTATTTAAATACGTCAAAAACCTGTTAAGATCCGAGACAGCTCGTGTATTAACATTGTATTGTTCTGTAAGGTGAAGGAGGCACCCAGGGCCTGGGACTCCTCCGGCTGCACTCCACATTCCGGCACGACCTGAAGATCTACGCGTCGGACGAGGGCCGCGTGCAGATGACGGCCGCCGCCTTCGCCAAGGGGCTGCTGGCGCTCGAGGGCGAGCTCACGCCCATCCTGGTCCAGATGGTCAAGTCTGCTAATACCAACGGCCTGTTGGATAATGACTGTGACTCCTCCAAGGTGCAGAATATGTGAGTGCCTTAACTACCTGATGAAGAGATCTATACGAGTTCAGTTACGGTCCAGTTAAAACCGGAAACTACACTCGGAGAAAAATAGTAGTAAACTTAAGAGGCCTTATTCCTTTTAAAATGCTGATTGTTTTAGACATTTTTCTCTATGATTCAACATGTTTCTTAACATATTATCAATGTTACTACTTAGAACAGGGCTATTGTGATTTATTGGTATATATTTAAAACCTACAGTTTAAATTTTTGTTTCAAAAACTACTCGAAAAAGACAGAATTCACGCAGAAAACGGTTTTTTTTTTTTTTTTTTTAACTTATTTTTGACTGCACCCAATAAAAGCATGATGTAAGTATGTTACTAATTAGAACTCAAGGAAAAATATTATTCACTTCTAAAATTTGCTTGAAATTATCATCTTATATTTTCCATAATATGTAAAAAAAAAAAAAAAAAGAAAAAAAAAATATTATTAAAAGTATTAAGGCCTCTTAATTTCCTGTTGAAGAGCTTCATACGAGTTCAGTTACGGTTCGGTTAAAACAGGAAACAACACTCGGAAAAAAGCGGTTTATACTCACGTGAAATGGTCAGGAACGGCCCGACATATTTCAAACTCGTACAGATATCCACAGTGGACAAGCAGCACGGCTAGCATAACTTTGACAAGCGACTCTTTCTCGCGCGGGATATACTACCTGTCTCTATCTGTAACTGTACAGTAGTATGAGAGTGACGGATCATGCTATCTCGCGCGACATGAGTCGCGTGTTAAATTTATGCTAGACGTGCTGATACCGCGCGAATGTACGCATATCTGTCCTTGATGAAAACTTTATACGAGTTCGAGTTATATAGCCTGTTTGCTACTTGGGTTATTAGGTGATTACAACTTATATACGAACAAATCCAGGGCCAAAGCTCGCCTGCACGAAGCGATGCAAGTGGACCGCGAGTTCACGGACCAGGACCGGCGGCGCATCAACCCGTGCGAGTCGCTCAGCATCAGCGCCGCCATGGAGTTCGTGAAGAACCCGGTGCGCTGCTGCGCGCACGTGCACACGCTCATACAGCAGCTCGTGCGCATCGTGCTCGTGAAGAAGGACGACCCCAAGACCAAAGGTGTGTCATACCACTTTGGGTCACCCGCGCCGGTGGAAAACACCGACTCGGAGCCGCATAGTAAGGCCCGTCTTATTTTTTCGTTATAGTGCAAATGAAGCTTGGACTTGCGACTACCAGGTCTCGAGAGGTTAAATAACACTTAGAGTACTTATATATACCGGGTTTCCGAAAAAAAGGACCTCAGTAATCCACGGAATGACACATTACCTCCTAGCTTCTTTTCTGTTCCTCCCTTTCCCGTTTCTGTTCTAGCACTAAAAGTCTAAAATAAAAAAAGGTTCAAGCCTTGGTGCCGTAAAATGTGCACACGGTCATACAGCAGCTCGTGCGCATCGTGCTCGTGAAGAAGGACGACCCCAAGACCAAAGGTGTGTCATATCACTTTGGTTCTTTTCTATCTTCCTCCCTTTCCCGTTTCTGTTCTAGCACTAAAAGTCGTAAAATAAAAAAGGTTCAAGCCTTGGTGCCGTAAAATAGTCTTAAACATTCTGATCAAACAAAAAATACACAAATATGGACAAAAAATAATATGTATATCCGCTTTACATCATGAAATGGAGGGCTAGAGCAATTTTGGTTGCTTTTCATGTAATTTTCAAAACTCTTATTGGTCTACTGAGCGACATTGACGTAAAATAAGAGGGAAAATTATGCGCCATGAAAAGTATGTGACCTAATACAGCTATCGTGAATATTTATAAACCACTTGTGGCTAATTATTTTTATCGTATCGATACCGAAGTTCACACTCGTACTAATTACAATTATTTTGCCAATAATGAAACAATGAACTTCATTCTGCAAGTAGGCCACAAGGGCACTTTCAAATGTCTGAGTCTACCGGCATTTCACAAGAGGAGACCACTGTTGAGAAGAAACGCCGAAAGAAACTCAACAGTCAGTCATTTTTTCCGAAACTTACTTAACTACTACAGTAATATGAACTTGACTTAGTTTGTACCTATCTTAAGAATTTAGGCGTACCCATACGTAGTCCTCTAAGAAAATATATTAAAAGTGTATTTTAAGATATAAATAAGGAAAAATGTAAGAATAAAATGGAAAATACAAGAAAGTATGACGGTTGGTCACAATTTATGTACGTTTGATATGCTTTCTTTTTAGAACTGTGTCCCTTAAACTAGTCAGGTACAATCTAACACGAATTAAGGGGTCAGTTACTTGGTTTCTGGTTCAGGCCATGCATTTTTGTCTGTCAGATAGTCCTCTACTGTATAATATGCCTTTGACATTAGACAATGTTTAAACCGCATGGAGTTGTGCACTAACGTCCTAATTGCAACGAGCTTTTCCGTAAAAGTTGGTACACTCATACTCATTTATTAATTAAATGTCAACATTTTACAAGTCAATACATAATAAAAACATCATTTCTATTACTATTACTATTACGGTACGACTGTGTTCTAAGGAGTCTAAGGTATCGGTATAGTGTTCCCTTATTTTAGATACAATCCTCTACCACGGCGAGACTTGGGAGCTGATGGGCCGCCGCTGGGGCAAGATCGAGAAGGACTTCTGCATGAAGAACAAGACCTTCGACATCTCCAAGATACCGGACATCTACGACTGCATCAAGTACGACCTGCAGCACAACCAGCACGCGCTGCAGTTCGACCTCGCCGAGGAGCTGTACATGTATGCCAAGTACTTGGCGGACATTGTTATACCACAGGTGAGATAATTAATTATATAAGTCACCTATCATCATCATTATCAGCCCAAAGACTCCCCCAGAGAATGCCACCATGACCGGTCCTGCGCCGCCCGCATCCAGCCGACTCCAGCGATCTTCACCAGGTCATCAGTCCACCTTGTGGGGAGCCTAACCACGCTGCGTTGTCCGGTGCGTGGTCGCCACTCAAGAACTCGATGGCCCCAGCGGCCGTTGGTTCTACGGGCGATGTGCCCTGCCCATTGCGACTTAAGTTTTTTTTATTCATAAACTGACCGGCGATTGAACTCAGTATCACCTGATGGAAAGTGACTACGGGGTCGAGGATGTAGCTCGCCGGTTCAGTAATAGCCTATTCACTCTTTCCTTGAAGATACCTAAATTATAATTTTCTGGAAATACAAGTTTTGCTATCCTTCGGACTAAGTCGGTTACCCTGGTTCTTCTATGGATCTCTTCATTTCTGATTAAGTCACCCACAAACAAGCAATATAATGCGCTTAACCATTCGCCAGGTAAGCTACGCCAGTGGTGTATCATATAACTCCCCAAGTCCCCTGTTACCTATGAATCTCATATACTTGTAATCAATTAATAATGAATCAACTATTACGACAAATTAAGATTTCGTCGCCGATGTCGTCGCTCACAATGGGCCTTATAAAAAGGCTCAAAGTTACTCAAAGTGCAATGAAGCGAGCTATGTACAGAGTTTGCTTGCGGGATCGAATCCGAAATGATGAGATACGCAAGTGAACCAAGGTTCTAGATATAGCTTAGACGGTCGCCAAAGTGGCAGTGGGCGGGGCACATTGCTCGTAGAACCGATGGCCGTTGGGGCAGATAGGTGGCGACCACGGACCGGAAGACGCAGTGTGGGTAGGCCCCCAACAAGGTGGACCGACAACTTGGTTAGGATCGAGGGCAGAAAGACCGGCGGCGCGAGACCGATCGTTGTGGAGAACTTTGGTCGAGGCCTTTGTCCAGCAGTGAACGTCTATCGGCTGATATGATGATGATGATGATAAAGATAGTCAAAGAAAATTACGATGAGTTCAAATCTGAGGAATGTAATTTTACACAGCTCTGCTCCAGTGGACAAGCAACCTTATTAACATATTTTTTATCTTCTCTCATTCGGTGTATGGAAACCTACTAGTATTAACATATTTAATATTTAGTCTTAGTTTCGGGTTACAAGGTCACATCTCAGTCTACAATTAACGAGTTCGTTTTCCAGGAATATGGACTGACGATGCAAGAGAAACTGACGATTGGGCAGGGCATCTGCACGCCCCTGCTCAAGAAAATACGCGCCGACCTTCAGAGGAACATTGAGGAGTCGGGCGAGGAGACTGTCAATAGACTCAACCCGAGGTAAGACTGGACTACTGTACGTAGCTAGTAAAGTCCTTCGCTTGGCGTTGTTTACGATCTCATTAAAGAAAACAGTATTGTTACGAGTATGTGGTAGTGTACCTCATTATCGTCCGTCATAAAAGAGAAGCGTGTTTCGTAGATAAGGTGTCATTTTGGTGGATCTACTCTAAGGCCTTTGCAAAGAGTTAAAATTGCTTTAAAGTGTAAGGATGCATGATCGACCATCACCTATATCTCTATAATCTATATATACCATTATAAAATTCTTGATTTGTATTGAAAATATTTCTTCTATGGAGAGAAGTCTTGATTTCAGGAAAAATCTTAATAGCGTGATGCAGAATCGTCATTTGTTTTGTATGGGCGCGCGGCGCCGTGCCAACCTGGCGCCATCTGTTTTTCTTTGTCCTCGCATCACGCCGAAACAGCTGGACTAATTTTAACCAATTTTGGTACAGGGATAGCTGGACATCCAAAGATGATTATAGGATATTTTTTATCCGTCTACGGCAAAGTACGCGGACGAAAGTTCGTGGGCCACTCCTAGTTGTAGAATAAAATTGTCTGTCTTTTTCATACAAATGTGGTCTTTGACCGGCCTTAATAGGCTAGTTGACTCATGTCGAATTGTAATATACTAATGTTTATTCTGTATAGTATTTAGCAAAGGAAACAAAAATATATATTTTTCAATTCATAAAAGTGAAAGATGGCTGAAAAAATTGAATTTGAATTTGAATCTGTATTTGCTGTAAATGCTTAAAACGCTGTCCGCCATTTTCGCTTATGATAGTGACGTCATCGTTCCTGTAAAGATAACTGAAAGTCTACTTTGACGACTCCGAATAGTGCCGTCCCTCTCGATCTCCTGTCAAAGTATATTGGAGTGAGCGGAATGGCACTATACGACGGTAGAATTTCGAATATTTACAGGTAATTCTACGTCACGCCACAGATTAGCAGAAGGCAAAAATGGCGGAAGGCGTTTTTGACTGTTCATGAAATTGATAAAATTTAGCTTTCTAGCTTTCACAAAAATACAAGACATTTTTTTTCAGAGCTAGTTAGATTAATATTAACCATTTCAAATATATTTCAAAGCTGGGTGTACTAGCGTATTGGTGTACGGTAGTGATGTGAGGTTTGTCGGCGGCAGGTACAGCCACGGCGTGTCGAGCCCGGGCCGGCACGTGCGCACGCGCCTGTACTTCACCAGCGAGAGCCACGTGCACTCGCTGCTGACGGTGCTGCGCTTCGGCGGCCTGCTGGACGTGAGTGCAACGACCCTCTCTCTCACAACCCGGTTACAATATGGCTTGGGTTTAAACGCCTACCAAATATGATTAAACGCCTACCAAATATATTGATAAATTACTACCAATATATTCTTATTAGTGTACCCCAAACTATTCTATAAATAAAGCAAATAATTCTTTTTCTTACATCCTATAAAATCATCGTTTTTTAGGGATATAAAAAAAAAAACTAACCTAACCTAACCCGGCCGAGTCGGATCTGCTCTGAAAGGTGATCAGGATTAGATGGTTACCTAGCTGAAACACTAATTTATGAAAACAATATTTGGTGAGCAAAACATCCATTTTGGTAAGCAAAACATCCATTTTGGTGAGCAAAACATCCATTTTGGGAAGCAAAAAGATATTTTTTGGGGAGCACTGTTTAGAGTGAATTTATATTAAATGGAGGCAATTCAATTTATTTGGTATTTAGTTTTGGGGGTATAAAAGCCATTTTGGTGAGCATTTAAATTGTACCCTTACAATATCTGTGGACCTGGCGTCGATGACGTCACGTCGGCGCTCTGGTACGGTGCGCGACGCGACGGGGCGAGCGCGGGTAGGTACAAGGATAGGGGGAGGGGCTTCACATTCCAGCGAGGTCCACAGATATTGTAACCGTGTTGTACTAAATTACTCCTGTGGCGCGGAGATAATCCCATTAGCGGGTTACACTCCCACACAAAGCCCGACTCACTGGTAGGAAGGGCTAAACAGCCCTGATACAGTTCAAGTCATGCTTAAAAAAAAAACGTGAGTGCAACGACTTTAGGCTGCCTGACCAATCAGGTTGCGTCTTTGAAGCCCGAAAGAAGTGCATTTAGATCTGAGGACTGTGATTGGTCCATTTTACTCATCGCCGCTTCTATGGACAGGCAGACCTTAGTAGCGTAGAGCGTAGCTGCCGAAAGGCTAGATGGTGCCATCCCCATGTCCCAAGCTCTCATAAACCGATCGAAAATAATTCAGTATATAAAGCCTGACCATAAATATATGTCAAGAGGGCGCTATTTATAAGATTTATATGCCAACAATTTTGCAACCAATCGCAACTGAACTATAATGACATTAGTTTAAATACGTGTCAGTTCCTATGGTAACCTCCTAAAATCATTTAACCCATCAAAAACATAAATGTAAAATGAGAGCCAAGTTCAATATCGCGTGCACTTCGCCGACAAAAGAATTGAGATCTGCAAGAGCGCCAAGTTCTTTGCCCTAAAATTTTTAGATACAAGGACATGCTACATACTCAATGCATTTATTTTACTTGGGGAGTAATTCAATATCAAGATTTGACTTGGCTAGTTTTCACAAAATAACTAAATTTTATAAAAGTAACATAGTCATAGTCATAGTTCATTATCAAGCTAACAGTATAAGTAACAAGACGTAAACTAACTTGCGTACTTACCTTTACGAAAATAGGTTAATGATTTGATTGATTTTGATTTATAATATAAATTTATATTTTAAAACTAGCCAAGTCACGTCTTGATATTGAATTACACCCCAAGTAAAATAAATGCATTGAGTATGTAGCATGTCCTTGTATCTAAAAATTTTAGGGCAAAGAACTTGGCGCTCTTGCAGATCTCAATTCTTTTGTCGGCGAAGTGCACGCGATATTGAACTTGGCTCTCATTTTACATTTATGTTTTTGATGGGATATCATTACTTTTTGTACAGAAATTATTATGATGTGTAAATTACTTAATTATTATTTGTTAATTAGCTCTGTGTGCTAATCTAGTACATCTTTTGAAAGTTTTGAACAAACAAAGAATTTACCAAAACGGTTAGTACGTATTGGATTTTTTGTGCATGTATGTGTAAGTGTGTGCGTGTGAGTGTATATGCTATTCTAGTATATCTTTCAAACAAAAAAAGAATTTTCCAAATCGGTTTATAAATGACAGAGTTCTGAGGCAACAACCATCAATAATAATAATAATAATAAAACATAAAAAAATCACTGTTTTAGATTTTTATATGTATACACACACAATCACTAAGCTGGATGCAAAATTTCACCTTTCTAGGTCACCTGGAAGTGGGTTAGGTTTTTGATTACTAGTCAGTCAGTCAGTCAGTCAGTCAGTGCTAAAAATACCGTTTTTTGGACTTTAATATCTCAATAACTATTTAACCTATATTAATGAAATTTGGGGTTCTACTTGTTCTAAAGGATCTTAATACATAAGGCAAATTTCATTTTTTTATGTTAAATAGATTTGGAGTTATTGGGGGGTCAAAAGTGGCTCCAAACGGTTCGTGTAATATAACACACGGCTGCTGCTCGCCAGTTCCTGCGGTGAACTTGGCTGGACACGCTGCCGCGTGTCTAGATTTAATGGAATGCACTGTTTTTCTGACTGTTTTTCGTGTAGTAAACACGTATACACATTATTTATAATATCACGTTCACGACTGTGATTGGTTTTAGGCATTTACATTGTATATTTTTGTCAGTATATCTCATCAATGACTTATGTCCTCAGGTACTGAAGGACGAGCAATGGCGGCGCGCGATGGAGTACGTGTCGATGGTGTCGGAGCTCAACTACATGTCGCAGATCGTGGTGATGCTGTACGAGGACCCCACGAAGGACCCCTGCTCTGAGGAGAGGTTAGCAATAGTACATTACATCAGAGGCCGGGAAAATGAGGATTTCCGGCCAAGTAGGGATAGTGATACGAGGCCGGGAATCCGTTTTCACGACGAGGCATGTATAGTGCTTTTTTCAAACATACAATGAAATAAAAAAATATACTTCAAAGAATAACACTTAATATTGTTTGTACGATATTTTCCGAATTTGACCGAATTTTAAAAATCCGATTTCAGATTCTGACTCAGGAGCCCCAAAAACCCCCGGATACCGAATTTCAGCCTCCTAGGACCAATTTGAAAATTTCTCCATATAAATCGTTTTTTTTTTTCGATATTTTCCGAATTTGACCGAATTTCCGGACAAGATTTCAGATTCATATTTTTGAGCCCCGAGAGCCCCCCGATACCGAATTTGACCGAATTTAAAAAATCCGATTTCAGATTCTGACTCAGGAGCTCCAAAAACCCCCGGATACCGAACTTCAGCCTCCTAGGACCAATTTGAAATTTTCTCCATACAAATCGTTTTTTTCGACATTTTCCGAATTTGACCGAATTTTCGGACAAGATTTCAGATTCATATTTTTGAGCCCCGAGAGCCCCCGAATCCGAATTTGACCGAATTTTAAAAATCCGATTTCAGATTCTGACTCAGGAGCCCCAAAAACCCCCGGAAACCAAATTTCAGCCTCCTAGGACCAATTTGAAATTTTCTCCATACAAATCATTTTTTTTTTTCGATATTTTCCGAATTTGACCGAATTTTCGGACAAGATTTCAGATTCATATTTTTGAGCCCCGAGAGCCCCCGATACCGAGTTTTAGCCGCCTAGCACCAATTTGAAATTTTGAAAAAAAAAGTCGCCATCTTGAATTTTTTTTTCCACAAGGTTTTCAAACCAACCTTTAAAAACAAAACCTGCTTTTTGTCAAACCAGCCAGCTGTGTGAATGACCTTGTTGTTGAAACCAAAAAAAAGTTACTTTGCAGGCCTAGGCCTGAAAAGCAGTATGAAATCCCTTTACAGTCCTCTCGAGTTGTTGCGCCCAAAAACCGATACTTCCGAGCCTATTATAAGGAACGCAAAGACAATATTTCATTGCATGTTTGAGAAATAGTACCTTACATACCTAGGGCGGTGAATTCGTAAATGTCTCAGATCGCAGGTGCACCTTCTGTTCGGGCCAGTAATATGCGAACTGGAGCATGATGAATTACCGCCCGTGGTATGTCTAAAGTTTTACGTTTGGCCTTAGCCAGTGAGATTTTCTCCCCGCGTGGCTGGCAGAAAATCACACTTACGGCCTAGGGTTAAGTAATATTTTTATTATTGTTTTAATTGGAATTCTAATCCACATGTCCAATAAACCTTTTCCGGGCTGTATTACGAAACAACTTTTGATATTTATTTTCAAGCAGTTCCTATTTGATAAATATTGGTAAGTATAGTGAAGTTTATTATGAAGGTTCCACGTGGAGCTCCACTTCAGCCCCGGCGTGAACTGCTGCGTGCAGAAGAACCTGCCGCCCGGGCCCGGCTTCCGGCCGCACAGCCGCAACCACTCCACCACCAACAACTCGGTAACACTTATACTTATTTGTACGATCGTATAGTAAGGTAAAACGCGCCATACCGCGGTAGAACGCTATCGCAATGACAAGACACCATTAAATATCGATACAGAGATTCAGTATAAAAAGGACAAAGTTATGAAGCACGCTAATGTCATCAAATTGCTCAACATAACGCACTACATATAAGATATGTAGTGCGTTATGTTGTGTAAGCGTAGTGTATTGCGTGTAAGTAATGCCATCTGCACTTTTTTTATGTTGAACGCCTTAAAAACAGAATTAACACATTAAAACACACAATGATGTGCGCAATGGCTCAAACTCAAGTGATAAGTCATTGTTGTTCACTGTCGTACCTACCACATGGCTATACTGTCGTACACAAATCGATTTCTCTTCAAGTCAGATTAGAAATAAAATTTACATCACGAAGTGAACATGTCAACATTTTACACCTAATTATTTCTCTATAGCAGAGCTCATCTGAAGAAGTGAAATGTATAGAAGAGGAAACCGAAGATGACCAAATGGCGAGTCAGGAAACTTTACAACCGGTAAATAAACATTGCCTACATCAGTTTTATGTTGTTTGTTCCCTCACTGGAGAGGATCGCGACCAGGGGCCAATTTCGTGACAAGTTACACATTACAAGCCGAAGTCTCTTTCTAATATTACGAGTTGAAAAATCGCTTGTAATTTGTGACTTGTAGCTTCGTAAAATGGGCCACAGATATTTGTTTCTACCCAGTGCGGTTATACTATTATATCGCATAGACCGCCCGTCTTCAACGTGTGAGATCATCTGCTAGGTGGTAGGTTCACGTCTGCCATCAAATTGCCCTATAGTAGGAATCCTTTTATGAGGCCAAATTAACGTCGCATTGTTCTAAAAAACAATGGGACTCAACGGGCATGGTGTGCATATGAACTGCGGTCACAAACTGCTAAAAAAGATTCCTACTATACAAGAACCCAGGCAGTGCTTTGAGAATCGCATTATGTCCAAGGAAGCTCAGGGCTCGTTTCCGGCATATCCAGGAGAGTCGCGGTGTGATACTGCGTGATTTTTTAATATATTTTTTACGTTACCTAACGATAAAATTTAAAGGAGAATGGGCAGACTGGGACCACCCTCCAATAGCAATAAGATATATATCGTTGGAAAGGTATTTTCAATTGGAACAACAATTGTTATGGCAGCTTTGTTGTTACAACTGTCCATTCGGAGTTATAAGATTAATAAGTCTGAAAAAAAAATACATAAAAAATAATATTATACTAAGTATTTTCAAACTCATGTAAGTACTTTGGTCTCGTATATACATTGTTACACTAAGAAAACGTTCATTCACTGGCGACGGTGAACGTCTACCCTCATTTTCACGCAGATTGTCAAATATCGGGTTGCACACAACACTCACTAAGTACGTCACTTGCTAAGGTCTCGTCGTAAGTCGTAAGTTGTTCGTTGGTTTTGTGCGTGAGTTTTCGTTTGTTTCAATTGTTTTCACTTGCTGATATTTTACTCCGCTTGTTTATTGAACTTTTGTTCTTTTTACGAATTCGGCTTGCCCCTGAACTTTTGAATTGCATTTCGATCGGGTAATTGTGGTGGAAGCTCATCATAACAGTGTTGTGTGTCGGCGAGGACTGCATCGCAGAAGATATCAGCAACACGTTCTGCTAGATAATCTCCCAAGAGTGCAACCAGAGCTTGCTGTTTATATCCAGCAACATGCATTATTTGAGGTGAGTGTGCTTATTTTTATTTTATCTAACGTTGAACATGAATATGTTGATTCTTCAGGAAGATCTGGTATTTGTGCTGCATCAGTTGGTCTGACGGCATTAGCAGAAAAGTCATTACAATAACGAAATTTAAGCTTTTTTTTTACTTAAACAGATAGTAGCGCTAATAATATGGTCAGATACTGATAATGTCAATAGTTATTAGTTAAACAATGAAGAACGTTGTAAAACATCCACCCAAACAGATGTTTGCCTTTATAATGTTTTTATAATAATATGATTTTGAACAACCAAAAATACTTATTTTAGTTTTATTTTCATTCGACTTTTTAACGTTAGATAAAATAAAAATGAGCACACTCACCTCCAATAATGCATGTTTCTGGATATACCTAAACAGCAAGTTCTGGTTGCACTCTTGGGAGATTATCTAGCAGAACGTGTTGCTGATATCTTCTGCGATGCAGTCCTCGCCGACACACAACACAGTTATGATGAGCTTCCATCACAATTACCCGATCGAAATACAATTCAAAAGTCCAGTGGGCATGCCGAATTCGTTAAAAGAGCAAAAGTTCAATAAACAAGCGGAGTATAAAATATCAGTGTCCAAGTGAAAACAAGTAAAACACGATAACTCACGCACAAAACCAACGAACGACTTACGACTTACGACGAGACCCTTAGCAAGTGACGTAGCGAGTGTTGTGTGCAACCCGACATTTGACAATGTGCGTGAAAATGAGGGTAGACGTTCACCGTCGCCACTCGCCAGTGAGTGAACGTATTCTTAGTGTAACAATGTATATACGAGACCAAAGTACTTACATGAGTTTGAAAATACTTAGTAAGTATAATATTTTTTTTTCAGACTTATTCGTCTTATAACTCCGAACGGACAGCTGTAACAACAAAGCTGCCATAACAATTGTTGTTCCAATTGAAAATACCTTTCCAACGATATATATCTTATTGCTATTGGAGGTTGGTCCCAGGTTCCATATATTTTTGCCCATTCTCCTTAATGTCAATAATTCCAGGACAACGCCGACGAGCTTGACAACACATTTTCACCGAAGAAAATGTCAAAATTGAGACCTTCGGATCCTATCCCGATTTGGTAAGTTGATAATTTTGCCTTAAATCTCAAGTGATATCAGTAATAGAAAGCTCAAGAAAGAGAGAGATAATCCTTTCTAATACCCGGATTAAAGAGAGAGGATTATCTCTCTCTTTCTTGAGCTTTCGTCTTCTTACTCCACTATCAATCGTAGCTTATGATGTCGATGAATTTAATCGTCATATTTAATAAAATTGTTTTCTTGATTCTGTTTTTAATGTGAAAATACCACGAATGAATGCCATATTTTGTACTTATGTTCAGTTTTAATAGCATTTTCTATATCACTAATTGAATGAGAATCTCATGAGGACCAGCTACCTGTGTCGGGGGTGTTTTAAATTTTGAATTTGGGCTATATTTAGTATTTTAATCAGGGTTTGTTGCAGCAACCTGCACTACACCGTGAGCGGGCACGAGGCGGTGTCTCTGGCGGCGCGCCTCAACGAGCTGCGCGCGCGGCCCGCGCAGCCCGCGCACCGCGAACAGGTCACACACACACACACACACACACACACACACACACACACACACACATATGCACACACAACCTGCACACACCGTGAGCGGGCACGAGGCGGTGTCTCTGGCGGCGCGCCTCAACGAGCTGCGCGCGCGGCCCGCGCAGCCCGCGCACCGCGAACAGGTCACACACACACACACACACACACACACACACACACACACACACACATATGCACACACAACCTGCACACACCGTGAGCGGGCACGAGGCGGTGTCTCTGGCGGCGCGCCTCAACGAGCTGCGCGCGCGGCCCGCGCAGCCCGCGCACCGCGAACAGGTCACACACACACACACACACACACACACACACACATATGCACACACAACCTGCACACACCGTGAGCGGGCACGAGGCGGTGTCTCTGGCGGCGCGCCTCAACGAGCTGCGCGCGCGGCCCGCGCAGCCCGCGCACCGCGAACAGGTCACACACACACACACACACACACACACACACACACACACACACACATATGCACACACAACCTGCACACACCGT
Source organism: Apotomis capreana (assembly GCA_947623375.1). Classification (NCBI taxonomy): domain Eukaryota; kingdom Metazoa; phylum Arthropoda; class Insecta; order Lepidoptera; family Tortricidae; genus Apotomis; species Apotomis capreana. Next base: position 21,025,137 of record OX392506.1, read on the forward strand.
GAGCGGGCACGAGGCGGTGTCTCTGGCGGCGCGCCTCAACGAGCTGCGCGCGCGGCCCGCGCAGCCCGCGCACCGCGAACAGGTCACACACACACACACACACACACACACACACACACACACACACACACACACACACACACACACACATATGCACACACAACCTGCACACACCGTGAGCGGGCACGAGGCGGTGTCTCTGGCGGCGCGCCTCAACGAGCTGCGCGCGCGGCCCGCGCAGCCCGCGCACCGCGAACAGGTCACACACACACACACACACACACACACACACACACACACACACACACACACACACATATGCACACACAACCTGCACACACCGTGAGCGGGCACGAGGCGGTGTCTCTGGCGGCGCGCCTCAACGAGCTGCGCGCGCGGCCCGCGCAGCCCGCGCACCGCGAACAGGTCACACACACACACACACACACACACACACACACACACACACATATGCACACACAACCTGCACACACCGTGAGCGGGCACGAGGCGGTGTCTCTGGCGGCGCGCCTCAACGAGCTGCGCGCGCGGCCCGCGCAGCCCGCGCACCGCGAACAGGTCACACACACACACACACACACACACACACACATATGCACACACAACCTGCACACACCGTGAGCGGGCACGAGGCGGTGTCTCTGGCGGCGCGCCTCAACGAGCTGCGCGCGCGGCCCGCGCACCGCGAACAGGTCACACACACACACACACACACACACACACACACACACACACATATGCACACACAACCTGCACACACCGTGAGCGGGCACGAGGCGGTGTCTCTGGCGGCGCGCCTCAACGAGCTGCGCGCGCGGCCCGCGCAGCCCGCGCACCGCGAACAGGTCACACACACACACACACACACACACACACACACACACACATATGCACACACAACCTGCACACACCGTGAGCGGGCACGAGGCGGTGTCTCTGGCGGCGCGCCTCAACGAGCTGCGCGCGCGGCCCGCGCAGCCCGCGCACCGCGAACAGGTCACACACACACACACACACACACACACACACACACACACATATGCACACACAACCTGCACACACCGTGAGCGGGCACGAGGCGGTGTCTCTGGCGGCGCGCCTCAACGAGCTGCGCGCGCGGCCCGCGCAGCCCGCGCACCGCGAACAGGTCACACACACACACACACACACACACACACACACACACACACAATTGTGCACATACACGAAATCATGCTCTGATCTTCACAATCACGCACACATATTCGTACACAATTACTTAGATCTATCCGTTCTCGTTATCTTTATATTCTAGTTAAATAGTTCACAACTAGTGGTCCGTAGGAGCCAAAAATTGGTAAACGATTTCAAAAACGCAGGCGATACATCGCCGGTGGTCCCTGGTCAAGAAAACGTCGGCCGGTTGTAGGATTTGGAGTGAAGTTGCACTCACTAAACTTGCAAGGATAAACAAAAACATTTGTGATGTGATGGTTTAGACCACACCATATATCCCGCGACGACCTAGACAAGTCTAGACCGCAGAGGGTTTCCTAGCTAGCTTTCAGTGGTGGGACTTTCAAACAGAGGGGCTTTAGTTAGAGGTGAGTAAGTAATACAAATGGAGTACCTTAATAAATACTATTTATTTACAATTAAAACCTAAACCTAATGATCACTCGCGACTGGCTTATAGGCTCGCGGGCCTTTTAAATATAACGGCGGTTCCCGTAGGATTTCGGATTCGCGGTAACGGTAGCGGGTGAGCTTTAGTAAATGGCGCGATACGGAGTCGTACCGCTTCCGAGATACTAGAGCCCTGGATTCAAGTCAGTGCGATGCTGAACGCACCGCGCCTAGACTTGCCCTAAGGTGCCCCGTCCGGTGCTGTTATGATACAGGCTCGTACCGCACTCAGACGTGGCCCGGAGTCCTGAGGAGTGCAAGATGCTGAGACAGCGCACCGCTCCTACCTCAGGGACATTCAGAGATCAGAGTCTTGCTATTCGGAAACCTTTTAGAGCTCCGTATGGCACCGACGCTAACCTCCGAATGCTGCCCGGTCTGTTGAGTCGCGGCTTTTATTCCGTCGGTGCGCGGGCGGCGATGACGCGCTCCGGCGGCCGGCTGCACCCCGCGCGCGCGGCGCCCGTTGACGCCCAGTGGTGCGAGCTGCCGGTCCGGTTGTTGCGCGCCGCTACGGGCGTCGCACATTACGAAACAGATCAATTCTTACTCGTAAAGATAGCAAATGAAGAAGGCGGTCATGAAAGCACACATCGAACATCATAACGGCGATACTGAAAACTCCTGTGATGGTGGAGTAATGAGATAAATAATAAGATAATGCATCCATCACTCTCGCACTCACGTAGGTACTTGGAAAAAACAGGCCCACTGGAAATTCTGTGTCATTGGAGCTGAGGACTGTCGCTGACCAGGTCTGACCGGTAGAATATCAAGCCATATGCGCAAATATCACTTAAACCTACATACTTTTGCTTAGAGATATACTTGGACGTATCCATTTAAAATCACGGATACACTTCCATGAATTATTAGGCACTCACTCACACATAGGCACACAAATCCATCATATCACACATGCCTACAATAGCACATTCACAAGCAGTCTACTAAACCTTCCTAACGTCTCCTTCTATCCGTCAGAGCGAGGAGAAGGAACAGAAGGACACGGAGGACCCGCAGCCTCGGGCACGCAGCTACGACCAGCACAAGCAGACCCACGAGAGCGGTAAGAATGCATGCGACGCGGAGGCCCCGTACGCTGGCTAACAGGAGTTCACTAACTGCAAGCGAGTGTGACCCCTACACGGACGTAGCGAGGCTATGGTATGATGAAACATTAATTGATAAAAAAGATTTGAGTCTCATACTAACAGTAGCTGTGGCTCTGGAAGAAGTATGAAGGATAGTTTATAATAATGAAAGTAAAGGAGACACTCAGTTGGCAATATAGGTCATAGCCTTCAAAATAAAACAAGTCCCATATCAATGTTTTTCAAGAGGTCTTCAAACTAGTTCCGAAACATTGATATATTATATTTTGGCTCCACCTGTGTTCGTTATGTTGGAGATTGTCAAATAAACTTATTTACTACCAGTTCGAATGTGTTCAGCGAAAAGTAGGCAGCTCACACTTCAGTTTATCCTAGGTAAAATTGGATGGTGCCGCATAGAGGTCGTCTTTGGTCTATGTAAATGGTTCAGACGTCATAAACCTGATGATACGGAAATCTTACAGTTGTATGGTGTAACTAATACATAGAACAGAGGGTTGGATCAGAAACGTGTTATGTAAGAATATTAATTTTAAATCTAAAAAAGTTTAAAGAATGGGATTGTTGGCGGATGACGTAAGAATCTCTAATTTCTAATACTTCGTCATCTTTCCTTTTACTTTGCCGGGTAAATCATTTTAATTTTACGTAGGTAACTTCACGACTTATGCCTTTGCTTGTGAACTACGCAAATTGCAGTAAAAGATGTGGTGTAGGTACTTCTTTAAAATTTCTTGGACTATCTTGGGTTATTCTTTTTATTCTTAAAGTTTGTATTATCGCTTGTATTTGTTTGTCTAAAGTATGTTTTTCCATGGGTTTAACAATTACAATTTTCTTTGGATTAAACTGAGTCAACTACAGAATAACCGTGTAAGAACATCAAAATGTTATATACTACTGGCCGATGTCAAAATTATGAATAGGATTCTGAATTATATCAAATAACATAGCACATTTTAATCTGAAGGATGGGTTAAAATTGTTCCTATGTACAACTCTATTAGGAAGATTATCGATCTAAATTACTTCCGAAAGTACTCTTGGTTATTAATTCTATTAATTTCTATGGTGTTAAATACTTTTCTCTGATTGCAATTTATTTAAGTCTTTAAATAACGTAACAAATTCAGAGAGTGAATGGTAAGCTTGGGCATGTTTTACTGCAATATGTTGTGAATGCTTGTCCGGTGTATCGGGCAGGACACGAGCTGTGCGCCGGCGCGGGCCCGCGCTACCAGTCCTGCTCCTGGCAGAGCGTCGACAGCCAAGGTGATGCCCGGGGGCCTTGCCCCGCTATCGGACTAACGGGATGGCTGCTAACTGACTCCGGTCTCTCACTCATTAGAGTCTGGCAGCGCTATATCTGCAGGGGAGGTTCAAAAGCGTTTGAGCTACCGTTCCCGTGTACGATACTTTAAGGAATACTTGAAAGTATTTTTTGAACGAACGAAGCGAACGTCGTAAAAAAAGTCGTAACCATCCTTTTTCTTTATCCTATAACCATCTGGGGATGTGCAGCTACCCAGTGCCCTATCCAGTATACCAAAAATCAGGCGTGATGAAAGGACAAAAGATAACCTTTTGCACTAACGTGTTACTTCACGTATGAATTGCCATATACCTAGCGTTAGATTCAAAGCACTCAAATTAACACCATTTTTTTTATATATGTGACAACGACAACCTCACACAAATCAATCTAGTCCCACATTAAGCTCTAGTAGGCTTGTGTTATGGACACAAGATGAGGATAAACATACTCATATAAATAAATACATACTTAAATCAAATCACATCATGACCCAGGCACAAATATTCGAGTTCATCACACAAATATTTGCCCTTGCCGGGATTCGAACCCAGGACCGTCGGCTCAGTAGGCAGTTGCTTAACCACTGCGCCAACCGCGTCGTCATTTGACTTCAAAAAAACATTACATCCATCTCTACATTTCATAACACACGGGAATTGGCGGCTAAACATTTCTGAGCCCAACGAAGGAATAAGCTGCAGCCCCATTGTTAAAAGCAATTGATGACAATGCTTTAGGTACCTGAAAAGCATAACACTTCAAGATTTCCGTACCTGAAAGCAAAACACTGTAGGTATGTACCAAGTTAAATACATGAACTTACAGTGTAATGCTTCTCAGGTAGGGCGGCTCTTAAAATGTTATGCCACTCAGGTACGAAATGTAGGGTTGCCAAATTATTCTTTGTCAGACTAAGTTAGTGAGAGGAACGGGTGGACGTTTAGAGCTATTCTTTCGGTCACATCAACATCCTCAATACCGAACCGTGAGAAATGACACCAGACTTTAGACACATACATAAATCATTCTCTACTGTTTATTGACTACAGTAATGTCAAATTGTTCCCGTTTTCAAATACATGGGTATTTTTACATGGCCTTTTTTTGCATGGTCATTAATTTTTCTAATGAGAATGAGAGTTACTTTATTATATGTTCATCTTGACTTGTAACTGTTCTTGTTACAGCGACTTACGCTTTTAGCTTAATGAATTTAAGATGCATAGTTTATTTAACACACGGTATAGTATAAACAGATCAAAACTGATTTTGTCATTACAAGAATATTTAATACATATATAATGATTTTGAAAATCGTTATACATGTATTTAATACTCTTGTATGAAATGACTAACTTTTAGAATAAATATTGATTAATCTAAGGGCAGATAGGAATTCTTTAAATAGACGCTATACCAACTGGCACCAGATAACGGGTTCGATACAGTTGCATCTATTCTAAATTCCGTTCAAGTTATTGTTAGAAACAAACATAGTTGGAACCGTAAAAGATCATCGCTTTTCTTTTCCATCTGCCCTAACAACTCTCGTCTGGTGACATTTTCACAATAAATCGACGCAAAACGTAGAAACGAAATTATACAAAACATTAATTATACCAACGGTACACCAGACAAAATCGTAGCTACCTAAAACTAGTTGTTCCTTTGTTGGAGGTAAGCCGGCATGTTTTAATCTAATCTGCATCGAGCCAGAGTCACTGTATGTTTATTTAATGTTTTTCTACATAGTGTAATTTCTAGCGTTTCGAGTGGTGAGTTCAGCTGGCCGGCGATCTTGTGTGTTTGCGCAGTCTTGCTCCTCGCGTGTGCGTTTGATCTGTGTGCCCTGCATGGTGTTCACTTAACTCTAACCTAGTGCTAAGGATACCTACCGCTGATAATAACAGTATACCTACATCTCTATCGTCTCCTAAGAGATTAATATGGTGGAGGTCGTATACTGTTGTTATGAGTCACAGTTTCTGTCTAGATATTAGAGTAAGATGTTCTAGTGATGTGTTTTGTATCCGTGAACGCGAGCTTCTAGTCTCGAGCCGTGTCCCTCGATCACACGCTGTGAGCGCGGGAGAGGCCGCCGACGCAGGCTCGCGTCCACGAAGGGCGGCGACGATCAAACTGCACACCTCTCGGGTTACGGGTTCTACCTTAGTGATCGTCTCGCGTCTTAGCTCACGGGCACGCTTAAAGCACAACTATATATACGATTTATTTATTTATGATATTCGTTTGCGATATACTAATTAATTTTGGTTGTTTCTATCACCCCCCTCTAACGACATTCGCATCTCACGTAACCGCACGCCCGTAACGCCCTCGCCCGCTAACAGCCGTCCCCGTGCTAACGCTGACGTCCCCGGCCGGGCGGACCGAGTCCGACCCGGCCGGGGTGGAGTCCAGCACTAACGAGCTGCCGCTGTCCGCGATCACATTCGGTAGTAGAGACGGGGCGGGGGGGCGCGTGGCGTCCTGGCCCCGGCTCGAGGAGTCATTGTGGCGCGGCGCAGGGCGGCGCCAGCGGCACAGTATCGCCGGCCAGATGAGCTACCTCAAGATGCTGGGGCTGGCGCGCGGCAAGGCGCCGGGCGCCGCCGGCCTCTTCAGCACCGCCGTCATCTCCGGCTCCAGCTCCGCGCCCAACCTGCGCGTCATGATCCCCTCCTCGGCTGCCAACAACAGTGAGTGTCTACGTTTTATAATACGCAGATAAACGTTTCTTAGACATAAACAAGACGGGAATGTTCAAGTGCCACTTCACGAAACGTCAGGTCTCGAAACGCTATTGCGCCGATTGGTCCGTAGGTACGCATCTAGTAACTTACCAGAACCGTCGTAGTTATGCGTGAGTCAATCGTTGGAAAATATACGTATTGTGAATAAGTTACCAACGAATAATGCCGACATGTTCATCCATGTAAACATATTTACGAGCTATTTTTGTTCTTGAAAGACAACAACATATGTCTATACAGTGTTTAAACAGTTTTTTGCTGCATTCTATATTTTTTGCACATTTACTGTGTCAGTGCTGTATAATTAATAAGTTTTATGATTATGACGCACTCAATCACTTGTATGTCTTCGACGGTTGACCGAGCTCTTCGTTAATTTTATTCATTAGTGTTTAAGTGTATGTACCTAAGACTTGACGTAGTAATTATAATAACCGGACTGAACAAAGGATATTGATGAGAACTTTAAACAATGACAGTTGTATAAAGAGTAATTAGAGACATAAACGGAATTTCGAACTGTAATTAAATTGATAAGCCTAGTATGATTATTGTTTATTAAAAAAACTGATTTAGACAGCGACCATTGTGCCATTCGGTCGTATTGTCACGTAAAACATCTACCCAAATACATCGGTAAGTGGAATTGTTTGAAATAAACGTAATTATATTTTAATATAGTTTAAAAAAATCTTGATTTGAGTGCAAATTATGTTATGTTTAATGAACATTTCTTACTTCCCTTGCAACCGACTTCACAAGACTTTGACTTTTTTAAATTGGTTATTTTTACTTTGTAGCTAGTATAATTAGCACTTAAATTTAGCTTTTAATCTAATTGGTACTCCCGAGTTTTCTGCAGTCTTTGACACCTGCTTTCAGCGCTTAAAGCCACATTTACAATGTTTTCCATGCACGTTCAAAAGGTGCTAATAAACCCAGTACCTGAGCGCTACAGCCATAACTAAGTTATCTATTAAACATTGCTATAGTTGGCTTCTCCAATTATTGCCATATTTTGACAAGCTGTGTAAATAATAGTAGGCTGAAAATAATAATAAATAAAATGTAAACTGAATAGCTCGGCAGCATTTAAGAAATTTTCCACACCTCGATTATCTCGTTTTCTATTTTAGCAGAAGCCATGACATGATGAATCTAACTGATTTCAAACTGAAGTAAATTGCTATGGCACAACAATTCACTGCATGCTCCAGAGGTACTGTCTTTTACCTCATCTTGAAGCGCTGTATGTGTTTTTTTTTTCTATCGTAAAATGGGAATTAGGTTTGTGCTATGGTCATCATTGAAGTAACGGTCAATATGGACAAACTTTATAAGTTACTTATCTGACGCCTTTAAAATAGGTGTAGTAGGTTATTTGTTGGGTACGCTGAAGTATTTTGTAAATCATGAGATTCACGAGTTAACAGTTATTTAGACATGTTACAAGATGCAACTGGTTATCGCGTAGTGTTTTCTGAAACTGATAATTCGCACACCTGCGCCATTGCGACATTAACTGTGTTTAAGAACACGTGTAACAATTGCATCTGTTTATCAAATACCACCAGCTGGCGGTTTTTAATTTCAGAAAGCTTTTACCGCTTTTAACACTTTTGCAACCAGACAAAAAAGTAAGACATATCCCAGAAACCGGTCGAGCCGACTTTTATAGCATCAACCCCGGCTACCGGGTTGGCCGGCATCTGAACAAAGTTTACGAGCGCCCGGCCCCCGGGTTGTTGGTGTCGAAAGTGTTAAAATATGTGTGAATGTATTCCAGCCGCGCTGGAAGGGTTCGGGGGAGTGCCGGCCATCCGGCCGCTGGAGACGCTGCACAACGCGCTGTCGCTGCGGCAGCTGGACGTGTTCCTGGAGCGCGTGACCGCGGCGCCCGTGCTGCTGGGCACGCCGCCCGAGCGCGCGCCGCCCGCCAAGCCCGCCTCGCCCACCAACAGTGAGCTCATCCTCCCCAACTTACTACAGTAGCCGGCAAACAACTTGAACCAAAATGGGATCTGCGCATGTAAATTTGTACGTAAATCGGCTACTGCGCAGTCAAGGTCACGTTTAAGTTGTTTGCCGGCTACTGTACTATTAAACACAAAACAGCACAAACTATTTAATCAAACATTTATTCAGTTAAGAAAATAGAGTTTAGCACGGTTAGCACGGCTTATATTTTCAACATTCGAAAATTACTCGAAGCGAACTGTCAAACGCGGTAGAGATGTGCCACTAGCGCGCGACAACTAGTGTTGTTCCATGAAGATCGGTTTCTTCATCTAACACTACTGAGACCATTTCGTCTGTTGACAACCAAAACAAATACCTACTAAGACAATCCTCATATCTCAGTTTTAATCTACTAACTAGATACGAGGTTTGGAAGAGAAGTGACACAAATTTTAGCGAGTTTTGGTTGTCACCAGTCGATTTGTCTTATCCTTAGTTTAGTTTTCCCTTTGTTAGAGATAGGTACGAACAGAAGTAGTAGTAGTGAAGTATCCGAACAGTGAGCGATTCCTTCCTCAGGGTACTTATTGCTAAGGGCCCTCTCTTTGACGCGCATACGAGAATATGAGATGATCAGCGAAGAAATGAAATGAGGCAATCCGATCGACGCCGATGATCACATATATGACAGTACAGCTAAAATTGGGCACATTTTCGGCGCGTTTTAAATCGACACACTCATCGTAACAATTTGCGAATATTCACCTTGTCCATTTAGTACCGGAATTGCTTTTCACCTCTATCAGTATTCTACCAATAAAAAATCTTTAAAAATATGGATTGAGAATTGAAAGGGGGTAGTGGCGTCGGGCCCTGCCCTGAGCCATATTATTCGCTAAGGCGCATAATATAATAACCCTTAACCTTTTGTCTACCGGGCCTCCGCGCTGCGTATCTACGTTATGACGTTGGCGACCCAAATATGCTTCAGTGGTACTGGTACACGAAAGGTTAATATAAATATCTTACATCTATTTCAGGCGTGGGTTGGAGCGGTCCGTCGTCCCTGATGTCGTCGTCCGGCGAGCTGCCAAGCGGCCTTTCTTCCGCTGGCCCGTCTTCGCCCAACTCCAACTATGCCTCCAACTCCGAGCACAAGAACAACTCTTCGGAAAGGTATACCGCGACGCTCTATTACTATTTTAGTTATAGGAATAGATGCATTTTGTGTTGATCTACCGGTTCTTCCAAAGAGAAAAACATATACTCAGAAACTCGTCGCTGTTAGCTTATTAGAGCCAAGCTATTGGAGGCAAACGTTCGTCGACCGATTAATCTGATTACTGGCAATTTATACATTTTCTTGAAGTTGTTTCATTGGAAGACTTCAGATGCTCATAAAGTGTCGTCCTCACTACACATAAACGCTAATGTCATCAAAGCACTAGGGTGACGGCACCAGTAATGGACACGCCACCAATTATGGACATTTTTTTCGTTGATCGAATTTATTAAGCAACTGTCCCAACATTTTTCAACTGGCAACACTAAAGCATAACCAATAGACATTTGAGCTGTCATTTTGACACACGTCACCAAAATCGGCCATTTTATTCTAAGATGGCTGCGAAGTGAAATCTCGTTGCGCGCGGTGGTCATAAAAATCCGTTTTTATTGTTGAAATCGTTAAGGAGGTGAGTACATATTTGTGCATGGTGTTATCTTGTGTTGTGTTGTAATGAGATTTGTTGTTATTTTTACTGAATAATACTATATTGCAAGTAAATTGAGCTAAGTTGAATATGTCCAATCACAGCAATAAGTTTTTTGTGGGGTTTGTTCATTACTGGATTCGATATTTTATAAAATTCAGTAATGGACAAGTGTCCATGCTTAAGTTTTTTATTACTTTTTTAGTTTATTATATTAAATTGTTTAATTTGTTGCACTAAACATTTGGGTTGAGTTGATTTTGTGATTGCTCTTTATTTTCCAATAATGGACGATGTCCATAACTGGGTATTTTTAGTTGTCCATAATTGGGTTCTTTGTTTTGTCTTAGATGGCACCAAAGAAAAATTACACCCCCGAACAAATGGGGAGAGCATTGGATGCTGTAAGGATGGGAGAAAAGATAAGCACAGCTGCCCTCCGGTTTGGGGTTCTTCGAATAACCTTGCACAACAAGGTGACAGGCAAAAGTCCTGCTGTTTGTGCTATGGGGCCTCAAACTATCCTCACGGCAGAGGAAGAGGACATTCTGGTAAAATGGTTGGTCGCAATGAGTGAAAAGCACTTTCCCATAAATAGACAGTTATTAACAGAGAGCGTGCAAAAAATTATATTAGATCAAGGGAAGGCCAATCCTTTTACAAATAACTAACCTGGAAAAAAGTGGTTTTCATCATTTTTAAAACGACATCCAGATATAACAGAAAAAACAGCACAAAATCTTTCGAAGTCGAGGGATGACGTTACCGAAGAAGGCATCCGCAAATGGTTCGATGAAATAACGACATACATAGAAGGTATAGGTTTAAAAGATGTTTTAGATGAACCCAGCCGGATATTTAATACCGACGAAAGCGCATTTTTTTTGTCACCAAAAGCAGGCCGAGTTCTTTGTAAACAAGCAGAAAAACATCTATACCAATTCTGCGGCGATGAAAAAGACAACCTAACTGTCTTACTCACTGCCAATGCCACCGGTCAATTAGCACCACCAATGATAGTCTTCAAGTATGAAAGACTGCCAGCGCACATAACAGCCACTGTTCCTGAAGATTGGGGCATAGGAAAGTCTGAATCAGGGTGGATGTGTGGAAGCACATTCTACGAGTATATCACAAATATTTTCAATCCATGGCTAGAGGAGCAAAAGATACCAAAACCCGTCCTGTTTTTTTTAGATGGCCACAGATCACATTTAACATTACATCTATCAGATTTTTGCTCCGCAAACGGCATAGAGCTCATTGCTCTGTACCCCAACTCAACCCATATCCTTCAACCAATGGATTTAGCAGTCCTTCGCCCTTTAAAAGTAGCCTGGAGAAAAGAAGTTTCTAAGTGGCAACTGAATAATTTGGGTAAAGTCCTGAAAAAAGATCACTTTGCACCTGTGCTAAAAGACGCTATTAGCACAATATCAGAAGAATGCATTCGGAATGGGTTCAGAGCTGGAGGTTTGCACCCTTTCGGACCGGACTACATTGATATGAGTAAAATAAAAAAAAATCAGACACAAATTATTGAAAAGGAAGTGGACCCAAAGCAAATAGAATTTGTAAAATACTTGGAAGCTGAGATAGTTGCTGTTTATTCGAGACAAAAATTAGACTTGTTCAACGCATTATATCTCAAAGACAGGAGCACCGTTGAACAGAATATACCAAGTGAAGATGAATCGCTGTTTGTTATCTGGGCCAAAAACAAACAAGAGTCGTTTAATAGTGAAAGGTCTATTTCCCAATTAGATTCAGTAGAGAATCAGCTCTCCACATCAGAAGCTGCTCCAGATAACACAGAAACTGAAGTGCAACATCCAAATTCGACGGCTATTTTAACCACGGAGGGTTCTTTGCTGTTGGAATCTCAGAAAACATCATCTCTCAAACCACTGGAATGCACTGAAATTGAACCATGCCGAGATTCTTTAGCTTCACCTACAATAAGTGAATTACCTGACCAAATGGAGGAACCGCAACACGACCAGACAAACCGAATTCGTGTCGAAAATCAATTATCCTGTAGTACACCACCTACGCAGACCCAAACATTTCCAATAAATCAAGCATTCGAAAACCAAATACCGGAATGTGTCCCAAGAACTAATAACATGGAAAGCTCATCAGCAACACCCGAGAGTGCGTCAGAAACTACTGCCAGAGTCCCTGTACCTGGTGTAAGTCCTCAAAAACATTCTTTAGAAGCTGCTTTAGGTGTAGTGGTTCCATCACCTTTTAAGAAAAGCCTTTTTTGGCCCGAAGAACCGAAAGAAAAAAAAAAGAAAAAAGAGAAGGTACCATTTGCAGTGACTAGTAAATCTTGGCAAGAATATCACAGAAAAAAAGAAATAGAAAAACAGAATCTACAGCAAGAAAAAGAAAAGAGAGCCATAGAAAGACAGCAAAAAAAAATATTAAAAGAAAAAAATATTTAAATAAAACAATTTAAACGGATTATATCGCGTATATTAATTATTTGAGCCTCCCTGACGTTTCAGTACCTTTACAGATACCGTTGTCAAAGGTTGACTGAGAAAAACACAATTTTTCTCTGTCAAAGTTACATTTGTGCAAACTACCCATTTTGTAAATATTAATTTAAAATAAAGGCGTTCATACATGCCAGATGGGCCTAATGTGTAAAGACAGTTACACATGTGCCAGAAGGGCATTTATTATTTATTTAAAATATCTACCAGCGGTTCACTAAAGGCTTATTGAGGAGAAAGAACCGCCAAAGAAAACTCCCAGATTGCCTTATTTATTACTATAAAATACTTTTAAACAAAAACTCTACATATGCTACTTTTAACACTAATTTGTTTTACACCGTTCGAGGCCCAAGGTTTCCAGTCTTATGTCTTGCTTGATCCTTGATAAGATGTACAACAGGATCCCAAGCCGGTGGTAATGACAAACCATCTTCTCTATTGAAATTGGGATATTTTTTGATTTCAATAGCCTCGCGCAACATTCTGGGAAAATATCGTTTCTCTCTGGCAAGGATTGAAGTGTTATCAAACTTAATTGAATGGTTTGGTTTGTCCATGACATGCTCGCAGACTGCAGACCTGTTGCAACGACGGTGCTTGACATCAGCAGCCGATGAAGAAGATGTCTCAATACCTGAGGCCCGTGAAGTGTAGCATCCCTCTGCAGAGTGCTGGTGTTTACAAGCTGGACTGCGAGTGTGGTCTGTCATACATTGGCCAAACGAAACGTAGTATAGCTACACGGGTTAAGGAGCATGTAGCTGATGTCAAGCACCGTCGTTGCAACAGGTCTGCAGTCTGCGAGCATGTCATGGACAAACCAAACCATTCAATTAAGTTTGATAACACTTCAATCCTTGCCAGAGAGAAACGATATTTTCCCAGAATGTTGCGCGAGGCTATTGAAATCAAAAAATATCCCAATTTCAATAGAGAAGATGGTTTGTCATTACCACCGGCTTGGGATCCTGTTGTACATCTTATCAAGGATCAAGCAAGACATAAGACTGGAAACCTTGGGCCTCGAACGGTGTAAAACAAATTAGTGTTAAAAGTAGCATATGTAGAGTTTTTGTTTAAAAGTATTTTATAGTAATAAATAAGGCAATCTGGGAGTTTTCTTTGGCGGTTCTTTCTCCTCAGTAAGCCTTTAGTGAACCGCTGGTAGATATTTTAAATAAATAATAAATGCCCTTCTGGCACATGTGTAACTGTCTTTACACATTAGGCCCATCTGGCATGTATGAACGCCTTTATTTTAAATTAATATTTACAAAATGGGTAGTTTGCACAAATGTAACTTTGACAGAGAAAAATTGTGTTTTTCTCAGTCAACCTTTGACAACGGTATCTGTAAAGGTACTGAAACGTCAGGGAGGCTCAAATAATTAATATACGCGATATAATCCGTTTAAATTGTTTTATTTAAATGTGTGACAGTCGCGGAAACCGAAGAAAATATTAGAAAAAAATATTGCTGAGAAAAAAGGAAAATCTAAATCTAAACCGAAGTCTAAACATCGCGACGACACTTCGTCTGAAGACACAGATGCAGAGATTGTATACGCTGAAAGCGATGATAGTGTTTTAAGTAATTCTGATATAAGTAGAGAAAAACCTCAGGATCCACAACCATCAAAAAAGCGCAAAATCCCCTTTACGAAGCAAGGTACAAAATCTTCTAAGCGTCCTCAAAAAAATCTGAAATGCAATAAAAGTGATATAGATTCTGATGATGAACCTTTAAGCAGCTTAACAGCAAATTCAAACTCTGGCCTGGTAGTTGCTAAAGGACAATTTGTCATAGTCAAGTATGAGGGAGAATATTTTCCTGGAAAAACTGAGGATGTCGACCATAACCAGTATGAAGTAAGTACCATGATATTATCAACTGGAAACTCTTTCAGATGGCCTGACAAGCCTGATAAAATCTGGTACAATGCTGGAGATGTTGTGGAATTTATAAATACCCCGTTGCCTCTTAATAATCGAGGCTTCTACAAAATTAAAGAAATGAGAAGTATTTGCCAAATATATATACCTAGTTATCTAATTAATGTAGCTTCATATGGATCTCAGTAGAATAAGTCATACTGTGTGGAGTATTTGTTCTCAGTATTTAATTGTCTAAACCGATAAGTGAGGCTGTTAGATTCCTAGGTAGTAAAACTGTGTTGACTGTTGATCGTTTTTATTCAGAGATTTATTATTATGTTTGTAATGCTCTATTTTTGATAAGATTCAAATTAGTTAACTGATAGATGTATAAGATGATAATATTGATTATAGATAATAATTGAGAAAATGTGATACTAAATCCTGCTTTTGATTATATTGTCAAATGTAACGTAATTCCTTTATTTTGGTACAAGCTTTCTTCATTGAAGAAAAAATGCTTTTTTTAGAAGTTATACTAGGAGAAAAAGTAAACTTTTTTGATCGTTATTTTTATATTTTATGTTGTGCTTTATGATTATTGTATTGCTAAGATTCTAATTTCTTACCTGATAGATCTCAGTTGATTATAATGTTACCAATTCTAAGCTGCAGCTGCTGGCAAAGAGGCAAAGCCTCAATTAATGTTTAATAAATGACTGAAAACCAGATGGACTTGGAAATCTAAGACTGATCATGTTGAAAGTTCAAATAGCGTTAATAAAAGTTGATTTGTGACATCATTTGTTTCATTTATGTGTTCAATACAAAAGTGTCCATTAATGGATGTTCATAATTGGGTCCATGTCCATGACTGGGGGTCCATTACTGAATTTTTGATGTCCATCAATGGTGATTTCGTAAATTTCAATTTATATATTTTTTACTAATTATATATTAAACATACAGGATTTTTGGTTTTGTTTAAATGTTCCTCATGTATTTGAGTGCCGAAAAAAAAATCACCATTTTTGTATCGTCAAAAGACATCCCATTTTTAAACGAAATTCTAATTTAGTGCGCTTAACATGTCCATGATTGGTGCCGTCACCCTATATTATTGTAATTCTGTTTTATACGCAGTCCGTTTTCGCTCCTTGCTTAAATCAGTCAATTGAAACCTGACGTGCTAGCATGCTAAAATTAGATTTCTTTATATTACTAGTCTTATTTCTGCAGTTATTTTATTATCATATCGTAAATCGGTTGAGAATACATATTCGGTGATTTTCCATACAAGTTGGATGGATATGCCACAAACTTATTCTCATCCAACGAATAAAGTCAGTCAGGAGGATTACTTCACTTTCAAATTCTTACATCGGAATTTACAACAGAATTTAACATGTCTGCCAATGTAACGTAAACGACTGGGCTACCGACATTTAACTTCTTTTTGAAGCCTACGGAAATTGATAGCTTTATCCTCACGACTTACCTTAAGCATGTTACAATACAGATCTAGTATTTTTCGAATCTTTCTGAACGCTGTGACCTATACACATTACACGGTAGATGAAAGGTTTTACAAATGGATTTTTTATTTTTATTTTAGTTATGTATTACTAAACGTCTTTAATAGATGCACTACTAGGTTCCGTGGTGATTGTAACAAAAATCATATCAGCGTTCGAAAGTTGCCGTAACGTATGACTATGGAGATGACGGCTTCTTCAGTTGATTTGTAGTAAATATTTTTTGTTAGACTTAGGTCTTAGTGAGCACGTCTGAAAGTAGATCTGTCGACATCGTAATGTAACGAATCCACAATCATATAAATCAATGTTGTATATCCATTCCCGGGGGGTTTCTGGTGCACGGATGATTTGACGCCGGTGTCAAATAATTCGCGCACCGAAAACCCAGGGGTATGGTTATATCCATAGTTAATAAAATAGTAAAGCACACAAAGAATAGAGTGCATAGATAGTATCAAACAGTTACATACAATATATTTCGGTACACTAGGGACCTATATAGCCAGCAAAATATGTGTAGTGTAACTATAATAAAATTAATGACTAGTAATTTATATACATATGTATAGATGTTATAAGTATTTATAATTATAATAAATAATTTGCATCTCGCATAAAGCATGCAGCACTCAATATCAGATCGTGAAAAGTAGGGCGGTAAACGAACACTTATGGGTTCCAGTAGCAATTGGAGTAAAAATGTCCCGAGCAAGCTCCCCCAGTGGGACGGCGAGGCGGCCACGCTGTGCGGCGCCGACGCCGGCCTGCTGCCGCTAGTGCCGCACGCCCCCCGACCAGGTACACACACACACAAGCTCCCCCAGTGGGACGGCGAGGCGGCCACGCTGTGCGGCGCCGACGCCGGCCTGCTGCCGCTAGTGCCGCACGCCCCCCGACCAGGTACACACACACACAAGCTCCCCCAGTGGGACGGCGAGGCGGCCACGCTGTGCGGCGCCGACGCCGGCCTGCTGCCGCTAGTGCCGCACGCCCCCCGACCAGGTACACACACACACAAGCTCCCCCAGTGGGACGGCGAGGCGGCCACGCTGTGCGGCGCCGACGCCGGCCTGCTGCCGCTAGTGCCGCACGCCCCCCGACCAGGTACACACACACACAAGCTCCCCCAGTGGGACGGCGAGGCGGCCACGCTGTGCGGCGCCGACGCCGGCCTGCTGCCGCTAGTGCCGCACGCCCCCCGACCAGGTACACACACACACAAGCTCCCCCAGTGGGACGGCGAGGCGGCCACGCTGTGCGGCGCCGACGCCGGCCTGCTGCCGCTAGTGCCGCACGCCCCCCGACCAGGTACACACACACACAAGCTCCCCCAGTGGGACGGCGAGGCGGCCACGCTGTGCGGCGCCGACGCCGGCCTGCTGCCGCTAGTGCCGCACGCCCCCCGACCAGGTACACACACACACAAGCTCCCCCAGTGGGACGGCGAGGCGGCCACGCTGTGCGGCGCCGACGCCGGCCTGCTGCCGCTAGTGCCGCACGCCCCCCGACCAGGTACACACACACACAAGCTCCCCCAGTGGGACGGCGAGGCGGCCACGCTGTGCGGCGCCGACGCCGGCCTGCTGCCGCTAGTGCCGCACGCCCCCCGACCAGGTACACACACACACAAGCTCCCCCAGTGGGACGGCGAGGCGGCCACGCTGTGCGGCGCCGACGCCGGCCTGCTGCCGCTAGTGCCGCACGCCCCCCGACCAGGTACACACACACACAAGCTCCCCCAGTGGGACGGCGAGGCGGCCACGCTGTGCGGCGCCGACGCCGGCCTGCTGCCGCTAGTGCCGCACGCCCCCCGACCAGGTACACACACACAAGCTCCCCCAGTGGGACGGCGAGGCGGCCACGCTGTGCGGCGCCGACGCCGGCCTGCTGCCGCTAGTGCCGCACGCCCCCCGACCAGGTACACACACACACAAGCTCCCCCAGTGGGACGGCGAGGCGGCCACGCTGTGCGGCGCCGACGCCGGCCTGCTGCCGCTAGTGCCGCACGCCCCCCGACCAGGTACACACACACACAAGCTCCCCCAGTGGGACGGCGAGGCGGCCACGCTGTGCGGCGCCGACGCCGGCCTGCTGCCGCTAGTGCCGCACGCCCCCCGACCAGGTACACACACACACAAGCTCCCCCAGTGGGACGGCGAGGCGGCCACGCTGTGCGGCGCCGACGCCGGCCTGCTGCCGCTAGTGCCGCACGCCCCCCGACCAGGTACACACACACAAGCTCCCCCAGTGGGACGGCGAGGCGGCCACGCTGTGCGGCGCCGACGCCGGCCTGCTGCCGCTAGTGCCGCACGCCCCCCGACCAGGTACACACACACACAAGCTCCCCCAGTGGGACGGCGAGGCGGCCACGCTGTGCGGCGCCGACGCCGGCCTGCTGCCGCTAGTGCCGCACGCCCCCCGACCAGGTACACACACACACAAGCTCCCCCAGTGGGACGGCGAGGCGGCCACGCTGTGCGGCGCCGACGCCGGCCTGCTGCCGCTAGTGCCGCACGCCCCCCGACCAGGTACACACACACACAAGCTCCCCCAGTGGGACGGCGAGGCGGCCACGCTGTGCGGCGCCGACGCCGGCCTGCTGCCGCTAGTGCCGCACGCCCCCCGACCAGGTACACACACACACAAGCTCCCCCAGTGGGACGGCGAGGCGGCCACGCTGTGCGGCGCCGACGCCGGCCTGCTGCCGCTAGTGCCGCACGCCCCCCGACCAGGTACACACACACACAAGCTCCCCCAGTGGGACGGCGAGGCGGCCACGCTGTGCGGCGCCGACGCCGGCCTGCTGCCGCTAGTGCCGCACGCCCCCCGAACAGGTACACACACAACACACACACACACACACACACACACGTGCGCGCGCGCGCGCGCGCGCACACACATCTCACACACACCCCTCACACACAAAAGATGTAGTAAACAAAGTTTTGCCTTTCCCGTCGTATTATATCGGACACATTCGTATTTAACTTGCTCTCTCAATAAGTAAGTAACAGTAAATAAAATCGAGACAGAAATATAAATACGGCCTTTACCGACAAATGCCACAGCAAAACTTTATATCTACGCAAGCGGGGCAATGCGTAGATGGACCACAATTCCCTAGCTACTCGTGGGAACAAAATGGAGAAAAAGATATGTGACATAGAACAACACTTGGAAACAACAAGACATCTTTTGGGTAAATATGCCCTGGTACTATGAATTAATTTAAATTAATCCCACTAACACTCATATTTTATTAGGTAAATGTTTTCTTTTAAGACACCTAGTATCGCTATACAATAAGGGCATGCCCATTGATTTCTGATAATAGAAGTTCGTCGACGAATATTTATATATTTTTAGATTCCGATATACTGCTATTAATGTTTACAGCTTTAGAATACTAACATTAAAACTGCTCGATAGTCAGAAATAAATAGAATAAGAGCTATTTTAACCATTTTACATAGAAAACTATCGTGAGTCTCAGACATATTAAAATACTTAAACGGTCGGCGACTGATCGTCTCTCCTGATGATGAATCGCGTACCGATTCGAAACATGTCGAGCGTTATTCGACTTCTACGACGTGAGTAAACCCGTTTAACCCATTCATTGCCGAGGACGCGAATTCGCGTCCCATGTATGTGCAATCGTAATGCCGAGGACGCGAAATCGCGTACTCGAGTTTTGTTTTTTTTTTTGCTAGAAAACAAGTGTACCTACTTAAATGCTGATACCAAAATGTTACTTTATTTATGAAGGATAATATTATACTGTTGCTGGTTTTTGGATTCCGTGCATTTGTAATTTTCATAATTCTTATCTCGGATGCCGAAGACGCGAATTCGCGTCCCATATATGTGTAATCGTAATGCTGAAAACGCGAAATTGCGTCCTTGACAACGTAATGCCGCGGACGCGAATTTGCGTCCTTAACAACGTAATGCCGCGGACGCGAATTCGCGTCCTTGAAATGGGTTAACCTAATGCCGCGGACGCGAATTCGCGTCGTCGCTTGGAAGGCGGCACTGCGTGATGTGTAAAAATATGAGGCGTCGGCAATGAATATGTGTAATCGTAATGCCGAGGACGCGATTTCGCGTCCTCGAGTTATTTGTTTTTTTTTGCTAGAAAACAACTGTACTTAAATGCTGATACCAAAATGTTACTTTATTTATGAAGGATAATATTATACTGTTGCTGGTTTTTGGATTTCGTGCATTTGTAATTTTCATAATTCTTATCTCGTATGCCGAAGACGCGAATTCGCGTCCCATGTATGTCTAATCGTAATGCCGAAAACGCGAAATTGCGTCCGTGACAACGTAATGCCGCGGACGCGAATTCGCGTCCCTGACAACGTAATGCCGCGGACGCGAATTCGCGTCCTTGAAATTGGTTAACCTAATGCCGCGGACGCGAATTCGCGTGGTCGCTTGGAAGGCGGCACTGCGTGATGAGTAAAAATATGAGGCGTCGGCAATGAATGGGTTAAGTATTTTAATATAAATAAAAATAAATAAATAAATAAATATTAAGGGACAATCATACACAAATCGACCTAGTCCCAAACTAAGCAAAGCTTGTACTATGGGTACTAGACGACGATATACATAATATATAAATACATATATAGATAACATCCATGACCCAAGAACAAATATTTTGCACAAATATTTGCCCCGGCCGGGATTCGAACCCGGGACCGCCGACTCAGTAGGCAGGTGTCTACCAACCGAGCCAAACGCGTCGTCAAATTCAACATTATTACAACAGAATTTGCGTTTTATACGCAGACGACAGACATTAACACCATAAAAAATGTAACCTAGGTAAGGTAACATAACAACAATAAAAACACATTAGACATGACATATTTATAAAAATGTTTATTGACATAGGCAACACAAACAAAACGGTAGAAATTGGGTACTTACTCGAAGCTCTATCATACCCTATGCGTTTCAAATATTAATAATACATTAGCAATAGTAATAGAAAAAGATCCTGATGCCTGCCAAGTTCCAGAGAGAGTTAAGGAAACCAATACCCATCCTGGTCTCCTCAGAGCTTTCGTGTAGGTTGACAAGATGTTTATTTTTAACACTGTCACCACCAACAACCCGCCTCGCGGGCGCTCGTAACTTTACTCAGCCGGCTCACCTTGCCGGGCGGATTGTACTATAAAAGCGCCCATCTGGCGGGCTCGTCTGGGGATGGTTGCGCCCTCCTAGCCGGCTCTGTCGGTTTCTGGGGTAGTTTTACTTTTTTCTGGTCGTGTTAATTAATTCAACAAAGTCGTCTGTGTATCTTAGTTTAACCTCATTGTAAAAGCATTGGTTCTCTTATTCAAGATTAATAGCTTTGAAATTGCAGGCTCAGAGTTTATTAATAAAGGACACGCTTTCAAATTACGAACAAACGTGTTAAATATGTACTTAACTTATATTAATCGCTTACACTCCCAAATGTTAATTCTCTTTCATTGCTTTGGAATAACTAAGAAAAGTACTTGGTTGGGAACATATGCGATCAATATTCTTATTTTATTACAAGAATTGTATAAATGGTTAACATGTAAACACTTAAATGTAGCCATCTACCCAGCTAATGTGCCCCTACAGATACAGTACGCTAAACATATCGAGTGTTGCGAGTTACCTAGTGGAAGCATAAATATGCCAATACACGTGTCGACATATCACTTCTGCATGCATTCAGTGTGAAACGAGTTATGCTAGTATTCCTACAAACAGTATTTTACAAGTATGTGTAACATTCAATATTTCCAATCAAGTATTTGTTATTTTGCGATTGGTCAAAAACATTCATCAGAAAACTTGTCTAAAATATGAGTGGTTTCCTAATTGTTTGTAGGAAAACTGATTTTGACTGTTCGGTGTTGTCATTAGAGTGCATGCAGTGATTTTCGTTCTAGCTACATACTTAATTGTTTTAAGTTTAGTGACCAAAGCTATGCCACAGCACAAAATGTTGTAAGGGTCGATATAAAAGATGGGTAAACATTTTTTTTCCTTAGAAGCTGCAAAAATGTGTACGCATCTTTGTCGTAGAATATATTTGTTTGAAATCTAATTATACGTGAATTCAGTTTAAAATTAATGGAAATTTTATTGAGCAACAAATTTAGAAAAATAATAAATATTAACAACTACATAAAACAAACCTACTAACAATATAAATGTGAATAACGTAACTAAAAATAAGTAAAATTCGTATTAATTACATTTTACATTTTGTTTAACCCAAAATATTTCTTCACTTATCAAACAAGTTATGGCCATTCAATATAAATAAATAAATTGTATTCTAATCAGTAATCACCAATACCGATTATGTTCCTGTCTATTAGAGCTACACTGGTCAAGTGACTACTCCCATTGTCCTGGTGAACATACTGTGGGTATATTGCTTATAGTTTTTTACTGACAGATGATTAGATTAGACTATCTTTCAAATGCGTTTATTTCTTACCTAATTCTAATTTCAACCATAACCTAACCTGTGTATTTTAGGGTAAAGATAGGAAAGGCGGGCTGATGCTACTTCGCCTACATCTAGATTATTCAAAATCTTTATTACACACTGCGTCACTTCCAGACCAGAACACAGGCTTCATATAAGTTACTAACGTATGTTCTATGTGTAGGTTCTTCTGTTAGCGGCGACGTGACGCCGGTGTCTCTCGCGTCGGAGCTGGAGTTCAACAGCAACGAGGCAACCGCTGGCTCCATCACCGACCACGACCTCATGGTGAGACCAACGGCCATTCGCCTTCATCAATTACAGTACTAGTTAGGCCGCCCGTGGCAGTGTTTGATACACATTTAGATAGTATCGCTGTAATTTATACATTGCCGGACTATAACCCCTTAAATTCGAACGAAAACTCGTATGTGCGCTACCGGCAATTGTTAGTAGCATCATCCTATAACAGCATATAAGTAATGATAAAATACAAATGTTTCTTTTCATGGGTGACAATGAACTTCATGTTACAGAGTGCCGAGGGGGAGGACGATGAAGAAACTCTTTCAATGGACCCCCACAGCAGCTCTCCGCTGCGCTTTATCCGGAACGACCTCGCGTCCAGCACTACACATAAGATCGACAACTGCCTCGCGTCCACCAGCCACACGTCCGTCGACGCGTTCCCGCCCGACCTACGCAAGTCCAAGGAAAACATCAACAGTATAAACATTAACATAGATAACGAAAAAAATAACAAATACACTAAAGTAGACGCATCTCATTACTTATGCAATTTAGATTCCTTGAACGACGTTTTAAAAGACGGCAGCAAGAACAAAAACAAGAAGAATGAATTGCTAAATAACGGGAGTAGAAGATATAGCGACAGTAGCGCACAGAAAAGTATCGCCTCTTCGCAAGCGGGCAGCAGGTTCACTACGACGCTGGTCGCCGAAGACTTGTTGAGACCGAGCACCTCGAAAGAGAGTAAGTCTAACAACAATTTGCCTAACAACTCGCCGGGCGAGCTCGCGGCGCCCTCGGTCACCAAGGCTAAAAATGCTGCTGTCAAGCCAGGCTTCACTATCAGGGACGACTAAACTTACTCTGTATTAACCCAGTGCATTGTCAAGCTTTTCCACTAGTATGCTAGGTTAAGATGAATTGTGATATTGTTAGAGAACAGTAATAGAGCTTAGCCAGTGTTGTGTCTAGTTGGAAATCATTCTCATAAATATGGCCGCTAACTCATTGCCTTGTTAAACGCACCTGAAAATTGATAATTTTATGCATGGATTTATTGTGTATGGCTTGAGTACATAAAGTAAAGCAAGATGTTTATGTGAAACAAAATGTAATTAAATGCAATTTACAACATATTAAATAACAAATACACATTTTCAGATAATGAACAGCATCTTGAATCAACGCAGGCTGGCTGTAGTAGACAATTTTAATGGAATTCAATTTGTCCACCTGGATCATCATTTTGATTGAATGTACAACATAAATTACTATTTATAATGCTGTATTGATATAAACTTAGTGAAACTAATAGAAAATTAAGTCTATGAGAAAATATATTAACTTCTATACAAACAATTATGAGTTTAATTAATACTTCCCAATACCCATAACAATAACAGGGGTAGTAAAACTAATGCCTAGGACATAGTCCTCACAGTTAAACCAAATGTATCACACAGTAATCATATACTAAAATTTAAAGCTCAATAGAATAAGCTAAGCTTAAACTTAAAATTGTAATGACCAGATACATCACATTGCATTAAAAGCTAGTTTCACTGGTTGCTCTTTACTCTGACTTCAAGAACTTGGGTTTGGGTCCCAAGTTGATCATGCCAAGGAGCGTGTTGAAAATGCCTCTGTGCTGGATGCCGGGCCACAGCAAAATGCCCACAGATAGGATGTACAGCAGGAAGACATTGTTGACGGTGGATGCAATCCAGCCCACTGCACCCAGCAAAGCCATGGATATTAGGTAGTACTGAAATATAACAATAAATCTTAAAAAAATATCTTTATTTTCTGGTAGCATCATTTACACCATGATAATCTTTCTGCAATAAAAAGAAAAGTGTTCTCCTGTCAAATTACTACTACTTTTACTTTTATGAAAGTATATAAATATAAATATCGGACAACCTCACACAAATCGATCTAGTCCCAAATTAAACTCAAGAGGGCTTGTGTTATGGGTACTAGACGACGATATACGTACTTATATAGATAAATATATACTTAAATACATAGAACAACCATGACCCAAGCACAAATATTCGAGTTCATCACACAAATATTTGCCCTGGTCGGGATTCGAACCCGGGACTACCGGCTCAGTAGGCAGGTGTCTACAGACCGAGCCAAACGCGTCGTCAA
The DNA here is from genome assembly GCA_947623375.1 of Apotomis capreana. Taxonomy (NCBI): domain Eukaryota; kingdom Metazoa; phylum Arthropoda; class Insecta; order Lepidoptera; family Tortricidae; genus Apotomis; species Apotomis capreana. The sequence continues at coordinate 21,050,496 of OX392506.1, forward strand.
AAATGACACTTTTGTACATACCCATTTTTATTAGTATAAATATAATTAATAGGAGCATCAGGTAAGTATAATATAATTGCTGACATGTTTTTTATAGTCATTAACATGACTTACCAGGCATGGGCTTATCTCCCTAAAAGAGAAGAACATGTGAACATAGTGCAGCATTTTATTATAGTCCACCACAATAGTCTTGCAGATGTCTTCAAACATTTTCTCCTTCTGACCCGTCCAGGCACTTGGTCCATACAGAGACGTACAAATGATGGGAACAATGAAATCCACAAAGTTAAGGAATATTCCCACAATAGCAAAAGTGGTCAGGAAGTTGGAGTCCATGAGCCAGATGAAAGTGTACAGGAAAGACAGCACACCAACTATAGCTGCGGGATACCATTGCTGTTCCCACAGGATAATTGATCTCATGGGTACGAGAGCCATGCGCCATCCCTCTAGCAAGCGTTTAAGTTTCTTCACTTGTTGTTCCTAAGAGAAAACGTAAGTACCTTTTTAATTGTTTTCTCAAGATTCTTCGGAATTCAAACATTTGTTGTAGGTCTTTAAACTCGATTTTAAATTTTCTTCGAACTGAATGTGAATATTTTTATTGTTAATTTAATTACGTTTTACGTACCTGATCTTGAGACACGATATCTGCCATTTTTTCTTTAAATTTCAAGACCCAGTTATCACAAAACACAAGTACCAGAAACAAGAATCGTAATAATTATTAATGAACTTTGGTAAATCGAACAAAGACAGTTGGAAAATTGGATTGGATAGCGAGCCGTATGATCTGTATAGTAATGCGTCTCGATTTACAGTGACAGATAATGACAATTAGGCCGAATCAAAACAATCATTGATGTTTTCCTCCGAACACTATCTGTGGTAAACACACTGAATTATTTTACTTTACTGTAGTGTTGGTCAGACAACTTTCATCTCATTTGTAGCAACATATTTCGTCGCAAATTTCGACCTTTACCTGTGGTTAATGTTACTTTATCTGTGGTCACACAAAGTCTTGCCAATTAATAATAATTCCCACAAATACAAGGATAATATAGATTTAACTGCTAAAGTTAATTAGAACAAGTAATCAAAAAATATTTGTTAACCTGAACTTAGGTTCCCCTATAGCTCGCAACAAAGCAGCTGCTACAATTCATTTAACATAAATTACTTTGAGGGTGTTATCACCGAACGAAAGGTTCAGAAATTTACCAATTACTTACGGATTTGATTGAAGGCAAAGATTATAATCAAATTTAGTTATTTTTAGCAATAAAAGCGGGATCCCTAATTAAAGTAAAATAACATTTTTTTTTCTAGCACTAATTATAGCAATATTATTTTATTTTTATATTTATTTATTAAAGTATAAAATTTAAATATATAAAATACCCTGCAAAACTGTTTGTACTGTTTGTCTGCAGGTGTGAGTCTCTATATAATAATTTCAACAAAGGTTATTGCTAAACACTTGAGTGACACTTTGAATCATCCTTGTGAGTATTATATTCCTTGCTTTGAATAGACAACTTTATCACTAAGTGTCAGCAATAGATGCTTTTTAAGTACTTTTCAAATTTGAACTTATTTGGCTCGTGCCGGATATTCTAAACTCTACAGGAGTATTAAAATATTTTATTTTTTAGATGTAATAATAATACGAAAATTATCGCAATTCAAACTCGTATCATTGCGCGTTATTAATAAGTTAACACATGTGCATAATTATCTCTGCCGAGTCCTATCGGTATTGATGCACTCATAACAACAGGTAATCAGTCTGATATAGAAGTTTTAAGTATTTATATTCGAGGTCATATCCACCACGATGATTACATACATACATACAAAAAAACAACAAACAAAAAAAACACAAAAAATAATAATAAAAGCCTATGGAACTCGATAAAAACTATCACTAACCTAAATAAAACAAAAAGCAAAAATGACGAGCTACTTAACTTATCGGATTCTCCTCTTACATCAGCAAATTTAGTGAATAAGCACTTTGTCAATGTTGGACATAACTTAGCACAGCAAATTATACCCCTAGGAACGGTAAATCAAAATCTTAGCACTTATTTAAACTCTTTAGAGTCACGCTCCTCGTCGATTGGAATAATTGAACCAGATCTCGAGGAAATTGAATCCTTGATTCTAAATATTAAAACTAAATCGGCCACAGGGTGGGATAACATACCGAACATGTTTATAAAATCTGCAAAATCAGAATTAGTCCCAATTATTGCTCACCTAAGCTCACTCTGCTTCACTCAAGGAATCTTCCCCGCTGCTCTTAAACGGGCTATTATCCACCCAATCTATAAGGATGGGGACAAAGAGGATGTCAACAATTATAGGCCGATTTCGGTTCTCCCTTCTATCTCTAAGATAATGGAAAAAATAATAAACAATAGAATAATCAAATATCTAAACAAATTCAATCTTTTATCACCGCAACAATTTGGCTTTCGTGAAGGAAAAAGTACTGATGAGGCAGTACTAGAGTTAACTAATGCTATTACGAAGCATTTAGAGACGAAAAAAAAGTCTTTATGCATATTTCTAGATTTAAAAAAAGCGTTCGACTCAGTCTCTGTCCCCATCCTTATTCGTAAACTGGAACTTATTGGCATTCGTGGTCAATTCCTGAACCTCATTTCAAGCTACTTATATGACAGGGAGCAACGCGTTAAATTAAACTATAATATCTATAGCACGGACGAATCCTCCACCCACTATGGTATCCCTCAGGGAAGTGTCTTAGGTCCAACCCTTTTCCTTGTCTATATAAATGACCTTACAGATATTCAATTAGCAAATGGTCAAGTTATCTCATATGCAGATGATACCGCGCTACTTTTCCATGGAGATAGTTGGGAGGAGGTATACGCCCGTGCTGAGACTGGACTATCGAAAGTAATAACATGGTTACAAACAAATTTACTTACTTTGAATATTAAAAAAACCAACTACATCACGTTTACTATTCTGAATTCCAGACAGCCAGATAAAACAAAATTCAAACTGATTGCCCACACTTGTTCGAATAAAACCACATGTTCTTGCTCTATTCTCAATCATGTTACAACCGCTAAATATCTCGGTATACATATAGATCAGCTACTCTCATGGAACCAACAAATAGAAATAACAGCTAAGCGAATTCGGAAACTAATATGGCTATTCAGATATTTGAGACATATAACCGATAAAGAGCTATTAGTTTATATCTACAAAACCTTAGTGCAATCTGTTGTCCTATACTGTTTACCAATTTGGGGAGGCACCCACAAAACTAAGCTTTTAGTTCTTGAAAGGGCCCAACGATCGATTCTTAAAGTACTTTTAGGCAAAAATATACGTTGTAGTACTACAGATGTTTACATAGAAGCTAACGTACTTACGGTTAGACAATTATATATATTAAATTCTATCTTAAAGGTTCATAAAAACATCAATTTAAATAATAGCATAATAAATAAACGTAACCCTTACTCGGTAATTAAGCTGCCTACTATAGGTAGAACTTCCTTTGCAAAAAGACAATTTAGTCTGGCATCAATTCACCTTTACAATAAAATTAACAGAACAACTAAAATTTACAACAAAACATATGGAGAGTGTAAAAAACAAATTACGATATGGTTAAAGAGTAAAAACTACGAAGAAACTGAACAACTATTGCAATGATCACTATACTTAGCTACTTGTACATACCTAACTACCAAATAAATATATTATTTACATATTTACATGCGCATTTCATACACCTACTCACGCACACATACCTTCACTCATAACACACAAAGATAGATGCAGTTTTAAGTAAACATTGCAACCACTATGAATGGTTAACATTAGCATGCATTTGTAACTATTACCCACAATTTCTAATTTTTATTCATACACAATCAGCACTTGAAATGTACAATAATTATATCCTTTGTTCACCAATTTCTTTAGGTTAAGTTACTACTATATAACAGCAAAAAATACTTAAGTACATTTTGTTGTTAACTTTGTTATCACTAAGAATGAAAGAGCGAATACCTCCTACCACAAGTGCAAAACTTAAAAGGAGGATTCGACAAGCTGATGTAAACAAATAGTTAATAATAAATGATTTTGATTTTTTGATTTTGATTTTTTGATCTAAAAAACTTACAAAATGTAGGTATGTTATAAGTTGTAATGCTCATTCTGGCTAATCTACGACCGGGTGATAATTCAATTGAAATTTTGTCTAAATGTGCCATATAAATCTTTTTTATAAATAGAGTAATCAGGCTTCCAGAATAAAACGCTGTTCCATTAAAATATATTTATTTTTATTATGAAATTAAAAATGTACTTACCAAAAATTTAATAAAATATTTTACAATCACAAGTAGGTATGAATCAAAATAAATTTACCTAATTTTTCCAATGCAACATCATGGGTTAAATAAATATTTTAAGTACTCTGTTCATACAGAATCTCAGTCTTAAGTCAGCCACACTATCACTAAGATAAAAAAAAATGTTTTTCATAAGTTTTTATAAAACTTGTTTAATTTAATTCTCCTTTTAAGTCTATTATCTTGTGTAAGTAGGTATAAATGTGCAAGAGAACAAACTTCCATATAAAAAACATTGGATTCCTTAGATAGAAAAATGGAATAATTTCGTGTTATAGGTTTTTTTTATTTATTTAAATAAACAGTTTTTCTTTTACAAAGTTTTAAATTTTATATTGCCACTTTTTGAAACCCGGGAGGTTTATGTAGTAGTGGCAAGGTCATGCAGTTCGGTCTGCATCACATTTGACCATAGTTATGCAGAAAGCGACCAGCGTAGATTTTTTGTCAAAGTGACTTAAGTCTTAATCAATAAATGAGTTTGGTCGCTTTTTGCATTATGAAAAAAGTCTTTGGTCAATTTCTGCACAACTATGGTCAATTCATCTTAAGTGTAAGTTACCACAATAACTAAAAATCAGCCATCGAGAACTTATCAAAAGTACCACGTATATCAAATGAGTAATAAACTAAACGGAATCGGTTATTGATCAAAGCATATTCGGGTTTCTCAATAGTAAATAGTAAAGTCGAGTTCATAAATTGATGAGCAAAAATGTGATCAAAATATGTGAACTCGCCTCTACTGTTAACGGCTTAGAGGCGTGCTCAGATATTTTTGATCACAGTTTTGCTCATAAATTGAAGTACTCAACTGTACTGAGGTGTATTTAATCCCTCAGTTTAGTTCCTTCTTTCTTGTTTAGTTAATCCTTTTGAAGTACCTTTTCCCAGGCTTGGCATTGTCATGTGTCAGCGACTGAAAAAGAAATGGTTGCATAAATCAGTTTTGTGTAATCTGTAATAACTGAAAGGCTTATCAGCTGATATACTTAATATTCATACTATCGGTGAAATCCGATCGTGACTCAACGCACGTAATTCTATTATTTCCATAATCGTTAATAGGTCGGATGGAAATAGAGGAAATACTAGCAGAAATAAATAGCAATGGAAAATGTCACACGGGCGCAAGAAGGGTTCTAAAGGGCACAAAAAAAGGGTATTTTTTTTATTATAAAATGTTAAGTGTCTAACTATTACCATTCAACCGTTGGAGCAAAACCTATATACTTAACCCCTGAAAATACATTTTGTTTCACGGGAACAACTAATTGGCAACTAACTGTAAACATTTTTATTTTCAGTATTTCTACTTATTAAGGTTGGATATATACAGTCTTGTCTTGTGACAAGACGGTTAGAAAAACAGTGGAAGCTTAGTAATGGAGGGTCCTGCACCCCTTTGGATAAGGAAACCTAAGAAGATTTAGCAATATAGATGGCTAACAAAGTTCCATTAAAACAAACACTTACAATAATGCATTCATCATCGGTGAACAGATAGTGGCGTCCACATTTCACCCCAGTTTCAGGAATCACAGAGTTGGTTTCTAATTCATGATCATTGACAAGAATGGTGACACTCTGAAAATAAAAAGATGAAAAATCTTGTTTATAATAAAAAAGTATAACCTTTTCTTCGTCAAAAAAATATACCGATACCATATTTCCTGTCCCTATAGGTCGACCCGGTCGTTGTTGAGATACTGCAGTGTTTTACCCTATTATAATATCCTACTAGATTAGAGCTCATTTCGATTTGTGTCAGTTTGTCTAATATTTTATTTATTTATTTATTCAACTCAGATATTTAAACAATCAAGTCCCTACTAGATATCCAATAATTAGATAATGCATGACTGATTATTTAGTCCATAATACACATACGATATATTAATGAAATTCGATTATTAATGAATTTACCTTAATAGACGTATTCGGCATATTCTCCTGATATTCTTCGCCTAATTTGAATGTATATTCAGTAGTTCTAATCATAGAAGAATTTTTAATGGTCATGGTATCTCCTTCCAAGGTAATTTCCATAACAGGAGATGACATAGACATCATTTTTCGGCCGATATAAGGTACACCTGTAATAAATAAGTAAACAATAAAAAATATATATCCCAAATTTTCGTACTTTCATACTTTTAATACTCGGCAAATATTCAAAATATATACTTTTTATGTAATTTCTTATTATCATTGACATGTTTTAGATATTTATAGAGAAAAGTTTAAATTATAAGTAAATTTTGTATAAACCCATATATGCGAAATCGCTCGAAAATAATCACGCAGATGACAGCTTTAAGTTATTTGTTGAGGTAATGTGGACTTACCAACTGCGGTGAAATAATCCTCAATATCTTCATTTTTGTAGTGCTGATATTTTCCAGCAATTGACGGCATTTTTACTGTGTGCTTATGTTTTCTTTTTAAGCAAAACAGGTGGCGAAAACACGACCTTTTAGCTCCACCCGATTATAATTACTGTCTGATTATCATTTCATTACTGATACTGATATCACCCATATACCAACAAAAGCTCCAATTCGAACGTCATAACTCATAATATGTTGCCAGGCAAATGTTATCAAAACCCCACTTTAAAAATAATAATATTAGTAAATTCAAATAATTGAGATAAGATGTGTTCTTCTCATATTTTTCTTACTCCTACGCGTTATCATGACCACTATGCAAAGATAATTGTTTTGATGAAATTTGTTTTGTCATCGTATTTGGTCGAAGGTTCGCTTTTAGCATGCTTGCTCTATATCTCCATGCCGGTAGACGCAGAGATGTAAAAGTGCCCTTGTGGCCTACTTGCAGAATAAAGTTCATTATTTCATTATTAACTTTGGTCGAAATGTTGAGATGGAAATATAAATGTGATATGACGTACTGCAGGCAGAAAGCTGAAATACTTAGCTCTTTATCGAAAAAGAAACTTGTTTATTTTTAGGTTGCAAAGCAGAAAACTATAAACAACTTTCTTATTAATGTAAAGTAATTTATTCAGGTGTACAAAAAGGCATATTTAATTGGGTTTAGACCGCGGCTTCGCTAGTCTATGTGCATAATTAAGGTATAACACTATTTCTGCTTAGATGTAGAACTTTCTGAGGTAAAAGGTTAAAATATCAACACATGGAGAACTGAATTTAAGCCATAATTCTATGAAAATATCTTTTCCCAGATTTACTTGCTTTCTCGTGGGTGAAAGTCTGGAACATGAACATATCCTTTATTAAATGCAATAATAGATTTTTTATATTTATATTTTCACTATACAACCCTTAGGATAGTGAAGATGGTCCAATAAGTACAAGGTTGAGAGCTTTTCAATAAAATATAATAGTTTGTATACTCACAACAATGCACTCGTTTTCGGAGAACAGATAGTGACGAGAACACTTGGCTCCAGTGTCTGATACCACAATGTTGGTAACCATTTCGCAGTCATTGATGGTGGTAGTTACGCTCTATAAAAAAAATGACTTATCCTTGACCTTTAAATACTTTGGATTTAATTCGGTTTTTGTTGATCAATTTCTGCCAAACATTATCGGAAAACATTTTGGCTTCAATGGCGTTGTTATTAAGAATTGATCTTGAACCACTCTTGAACCCAACTGCCTGTAGCACCCTGTATGTATCCTCGATCACAAGATATAGAGATTCCAGTTTCTTAATATTTTTTTATTTTTACTACTAAACTACAACCCGGTTACAATATCTGTGGACCTGGCGTCGATGGCTTCACATACCAGCGAGGTCCACAGATATTGTAACCGGGTTTTAGTTACTTGTTAAACACGTAAAAATATAAATGTTCGATACCTTTAAGATCTTTGTGGGCATAGCTTCTTCGTACTCCTCTCCGAGCTTGAATGTATTTTCGAGTGTAAACATTAAAGCTGTTTCTTTAAAAGTCATAGTATCGCCATCTAGCGAGATTTCTATCATGGGAGAAGCCATATTAATCGCTTTCCGGCCTAAGTATGGAACACCTGTAATGATATCGCAATTTATGAAATAAATAATACCTAATGATACATAATGAAATATATAACAATTTGATTCCTTCAGGCCAGTGATAAGGGATGAAAATTGACTCATAACACTGATTTCGAAACATAATAAAAAAACAAGACAGAGATTTTATCAAATAGAAACGTATAAATTTACTGCGTTCCTTAAACACAATGTAGAAATCATATCAAAAGAAAAATTATAAAGTTTGTCATGATAATGAGTTAAGTAGGCAGTCTATTTATTAAGTTAATAAGAACATAGAATAATAATAAAACACGATTTTAACTAATATTATACTAGGTAGATAATAATTCTGTCTTATATAAAACTTAGTTGTACCCACTAACCTACTGCTGCGAAAAAATCTTCAATATCTTCATTTTTATAGTGTTGATACTTTCCCGGGATTAACGACATGCTAATATGAACTGTTAAATACTGACGTGCTAAGCTAAGTAAGTATCTAGCTAGGTTATACGTTTAAATACATCATATCAATATCATTATCGTGTTGTGTGACAGATTGTGTGGTCTGATATTTCTGATCTGATAAGTAAACGCAAGTGGGCAGACACCTCCTATTGTTGACAAAATGACCATTCATAGATCTATGACATCGCATGACATCGTGCATGAATCATAATCTTACCAACTCAATGTTTAAACTTTTGGTTAAGTAGAGGGAAACTGTTTCATTGGTTAGCCCCACCCCACTATTGACATTATACATCATAGGTTGTCAATAGAAATCGGCCGATAATGCTGGTGAACCATTGGTGAACGGATCGTCGAACATTTGTTGGGGTGTTACTTTCGTATACACTAACCTTTAGTGGTATAGATAATTTAAACAATGAGTAAAGTAATATTGGTGTTGTGGTACCCCTGTGTTTTTATGACATGAACATGACATGAGTATTGAGTTGCGCGTTTGTGGAAAAACGCCTCCGATCCGACTGATGTTGGGTGTTTACGAAGCGGACCACGGACAGACAGACAGAACAGAAATGAAATTGAAAATTGTGTATTGTGACGTGATGTGACCGAATCGAATGTTTTGATTTTTATAAAAACTTGTACAATAAAATAACGACTATTCATTATTGCTCTATGTTATTTAACTTTAAGTGAAGAAGTGTTTACAGTGACTTCAATTTGGGTTTTTTTAATTGGTTGTTAACAAGGAATTGTTGATCGATTGTGTGATAATAGTTTATTCTGTTGACCTAATTCAATATTTGAAAAAATGAGTGATAAAGAGGATTACTTGACGACGTACCGGGTGTTTTTTGAGAACTTTGCGGCGACGGTAAACCCCGAGGACCAGCTCCCCGTGAATATCGCGGGCTACACAATTACGGAGAGCGAGCTGCCGGGCGAGGTGCTCTACTGGACTACCCAGTATTTATCAGAGAAGTAAGTGCTCTTCCATCCTATCTGCTGAGAAATATTATAACCGTTGAAAATACCAAAATACATTAACACAAGTCTTATAGGACTGCCTTGTAACAAGATTGTAGTAGTGCATTTGTTTCAATATAAATATCAACAAAAATTGCCGTAATATTCAAGTTAATCCACTAAAACTTCTTTCACAAAGGGTATTGTAATATATTCATTATGAACTTAAACTACCTTCATTTAAAATAACACAGGTACAGTTACAAAACAGAAATAAGTGAGCAATAAGTTAAGAAATTCAATAGTTTAATTCAACAAAACTTTGAAAAACTATATTATGAATTTCCTGTTAATCTACAACATATATTTTAGTATGCAGCCTTTAACACAAAGTACATATTTTATTTTTAATAAAAAATTGTCACATCGGTAGGATAATTTTTGAGTTTTCTACTAATGGAATTCCTACTGTCCTGTATTGTTTGTTAGGATTAATTTCTGCTTTGTTTTTGAGAAATAGTATCATGTCATTTCCATTTTATTAGTTCAATCATTTCCAAAATAGTGCAACAACTATGTAATGTAAAAATAATTGATCACAATATATTTATATATTTTCCGAAGGTGAGCTTTTTGTGGGTCATTCACCTTGAAAGGCTCTGAAGGGCTTGCTTGCATTCTTTTGTTGGCACAAGTGTTTCTTTTATTAGTATACTTACAAAATTCTATAGTTTCTATGGACACAGTTGTTAAAATATTCATTTTTGTGTTTTATAATAGGATGAAACAGTTGGGATATAGATACAACATTTGGATATTTACTCTAAGCTTGTAACAGTGTAACTTACTGCACTGAATAGCTGAGGGCCTAAAGAGACTGTTTTGTTTTTGTTCAATTTATTGTTTATTCTTTATTCATTATAATATTATAAATTTAATTGAACAATGTATCTATTATATGTTATATGTCACAGTGTTTCATAAAAGTCCCAATGTCCGGGTATCCATAATGATGCGTTGACAGGTTATTATTGGTATGGTATAAAGATGCTAACAAATTTTGTCTCCATGGAAACCTGAACAACCTTCTACTACACACTGTCACATAGATTATGCAATATTGATTGATTGAATACCCAATACCCGTAAGTGATATCACCGGGTGACAACCAATACGTACTAAAATCTCTGTCACTGCTTTTCAAAACCTTGTATGGGCTTGTGCACAAATCACGCGAGGTCCGATAGGGGGGGAGGCGTCACGAAAAAATCACGACAGATCACGTTGGGGGAGGGAGGGGTATGAGACCTCACATGTATATTTCTACAGTGAACAAACTAAGAAAAAAATTGACCACATAAGTTGATACTTTTTCTCATTTTCGTTAAAAATAATTCTTCACTTGTTTAATACTTCAAAATAGAGGTTGTGAAGGGAGGGGGGTGTTAACAAAGAACCTCACCAAATATCACCAGGGGCGAGGGAGGGGTGGTCAAAAAAAAAAGTAGCCGAAAAAACCTCGCGTGATTTGTGCACAAGCCCTATCTCGTAAGTAGATTGATACCGAGATAGAAGCTTTGTTTTAAGTAGGGTATTTGTTACCTAGTGAGTTTTCGTCGTAAACAGACAATATACTCAAATAATAAAATGCCACATTTTCTTTTTGGTTATAAAGGATCATATTGGATATAAGCAATAGCAATGCTTTGTTCTTGTGATCCTATTGCATTGAATCTACATATCAGCAGATAAGGTTTGATGGGCAGGCAGAATGTACTTTCATCGGCAGATACAGTATACGTAATAAATAAAGCATTGATATTTTCAAGGTTCTCGTTCTAGCATAAAATATTTAATGGCAAATCTGATCGAGAAATCTATTGGGGTCTTTATGTCTATTTATGATTTTGATATTTCGTGACATGTGTTGATGTTCTTTTACGTTGGTATAGAGGTATACATATATTCTTTCTATACTTTGAATTAATTACTCATCTTTTCTTACTAAAGAAGATACCACAAATTTCAACCAAACAAAAACGGTAAGGCCTAAAAAAAAATATTAATAGGTCATGGGACCTCAGTATTTTATTTATTTATTTAATCTTTATTGCACAAATGAAAAACAGATCGTACAAAAGGCGGACTTAATGCCATTTTTAGGGTTCCGTAGTCAACTAGGAACCCTTATAGTTTCGCCATGTCCGTCTGTCCGTCTGTCCGTCCGCGGCTTAGCTCCGTGATCATTAGTACTAGAAAGCTGAAATTTGGTATACGTATGTGTATGTATAACGCCGACAGAACGGTAAAATAAAAATTCAAAAATTTTATGTTTTTCGGGTACCTCTCGAACACCTAAAGTGGGGGTGAATTTTTTTTTCTTTTCAACACTGGTGTGTGGGGTGTCGTTGGATAGGTCTTGTAAAAATAATGGGGGTCTTCTAATATTATTTTTGGTAAAGTCAGCAGTTTTGTAAATATTCGCTCCAAAAACAAAAAAATAGTGTCCCCCCCCCCCCATCTAACTTTTCAACCACGGGTCAAAAAAAATCGGAAAAATTCATGTAAATGAAGCCTTATAAGTACTTTCAATGAAAACTATATTGAACAAAATCAGTCGAGCCGTTTTTGAGTTATCGCCAAATTTCATATTTTTTCTTTAAAAGGACGTCAATTTGACTTCCGGAAGGTAATAAGTGATTACAGTTTCTAGGGCGTTTACGACTTTTTTATAGAGCTTAAAATCTTTCCTAACTTAAACCTCGGGTTTAAAACAGCAGTTTATTGTGAAGGATGAGCAACTACGGAACCCTATACTGAGCGTGGCCCGACATGCTCTTGGCCGGTTTTTTTGAATAGTTAAGCTACTATAAAAAGGTCTAAATGATTAGATAGTGTGTATTACATTTTGGTTAATTAGCTTAAAATTAAAAATCTAACAAGCATATTTACTTTATTGTTTCCGAAACACATTATAATTTATAAATACTTAGGTGGTAGTACAGAACCCTATGCACGCGAGTCTGATTCGCTTTTCCATTTGACTTATGAGTTATGATTCACGTCCGCGATGCGCCTACAAAATTTTCAGGAAAACAATACATATAGCTATTGCACACTGTTACCCGTACCCCCTCTGTTTAATAATAATAAAATCTGACAACCTCACACAAATCAATCTAGTCCCACCGTAAGCTCTAGTAGGCTTGTGTTATGGACACTAGACGACGATATACATACTCATATAGATAAATACATAATTAAAAACAAATAACATCCATGACCCAGTTTCAAATATTCGAGTTCATCACACAAATTTTTGCCATTGCCGGGATTTGGACCCAGGACCCTACGCCTACCGCGTCCTCAAAATAGGGCGTCTGTTAATTAAAATAGTGCATTATCAGTTTCGGTAGCGCAACAATGGCAGGTGATTTATGCGCATAATAAAGCACTTGTCTAATTTGTCAGTCCGTTGCTCTCCGGGACGTTTGCGTAATGGTTTACGGTCCGCGGGCCGTCGATCCCGACCCGAGATCACTATCGCGATTCAACGAGAATGGCGGTGACGTATTGTGCTTTTTGTGGGTATTGTTATAGGAAAAAGTACTCCATAATTACGTGGCTATCTGCGCATAATAGTACGAGTACTCGTGTAGTGATGCGTCATTCTGATAGGTACGCACCCTATAGTAATAAGTAGGCAAATCCCGTTCGTAATGTTACGGAAGTCGATAATTAAATTATGAACAGTCAACCAATTTGATTTGTAGGCCGCTATAGAACCTTGTCACAATAACAATGATATGAGATTTGAAGCGGCTTTCATATTGACGTTCACTGTGACAAGGTACGAAATAGCCTAGGAATCAAATTGGTTGACTGTACATAATAGCGATCCGCCCCGGCTTCGCACGGGTACAATGCTATATTATGCATATAGTGAGTGATTCAAGAGGAAGGTTCTCTTGAATCACTCTATCTATTTAAAAAACCGCATCAACATCCGTTGCGAAGTTTTAAAGATCTAAGCATACATAGGGACAGACAGACAGACAGAAGGAAGCGACTTTGTTTTATACTATGTAGTGATTAGCTGCGGTCCGCGGTGTTGCCCGCGGTTTATCAGATAAAGAGTAGCCTATGTGTTTATCTCGGGTGTCAGCTACCTCCATACCGAATTTTATAACTTTCGCCTTTATAATATTAGTGTGATACCTATTGTATGCCATAGCATTTTCCCAGGCGTAAGAACACGGAGGACTTGATCAGGTCAGGTTATAACAGGCAAGCGACGATTGATTAATTATAAATAAATAAATCAGACAACCTCACATAAATCAACCTGTTAAGTATGGACACTGTAGTAGGCAACGTCATACTTACTTACTTACATAGATAAATATTTAAATACATAGAACATCCATGACCCAGGCACAAGTATTCATGTTTATCATATCACACAATTATTTGCCCTTCCCGGGATTCGAACCCAGGGCCGCCGCAGTAGGCAGCTGCTTTGCCACTGCGCCAACCGCGTCGTTCATTCATTGATTTTCACTAGTCATTTCATTTGTCACCTGTTTGTGACGTTATGAATGGTTAGTCAATGCAGACAATTACCCAGGCTCGATGCGAGTTTACTGAACAATACAAACCTAAGGCGATACCAATGCTTGTTATGTAAACAATATAGAATATGGTATAGTCCAGCTAGATATAAACATTACCTGCAATATCTGACAATATATAAAAATATCTGACATCGTTCTTATTATTCAATTGTCTTGAACGAAACTTTTATTGTGAATAAAATATGTTTGATATCATACGAAAGCATGAAGATATATTACAAACAAAAATCGAGCGGCTAAAACTTTATATACCATTTCGTTTAACAAAGTTTTATGAGACATTAAAAAAGCAGAGCAGCAATTTCGCATTCGCGCGTGTCACCGTAATTACCTAAAATATCTTTATAAAAATGTAAACATTATTAATTAAAATAATAATTTAATTCGAAGTTTACTACTCCTCCGGAGCATTTGTCAAGTAACTCAAAGGCTGATTTAGACGATGCCAATTTTGAGACGCCTAAATTACGGCGCCTCGAAAAGGCACCGTATAAACACTTTCCGCGCCATTTTTTCGCCGCATGCCAGCGCTGGCGCGGAATAGAACACGAGCCTATTTTTTGGCGCCAGTGACCCCCCCTCCGCGTCTCTCGCTGCCACTAATGACTGGTACTGAAAAAAAGCACTGTGTAAACACGACTGGCGGCGAGATTTAGGCGGCTGAACATAGTCATTGTCTAAACGGTCGGAGGTGTGCTGTGCGGTAATCACTGGCGCCGTAATTTAGGCGTCTCAAAATTGGCATCGTCTAAATCAGCCTTTAGAAACTGCATCCCAACCTGTACCACGTACTGTCACTGTATGCCAGACGTCACTCGGGGCAAACCCATTTGTATAGTCACTATACAAATGGGTTTGCCCCGAGTGACGTCTGACTGTCGTCTCTATACTATAGTGCGTGAACCCGTGCTTCCGCGACGCATATGTTCCCTGTTCCCTGCGCCGGCGCTGCACCCGGATGCGCCACTAGCCAAATGATGCTAACGAACATTCCTCCTACCATTATTTGGGTAAGACATTAACACGTGTCTGATATAAACATTGTTTTGACTGAAGATCCAGTCTCATAGGTCAACGGCGTAGATATGGGTCTTATGGTTACGGTGAAAAAGTAGATAGAGGCCCCAAAGTGAGTTTGAACCTGCGATTTTGAGTGGACACACTGCCTAGACCTCTAGTCTAGCTACACCAATTTGCTTCTATTGGTGAATTGCCCAATAACCAAATAAAATTGATTTAGTAAATGAACGTTTAATACGAGTTATATGTTACTTTATCGTAATACATTATATCTCGTTTGTCGTAATACATTATGTTCGTGTTAGTTGGCAGAACATAACCAATGAACCCATGTAGGGAAAGTAATATAAGATATAAGAACTTATACTATAATATTCATATTATATACGCTCATATTGTATAAGCTTGTTTTGTATACCGTTCAAGGTGTATAATGATCGTTAGATATAACATCAAAATATCTATTTTTGTTAAGTATAACGTTATTTAAGTATAATATCATTGTATATAACGATCATTACGTATAACGTTCATAATATCTCAGATTTATAATGTATACCTAATACTCAATAGATCTAACACCAAAATGCATAATGCTCGTATAGAATAACCGCCTGCACATCTATTGTGTACATACTTATGCAATAGTTCGCTGTAAAATTTTAATATATTATTATGTACCTCCATGCAAGCAAGAATTTTGACGCTACGCTCGCTTCGCTCGCTCCGCTATCCATGGTCATAAAACAAACCTAACCTAACCTACAGTTTTCGGTTTTTGACCCATGTTTCATTTTAGGGGCATAGGGGTAGTAGCAGTTATAACCTATTTAGTATATCATACGCTATTATATTTTCTAATCATTATACGAAAAGAAAGTATATACTATGATCGATATACGTTATGTATGTTATATCAACTGAATTTAGAGTATTTGAGTGTTATATAAAAAAATCATTCTACAACATGAGTATTATGCTAATTGACCGTTATTCCTAATAAAAATATTGATTTTGATGTTATAGCAAAAGTATATTATATCTTGTGAACGTTATTAATATGAAATTATATATTATGTAGTTATATCTCATGGGACGCACCCCTTGTCGCTGTAATATGTATTGTTAGTCCTACGAAAATATTGTTTTTATTACTTCGCTTGATGCTGTTGTGTTTTGTTTGTAATCTAATTTTTACGTTTCACGTTCAAGTAAATATCGAATTAATAACTGAACCTAAAAACAGACTGTCAGACGAAAATACAACCAAAATAAGCCCAATAAAACCCTTCATCTGCGCTTAAGCGTTGGGTGGACATAGAGTAATGGGGATCAAGATCCCCAGACCCATCCTTATTGAAACTACGGCTATAAGTTAGAGTTAGGGGATATCCTTAAAGTAGGAGATTTACCCATAACATAACTCTTCACGGAACATTCTGAAAATGTTATTGGACTATGTGCAGCTTAAAATTATAATTCGCCTCGTATATCAACTACTAGCTGTGCCCCGCGGTGTCACCCGCTCATCCCACGGGAACACTACATTTATTCGGGATAAAAAGTATCCTATGTCCTTCCCCGGGACTGAAACTATGTATATACCAAATTTCATCTAAATCGGTTCAGCGGTTTTAGCGTGAAGAGGTAGCAGACAGACAGACAGACAGACAGACACACTTTCGCATTTATAATATTATAGTATATATAGTATATAGTATATATAGTATATAGTATGGATAAATGAAACTGGCGTTAGGAAGAACGGACTGGAGAGAACTGCACTGACAAGAGGGAAACTCTTGAATGATAAATTATATTATTATAAAAATATAATTATAAATAAATAAATAAATATTAAGGGACAATCATACACAAATCGACCTAGTCCCAAACTAAGCAAAGCTTGTACTATGGGTACTAGACGACGATATACATAATATATATATAAATACATATATATAGATAACATCCATGACCCAAGTACAAATATTTTGCACAAATATTTGCCCCGGCCGGGATTCGAACCCGGGACCGCCGACTCAGTAGGCAGGTGTCTACCAACCGAGCCAAACGCGTCGCCTAATTGTTATAAACAATGGTATATATATGATCTCAGCTGCACGATATGCTTCATCTTGAAGCAAATCCACTTAATGGGGCCACATTTGCATTAAACCGTAATAAAACTGCCGCAATCAAACTCCCAACTTGATTAAAGGCGTTATACATTTTTTATTAAGAAACCATAAGTAGTTTTTCATATCGTTTATCTAATCGCTTTCATTCAAGTAACTAGACTGTAAAGATTATGATCGTAAGCGTATGGGTTCTTAGGTACCAATCTGTAGACTATGGTTACGTTCATATTTAACTGAAACCATTTCTCGGGCGATCTTTGATACCGTTGATATGAAGAATGAAATGCTATTGGTGTTCGTCGTAATAGCACAGCGTAGACTGAGCTTTATACGATACAAGCTCCTGTCCGCGACTTCGTCTGCGTAGAATTAGTTAATCGCCATAAGAGATTAATAAAATGCGTTATTACATTTTAATGGCAAACATTTAATTACACATATTATACTTAAACCCACACCTTATTAACTTATTGCACTTCCATAGTAAATGCACCCTCCATTTCACCCCCAGACATGACTTTTGGGTAGGGCTGCCATCTGTCCGGGTTTCCCCGGATTTGTCCTAGTTTGGAGGCCGTCCGGGGGGGTTTTAAAAAGTGCCCGGGGAAAACCCGGACGCTTTTTATGTGAATGAAAAATAAAGGGATTGTTTTTAATAATACCATTTTCGGACACGTCCGGGGAAAAAATGCGATTTACGCCAAATGTCCGGGTTCGGCGAATTTAGAGATGGCAGCCCTACTTTTGGGATAAAAACTATCCTATGTCCTCGGGACATCCGGAATTCATCGGGACTACAAACTATTTCCATACTAAAAAAAATCTAAATCGGTTCAGTGTATTAAACGTGAAGAGATAACAGAACAGACAGACGCACTTTCGCACTTATAATATGAGTATGGATTCTATAGTAATGTGTAATTTACTGGACGCTCCATTTATTCCAGGCTTGTGCTGTAAGAGAGCGCAAATTGCATGTTACGACGTGGGCCATCTGCCGAGTTGCATAACGTCTAACGCTACATTGGGTTGCAATTACTATACCAATTTGTTTATTTTATGCGGTTGCGTGTATTGTGAACTAATTACTTGAATAAGTAACTAGGTAATGACAGAATTATCGAGTCTAATCTACAAGAGTTAACTCCTAAAGTTATCGAAGTACTTTTAAGTCAATTCGGCCGCTGTGACTGTTTATGTTTGTTTATACCCATATCGGATGACGCTGAAATGCTGTACAATCTAGCCGATTTAGCGTTAGTTGTTCCTAAGTGATTTATTTGTTTCCTTTTTGTATTTTGTTTGTAAACTGTTTTTACGGGGCGATGTGGTCGCTTGCGACAAAGCCCTTTCAATAAAAAAAAAATAAAAAAAAAATGTTTGTTTACTTTTTCAAGAACTGTTTAAGATTTACCGATGACCCTGACTCTCTCTAACTTTTAACTTTATATAAACTGTTTGATAAGGGTTCCTGCAGAATTTTTAAAAACAGTAAAGTACAAAATCGTTAATATAAAAAATTTATATATTACAAAAAACTTAACCTAGAAGGCCGGTTTCAGCGGCGTAAAGATCTAGGTACGCTCTAGGTTGGGTTCGCAGAGGGAGGGACCTTCGGAGATTGCGTGCCGTGTCCAGGAGTACCTACTGCCTTCTGGAGCTATACGAGTCTTGATCGAGCCATGTAACGCGAGTCTCTTCTACGAGATATGAGATTCTCCGCTATAAAACGCCAAAACCACTAGCGGGATAATGGTAACTTAATTTTCACGCTATTTCCATAAATTATGTAGGTATATTCTGTAAAAAGATGAAGTGTCGGTTTAAAAGTTTGAGCCACGTGATAAACAAACAGGATAATCTTGTTAACAGGATCTCTTTGACATCTTTTGGTTACGTAATACTAAGTAAAAAGTACGATCACGATCCGTATACAAACCTCCTACTTTTAGGAGTCAGTTATAAATGCGTTAGTAAACAGATTATTAAGTATAGATAGTATTACAGACTTGTAAACAATAGTCGCATCGAGTACTCGGACACACGGTAACCGTGTGAATGAATTAACATTCATGTAAGCAGTTACGTTTATCAAGCCCTAATGCAGTGGCGCGAAATATGAAACTCACTCGATTATACATACCACACAATTAAGGTACGTACACGTCTAGCTGCTGTAATAAGATGTCAGTGTCTCAATATAGACTTGTGGAACTTGGCAATACACAGCGTTTGAGATCATCAATTAGCGCGCATAGAGCGTGACTGGATTAAAATGCATTTATACGGATAAAAAGTGATGCGTAGTGTTTTCTTCAGGTTTGTCAGTAGGGTTGTCGAGCTTCTTAGCTTTCTATTGGACGTGGGTTGAGGTCGTAGGTTGATGCATAAATTGGCACGACAGCCGCGTGGGACGACGGATGTCGATAGTACCGGAGTCAACGCCTCGCCTGCCGGCGTCCTTCTTGTTCAACGTTAATCAGCTGATTTTATGAATTACGGTCACGGGGCTCAAGATGTTGACGTTTAAATCTCTAATAAGCTGAGCCTGGAGTGTGCCGCTTACGTGAACCGAATAACCGCATTTTTTGGATGTTTAATAATTCAGACGAGAGGATTTGAGAGTTGACGCGGACTTGAATAATACTGCGTTGCGTCTAGTATTTTACTTCTTGTGCTATGTACTTTTAATCGGTGATCAGGAACCAATTTTTCTCATTCAGTAAATGATGGCGATCACGTTGAAGTCGAAATTACATGGTACCAATTTTTGTTTTTCTGTAATATTTTTTGTTTTGAAAATAACTTTTAATTAGAAATTATTGTTACCCTACTAATAGTTTAGTCTATGAGCTTAAAACCTCTTTCAAAAAGCAGTTCCATATCAAGATTAAACTTATGAGTAATAAGTTGTCATTGTCAAATGCATAACAAGTCAAAATACGAAATAAAAATTGTCTGAAAGCGTAAATATCGGAAAGATACAAAAATCATGCCTGAGCCATATCCGTTTTCGAACATCGAGCGTTACGATATGATTCGTTTGTCAATAACAAAACAACAAAACTAACAAAACTAACAGCTCACGACGGACTCAAGAATTGTAGTACGAGAGCCCACGACCAAAACCATGTCTGATAGCAATACGGCAAAAACCCTATAAAATCGTTAGATTGTATGATTCTGAACCCGACTAGGTGTGTAGTAACGGTCGAAAGTGTAGCAACTGCGTGGGAGGCCATTTCTGCTGTGTCAAAAAAAAAAGACAGTCGGTATTATAGCAATACGTCTGATAGTGAAAATGTACCTAGATTTTATAATTGTATTACGAAAAAGTTTGTTTTCAGACATTTTGCGCGTAGCATATAGCCTGAGCGCATTTTTGAAAATGTCAACAAATTTAGCCGACCTGTATCATAGCAATACGGATAAATTTTTTTTTCAACTTTTCGTATTGCTGCCATGATTACCAAAAACCTGTTTTCAGACACTTTAAGTGTAGCATATACTCCCAAAAACGAAAATAACGTTTCGGAGTCGCCTGGCCGACGCCTCTGTTAAATGTTTTTTTTTAAATTTACAGCCTTCATAGATATTCAAGAATCTCCCTTGTCTATTATATGTACTTTGACAGATGACAGATGTCATTACTTATTTCTTTTGTAAAAGTTACTCAAGTGTGCTTTAAATAAAACCAAAACTATCAAATCAATCAGAATTCCGAATCCGACAGCGATTGAATACGAGAATATTTTGTAACTTTGAATAAACCGTTTTTTATTTCAACTTCATCCCAGTTTCCTTTTGTGCGATCTATTTCAGTCCTTCAACTTCAATGTTACGGTTTCGGGTAAATTCTTTGTTAATTATCATCTAATAAATTCAGGGTCGCAACGTATTCATTGGTTTGTAACAGAAAATTCAAGATGCCTCAATTCGATTTTTTAATGATATCTGAGTATCGAAAAGTTGTCTGATAGAGAAGGTGCTACACTTAATTTGTCTGATATTAATTTTTTGCACATGTGGACAACTTATTTTATCATGTACAACAATTTTCAGACATATTGCTATGATACCGATCGGTAAAATTTGTTAACATTTTCAAAACGGTCTCAAAATTTAATGCGTTCACATTTCCGTCTGAAAATTGTTTTGTTCGCATCAAATAACCAAAATTTACTAATAAAAAAGATTTTCAGACGTATTGCTATGAGACATTTTTTTTGTCTTATTTTTAATTTTTTTAAGTGATTTTACGGGTTTGCGCTACACCACTAACGTCTGAAAAATATGTTTCCGGTATCTCAGGACTATCATTCAACTACAGTCTGCAAATCAGACATATTGCTATGATGCAGTTCGGTAAAATTCGTTGACAATTTTGAAAATTCGGTCAGATCAAACGCTACGCGGAAAATGTCTGATATTGGTATTTTCGAGTTCAGGATAATCGTATCTATCGATTTGATGCGGTTTTGGCCGTATTGCTATGAGACAAAAATTTTGGTCGTGGGCTCTCGTACTATTGTTCCACGCGATTCATCCAAACGTACCAATTCCCACACACAGTCTCATAAATCGCCTAAAACAAAACCTGCGTGACTTCGGCCAGTTCACAGTACCAGGGCACGCTCAAGCACCAGGCCGACCTCTGCGTCATCCTGAAAACCTGGATAGACGCATCTTACAGTACTTTGCTCGGGATCCCCGTAGGAGCACTAGGCAAGCAGCGAGAAGATTTCATGTGAGTCAATCCTTCGTGTGGCGACTACTTAACTCGTCCGAATTGCATCCTTTTCACTTTCGGCCCGTACAAGATATTTTAGCACCGGATTTAGAGGGAAGGATGGCATTCTGTCAGTGGTATCTTGAAAATCTCGAAACTAATATCCTGTGGTCGGATGAATCGACCTTCATGCGGGTTGGCCAATTTAATGTCCACAATGAACACTTTTGGGCTGCGGAAAATCCACGTCTCACCAGAAGAAATGCTTTCCAAATACTATTCACCGTTAATGTGTGGGCAGGGATCATTAATGGCACTGTAATTGGACCCCATTTCATTGAAGGCACATTACGCGGAGGAAACTACCTGAACCTGTTGAGGCATGTGGTCGAAGAGCTATTGGAAGAAGTGCCACTGCAGTCTTTACAGAATTTACATTTCCAGCACGATGGTGCCCCTGCACATTATGAACATAGGGTTCGCGATTTCCTAAACGGAGAGTTCCCTGGGCGGTGGATCGGCCGCGGCGGCCCCATCCCGTGGCCTCCACGTAGTCCAGATCTCACTCCATTAGATTTCTATCTGTGGAGTGATGTCAAGCGTATTGTTTATGAACAAGAGGCCAATACCGTAGGGGAACTCCGCCAAAGAATAATAAGTGCATTCGACGGAATACGGGAAAACCGTTATGTTCTTAACAGAATAAAATAGAACCACAGGCGTCGAGCGGAACTCTGTCGAGAACAGATAGGCCCTTAATTTCTTCGGCCACTTTTGTGCGTAATAGCACGGAATCGTGTTTGGATAACTTCTTGACTAATATACCTGAGGAGTGTGTTGCTCCTATCCGCATTGACCATAATGGCTTGGCAGATGGGCATGCAGGTATTCTTACGACCTTCACAGTTCAACACACAGGTAAACCAGGTGTGAGTGATAAAATAGTTAGGAAAATAGTTAGGAAGATGGATGCTACGGGCAAATTTACATTTCGACAGAAAATCTTAGCTGAGACCTGGGTAGATATTGGCATAAACACTTTTATACAAAAATTTAATAGAGTATTTAGGGAAAGCTTTAGAAAAAAGAAGGTAAAAATACCCTCTGGTAATGGTCCTAGATTAAAATGGATAACGAAGGGCATAAAAATATCAAGTTCCATGAAACGTGTTCTTGTTACCCACAAAACATCTCTAACTGACTCGATTGCGAGTTATGCGAAAAAATATGTCACGATTTTCAGACGAGTGGTTAAGACAGCTAAAAGAATGGCTATACAGGCACAAATTGAAAAGGCTAAAGATACGTCGAAGGAGATATGGAAAATAGTTCAGAAGCATCGCGGTAAAGCCGGTAAACAAGCGAGACAAAGCAATATGTCTTTAATAATAACTGGAGAAAATGGGTCAACACACACACTTAACAACCCTGAGGATGTGAGTGCCACCTTTCTGGAAAAATTTACTCAAAATCCCAGCAAAGATGATATGTTCACGGACGCTCTCGCACTCCTAAAGACCCATGTAACTAGAACTCCTGATGAAATAAAGTTTGAACCGGTGAATGAACCTGAGCTAAAAACTATAGTAAAAAATCTCAAACCTAAAACGTCTAGTGGATGTGATGAAATACCAATATCTCTCATCAAAGAGAACATAGACATATTGGCTGAACCATTGGTGTATCTATTCAATGAGTGTTTGATAACCAGTACCTTCCCCGACCAGTTCAAAATAGCTAAACTCCTGCCCGTCCACAAAAAAGGGTCTAAAATGGACCCTGCGAACTACAGACCTATTTCTCTTCTACCAACGTTGTCCAAATTGCTAGAAAGACTCATGAAGAATAGGCTCATGAGGCACCTTGATGCTAATAATATTTTAAGTGCACGACAGTACGGTTACCAAAAAAGCAGAGGCACGAATGATGCGATTACCACACTGATCGATGACATAGTGTGCCAACTTAATAGTAAAAAGAGAGTGGCGGGGTTATTCCTTGATCTCAGCTCCGCATTTGACACCATCGATCACCAAGTTCTGCTAGCAAAGCTGGAACACTACGGTGTAAGAGGTAGCGTGCTTAATCTTTTCCGGTCTTACTTATCTAATCGAAAACAATTTGTTGAACTGAAATGGATACAAGATAGCAATGAAACCGTACATAAATCAAGAGTGGCTAAATTGGAAAGAGGAGTTCCTCAAGGGTCAATCTTAGGTCCTATCTTTTTCATAGTTTTTATCAATGATTTAGTGGCTTACATTAACAGTTCTACTCAAAACACAAAATTAGTGGTATTTGCGGATGATACGAATGCGGTCGTATCAGCAGATAATCTCATACAGCTAAATGATCGAGTCAATTCTGCTTTGATAGCTCTAAATACCTGGTTTAGCACAAATAACTTGAAGCTGAACTGCGCGAAGACCAAGGCCCTGTTGTTCAAAACCACTTCGAGAAACAAAGATAGCTTAGAAATTTCGTCAAATGGTGTCACAATTCAACAGGTGAATTCTGTAAAATTTCTCGGTGTCTGGATTGATTCGAGTCTGAACTGGAAAGATGAGCTGTCTTCGCTTGTCAACTCAATCAGTTCAGCCTGTTACGCGTTAAGAAGTCTTAGGGATGAAGTAAAGGTGTCTCAACTTAAGATAGTATACTACGCCTTGGTTGAGTCAAAAATAAGGTACAGTATTAAATTTTGGGGCAACAGTTACCTTTATAACATAAAATCAGCCTTTGTAGCCCAGAAAAGGGCTATCAGAACCATGGCCAGAATATCACAGACCACATCGTGTAAACCATATTTTAGTGAGTTCGAAATCTTAACAGTACCTAGCTTATATATTCTCGTAATACTTGGTGATTTAATGAAGGGTCTAAATGTCATCGAAACGTTGGAAGAACGACAAAAGCGCTTGGCAACACGAAGGAAGGACTTACCACAAACAATGATAAGTAAACTTAAGGTGGTCCAGCATTCTTCGAGTTACCAGGCAATTGTACTCTTTAATAAGTTACCATCTGAATTGAAATCCGTCACAACTACAAACAAATTTAAAAAGGGCCTAAAAGCATTTTTGCTAAGGAAGTGTTTTTACTCCGTAGAGGAGTTCCGAAAGCACAGCGCCAATTAGGTAATTTATTTCCTGGCAAATGTAGGTAGTTTACTTTTTATTATAATTATTTAAATGTTAGATTCCCTTTTTTTTTGTGAAAGCTGACATAATTATGAATAGTTGTTTTTTTTTTTTTTTTTTGTAACAGTGTTAGGTATATAATATTATCAAAGTAACTTAATTAGTATGTTATTAAGCTTGACATTGGTGCTACGAATTTAAATTGTATAGATTGTTATTATTTATTTATCAATTTGTAATAGAATAGTATATTATAAGGATTTCTAACACAATGTATATTGTTAAAGAATAAATGACTAATGACTAATGACTAACAAAACGGTGGTCATTTTGAACATTTATTAAATTATGTTTAAGATTAAGTTTTCTCAGTTTTTGAGTTAGAAGTTGTTTTTATTTTATTTTATTACACGGTTATTAAATTATTTTCGTTTCAAATTATAAAAACGGTATAAACTCACGTAAAAATCGCGACTCGCAACCCACGCGTAGCAGCACGGATAGCTACCCCTGATGAAGAGCTCCAAATGAGTTCGAAACATGTCGGGCCGTTCCTGACAATTTTTACGTGAGTTTATACCGTTTTTATAATTAGTAAAGATGTCTCACGATAGTTTTAATAACATTATTTTCGTTTCACTTATTCACATTCATTACATGTTAGCCAAGCCAACAGATTATTAAATGAGCTTAATGTTAATATCGTACCAATTACTCTTATTATTGTCGAGTCTTGGTGGAGTCGGTGTAGGGAAAAGTTTATTGACATAAGATCTATCGAGTTTCCCGCCAAAGTGATGACACTTGACTATTTTACTTCAATAAGAATGTAGGATGACCAAGTATCCAGTGGTAACTGATTTCAATAAAACCATTAATTAAAATACTTAAACAGCAAGGTAATTGCGTGAGACATCATCTAATAAATTAGATTTTAGCTGTTTATCAATATTTTTCAACTCCTGATCACCGATTAAAAATCATCGTGTATATATATAATTTACGATCCCGCAGTATCTAATTAACCCAAAGTACCTAAATAAGCATTGAAAGTATATAAACAGAGCTACGAGAAGCTATCTATGTTGCATATCTTGATTCATTCATCGACTGAGTCATAATCATAATCATAACATTACATAGAGGTCCTAGAAAGCTAAAGTTTTCCTGTTTATAACTAATTTATAATAAAAATACATAGTGATTTTTCAAAATTTGTATGTATATTTATCTCGACCTTATTGCTTTCTTTGCATCTTCAAATTCGAACAGATAGCACGAATGTTAACGAAATAATTTTACTGTATTCTTTATCTGTACAATGTTTGAAACATGCCCGTAATATTACATTTGAACTTCCAGTCGGAACTGAAAATTTAATTTCCGCTGCGAGGCCGTCTTTACGACCACAGCCGTAGACGTCAGATGCGGCACTCGAACCTCGAGTGCTCTTACAAACTCAATTGCTTTGCCTCCACGCGGTACGAATTAACTCTAATTGCGGTGTCATGCCATGGGGACACGTCTATTTCGATTTATTGATGTACACAGCGAGAGCACTGACCCGTACAGACAGACGTACACGTCCGCATTTTATTTTATATTTACACCTGCCTTGAACCGGGCTAGCGCAGAGTGAATGCCCGTGTGGTTTATTTATCCTGGTCTATTCTTCCGTCTGATATAAATAGCATATATACTTGTGCTTATCTTTTACTACTGACCTGCCCCCCCCCCTTCGCACGTTTACTACTACTAAAACCGCAGGAATAGACCAATTAAATCTGATACAAACGTTGATACAATACGTACAACAGTGCCTTCAATGAGTAAGTTTGGACGCTTTGCTCATTTGAGATTACACTAAACTTGATGAACAAATCGTGTCACGCATTTCTTTAACTAGACAAACGGTCGCTATTACATATTATTTCGAGATAATAAAGTGATAGTAAGTGCAAAACCAACCTATCAAGTATCAAGGAATTGGAATAGTTTGCGATGTTCTTTAGATACGGTCGCGATAACGGTATCAATAGACGCACCCTACTTCACGCTTATCTGGGGCTCGGTTGTGTCATTCGCGGAGAAACTCTTTTGTTTACCAACTTTTGTTTTGATTCTACGAATCTATTTATTATAGTAAAGTATACAACCTGCATGCTATAAAGTCCTTAGCGGTATTATAAATCCGAAAATGATTTTGGTTCATCTTCTTTAATTTATGCAATATACAATGTAAAGATCCCAGAAAAATTAGACGATAAAAATAATTTTGGAGGTTACAGTGTAGCAGATGCACAATAAATATGCACGGTGCTACGAACAGCTTTATGAAGGTTAAAGCGGTTTTATAGGTGTCCGTCAATAAGGAAACGCCTGTTAGGTGCTAGCAACATTGATCTTCAACAAATGTGCAAGTGATGGTATATTTCCAGATTTGATGAAGATCAGTAAAGTTCTACCCTTATTTAAGTCAGGCGAGAAAAGCAACTTAACGAATTTTCGTCCGATTTCCATTCTACCGGTTTTAAGTAAAGTTTTTGAAAAACTCATGTTAAATCAGTTACTGGCACATTTTAATAATCATAAGTTACTTCATAATCGACAGTTTGGATTTACAAAAGGAAGATCAACTACGGATGCCGCTTCTGTGCTTATTAAATATGTCTACGATATTTGGGAAAGCTCTTGTGATGCGGTCGGGATCTTCTGCGATTTATCGAAGGCTTTCGATTGTGTTGAACATCAAACCATAATACTAAAGTTGAAACACTATGGATTATCTGAGACAGCATTAAAATTAATTTCAAGTTATCTATGTTCAAGGAAACAAACTGTAGTTGTTAACGGGACTCCGTCTGACGAAACCGCTATTAAACTAGGGGTACCACAGGGATCCATCCTAGGCCCATTCCTTTTTCTCGTCTACATAAACGATTTGCCAAATGTTGTTAAGAACGATTGCCAAATTGTTTTATTTGCAGACGACACATCTTTAATATTTAAAGTAAACCGTAAATCTGAAAACTACGATGAGATAAATTGCACTCTGACTAGAGTATTGAATTGGTTTACAGCCAACAATCTGCTACTAAATTCTAAGAAAACAAAATGTATTAACTTCACATTACCAAATGTAAAATCTGTTAGTGGTAGCATTTACATAAATAAAGAATGTCTGGAATTCGTTGATAAAACCCTATTTCTTGGTTTAACTATTGACAAAAACTTACAATGGAGTCCGCACATTTCTTCATTGGCAAATAGACTAAGCTCCGCAGCGTATGCTGTTAGAAAGATAAGGCAACTGACCAATGTAGAAACAGCTAGGCTAGTGTACTTTAGCTACTTTCATAACGTAATGTCCTATGGCATTTTGCTGTGGGGTAAAGCTGCCGACATACAAACAATATTTGTCCTACAGAAAAGAGCAGTACGGTTTATATATAATATGAGTTCGCGCGAATCACTTAGAGAGCATTTTAAGACAATCAATATTTTAACAATGGCATCGCAATATATTTACGATAACATTATTTTTGCTATAAAAAATATTGATTCATTTAAAAAAATGCACAACGCTAGACACAACCACAAAATTGCAATCACCAAGTTTCGGGTCCGGAAAGTACAGAAATCTTTTCTGGGCCAATGCATACATTTCTACAATAAGTTACCTAAAGAAGTACTAGAATTACCCTTACCTGGTCTAAAAAAATATTTAAAAAATAGTTTATTACATAAGGCTTATTACAGCGTTGAAGAATATATAAATGATAAAAACGCTTGGCCTTCCTTACAGTCATAATTATTATCTTCATCCATCTGCTGAAGCGTGACATTGCAGTACAACAGTAAATTCTGATCTGTAACTGTAATATTTATTATTATAACATCAATTAAGTTTTTGACACAGTTTCTGTAGGAAGAAATAATTAGTAATATTATTCGACCTGCAGAACTACGTTCATGTATAAAATAAACCTATAATTGAATGTGTACAATTTTTAATATACTAATATTATGAATGTCATTTTAATATTATTTTAAGGAAGCTTTATTTAGACAATGTTTTAAATACGAAGTTTAATTTTTAATGATTGTGTTAGCTTTTGACGATGCAAAAGTGATACTTGTGATCCTATTTGATTAAATGTTATTTTATCTTTTTTATCTTTATCTTTATTGTATAACGGGTCGACAGCACGTGCGGTGCAGTAGAAGTAATCGCCAGCTGATTTCAACGCCGGCTCGAAATAGATCGCCATGTGAGGCGTTTTATAGTAAGCGCATTTTCTATGTAGCTCCCTTCTCCCTTATGAGGAGTGTTTCAATCACATTAAAATAACGTGATCTTCCACATGTTTGGTCAGCATCAAAACTTGCTGACAATTTTACTACTGGCTTATGTCAAATTACGTACTAAAATTTTAAGCTGCTTCCTGTATGTACATGCCTATTTTGTATTTTCTGTACAAGGCCTGAGAGTAAACGTTTTAAAAAGATCTACATAAGAGTTATTGTTGATCCGTTGCCCCATTTTAGTAAACCAACAAACATACAAGGACTCGGCATGACACAGAATTATTGGTTCAATATCCACATATCATTTTGACTTGGAAAATCCCCTCTGCGTATTAAAGATAATATCTTATGTGAATAATTTATGAAATATGAATAACCCACCTGCGGCATACCTAGATGCTTATGATTAGATAATAAGAATAGACGTCATATTTAAATTCGAATAGAGATATGAAAGGAATTAGGAAAGGTCATCCTGACTAATATGATTTATGCGACATTTGTTTGTATCCATAACGGGGTGACATAAGATAGCTTGTAGTGAATATTATTTTGTTTTTATTTCAGACAATGTCCTTCGGCACTTTTGACTCCGCTGCTGCGAATAATCCTCGACGAGGTGCGTGTGGCATCCAAGAAGCAGCCAGTGGAATTTGGTTACAGAGCAGAAGAATCAGGTACATGTCTTATCATTTATGTCAGTCTATATTGAACTATTGTTAGGCTAATACCTTTCCTGCAGAGCTTTATGATTCCTTATTTTATACCTCCTACGTATATCTATTGAATCGACTAAAAACGTCTACCACGCGTTGTTGGTGTCTAAATTACAGTGTGGTATAACATTTTGGGGGAACAAAAATATATAGGCTGAATTTAAAACACGACTGTATGTTGTTTATGAATAAATTACTTAGCTCAGGAATCAACCAACCTTTGACTCTATTTATTATATGTAGCAATAAATTTTCCCAATCGGCTACTTCACCTTTATACCCTTGGATAATGGAATCTTTGACCAGCCAGCCAATCCGTTGAGTCATTCGCGAACTACCTGCTATGTAGTGTTTACCTGGTAAGATAAAACATGAGATCTATTTTGTAGGGTGTTATTCATAGCAATAAAATTAGGTAAATGTGTTTTGTGTGTTTGTAATAAAAGTTTCCATGAAAATCATGGTGAAGTCATTTGTTCGAAGAACATTCTATTGCGTAAATAGATGGCGTGAGATAATCGTCCGTTGCGTTCATGTGATAGATTTGCGTCTGAATAACGCATACAGGATAAATATCTAGGACGTGCGCTCAGCCTATTTCCCTTTTATTTGAATAGTTTATGGTCTACGTTAATCCTCCTAACGAGACTGGAGTATGCATTTAGGTCTCGTTTTTCTTCCACCGCATATACGGACGTAATATTATGTTGACTATCTTATAACTTACAACGTGCTCTCATTACAGAGCTTTAAATTACGTCATGCGGTCTTGTAGTGTAATAGCGAATGTAACACGGCTGCTGGTTTGCCAGTTCCTTTTGAACTGATAAAAAAACATTCTCAGTTTCGCCGGAATCTTTGTTTCTTGCTCTTTCCTTGACACTTTTCGTGTGTCTATAATAACTATAATACCGGTATAATATAATAGCGAGAGACTTATGCGTTTTGTAGTGGGTTAGACTTCAGAGACGCGATTTTGGGAGTGTTATTTTTTTTTATATTAGTACAACATATTTGTAATCATATTACGTACAACTTCGTTACTCAAACCGAGTCTTAAAGGCAACTTTATAGTTTATACTCTAGTTACTCTTGTTTATTATGAAAGTGCGTTCTCGCAATTTTCTGAAAGCCCGCGTCGTAAAAATATTAGAGTCGACACGTGCTGTACTTACTAGAAATATGATGTATGTAATGTACTCACAGCGGATGGATACCTTCGATAGTAAATATTTTGTCTTAATTTTTTATCGAAGACACTTAGTTCAATAGATGCTAAAATGTCAGCCAGTGAGATAACTAACGAACCCAGTAGTTTTATTCGACTAGACTTGACATGCAATGCAATAGCTTATTCTAATTCCTCTGTAAATGTTTATTATATTCATGTTTTTACGGGGGACATGGAATTAGGGTCGAAGAGTGTTCTGATTGTATGATGAGCTTGACCGATATCATTATCAAATCCCGGCCAGAATTGCACATGACAACCAACAAGGGCTCAATCTAAATATAGTTCAGGAGAAAATCAATACTTCAGTGCACCTTGAATTTCCGTGAATTGGAGAACAGATGTCGTGCGGTGCAACAGGCGGGCGCATAAAATATTGTCGAATTTCGCCATAAAAAGCTTTCTGTACATTAAATAGCCATGATTTCTAGAAAATCGCGTTCGGAGTTTACACAGTTGGAATGTTTTGTATATCTCAGATTTATTTATGAAGTTTACGTATTTGTATTGAAAATTATGAACGTTGTTTGTTTTCTACTGCTATAAATGTACGAAGTCGTAGTTATGCCCTGTGAACTGTGTAGTTTTTTGGGATTTACTTGTCAAACTTTTTTGACTTCATTAATCAATGGGCTTTTGCCTGTCTGTGTGTTCCTCTATATTCTACTTGTATTTCATGTACCAGAAATGTCGTGTCAAGGTTTGTTGCTCTATTTGAAAGATATCAATACAATTTTCTTGTTAACTATAATTTATCTTACTAGCAATTGAAATTATAAGAATTAAAGTAAGAATGATTTTCAGGCTTAAGAATTTAATATAGTCAATTTTTTTAAAATAATGTCGATATATACGCTATTCAGAATGAATTATGTATAAACTAAATTTGAGCCCATGACATACGAAGTCTGTCTCCAATTTTCAGTGTACATAGCCCTCCGACTGATGCAAGCGGTCACAGCACGCGTGAACGCTGTATGTCTCCGCTACTTGGACAACTCCCGCCTGGACTCCCTCCCGCCCCCGCCGCCTCCGCACCTCCAGGAGTTGAAGACGGTGTCGGCGGCCACCAAGAACTCCAGACGGGTCATGGAGGACCGACACGTGGAGATCGGGAATTTGGAAGCGCTGTTTGGAATTGAGGTGAGTTTAGTTGAGTAATAGTTGCACAGTCGTACCTATAAATAACTGTGATTGATTTAGTTAATACAGACCCCGTGACAACTGGAGAAGCGAATTCATTCCGTAAGAGACTAAAATTGAGTATGATGTGTCGAAATAGTAGTGGATAAACTTGTTAGAGAATTGAGTTTCAATGTGTCCGTCAGTACTACCCGCGTGAACAGAGAAATTCAATCTATAGAGAGGTGAGAAAGAGAGGAAAAATTGGTGATGATTGTCAGTTGAGTTGACTATAGTACAAATTTTATAAAATAACCACCTCCTTTTGGCTTAAATTTTTCTGTCATATCTATTATTACGCTTCAAGTCGGTGAAATTATTCATAGTGACAAAAGGTGTCGTTATGTGTTGACTTATGCAAATAAGGACTAAGGTGATCAGTTCTATGCGATTATTCTAAGCCACGCTTTGCGGTTGTCAGCGCATAAACATAATACTTATTTTCAAGCACGTTTTCCTGCTTAGTATGTTGATGCATCATTCCCTTGTAATACGTGTATGGACATATGGTTTGACATACACATACATTGCTTGTTGCGGGTCAGTCGTCATCGAGGTGTCGTTTGTTTCCCGTAGATTGGACACCCACGTATTGTTAGCATCCTACAATACGTGCCATGCTATCAATCATAGTAATTATACTGGAGAACGATTGTTCTTGGCAGGCGACATGTTCACGCCATGTAAATACATTGCTAATTTGGTTTTATGAACATATATAATATAGTACAATATAATAATAATAAATTTTCGTCTACTTTTCTTATCAGGACAGCAAAAGAGTGGAACTCTCTTCCTGCGCAATGTGCGTTCCCTGAAAAATATAACTTAAATCTCTTCAAGTCGAGAGTGAATAGGCATCTTCCAGGCAAGCATGCTCCATCTCAGGCCTTATTGTCACTTAACATCAGGTTCATTAGAAGTCAAATACTTGCCTATCTTGAATAAAAAAATTGCAGACTACGGATTTCTAAAAGACTGGAACTTTCTTCCACCGATCCCTTTCCCCGATATGTGTAACTTAGATTCATTCAACTCGACAGTTAATAAGCATTTCATGCCAGCATGCTTAATCATTAAGATTCGTGATTCAGATGCTCATAGAAGCTCATTTGCAGTATCACCAGTAGTTATAAATAGAACGATATATTATGTTCTGTTTCCGCTGTAGGAAGTGGATGATCGGCTGATTAAGGAGCGCAAGTTTTGGCTAACGACTTTTTCCGGCTCTCTAAAAGTTGGGCTAACAACTAGGGTGCCCGGTGGAGACTGCCGGACCATTAGTAACTACGAAGATTTAATCGACCGCTTATCGTCTGCTTGATATATCGAGATGACTAATCAGGAATGATCAGAACACACGTTTTGGATTAACTTTGGTTGATTTGATAGCCTCGTTTGGATGTGTGCATGGAGAAATGTTTCGATCAATACGGATAACTGTAAATAACTGTAAGTGCCCGGTCCGTTCCCGCCATTCCCTACGGGACCCAGGACAGAGGCTACTTGATAATCATATTATTTATAGCTTCCGATCGTTACTATATATTAGATTGAATATACTTAAATAAAATTTACTATGAGATCTATTAAGAGTTCGTAGAGTTAAGAGGGTTATGGAACAAACTTTCATTGCTTGTTTAGTCTCATAGGGAATGAAACTTCAATTCCATATTAGAAACTTATATCTATTGTATGCTTCCTCAATCTATACTATAACAAAAAAAAATAGATTTGTAATGAAAATCAGTTTTCCATGGCGAGGGGCCATGATTTCAGGAAAAATCTTAATAGCGTGATGCAGGATCGTCTTTGTTTTGTATGGGCGCACGGCGCCATGCCAGTCCGGTGCCCTCTGTTGTTCATAATTTCCTTTGTCCTCTCATCACGCCGAAACGGCTGGACGAATTTTACCAATTTTGGTACAGGGATAGCTTCACATCCAAAGATGGGTATAGGATAGTTTTCTACCCGACTACAGTATAAAATGTTGCGGGGACATTGGTTTGACAAAAAAAAGAAAAAAAAATCTAGTGTCTAATAAATGCTAACGCTAAGCCTAAACTGAAGATATTTGCTATTAACCTTGACCCACTTTCGTGTTCCAGTCGTCGAAGCCGACGAGTTTCTACGCGGTGTACGACGGGCACGCGGGCGCGGCCGCCGCCACGTACTGCGCGGCGCACCTGCACCAGTACCTGGCGGAGAGCGCGCACTTCGCCGCCGACCTGCGCAAGGCGCTGAGGGACGCCTTCCTGCGCACGGACAATGAGTTCGTCAGGAAGAGCAACCAAGAGGTACCTCTTATTATTACTCTAGCATAGGAGGCCTTATTCCTATTAAAATTTTATATTATGGGGGTGACGACGCGTTTGGCTCGGTTGGTAGACACCTGCCTACTGAGTCGGCGGTCCTGGGTTCGAATCCCGGCCGGGGCAAATATTTGTGCAAAATATTTGTTCTTGGGTCATGGATGTTATCTATATATGTATTTATATATTATGTATATCGTCGTCTAGTACCCATAGTACAAGCTTTGCTTAGTTTGGGACTAGGTCGATTTGTGTATGATTGTCCCTTAATATTTATTATTTAAATTTAATTTCATAGGTTCAACTAACTTTTTGAAGTGAATAATACTTTTCCCTGAGTTCTAGAAAGTAACATAGCTATTTATGCTTTCATTGCGTGCAGCCGAAAATAAGTAAAAAAAAAACTAATTCGAGTAGTTTTTTGAAACAAAAATTATCAATAAAAATTTCAATCTGTTGGTTTTAAATATATACCAATAAATCGCAATGGCCCTGTGTTAGGTAGTAACAAATATGTTAAGAAACATGTTTGCTCATAGAGAAATATGTCTTAAACAATCAGCATGTTTGAACGGATACGGAGCCATAAGGTCTCGCGACTTACTGCGCGGCGGACTTACACCAGCACCTCTAGCAAACTGTGACGCGCAAGACACATTACCCATCTCTCTTCTATCCGTTACTGTGGAAAAAAGCCGGATTACGCTATGTCGACAAGAGTGCTCACGGTACGCACGGACAACGAATTCGTCAGGAAGAGCAAAGCAAGAAGTATTGTACATCTTAAGGATGAAGATTTCTTGGCTCACTCTGTCTCCATTACCTGGTCGACAGCTCTCGCCACCGAGGCGCAACGAGACGCGGGAAACGATCTAATTACGAATTCGATAGAGTAGAGACGTAGAGTGTATGATTCGAATGGCAGACTCACCACCTTGGGGTAGAGAGGAGGCATAGTTTTTTCACTAACTATTCACCGTTCAATGATTTTTGATGAAAATTGTCCTAGCAATGGTGACTTGCAATCGACTGAATTAAATTCTCGTACTTCTAATTGACTCAGTACTTGCGGTTGTGATTGTGACTGTAGTATAGGAAAGTATAGTTCAATAATTAATCATATAGTTACTAGCTATGAGGGTCGATTGCAAAAAAATTGTACATAGTTAAATGCTTAGTTAACATAAAAAAACGATCGCTTCCTTTGTGTGACGAAAGTTAGTCATACAAAATATATGGGTAACTTTCGTCACACAAAGGAATCAATTAACATTGTTTTAATTAAAGCCCTTAACTATGTACAATTTTTTTGCAATCGACCCATGACGTAGTGTATTCACATGACGTTTCGATTTTTCCATCCCATGTTTGGAGCTTTTCCGTAATTCTCTTTATATCCCACCTGTAATGGCGAGATGCCCAACACTAAATATTAACATACGATTACGTTACATATATAAGCTAGTATTTCAGATTATATCAGATAGGTATGTATCGTTTCTTGTAAGTATCAACGTAACTGTGATTTGTACTGATCCTTCAATGATACGCAACGCACTAGATCAGCCTTCCTGATACAATGAATTCCATCAAGTTCAGGTGTTTTGCCAAAATTTACCGTAAAGATTCGCTAGCGTACAAAGAAAACTCCCGCGAGTCTCAGACACATTAATAGGTGTTAATAGTATATCGTATCAAGGGTATTAACTACAACTCAGGACATTAAAAGCCCTCCGCCTTCGGCGTCGGGCTTCTAATAGTTCTTCGTTAGTAATCCCCTTACTACCCGCGATACACACAATATTTTTCATCACGTTTGGGAGCAAATAACAAATACATAATAAGACAAAAATAAACATTAAACGATTGACAACCAACTTTTTTCTGTATATTTTATTTTTAAATTACTATAAGATTTGCCAAAACGACCATCAGCTTAAAACAGAAAACAAATTTATACAGAATCTTACCATCTATTATTAAACAAACAACAAATAACAATATTATGCAGCAAATATTAACACCGTAATATTCTAAAACTTAAATACGAAAAGTAGTTTTGTTACAAAAGTAAATAGTACCTAACCAATAATTTTATAACTTTTTTTGCTTTTTTTGTGTAGTCTACCACATAATGCTAAGAACTGCGTTTAATATTATTTATTTATTTAAATAAAACATTAAAGGGATTATATCGCTTATATTAATTATTCGAGCCTCCCTGACGTTTCAGTACCTTTACAGATACCGTTGTCAAAGGTTGTCAATGTTTTATTTAAATGTGTGACAGTCGCGGAAACCGAGGAAAATATTATTTATTTATTTATTTTAGTAGAACCAACAGCTAATACACTTAAATAGAAATATAGAGCTAATTACAGGAATCACAAATAGTTGCTGTACCTACATGAAACATACACTTAAGTAAACAGCGAACATCGATGTACCGGCGCGCACTTGCAGCAAATATATGTAAAAAACTATGAACATTCGTTAATCTGTAAACTTAAACTTTTAAACGTTAACTTTTAGAGCCTTGATGGGCTGACGACCTACAATAAAAATACTGCACAAGCATGTTATAAAAATAGCTCAATCAAAAAACACATTAGCTAAATTTCGCCTCACAGAAGGAATTACACAATTGAATATATCAATATCAAGCCCTTTCGTCGTATTATTCAAATAGCGTGATGTCCACAAATGAGAAGGAAGTTGAAGAACTAATAATGGGACTAAATAGCTCTTGCTCGGTAGGGTGGGATGGTATACCGAACGCTGTACTAAAAATACACAAAAAAAACACTCACGCCAATCCTTACTCACATATTTAACTAGCTTGTGCCCGCGGCTTCGCTCGCGTTAAGAAGTATTATTATTAATTATGTATAGTTTTTGCGGCTTTACTTTTGTTTAGCGTGTGTAAAAAAATAGGGCCTACAAAACTTCTTTGTACACAATATTCTTGACTAATCTGACATTAGGCGCTAAAACTATCAAGCTACTGGGTGAACTTACTCGAGAGCAAGCAACATAAAACTGTCCATGAGAGAAGCAATGTTCTCTCAAGTCAATACCCGCAAATTTGAGAGTTTGCCCCTGAGACTTGTTATTCGAGATTGGTTTAATGATTCTAAGCCATGTTATAAGTTACGTCATGTTCTATTGTAAGATATTGAGGTTCTCTTCGTTGATGAATAAAAAATGTATTATTCTGATCCAGATAAACGTAATTCAGAATTCTGAAATGACTTATTATTGAAAAGCTTGAATGTATTTATTACGGATGCAGGAAGTTTCCCGATCATTACTCATCCCGTCCCAACGCGCCGCCCGCCTATAGGTACCGATTGACGACGATCGAGATGCCACCAAATACTACTTTTTAATCTATTAGGATAACACGGGTCTCTATCCATACCTCAAAAGCCAAAAAATAACCCCCTTATAGGATCACGTGTAGCTGTCTTTCAGTCCGTCTGTTACAATCGATTTGCTGCAAAACTACTGGACCTATTAAATTGCAATTTGGCGCAAATGCTTTCAAGAATTTTCATGACCACAAATAAAATTTCAAAATCGGTGGCATTTTCGTAATTAACGTCCCAACAAACCATAAAAATTACACCCGTACTCATATTTAGTCATTTCAACCCCATCGCACCCCAAAAGGCGACCCGACCCGATAAACCATTAAAGCATTACCAATGGATTTTCAGACTTTTACTCCCTTTTAGGGGTTGAATTAAAAAAAAACCTGAAACACGTGTTAACTCATTTATTGTTAGAAATACTCCTGTGAAGTTTCGAATAAAATAGTCTAACTAATCTTCTTTCGCCATACAAACTTTGGACCCCCATTTCACCCCTTTAGGGGGTACATTTTGAAAAATCCTTTCTTAGTGGTGCACCCCTACACCTTATAAGGAACCTACGTGCCAAATTTGAACTCTCTAGAACCAGCGGTTTAGTATTTAGACATTTCAACCCCATTTCACTCCAACAGGGGAGATGGTAACTCACGTCCGCCACGTTGGATTTTAAAATCGTTGCGGTTTTTGTAATCAGCGACCCGATAAACCATAAAAACAATACCCATGCTGATTTTCAGACTTTGTCACCACATTTCTCCCTTTTAGGGGTTGAATTTTCAAAAAACCTGAAACACGTGTTTACTCATTTATCGTTAGGAATACTCCTGTGAAGTTTCGAATAAAATAGTCTAACTAATCTTGTTTCCCCATACAAACTTTGGACCCCCATTTCACCCCTTTAGGGGGTGAATTTTGAAAAATCCTTTCTTAGCGGATGCCTACGTCATAACATCTACCTGCATGCCAAATTTCAGCCCGATCCGTCCAGTGGTTTGGGCTGTGCGTTGATAGATCACTATGTCAGTCAGTCAGTCAGTCACCTTTGAGTTTTATATATATAGATAACTGCTTGGTCAAAGGGATTTTTCCTGAGGCTCTCAAAAAATCTTTAGTTTTGCCAATATTTAAAAGTGGAAACAAATCTCAACCATGTAACTATCGTCCAATATCAATACTACCATCCATATCTAAGATCCTTGAACGAATTTTAAATGTAAGACTGATATCGTACCTTGAAAAATATAACTTACTCTCACAAAATCAGTTCGGTTTTCGTTGTGGAAAATCTACAAATGATGCTGTTCATGAGCTCACGCAATATGTAAGTAACCACCTGGATGATGGCAAGAAATGCATATCGATATATATCGATCTTGCAAAGGCCTTTGATACTGTGTCTGTTCCCATCCTCGTAGAAAAGTTAGAATACATTGGTATCAGAGGCAAACCACTTCAAATCTTCCAGGATTACTTATGTAATAGACAGCAATGCGTCTCAATGGATGAAATAAGGAGTGGTGATCAAAGCGTAACTTATGGAGTCCCTCAGGGTAGCATACTAGGACCTACTCTCTTTCTGGTATACATTAATGACCTTTGTCAAATAGACCTTCCAAATGGTAGATTAATTGCACACGCGGGTGACACTGTTCTTCTGTTCTCCGAAGATACTTGGGAAGAAGTTTTTGTAAATGCTCAAAATGGTCTAAATTTGGTCACCAGATGGCTTGATTCGAACCTTTTAACTCTAAACGTGGATAAGACAAAATTTATAACACACTCTATAAGGACTTCTGGCCAACCACCGCTTCACCTATCCCTTAAAGTTCATGTCTCTTGTGTCCCACAACAAGGTGGTCCTTGCTCTTGTCATCCTTTAGCTAAAACTGAAAAGATTAAGTACCTAGGCATTATAGTGGACTCCCGCTCAACTTTGGAGCACATATTGAATTACTCTGTGGTAGAGTCCGCAAACTTATTTACGTCTTTAAAAATCTAAGACATGTGGCTGACGAACCGCTCCTAAAACGTATATACCTGGCATTATGTCAATCACTACTGACTTACTGTGTGTCTATCTGGGGGGGAGCTCCTAAAACTTCTTTGATCGCGCTCGAAATTGCTCAACGTGCAGTTCTGAAAGTGATGTTCTTCCTTCCTTTCATGCATCCCACACAAATGCTCTACGATACTGCTAAAGTCTTAACAGTTAGGCAACTTTTTGTTTTATCCACGATCCTTAAATTCCACTCAACACTATATTATAACAAGAATAAAATTGACACCTCTCATAGAGCACATAACGTAGGAAAACCGGAACGGCAATTTCACACTAGTTTCATAAAAAAAATTTTCGCTTTTAACGGTCCTCGTATTTATAATCAAATTAATAAACTATTAAATATTTATCCAATGAATAAAAGAGATTGTAAGCAAACAGTCACAACCTGGTTATTATCTAAAAACTACCAGGATACGGAAAATCTTCTCTCTATATTAGTCTAATTGATGATAATATTTTCTATTTGCACTCACTTATATATACATATATACATACACTCACTCACTCTCATAAATAACGCTAATTTTAAGTATATTATTATTCCACAGATATATATATATATAACATAAGTAAGCTACAAATTTGTGTAAATCATAAGTTAATTTTGGTTTAAATGTTTTTAACATCAGTGCGGTTATATGGCAAGGAGCACTGCTTAACCTAAAGCTCAGGTCTCACCTATTTAGGAAGTAGTCTCTAATTTTAAGGACCCTCTGTAAAAGATGCTATTGTAAAAAACGTTGTTGTATTGAAATAAATTTATTATATTATTAATTATTTTATCTACGCACATATCATTAGTGCTCTAAAATGCGTTCAGAAACCGTAGGAAATGACCAGCATTACTACAACCAATTTTACTATGAGAACTTTCTTATCTGTGGTAGTAGGTAAAATTTGTACTGTAATGTTATAACGCTATCAATTTTTGTAAGGTTATGAGTTTAAATTTGGAACAGCTGTCAAAACTGAAGTAGGTCTCTATTCTAGTACCTATCCATAGATATTAATATTGTTATCGATACGAAACGTCAATTCAGTATGTTTTTTTATAAAAACCGCACGACATTTGATCTCGAGTGACATGAGAATATGGATACATTCGTTTGTAGGTATATGATTTAGAAAAAAAAACATTCGTCTTGACGGAGGTCCGAATTGCCGCCATTATTGTGTCATTTGTTTGTTGGTTCTTTGCTGTGATAAGTTTATTGTAATTCACATTTTAGTTGAAAATATTGTTTCAATGTAAATGTAAATTACAACTATTACAATAAATAATCTGTTTATGTATTTGTTCAGAATTCAGATTTATTTCTTACTGCATTAGTATATGTCGTTTTTAGATATTTTACAGGTAGCACTAGTGCTGCTGGTCATTTCCTTATGGCTTCTGAACCCATCTTAGAGTACTTATGATATGTGTGTAGATAAAGTAGTGTATACAACTGTACATAATTAGGCCTTAAAACACTCGTGTGATCCTATTATGAAACTCGCTGACGCTCGTTTCATAAAACCACACTCGTGTTTTAATGCCTCTCATTATGTATCAGTTGCATAAACTACTAATTATATATAGCGACTAGCGCGGTTAAGGAATAATTGCAAAATACACTTAAATAATTGTAAAACATAAATATAATTCAGTTACATATACCGTATTAATTCAAATACACAATAAAATTTACTAGTAGGCAAGTTTTATTGATACAACAAAAAAACTTGGCTGGATTGAAACCTTCAGGGATTTATAACAATTTATAACTTACAATTTAAAATTTAAGCCTTTGTCCTTCAGTACACCTGCATGTAATACCACCTTTTACGAGCAAATGTGATGAAAAATACATTATGAAACTCGTTTAATCCCATCGTTCAAGTTAGTTTGTATGTAACCGCCGGTGATACCGTGGTTCATGCTATAAGAATCGCGAATTGATTCAAAACATGTCGAGCGATACCCGACTTGAGCGGCTAGAGAAATGGGTTTATGTGTATTTTATGTCTCTGAGAAGTTCAGGTGTCGTGAGTATTGGAGTGCCGGCCGTTTGATTCTAGGGACGCATTTTAAACGTTTTTCGAATAGTTACTACTTAATTATAAATTTTATGCAACTACAATTCCCGCCACGTCAGTTTGCGTCTTTGAAGTTAGCCTATAGTAATGTCGCAGTATCTTCAACGTTTAATAACGTTTCGTCGGGGGCAGCGGGAGGTTGTCGATAACACCTCAGAGACGCAGTATTCGTGGAAGACCATATCTTCGTCCCTTACCATGAGTTAATGTGACCGTACTCGCTAGAGCGACGGCGTAAACGATTTGCATTGAGAATACAGCACAGTACAGCGCCACTATACGGTTTCCATGTAGGACATATTCTCCATACAAATCGTTTGCGCAGTCGCCAGCGAGTACGGTCACTGTAAACCCATGGTAAGGGTACCGGAGTATCGCTTTCTGGAAAGCTGAGATTCGTTTGCCAGTTTTTCAGAGTTCGCTGTATAGATAATAAGTAACCTGTAACGTTTCCCATGGGTAGCGCGCGTGCGGCGGCAGCACGGCGGTGGCGGTGGCGGTGCGCGGCCGACAGCTGCACGCGGCGTGGGCCGGCGACTCGCTGGCGCTGCTCGCCAAGCGCATGCGCCTCATGCAGCTCGTCCGTCCGCACAAACCTAGCAGACAGGTGACTCTCTTACTGTTAGCGCGCGTGCGGCGGTGGCGGTGGCGGTGCGCGGCCGACAGCTGCACGCGGCGTGGGCCGGCGACTCGCTGGCGCTGCTCGCCAAGCGCATGCGCCTCATGCAGCTCGTCCGTCCGCACAAACCTAGCAGACAGGTGACTCTCTTACTGTTAGCGCGCGTGCGGCGGTGGCGGGGGCGGTGCGCGGCCGACAGCTGCACGCGGCGTGGGCCGGCGACTCGCTGGCGCTGCTCGCCAAGCGCATGCGCCTCATGCAGCTCGTCCGTCCGCACAAACCTAGCAGACAGGTGACTCTCTTACTGTTAGCGCGCGTGCGGCGGTGGCGGGGGCGGTGCGCGGCCGACAGCTGCACGCGGCGTGGGCCGGCGACTCGCTGGCGCTGCTCGCCAAGCGCATGC
The DNA here is from genome assembly GCA_947623375.1 of Apotomis capreana. NCBI lineage: Eukaryota > Metazoa > Arthropoda > Insecta > Lepidoptera > Tortricidae > Apotomis > Apotomis capreana. Next base: position 21,094,310 of record OX392506.1, read on the forward strand.
GCCTCATGCAGCTCGTCCGTCCGCACAAACCTAGCAGACAGGTGACTCTCTTACTGTTAGCGCGCGTGCGGCGGTGGCGGGGGCGGTGCGCGGCCGACAGCTGCACGCGGCGTGGGCCGGCGACTCGCTGGCGCTGCTCGCCAAGCGCATGCGCCTCATGCAGCTCGTCCGTCCGCACAAACCTAGCAGACAGGTGACTCTCTTACTGTTAGCGCGCGTGCGGCGGTGGCGGGGGCGGTGCGCGGCCGACAGCTGCACGCGGCGTGGGCCGGCGACTCGCTGGCGCTGCTCGCCAAGCGCATGCGCCTCATGCAGCTCGTCCGTCCGCACAAACCTAGCAGACAGGTGACTCTCTTACTGTTAGCGCGCGTGCGGCGGTGGCGGGGGCGGTGCGCGGCCGACAGCTGCACGCGGCGTGGGCCGGCGACTCGCTGGCGCTGCTCGCCAAGCGCATGCGCCTCATGCAGCTCGTCCGTCCGCACAAACCTAGCAGACAGGTGACTCTCTTATTGTTAGCGCGCGTGCGGCGGTGGCGGGGGCGGTGCGCGGCCGACAGCTGCACGCGGCGTGGGCCGGCGACTCGCTGGCGCTGCTCGCCAAGCGCATGCGCCTCATGCAGCTCGTCCGTCCGCACAAACCTAGCAGACAGGTGACTCTCTTACTGTTAGCGCGCGTGCGGCGGTGGCGGGGGCGGTGCGCGGCCGACAGCTGCACGCGGCGTGGGCCGGCGACTCGCTGGCGCTGCTCGCCAAGCGCATGCGCCTCATGCAGCTCGTCCGTCCGCACAAACCTAGCAGACAGGTGACTCTCTTACTGTTAGCGCGCGTGCGGCGGTGGCGGGGGCGGTGCGCGGCCGACAGCTGCACGCGGCGTGGGCCGGCGACTCGCTGGCGCTGCTCGCCAAGCGCATGCGCCTCATGCAGCTCGTCCGTCCGCACAAACCTAGCAGACAGGTGACTCTCTTACTGTTAGCGCGCGTGCGGCGGTGGCGGGGGCGGTGCGCGGCCGACAGCTGCACGCGGCGTGGGCCGGCGACTCGCTGGCGCTGCTCGCCAAGCGCATGCGCCTCATGCAGCTCGTCCGTCCGCACAAACCTAGCAGACAGGTGACTCTCTTACTGTTAGCGCGCGTGCGGCGGTGGCGGGGGCGGTGCGCGGCCGACAGCTGCACGCGGCGTGGGCCGGCGACTCGCTGGCGCTGCTCGCCAAGCGCATGCGCCTCATGCAGCTCGTCCGTCCGCACAAACCTAGCAGACAGGTGACTCTCTTACTGTTAGCGCGCGTGCGGCGGTGGCGGGGGCGGTGCGCGGCCGACAGCTGCACGCGGCGTGGGCCGGCGACTCGCTGGCGCTGCTCGCCAAGCGCATGCGCCTCATGCAGCTCGTCCGTCCGCACAAACCTAGCAGACAGGTGACTCTCTTACTGTTAGCGCGCGTGCGGCGGTGGCGGGGGCGGTGCGCGGCCGACAGCTGCACGCGGCGTGGGCCGGCGACTCGCTGGCGCTGCTCGCCAAGCGCATGCGCCTCATGCAGCTCGTCCGTCCGCACAAACCTAGCAGACAGGTGACTCTCTTACTGTTAGCGCGCGTGCGGCGGTGGCGGGGGCGGTGCGCGGCCGACAGCTGCACGCGGCGTGGGCCGGCGACTCGCTGGCGCTGCTCGCCAAGCGCATGCGCCTCATGCAGCTCGTCCGTCCGCACAAACCTAGCAGACAGGTGACTCTCTTACTGTTAGCGCGCGTGCGGCGGTGGCGGGGGCGGTGCGCGGCCGACAGCTGCACGCGGCGTGGGCCGGCGACTCGCTGGCGCTGCTCGCCAAGCGCATGCGCCTCATGCAGCTCGTCCGTCCGCACAAACCTAGCAGACAGGTGACTCTCTTACTGTTAGCGCGCGTGCGGCGGTGGCGGGGGCGGTGCGCGGCCGACAGCTGCACGCGGCGTGGGCCGGCGACTCGCTGGCGCTGCTCGCCAAGCGCATGCGCCTCATGCAGCTCGTCCGTCCGCACAAACCTAGCAGACAGGTGACTCTCTTACTGTTAGCGCGCGTGCGGCGGTGGCGGGGGCGGTGCGCGGCCGACAGCTGCACGCGGCGTGGGCCGGCGACTCGCTGGCGCTGCTCGCCAAGCGCATGCGCCTCATGCAGCTCGTCCGTCCGCACAAACCTAGCAGACAGGTGACTCTCTTACTGTTAGCGCGCGTGCGGCGGTGGCGGGGGCGGTGCGCGGCCGACAGCTGCACGCGGCGTGGGCCGGCGACTCGCTGGCGCTGCTCGCCAAGCGCATGCGCCTCATGCAGCTCGTCCGTCCGCACAAACCTAGCAGACAGGTGACTCTCTTACTGTTAGCGCGCGTGCGGCGGTGGCGGGGGCGGTGCGCGGCCGACAGCTGCACGCGGCGTGGGCCGGCGACTCGCTGGCGCTGCTCGCCAAGCGCATGCGCCTCATGCAGCTCGTCCGTCCGCACAAACCTAGCAGACAGGTGACTCTCTTACTGTTAGCGCGCGTGCGGCGGTGGCGGGGGCGGTGCGCGGCCGACAGCTGCACGCGGCGTGGGCCGGCGACTCGCTGGCGCTGCTCGCCAAGCGCATGCGCCTCATGCAGCTCGTCCGTCCGCACAAACCTAGCAGACAGGTGACTCTCTTACTGTTAGCGCGCGTGCGGCGGTGGCGGGGGCGGTGCGCGGCCGACAGCTGCACGCGGCGTGGGCCGGCGACTCGCTGGCGCTGCTCGCCAAGCGCATGCGCCTCATGCAGCTCGTCCGTCCGCACAAACCTAGCAGACAGGTGACTCTCTTACTGTTAGCGCGCGTGCGGCGGTGGCGGGGGCGGTGCGCGGCCGACAGCTGCACGCGGCGTGGGCCGGCGACTCGCTGGCGCTGCTCGCCAAGCGCATGCGCCTCATGCAGCTCGTCCGTCCGCACAAACCTAGCAGACAGGTGACTCTCTTACTGTTAGCGCGCGTGCGGCGGTGGCGGGGGCGGTGCGCGGCCGACAGCTGCACGCGGCGTGGGCCGGCGACTCGCTGGCGCTGCTCGCCAAGCGCATGCGCCTCATGCAGCTCGTCCGTCCGCACAAACCTAGCAGACAGGTGACTCTCTTACTGTTAGCGCGCGTGCGGCGGTGGCGGGGGCGGTGCGCGGCCGACAGCTGCACGCGGCGTGGGCCGGCGACTCGCTGGCGCTGCTCGCCAAGCGCATGCGCCTCATGCAGCTCGTCCGTCCGCACAAACCTAGCAGACAGGTGACTCTCTTACTGTTAGCGCGCGTGCGGCGGTGGCGGGGGCGGTGCGCGGCCGACAGCTGCACGCGGCGTGGGCCGGCGACTCGCTGGCGCTGCTCGCCAAGCGCATGCGCCTCATGCAGCTCGTCCGTCCGCACAAACCTAGCAGACAGGTGACTCTCTTACTGTTAGCGCGCGTGCGGCGGTGGCGGGGGCGGTGCGCGGCCGACAGCTGCACGCGGCGTGGGCCGGCGACTCGCTGGCGCTGCTCGCCAAGCGCATGCGCCTCATGCAGCTCGTCCGTCCGCACAAACCTAGCAGACAGGTGACTCTCTTACTGTTAGCGCGCGTGCGGCGGTGGCGGGGGCGGTGCGCGGCCGACAGCTGCACGCGGCGTGGGCCGGCGACTCGCTGGCGCTGCTCGCCAAGCGCATGCGCCTCATGCAGCTCGTCCGTCCGCACAAACCTAGCAGACAGGTGACTCTCTTACTGTTCTGATTTCTCTGTGTTGGATGATGAAGTTTGGCGGTGGAACTCCGAGGATAGCCGTACTGTCAAGACACAAGGTTCATAGTCCTATACCAGTACGGCTATTATAGCCGAACGTAAATAACGTGATACTCTTAGTATATGCTACCGACATGGCTTAACTTGATTTATCTGGGGACCTGTTTCACCTTCAACCCTTGCACAACAATATCTATCTGTTTATTATGTAGTTTATACAGTTCGAACACTATTACATGTAGCTGATCAAGAAATAACGAAGGCAGGCGACTTACGCCTGCCAATTATATTAAATCAATGTTACTGCTCATATAAATTAAGGTACTATTTACTTAATCTGAACATTATCGTCTTTTAACTCCCTGGAGAGTTATAGACATATTTAAAATTACAAAATTACCTTTAGGTTTTCATGATTTTAAGAGTAGGTACCTGCAGTAATGTGATCAAAATGTTAACAGGATGAAAAGGATCGAATACAAGCCGGCGGCGGCGCCGTCATGTTCTGGGGCACGTGGCGCGTCAACGGGCAGCTCGCGGTGTCGCGCGCTATCGGTGAGTGCTGTAAGGATCTCTTTGGTTGTTGACAGCAGAACTGGCAACTACATTTTGTATTAAAAATATATTTAAATATTTAGAATTATAGCCGTCTCTGTCACACACCAAGGGAGCCGGCCATTCGTGCTTAAACCTTGTATCATAGCTGGAGTCTAAAAATAAAACTATTTCCAAGTCCTATCTGTTGTTATGCACTTCCACTGAGCTGCACCCCATCACATTTGGTGCCCACCCCATCACACCTTTATGATTGCTTCTGGAGTCCGGTCTATTCATTTTAGCAAGGGCAAATTAAATATGTATTAAGCGCATACTAGAACGTTAGAAACTTCATCCTGCAGTCGATTGAAGTTATTTAATGTTGAAAATCAACATTGAAAAATGACTTACTGTTGAGTTTCTCTCGGCTTTCTTCTTAACAACGGTCCACTCTTGACAAATGCCGGTAGATTCACAATCTGACTTGTAAAAGTGCCCATATGGCCTACTTACTGAATGAAGGATTTAATTTTATTTCGGTGTCCCAACCAAACAACACACGTCTCGTTTGTTACAATTTATTTTATTTTTTACGTGAATTCCGTCCGAGTTACGACTGTTTACATGCAAATTTATGTCGCGTATAAACTGCACTTTGCAGTTAGCGCGCATTGAACGTCCTTTTTACTCGTTCCGCAAACTGTCAAAATACGGTTATGCGTGGTTGTCACATTTTCTTGTTTTTAACAGCTTGAACTGTTACTTATGCTTTGTAATAGTACATTACATACCTTGGGCGGTGAATTAGTGAATGCCCCAAATCCCATTAATATGCGTTCTGGGGCTTTACTAATTACCGCCAGTGGTTTGTCTAAAGTTTTACGTCTTGCCTTGGCCAGGAAGTGGAATATTCTTCAATATAGGGTACTTGCGCCAAAGATGGCCCGGTTCCTAAGATAGGACTATCTGGACTTAATAGTTTTGTAGTTATAACCGTCGAACGAATTCAAATTTTGCGCCCATGTTCGGTTAGTACCATAGACATAAGTTAAGTCTATGGTACTAACCGAACATGGGCGCGAAATTTTAACTCGTTTGACGGTTATAACTATAAAATGTTGAAGTGGGCTATTTTAGGAACCGGGCCATCTTTGGCGCAAGTACCTTATACGGCCTAGGACGTAAAACATATTCATGTCTTAATTACACGTTCGCAATAATTCTATACCTGTACTCGTAATAAGTAAGAAGATAACTTATTTTGACTTCTGACTCCTAAGAGCTGTTAGTATATATGTAGATAATCAATCTATTGGTCCACTAGTAGCGCAGTGTCGAATTAAATAAATAAACAAAAAAAAATTATTTACGAAATAAGTATGACAAGGTCGTGTATTGAATACATAATAATGCATTGGAGTTGTTGTTGGATTGTGTAAAGAGCCTGTTAAGCCCTGTTATGTAATATGTGTATGTAATTAAATTATATATTTCTGTCTTTAAACTAAAACATAATCGAATCCAACACTTCCTGCCTTTCTCCCTCAAAAGAGCCATCAAGGACCTCTCCCGGTGTTCCCTCGCCCCTGAAATTAGCGACAATAGATCTTGAGACCGCATTCATTGCATCATTGACTGCGCGAGTCATCCCCCGCTAACCTAATGGCTGCCGCGCGCCGTAATGATCGAGATCATTGTGAAAAATGAACCGCGACCTGCTGTCACAGCGAAAATAAAATGATCAGTACAGTGTACTTTTCGCAACTGCGTGGCCCAGCCGAGAGACGACACAGCGTCACATGTCTTTTACCGCAATGTACCGAATGAAAAGAGATGGATAATATTTATGCGATACAAAAGAGTTGCGGCACAGTCGTGCTCCAGCAGGGTGTAATTTAGCTTGTTGGATTGTACTCGTTCTCGGCCGCGCGTCGTAATAATTGAGATCATTTATTTATTTATTATTTATTTATTTAATCTTTATTGTGCAAAAGCAAAACTTGTCGTACAAAGGGCGGACTTTATGACATGAGGCATTCTCAGTATCATTGTGAAAAATGAACCACGATGTGCTGTGACAGTGAAAATAATATAAGCATTGCCATACAGATGCATCGCGGCTAGATAGCCGCGACTCCGCCGTTCGCTCGACACAGCGTTAGCTGTCTTTCTCATAATGCACTTCTCGTAACCACGCGCAGCCTAGCCTACATGACTCCACTCACTACCGACCACGTCGCTATTTCGCTCCATTCTTTCCACCCACATATTTATCTTCAGATTACACATTGAATCATAAGAACGATAGAAGCCTCATCTCCCGGTAAGGGCTTCACAAATAGCTCATGTCTAGCGATTCTAAAAAATTAATTCATAACATTTTATTACAACAAAACTATGATATCACTAGAAATAACAAAATGCATTCGGCGAAGCTGTCTCTAAACACCCCGAATATTCAATCGATTTGAGTAATTAAATTTTTTAAATCTATTTTCATCCATTATAGACATTGCCCATTGTGCAGTGTCTCCAACAGAGAAATCGCGTATTCGTTTTAGTGACAGAATATATTTTTAGTAGAAATAAATCAAGCACTCGTATCAATTTAACTTGTTTTATTAATAATTATCCAATGGGTATAGGTATCGCTGGTTCCTCTTCGCAGCTTGCATTTAGTAAGTCAAAGTACTGACTAATCCCGCTATAACTGCGACAGTTTGTGTAGTATCAGAGCAATAATAATAAAACGAGCGATTAACTTCACACCCGCCGTGTGCCGCCTACCCCTTTTAACACCCATTCACCCATTGTACGCTTTTTGTGAAGTGTTCATGAATAGGTAGGCTGTAAATTAGTGTAAATAGATTTGAATTGAATAGAATTCGCGTTCGCAAATCGTGAATCTGAATATATCTTTCAGCCCCACCGTTTCGAATTTCTGGAATGGTATATTACTCGTAATTAATTTCTTCTTTTTTCTTCGTGATCGTTCTTGGATTACTGAAGAGCGTGCCATTTGATCTCGTTAACGAGGTAGCTTCATAGGCAACTATGAATTGATTCATAGCTACTTCGTTATTCGATATTGAACTGATTCAGCCTATCGCCTCTTTCCTCACGATTTGTGGTCTTACGCTGGGTTCGATTACGGGTAAGGACACCTCTTTGGTATACGTAGTTCAAAGTTAGGTTCTAAAAAAAGTTTAATGCTGGCTTACACTGCTCGCGAAGTTGCCCAAGTCTCGTTGAACGAAGTATTACTTCCTCCACCGAAGTGCCTTTCCACACTATCATATTCCACCAACCTCGGTCAACGTTTCCGAGTAATTTTGAAGTGTAGAGCTTGCATAACATTTAAATGGCTGATCCGTTATTATATAACCGTCAGTTGGGTTTCAAGGTTTAACCTTCTATTTTCCCAGTGCCTCGGTAGTCCAACCCACTAATAAGATAACATCTTCTTGAAAGGTTGTGAAATTGTAATTATTTAGTGCCGCATTGGTAGATTGATGGATAGAAGCAGCAAGAAGCACGATAGTTAATTATATATATAAGACGATTGTGTAATATGTATGTATACATAAAAACAATTAACAAAACTTCGAAACAATTGATATGTAAAGAGGGTAACTTATAAGGGATTTCTTCCAGTTACGTTGTAGTTGTAGGGGATGAAAGTTTGCATGGCAAATCCATTGCGAAAAAAGCTAGTGACTATTATCTATGGAGCTTTCTGTATTAATCTACGTGACCGTGCTCGACATTTCCCTTGTAATTCTCTAGAGAAAATGGAAGTGGGCTAGGTGTCTAAATTGCTAGGTTGTTGGTAGGTGAACTACGTATGGATCTAGATCAGTCAGCGAGAGTTGCGAGTAATATTGCTTAAGTTAAAAGTAAAGTATTTGTGGACGGATAATATTAACAACCCCTTCTCCTACGTGTTGATGTAACGAAATGCCGTGCCGATGCCTGAGGAATCGGGGCCTGAGGAACGGGTGGGTGTGCGCCGACTAAATCACAAATCTAGCTTACGTTAACATTTAACGTTAACATTTAATGTTAACATTAAACGTTAATTACGTCAACATTCCTTGTCATTCCTCGGAGCTCGCGCGCAGAATGTATTCTATCTGATCGTCATCATCTGCGGATCTAGAACCCTGGGTGGGCCTTGGCCTGGTCGAGTAACTTCCTCCATTCCATCTTTTTTTTTTTCAAAGTTTGCTTATAACCTTGGTTTGTTTACACCTTGATGAGGCACTTGGGTACAGTAGCGATAATAAATCTATCATAATTGTGTATTTTCTATGAAAAATACACTTTATATTCGAAAATAAGTTTCATTCAGAAATATCATGAATTTCTTCTAAAAATAAGTACGTTTATCAGTTTTATAACACCGAATTCTATCAAAAATAACTAGGTATTAAATTAAAAAAACACGACGTTATAACTATACGATTAATTAAGTCAGTTATGATTCGACTAATTCAACGAAATCCGTCACTATCAAAATACAATCGCCATCACATCATTATTTCGTATAATCAAAAAAGTAATTGATCATTATTATTCATATTGATATCAAAGCACTTACATTTTCCACCCACGTGCGTGATTTCAAAAACAATAGGGCTGTGCATTAATTTGGGGCTCAATTGGTGCGCGCGCCGGGCGCCGACCAGGCGTGAGCGACCCTCGTGTCCTACCCGACGTTGCACCGCCATTAAAACAAGCAAAATTATATGTCCACTGCTCCCTGCTTTAGAATTCTACACCTTATTATAGACGCAAAAAAATATAATTTTGAAAACGACCTGAATTACACTTACGATATTTGTGCCGTTAGCATTAATACTCGTATATCGATCACTCGGACACCGTGCACTTAACACTAGGGGTGGGAAATGTACCTATATTTTACGCACGCTTTATAAGGTGTTGCGACTTCTCCAAAAGGTGATCTTGAATCCTTGTAATTTTCTTCTTATTGCGACGTTGCGCTGTTTAATGGAAGTTTACTTTTGAATATTTTTTTGGAGTTTACTCCTTAAGAATCGATTTTCATATATAAGCCCGGGGTATGAAAAATATGGGGTGTAAAATCGAACGTATCTGCCGTGCTAATTTAAAAATTCGTATCTCAGTATACGATCGGGGTAAAAATACGACTTCGTAATTTAGCAGGTTATGCGTTAAGCGTTATAGACTAAGGTCCCGATATAAAATAACCTTCACCGAGATGTTTATTTGATAAAATGTATTTTATATTTAATTTAATATGTCAATAATTATATTGCATATGGGTTGCCTAACAAATTTTAGTCCAGGGTATGTTTAATTAATAATAAAAAAAAATTGTTTTAAACATTTCACCGGTTTGATTAATATTAGATAAATTCTATACCAATCGAAAGTATGAAGGCCATAGAATATGCAAACGTTAGGTTGCCTATTCTTTTCCCGTCACAACTATTGGGTAGCCAGGTATAAACAGGTAAATCTATACCTACTAGCATTTTGCAAAGGTCTGATTGTTGAATTGAAATTAAATAAAATTAAAGATTATTTAATTATGAATTTATCTAATAATCAAATCGGTGAAATGTAAAAAAAAAATTTTTTTAATTTTAAACTAAACATACCCTGGACTAAAATTTGTTAGGCAACCCATATGCAATATATTTATTGACATTTTAAACTAAATATAAAATACATTTCATCAAATAAACATCTCTGTGAAGGTCATTTTATATCGGGAGCTTAGTCTATAACGCTTAACGCATAACCTGCTAAATTAAGAAGTCGTATTTTTACCCCGATCGTATACTGAGATACGACTTTTTAATATAGCACGGCAGATACGTTCCAAAAATATAAGTATTGCGAGGATTGACGTTTGGTTGTCAAAGGCGACGGTTGAAAATTTTATCAAATTTTATTTTATTTATAAGTTAATTCAGTTTTAGAGTCCTTTTCGCTGTTTTTGCGATGAGTGAGTCAAGTCGAGGTGTCGTGAGTGATACGTCACTTTTAGAATGTGGGCAGCGGGCAGCTCCGTCGTGGCTATCTGAAGTGGAGTTTGATAATAAGGCAGGGCCGAGTCAATCGGATATTGTATCGGACGCTGAGTCCATGTCGGATGTGCGGCATATAGCGGTGAAGCGTGCTTGTGGTCTGAGCGACGAAAGCTGTGGTTGTAGTGATAGTTTTATCACAATAGGCAGGAAACCTAAACGCTTGCGGGTTTTAGCAACCACCAAAACGCAGCTGGATCCGGACTGTGTGCCTGACTAGCTATTTGAAGTTTATATAGTGTCAAAAGAAGATTTACCGAAACAGATTGGTTTGGCAAAGTTGCTGCAATTTAAGGGTATAAAAGGAATTTTATCCGTCAAGTTTATGGGTTCACGTAAAGTTCGCATACAGTTTAACTCTAAGGATGATGCGGAGAAGCTTCTGGCTTCTCAGGAGTTTAACAATGAGACGAGACGTTCTTATTGGTCTAATATGGCATGCTGCACTTATGGAATTATAAGGCAGGTTGAGTTGGAGGTTGAGGAAGACGAATTTTTAAAGAATATTGAAGGGTCTGAAGACATTTTGTCAATATGTAGACTGAACCGTTTGGATCATGATGGGCGTTGGGTTAAGGCTGAAGCTATTCGTCTGTGTTTTAAGGGAACTTCTTTACCGCCATATGTTTATGCCTACGGTTGCCGATTTAAGGTAAATCAGTACACTTTCCCGGTTACCCAATGTTCAATATGTTGGAAGTTCGGTCATCTGAGCAGGTTTTGTCCTACTACTAAAGTTACTTGTCCGAAATGCGGCGGGGAGCATGCCAATTGCGAAACGACTATTTTTAGATGCATTAATTGTAAAGGCAGCCATATGGCCTTAGATAAGCCGTGCCCGGTTTTTGTGAAGGAGTAAGAAATTCGCAGGATTATGTCTGCTGAGGGATGTATATATAAACGGGCTTTTTGGTTGTATATGCAAAAAAAGGAAAAAAAGGATACGGGTGTTTGTAGTCAGGATGCGCCATCTGTTTTTGAGAATGACTTAAGTTTTGGAAAGTCATATAGAGATGCTGTTTTGTCGAAGCCGTTACAATCTAAAGAGTCTGAAGATTCTGTCTGTCAGGCTGAGGGCCAGCGATCAGTAAGTCAGTACAGATTAGAGAGCGAGCCACAACAAGAGGTTCGTAAGCCGCGGAAGTCAAAAAGAGTAACAGATGTGAAGAGGTCCGAGTTTCTATTGGTCAATCAGCCTACTATTGAGCGGGCTGATATGGAAGATCAAAGACAAAATAAGGGCAAGAAGAAGAGTCTGACTCTTCTTCTTGTCCTTATTTTGTCTTCTCTTCAAGAGACGTATTACTTTTGAAAGGCTGGTTGAGAAGACGAAGGATATTTGGCTTTCTACCGAAAGTTGGGAGGAGAACTTCAAAACGCTGTTTGGAGTTGTTGTTAAGGAGATTTTGGATTTATTTAAGGATTTTTTTAAGGCAGGTGATTTTGTAAGTTTGTTTTTGTCTAATGTAAACGGCTAGGTCTAATACCAGATCTTTCTTGAATGTAATGTTCAATTCAATATTGGCGGAACCCTTATCGGAATCGGCTAAATTTGTATACAGTTTTTTTTATGTAAATAGTGTATACAAATTTAGTTGTTTTCGTGTACATGTTATTTTTAAGTTTATACGGTTTATGTTTTTATTTATCTATGTCTTTTAGATGAATGATGTTGTGTATTAGGCCTGCTGGAGCTGGCATGTTCATAAAAATGATCAAAGCTCCTTAATTAATAGATTAAAAAAAAAAAGTATTGCGATACTACGGTAGAAAGGTCGTATCTTTGTATGGATTTCATAGTAAGATACGGTTTTTTTCCGTAGCACTGCAGACTGTAGTAACAAAACTAGCCGCTCGAGGGCGCTTTACATCACGCTTCCTTATTTAGTTACTACTCATGCTCTCTCTAATTTGGTAAAAATGAATCGGAAGTAAATTTTCCTCGTAAAATATTGTAATTTTGTTGTATATTATACTCGTATATTAATATTATGTAAGTGCCTACCTTGTTCTTGTTTGCAGCACCCAACAGGGTACATAATGTGATACTTAAACTATTTACTAATCATTATGTGCAATAAATGTATTGAGTATATATTTTATAATCGTTCTTAAGGCCAGGCGCGCACCACGATTTTAGTCGCGCGATAATTTTGTCGCATAAATGCAAGATATGGCTTTATATGAGAGTGCGCGCACCACGATTTTCATAAACCCAGAAGTACGCTTATTTCTGCGACAAAATTATCGCGCGACTAAAAAAAAATCGTGGTGCGCGCCTGGCCTGAAGAGTAAACTCCAGTCGTGCGTCGGAGCTGACACACACACTTTTTTATTTCTATAGTCGATTGGTTTTTAATATAAGTCGTGTAGATAGGCATAAGTACGAGTAGGTACAACAAGAACTGTCCATACATGTATTGTCACGAATCCATAAGTACCACACTAATATGGATTTTATTTTGATAGCTTTAAACTACATATAACTAACCCAAGTCAAGGCAGGAAAATGACATACAGATAGCATTCACTTAACTCTACCCCTTTTCTGTTAGAACGATATCTTTGGATAAATATCTCCTCGATCGTAGTTTCGTAGTCTCAACGCGACGTGCCAATTCTACAAACTACACCGATTCAGATAAGTTCGAGCGATTCTAATCAATAGTATGCGGAACTTTGCTCCAAATTGATCTCGAATTGATAGGAAACTTTCAGCATTATCTAAGGGTAGAGTAATCTAGCGAAGTGGGAGATAAAAATAGTGTTGACATTTTTCTTTCTCGCCGCGACACTCCGGTTTTTTCCCCACATATCGTAGACACGAACTCATCGATTTCGCGTTCCACGGGAGATTAAGTTCGGAAACGTTTGCTCGGGGGGCTCGTTCAGGATTGAGTTTGCGATGTTAATCCGATTACGATATGAAAATTTGGCCATCGTCTTCTAAGCCACAATTCGAAGGGAAGATATATTTTTGCAAATCATCGATCGTGATATATTTTTAAAAGCGAGTCAAGATTGTTAAGGCTTTGTAAATTCACGATATGAAGGCGATATTCATCTCTGGAACATGTCAAACTAACAGCCGCTAGTATAGCGCGTCGCTAAAGAGGAGAAATGAAATGGAAATGTCATCATTAGGCTACGATTCTGTTTGAAAACCGCACGACCCGCGATAGCAACAACAATGGCGACATCGCTATAGCGCGATTAAATTCAATCCATTGCCATTGCCACGTGCTCTCTAGACTATATTATATTTAGATTAGGAGGCAGAAGTTGTATTTTTTCTCTCAATTGTTTTTTAGGGTTCCGTACCCAAAGGGTAAAAACGGGACCCTATTACTGAAACTTCGCTGTCCGTCCGTCCGCGCACCAGGCTGTATCTCAAGAACGGTGATAGCTAGACAGTTGAAATTTTCACAGATGATGTATTTCTATTGCCGCTATAACAACAAATACTAAAAATAAAATAAAATAAATATTTTATCCCATACAACAAACTTACAGATAATGGTACGGAACCCTTCGTGCGCGAGTCCCACTCGCACTTGGCCGATATTTTTTTCTCAATTGTTGTGTATAGTTCGGTGAATAGACTAAAGTACTAGGGGTGACCTTACAAACGGTCCGGTAGTTTTGAGGGTCGATTGCAAAAAAATTGTACATAGTTAAGGGCTTTAATTAAAACAACGTTAATTGATTCCTTTGTGTGACGAAAGTTACCCATACATTTTGTATGACTAACTTTCGTCACACAAAGGAAGCGATCGTATTTTATGTTAACCAAGCTTTTAACTATGTACAATTTTTTTGCAATCGATCCTTGATTTTTTGATATTATGTCTAGGATGGTTAGTGAGTAGGTATTTATAATGCAAAATGCACAATTACCCCCCCTCCACGCCCAACGCCATATTGAAAAAAAAAACAGACTCTTTCTTCAGATTTTTGCTTATATCTTCGAGACAATGTTGTATAGAGTTAAATTTACTATATTTTACATTTCACATTTTGTTTCTAGGACGGACTAGGACAGATAGGATAGGATATAATGCACAATTAAAAAAATGCTTTTCCAGAAATGTATCCACCTTGTGGCTTGTATCTTCAATTAGGAGCATTTTAGCTAGAAAAGACCTCACGTAAACTATAATCCCATCAAAAACATAAATGTAAAATGAGAGCCAAGTTCAATATCGCGTGCACTTCGCCGACAAAAGAATTGAGATCTGCAAGAGCGCCAAGTTCTTTGCCCTAAAATTCTTAGATACAAGGACATGCGACATACTCAATGCATTTATTTTACTTGGGGAGTAATTCAATATCAAGATTTGACTTGGCTAGTTTTCACAAACTAACTAAATTTTATAAAAGTAACATAGTCATAGTCATAGTTCATTATCAAGCTAACAGTATAAGTAACAAGACGTACACTAACTTGCGTACTTACCTTTACGAAAATAGGTTAATGATTTGATTGATTTTGATTTATAATATAAATTTATATTTTAAAACTAGCCAAGTCACGTCTTGATATTGAATTACACCCCAAGTAAAATAAATGCATTGAGTATGTCGCATGTCCTTGTATCTAAGAATTTTAGGGCAAAGAACTTGGCGCTCTTGCAGATCTCAATTCTTTTGTCGGCGAAGTGCACGCGATATTGAACTTGGCTCTCATTTTACATTTATGTTTTTGATGGGATATCATTACTTTTTGTACAGAAATTATTATGATGTGTAAATTACTTAATTATTATTTGTTAATTAGTTCTGTGTGCTATTCTAGTACATCTTTTGAAAGTTTTGAACAAACAAAGAATTTTCCAAAACGGTTAGTACGTATTGGATTTTTATGTGCATGTATGTGTAAGTGTGTGCGTGTGAGTGTAAGTATATGCTATTCTAGTATATCTTTCAAACAAAAAAAGAATTTTCCAAATCGGTTTATAAATGACAGAGTTCTGAGGCAACAACCATCAATAATAATAATAATAATAAAAAACATAAAAAAATCACTGTTTTAGATTTTTATATGTATACACACACAATTACTAAGCTGGATGCCAAATTTCACCTTTCTAGGTCACCTGGAAGTGGGTTAGGTTTTTGATTACTAGTCAGTCAGTCAGTCAGTCAGTCAGTCAGTCAGTCAGTGATAAAAATACCGTTTTTTGGACTTTAATAACTCAATAACTATTTAACCTATATTAATGAAATTTGGGGTTCTACTTGTTCTAACGGATCTTAATACATAAGCCAAATTTCATTTTTTTATGTTAAATAGATTTGGAGTTATTGGGGGGTCAAAAGTGGCTCCAAACGGTTCGTGTAATATAACACACGGCTGCTGCTCGCCAGTTCCTGCGGTGAACTTGGCTGGACACGCTGCCGCGTGTCTAGATAATAAATAAATAAATAATAAGGGACAATCATACAATATATAAATATAATAATTTAGTGGTTTGGCACCGACTTCAAAAGGCGATTCAAATGTAATCTGTACTTGAACGAGTTATTTTTGGCTTTTTAGTTTTTTTGATGTAGGTTCTTTTTTTGCGTATTACTAAACTATGGATGTCGCTGAAAATCACAGAACCAAAATCGAATACAGTCTCAGGCCCCCATAAGCGGCTGAAAGTTACCCGGGGCAAGCCACGCAAGATTAGTTTGCTATGGCCTCCAGTATTAATTGCGATTACTCAGGCGTATTGAGTTCGGAATGTTTGACTAATGATTAATGAATGTTCGCATAAACCTAGGTTTTGTTCCGTAATACTTTTCAAACAAAAGGTGTTCTAACTAATAACAACCTCTGCGCCGCTCTAAATGTTTTGATTACACATTTTACTTAGCTTCATTTCTTATTTTTTCAATTCTGCTAGTAAATATTCAGTAAGGTATACTGCTAAGATTCAAGAATTGTGCATGGTACTTCATTATGTACTTACATCCAATGAGAATGCAATCGAAAACCTAAGGAATGTTTTTTTTTTACAAAAACGAAAGGATAAGCGGCTAAAGATATTAGGAATTAGTAATATGTTTAGCCTATTTTCGTTTCCAATGCAATTATCTATTCCTTTGGTAACATTAATTAACTATACAGGTAATTTAATGAACTCTATCACAGCCTGAGATACAGGATTTTCCTTCAGGTATTATGAATGCTGTGTAGATGTAAGACTTTATATTCTAATTCTAATTATTGTTTTTAATAATAAATATTATTCTTATTCTTAGTAATAAATAGAGGCATCTACTACGTACTGAAAAATAAATAAAGAACTTAGAAGATATTTGTAACACCTTATTCTTATTTTAAAAATGTCTTGTATATTTTATGGTTTCGATCAGTTGCTAAAATTATTGCGAAACTTCCTCATCCCTTCGGTTATTCGGTTCGTTCATCAAAAGGTTATTTTTGCAGCTTGTATGTCGCATAGCCATTTTCGCTTTATTTACTACATGTGTATGGGAATTAAGCACCAAGCTAAATTATCTGATTTTATTTAAGTTTAATATTTGTATGGTTCGTTTTAGAGCGTTTTCGTGTTCGTGTTGCAAGCATTCAAAGCAAGCCTGAAATGTAACACAATAAAAAGAAAAAGACATGAAATGACTGGTGAATTTCAGACTAATGCTTGAAGTGAGGTCGCTTCCTTAGATAAATGTATGAATCAAGTATACATGAGTCTCGTTTCGACTGTTTCGCCTTCGACATACTCCGTTTGACAGTGATTGTACCTACTTAGTTCTCCTAGACCTGTGACCTTAGTCACGCTATTTAAGTTTTAATCATCGACTGGACTATATAAACTCTTTGTGTAAGTTCATTACAATAGAAAGGTCACCAAACAAATATGGGTACTCTCATTCAAAGTAATCACGTTACGAAAGAGTGCGACAGCTGCAGTTCCTTTGTTAAACCCGTAGACAAATAAGGGCAAGCTCACACTTGCAAGGATCGACTGGGTCAACTTTCTCAGGCTATAAGGAAAGAGTTTTTTTGAGGTCATCTTTATTAAAAGCGATTAAGACCAGAGTAAATCTGGCCCAGATGATTTCAAGAACATTAACTGCGTCACTAATTTATCGCACTTTTACGATATCTGTCTAGTTTTCGTCCGCAGTTTGGTTTGGGTCTGTTTTATAATGGTCAAGGAATAGTGAAATATGTAGAATCATCCTATAACCTACAAAATGTCTCATATTTTTTGTTACGTTCATAATGTAAATACCCCTTGTGTTTTACAACACTGGTATTTATTTTGTATTCTTATTGTTTACTCTCATCAAAAACGTGTTTTAATCCTGTGTATAAAATTCGTCTTGGTCAGACTTACTTATAGACCCTTTTACAGGGTGTTTCCTTCGGCCTAAATTTTCCTTAAAACAGTGATCCTATACCGAAAACTGGCAACCCGGTTTCTATAGATGCCACGCTAGTTTTAAGTTCTGTATATTTTGACAGAGAATTCGTTTTGGTTAGAGATTTGCAACTTTACTTTCGTTCCGTATTCAACACATAATTTTCGTTTCCCAGGTGATGCCATGTACAAACCATACGTGACAGCGCGGCCGGAGTTGGCGACGGTGGACCTCGACGGAGACGAGGACTTCGTGGTGGTCGCCTGCGACGGCCTATGGGACTTCGTCACCGAAGACGAAGTCGCGCTCGCCGTCTACCGCCAGCTGGCGGCTGATCCAGGTTAGTTGTCGCATATTAAAATATTAAAGGTTTTTTTTAATACTACGACAGTGGCAAACAGGCACGCGGCCCACCTGATGCTAAGCAGTTACCGCCACCTCTACCCAAGGTTGAAACCGGTCCGCCTTACCCTCTGCAGAATGGTGGCATCTGCAGATTTAGTCGGTAAACGCCAACGTCACTTAGGTATTTTAATTTGCCATTATTACCTTAATTACTCCTTCAGTAAATTGCTGTACCTAATTATAAACGTGCATTGTGTATTATAAAAAAAAAATACTAAATATAAGGTACCATGTGATATGGTACGTCAGAGTCTTTATCATTCGATAGATATTTCGTTGGCACAAATAAAACCGTGAAATTTGTCTTTATTAAGATAATTTAACGCTGCAAGTCATCGTAATGCGAATCACATAACTTAAATCTATTGTGCGGTGAATGAATCACAGCTCGACCCCCGTTCTTTGCGATAGGTAGTTGGGAAACGGAGGGAAGTCGGTGTCTACTAAATTGCATTTGCTGGCCTTGAATGTGTATGAGTCGCCCGAGGCGGCGCTGTTTTATAAATAGCCTGCAAAACAAGGTAAACCGAAAATATTATTTTCAATAAGTTCTTGGTTTTGCAATAATTTCTGTGAAAAGTTATGGATTACAGTGGCAATTTGTGCGTGAAAATAATTCAGCATGAATCAATCGGTCTAGCGCGGTGGAATTGGCCTTATAACATCAATTTGGCGATCGACTTTGATTGGCACGCCTCTCAAGTACGTCGTTTGTTGTGCAGGGTGGGTCACATGATTCTGACGCAACGAGTGTTTGCTTAAAATCTGAGAGCTCTCGTACTAAACACAACCAGCACCAGAGACCCGTGACTGTTATCAAACTCTCTTTATAAACCTTTCATTTAAAGGAACGTAGTGAAGGGTCGGGATCGTCGGGAGGTCATGTTATATTTGGTGATACAGTAGCTTTGGTGCCCTCAAGTCTACTCTAAAGTGCCTTTAATGGATCGCTACGCCCTGGGCGATAAGAGCTTTCATCTTGTTCAACAAAATTTTTCTTGTTTTGTAAATGTTAGCTCTTTTTGTTGCGGAACCCCACCAGAAAGGGTTGCGATGTACCTAACGCTTCGATTACGGATACAAGGGGTGAAATTTTTATGAGTTTTTAAAAAAGTGCTGCGTTAGATTAGTAGAAACACAAATAAAAAATACCCTTTCTAAATTGAGCAATGTTAGTCAGATAATTATAATAAAGGTCGACTATAATATTATCCGGCGTGTTGACACTTCTTATAATGGGGCGGCCCGCGTCGGGGGACCCTTCTTGGTGTCCATCAGCATTATGACAGCTTGACGTTTGAACCGAGAGGAGATTTGTGATTTGTGCCCCACACATTACCAGATCATGTAACCATCAATTAGCTAATATGAATGTGGCTCTTTGCGAATTCAATATCTCATGATCCGTGTCCCATTCGAGCTGTCACGCAGCGTTGGATACAATAAAAAAACAATGAACACCTGTACGCGCCGGTTTTATTCATTTCGGTACACGGGCACAGGTTCCTTTGTTTGAATAGGTCTTGCGAAAAAACCTCAGGAGAACAATAAAACTGTAGTTTGTGTTCCGTAACGAGATTGCAGCGGTGCCTAGATTTCAGCCGGGCTGCGGCCGCCTGACCGCAGCCCCACAATATTATGTAGTAATTGCGTCGGAAGTGGGGAAGTGGAGAAATTGGATACTTTGTTTTCGCTTCGCCCCCTGTCGCAGCCCTCCGCCCGAGCCGAAGCCTTTCTAATTATTAGCTTTGTGCACTCTTTGTAAACGCAATATTGTGGAGATCACTGATAGATGGATTAGCTCTCGACGGATCGAGCAACAACCCCAATACTTTTATTACTATTTCCGACTTTTCATTAAACGTTGGAAAAGGCAACAGGGTTACGGGTATAAGAATAATCTCAATAAGATGATTGCGTGAAGAGTAGGTAAAAATTGAAAAACCGGCCAAGAGCATGTCGGGCCACGCTCAGTGTAGGGTTCCGTAGTTTCTCATCCTTCACAATAGACTTAAGATACCAGAAAGATTTCAAGCTCTATAAAAAGGTCGTAAACGCCAAAGTAACTGTAGTTACTTATTACCTTCTGGAAGTCAACTCACGTCCTTTTAAGAAAATTATGAAATTTTGCGATAACTCAGAAACGGCTTGACCGATTTTGTTCAATATAGTTTTCATTGAAAGTACTTATAAGGCCTCATTTTCATAAATTTTTCCATAATTTTTTGATTCGTGGTTGAAAAGTTAGAGGGGGGGGGACACTATTTTTTTTATTTTCGGAGCGAATATTTACTAAACTGCTGACCTTATCAAAAAATAATGTTAGGAGACCCCTATTATTTTTAAAAGACCTATTCAACGATACCCCACACACTAGTGTTGAAACGAAAAAAAAAATTCACCCCCACTTTAGGTGTTCGAGAGGTACCCGAAAAAAATTTTTTTTTTTAGTTTTTATTTTACCGTTTTGTCGGCGTGATACATACACACACTCATACCAAATTTCAGCTTTCTAGTACTAATGATCACGGAGCTAGGCCGCGGACGGACGGACAGACGGACAGACGGACATGGCGAAACTATAAGGGTTCCTAGTTGACTACGGAACCCTAATAAAAAAGAACATTTGAAATGAACTGCCGCATTCGACCTTTGGCCAGTATTAATTCATCACTCCCTCCTTAATTTAATTTTTCCGGTGGGTTCCAAATCCCTACATCGCCTTTCAGTTTTCCGCCTGGCTGGCGGTCCGCGCCTGTCCGTCCCGTGGATTATGCGATTTAGCCGTTTAAACTGTCGTCCGTGAGTCCGTATTCAAACAGGGGAGGACAGCTGTCACTAATTCGCCTGGGGCTAGATGCTACATATCCGATGCACTCGACTTCACTCTTATCGTATAACTACAGAGACTGTAATCCGACGACCTAAATCCCTTGTTGAAATTGCTGAATCGCTCAGGATTACGTTGTCGCCGTTGCCTCGTCGCATGTCACATTTCCATCTGCGCATATTCGGAAGTTCCTGTAGTACTGTTTGATGTTACGATATCAAAGGATTGTACATTGTCTATGCGTTCCGTTCTGCCTGCGACCCAATCTTGTTTGAAAATCCATTCATCCGTATAAATAAGGTAAATTATAAGGGTGACTATTGATCTTTCCATTACGTAGGCGTCGGATTTAGAGCGGTTGTTATTAACTGGAATGATTGGTAGCTGGGATAAGTTACATCAACATGCATTGATGTCAAATTGCGTTCAGATAGCGACTCCCACTGGTGTGGCATTCCATGGTTCACTCCGGCACGGGAGTACGCCCCGTGGCTCGAGCGGTGATCGGCGCGCGATAACATTCTCCGCTGATAGATCAATAGACGATTACTCACGCGCACGCGTATCCAACAAAATGTAGCTACGAAGCGTTACTATTGACTCTGATGACATACCGTAACATCAAGATCAAATTACTTCTTAATTTTACTCGCTTCCGTCGTAAAATACGAGCATTCCTCGAGCTCGTTTCGTCGCGGTGACGCTCGTTGGCACCAAGTCGCCAAGTCTCAGTCTTGACCTTGACACTGTTGGAAACATACTCGGTATCTGCCAGCTTTCATTCACGGGTTAACGTGTTACGCTATGAATACAATAATAGAAACAATCGGAACGATCATTCAGATCCACTGCCTACACATCTTGATTGTTTAGCATTTATACCTGTACTGGATTGTAGCATCGACTATGAAATTAGACTATATTTGAATACAAAGTAGGCTACATGCTTGTTTGTCGTCAGAACTACGTTTTTTGCGAATTCAAGTAGAACTCATATTTGTATGCACCATTTGCTGCACCGCGACTTGTGCTAGGAATCCGATTCAACTAGTAGATTGTGTAATTATGCGCTGAACCGGAATAAACAGATCGAGTAATTATATCGTTCATTTTAAACTGGGAATAACGCTTTTGGTTCTGGGTTAATGTACAATGAGTTTAATTGTCCACTTTGACAATTACTCTTAGCTTACGACGGGGACTGGCGTGTAAAATTGTTTGGCGATTACAAAGCGTAATTTAAAATAGTTGCCCGTTTAAAAGAAAAGCTTTTATTGACTAATGAGGATAGAGCTCCAGTTGCTAAACCAGCCGTGGACTATAGTGAGCTCATTAGCATCTACAAATTTGCGCCCGAGAGTGTATCGCGGCCCTTTCTTTTGTCATCTAGAGAAGTAATTAGCGCTAGTTACGCTATCTGCTCGTTAGTGCCTTAGGGCGTCTGGCGTAGTGCTCTGAACATAGTTCTCATGATGCGAACATCTTTAAATTGTACCGATAGGTAAAATCATATTCAAGAAGAAAGGACAAGCTTTTGGCCTCAGTTAGGTCATCCGAGGTCAGATTAAATTGAAATACAGAATCCTAAAAAAGATATGAAATTCCCTTCTGCCTCTACTCTTGTAATGACTGCATGACATTACCAAAAATTCCTCGCAGGGCAGTCGCGCGGCTTCATGAATTTTAATTATAACACTGGACATTTCTGTGTTGAAGTCTGTGAAATTTAATTTAAACTAAAGAAAAATACTTAGATCGAAATCCGCACTCGCCGTCACGTGATCGCGGTTGTCGAAAGTAACCTGCGTACATGATTTGTTTCCTATGAAAGTGTACGCGGACGCGGAGTCGCGCTCCACATGACATGTCGGGCGCGGAGGCGGCGCGCGGGCGGTGCTAGATGAATTTGCATTGTAAACAGGCGGAGCGGCGCAAACGAAACTATTTGCAACGTCTCAGACACATTACACTGCCATTGTCTTAATCATTCGCCTATCATACCATGTCACACAATTAAGACGCCATTCATCAGATCCATTGAGGTTAACTTGTCAGCAATTTAAGACGACTTAAAAAGATCAGGCGAATTAATTAAACAGCCTCAACCCACTCTGTTTACAAAACGATCCGTTTCTGTAGTGATTATATTTCCAGTCGAGTGGTCTCGCGGCTGTCGCGAGGGGTGCGACGTAATAAAAGAATGTGTAGAGGCGGGAGGGCGCTCGTTACCTCGGCTCGGGCCCTCTCGCTTTGACATCATTACATTTATTGTGCCACCCCCAACTCGAGCCGCAGAACCTCCACCAAATGAAGCCGTATTCTTCCGCCTTAGGGCTGACATACTGTTTGAGACCTCAAATTTAGATCACCGTTATCAAAATTTGTCATCTATTCTGACGGCTGCTGTTATTCAAATTCGAGTGAGTCAAGATCTTGTTAAAAGTTCAGTAGCTCAGCGGCTGCTCTTTTGTTGAAGTTAGCTCGTGCCTTGGGACAATAATTCTCCTATTGTAGCGATATTCCGTTATAATTTTCTTAGAAGTTCCTTGTGAGTTATGAGTGTTATGATACTTGCGGAAGGAAGAATCGAGAAACCTATGCTCGACATATTGTGTTGTAAATACGTTGAACATTATTTGTGTCTGTAATTTATTTCGTTTATTTTGCCGAAATAACTAAAATACAAATAGTAATACGTGAGTGAAATATACGTAACATTTCCTACTAGGATGACGCAATTTGTTCACCTTCTCGTACAATTGAGATGATGCATATGTGCAGCCTTTTCGCAGGCAAATAGGGGGGAAATAGTAAGTATACCGATGACGTGCATCCCGCGACTACGTAGTGCATATTTTTATGCGTTAGTCTGGTTGGCTCGAATCCAGGTATTCACACACAGTCACGGTTCCGGGCCACGTGGGTGGACGCCCTCTGTTCTGCAGCGAAACATCAACAACGAATGTTCTTTGACGACTAGTTAAATTATTAGATTTATTTGCAAATAGTAAATATCAACAACACACAAACATTGACTTGAAATGACGCATGCCTTAACGCTTACTCTCGAGATATTTTAGTAACTGAAATCAGTTGAGGACAACATATGTTAAATTAAGTACAGGACGGGCGAATGACACATCTCTGATTGAAATAACCAAGTTATTATGTTTATATTTTTCAAAGGGTTCATGTTTCTTGTTTCGTTAACCATCGCCTCAATAAGTCAGTTATTCCTAGCATCTAAAGTAAGGGAACTATATAATAGTTACGCTTGTTTTGTTCGGAAAGCGTTAGTTTGCTGAAATTATTGCTCGTATAATCCCCTAATACATTTTCAAAGCGGGTTGTGGTCGTGTAAGCCAACGGTATAAATAATTCATCGCGATCAGATAGGGCCAGGGCACGCGGCGCGGACCTGCGACCTGTCTTATGGGTGCTCCGCCTGATCCTCGGCTGCCGGTGTCAGGTGGATTGACCCCAATGTTTGTTTTATCTATGATGTATTGTTCGGCCGCCCCCATCAATATTGATATTTATTATTTCCTCTGAGTTATTATCACTACTACGGATTGACAAATGAGGGGTCTTTGGATTACAGAGAAATTTTATTGTGCTCTTGTGAAATGGTTCTCGGTAGTGCGCAATGATATTTTTAATTGTCCGTTTAGTCTAGCGGCCGCTCTAAAACGGACTATCACCGCTTTATATAGAGAGGTTATTGACATAGGCTGAAACGTATGTTCCGTTTATGAGTTGCAAGCGAGAGAAAGTGGGCGGCCGGGGTGCCGGCGTCTCACGTCTCGCGGGTTACGCCGCTTGGACATGGCGACGTTATCTCGCGTCAATTCGTCTTTGCTAATTAATCCCGTATCAAACGTGCAGTATCATACGGATACAACGCCAAGCGAAACTATCTCATCGAATTCACACATGAACAGTGCTACAGAATGCACCGCCATTCTTCTCCGGTCGAGCGCCCGTCTGCATTGGCATCACCCATTCACATGCTAATTAAGCTGATAGATTAATTGGTTAAGATATTCTGAGGTTGTTATGTTACATGTATTGTGTTCGTGCTGTACTATAACTGAATGTGATTGGAAGCTCGGAGAAAACATACACATCATGTTTTTTAATTCGTAGTATGTATTTAACAATACTAGGCAGTTGGGACCGGAACGTAGTCCTTTTATTTGCCTAGTTAGCTTTCATGTTAGCTTCTATACAATACAAGCTCAACCTCTACAAAGCTGAGCGATTTCTACTCATTGGCTCCAGTTCCACATCTGTCTCGCAAAATATACCTACGCGGATAATTGTAATAACGGCACAAGATGCTCTGAAGACCTAAATAAACGCCCGCGTATTTTAATACAGTCTATGAGAACTTCAGTCCATTGTTTCAAGTTACACCAATTATATGTCGAACATACAGACAGATAACGGAATGTCTCTGAGCTATGTCAAATTGATGATCGAAGCAGTCAAAGAATGTCATCCTCCAACTGTGTACGGCCACCGATTAAAGCAGTCTCTGTTCGTCCATATCGGGGCGTATATTCGAGTTTCATTGCCTTCGCGGGATATTTTTTGCTGAATAAATTTGCATGGAGCGGAATTGAGGATGGCGAGACGGCCTGCAATGTTTGTCGAGCACTCTGTTTGGTTTGTCGATCCATGTTTGCGCCGGGCCATTGTATTGCCATAGCAGAACTGGTTCTCGAATCGCATAAGCGGACTATCGGGGACCGTAAGACAACGATTTATATTTAATTCTGGTTTTTCAGTAATCGTAATTATAATCCCATATATATTTGTACTTAAAGCGGTTTCGACAGGGAGTTTCAGTTTTCCGTACAACGTTGCTGCACGGCGGTTGCGGAGCGAAAGTTTGATCTATTTCGTTATCGGCATCTATCAAAGGATTGCCAGATTGCCCGCGACGACGGAAGGACGACGGCACGTGGCCGCCGATGCGCCCCTCACGCCGTGCAACGCACTGCCACACTTCCACAATATAGACTGTTGTTTTTGTGAACGCAAGGTCATCGACCGCTTTTCGTACACCCGTCCGCGAAATTATTAAGACGAAAAACGCCCAGATGCGGGACCCGGGTCGCCGCGGTGTGCATAAAATGCTATGAACTCGACTCGACTATAATTTTCTAAACTCTGTTGCCCGCACGGTTCGTACTACTCGGTTTATCGAATCGTATATCTTGTAAGCGGTAAATTAATTACAATGATTGAGCGTTAAGGCTTCTTTAGCTTGTTACCCGTACCTACATAGTTCAGCGTTAGACGCTGGATAATAGCGCGGCTTATTATTTATCGGGCAGAAATAATCGGAACCTATTATTACTTAAACGTTTGGTATGTGTTTAATTTATAAATAGCACACGCATGAGTAATGGCCCGTAATTGGTGACAGAGGCTATCACTGTAGAATACCTAAGGATCGTGACATCCGCCTGCTAACTGTACAACGTTATCAAAGGCTACGCGTTTGTTTCTCTAAGTACGCTATTATCGGCACTATTCAATATTGTATGATATA
This sequence comes from Apotomis capreana, assembly GCA_947623375.1. Lineage (NCBI taxonomy): Eukaryota > Metazoa > Arthropoda > Insecta > Lepidoptera > Tortricidae > Apotomis > Apotomis capreana. The sequence goes on from OX392506.1 coordinate 21,120,818, forward strand.
ATAACATTTAACAAATGTATGGTCACTATACCTAAATGATCTTGTATTATGAGAATAACCATACACATTGCTTTTGTAACCAACCAAGTTTATAATTGACACCTAACCACTATCATCCATCAAAGGGCATTGTTTTGTTCAGCGGATTGATTGATCCAGTCGTAAGATAGCTATTTTATTACGATTAAGTACAGTTACATCTCGATATACGCACTTACAAGTGAGTTCGTGTGAATATAGTCCCAATAATGCCTGTCTATGTGTTGCGCAATGAGTCCGCGATCATTTTTTGGTTTTTGCAAGCATGACGGTGAGTCACGTCGACTCATAATAGCTCCGAGTGAACATTTATGAGGCGTTAGACACCAGGCGATTCGAGCGATGCCTCATTCAGATTCAGCCGGGTATCGTCTGATCCAACCAAACTTCACCATATCAGGACTCCTAATAATGTCTATTGTTCACCAATCACCACTGACTAATCCGCACCAATTCCGTCTAGCTTTTCTTCAGTCATCACTCCAAGATATGTAGATGACGCAATTTAATAAATATTCAAACGCCTTTCTGAATATTTTATCTGTAAAATGAGACACGTTCAGCGATTTGTTCTCTCCAGTTTCGGTGAAAGCGATATAAGTACTAGAAAGGCTAATTACCCCACGAGCACTGTAATGCAGCCTACACACGGCACATCGTCATTTAAAACAGCAATTGACAGATTCGTGAAAAACGGATTTTGCATGATGCGGGAGAAGAAAGTGTGTATGTATTTCAGTGTCACGTTTTTCAGTAAGAACTTTCGGTTAGAAGCTGATCAAGTGAGACTATTTTGCAATGTACGAGTTTTCTACTTAATTGGCAATGCATTACAATAGTGATTGGTAAACTTCCGAACAAAAAATTAACTGTAATCGGCGCTAGAAAACTGATGTGAAAAACACTGTGCTCGAAGGATTTCGTCGAAATACCGGCCGTCAAGGCAAATTGATTTTAGGATGATAAACTGGAGTTTTGTTTAGTATGTTTTTGCAATTGTTTTGCTGTGGAGTGTTGTCGGTTGCGTCAGTTTGCGGTAATTTCACGGGTATCGAGCCTGTTCACTGTTCCTAGTGGAAAAGTGAAGTGCGAAGTTTCGGAGAGGCGGCGCGCGGCGCGGTGGAGCGTGGCCGACGAGGTCGTCGCCCGTCGGCGAGCGCTCCGGCCCCCGACTCTATGCAGTGCACCGAGGGACCACTATCCCGCTGCATCTATCATAATTATCATTTTGATATTAATTGATTCAGATACATTCCTTCTAATCTGGAAGACAATACTAAAAACCCTACTAACTCTTCTTATTTCATAATATTTGACGTTTGGTAAAAGTTAGTTCTGGGAGTTAAAATCGTCTCCAAACTTCAAATCACAAGAGTATCCACCATTGCATAGACTTGGAACTCTCAGTCCGAAAGTATGATGGTGTTCTGGAGTTTTCCATGTAAGCCAGCCGGCAACATCTGGAGGGCGCGCGTTGCGCGGGCGTCGGAGGGGCGGCGCGCGCGGGGTGCGCTCGGGCTCCGCGGCGCGCCAGTCCCCGAGACACCGGCCGCGCGAACGGCCATCGCGAGAGCACCGTGGTAATACAAGTGCTGTGAGTGCAGGAGTCACCCTCGCCCGCTGTGGACATGTGAGTCACACAACCCACGCTTGCTATGTTATGTTGGCGCCGGCGACGCCGAACCGGCTCGGCGGACGCCGGCCGGCGCGCGGCGTAACATAACCTATGCGATATACCTGACAGTTTTATAGTGGAATTTAAAATCATATAATTATGCATTAATCGATCTAGTTCTTGACAAAGGGCTTATACTACCTATACTAGAAATCGTCACTACTTTGAAAAAGCTCGTATCTGAAACTAGTGTTGGAAAATGACAGTAAGTGCATTCTAGATTTGTAAGAAATTTATAGACATAAATTTATGCTAAGTATGTTTTTAGTCTGAGAAATTTCAGGTACGAGTTTCTTTTTAAGTTAAGACCATGTTAATTTTGTATAGATGATTATGTTCCAGAGTAGTGTATGTATATTTTTATTAAAAATGGACTAGTAATAAATTCGGCAGAAGACAATAAGTACATACGGGCAATGAGCTCGAATGATTTACATAGTTATCTCGTTCACAACGTAAGAGTTTATGTTGATATTTTTCACCCCTTCGCCGCGTATATTTAGCAAAAAACTCCGAAACAAAGTTGGAATATTATACTAGCATGACTCACTTACATAGGTGTACCCGCCCAGGGGTTTGCCTCTTTAACTTAACAAATTAACAACTAGCAGTTAATGGGCCGAGTCCCGCGATACCGCTGCATTTTTCACGAGCTGGAACAAATAACAAAATGAAGGCGGTTCAATTAGTTGATTAATTAACGCGATCCCCGGCGGTGCTATGCCGCGTAAACACGCGAGCATGATCTAGTCTAGCCACTCCATTAGATCCTACACCCATAGGGTTTGCACTTAGGGATTAGGTCTCAGACTGGCCTATAATTAAAAGCAAAGTGTGTATCAATAGAGCTGCTATAGGATTAGGAATTAGCTACATAGCTTAATTTTTCAGCTTTTGAGAATCTGTTGCGTTGGTGTTTTGCCACGTAAACAACTTAACACACGATCTAGCCACTCCATTAGATGCTATACCATAGGGTTTGCACTTAGCTAGCTTAAAGGATTTGGTCTCAGACTGGACGACAATTAAAAGCAAAGTGTGTATCAATAGGGATGCTATTGGATTAGGAATTTGCTAGCGTAATTATTCAGCTTGTGAGAATCTTGTTTTGGTGTTATGCCGCGTAAACACGCGATTATGATCTAGTCACTCCATTCGATCCTACACCCATAGGATTAGCACTTAGGTAGCTTAAAGGATTAGGTCTCAGACTGGCCGATATTAAACGCAAAGTGTGTATCAATGGGGCTGCTATAGGATAATGAATTAGCTAGCTTAATTTTTCAGCTTTAGAGAATCTTGTGTTCGTGTAATGCCGCGTAAACACGCGAGCATGATCTACTCTAGCCACTCCATTAGATCCTATCATAGGGTTAGCACCTAAGTCTCAGCCTGGCCGATGATTAAAAGCAAAGTTTCAATCCAGTGTATCTACCGATAATTGATCTGGTTAAGATTAGGAATGCGCGTCTCAAAAATTTTCGGGGTTTTCAGAATTTTATATCTCTACTGAGTAGTTATAAACATTACCAGTACTGATTGACATGTACATAACTAAAATAACTCATGATTAACGTCGTTTACCGCTAACGTCGCAGGTATTCGTGATTAAATTAACATTAAATACTACAACACCTACGGCCTCCTGACCTGTAGTTGTAGATTGCGGAGTCTATTCTAGTCTAAAGCTCCGAAAGACAACAATTTATGAAGTAGGATTGGGTTGGTTACACGTAAGTTTGGCAACTGGCAATGAGGATCAATACGTAGCTACCCGAAAAACTGGATATAAATTCATAAAAGACAATCGGTTGTGTTGTGGTCTTTTTCTCTTTATCTTTTCCGGTGTAGGAATGCCTGCATATTATGCAATTGACTCGAAGAGTCATCAATTAAAGAATTGATGGATCTATTTTCTACACTACAGATCTCTAGTATAAGCTATAAGTTTATATGACAACCGCATAATTGTGACGCCTATTTCACGCTAATTTAGTGGCCACTATATTCACCTAACCGTCATATACACCGTCAGGGCTATTCCAGGCCGGCATTTAAAGTCGATACTTTATATCACCTATTATCAGTTATAATAAACCGACTTTATTATACACAGACCGGCACTGATCGTTACTTTGAATTACTTTATTGACTGAAGTTCTACTGAACCACTTAGATGACAGGGTTATCACTGAACAAACTTTATGGGATTTTTCATAGTGATAAAAACTTGAAGGTGCAGATAATAAAAATTCAACGGAACTATAGTTGCTTAATTCTTAAAAAGTGAAAACTATAACCGGTAATTTTCAGTATAATTGCTTTTAACAACTTGATGTATGCCTGAAGTTTATTGAGTGGTAGGGTAGTGACAAACATGTATGTTAGCTAAGATTACCTTAGCCCGTATTATATTAGATTCGTCCAAGAATTTCTTCGTATTTAAAAAAACCCTACACCACCTACTCGTGTGGTATGTTGCAGAGTTTGAAATAAGATGTTTTACAATGTTCTTAGCCGTTATGATGTATTTTACAACTTATAAAAAAAAATTACTACAACGAATATCACATCAGAATAATATTTAGAACCGTCGCACATTATGGGTTTTTACCGTTCAACGAAAACAAAGCAACTTTCTTCTCGTTTCTAATTACCTCTTATAATGGCAAAAAGTCCTGTTAGTCTTAATTAACCTAAAATAAAAACGATCAAGATCGGATCAGTTTGAGCATCTGGTAACCCTAGATCCGAGTGGGGTCTACGAACCTCTACCGTGGAAATGGGATTATTACACGATGGCCTCAGACGCTATTTTGCACTCGTCCAACTCTGTAATGATTCGCCGTGGATACCGACGCACTGGACTCGATGGAACATTCCTTTTATGGATTCCTTTGAGATCATTTTACACGGCATTAATGAAGCTTTTTCATTCACGGGGAACAACTGTTCACTCCAGTTTATTCTGAACCTGTTTGTCTTTTATATTCTATTAAAATATATTACTAGTTGATAATTAAGACTGCTCGTAACATAATAACATGAAAGGCATTTCTCTTGCAGAAACAAATCGCGTGAGAGATGCTTGCATAGATAGCAACATTATAAATTCGTGCATTAATGCAAGCGTGCCGGTCTACCGGAAGGGATTGACTTGTTGCGATAATAATTAGTTCAATTTTGAGGAACATTCTACGATGCTATCTTTGGTTATGTATTAAGTTTAGTCCAATTTACTTGCCGGATATCGGAGGAAAAATCTGATGTTGTTATTTAGGTACGCCAAAACAAACAGAATTGTTCTTACGATCGGACCTTTCTCTTCTAGCACAAGACTAAGCATTGTATTTTGCTTGAACTCATTAATCTGACGCGTTTTCCATCTGGTAACAATGCGATGTGGCACAGGTTGATGCAATGCCCCCATTGTGGCAGATCTGAGTCTCGATAGACGGCCAGACAAGACAGATGTCTGTTGCATTGAACTGTCGAAAACATAACATAAAGCGGGTACCTGAGCGATCGCTCTGATGTCGTCGTTAGTGCCTTACCTACCCAACAGATCTGCACTGTTGGCTGACAGAACATACTGTTACCAATCACTTGTGTAACTGCCTTTTGTCTTTACAGACCGCCGCTTTCCCGTAATATATGGTGTTTTAATGTCTGAGAGCATAGTTTTATCGGCCATCTCATCTGCACTGGGTTATATTCTGTCTGCAGGAATTATACAGTGCTTGTTTACGAACGGCACCATGCACACTTAAATTCTCGATCAGCACTTTATGGTTTTAATGTATCTTTAAACCGAAACGGTACTCTAACTTCATTAAAAAAAACTTTTATTTAGGTAAGTATGAAGCCATAAGGAGTTTAATTATAGATCTAAAAAAAATGATCTAATAAAAGACATGTTTATGCCTGTACTCATGTCGAATTCCCAAGATGGGTCACACTTGTCAGTAGGTATAGCGAGATGTATGGTCGCACAAAAACGACCGCTTAGTCAGGCATGAGTCAAACTGATCTCTTCGCGCGTAATTTATTTGAGGGGCTACTGAGAACCACCAATAAAAACATCGCTCGTGAGAACTGTTTTAGCATCCTAAGGTTTTTGCAACGAATGCCGTATTGTTCGGTGTGCTATTTGCGTATCACCTAGGAGCATTGTTGGGGGCTATCGCGTAGATCTGCAGGCGCCGGCACGTTAAATGCGTCGTTTGCGCTGTATTCCCAGACTATCACCGTGTATCATTATAATACAGTTGCAAGTGAAATACGCCGAGATATTTGAGAGTATAATTTGGAGTGTGACGGCGGCTGATGGGCCAGTCCGCGATGAGAAATCATGGCGATCCCGCTAGTCACCGCTACGGTACTTTGGCTCGATAGTGCTCTGCTCTCTTAATGCGTTTCGTTTTACTCAACTGGCCAATTAATCATTTCTAAGTATAAGTATTCTCAGTATTGTTCGCCGCGCGTCGTGATGGAGGCGTCGGTGGCTTTCAATTTAACTTTTGGTGATAAATTTGACTCTGTCAAGTAGCTTTATAGAGGCTATTAAGCTACTAAGTTATTTGGTAAATAATGGCACATTAAATTGAAAAAATCGGTTGAAAAGCCAATAGACCATGTTATGCATGATGATTATAAATAACAAAAAACTGAGGATAAATAGATAAATGTAACACAAAAATAATCTCTTAGTATTATTTTGTGCAACTGCATTATTAGTAATTATTACCCTAGTTTCGGGACTAAGCTAAGGTCAAGTTTGTTGTAACAGCTGCCGCAGATTGTTTAATTTCCCATACAAGTATCCTTTTACGTCAAACAACGAATTAACCACACAATATCAAATGTTAATATCACAACGATAACATGTGGTAGCCACAATGCATTGTGATTGTTTGGAGGCTGAATCTTAAGTTTTAGTTAGTAGGGTGGGTAATGGTTTGTTGTGGAGCGGCGGAGGGCGGAGCGGTGACGTCATAGCCGGCCAGCTGTAGGGCGGGTGACGTCACTCGCCGCGGTCGTCGACCCGCGCTACCCTTGCGCGCCCGCCTTACCGCGCGCCTACTGCATCTACCTGCCTATAATAAAAAACGAACCTATGTACAGTACCTATGCAGTCGCACCGACCTGGGGCAACCTGCGCTCGAATTACATTGAAAATAAATTAGCATCCGTTTTTGCCCGCTGTTGAATGAGAAAAAGCTCTTTCAACTCCCAGGTAACGTTTTTTGTTTTCGTGATATAAACGCAGACTCGCATTTCGTGCGATAGAGCAATATTTATAGTATTTTCTCTTTACGCTATATTATACTCGTAAAACATCCGCGGTGGAGTATTTTTCGTATCCGCTCGTGTCTATTGCTAGTGGTGCGCTGACGCTTATTTATGTTATGCGCGCTCGCCCCTTTCCCTCTGTTTTAGTTGTAGTTTATGGAATTACGTGGATTGTAAGTTTACGCAGTCAGTTTCTGTGTAATATCCCGACCCCTGCGTGTGCCACCCCACCTGAATGGAGAATTTCTCGTGGGAGTTGTAGTGCCGCTAATAAGTGCGAAATGGAATCCCTTCCGTCCGCACGAGCCATTCGTACTTCGTACAGGAAATGCGCTTTTTGCTTCACTTGCAAGCATATCATAACAGCTTTAGAAATCCGGTCGCACTCAGTTTTATTGCATTCGTTCGTACGCGCATACACACGCGGAGCTGCTTTCACAGTTATTTCAAAGCACAATTTAAATTAATCCAAGTGCGTGGTGTGATAAAATTTAATGGATGCATTTAGATTTCCACTGACAATGTATTTTCTAGACGTTATTATATCACTACATAGTACAAAACAAAGTCGCTTGGTCGTTTCCTGTCTGTCTGTCCCTATGTATATGCTTAGATCTTCAAAACTACACAACGTATTTTGATGCGGTTTTTAAATAGATAGAGTGATTCAAGAGGAAGGTTTATAAGTATTTATATAATACATAATATAGCATTGCACCCGTGCGAAGCCGGGGCGGGTCGCTAGTTATGTTATTATTTCTTATTCTATAACCATAAGATACCTATTTCGTGTCCGTCAATATGCATTTAAATTCCCACTGACAATATATTTTCTAGACATTATTATTTTATGTTATAATTTCTTATATTATGTACTATAACGTCTATAACCATAAGATACCTTATATCGTGTCCCTATCGGTGTGGCACATTTCATGCACTCCATCATTGTATGTGTTGACTTAAAACTGCTTATTTACGATTCAGAAGAAAGTGGTAGATAATTAGCGACTTTCGTTTTTAAATTATGTACGTGCACAAAACAGTACTCTACTCGCATTTAGACACTTTCTTTTGTAATAATTTTATGTAAAGTACTGACGAAAGCGAATATTGTATCTCAAATTTCATAATAAGCATCATATAACATCTATGAATTAGCTTTCTTAAATTCCTTGCATCTACTCACTCTATTAACCTGCATTAAGAATGTATTTGTTTGGTAATATAACTGATATACTTACTTATAACTATGCATACGTAGTTTTTCATGTCATGAAATGATCCTTCAATCTGATTCGAGTTTTGTCTGTAGGTAAGTTGTGGACACGGCGCGATCCTTGCGGGCCGTATCGATTTTGTTGTAACATTGGAATCGAACAGCCGCCCTCGGGAGCATTGAGGATTGCGTGCACGTTCGTTCCCTGAACGAGGGCTGCCAATCGACTAGCTACGTGACGAAATGTTCCCACCGACCTATTCTATTCCAATTGACCATCTATTTCGCTAAATAGTACTTTATTGCTTGTAGAACTATCACGCCGCTGTGTAAACATACTTAAGTTAAGTATACGACAACACGCTTTATCATCGATATCATACTTTCATAGATGGACTTGCTGAGTAACTATGCACGACTCAAGAGCGCTCTCGAGTCGTTTATACATACATGACGAATCATCGATTAACAATAAACAAAGTAAAGTGACTTACTTTCGAATTGCATTCATAAAAGTGGAAAGTAGACCCGTATGTGAGTGCTATTATATAGCGTTTTATTTTAATCATGTAGCTTTGCGTTTATATCGGTGGTCGCGGATATCACGAGGGGCGCAACCGAACGACTCATTAGTGTACTGAAGTGGACCACAGAAATTTTAATTGCTGCGACGACGGTGTGCACGCGTCCTTTTACAAAAAGGCAATTGAATATATCCCCTGAACCGGTGGTGGTTCATTGTTGAGAATCTAGATTGTTATTGCACTGACCCTGTAACTGCTATTGTTTTGTAACTGGCACCCTGTTTTGACGGCCGTGCCAAATTGCGAGCGCATAGTGTCGGAAAGAGGCTTTCAGCTTTTATGTCCTAACTATTATACAAGTACAACGGCCAGATACACTCGAAGTATATCAATCACATAAACTGTATGAAATGTTAAGGAGTCGCTTCACTAATCACAGTGCACTCGCGACGACTGACTTTGGCAGCTGGTGTCGCACCATAAACTCCTTATATAGCTTTCTTCTATTAATAGTTAGACTGGACGAGTGTAGTTTAAAGTTTGCATCGGTGTGAGTGAGACTAATGGGCTGTGGACGAACGGAGTCGTGACTGCTGTGAGTCCAGGATAGCAAGCAATAAATAAGATTTTCTCAAACATGCTCGGAAATGTATGCGTTAATGTCCCGATATGAGGACATGAAGTTTCTCGTTTATGGCTCCCTACATTACTTCTTGGCCTAGGCCACAAAAGTTAGTATGAAAATCCATTTTTGTCCGCTGCTCTAATTTTTTTTAATTTCTATACTAAAATTAAATTGGCAAAGGATAAATTACATACAGCCAACCACCACCACAATCTGTAAGCATAATTGCGACATAAAAAAAATCTATGGTACTATATTTATGTGCGGTTAAACATGGTGCTCAAATAGCTGGATCAAATAACATATTTAAAAAATAAAAAAGGTGGCAAACTGAAAATCTTTTTTCTGCTTATTCGTATTTCGTAGTGATTATAATATAATTTTAACAGACATAAAAATTACTTCTAGTGATGAGAGTGACGGGGAACTTATGAACAAAGGATGACGGGGAACTTTATGAGAAGGCACGAATAATATACTATACTATAAGTAAAAACGAATAATAGTTTTTACTTTTTTCCCGTAGCATGTTTTGTTTTGTTTACTTAATTGATTATCTAGTAGTTATTTTAATTTTAATATTTCCTCACATCGTTTGAGAAAAGCACTAGGTATACAAGCTTCGGCCGGAACAGGGATTGCAGGACTCGTTCTATCTGGCCTCGTGTTCGACTCGGCCATCTACCCCAAACTCGTCCAGCAATCCCTTACTTCACGGCCTCTGCAGTAATGTACTATTATGCTCTTATAACTTCATTCGTATCACTTATATCAGCGAAGTTCAATTTCTTACAAAACACGATAATAAATAAAATTATAAAATTTGACTATAAATTAACTAACACTGTTTTTGCTGATATTTAATTAACATAATTTAATTACAAAAATATTATGCATGAGCTTGGTAATGTTTTATGTATATGTAGATTCGTATGACATATAGTATAGACTCGTAAACTCTCATAAAGCTATATCTAGAAATCTTCATGGTGACAGTTATGGAACATATCCAGCGAAACACGTTTTGCCGGTGTCCTGTCCAGTATTAAACATGGTCATGATACTTCTTCTAGTTATTATAATATCTAGAAGTATGAATACCCATTATAATTAATTACCTGTAATTGGGTTAGTCCATGGGAGCATTAACTACGTGTAATACTGTACTTTAATATAATAATGCGCGTTCGGAAGTTTAGTTCACAGTAGAGTAATGAATATGAATATTCACGTGTGCGTTTATTAACATCATTGGAGGTGTTGCGGCTAGGCGTGCTCGCCCATAGTTCATGCCTCATCGTCATACAGCCACGTACAGCCATACCTGCCGTGTTTACGCGTCGGGAGCGGCTTGATTTACTGAACACTGTGAGGGGGACTTAAATTAGTGCTCTGTCGTATGTCACACGATATTTTATTTTACTCCTCGCCTTTGCTCGTGTACTTTCCGCTAAAACCTTAATTCTTGCGCCGTCACGGACTATTTATAAGTGTTCCTTATTTAGAGGAGAGTTTTACGGCCCCAGTTTTATACCGCTTCGTCTTCGCTTTGTCAGTTTAAAATATATGCTTTCTGCAGTCCGTTTGTTATACTAAAACTGCATTAGGTAATTCATTATTGATCAGACTCTTTTAAATCGGTCGCACTCGTTCTTTGTAGAATCGATTCACGGAATTTTCTTACCTTCAATTTCGTTGAGTATCTAAATTCTCAAATAACAATAATATATATAAAAAAAAATGTATTTTATCGTGTGGTATTTAACGATAAACATTGCCAGGCTGACGCACTGTTATGTTCTAACACAAACGGCAAGTTATTTTAATTAGAGAAAACAATGCTTATTACTCAGCAGTGCACTTAAGCAGTCCGATAATTGTGTATTATGAAGTTGTAATCATAGCAGTAACTATTAAAATTCAGGATTCATTAGTTAAGCAAGTAATGTGCCGTATCGAATGAAGGGGGATTTTATCAGAGGTAAGAACACAATCAACCGAGTTATCTGTAGGACAACATGTAATGAAGTGGAAGATAGCGTATTATCTTTGCAAATTTCTTTTTTTTTTGTTATGGGCTAAATATCACCAGCGAAATCCTATATTTTGAACGCAAGTCAGTGAGTTAGTTAAATCACAGATTATATAATACTATACTGTTAAATTTATTATTCAAGCGACACACGAAACTTCGTTAGAAACAAGAGACGTTGACAAGATTAATAAATCGGTGGTCAGTGTAGGTGTGGGGCACTTCAAAGAGTGGGGTGATTGATGCCCGTCCCCTGACGAGACGCAGACCCAACTAACTAAATCTAAGTCCGTTCACCAAAGCCAATTTACTCCTGTAACGGGATTGGCACTGTCATTGACTAATCGAATCCAACTTTATTTTACTGAGGATCACTTATTGAATTTATCGTCGGCGGGCGTTGTTTATGGCTCGGAGAAAATTGCACGTTTAACTAAAATGATTAGATGTAGGTACAAAGTCCAGATTATAGAGGCATAGCATGGCGAAATGATGATACGCGCGTGTAGTGACATCGGTCACTGGCTTTATGCCGCCGATTGTCGAATTGCCGCATCCACCAAATTAACCAATTTATTTCAGACATCTGCAATCTGCATTCGCGCATGTGTATTGTGTGATGAATGAATCACAGATTTCGGACGAATGGATTATATGGCATTCAATTGTTTTTATTGGGACTAATAAAGTTGTTTTCCTCATACAATGTCACGGTCATACTCTTTCCAAATTAGTAATAGTACTTCGATTTTATTTGATGGGTTCTCGGACAATAGTTTATGGTGAGGCACGTAGTGGTGATGTAAGCGTCGATTTCCTGCGGGTTCCTGGCCGGGTGCGCGTGCGCCGGTCGCTAATTAGCCGTCTGACGTCACTCGCGAAGAGCTTAGCTCCACCACTCGCCATTACCGGGGGCCTTCGCGTGGAAACGACAACGACCGCCGCTTTCTCTAGCGTGCAACAGCATCGCGGCACTGCGACCCGTTGCCAGGTCCTTCAAGGTCAATTGTTTCTTCCAAATCACTTAATCTGTTACCCGTAGCTAAGGTCTGCTCAGAATTCTTCATGTTTGTCTTAACACAAAGCTCTGGTATTAGTCTTTTAGGGTTCTATTTATCTTTAATAGTACGTCTCGTCGTGCAGATTTAGTAAGGTGAACAAAGAATCATGGAATTCACTGATCGCGATTGTTCAGGCAGGCGGGGCTCAGGCGCGTCGCTAAGCGTGACTCATCTTAATGGCTGCAATTATGGCAGCGAGAAGCGGCCACCGCTAGCGCGGGCGAAAGAATCGTGCCACGCGCCGCTCAGATAGCAGACAACAACATGCTTACAAAATAAGTAAATTCAAAAGGGTCGCTGGAAATTTGGCTCGACGCGACGTCACGGCTCGCTGCCCTTCTCCAATTGTGACGTCTACAGACCTTCTTCGAAGTTTCCGAGCGGATACTCTAGCGGTTTTCAACCAAACTCCATTATTCTTCGCGCAACAATTGAAGGTCGACTCTGATTGTCTTTTCGTTGCATTTGCGTCTAGACAGTCGCTTGAGGAAATCGGTTTTTCCATCATCTGACTAATCAGCATGAGGTCGGCGACAGCTGTAAAAAGTGAAATAAAAACTCTGTTACGTACAACTGACTTGTCTGACTAACCGCTAATTACTAGAAAATTCTAGATTTCCTTCGTTTTGTCGGAATTTCAAACTGGCGTACATTTATTTTTTATAATCAATTAATAGTGACTAGTGATAATTTTACCTCCTATAATAATTAATCGGCAGTAAATATGAAATTCTCGCGAACAGCGATACGACATGTTTAATTTATCCAATTTAGTTATACTGCGTGTTAATGATTTTACTTGTAAGTCGCCTCGAAATATCAGGTTTTTTTTACTCAATGACATTGCTCTTGGGGAAAATTATATACCCGGTTATACCTATGCATTAATGAAAACTTCGTTGGCCAGTGCACCCAGAGGATGCCTAAGAATTCTGGTCTTGAAAATACATGGATGTTATCATTGATTTCGATGTTCGCTTTTTAGATACCTAATTGCGTCAGATTTCTTTGAACTCTGTTGTACTTGCTGTGATTCAGTGCCGCACGTACCTACACCATTCATTTTTGTTATTGCCGTGAACCACGATTCCGTGAATTTTCATGTAGTGTGTTAGTAAAAGAATCTGAAACGCGGACCTTTTTTACCCTTATTGTCATTGTGACAAAAGCAAAAAGGTATGCGTTTCAATTGTTTTGACTGTACCTATACCTACGTCATCGCTTAATCGAAGGCAAAATACTCCAATCGTAAACACATAGTACATTACATCAGAGGCCGGGAAAATGAGGATTTCCGGCCAAGTAGTTATATACGGCCGAGCGAGCGTGCGAGCGAGGCCGGATAGTGATACGAGGCTGGGAATCCGTTTTCACGACGAGGCATGTATAGTGCTTCTCTCAAACATACAATGAAATAAAAATATACTTCAAAGAATAACACTTAATATTGTTTGTCCGATATTTTCCGAATTTGACCGAATTTTAAAAATCCGATTTCAGATTCTGACTCAGGAGCCCCAAAAACCCCTGGATACCGAATTTCAGCCTCCTAGGACCAATTTGAAATTTTCTCCATACAAATCGTTTTTTTTTTCGACATTTTCCGAATTTGACCGAATTTTCGGACAAGATTTCAGATTCATATTTTTGAGCCCCGAGAGCCCCCTAATCCGAATTTGACCGAATTTTAAAATCCGATTTCAGATTCTGACTCAGGAGCCCCAAAAACCCCCGGATACCGAATTTCAGCCTCCTAGGACCAATTTGAAATTTTCTCCATACAAATCGTTTTTTTTTTTTCGATATTTTCCGAATTTGACCGAATTTTCAGATTCATATTTTTGAGCCCCGAGAGCCCCTCGATACCAAGTTTTAGCCGCCTAGCACCAATTTGAAATTTAGAAAAAAAAAGTCGCCATCTCGATTTTTTTTTTCCACAAGTGTCTAACAACCAACCTTTAAAAACAAAACCTGCTTTTTGTCAAACCAGCCAGCTGTGTGAATGACCTTGTTGTTGAAACAAAAAAAAAAGTTACTTTGCAGGCCTAGGCCTGAAAAACAGTATGAAATCCCTTTACAGTCCTCTCGAGTTGTTGCGCCCAAAAACCGATACTTCCGAGCCTATTATAAGGAACGCAAAGACAATATTTCATTGCATGTTTGAGAAATAGTACATTACATCAGAGGCCGGGAAAATGAGGATTTCCGGCCAAGTAGGTATATACGGCCGAGCGAGCGTGCGAGCGAGGCCGGATAGTGATACGAGGCCGGGAATCCGTTTTCACGACGAGGCATGTATAGTGCTTTTCTCAAACATACAATGAAATAAAAAAATATACTTCAAAGAATAACACTTAATATTGTTTGTCCGATATTTTCCGAATTTGACCGAATTTTAAAAATCCGATTTCAGATTCTGACTCAGGAGCCCCAAAAACCCCCGGATACCGAATTTCAGCCTCCTAGGACCAATTTGAAATTTTCTCCATACAAATCGTTTTTTTTTTCGATATTTTCCGAATTTGACCGAATTTTCGGACAAGATTTCAGATTCATATTTTTGAGCCCCGAGAGCCCCCCGATACCGAATTTAAAAAATCCGATTTCAGATTCTGACTCAGGAGCCCCAAAAACCCCCGGATACCGAATTTCAGCCTCCTAGGACCAATTTGAAATTTTCTCCATACAAATCGTTTTTTTTTTTTTCGATATTTTCCGAATTTGACCGAATCTTCGGACAAGATTCGGACAAGTTCAGATTCATATTTTTGAGCCCCGAGAGCCCCCCGATACCGAGTTTTAGCCGCCTAGCACCAATTTGAAATTTTGAAAAAAAAAGTCGCCATTTTGAATTTTTTTTCCACAAGTGTCTAACAACTAACCTTTAAAAACAAAACCTGCTTTTTGTCAAACCAGCCAGCTGTGTGAATGACCTTGTTGTTGAAACCAAAAAAAAGTTACTTTGCAGGCCTAGGCCTGAAAAGCAGTATGAAATCCCTTTACAGTCCTCTCGAGTTGTTGCGCCCAAAAACCGATACTTCCGAGCCCATTATAAGGAACGCAAAGACAATATTTCATTGCATGTTTGAGAAAATGATATTTGCAGAAAGGATTATTTTGAAATCTCATGCTATACAGAAATGCGTCTACTGAATGACCGAACACATCACGCCAGCATACCTACATCATGGAAGCTACCGGCCAGGGTAGCAGAAGCAGGTAGGTTATAGGTTATCACGGGCTGGTTTTCCGCAACTCGACGGCTTTACGATGCGCCTATGGTGCGCGCGGTGTACAGAAGTATAGTGCCTTCATTGTAACCATTGAAACAGGATTTCGAGGATCTTTTAAAGTGTTGGTCAAGATGGTATTTTTTATTTTTGTTCTATTTGCTGAAACCAATAATGAAATTTCAGTAACTTAAATCATAAAAAATATTCGCATTTTGGTTACAACTTTGTAAATAATTTTGTGCGCGTTTAAATGTCACGCGCTTCGCGCCGTGAAAGGGCTTGCACTCCGTGCACCAAATGCCATCACGATCCCGTTTTGAATTCTTATAAAAACTTGAACGGTGCCAGTTCGCATCAAACGCATTACAGTTAGGATTTTTTTTGAGACGTCTGTCTTGAAGTTTATTGCTTGCATAGCCGTGGATTCACGGGGCTCGGTGAGTCAGTAGTGACGTCACTGTGGTGTGCACACGCTCTGCCTTCTCGCCCCATTTCCTACTTTCTACTCCGCGAAATGACTACTTGCACCGCCGATTCACCACCACAACTCCTACTATACCGAACCCACGCACATAATTATTATAATATTGTCTAAGCCGTTGCGGCTGGAGATGGCTTTTAAATGACTCGTTTTGGTTTATTATCTTCACTCAAGGCATCTTGATTCAGTGCAATAATTTGGCATTTCTACTTAATTCTGTAGTAATCTATTGCTAATCCTTTCGTTGATCGATAACCGCCCTGGTTCTATACTTTGGATAAGCCAAAACGCCCTCGATTCTTCAATTGATTGCCGAATGCTGTTGCGATTTCGACACTGAACAACAATATAATTGTACGAAACAATGGTCTGCTAAATAACGTTCTTTGTTCACCGAAGTGGAACCAGATTTCAGAATGTATCAATTTGGCGCTCCTACGTCAACGGCCCACATAGCGTTTGGAAATATTAAATCTGTCAAACTGTTGACAGTTTACCGAATGTTTCTCATTAGCAATGTCTAATTTGGCTGGCGGTTTGGTCGTTTATGTAATTGTATTGCATATCGGCACGGAGTGGTATCGGCGGTGTAATCGTGTACTCGATACTGCAGCCCCCGTGGTAACTCTCGTCCGCCCACGGACGGCGCTCTTCGACTGTACACAGCATGTAGGCTGCCCTCTGAAACCCGGTTCACTGAGACTCCTGCCGCACTGATTGCTCGTTAAATAGCCGGTACATAAATAATTTAGATGAGCTTTAAATATGGCCCGTGGCTTAGCAGTATTTCATAAGCAAATCGGTACCATTCATAATATTTCTAGTCTGTAACATTGCCCATTTAATGCAGACGTGAATATGGTATCATTAATCTCGCTATTTCTACTATAAATACGGCCTAAAAATCAGTAACGTAAGGACCGTTCCTCTGGTATTGTATATATCCATGGACGACGATGATCACTTTTCACCTGCTCGTCTCGTTGGCGAGACGAGCAGATGGAAAGTGATCAAGTAAAGTTACCACATACAAAATGTGTAATAATCGGTGAAATTTACAATGTGCAGTATAATTTCCGAGCTCAAAAAAAGGCTCCTATAAATAGTCGAAGGCCGTCCCGTATCTATAGGCCGGTATGGACGATTGCAGAAAAGGCGCGGATATAAATAGAAGGGCATGAGTTGCATGACCCAAACAGGTTCCCGCTGCAAGTGCCCACGCACTCTCCATTCCCGTGACCCCACACCCTCTGACTCATTGCTAAAACACTGCTACCGCAATTGTAAATCACGTTGGAACTATTATACAAACAAAAATATTAATTATCCTCACATTTTTCATGTTCGCAAATCTCGCATTTCCTATTAAGTTAACTCGGTGTATTCCATAAAGACTCCCAATCGTTTTTGGCTCGCGTTGCCAACGGTAATGTATATGTACACAACAGCTTCATACTGGTGTTTGTTAATGTACGCATAAATTTTCGCTTGGTTTTAATTCAAAACGAGTGCGCACCCTGGCGTAGCCTCCCACTGGAATATGGCTTTATAAAACCGTGACATCACTTCCCGCGTATTGATCCGCAGTATTATAAAAATATTCAAATTACACATGGGGAATGAATCAGCCTCGACTGCACGACTGCTGTCGTGGCCGTAATTGCGATTCCACTTTCTTCAACAACAAAAGAATAATCGAATTAAAAATCACATTGGAGGTGTCATCAATGAGTGGATAGTGTAGATAGACATCTGTTATAATCTGCATGCGACAGGCGTCCCCGAGGCGGGCGGCTCAGTCGTCCATGAGTATTGCGGTCTTTTTGCATTGTCCGTATTTATACGCGAGTGGAAGCAAGAAATGAGGCACGCTCCACTTGCGTCGCCCTCCCCGGCAGGTAGTACTATTTATTTACATAGACGCTATCCAAACATCGCGGCCGGAGCTTAGATGTGTTCAATTGTGCCTGTTTCCTGTTACGCGAGCGTTTCTGAGTAGAAGATTGACGTCCCATGAAGGGTTCCGTGTTGTGCAGAGGATTGATGGGCATCTTGATTCCCAACAAGGCGTCGATTTCTCAGTTTTAGCATGACCAGTTGGGCGGCTTTCGGCAGAAAGTTTTTGCTCGGAAAGCGTTACGTACCGGTTTCGTAACGTCCAGTACGTACGAGTATACAATACTCGGTGGATGGAATTTGTTCTTGCAATTAACTGGTTGATTTATCGATGACACAGGAAAGAAGTGGTGACGAAGGATTTATCGTTCGTGTGTTAAACAGATTGGACACCACCGGGCTAGCACGACGGGTGTCGTCGACACAGAACACCTGCTATTTTCTATCAAGTAGATAAGTGCGACAGGGGCGAATGTCGTTATGTTATGAGGGGTTGAAAAAAATAAACGAACTAAATAGTTTAATATCTAAATTACATTCTTAGCTGAGTAATTTTGGCTGCCGATTTTAAACTCCTTTTGCGGGCATTATGAAAACAGTAAATTTGGGAAACGAGATTGCCTTTGAAGGTACTATCGTGATGTTCCATTTTGCTGGTGTTTACAAGCTTATCCAGTCAGCGACATATAGTTAGTATAACGACCAAAGTACCGAAATATTACGGTAAGGATATATTAAGCATTTAACCAATTTTACTGCTAATAACTATGACTACCGCTAGCTGGTACGCTGACTGTACGTATACACGAAATTCTTTTTTTTTTCTCTTTATTGAACTATTTTTATCGCTAGCGCCAATGTGCCACTCCATAAAGCAACAACATAACAATACATTTCAGGATCTTCCAGACTTTTAGTGAGGTAATCTACCTATCCTTAATAGCGCATTTGACTAGTGTTAGAATCTTTCCGACTTTGTCGGAATGCACAACTTTGTTACGTGCAAAAAATTTAGTCGCACTCTCAGTAACATTTGAAATGTACATTTAACTTTTCGGTTACACCGTTAAAGGTTGATTATAAGACAGTTTCGTTTGTGTGGAATAATAATTAAGTACCTATATGACATATGTACCTATCAATGGTAATTAATAATATTTTTTTCGTGCTTCAATTTATTTATCTAAT
The DNA here is from genome assembly GCA_947623375.1 of Apotomis capreana. Lineage (NCBI taxonomy): Eukaryota > Metazoa > Arthropoda > Insecta > Lepidoptera > Tortricidae > Apotomis > Apotomis capreana. The sequence goes on from OX392506.1 coordinate 21,140,083, forward strand.
TAGTTTGCCACGTTTGCCAGTTATAAAGCGTTGATAACCCACTGACACTCAGACCAGACTGTGGTGGACTTAAGTCACTGTAAATTTTACCAGATGTTCCTCCCAGGAACATATGCCCTGCTTTCCTGGTAAGTGTCAAATCCATATAATATCAATTTAAATATCATACGAGCCCAACAATAACAACAAGTTTATATGGGTTCCTAATACGTTTCCAGCTGCTAATTTACATGTTTATTAAAGCTGTTACATTGTCTCTTTTATTTACTTTTCTGAATGGAAGAATAGTTGATTTCATTATGTATTTACTAAAGCGAAAATATCCTATGCCACAATCAGACGTCTTTGCATGAATAATATTTGATCAATAATTTAGTTTATCTATCTAAGCGTGAAATGTCAGCTGTAATCTTTTGCACAAGTAAAAAGAAAATTATTTATAATCATGTCATTATTTGCGTGGTTCATTAAGAAGCATACAATATGGCTACATTGGTCGTTATCGAAAATCCTGTAGAATTTACGAAACGTGTTAAGAGATAATCTTACTGTTTTTTATGGGCAAAAATGAAGTTGCTCGCGATATATGTAAATTGAAGCAGGAGGGTTTACTTCGATGTTTTGAAATTCAATCTTCGTATCGTGCCGTCCCGCTCACTTAAATATTGTTTGACACGGGATCGAAAGAGATGGCACGGTGCTAACTTCGAATTTCGATTTTCGTAGTAGCCCATCTGGTGCATTGGCCGACGATGACATGCGCAAGTTATGCCGGGCATAATCTCGTCGCTAACTGCGGTTCTCGCGATCGTCCACAAATAGCTTCCCCACGCGGCGATTTCGATAGTTCTGTCAGTGCACTTCCAATGCACTTCGCTGGAGATGCAAATATGCTATTTTATCATCCTCTTCGAAACCGGCTCCTCGGCGACAGCGTGTTGAATCCTCCTGACGATGTGTTGGCGTTAAATGCGCTATTTATAACTGCCAGTATGAGGTATGACGAGACTTTCTTTTGAAACACAATCGTTATGAGCCGTATAAAGTTACAATTAACTTTCAATGGAATTATATTGAGTTAGATCATGCAACTCAATATCTTTATCATCAACCGAGACAGTATGAAAAAAAAAACGCTTTTTATCATGCAATTTAAATGCATCTTTGATTCAGTAAATTGACCGTCATAACAGAAAACTGAATTCAAGATTAAATCCATATTTCACTCACTCCCTATCGCTCTGTTCTCAACGTTTTCTGCTTGAGCCTTTGTTGTGTTTTTTTTTCTCCTATTAGCGCATTCTTGCTGGCCAGTTATTTTACCATTTGTTAAGCGCTGACCCAAATAGCGTAATGTGAAGGTGTTTATTTTGATTTCTTTAGACCTCGACCTCGCACACGCATTACGTTAAGTATCGTGCATCACGCAGTTGAATTGGACCTTATAAATCGAGCTTGGAACAAATCAAAATGTTGGAATTGAAGCATTCGGTTTGTTACAGTTATGCGGGATGGGTTGCTTGGAGCATCTCGACGTAATAGCCCCGAGGAAATGTTATCAAATCATTCGCGAATTCTCACGGCTCTTGTGATTACAGTGCCTCTCAATATAGGGTCTAGTTACCAACCATCAAACAATATCATTTTAACAAAATTATGGAATATCTTTGCAATACACATCGAAAAACAGTCATTCATAACTTTTCCACTGGTATGGAAACAATGTTACCTCAATTCAAGCATGCATGCAATTATAATCATCATAAATCAAACATGGTTGAATTTAGATCATCTAATTTAAAGTAATAATCGTAGACACACCCACATGTTTGATTATAGCTGAAGATTTGTATCTTCAGTGTCGAAATGTGGGACGTGAATCATCTCGGGCTAAGTAACATTAATAAACAAATTGCCTCCGGCAACAGTATGTTGCTCAATTTCGTGTAGGTACCCTAAATGTTTCAAAGTCATTTTGTTGCGGTTCATTATACATGAAAGGCTCAGTGGTCCGTGAACAAGTTTATTGAAGTAGTTACAAATCAGGCATTGATTAACCTGTCCTCCGTGGTTCATATATTACTTCTATTTAGAAAGAAAGAAAGAAAACCTTTATTCGGGAACACACATAATTTACACTATGTAAACTACAAATCGCGTCGAATGAAGTTGTTCACATAATTGTGATCGAACTTCACATGTTAAGTTCGTTTGATCATTAATAAATAGCGACAAACAAAAAGAAAATGAAAACTATGAACTATATAATTACGAATTGCCTCGAAAAGGTTCCACGTCAGCATACTGCTAGTTCGAGAGCCAGCAATGATCTTCCGGTGGGACCATAATAGGTGTATTTAGACTTAAATATAATCTAAACAAGCGTGAGAGTCGTTATTGATAACCCTTTGTAATCTCCGAAATGTTTAGTTATTTGCATATATTAAACCCAGTTCCGCCTTATGGCTTCTCAAACAATGCTCAATGGAAGTAATGGTGTGAAACTCGCTTCAGGAGCGTTATTAATCGCGTCGATTGTAAACAAGCCGTATGTGCATGCGCCTGGTGAGTCAGACAATAGCGATGTGGGGCATTGTGCGGAGGCCGAGAGGCGCTAGGCTGCGGGGCGCTGCATTGTGCGATTGTATGTAAAGGAGGCGAAGGCGCTGGCGCGGGCGCAGGCGGTGGCGCCGCCCGCCGACGCTCTCAATATCCTTGAGAAAGCGCCGCGAAACCGTTGTTGGGCGCTGACCGACTTACCAAATCCAATGAACCCGATGCGTTTCACAATTATGAGTTTTATTTCAGCCGCTTCAATCCTCCACGATGTGCGCGGTCTAAGTGATTAAGCACAAACAACATGGACGCCGCGGAAAGCTAATTCTTGCTGCCTGCTTACTCTGTCTTCCTACTCTCACGAATTGTCGTGATGAAGAGTTCTTGTTTGAGTTGATTCACGAGCAGATAACGTTGCTATTTACGTGAGCGGATTTTGACTAACGACTGCAACTGCGAACTAATCTTTCATGGACACCTTATTCTTTCCAAAATATCACCACACGGAACGGAAGTTAAAATTAATAGTTGTACATATAATATCGCAATTCGCTTTATTGCTAAACGTTTTAGCTTTTTACAAGTCGTGACGCTGGATGGTGGTCGAACGGCAGAATGTGGCGAAGAACCACGAATATTAATGGACCAAAATTCTGACCGCATCTAATGCTGAGTAGCATGCACTATAATACCCTTGACCCGGCGTGGGAGGGAACCGCACGTATTTTTAACTTTACGGGTCATCAACCGCGAATCCGCAGTCTTGCAAGTCGTGTTGTGATTCGATAACGACCGCGAGCAACGCTAATGTTAACTCACCATAAGATTTCATTACAGAATCCTGAAAATAATCCATACAGTTTACTCATCACTTTCAGCACAAACACTGGACTATTTGCAAACGTCGTTATTCTGATTGCGTCCGATGTACAATTCAAATTTGATCTCTATGTTTACGCAGCTGACGACGGCTTTAATATTGTTCAATTTGTGTAATTTTGAGTTCAGATGGTACGTGCAGGGCTGTATACAAAATAAACGGAGGGATTTCCGCATCTCGCTAATGCTATCTTTACGAGTGTGTCGACGCTTAAGAAACGACTGTAACTAAATATGTTTAGAACTCAAAATGCATAAATCTTGAGTTAATACTGACATTAATGATGCGCGTTCGTTTTGGTAAATTAATTATTTATTTACGTTCCGCAAGTGTTTTGCGTACATGTTTAGTATTTCTAGCACATTATATTATCAAACTATTTTTGAAGTGTAAATCTGTTAACCGAATAATGCGCAATTTTAACCGAACGACTGCGTACACCGGTTATCAGTATCTAGAATACTTGATGGGAACTAATTTAAGAATCAATCAGCTAACTCGATAACCGTAGTCGCATGTTCGGAAATTGCGATTGATTGCGCTGCAGTGAGGGCAGGACGACGCAAATGAAGTGTCGAGCGGAGGCTGATCTCGATGCAATTACGGTCCGCCCGGCCACGACTCGATAGCGCTGATTTCATAAAGGAACTTACAATTAAGTGTAATACTGTCTAGACTAGCTTTACCTAATCAAAGCGCGTGGGTTTGAAAAGACTTTAACAGTCATAACTTATAATCGTAAATGTCAACCCTAAACAGTAAAATCTGTATATTCCGACCATTCCATTGCAAATGTCCACTTATTCTTGCATTCTGACTTAACGTTTCCGCCATTTTACACCATCACCGTACCACCTGGCCAGTGCCACCCTAACAAAATAAAATATTTTCGTCGCCCACTCGACACGGGTTTTGCATTAGCAACCGGTAACTCGCTACATTTATTGCGCTGCGTTCTGTCAATATCCTCAGGCTAATCTGGTATCGGGACCCCGTTCGGCCTACGTATCCAGTGTATAGTATTATATAATCTGTGCCAGTGTCCAGTTCATTATATCCTCGCGCTGCAAATTTAATTATTATTCATTGGAAGAAGTTAAGACGTGAGCACTCGTTAGGGTGTACAATACAATTCACACCCGAGAACCCGGCATGATTCATGAGAGACGGCTACGGAGTTGTTAGGTATAATTATCGTATTATGTGTAGTTTAGGTTCGTCTAGCGAGCGAGGTGAGGTCTCTGGCCGCGATTCGTGATTTTCCTCCACGTCGGGTATGTTTTCACCTCTTCGGCGCTGACCTCGCGTTCTGAGCGCATCGCGTGTTGCTCTTTATTTATCTCTGATTGAAATAACGAGGATCAAAAACCAGCCAAGTGCGACTCACACTCGTACACGAAGGGCTTCCGTACCATCGAATAAAATAACTGGCCGGATTAAGTTTGCATCGGGTATGTTTGGCGCCGAATGGGAGGGAGCCCCACTTAAATATCAATTTTATTCTGTTTTTAGTATTTGTTGTTATAGCAGCAACAGAAATACATTATCTGTGAAAATTTCAATCACGGTTCATGAGATACATCCTGATGATAGACAGACAGGCAGACGGACTGTGGAGTCTTAGTAATAGGATCCCGTATTTACACTTTGGGTACGGAAATCTAAAAACGAACTAAAGGAACTGGTATCGATCCCATGGTTCGATAAGATAACATCAAAACAAAACTGCATCTATATGCATTTCCTATATGTATATACTTTACCGGCATGACACATTTTGCAACAAGTTTAATATAGATAACGTCTGATAATGGCACAACGAACGGAATTTCTCCCCCAATTTCGAGGAAAACCGCGCCGTTTTATCGCGACATTTATGGCTTCATATTTATACTCTGATAATCAAGTGAAATGGTAATGTCTCCTTTCCTTTGTGCGGCTGCGGCGCATCAAGCATTATCTCGGGGTTATGTATTATCGTTTAGGCATTGCCATTGGCGATTAATCAGTGTGAGACGTCGGCCGTTCCATATCGGCTGTCGGTGCCGGGGACAAGTGGCACTTGTTGCGTGGGATCCAGGCCTTTGCATATAAATGCGGCGGGCGCGCGTGATTTGCCGCACGAAAGCAACTCGCTGCTATGCTAAACTGAAAATGATTTATATGACTTTAAATGCATGGACGTTCTTCTGAACTGTTGCATGCAAAAGAGATATTAACGTTTATTATTTTCAGACATAAAATCAATTTTGTAAATGCTCACGTTTTTCTAAGTCTAGCTTATAGTCAGAATACCATTAGTGTTCTCTTTAGGAACTTTAATTTTGCAAATTCACACGACTCTCCCCTTTCGCTTACGTAACCACGTACTTTGTGTCCAATTTTGCTGAAATTTAGGTCGCTTTGCGTATAAATGGATGTTGATTCACGCTTCCCCTATGAGGCACTAAAACAGGAAACAATGCAGGATTCCGAGCTCCCTCGCTGCAATTTGTAACTGTGGGCGTGGGATGGTTAATATGGGGCATATTCATAAGACACTCATAAATGCTATAGCTGTTTATTAAATTAAGAGGCCTTAACTATTCCTTTTAAAATGCTGATTGTTTTAGATTTTTTTCTCTATGATCAAACATGTTTCTTATAGTAGAGGTTCCCGATATAAAACGACCTTCACCGAGATGTTTATTTGATGAAATGTATTTTATATTTAATTTAATATGTCAATATAGTAGATTGTTAACCAAGGGTAGAAAGTGACCCATTGCACCCGAGATATTTCTGGCGCTCGAACGGAGTGAGAGCGCCAATAGTTCGAGGGTGAAATGGGTAATTTCACCCGAGTTAAACACTCTACTTTTCATTTCGACTGCGAGGAAAATAAAATATTACACGCACATGTCATGAGTGTGTTAAATTAATGTCCTTGTCATTTTTAACCAATAATTAATAAAAGACACGGTATTTATATTTAATCTCGTGTTCCCGTTTTTTCTATTGCAAACTTTCATTATTATTAATTTTAATAGAAAAAAAAATATACATACCGCCAACATTTAAAAAAAAAAACAAATCCAATGGTTTCTATTTTGTTTTTATGCAATAAATCAGGGACAGAATTATATGTATGTATTATGAATATAATGCATATTTATATTTAATAATTAGATGTAAATAAATTAAGCTTGCATAATATATCTAACTTTTGGAGACATTTTTTCAATGGCCACTTAGCACGGCCGACTAAATTGTATCTAATTGAGTTGGTCACGACGTGCATCTGGATGGGAATAATCTTTGACTCCGTTAATTAAAAAAAAAATACTTTCCACCCTAGGGATGGAAAAGCTATTTTCCACCCGGCTATCTACTCATGAAAATGACACTTTCCGAACAGGAGAGATGAAAAATATATTGCATATGGGTTGCCTAACAAATTTTTGTCCAGGCTATGTTTACTTAAAAATTAAAAAAAAAATATTTAAACATTTCACCGGTTTGATTATTAGATAAATTCATAATAAAATAATCTTAATTTTATTTAATTTCAATTCAATAATCAGACCGTTGCAAAATACTAGTAGGTATAGATTTACCTGTTTATACCTGGCTACCCGATCGATAGTTGTGACGGGAAAAGAATAGGCAACCTAACGTTTGCATATTCTATGGGCTTCATACTCGTACTTTCGATTGGTATAGAATTTATCTAATATTAATGAAACCGGTGTTTTTTTTTTTTATTATTAATTATACATACCCTGGACTAACATTTGTTAGGCAACCCATATGCAATATATTTATTGACATATTAAATTAAATATAAAATACATTTCATCAAATAAACATCTCGGTGAAGGTCGTTTTATATCGGGATCTTAGACTATTATAGTAGTTTATGTGACTGTACATAATGAAGGGTATTAAACACGAGTGAGTGTGAAACGAGCCGAAGGCAAGTTTCATAGTAACATCACACGAGTGTTTTAATGCCTAATAATGTACAGTTACATACACTACTTTATCTACCCACATATTATAAGCCTCCATGATGCATTCAGGAGCCTCACATTATTATGACAAATTTTACCCGGTAATGGCGGTAATGAAGTTTTCTGGCAGCTGTCATAGTTTTTTTTTTAATTGAGAGACGAACCAGAGTCGGCTCCAACTATCGTATCATTCGATATCTTACTTTCGTGCGACATTTGTCAAATTTGATTGCAAATTGACAATTCATTTCGAACTAAACGTCATCTCGACTGATATTAGAATAGAGGCAAAATCATATTTCTTTGTTTTTCAGAGATGCTCGAAATTTGAAGAATAATATTATCGAAATCGATGTTATTATTTAGCAATAATAAAATTTTTACAGATAAGAAATTTGTTGTAACAAAACAGTCAGCAGTATTTTTATGATGGTCATAATGTGCGGTTCTTGAACGCATCATGGAGGGTTTATGATATTTGGGTAGATAAACATATTATTGATGTTACTATTACTACCTAGAACAGGGCTATTGGGATTTATTGGTATATATTAGAAAGTTACAGTTTACATTTTTCATTGATAATTTTTGTTTCAAAATCTACTCGAAATTGACAAAATTCACACGGAAAATTAGATTTTTCTACTTATTTTCGACTGCACGCAATAAAAGCAGGAACTAGCTACGTTACTACCTAGAACGGAAAAGTGTTACTTACTTCAAAAATTGGGTGAAATTATCAATATAATTGTCATAATATGAAAAAAATAAATTTGCAAAGGAATAAGGCCTTTTAAACCAGCGACAATTTAACTTTGTATAAAGTGGTGTACTTCCTTTTCGCCGAATTATGTTTCGCAAACGTTTCATTTCGCAAAAGCATTTTTCACTGAAACTGTAAACTATTTCAGATTGTTGTAAATATCATCCTTTAGATCAGGTTAGGTTAGGTTAGGTTTGTTTTATAACAATTCGAAATAGTTTACAGTTTCAGTGAAAAATGCTTTTGGCGAAATGAAACTTTTGCGAAATGAAACGTTTGACGAAACGTAATTCGGCGAAAAGGCAGAGAACCGTATAAAGTAAATTCCATATGAAAATAAAGTGTGGGCTAAGTGACCGCGGTAGGTCTCCAGGGAGATGGCGAGACGAACTTGAGATCTGCCACAAATATTAATGGCAGATGGGAACCTCAGAGGACCCTAGCACGTGTAAAAGGGAAGGTCTTTGTCCGGCGGCTGACACTGAACTTTAAAATCTACGAAACGAGACATTTGTCGCAGTTCAAATAATTACTTAATACAGCATTTCCCATTACTACTTTACAATTAAAGCAAAACTCCGTCCACTACAAAAAGCAATGGTGCAACACGGACAGCCGAACAAGCGCTCTTCCAATTACTAGGCTCCAATAGAATCGAGCGGGTGCTGCGAGCGGTAATTACAGGGACTCCCGGCCGTGCGCCGCTGCGTTAACTCTTTCGAGCCCAGGCTAGTGATGTGCCGTCCCGAAAATATTCCCGGTAATGTTCCGGTAGCGGACACTAAAATTTAAACTCAAAGAGTGATGCGCCGTCCCCGGGAATATAGTCTCACTCAATCGTAAATTGCTCATCACTAGCCCCGCTCCCACAAAATATCTTCTCGGGTAGGACTCGATGGAGATGGCAAGATGAACTTGATGTCAACCACAAAGATAAAACATTGCTCCAGTATTGGGACACGTGTAAAAATGAGAGTGCCCAGCTGCGGCTACTTTATACTCGACGAAACAAGCTGCTCGAATATTTAATTCAGTATTTCCTATTAGGCACTAAAAAGCCGCCTAGGCGCAAAAGTGCAATTGTTTTATGTACATAAATCCGCTGTTTTCTAACATAATTGTGAGCATCGGGTTACAAGCATGAAATTTCTACCACAGATAGAGTGTTCCTCGGTGATTATTTTCAGATGTGGAGGGAAGTCAGATTCGTCCCCTGTGAGGCGGGAGAGCGGAGGGAATAGGACCAAGTTTTCCTCTTTTCTTTCTTTATTGCTGGTCAGTTAAGTCTACTAGGACTTGTCTGGTACCGTTTGCGTGTAAAACAAATATCAGAAATTAATTTGTTATGTTATTTTTGTATAGTTCAATATAAAAATATGGGTGTATGGCCGAAAAGGTAAAAATCACAAGTTTTTTTATTCAGTGAGGTAAATTATTTAAATTTTGTTAACATTTTCAAATTATTATTATTATTTTAAAAAGCTTATTTAATCTAGTTTCTAAAAATATATACATGTGGGGCACTTCTCATACAAACAGTAGCTTAAAATATATGTTTACGTCGGCTTAACCAACAAAAACTAATTTATCGTTCTGAATAAAAAAAAACTTGTTGTTTTACCTTTTCGGCAATATATACAAATTATTCTTAAATAACATAAAAAATGAATTGCTGATAGCTGTTTTACACAAAAACGGTGCCGCATAAGCCCTAATAGCCTCCACTGATCAGTAATTAAAAGAAGAAAAAGAGCAGTACTTCCTATTCACCCCGCTCTCCCGCCATGCAGGGGACGAATCTGACTTCCCTCCACATCTGAAAATAGTTACCGCGGAACGCTCTATGTGTGGTAGAAATTTCATGCTTGTAACCCGATGCGCACAATTTCGCGGCTTAGCAACTCTTCTATATATTTTATGTCCCCTACAAGCCGACCTATACATAACTAACTATTTTGGCTCAATGACCCAACCAGGATCTTATCCTCCGAAACGAGAGTACGCCACTTGTCTCGATCCTGCGTAGTTTCTCGCCAGTTTTCGGCTTGAAGCTAACGCAGACCCACCTCCACCACGGCTCGCCAGCGGTACCTGGGACCCCAAGTATGCTCTTTTTTTTTTGCTGCGCGATCCTCTTCCATTCTATGTAGGTGACCGAGCCAACGAAGTCTATGGGACTTTGTCTCTCCGATAATGTTCGGTTCGGCCACCAGCTCCTCAATCTCGGCGTTAGTACGGATCCGCCACATACATAGTATAATGAAAATGTTCAATTGTTCTCGAAAATATCTTATTATGGAGTGACGTCGATTCTGTAGGAATAAGATGCCTAAATACCTGCACCTCGCGTAGAGTCGCGAAGCATGGTTGTGCTAGACGGGCAGGTACTACTTAATCAGAGCTAATTTTCTTTTCAATTTAATTCTTACTATTTTTCATGTTCCCGAAGTCGGAGAATATTCCCGGGACCAAAATAAATTCTTGGTAATATTCCCGTGGCACATCACTACTGGCGACCGGCTGCCAACCAATTACAGCAACCGATGAACGCCGACTGCACAAAAGTTCACACACAATCCCATTACGCCTCGCCGTACATCGCTTGTTAGCCTGGCCACTCGCCATTAGAAAATCTTGAAAATTAAGTCAACAATCAATTAAATTATTTCAAACAAGTAAACTTGCTTTTTAACCGACTTCAAGAAAGAAGAGAGTTCGTCGGAATGTATTTACGTACGTTTCTTGTCTCCCGATTACTCGAAGACGATTGGACGGATTTAAATCATTATTTTTTGTTTGAAAGACTACTTCTAGTTGGTCCCATTGTTATGGATATACCCATGATCTGATGATGGGAACCTGTTTTGTGATTTAGGTGTTATTTTTAATAACCCGTTCAATTGATTTGTTTTCGTTAATGTTTATTTCTTTCTTAAAAAGTGACGTGTTTACTTTTTAATCTTCTGCTGCTTAAAAAAGATGTATTATTTTCGTATATACGACATATTATGTCAGCTACTAAAGTGTTTTTTTCTTCTTTGTTAAGCATTATGGGCTCCATGTCCTTTGACTCGTCACATCTGTCGTTATAATTAGGTATTTGGAATCAACTCTATAAATGTAACAGAGCGTTTGTTTTCCTTCGCTAATGGACGCTTGTCTTTGTTTCAATTAGATCACGGCTTAGCGCTTGGAAAGCTTCGTGCAAAGATAACTTTAATTAACACTTCAGCGTTTAAGTGGAGATAGCAATAAATTCTGCATATCAGCGCTCCGCTATAACGTTTATTAAACGGGTATGATGCATCGGTTTTTGCAGCTGTTGGACTAATATCTTTCGCCGATACACGGAGAGTGGTTTGCAACATTAGTTCATTATTGGTGCTCATATATGATATATATATAGAGTGGTACAGTTAGACCGCAGTCGTGGTGTCGAGTGATCCTTGCACAATGCACGCACATTCCGTACTCGGTGCACGCATGCTTTCATTCCATTATATGTCGGACGCAATGGAATGTAATTCGATCTAATCAAATTCAGCGGCTTCACGTATAAGCTGATCTAATAGCCGTTACAGTTGTAATAGAGATGATATTACCACAAGGATACAATACATAACGCACGTTATTTTTAAGGGATTCTTCGAAAGTAAGGAAGTAAGAAATAGAAGAAAAAAAAACATTTGTTTGTATTCCCTCCGTGACATTTCGCAGTGTTTAACTCCCCAAATTAAAATTGATAGAGCAACAGGGGTGCGACTACTGTAGATTTCCATTTTGCCTTTTTACGTTTTACGAGGAACCCTAAAAAATAAATGCTACAGGGTTCCGTTGTCTACTCGACCGCTTAATATTCCTGTCGTGTTCCGCAATAACAGCCGCTTCCCCTGACTTGATCGATTTTTTGCTGACCGCCTCCTGCCAGCGAACTTTCATGTTTCTTGTAGCAATCTTCTGATCCAATCATATGGTTCGATGTTCTGCCTCGGTAGCATTTCTGAGATTAACATTTTAAAGTGCCAATGTGCCACGCCTGATTTATTTGTTTAATTATGTTTTACTTAAAATGGGGACATACCAGCACATGTAAAATATGTACTATTTAGGAAAGAATTAAGTCTTTTTTTTTTTTCATTCTTTCAATTATTAAACTCGAATAAAAAATATATAAGCTTATTATTAAATCAATAAAAGTGTCTTATAGCCATCGGGATTATGTATTATACTAGACCGTTTGAAAATAATACGTTAGAAGTTTCACCAGCACGTTCGCAAAAGGGTAGGAAGTTGCAGCATTAAATTAAAAGTGCTTTGCCTAGCTAGTCGAACAGCTTACTGAGCCATCCTGAAACTGCAATGGCGGACGGGAGGCACCCCCCTACTCCAACCAGCAGGCAGGAGTTTATACTGTCTGCCAGGCTCATGATATTCCATATACTGAAAATTTCAATGCAATGTTAAATTCGAGACAGATGAATTTGTGCAGCAAGTGTATTCTAGTAACTACTGCAATACAGAACTGAGCAGTTTCCTTATTATGCGGAAAGCCGGAAACATTCAAACATGGAATAAAACATGTTTCTTTATAGTTATTACCTACTGAACGTCAAGAGTTGCCTATTCATTCATTCTTTATAACATAAAAAATACCGTCTTGTTTATTGGCTATTATCCCACGTACTGGCGTGACGTTTGATAATACAAGTCTATGAGGCCGCTTTGAATTGCCATTATCGCTGTCTAAAATTATTTTTAATGGGAACGTACTTCGTGTCGTACTGATTAGTTCTACGTACCTATTTATGCAGTGTGAAATATTTCTGCGTCGCTAGATTTAGAAGTATTTACTACGTGCCGTCTAAATAAAATTAGCGCTCTTATACTATGTTTATGTAGAGGCGCTTTTGATGGGAATATGCACGTTGCACTGAACTCGGCGGAAAATTGCACTTGATCCCTTCCGTCCCCATCGTCTGCGTCTGCCTCCTCCTTTGATGCGATTTCCGACCTACTACAATTATCCTGCCTACCTCCGTTATTATGTGGAGGACACTATCATGGCGCAGCTTTAAATACAATGGGTCGGTTGTAATCGTTTTGGTATATCGTCCTGTTTATCAAGTTGTTTAGTTTGTAGTCATCATTTGCAAATTAGCTGGCTTATTGTATTCAGAAAGTAGATATATGTATCAACCTATGAATATTTATTTCTAGGTAATTTTTATTGCTAGCACATTCTAATGTTCGTATATGGACTAACCGTCGAGATTCAATCCGATGACAAATAAACAAGGCCACGTTTGGTTAGGCTTGGGAGAACAACACAGTTGGCACAGACAGTTGATATCACTACTGACATCAATATTCATAAGCGAGACAGTAATTCTTGTAAAAGATGACTATTTTCTTGGTCAGGTGTAGACGGACAGGTGCAGTAGTGCCTCGTTTTTGCCGCAGGCCGACACAATGGCGGTGCATTCCGCCGCGCCGTTAGCCGCGAGCGGTAATCGTCCGATCATCGCCGCTGAACTGACCCGCCGACTTCCAATCTGAGCAGCCAGATAACTCCTCCCGACCCGGCTTCCGCGTTGCGTGAAAGGAAATATGGATCTAGATTACGTGTTTAAGATTTGTAGCAAACAACTTTGCAAGTGGTGCTTATTGTTTAAGTATAACATTTTAAACAGATTATTGCGTATATGGATTATTTGAGTTCGCGACGTTTGGGAATGTTTTTGGTTTCCCTTTTGCAGACTAAGAAAAACATAGCTTTTCTCCGTTTAAGTTACATTTCACTTGCAGTGATAGTAAAACGGAAAAACCAAAACAAACAGTAGGTACTTTTAGTTGTTGCAGTGAAAAATATAACACACTCGTAGGAATTTCCAGCACGCTTTTATATCTCTCTTTATCGTGACATACCAGCCGTTATGCGCTTACACCGGTTTTCGAACTGAAAAACTAAACCCTTATGAAATATTTATTAGTATCATGACTTGTATGACTTTCTACAGAGTTCGTTCAAACCCGTAGTGAGTAGACGGGGCGCGGTTGGCTTGCGGCCAGACCAAACAGGGTAAAAAGCAAGGGCGGCGGCGGCCGCGCCCCGAAATAGCGAGCAAAGTCAAGGCGTGTGCCGCCGAAGCCGCATGCTCGCGGTGCTCCACCTGACTTTGAAGTAGACGACATGTATTACACATTATTTAGATACGTATAAGGTCAATTTGGTATGTAGGTATGCATTGAGGCATCATGGCATAGTCCCATCCCATAGGTAATTAAAGCAAATGTTGTGTTGTTGATATAAACATTTCACAATTGAGATTTTTGTCTGATAATTTGCCCTCTAAGTTTCTCCGATATTAAATGTTAGGCTAAATTAATTTATTTTAAGTATTTATTTTCTTTTTTTATAGCATTTTCGTAATGCATAAATTGCACAGTGCACGCCATGGTCAAAAAAATAATTTTATGAGTAGGAGATGTGAAAAATGGTTGTCTACATTATTTTCATATTTTCTTCAGTTCTTTTTGTTACTTAAAAATAAGTACACTCTAGCTAAATGCCAGCCGATGCTGCATTCGTGCACATCACAGACCACCCCCACTAGACGGAGCATGCAAGGCACATGTAAGGCGACCCGCGCGCACCAACGATATGGTACGGCAGAACATTAAAGTATCAACACGGCGGCCGCCGTTTAGTTGCGTCCATGTTTATCAGGTCTCTCTACACCACTTAACACTACAATTTACCATGTTATTTATTTAATTTTCTTTTTTCGCTGACGTACGCATGGATCATAAACATGGACGCAACTAAACGGTGGCCGCCGTGTTGATACTTTAATGTTCTGCCGTACCATATCGTTGGTGCGCGCGGGTCGCCTTACATGCTCCGTCTAGTGGAGGTTGTCTGTGGTGCACATAGTCAATACACTCCAGATTTTGAGCAATGCGACAAACTTTTGAGAGATAATTTCATATTCTATACATTCGCTATAATTTAGAATTTTCATGAACGTTTTAATTAATATAACGTGAGGCAAAAGCATCATGTTATGTTACTGTTAGTTCGCACGCCTTAATTTCCAATTAAGTGCGCGCTTGTATTGTCAACTCGTTCGCTAATTAGCCTATACCTAACTAGCGACAACTGACAACAAGACACGCCCTGCAGGGCTGGGCGGGTCTTTAGTTCATGTGACAAACCATTCTCCCAATTAGCCCAATAATTTCCAGTTAACGCTATTAGGTATGACCTTACCGTCCACATTCATAACGTGTAAATTTCACGCGATCCTCGATGAATATATTTCGAGTAAGCTCGAGAATGTCTGGCGTGCCCAATTGGGCCTCGTCGAGTTAATAGAGAAAATTGTATCTTGCGAATTCAAAGAACATCTTAGAGCTCAAAAGCCACTTACTGGCGGGTTTCTTATTTCAAGGACCGTTACCCGTCCTTTGTATGACTTTAGATCCAGACAAGCTTCAGACAGCGAATTAGAATCGGTTCTTCAGATGAATGAACTAACTTTAGGTTTAAGATCTTAGAATAGTTTTCAATCTATAAATTCTATAACGCTTACTAATTAATTAACTAATTTGAAACTAGTAGACAAACAACTAAAATTTTCACAGTAACGGTTAACGAACTGATGACTTTAATATCTCAAGTGCATTTAAATGGGCTGGTTCTATAGAACTAAGTAATGAAAGAAAATAACTAGAACATGAAACTAGAGAGATGAGGTTTTGGACCAGAAAAAATATATTCAAGTAGGTACCTGGTTACTGCAGTCGGCATATTTCCTCATTGACCCATTTTTCTACGATATTTTTAAAGAAATCATTCTTGCTATGCGCTAGGCCGATGTTCTATTGTTGAAAATGGACTTCTTCAATATTCGCATTTTAATCGTTGTGTTCATTTCCATGATGATGCATATGCAAGCTTTAATAAAAAGAAGACGATTGTTGTTTACATTTCTCAACATGCCATTTGTAGAATACGAAAAATATTTCGACTACAATGCTTATTGTCTGACAGAAAAGTTAAAATGCAACGTTGAAATGTATAGCACTGCTGACTTTTAAATAACGGTAACTGCTAAAATGTAGGTACTAGCAAATGCGAAAATTATATAAACGAGGATAACGGCTTCAGCCACCTAAGGCGCATCACGTATTCGAATGGGGCACAATAGCGGTAGGCTGACTCACGGTGTGAGACAGAACAAGGACATCCTCGCAACAGGCCTGCGACCAATCGAAACATAAACATTACTCCATATCCGTCGGCGCCTCGCCATTGTGCCGCAACAAATTGCAGACATAATAGACTTCGCAACACCTTTGCGCTAGATGACACACTGATATTTTAGGCATGATAATAGACTTGAGAAATTCTGACGGATGCCTAACGAGTTGAGCCTTAATTGTCTCTGCATTGTTAACAGCGTGCTGCTGTGCTGCACAGAAATGTTGGAATTTGGAATGCAGTAGCTCATTAAAATAGATTAAGTTACTGCTGATAATCTAAAACAAATGTGCTTCACTTGATACATTTTCGCTTTCTTTTGATGCTTAAAACTTACATCTTATTTACTAAATGATACAGGCAAAATGGTCGAGAATTACAATGAACTAACTCCAAAGACTTATTAACTGACTCGCATTTTTCTTGAATTAATCACTAGTCTAATCAATCAACTCGGAGCTCTTCTAAAGTTTCAATGTAAATTGTTATGACTCACAAACTAATTGTGATTTGTGTTGATTGCTGTGCTAAATTGATGTTCTTGTCCCCAGATGACTTGAAGGCGGTGACGAAACGTCTGATAGTGCAGGCGAAAAGGCAGGGCTCCTGCGACAACATCTCCATAATCGTGGTGTTCCTGAAGGACCCGCACGACATAGCCGCCGATAACCGCCCGCCCATGGATCTTGGGTAAATATACACATACTTAATAGCTGCGCTCATCCCGCATGCTCAACCTCGCTTTTCCTTCTCACCGCACTGGCTTTATGTACGAGTACAACTCCTTCGCGATACAAGCGATTCGTTTACGGAATGATCTTCCTCTCATCATCAGGCAAGATCAGAGCAAGTCCTCCTTCAAGCGCCTTTTGCGCAAGCAATTCTTGTATTCTTCTCACAATTGATTATCTGTATGATGTTTGGCAAGGAAGGGTACGTATATATCTTATGTTTATGCATGTGTAATGACCTGCACTAACTGATATAGTTTCTGTTTGGCCTTATGGGATTAAGTCCGCCATTTGTAAAATTTACTTTGTTGTATTGTGCAATAAAGTCTAAATAAATAAATACTTTGATGATGTTGTTGTTGTCCTATGGCACCCTGGAGGTACAGAGAGCCTTCATCAGCTCGCGCCACGCTTTTCTATCCATAGCAACTTTTACCTCATTACATTACAACTTATGCCGCAGCATACATCGATACATACTGTTTATTGGCGATAAACATCATGTGCAACTTAGCTAAATCTTAATCACCCACGGTTAAGCGATGAATCGTTTTAAAATAAAACATGTACTTTGTTAAGGGCTATAATTAAAACAAAACTTGATTGATTCCTTTGTGTAACGAATGTTACCCATAACTTTGTATGATTAACTTTCGTCACAAAAACGACACGATCGTAGTTTTGTTTTTATGTTAGTTTTTTTTCTATGTACATATTAATAAGGTTTAATGTGAAAGGAGTACTTTATCTAGGTGAGTATTTAATTTTGCGTTGAGCTCACTAAGATAGAATTCAATCTTACTTGGCACGGGGTTGGAGATGACAAGCATGTAAAACAAACGAAGCAACTTTTCAGACTCAACTTTTCCTTTTGCTTGAATTTTAGTATTTCTATAACCTACATAAATATGAAGGTAAAATAATTAGGAATGCAAACGATAAAATTTCCGGTTTTTGCGTAGGTTACTCTGACATTCTCCCAATAACGAAATTAACAAAACTAGACGACCTTCAAATATTCGGTTGCCTGCCTAACTTTTAAACTAAATCGCGAGTCCACGCACGATCTTAAAATATTTATTTATTATACTTATTACTATCGGGCGAGGCGTTTAACTTGTTCTTGAGCATGAGTCATCGCAACGATCCGGGATCGTATATTCAAGATAAGAATAACAGAGAAGTCCTGTTGCCCGAACGAAATATGTCGAAACATTATGCAGGATGCTGAAGTCGAAGATATTTTATCGCTTTATCGATATTGTAGCTGATAAGAGCCTCGAATTGAGTAAATTGTTTCCTTCGCACGAGAGGGCTTTCTATCTAATTCGAGGAACAACCAACAGCAAAGTTGAATACACAATTTAATAATTACTTTGCTTTCGGACCTAGAGCATGCCTCGAATAGGCCTACCTAGCCTCAGGACATATTAAGGTTAGAGTCAGAGGGTCAACGGGGTCGCATATTTCGTGGCGGAGGTCACATCTCCAGACTAATGACCTTAGAGAAGGCCGTGACAACGTGTCCAGGACGAACCCCCGACGCGCATGTCGCAAGAAAAATTATAGGTATTTTGGGTGGTTGAGTCTGTGGGTCTTAGGAATCGCATGCTGAATTGCTGATAATTGTGTTTATTTTTACTTTCAAAAACCTTATGGCATTCGCTTGAAGCGACGAAAGCCTATTAATCTGTTATAGAGCATCAATTCACAGAGGTAGGACTAGATAAACTTGCATGTAACTTTCGTCGTTGTCTAGTTTTTCGATACTAATGTATCGAACATCTGTCGTTTTGCAGCAAAAGTTTTCCAGTAAACCCCGAGTTGCCGGTTATTCCTCCACTTGCTTCAGTCTTTTGCTGTTCAGTAATATTAATTATATCATAATCAGGCTGGACAACGCGTTGGTGAACGCGTCGCTGCCGCCTTTCGCCGTGGAGGCGGCGGACGCGTGCAAGCACCAGATGGACGCCGCGGCGGCCGAGTGCGCCGAGCCCGAGGAGCTCGGCGACAACGGCGTCGACAACTCCGACAGCGACAGCGAGGACCTCGGCCCCGAGACCGCGGTCGACGCCGACGACTTGGACGCTGAAGCCAGGAATCACGTCGCGGCGCCGACGCCACCAGCTCACACAGGTATGTCACCTCACCGCACTGACTTTCTCTGGTAATGGCCAATCAGCAGCTAGCATATCTTGCCACGACTTCACTTGTCGCGCGACTCTGCATCACCCGTCACCCTGCTCGAACGGCATTGAAAGGAAAGTGACAGGTAGTATTTGTCGCGCGACAAAGAGTCGCGTGTCACAGTTATGCTAGAGGTGCACAGCAGGATTACCAAACACCGTCCACGACTAGGTTGCACCAACCAAGTCATGGAGGCGGTCGAATAAGTGAGTAGTTGCGAATAGGGTTTGGACAAAAAACATTGACAGTCAGTCGATCATCGGAAAAGAAAAAAATATATTTGCTTATGATGATAGGTCGTCGGGACGAGAAACCGTCTATCGAAATAAAAACTATTCCGGAAGAATCGGGACGGGACACGTGGCAACTCTTGCATAAGGATAGCTATATAAACAATTGTACCGGACGGACCACTTATAAGTAGATTACATAAGAAGTCTTCTTTGTAATGTCGTTGCCCTGTTAATTATTTTCATCCTCGCGAATTAGTTGATGACAGCAATTGGCTGTTTTGATAGCAAAATAATTAGTGCTACTTGAGTAATTAATACCTACTTAGTAGTTTTCACGATTTTTTTGTGCCAAGGTGTCCCGTTTTAAATATAAAACCAACATAGTGATCTTACTAGTTTATATTATATCAGTCCACTAAAAAGAGTCAATAATCAATTAATCATATCATAACATTATCATAAGTATAATAATAATATAATACGACCCCGTAAAAACAACCGTTTCCCGAAGGACACGCAAAGTTCGCTTGCCACTGCAGTGACGAATCTGCGAGCAAAACCCTAATAAAAGTAATAGGGAGATAACAAAAAAAATATGGAAACAAACGTAATAATTATTCAAATACATGTTAAAGTTTATCATAGGATACTTTTGCGATAATAGAATAACGCGTCCCTAAAATAAAGAGTTCCAAGTATTATTATTTATTACGAATTGATACGGCATCCCCGTCCCTGGAATGGAACTACCCCCCTCCCGCCTGGCGCGGCCGCGTGTTCGCCTCCCGCCCCGCCCGCGCCATCTCCCTCTCTCCCAGTCAGTCGCACATTGAACGCGCGTTGGGACTGTTTTGTTTCGACAGCCGCTCACCTATTGTTACCGGCTTTTGTCCATACATTCTTACTCGCTTACGGTTGAATATTACGCCGACAGTGAAGTGAAGATAATAATCTGTGCAGTGAAATTACCGTTTACGGTACGTGATTTTTATAAGTTGTTAATTACTTTCACATACCGATCCGTTTGTGAAAGGTTATTTCTGTGTTGATTCATGCGGAGCGGTGTTCTGGAAATAGATCGGTTCGCCTGAAGGCGCATCCCTACGTTCGTTTCACCCAGGATTATTGCAGGTTCCTTCGCACGTTAAAGCGATCTAGGATAATACGGGCGTGTCTCAACAGGCCGTGCTCGAAATGGCGTCCGCGAATGTCGCGAGTTTGAATTCTGCGACCGGTAAAATATCGTTGTTGTGTTGGTCATTTATATGTCATGTTCGTCAGTGTTTATGATAAAGTCGCGATGATGCGCGTCATTTTTCTTTTGTCGTATGTAAAGTGAGCAGTCGACATCTGTTTTTCTTGTCAGACGAGGGTGTGTCACCTGTTGATGATAGGAGAGGGGTGATTCGGTATTAAACATGTGGTGTTTTGTTGATGCGCAGTGGAGGCGAGCCACATTGACGGTGCCCTGGCGGATAATGTAGGTGAGAGTGGCGAGGAGTCCGAAGACGAGTGGAACTACTTCAAGGGCGAGGGTGAACGCTCCGAGCAGCAGCCCAGCGAGGACGCCGACGACCAGGACGAGCCGCCGCGCTCAGAGACGCCTTGCCAAGATAATGTGAGTAAATTACCGATCGCAACAAACTAATACTACTAACAACATTGTTTATGTAAGGGTGATTCTCATATAGTTTTAAAATATGAACAATTTTTTTTTCTGTGATATATTGCGGTGTATATTAAGAGTACATACCAAAGGCTAATTTTTGGTGCAGATGGACAAGCTTAATACCCTCTGCAAGTGATTAAAGTAATGCATGTGTACACGGCTGTGACATCTCTAAGCATAGTTGTGAGACTGTATAACATGGGTGTGACAATTTCATCGAAAATCAAGTAATTGTGTCAAATAACAAGTAACCAAGTAGCCAGGATCATTCACCAGCAACTTGCTCTTCGATACGGTCTTGTGGGGTCTGAGGTGCCGTACTATAAGTACGCACCGATGCCAGTTCTTGAGAATGGTCGTGCCACGCTCTATTGTGATCGATCTATCATCACGGACAGGACTATTGTAGCCAATAAGCCTGATATCGTTTTGGTAGATCGATCCAAGCGCCAGGCAGTGCTCGTCGACATCACCATCCCCCATGACGAGAACCTCGTGAAGGCCGTGAAGGACAAACTCAGCAAGTACCTTGACTTGGCTCACGAGGTGACCGCCATGTGGGTCTGTGGGATGTTGACTCGACGATCACTGTCCCGATAGTCGTTTCGGCTAACGGTCTTATAGCGAAGAGTCACGACAAACATCTTAAGAGACTCTCGCTAGATGGCTGATTTAATTTATTTTTCTTTGGTGACATGTGCGGAAAAAATACAACAAATTGATAACCCAACTTAGCAAACAAAATCATCAAATTATTCAAATATACTACAAGAATGTCACAACCAAGCATTACATGTCACAACCGAGGTTTGAAAAATCCCGTGGTCGTGACATTTAGATCTATCTATGGTCGTGACAAATTTTGAACATGTGCGACATAATGGAACAATTTGCTTTGTCTCGCCAATTTTAAACAATCACCTTATTCTGTTATTTCTGAGGTACAATTTATATAAGTATCAATAACATAACAGTAGAACTTACATTTAAAACTCATTCCACGGTGGTGACGTACTAAGGTTGTCCTTTTCTTTAATAAATACAAGAAAATAATTTTGCTATACATTCTCCGCACTTTGTCATAAGCAGAACCGACAAGAAGGTAGTTTTTCCGTTCTTAAAAAGCCTAAATAGGGCTGCTAGCTTCAAATATAATTGTCTACCAAGTTACACGTATTTAAACAAACACACATGGCTGTGACAAAAAAATTGATCACAAACTTTATGATGTTCTGAATCAGAAACTGTTACATTATACTTTTACAACTTTTTAATAATGTTATCGGACATTTATTAGCTTTGCGTCATTCGTATAACATTAGTCAAAATTACTTGATATTATAGCAGAAAAAAATATTTTATTAGAAAATCGGGAGATATCACACGGCATGGACGTGACATTTTGGGCAAACATTCTTTTTTTTATATATATTTCTGAATATTTTTAGGTAAATGTGTTTATAAAAGATAAGTAGAGGATATTTGCTCAACAAAGGCATAAATAGATTTTTGATTTAAATAAAATAAACATGTGATTCTTACAAATCACAAAAAAATGCATGAGAATAAGAATTACCCGTAAGCCCTTAACTAGAGAACAGGACTATTTCGTTCTGTCCGGTTTCGCATTCAAACAAAATAAAATCGAAGTTTCTTTTGTTCTTTTTATTCGCAGATTTATAATCTATAAATGAATCACATACATATTGGTACTCATTTATATTGTGATTACAACATCCTCATAAGTATAAACGTAAAATGATGCAGTTGTTATGCATGAAAATTCTTGAAATCAGCTGTTAGTCATTTGTTTAATATGACTGATAAGTGAGGTAGATTGCTTTCTTAAACACCAGCAAGGTTTCTTTAGATAATTTTGTGCATACATACACAAATACCCTTGCAGCTTTCATCTTACAAATCTACTGTTTTTATAAAACTGTGTGTAGGTTTGCAGTTTAGAATGTTTCTTAAAAGTTACATTGAAGTTCAATAATATAAGATTGTGTCCACCAATCCAATAAAATATGATACCACTTGATAAATCCTTAATATTATCTATTCTAGTCGGCTTGGGAAAGCAGTTCAGTAGACATGAACAGCTCCCCACTCAATCCTGACGCCCCGGTGTTTGTGCCCGGGACCGTGGCTGGCTCTGACATCCTCCTGGCAGAGTCCCCGCGTAAACCACAGCCAATGGATGACATTGAGCTGCCAGACGTGTCCCAGTTTGAAACAGAGGCAGTTCGACGGCCAGCAGAACTGCTCGACTTGGACAATTGTGATCAGTTGAATGGACACCATGTAAGTGAAATGCTCTCATTCGTAATGAGAGTCTCATTTCTCAGATTAGACTTTACAGAAATTACTAACAGTTGTTTAGATTCAGCTGATTTATTTATTCTTATGATTTTTTTTTATGGTTGTATTAGTTTAGATGCAAAGGTTTCCAATTGAAATCATGACATTTGTTGGAATGGAAATGGAAACAATAATGAGTCAAGAGAAACAGATGCATTCAATGGAATTTTAGTTAGTAAGGCATACAGTTATTTCATTGTTTGTTGTAGTTATACCTACACTAACATTGTCATGCAGGAAAAAAGTGTTATGATTTGATTACACATACCTATTAGTATTTAGTAACAATATTTTAATAACAACATTTTAATAACAACTTGTAATATGAAATTGAAATTTATTGATCTAGACTTCACTCTGTTCCAAGTATTTATTTAGTTACATTTTGATATTATTTTTAGTATTGTGATATTAAAAAGTAGATTAATGACAATGACATTGAGTAATATTAAGAGATAAAAATCAGTTTTGAATGTTGTATGTCACATGAGAAAATTTACTATTATTTATTATTATAACATTTATATACATATGATTTCAGAATGTCTCATTGGATGGAGTGACAGAGCAGTTGAATGGGAATGAGAAGTGCACCATGGACAGCCTCGGCTTTGGATTCAGTGTGGGTGTGGAACCCGACAAGGCGAAGGATATCAGTCTCATTCAGGACTTTGAAAGAATACAGAAGGACACCACAGACTTCTGCAATATACAGGTTAGATTATTATAGGGATTGTTACTGGTTTTAACTAAAATTGTAATATCTTTGTAATTTCACATTTTTATTTTCAAATGCTATTAAATATAATTTAGGTGGGTTTTTCTGTTGCTTGTTGCCATAGTGATGTCCCCTGAATCATTCTTTAAAACTATCTTTTTCGGCGGCAATATTCAACAAAAACTTTGTAACTGCATCAATTACAAGCCCATTCTTATTTAGACTATCTCTTGAAAATACCAATATTACAAATTGTTAACACTTTTCTAAGAAGTTTAATCACCATTGCCCCACCGTTCCCCTGGGAGACGGGACAGAATAACAACAAGAAAAAATTGATCCATACACGAAGCGAAAAACGGAAATTGAACACCGGTATTTTGTATGAAGCTGAAATTACCGGCATCAAATCCTTAGTTTATTATCCACTCACTTACTTCGAAATTCGAGTTGAACTATTTAAAGCCTGACCAGATATATGAGGGTGCGCCATATAGCTGAATCTCACTGGAACTAATCTCTTTCACTGGCAATGATTGGTCAAGTGGTGGTTTCTTTAAAAAGCAAATATTTTAAAATATCCAAAGTAAATGCCGAAACCTATTCACAGTCGTGCACGTAATATTATAAAGTGTACACGTGTTTACTACACGAAAAACAGTCAGGAAAAGAGTGCAGTCTATTAAATGATATATTACGAGGTTATGGGGAGGAACTGACAGGTATTTAAACTAATGTCATTGTAGTGCGGTTGCGATTGGTTACAAAATTGTTACCATATAAATCATATAAATGGCGCCCTCTTGACAATCCTCATATATTTCTGGTCAGACTTTATATAATAAAATAAGAAAAATAATAAATCCGGCCACAGATTTATTATTTGGCCACATGGTCGAACTTCTCATTTAATAACTAAGCATCGGGAATATGAGATAGCCTCTAATAAACTAATTCATCTTCTTCACAACGCCAACTAAAAATGTTAAAGAAAGCGTCAAGTCACAAGCAACAATATTACTTGTCCTTCTGATTTATACATTGCCAACTAATTTACTAACTCGGCCACGGAATTTGCAACTCATCGTCATTTTTCATTTTACAGCTTCAATACAAGCTCCTCAAAAATTATATATTTGAGCTTCTATAGACAACATCATAATATATAACTTAACATGTAAAATAATACTTCATACTCTTTTATCGTGAAAATAGCCACTGTAGGTACGATTTGGCGCGAGTGCGCGACATGACAGCCACCGGCCATTTGCACCAATCAGAGAGCGCCATTCGATTCTTGCACCGCCCGACCCGCCCGTGTTTGTTTATTGTCATTAATATTGCAATAGGTTCATCTGCGTTCTCTCTAATCTAGTTCTAAGGCAGGTCCGACTTGGCTTAGGTTAGGTACGACGACGAGCGAAGCGAGGAGGAGTGTTAGGTTCAACTGCGACCCTAACCTAAAATAAGATTTAAGTATTTTGTTTTGTTCTCTCCTCAATAGTTCATATGTAATAATAGTGGCTTTAATATACTATTTGATGACAATTTTAGGTAAATTTTACGATCGATTAATGTAGGATGACTTACATTTTAAACATACTAAGTTATAAAATTAGAAGCTAATAGAGTTACTATTTTGGTGTCATATAATAATATTTTAGAAGTTTGCTATTTGAATGCATGCCTCAAATTTAGATGCTAAAAAATAATCACCATGCTAAGTTACAATTACAGTGGCTTACAAAGAAGATAACTAGTGGCTGAGATATTATTATTCAGACGCGCGTTGGTTGTGGCTGACTTAGTAATTTAGAAGGTAACTTATATTTTCTGAGGCGAATAATGCTATTAAAAAGAAGCCTGTTTAAATAGTACCCATAAAATAAGAGCATTGACAAGGTAGCTGTATTTACCAAAAGCAATTGAGGGTTATTTTATTATTAGTTACCAGCTACAACTTGCTTTTGGGCCCACGTCATATTGCGCATTTTGAGTGATATTCATTTACTGGCAAGGACTACTTTTAGGTAACTGACATTATAATCTAAAACTATCCACAGTGATGCAATTCAAGTTCTTTTTACATACAATTTAATTTTTATATGAGAAGCAAAATCAAGAATTGAGTAGCATTCTGGTAATCAATGTTTCGAAATTGGTTGTTGACATAATGCTGATGCCTAACATTTTATAATGTATATATTTTTTTCTTTTTGGGATTTTATGGCTTGGCTACAGGGGCCATTATGCCACAATGCATATCATATGATATATTGCGATATGAAAGCTGTTTGTAGCATCACTAGCCCAGGGTCAAACCGAAACCTATTGCTCAAATCAGAATAACCTGTCTGACATGTCTTAATATAAATTATACTAAATTCAAATGTCTATGACTTAAAGAGGATTTTCAGATTTGATTATCCATCAGATCTCTGGCTTTAAATTATGTATGTAAGTAGTGAGAATAATAGTAATAATCGCTGTTGAAAAATGTGACCTAGTTTAGTTACTTATATTTTTATTATTTTGTATTTGATATGTATGTTAGTTTTAAGGTATGTATCTATGGGCCACAGTTGCCTGTAATAAATGTTTTCATTCATTCATTCATTCAATAATAAATAATAGATTAATAGTTTCTGTCAGAAGAAAACCACGCACCATGCACTCAAGTGTAACTTGCTATTGGTATAAATCTGTTTTGTAGAGGTATATGCTTTTAGGAAACAAAGAATCGTATTCTATAAATACCTGCATTCTTTCTGAAGCTATTTCTGTAAAAATTGTACAGTTAGGATAAAAATCATATGAGAGGTTAAATGGTTGAGTCAAAGACAAAGTAGTTTATTCTTCAATTTAGGCATAATTACAATGCACTTATGAATGTCAGCTGGTGGTGGTGGAGTCATATCATATACAAAATTGATTATTATTACTTAATATTTATATGAATGATGTAAGTGCGTAGAATTTTAATATGCATTTCGTCACAATCAGTATAGATCGGTATTTGAGTTGAGATAAGATTGATTATGCACAAATGCACATGTTGCATATATTTTTTAAAATTGTCAAACAAATTCATTCCAAATATCTTTCGCGTTAGTATATAAAGCCAAATAAGAATATATTCCATTTAATAAATTGTAGTTTAATCAAATATTTCATAAAGATATAGATTTTATCAGAAGATACTGGAAGAAACTAAGCCTGAGTTGATTGTGAACATTGCACCCACTTAGTTACGAAATTTTGATACACTAATCCAATTTCCCAGATATAATTTTATCATATTCATTACAGGTATTCCAAGCGCACACTGAAACGAATCCGTTCGCAACAGAAGACAACGAGGAGCTTCTAGAGCGACTGAAGAACAAAGAGCGGGACCCCATGAGCATGAGCTTCTACCAGGAGAAGGACGACGACACGTGCGAGCGCGCGCTCGACGCCGCCGTCGACCTGAACGCCGTGCAGCCGCTGCCCGACAGCGACGACGACGACTGTCGCCCGCGCAACGGACACGCGCACGACGACGACGACAAGGAGAACGTGCGCCCCGAGCCGCGCCGCGCCAGCACGCCCGAGCCCGACAACGACATCATGCGGGACTGCTTCGAGCCCGGCTCCAACTTCATAGAGTACGTCAACAACTCCAACAACTTACAGAACTTCCCCGACATTGACCTAGGAACGGATCGCCCGCCCCGAGACGACGTCATGCAAACGGACACTCCCGAATCTCACAAACTCCTTTTCGAACAGATTCCTGAAATACCGGACGGCAAGAGCTCGGAATTAGGTTTCAATTACGAGGACAACGGGGATCCCTCGGACCGGGCGATCACGCCGCAGGAGGAAACTTCACAAGATGTCGACATGGAGTGCAACCCGTCGCCGTCTCGACCCGAGTCCGCCGCGCCGGAACCCCTACAGAAGGAAAACGAAATCGCCGAAACGGAACCCGCGCCTTCCGAAGAATTGTCACATCAAACGGAACACATAGAGGATCAGCCGATCGGCGAACGACACACCACAGAAAACCACGAACTGCATTCCAGCGAACCGGAACAGGTCACCCTGTCGCCGGCGCCGACGCCGGACGACCGGGGTCTCGACGCGCTCACGCCCGAACCGGCACACGAATTCCAAGAAAACGTTAAGGCTGAAATACACAATTCCGACAGGATCGACGACCACTTCGAAAATGAAGCACAGGAGGACGAGAAGATCGAACCCCGCGACGCCGAGACGCCGCACGATTTACACGAAGAAGTCGATCTGTTGTCGGCTTACGTACCGGAGAGTCAAACGGCCGCGTCGCCGGTACCGTGCGAGATCGCGATATCTCCCGCGCCGCAGCTCGAAGACGTCGAGGTGCAACGAGAGATCCTCGCCGCGATGGAGTCGCCCGCCCCCGCGCACTCGCCCCTGCCCGCGCGGTCGCCGCTGCCGGCCGTCAGCCCCCCGCCCACGGAGAATCTGCTCGGGAGTCTCGCGTCGGCGCAGTCGCCGCCGCCGGCCTTCAGCCCCGTCCCCACAGAGGAGAATCTGGTCGAGAGTCTCGCGCCGCCGGCCGCGTCGCCCCGGCCCGAGACGCCGGCCCCGGCCGAGTCCCCCCTGCCGGAGCCCCGTCTGCCGGCGCCCGTCGACGAAGCGCCCCGCTCGCCGCTGCCGGCGGAGGTGCCGCTCCCCGAGGAGTCGTCGGGACCGTCCGAATCTCCCGCACCGTCCCCGCCGCCCGTCGAGTCCGCGCTCCCCGTGGAGTCAGCGGTGCCGGCGGAGTCTCCGGCGCCGGTCGAGCCCGAGCTCCGGCCCGAGACCGCGTCCCCGACGGCCGCCGCGCCCGCCCCCGCCCCGCCGGCGTGCGACCGCCTCGCCCCCGAGGTTCCCGAGCGGCTCGAGGAGGCCCTCCCGGAGCGGACGCGAACTCCCGAGGCCGCCTCCGGCCCCGCCCCCGATATCGTGCCCGAAGAGCGGGAGCAGACTCGCCGAGAAATCGTCACGGACATCGACATCGGCATACCCGAGTCCCACGCCCAGGAGATCTGCGTGCCCGTCACCAGCGAAATAGTCGACGAGGCGGTCCGGCTGGCCGCCGGCACGCCGCCGCCCACGCCCGCCGTCGACGTCTCCGCGCCCGTCCTCGAAGCTCCCGCCGAGTCCGCCGTCGCCCCCCTCGCGGCCGTCGCCGCCGTGGGTGCGGCCGCCGCCGGCGCCGTCGTCGCCGCCGCCAAGGCGAAGACCCCCGCCAAGAAGACCGCCGCCTCGCCGGCCCCCAGGACGACCCCGGCCGCCGCCAAGTCGGCGACGAAGCCGGCGCCCGCCGCCGCGACCAAAAGGCCGACGTCCGGCGCGCCCGCCGCGCGACCCGCCGCCGCCGCTCGCACGTCGCTCGCCAAGTCCCCGGCGACGGCGGCCGCCAAACCGAAGCCGGCCGCGACCGCGACGGCGGCCAAACCGTCCTCGAAGCCCGCCGTCAAGAGCGGCCCGGCGCCCGCGAAGGAGGCCGCCGCCCCGGCCCGCGCCGCGCCCAAGCCCGCCGCCGCCAGGCCCCCGGCCGCGCGCACTTCCGCCGCCCCCGCGCCCAAGCCCGCGGCCCCGCGCGCCGCCCCGGCGCCCCGCCCCGCGGCCGCACGCCCTGCCACGGCGCCGGCGGCCCGGCCGGCCCCGAAGCCCGCGACGACGGCGGCGCGGCCGGCCGCGAGGCCCGCCCCGCGGCCCGCGCCGGCGGCCGCCAAGCCCAAGGAGGTGAAGCCGGCCGAGAAGAAGCCCCTCACGAACGGCGAGGACAAGCCGGCGCCGATCCGGCGGCCGCTGCCCGGCGCGCGCCCGGCGCCGCCGCGCGCCGCCCCGCGCCCCGCCACCGCGCCCGCGGCGCCCACTACCAAGTGAGTATTTATCAAGTACTAGCTGACCCGGCGAACTTTGTACCGCCTGAAAGTCGATAAATGTAGAGAAAAAAAAAAGGTTAAAAGTATCCTATGTCCTTCTCCAGGTTCAAAGCTACCTCCCCACCAATTTACAGCCAAATCAATTCAGCCATTCTTGAGTTATAAATAGTGTAACTAACGGGTTGGCTTAAAGTAATGAGAATTTTAAATAAATATTTTTTTAAATAAAATCAGTAAGTATAGGTGTCAACAGTTATATTTTATTAAAATACATTAAAACTAGTATTTCAATATCCAACTACAATATGCAAAAAGGATCTTCAATTTTTCGCAACTTGGTTTTAACCCCTCTCATCATACTTTGGACTACATCCAGCTTTACTTTTTTCAATTGGCTTCGTATTCTGCGTTTTAATTGTTTTGGCAATTTTGCTTCCCATCCATCACTATAAACCAGTCTACTCAGGATTGCCCAAAAATCCTCAATTGGACGAGCTTTAGGGACATTTGGGGGGTTTGACTCCTTGGGTACAAAATGTATGTCTCGTTCCGTCAGCTACTTCTTGGTACTTGTTGCATAGTGGGAGCTGGCTAGATCAGGCCAGAATATGTACTTTCCATCAGAATGGTATTTATTTATAAATTGACACACAACCGGCAAGCACTCCCGCTGATATATTTTGGCAGTGATAGCTGGTCCTGATGAATCTCTGATCACTGCCTTTGAAATTCCTTTGTCAGATATTACGACCCAGACGAGTACTTTCTTTTCAAATTTGAGTTTACATTTAAATTTAACGTTGTTCGAAACAGTACTTTTATCGGCTGTGTAAAAACCGTCATTACCAGGCATGTTATCGTTGGTAAATGTGAAGTACTTTTCATCATCCATTACTATTGATATTTCTTTACCCAAATGGTTTCTTCGTAATCGCCTGCACTTGCTTGGTATTTCCTCAAGTTGTTTATCGGAATATTTGGGTGCTTTTTGTCGCTTGAAGTGTTGAATGTTGTTTTTCTTTAAAATATTCCTTATAACCACGGGACACCTCATATTTTATGGCCAACTTGTTCTGTGACACACCAACCCTGTTTTGTTCAAACTTAGCCACTTTCTTCTGAACACTAGCAGTCAGGATTGGAGGTCTACCTGTCTTTGGTAAATCTTTTGTACCAACACCAAGTTCCCATCGGCGGATCAGGCGGTAAATTGTAGACAAAGGGAAATTTTCAGTTTTGAAGTGTGCAATCACCTCAGATTTTTCACGCCGTCCAAGAAGTTGATAGACGCGTTCACGCAACAACTCTCTCGCAGACATTATTTATCATAGTATACCAATTTTGAGTCATAAATGAAAAAGCTTGACGTTTTTGACGTATATTAGAAAAAAGAAAATCAATTTATACTTTTTTTTTCACCGTCCAGTATCCACCGAAATCATTCTCATTACTTTAAGCCAACCCGTTAACACGACTTTCTTATATATATTATTCTCTAATCTATTCGTACTTCTTGAAGGGTCTTACCCCTATAGTTTAAAATAAAGTCGACCCGAGTTCACCAAAGCTACATCGTCATAACTGAAGGATTACGAACCGCATCTCTCTCGACGCCATACGTTACATGATCTCATAATTGGCATCGTCCTTCTTGACTTGACCCTTAAAACTCATTCTTACCTTTACCAAACGCTACATAACTTTCAGCGTTGCATTGCTACTCTGACGAAAAAATCGCCTAGGACAGGAATTAAAGAACGATGTTGTTTCCCAGGCCCTCGGCTCCGAAGCCCATGGCGCGAGCGCCGGCGGCGACGCGCGCGCCGCTCGACAAGCAGACCAAGGACCTCGCCAACAAGCGCATCACTGCTAAGGCCGCGCCGCCCAGGACCGCGACCACTAAGGTACGAACTAACTATTAAACCGATGTCGACAATTCTAGTACTTGAATACTCCTAGTAATAGTATTTTCTCAAATATGCTATGAATTGTGTTCCATCTAATAGTCATGAAGCGAACAAATCAACCTTCTTATATTTCAATGTAAGTTTTTGACACAACATCATAGCGTTCAGTCAAAAAAAAAAACATTAGCATGGCACTCGGCCACTACGCCCATAAAAAAAAAGCAATAGCGATATTTGCAGTTTTAATTACAAAAATATTTGCCAAAAAATGCACTCATAACTTTTAATAAATTTCGTATTAATTTCAAACTAATTTTAAACTAAACTAGTTTTTGACGTGACAACGTCTTATAAATTGGTTTGCCGGGTGACACTTCAAGAAACTGCGTTACGCTCCGCTCACGTTATGCGCTCACAATGAGAGCGAGTGAGAGGGAGAGAGTGAGAGAGATAGGCATACACACCGGTTCATGTCTTGCGCTTCTATTTCCCTTAGGCGCCTGCATACAAGTTTACACGTTGCCAGTTAATTGTAAAACGATTGTGTAGTGTGTATAAATAAATGTTTTAAATTGTTACTATTATTTCATCCTTCTTCCTACTATACGAATGAATATTCACATTAAAATTATTTTACCACTCAAAGTCGTTGTCACGTAAAACTTTCGCCCGTATACCGACTTTACAGGCAACCAATTTTTTTTTTGTAATATGAAAATGTTTCGGTCAATCTGATCAGATTGGACATCGGTGTTCGTAAGCCTTTTAAAAAAATTATTCCCTCGCTCAAACAAATTTTAATAAAAAAAAAAGACATTTGGTGGTCAAAATGTTAATATTTTCATGTTGTGATTTGATTTAATTGTTCCATGTTTTTATTTATTTTTGTTATTGCATATTTGAGAAAGCACTATACATATCTCGGCGTGAAAAATGATTGCCAGGCTCATATCGTATCCCTAGCCGGCCTCGCACTGCTTGGGCGTCTATACCTATTCGGCAGGCAGTACCCATTTTCCGGCCTCTGTTGTAATGTACTATTTCAACATCGATATCGATATTTTTAAAGGTTTCATAGCGAAATAATAGTACATTACTGCAGAGGCCGGGAAATAAGGGTTTGCCGGCTGAGTAGGTATAGACGGCCGACCGTAAGGGAGGCCGTCTAGTGATACGAAGCCGGCAAGCCCTTTTCACGGCTAAGGCATGTATAGTGCTTTTCTCAAACATATATGCAATGAAATAAAAAATACACCACTCAAAAATACATAATTCAGCTGTTCGGCCTGTTCATGAACACAGAAGCCATGTTTAAAAAAAAAGTATTTTTAATTTTCCCTCCAATGCCTCTATATATTTTTTTAATAAGTACGTGTGTAGTGTTCGAATATTAGGGCCATTATACACAACTTGAGAATAAGAATCTTAATTTCTATAATAAATAAAATAAAGGCAGAGGATTTTTAATATTGTCTATGGTCTCTGGTGACTTACGTATAGACAGTATTTTAAATTTATTCATCAACACATTGAATCATACAGATTAACAGATTTGTATTCTTAATATCAGTTCGTGTGTACTAGGCATTAACGCGGATATTGTTGGTCCGATGGCTGAATGGGTAGGCACTAGGAAAAAAATATATATCAGCTGTTCATAAACACAGACGCCATGTTTACATTAAAATTAAAAACAAATTACTTCCCGGCCTAGGCCTTCAATTTTGTATGAAATTCCTTTACAGTTCTCTCGAATTGTTCCGCCCGAAACTTGACACTTCGAAGCCTGATATTTCATTGCATGTTTGAGAAAAGGTTATTTAAAGTCTACCAGTTACTGGCAGCTACCATCCCTCCTATATTTTTTACTCAGAGAAGTAGTAGTAATGTTGTTGTGTGACATTCCAGACGGCCCCCACTTCCAAATCGTCGGCACCGAAGAGCGTGCCGAAGAAGCCGCTGACGAACGGGCTGACGAACGGCGGCGGCGACGTGCCGAGCAAGCCGCCGCCGAGCCCGCCGCCGGCCGACAACGCGCTGCCCGACGTGATCGCGTGAGGCGCTGACTGACGCCGGTAACCTGACGCCGGTGACCTGACGCTACGGTATCGAGCTGACTCAGGTTACCGCGCCGCGCTCGAGGAACGAGGGCGCCTCGATCTCGGAACGCCCCAGTGATCGATTCCTATTATTTCCGCTTGAATTTTGTGATTTTCTATAAGTGTATGATAGTTGACGAGTTAGGAGGGGAGGGTTCTCCCGGTTTATATTAGAGTCGCTTTATAGACGTACGTCGCCGGTTCGTTACGCGGGCGCCGGCCCGCCTCTAGACGGTTATTATTCATTATTATGATACGAGTCTGTTTTAGAATTTTATATTACCAACGAATGATTTGATTTAAAATCTGGCTTTTAATTTATTCTCTTTGTATAACCGTATTATTTAAATAAAAACGTGAGGAAGGACTGAGACATTGTTTTATTTATGAAAATTCTAGTGACGCAGTTATTATTACGCGAGGCTTAAGGATTAGATGTTGTTTAATTGCTACTGTACTTACATTATTATGTAAACTTAAATAATCATGGTGTTACAAAGAAATAACTAAAATAGAACATTTTATTCAAATAAATGATTATACATCCTCATTCAGGCATTTTTTTTACATCACACTATTTACAATAATCTTATACCTCTATACACTTAAAATTAGGAATCTCTTTTAAGGTATCACATATCAAGTAGTATATTATGTTACACGGAAAAGTGTGGGAAGCGGAAGTCGGTGTCCTTCAGGTTGTCGGCGATCCAGCGCTCGGCCTGCAGCGTCATCTCTTCGTCGAAGTGGTCGCGCCAGCCGCCGGCCTTGCCTGCCAAAATACACGATATTGCAATTAATATTGGTTATACTGTGGAACCCTGAGAAACACTTGGTTGAGGGTTGTGTGTCGTAAAATTATAGAGCACAACAGATGGAAGTTTCTTTCTGTGCTGATGTCTCTCCAAATAACTATCTAGATTAACGAGAAATGGTGAATAAAATGAAGTACCCATATAAAATCTAATTAAAATCTTTGATTAGAATGCGGTATGCTAGTCTGACCAACTATTGGTTATTTATGTTCTATCACTGTTAGCAAAAAGCTATGCGCTGTTAAAGTTAAATGTCAAGGGCTCGATTGACTTTATGTTCACGGTCGATTTGATTATAAATAAAAACGGATGTCCAAGTATAGAAATGTTTCAAGTGGATTTTAAAGTAACTGCAAAGAAAAATAATTACCGCTGCAGAAGACGTTCGGAATTTTCGTTTTCGGTTTCCGTACAGAATGACGCACAGTGCGATGAAACCCCGATCTAGGTGGACAAAAAGGGTTACGCTATTTCATTATCTGTGGTGGCTATAGCGATAGCCAACATCCTAGAAGGAATGATTCCAGTAATAGTTTTGTCCTACAGTCCTACTACCCTCATAAAATTAATAAATAATGTCGAAGCGAACCGAAACACTGTCATCGATAGTGAAATCGTGCGTTTTACTGCTCTTCGCTTATCAATATTTTATAATAATTATCAATCAGATCGTGCTACTTCTAGTCATGGATCGTGAAGTAAATGGTAAGGACTACATTTTAAAATATTTATTGTTAAAAACGGATATTCCTTTGCCAATAAAAATCAACTTTAACGTAAAAAAATCCAATTTTTTTGCATGAGTTTCGTGTTTCATAGACAAGGAAAAGGATGCCCCCCCCTTGCCCCCGGGCTGGATTTTTTTTTAATGATAGAGTTTTTAATGTTCTTTCGTTTGATGCATGTTAGAAACTGCGATCTGATGCGATGCGATGTGATCTGTCTTTGACTTTTTTTTAGAAATCGAACTATCCGTACCTAGGAGGGAGTTTTATGAAGAATGGTTAAAACACGCTAAAAATAACCGTCTTTTCGATTATTTTTCAATTAAATTTGATTTGAGCAGAGTCACGCCAGATTCACTAAGAAATTTCAAGAGAAATATAGCTCGTATTTCTGGGAAATTATTAGAAAAGTGGGTTGCTTGCGGGAGAAGGGCGATTCAGAGTAAGGTACTTACCTAATAAACCGCATAAATTATTAGTGTTGTTTTATTTACTTCATAGTGCTGTGAAAAATAATATGAATATAAAATGTGTGTCAAAAACTACATTTATACTGCCTAAAACAATGACCAATATAAATTGGCCTTCACGCGTGTAGTAATTCTTAGTACCAATAGGTCAGCTTATACTGGTTTTTAATTTTAATGTGATTTTGTAATTTCTTTAATTTCATTTCTATTTTGACATCATAATATGACCTACTAGAGTCGGTTTTGAGGCTTAAATAATATTGTCCACCTAGATCGGGGTTTCATCGCACTGTGTGACGTCAGAAAGTGTCTCTGGCGGCCCTTCAAATTAGCAGTTCTAATTTTATGCGCCTATTACACTTTCTTTTCTAAGTAAGTTACTGAAGAGAGGGATGAAACAATACGAAGGAGTGAGATGGAGTTATCTCTATACGTGTCTCACAATCTGAGACACCATCTTTGCAGTAATATGACATATTAAGCATCCCTCTCATCAGTGACTAATTTAGGAAGGTTATAGCTGCATTAAATATGCTCCATGGGACAGTGACCCCGGTAAGATGGCATCGTTCACAGTCAGTAGGTGTAACGTAACCTATAGGAATCATCATCTTGAATTTATTCGTCCACACTATTGAGTGATTACACCTGAGTATACCCGGATCATTTACCTTTGCGGATAAATCCTTGTTCGCCAGGGATCAAAATTCCGAGCTCCTTCATGACGTCATAGTTGACGGACTTGTTGTTCTTGAAGCTGTTGATGCTGAGGTGTTCGCATAGTTGCGAGATTTCTTCCTCGCTGTACTCTTTGCCGAGGAAGGCGGCGACGCGTCTTATGGCCGCTGGTAAGTCCTGTGGGTAGGTAATGAAAGAAGGATGAAAGTATGAAGAAATAAAGGATAATAGATCTTAGATTAGTGCCATCGATTGACAGTGGAAATTATTGGTCGATATTTGTTTATTTATTTATTTATTGATACAAAATCCACAGCACAAATTACAATATATTTTTTAAAACAGATACATATTTGTTTAAAATTGGCCAATTACGGATTTACATTGTACAGACTTATCACAAGCAATTTTCTTCAACAAAGCGACTAGGTACTAGGGAATGCAACCCGGGTACCCGGGTACCCGACTACATTTGGAGTCGGGTAAAAACCCGGGTTTTCAACTCATGAACCGGGTTTTACCCGAAATGAGAAATGTTAAGAAAAATTAGTGAAATCATAACTAAACTACAACAAAATGTTCTATTAAGGCTGTAACCCTGTAACCCTAACTTACTGCATTGTAACTTAGCTAGCTTTGCCCGCGGCGAGGTTTCGCTGCATCTGCACTACTTTTAACCGGGCTCCGTTACAAACTTAGGAGGTGACAAATTCCGAAGAAGCAAGCAGGGAGTACAGAAGCGCTCAATGAGTTGAGGAACTCCCCCGGGTGATGTTGTGACGTTGCCTTCATCCAAGACAGTGTTAATGGAAATATATGCTGCTTGTTCACCTTTGATTTTCGCCAATATCCACGCATTAAATGCCAGCTGCCAGTACATTTTTTGGCGTGAGTATGGCTCTCTCACAAACCCAAGAAATCTCACGTCCAGTCACCTGGCTCAGGTCTCCGTATACGCTCCGAATGAGGTCTTCAACGGATATCCTGCATTACGTGTCTGGTAATCTAACCAGGCTGTTGGTTTCCTTCAGATTCTCCAGAAGTCTTTTTCCAACCTGAAACAGTACCTGGGCGAATTCTTGGACATGTGAGCCGCCTCCTTGTAGGACTCGCATATTCTTAGCCAGGCGCAGCTTCTGTTCTGTAGAACTCTGGTTTTATCACATTTTCTTGATACACCGCAGACAGGTGTTGTCCAAATCTATTGGGCTCTTGAAAGTTCTGTGAGCCGTTTTTCCATCATGCAGCAACGTAGCAGCGATTAGTCAATTATACATTTGTTGATATCCTGCAAAATCCTTCCTCAGTGGCTTATTCATGTCACAACGTATAAATTTCAGCGTCAAACTGTTAGTTTATCCGGGTACTCAACAACCGTAACACATGTTTGAAAAAAAGTTTGCACATCTTTCCTAAGTAGCGCCATAAGATTCAAAGTCTGGAATCGTAATCAAAGGTGCTTTTCATTCTTAAATGCCCGTAAAACCATGAAACCCAATATTTAATACTTTTTGTTTAAGTCCGGGTATTACCCGGGTACCCGGGTTTTGAAAATCAAGGTCGGGTAATACCCGGGTAACAAAAATGACCGGGTATTGCATTCCCTACTAGGTACGAGTCGACCGATCGGTTGGTGTGGTTACTCCCTTATTTAAATACTAGGTGCCTTAGGAGGCCACAATTTCGTCCGCGTAAAACGTCTTTCTTTACCGTAGTCAGGTAAAAAGTATTCCATAACCATCTTCGACGTCCTGCTATCCCTGTACCTACCAAAATTGGTTAAAATCCGTCCAGTCGTCTCGGGATGATGATGAGCGAACAAAGACTACCAACAGATGGCGCTTCGCGCTGTTAAGATTTTCCAATAATGACCCCCTCTCCATAGGAAACTTATTTTCAATACTGTTTTAGAATTTTATAGTAGTTTTGAAACAATATACGTACCAAGTTATGAAGTTATGAAATAAACATTGGATTCAAGCAACCATCAAAATAAAAAGATCACAAATTATTTGCATATGACCAATTAGTTATCCAAGGTTAATATTCTAAATAGGTACTACAATATCTATAAACCATTTGCTGACCGGAAGCGATCATGGAGAGCTGACCTTAGTGAGTTCTTCGTAGAACAAAAACAACATGCGCGGATGGTTCCTCTTCTGCCACGCTTCTTTCAAGTGCTCGAAGTATGGCGTCCAATGATCTGTAAAATAAGAAAATAGTATAGTAACCCGCTCCAGACCTTCCGATCCGATCCGATTTATCGGAAGAAATCGGATAATGTGTAGTGTTTTAGGTCCTAACTATTGCATTACACATTTTATCCGATTTCCTAACAATTACGCTACACATTATCCGATAAGTACCGACTACATATTTCTGTTTAACCCAGTGGTTGACTGGTAGAGAATGCCTAAAGGCATTAAGTCCGCCATTTGTACTTTTTTTTTGTATTGTGCAATGTAAAGTTTAAATAAATAAATAAATAAGTAGGATCGGAAGGTCTGGAACGGGTTTAAAGCCTGACCAGAAATATATGAGGATTGACAAGAGGGCGCAATTTATAAGATTTACATGGCAACAATTTTGCAACTAATCACAAAACACTATAATGACATTGCTTTTAAATACCTGTCAGTTCCACTATGTTAACCTCGTAATATCATTAATGGAATGCACTCCTTGTCTGGTTGTTAATCACATGTACACTTTATTTATAACCTTACGTTCACAATTGTGAATGGTTTTTGGCATTTTCTTAGGATAATTTTAAATATTTGCCTTTTAAAGAAATCACCACCAATGACATTGACATTGTTGACAAACCATCATAAAATCATTGCCAGTGTAAGAAATTAGTTCCAGTGAAATTCCGCAATATGGCGTATCCTCATATATTTCTGGTCAGGCTTTACTTATCACCCAGATGTGATTGTCGGGTCCTTATTGGCTCACAATTTTTTTAAATTCATAATTGTCATTAGTCATAATTTCTACTTTTCTCTGAAATAAATAGATAACTTTTCAGGATTGTTGTAAGTACTTAATACAAACCTAACCAAGTCTCAAAAACTCTTGTAA
Organism: Apotomis capreana; assembly: GCA_947623375.1. Lineage (NCBI taxonomy): Eukaryota > Metazoa > Arthropoda > Insecta > Lepidoptera > Tortricidae > Apotomis > Apotomis capreana. The sequence goes on from OX392506.1 coordinate 21,180,114, forward strand.
AGTCAATAATTTCAGAGTTAAGTATGGCTAACGATATTATGACAAACAATATTACGTTATGACAATCAATCGTTATCCGAAAAAATTCGCACCCGTGATTGTCATTTGCACTTCAATTAACCTTTTGATCGCCATCGCCAGTCACGAGTCATGATAGAACGCCAATGACCGCATGTAAAAATACTTCGGCTTGTGCTTAACTAGTTGTAGCCTTAATTTCGTAGTAAATTAGCGAACAAAGGTGTCACCATAAACTTTATGGACGTGTACCTACTTACTTACTTATTTGAGACAAACATCATGCTACGAGGTTTTGAAACAGGTCACCATCCAATCAAAGGATATAGCGTCTGACATTATAATATGATATGTGATAGGTTTTAACTTATGGTTTTAAAAAATATGTTTACTTGAAAAATTGATATGTTTGACCCAAAATATTTTTCCGCAGGTGTCATATAATTAAATCTCCTACGCTGACGATTAGATTCCTTAAAAGTCAACTCCATATCCCTACATATATTTATTTTCCGAATTTGTGACTTCGAACAGTTTGAACACTTTTTGACCCTATATCTATATAATCACGAATTATAAAAAAAAAAAAAAATGTAATTAATTAGCAAGTTTACAACTACTCGAGAAGGGAATGGTGGTGAAGGTTTACCGCCAAGAACTTGTTATGGCTTCGTTTTATTGTATTTATGCAACAAGAAAATAAATATACCTGTAGCAAAAACCTAAGTGCTGCGGAACTGCGCCGTTTCCTTGTTCAGATAATTAAAATGGCAACCCGGCATGGTTGTTTACATTTAAAAGTGGCAGTAATTGCTAAAGAACTTGCAGATTACTTGCTACGTGTCACTAACGTTAAATAACTTCTTAATATTAAGGGATGATTGCGAATTCGATTCGTAGTTTTTGGTTTGGCCTGGCTCACATTGGGAAACGAAATGTTACCTTTAACATTATACTAGGTACTACTAAACCATCCCACTTTCTAATATTTATTATACTTAACCTCGACAAGTCGACAGTTTGCAGCGAGCCTATGATGGTGGTTTTTAACACTCCATAAATAAATGATAAACTAATTCAAGTAGTTGACAGAGAGTGACACGTGATTTGCGATGTGTGTGTTTGGATGTTTGTCATTGAATAACGCTCAAACCGTCAACTTCGCAAACAGATAAATCATGTATGAAATAGGACATTTAACTCTCGGAACGCAGGTGAAGCTACGAGTAAATGCCTCTTGGGTATGTATACAATAATAACTACATTTGAATACGATATGATTGTGGAACTTACGCAAGTCATTAATAAAGAAATTCCAATACATCTTGAAGTCTCCAATGTATCCCTGTGTCCTGATCAGTCGGTTGAGATGGTAGAAGGACACCGCGACGTCCCGGGGATCACGGGCCACGTACACCATCCGACCCTTGTCCAGCAGTGTGGGCGGCAGCAGGGACAGGGGCAGATGTGTCTTGATGAACCGCTGGGAGCTCATGGCGGCCAGCTGCTGGGTACCAGGCTGGGACACCATCTCCAGTAATTTGAGCTTCTCAGCGCTGTGACTGTTCTCTTCTTGGAACCGGGCTTTCATTACCGGGTGGACGAATATTGAAAACCTAGAAGAGTTATGTATATATATATATATATATATATATATATACTTAATTAGTACTGACTGTAGAATATATGTAACGTAACGTTACAGTCCAAACTATTCGGGTTAGACACAGCAATAAGAAAATACCATTTTATAAATTACTAGATGGATGCGGGATACTTAATTCTACTTACTCTAAAAACGGGTATCTCTCAGTAAGGGGTGTGGCGTCAGATTTCTCGTAGTTTAGGTCGTTAGCGACCATCCAGACGAGCTCTTGCGTCCAAGTGGTACCTGATGGGAGACGGTTGGATATTTGTTTATTTATACGTAAGATGGTAATTTCTATTTTGCTTACTGCAAATCTATGTTTACAATGTCATTCATTGTAGTGGGTATAACGGACCGGGGTTATCGGAAAAGGGCATTGCATGTTTCAAGATAAATGCGGACGAATAATGATTATAAAGGGCTAGGACAAAATTATTACAAAGAGACAGTTCTGTTTATTTATTATACCTAGACAATAAGTAAAATTCCGCTTTTTGAATGAAGGTAGCAAAACCATGTAAGTACGTATTCTATTATGAGATCTTAAAACTGCCATCAGCAGTGCTCCTGGAGAGGTACGAAATGTACATTGAAAAACACGGAAACCTTTTTAGTGGATATTTCGGCCCTAACTGTACAAAGGACTACTTAAATATAATCGATGTAAGGAATTACAGTATGAAGTTCTTCAAAACAGGGGTGACAATACGCATGCGAATACCCTGGAGTTGCAGGCGGCGCAGTTGATAGCGTACGGTAACCGCTTTCCGTCAGGCGGGCCGTACGCTTGTTTGCCACCTAAGTGATATAAAAAAAAGAACTAGAACCTGATCGGGGGTAACTGGCCACGAAGATGTCGCTGGGGCGCACATCCATGGTGTAGATATTGAGGGCTTCTTGCTTGTACTTGTCAGGTAGAAAGTAGCCTTTCGGGCCCACACGCACGAAACCAGTGTGCTCGCCTGGGAAAGAAATTCACACATTATTAATTTTGATATAATCCACGCTAATATACTTAACTAGGCAGATAATTATTGCAAATTAACACTTTCACGACTAACAATCTGCCTAATTCGTCGTAATTTTTGCTCAGATTCCTGAGGCTCTAGGTATATGTGTTTATTACTCTGACTGTACCTTTTTAGGGTTCCGTAGTCAACTAGGAACCCTTATAGTTTCGCCATGTCCCTTCCATGTCCTTCTGTCCGTCCGTCCGCGGCTTAACTCCGTGTAACTTTTTTCTGGTAGGTACTCCTCTTACACATATAAAGTGGGGGTGTGTTTTTCGTTCAAACACTAGTGTGTGGGATGTCGTTGAATAGGTCTTTGGGATGTCGTTAAGCCCGTCTATTGTGAAGGATGGGCAACTATGGAACCCTACACTGAGCGTGGCCCGACATGCTCTTGGCCGGTTTTTTTTATGGAAATACAGTGTACGATTTAAATCACTGTTTAATATTTCGCTCTTTACGCTTATTTCGTAACTTTTATCAGTGAAAACAGGTGCTGCGGCTTCAACTTTACATTTTTTATTTCCGCTTTTTAAATACCTTTACAAGGCGTTATTATTAAGAAAAAGTGGGCAAGTGCGAGTCCGACTCGCGCATGAAGGGTTCCGTACCATAATCTATAACAAGTTTGTTGTATGGGAGCCCCCCTTAAATATTTATTTTATTTTATTTTTAGTATTTGTTGTTGTAGCGGCAATAGAAATTGTATTCCCCTACTTGACCTAATAACGCATAGCTCTAATTTTCATTAGCCCTAATGTCATTTCACCTAATTTTTATACCCTAATTAGTTGTTAGACCTAATAATCCAATACTCTAATAATGATTTGTACTAATAGTCAACAATACTAATAGGAAATAACCTAATAATTACCACACCTAATGATTATTAGACCTAATCATTACTGACACTAAATGTCAAGAGTAGGTACTAGTAAAGATTATTTAACCTAATTTTTACGTTAAAACAAAAAAAAAAAGATTTGGACAAATATCGAACTGGCTGAACCCCGAAAACTGTAGGTTAGGTTAGGTTTGTACTGTGACCACGCGTCAAAAGATTCTTATGAACATCCAGAGTCTATGGCAATCCCGACTCCACTAGGTATTAAATTTAGGTATTAGCATTATTAGGTATTATAATATTAGTAGTCTGAAAAAATCGGCTAAGTGCAAATTAGGGCTAGTGAGAATACGTCAATAAGTAATTAGGCATTATGAAAATTCGGAATCCTGAAATTAGGTCTATTCACTAATTAGGATGAATGAAAATTCGAGTTAGTGATTTTCGGGTTGCCAAAATTAGGGCCAATGAAAGTTTTTCGGGCTAACGGAGGGGAACCCCCGTTTTTACCCTTTGGGTACGGAACCCTAAAAACGGCAGGATGTACCTAATAAAGTATCAGAATTATTTTAAATTAATCCTTCAATTAAGTATATCGTACTGTATTCTGTAAATAAACTAGTCTAAGCTATACCCCTATCGTAATATAGATTAAATGTAATATTGTTTTGTCTGCTAACTAGATCAGCGGGCCTATGATGGTTGCGTTTATCACGGGATAAATAAGTGATAACGCTTTTGTCAATATTTCCTAAGATGGTTGCACGGTAAACTGACATTCTGACGTGACATCACGAGATATATGATATACATATGCATAAATTTCCTACGATGGTCGTCCACTTTATAACAAAGCATCCAACTTTGACAGCCCGGTATACATAGGTTACCGTCGTGTTAACGCTATGATGGTTACGTTTATCACACGATAGATGAACGTCAAAGTATTTATCCATAAAACCTAAGATGGTCGCACGTGACATAGATAAATCCAAGAAAATTCATCAAATTTCCTACGATGGTTGTCCATTTTATGTCACATGTCAATGTCAAAGCGTGATAATCTGACTGAAAATTGATTTAGTTTGTCGTCGAGCTAATAAGGTGGTGACAAAGGAAGTTTAATATGAAATTTTCACTTTTTAAGAAAACCAAGCGTGAGTATTGATTATTTCAATGAATATAACATTAATTACTTGCTAAATTGTTATTATATTACTCATTTGTCACTAATTACTTGCAGAATGGTCCGCTGTGACTATCATCAAGTCGCAGTATAATTATGCAGAGAAGCTTAGAAGATGTAGAAGAAAAATACACCGTATCACCATAATGGACTTCTGCAACCCTTGGCACTTATGTAATGATCTCGAGATGGATCTACGTACTGTCTCTGTCTGCTTATATAGCGGCAGACACTTGAGAATAATAAATATTTATTTCTGTTATTTTTTGTGTTATTATTTTATTTCTCAAAGACGTCGTCACATGAGCGACAAAGCAAATGTTGCTTAGCAGTGGACGACATATAGCTATATGTATAGCTAGCACGGTGTCGATACTACGTCTCTTACGTCTTCCATCCATACATCGGCGTCTCATCGCCGCGCTACCCACTTTTGACTGTATGTAGATATTACAGATTTAGGAATCCCTTTGCTTGGCAGCCGACTCACATACATATTACCAACACTCACTCACTGCTTGCCATTTGCTTAGGGTAAGGTTTGCACAGTAACTTTATTATTTTGCTCGTAAAGTATATCTCTTCTGGCGGATGAAAAAAAAAAAAAGCATAAATATAAAGTGTTGTTTATTCAGACTAATCATTATGCAGGCATAAATGGGTGACTATCAATAACAATGTGTTCTTCGTGCGCCGGACAACACTCCTATAAAGAATGCGACGTTGAAGAAGTAATGTGTATTAACTGTAATGGCAATCACTTGGCCATATCAAGGGATTGTCCAGTAAAACAGAAAAAGATTGAAGAGAAAAAGAGCAAGTATTTAAAGCCGAACCATTCCTATGCCACTGTGGTGAGTGTCCCAGCTATCTCCGACCCAAAAATATTCCCAAATTTGAAACCAACTAAAACTATAGATGTAAACATAACTAAACATAATGCTGAGCAAATTTTAAATAATGAAATCATTATTAATGCTCTCGTTAAATCACTTATTATGCTTGGCAATGATAAGAGTAACACTCCGATTACTAATAAAAGAATTAAGGATATACTTTTAGCTAATTTAATCACATAATGGATACATATTTAAATATTGCACAATATAACATACAGAGCTTACAGAGCAAAAAGGCCTTACTCAAAACATTCCTTTCTGAACAACATATTGATATTTGTCTGCTAAATGAAACCTGGCAACTAAAACAACTAGTACAATTCCTGATTTTACACCTTATAATTTAATATGTACACAAAAATTCAGTCAATGAACATAATGGAGTAGGTATATTAATAAAACAAAACTTAAAATATAGTCTTGTAAATACAACTTTTTACGAATCTATTCAAAATATTTGCATATCAGTAGACACTGAAATGGGTAAATTGAATATTCTTTGCGTTTACTGTCCTCCTAATAGCAGCAGATTTGCTACTGACAAAATAAATAAATATCAGACAACCTCACACAAATCGATCTAGTCCCAAATTAAGCTCAAGAAGGCATGTGTTATGGGTACTAGGCGACGATATACATACTTATATAGATAAATAAATACTTAAATACATAGAACATCCATGACCCAGGCACAAATATTCGTGTTCATCACACAAATATTTGCCCTTGCCGGGATTTGAACCCGGGACCGTCGGCTCAGTAGGCAGTTGCTTAACCACTGCGCCAACCGCGTCGTCGTCATACTCGTCGTCGTCAAAATGAGAAAGGTTTACTGGAAGTCCCTAAGCCATGCCTTATAATGGGAGATTTCAATGCTCATCATATCCTATTTGGATGTATGGCTAACAATAATAGAGGTAACAGTTTATATAATCTAATTGATAATTTTGACTTGTGTATTTTAAACGATGGTAAAGCCACAACTGTTCAGTATCCAAACAGAAATCCATCTGCCATAGATTTAGCTTTGGTCAGTCCCACATTAGCTCCTCTCTGTGAATGGCGTGTCCATGACGACCCGATGGGCAGTTATCATTATCCAACTGTTGATGTTATAAATGTGAAGCCTTCTATATATGAAGTGCGTCCTGTGGAAGAAAAATACATTTATAATAAAGCAGACTGGTCCAAATATCAAGAACTATCTGAATCCTGGTTCTCACATTTAGATATACATGGTGCGGAACCTATTGATTTATATCATCATCATCATCATCATCTCAGCCACAGGACGTCCACTGCTGAACATAGGCCTCCCCTTTGGACTTCCATATATACCGGTTGGAAGCGACCTGCATCCAGCGCCTTCCGGCGACCTTTATAAGGTCATCTGTCCACCTTAGGTGGACGTCCCACGCTGCGCTTGCTGGTCCGAGGTCTCCACTCGAGCACTTTTCGGCCCCATCGGCCATCTGCTCTGCGTGCTATGTGGCCTGCCCATTGCCACTTCAACTTGCTAATCCGGTGAGCTATATCGGTCACTTTAGTTCGTCTAGGTACGGATTTCCTCGTTTCTGATTCGATCACGTAGAGACACCCCGAGCATAGCTCAGCATAGCATAGCTTGATTTATATAACTTATTTGTAAATATTTTGTATGATATTAGAGCAGAAACAATTCCCAAACAAACGCCAAAGCAAACTTTAAAAGTTATGAGAAAACCTGCACCTTGGTGGAACCAAACATGTGATGATGCTGTTAAAATGTCTAAGGAGGCTCTCAAAGAGTATAGGAAATCTCCAAGTATTCCTAATTTTATACATTACAAAAAATTAGATGCTCAAAAGAAAAGGATATTAAAAGAGGAAAGTATTGATGCATGGCACAACCTATGTACTAGCTTTAACAGAATGACACCTATTTCTAGAATATGGAACTACATGAAAAGGTTCAGAAGGATAGGTTCTTCTCATAACAGATATTTGAATGATGACTGGATACCAAGCTTTTTAGACAACATAGCAGACTCATCACAGTTGAATGAACATAATTTGAATGATACATATTATGGATCAATCTGTGGAAAATTATAGTAACTCCTTTCTCAATAGACCATTTACATTGAATGAATTCCACATAGCTCTCAAAAGTAGGAAGGATACAACACCAGGGTTGGACAGCATACCATACATGTTAATCATACAATTACATCCTAACGCACAAGAAATATTATTAAACATTTATAATAAACTTTGGAATAATTTAGTCATACCAGACTCATGGAAAACTCAGTGTGTTATTCCCATCTTAAAGCCAAACAAAGTTGCAAATAATCCCTCATCATATAGACCTATCTCTCTCTCGTTATGTATAGGTAAACTGTTTGAGAACATGTTAAAGTTACGCCTAGACTATTTTGCTGAAACAAAGGACAAATTACCCGACATCCAATTTGGTTTTAGAAAAGGCAGGAGTTGCTCTGAAAGCTTTGTATCTCTAATATCAGAACTTAAAAAGGCAAAGCTAAGTCATTCTAATGCTATTTGTGTATTTTTAGATGTTAAAGGTGCCTTTGACAATGTTAATATTGAATGCCTAATAAATGTCCTGCATGAATTGGGCTTACCAAGAAATATTTTACACTGGATTTTTAAATTTCTATATAATAGAACCCTGTTTGTCAAATTGAACAATAAGCTACATGGACCTAGGCTTGTGAATAAAGGAACAATGCAAGGAGCAACAATGTCACCTCTGTTGTATAATTTATACACATCTCAGATCCATAATTTTGTAGATACATCACAGGTCAAAATATTGCAATTTGCAGATGACTTGCTTTTATACAGCATAAACCAAAATTTAGATATAGCTGTTAACAGTATAAATACTGCATTAGCGCAATCGCATCATTATTATAACAACATTTTAAAACTAGACATAAGTTCAGAAAAGAGTAAAGCTTTAATATTTAGTAAAGATTCATTTGTACACTCTAGAATAAAAGTTAGTTATAATAATGATGCAATTCCTATTGCCAATCATCATAAATTTTTAGGTGTCATAATAGACGACAAACTAAAATTCGATAAGCATATTAACTATATATGTCAGAATGCCATGAAGGGCATAAATATCTTGAGGAGTTTAGCTGGAACTTTTTGGGGATCAGATCCAAAAACACTCAGTATGCTGTATAAAAGTATAGTCAGAAGTCATTTTGATTATAGCTCTTTAGCTTACGACCCTTAAGAATCAATACCATCTAACTACTAAATGTTACTTAGACGGTATTGATTCTTAAGCGTCGACCCTTAAGAATCAATACCATCTAACTACTAAATGTTACTTAGACGGTATTGATTCTTAAGCGTCGTTATATGAATGTTAGTAACACATTATTAAGGAAATTGGATGTGATACAAAATATGGGTCTGAGAATAATTAGTGGAGCACAGCGCACCACTCCTATTGTTTCTATGGAAATTGAAAATTGCATACCTCCATTGTCCTTGCGGCGTTCACAGTTGGCTGAGAGATTTTGCTTGAAGGAGTTGTCTTGTAACAATGTAACTGTCCTTAGTAATGTTTTATATCGAAGTCTCACAGTTAGCTGGAACAGCCAACATCTCGGCTAATACTCTTATTTCTGGTACATTGCCTGAAATAACAACAATAATAACATACATAAAAAACCTGACCAGAGATATTTACATCAATAGCAAGTGGCCTATTTACAAATGCCCATATAACACATTACTTAATTTTCTTGATATTAAATGTCATTGACAATTGAAATAATACTTTTCCCTGAGTTCTAGATAGTATCATAAGTATTTCACGCTTTCATTATATAGTCGAAACAAAGTTGAAAAAAAATCTAAAGTTTTCTGCGTGAAAGTCGAGTAGTTTTTCAAACAAAATTATATATTATTATTAATGTCATTTAGAAACTGTCAGAAATAAATATAACTTTCTAGAATTTTTAAATGAAAAAAAGGAATTTTACACTATATATACTGATCGCTCCAAGAGCGATCATGTCAAAGCAGCATTCTATGATCCACAACAGAAAATAACCAAATGTATTAAGTTACACTTGCAGTATTTTTACGGCAGAAGCATGGGCTATTTTAGCTGCTTCGACATATGTAAATACCAATGTAAATAGTGTAAATATATATTATTAGTAATAAGTGATTCTAAAAGTGTTTTATCTGCTTTATGTAATTGTAATCTAGTTTATAAACAGAATTATATATTGTATAGAATTAAGGATAAGCTACAAATGATTGGGAAATGTATAGAATTCTTATGGGTTCCCTCACACAGTGGCATAGCCGGAAACGAGATTGTGGATCAGGCAACACGACAAGATCACCACGAAGACCACACCCAATCTTTTAGAGTGCCTTTCACGGATTATTACCATGAATTTAAAAATCGATCAGAGTTTGTGGAAGGATTACTGGAACATTATTACCGAGAATAAGGGGAAATGGTATGCTGAATTACAGCCGGACTTACCAACAACTCCGTGGTACAATCGTTTTAGGTACACCGGCCGAAAGTTCATAACGATAATTAACCGCTTGCGGTTTGGTCATTGCCTGGTCACAGCGCATCTGTACAGGATGAAAATCGTTGCGGAAGATACCTGTACATATTGCTTTAAAGAAAACGCAGACATAAATCATATCATTTTCCAGTGTCCAACGTTTGGAATTCAAAGGTTGACACTTGTCAGTGAGATTAGTGACATTGACATTGCTAAAGAAAATTTAATAAGTGTTCCCCGCCGCGTTCAGGATAATATTATCCAATGTAGTATTTTTCATTCCTGTATATAAATTTATACTCAATACTGTAGAAAAAATTTGATTATTTATGTTTCAATTAATTGTAAATAGTTTATTTGTTTGTTTATGTATTAATATGCTGTGTTGTTTTCATTATTTCCATTTATAACTATATCTGTGTGTATTGTATACTTGGAAAAGTATCAATATGTTATGTGATACTTGATAGTTGCTGTCAAATTATTAATTCGTTGTTTTAATTGTAATGTAAATGATCAACAATATTTTATGTTTTTGACTGAAGGACACTGATTCCATGGTCATGATTCATGACTCATGAAATAAAAAAAAAAAAAAAAAAAGAGTATGTGTTTGACCCTCAAACTTGAGCCGTTTTTACAGGATAACTCGTATATTTTTAAAACTCAGACACAGACAATCAAGCTGTCGTTATTTATTGTTTATCTACTTATCTTACCACGAAATTTATCGTGCCGTGCACCATCTTAAGCCAAAACTTAAATTTGTCGATTTATCTTAAAATTGTGTCACTATTTAAATGACATAATGAATGCAACCGTCAAAAGGTGAAACGAACTCATCACATTTGTCGGAAATCAAGCGTTAGTATTAATTATTTTAACGTATATAACATTAATTACTTGCTAAATTGTGATTATACGTGAGTACGAGTTTGAGTAAGAGTTTCGTCACATATACAGAGTGCGCAAGGAGATGGCACCTTGAAGTCGATCTTCACCACGCTGACGGTTTGCCAGTTCACACCAAGGTAACCATACATATATTATGTTTTGTTGTTTAATTAAGTAGATATATCAAGTAATCAATATGAGTAGCTGTATAAGTATCTTAATATTTAGAACAAACTCAACCTGAATTATTTAAAAACTGGGCAAGTGCGAGTCCGACTCGCGCATGAAGGGTTCCGTACCGTAATCTATAACAAGTTTGTTGTATGGGAGGAGTATGGGGTTGTATATATTTATTTTATTATATTTTTTGTATTTGTTGTTATAGCGGTAATAGAAATACATCATCTGTGAAAATTTCAACTGTCTAGCTATCACCGTTCTTGAGATACAGCCTGGTGACAGACGGACGGACAGCGAAGTCTCAGAAATAGGGTCCCGTTTTTACCCTTTGGGTATGGAACCCTGAACCCAATCATTCTAAAATAAAAGGCTGTAGACAGAATATGCTCAAAACAACTAATTTCTTTTATTGTATTGTAGGTGCTAACATCTTTACACTTATTGGCTGATGGCAATTATCAGCGTGGGTCCGGGCAGGATCATGGCCTTTCAATTGCCCAGTCGACTGTAAGCCATTACATAGGTCAATTTACAGAGGCAGTAAATAGAAGGTGAGATTGATGTAGCAATATTATTATTTTACATTTTTCTCTCATAAAATTACTGGAATAAAGTCCCTTGTAGTTGTAGGGATAAGTTCGCCTTTGTATGTGTGCAGGTTTTTTATTCATTTCTTTTTTGCACACCAACAAGAAAAATATTACATGAGAAATCATAAATTAAATAATGGTAGACAATATAGGCGGTCTTATCGCTAAAGAGCGATCTCTACATATACATACATACAAAAAGGAAGAATGAAAAGAATATCACAGCAACATTCGACTTATAATGAAAAACGACAGCACAGACTTATTAAAGGATTAGGCCACGGTAGAGATAAATAGTGATCTTTAAGTTTATATTTAAAAATTGCCAAAGTTTTAGCTTGTCTAAGATCCAGCGGAAGCGAGTTCCACAGTAAAATAGCTTGCACAGTAAAAGAATTAGAATAGAATTTTGACTTCGATGCCGGAACAGTGAGTATACAATTTTGAGCGTACCTTGCAGATGTTAGGTAACTAAAACGATCTTTAAGGTAGCGGGGAGTTGCAGGTTACATAGATACATACACAGCTTGATATTCATAAATTGGCGCCAAATCTTTCAAATCTTTGACAGTGTTTTTTTTTTTCAGATCGCTGACGAGAACTGCCGGATAATAGCGGTACATGCCAGATACCCCGGATGAGTGCACAACTCCTGTATATTTAATTATAACAATATAAAGGAGGAGATGAAACGGCTCTATGACGGACGCATTGGGGAGTACTTCCTTCTGGGTAAGTAAAAATTGTGATTACACATGCACAATAAGGAGTATTTTAACTCGCTTTTATTAGCTTGACTTGTAACTAAGTTTGTGTAAGAAAGTCAACAATACAAGCGTGGAAATAACCAAGCGTGGAATATGTTAACTAATAACCTATATAGTAACATTGTTTTTCAATAAAGACATTCTAAAAACAAACAAACTGTAGGTTACCTTGCCTAGAAAGTGTATGTTTTTAAATCACAGTTTTTGTTTGTTTGTTTTAAATAATATTTAACTTGTTAAAATGTAATTTCCTATTTCAGGGCTACATTTTGGGCCACATATTGTTGGCCAAAGCACGACCGGTCTTCACTAGAATCCTTGAGTTTTCTGTACAAAAGGAATAAGGTTTCCAAGATTTGTAGCGTTGCTACATAAAACTTACGTTGCTTCTTGGCCACTACTAAGCCACACAATCCCGGGACACTGTAAACATCCACAACACATTATTCAGATATAATTTCAATTTCTTGCAAATAACATAACCTGTAATTAGCAGCCGTCAGCTGTCAAAACTGACACCTGATACCCGATTGACACTCTCAACAACTATTAAGCAAATAGAGGAAGTGTGTACATTCGCTCTCAAACGCTGGGAAGCCGATGCAGACCGGAATGATTAAAAAAAGGATTAACGTCAGTGTCTGGACTGGATCTGGATAACGTTAACGGTATATATTTTTTTTTCGATTGGGACTTTAGAGAAGGTTAATGTAAAAACGTGGATAGAAGATATTTTCTGATTTGTATGTGTTCAGAAGAGGCTTAACCTCATAATTCCTTGTAACACATTTTTGTGAAGAGCTTAGTCCGCTGTGATAGCCTTCGTGTTCTCTGCTGGGAGCGTGAGACGGCGATTTCACCGCCCGCTTCGGACTTCAACCTCATGGCGTGCTGGTAAGCCAGCCGCCACTAGCCGCCGCCCGCAGGACTCCGAGTAAAGGAACCCGGCTCGGAGGCTGGCGCGCCAGGCTGGCGATTCCAAGGGCTTCACGGGGTTCCACGGCCAGTTGTCGGCCGCCTTCACCCTCGGGGCCACGCCAGGTTACCCCGTAGTCTGACCGTCGGTCCAGGGAGCACCGCCCGCGCCGCCGCGCTGTCGCCGCTTCGTCCATTCCCGTAAGTGCGTGCACGCCTTTTTTATCTATTTGGCCAAGTAGAAATTAGAGTCAGTGGTTCACCGGAACACTTTCGCGTAAACATGTGCCTCGCATAACATATAGCCCATCGTGGGCGACTGTCGCGTCGTACCAATTGTCGGTTTGCGCTGTATTGTCAGTTGATAAAGCGATGTGTAATTTATAACTTGATTTTCACAATTTATCTCCCCGCCAGACACACCAACAGGATATAATTATAAGCATCACCAAGAGGACACTTGTTCTTCAAAGGTTCATACCTCTCCTCTGAATCTATTTAGGTATTTTTATTAACAAAGTAAGTGAAGTAATGTAGTGAACTGGTACACGTTAGAGTTGGGCTGTCGCCAGTGAGTCCGCGGGAGGCATCCCGACTCTAACCAACCCAAAAACTTTTTTTTTTCTTTTTTTTCACTACATTAATGGCGCCCGAAGTTATTTAACAGTATATTATCCTGTTGGTGTCTATGGTGATGAGATTATGTTGTTAAAAATTTAATTTGGAAAAATAATTTATTCTTTGGCACAAAAAATTGTAAGGAAAAATTTCATAATTTAATCTTATGCACTATCATTGGCTAGATATTCTGTAACAGTTTGACATTGTTATCATACTTATTTGATTTAAAAACTGAAACATTTGTATTAAATTTGTAAATTCAAGTTTGAGTATTTGTGTTCCGGCCAAGCGACAGAAATTAAAATTTTTATTATTTTGCTGCTTGTTCTATGAAAAGTAAGCATAGACACAGCCCATTATTTCCAACTGCACACTATTGATAAGTGGCAGTATTGGTAATTTAATTGTATAATTTTAGAACTATTTCTTTATTTAACTAACTTTTTATTACTACTAATACTGTGTAATTATAATTGAATAAATAAATAAATGTGCCTCAGTCACTACATTGTCAGATTTACAACGATTGTTTAAAGCGTTCTTTCAATCAATTGATAGCGATTATGTTTTGGATATAGCTATTAGGGAACACCGACAGGCAGCAGGACAGCCGTTACACTTTTACACCTTAGAGATGCAAACGATGAACTCGAGGCTTGCTTCCCCATTGCCGGAGAGCAGCCTCATCCAGATCATCAAACACAACATGCATCCGATGTACGCTCACCTGCTGGCTCTCAGTGACCCCAACAATATTGAGCAGCTCATTAGGCAAGCGATTTGAGGCCTATGCTGGCTCCGCCACCTGCACTCCTGGTCCCAAAGCCATTAAAACTTTTAAACAAGTCACTGCTGTGAAATCGAAGCAGTATAGTAAAACCACTAAT
Source organism: Apotomis capreana (assembly GCA_947623375.1). Taxonomy (NCBI): domain Eukaryota; kingdom Metazoa; phylum Arthropoda; class Insecta; order Lepidoptera; family Tortricidae; genus Apotomis; species Apotomis capreana. The sequence continues at coordinate 21,195,132 of OX392506.1, forward strand.
AATAATATAACGGTAGAATAATTTGTCTCTCTCTTCTTCTTTCTTTCCTATTACCCTCTGCTGGGGTGTAGGGCTCGAATCAAACTCCTCCATTTGCAGCGGTCTTGGGCAGTCTGTTCTTTCTACCTCCTCCCACCCAGAATAATTTGTAAAAAATGTAAAAAATCTGGCCATTCATATAAACAATGCCGCTCTATATACCAGGCATTGTTTGCTTCCAGTGTGGAAATAGGGGTATTCTGACGAGTACCTGCCCAAAATGCAACCCCCAGAAGAGCAGGCCATACCTGGAAGCAAACAGTAGTCCAAAAAAGTAGTGGCGCCAGGGGAAACCAATTTAGAATTAAAATCTCCAAATTTAGGTACGGTTACCCCTGGCATTTCAGTAATTGAACATGATAATAGAATGTTTATAAATTTTGACATTGGGTCCAGAACTTGCAGAGCTCTGGTAGACACTGGAGCCAACATAAACAATTAGAGAAGTTAGGTCAACAGTTATATCCTATAGATTCTTCTGCAAGTTGTGCTAACGGCTCCGTTGTTAAGGTAATTGGTAATATGCCACTACCAGTTAACTTCGGAAACAAATCTCTTAAAATTGCATTTACTGTAATACCATCTGTTGCGGATAGTTTCATATTAGGTATGGATTTCGTCCATGAATTTGGATTGTCAAATTTATTCAATTTAGAAAACATGAAGCTCTCATGTAACAGTAATATGACACAAACAGAGCATCAGTTCTGTTTGTGCCATAAAACCCTATTTATACTCAATTATGACAAATTCAACGGTCCTTAAATAGCACCGTTAACATTGCGACAGGCTATAAACCATTTTTCAAGGTGTATGCCATTAGCCAATGTATTGGATTAGACTTTTTTAGAACAATTTTTGTACACTTTGTCATTTGACAAAATTTGTCAAACTTAGTTTTTTTGACAAAAGCTAAAATTCGTGTACACCTGCATAACCCTTGGATCCAGGCCACGCAAACCGGACCAAAATTGGTCCATTATTTCCTGAGAAATAAGCTTTTTTAAGTTTTTTTTTCTAGGAACTTAAGAGGATTTCTCCTATTTCAACCAGCTGGTACATATTTGAATTTTCATGCAAAGTGTGACGACAATTTCGCATAACCCAAACTAAGTCATGCCACCACATACAGGTGCGCTTGTATAGTTTAACTTTTAAGTCATTGGTACATTACAAGTACCACAAGTACTTGTCATAGTCCAATTATAAATATAATTTGTAGGTAAACTTAGAGTAACTTAAGTCATAGGTTTAAGCCTAGCTAAGCTATTCGTATAAGTAGCCTATCTTAAGTGGTTATACAGCATGGTAGTATAACAATATATTAGGGAAGCCCGACTATATATCATAGTCCGAGAGCCGACCAAAATTATTTTAGCACCGCCCGCGCGCGCGCATGCTAAGCCGCCCGCCACCGGGTCCGTCACCAGCGCCGCCGTGCACGCCTTTTTTTATCTATTTGGCCAAGTAGAAATTAGAGTCAGTGGTTCACCGGAACACTTTCGCGTAAACATGTGCCTCGCATAACCTAAAGCCCATCGTCGGCGACCGTCGCGTCATACCAATTGTCGGTTTGCGCTGTATTGTCAGTTAATAAAGCGATGTGTAATTTATAACTTGATTTTCACAATTTATCTCCCCGCCAGACACACCAACAGGATACTTAAGCATCACCAAGAGGACTCTTGTACGTCAAAGGTTCATACATCTCCTCTGAATCTATCTAGGTATTTTTATTAACAAAGTAAGTGAAGTAATGTAGTGAACTGGTACACGTTAGAGGTGGGCTGACGCCAGCGAGTCCGCAGGAGGCGTCCCGACTCTAACAAACCAAAACTCTTTTTTTTTTCTTTTTTTTTCACTACAGATTCCCATTAAACTGACAGTTGCAAAAACCGCCTGAGCAAGTATTCTGTTCCAGGAACAACAGAATATATTATTAAAAACAATGCAATAATAGTGCACCTATGTAGTAAACTTTTTAGACATTTTGTAAAAGTTCTTGCTTAGGATATTGAATGAATAAAGGCTACCATTTAAAAGTAATTCATTGTGTTGTGTTTTTTTATGAAACTATTACATTTCAGCTCAATCTCATATATTGAGAAGTGGTTGACAAATGATTTGCAAGATTTAACCTGAATATACATGCACTTAAAATAAAAAGTTTGTTAAAAACACTTTCAATATGGCTTATTATTAAGTCTAGAATGGAATATGGCATATTTAAAAACCCCGCCAAAAAAGCCCGCTGTCACTTAGTTCACAGCTCTATTACCTTTTTTTTTATACTACTAGCGCCAAAGTAGTATTAAAAAAAAGGATTGGCTATTTTTTTGTACGTAGTTACCGTTCTTTTCCTTGCGAGTATTATATTCCTTGATTTTTACAAATCACAGTGACAGCCATGCGGTGTTGCCAGGTCACGTCACTTAAAAATTACGCAGCAAATAGTCCGTTTTTGGTAAAACAGGTTTTTTTATAATCTTGAAATGCTTATTAGTAGAGGATCCCGATATAGAACGACCTTCACCGAGATGTTTATTTGATGAAATGTATTTTATATTTAATTTAATATGTCAATAAATATATTGCATATGGGTTGCCTAACAAATTTTAGTCCAGGGTATGTTTTGTTAAAAATTATATAAAATATAAACTTAAACATTTCACCGGTTTGATTATTAGATAGATAATCATCATCATTAAAATGAACGCTACAGATCCGCGAAGATACTGTGGGAACTACTGCTGTTCTCTGCGTTCTAGAGAATCTGCATTTGTCCACTAATTTTTGCTCACGGTTCTTCGGAAAACTAAAAGTAAATGAATAAAAAGAGATGTTAAATTATGAATATGTCTAGTTACTCATTAACATAAATAGTAAGTTCCGAAAAACATAACCAGCGGCATCAAACGGTAACACCGGCCTGTGGCAATTTTGGCACTCAAGCTTGAGACGTTTTTTCGCTTATTTTAAAATTAAATCAAGTTTGTTCCAGAGCCGAACATTACACTCAAACTGATCTTATAGTATTATATTATCTGTGTCGATACCTTAGTTCACACTGGTACTAACTTTTCGGAAAAAGTGGTTGCAATTAGGACGTTGCTGCACCGCTCTTGTGGTTTAAATTTCACTGACAAAAAAATTGCAATTAGTACGAGTGTGAACTGAGGTATCATTTTATACGTCGTTTATTTATCACTTATTTATCTACGAAATGTATAACGATGTGCACCATCGTAGGCCACTTTTAAAACACGACTTAAATATGTCAAGTTTTACCGATTTTTAAATGACATAATGAATGCAACCATCATAGGCCCCCTGGTGTCTTAAGTATGGTGTCCTACCTATAATCTTATTATCATTTTATTCTACTTTTCTTATCGCCTTATAGTAATTAACCACATATACTAGTCATGTGTATATATAGTATTTTATGCAACCGTTGTATATTAAGAGGGGGCAAAAAACGCGAGTGGCATGAGTTACGATGTGAGCGCAGCGAACATCGTAAGAAAGATGCCACGAGCGTTTTTTGACCTACTTATACAACGTTGCATACAATACTTTTTCTACGACTCGACATTTCATAAATAAAATGCAAATAAACAACAAAGAAAATAATTACATGTTCCCGCTCGGAATCAACAAAATAAAAAAAAAAAAATAGTCTCTGATAAACTTTTTTTTTTATTGACGTCCATCTGTCAAAAAAATATGGACTTATACATAAAGGTATACGGTCACTATACTAAACATCTGTCAAAAAATATGAACTTATACATAAAGGTATTCGTTCACTATACTAAACATCCATGCACTGAAGATAAAACTTTTTTTTTAAATTGTCAGCAATGCCTTAGTACAATAAGTTTTTTTTAAATTGCAAATTGTGTGAATGCAGCTGTTTATCTTGCAATCTGTGGTATTAAGTGATGCTTTTTTGGCGACATTATAACATCGTTTCGCAGTGTTTTTTTGGGCAGTAGATTATAGACTTTTACAGACTTTCATAATTTATGTCTTTATATTAGAGTTAGTAACTATATAAATGACAGAAAAAAGTACTGGAGTAGAAAAAATATGTTAAACTCTTAGCTATCTATTTACTTATGCTTAGTTTATTTAGGTAAATGATCAAACGATATCGAATGAACGCAGCATCAAATAACCAAACAACAAATGCAGTTAAATGCATAACCTTGATTTAAATAACAAATGCACCTTTACAAGCAATCGTGCGTGGTATTTGGAGGGCATATACGGTTAGGCAGTACCTACTTGTAATTGTAAATAATAGTTATCAATAAATCCAAAATATAATATAATTTTATTTAAGACATAATAAATCCAAAATATAATATAATTTTATTTAAACAATCACCTTAAGTACCTATATTAACGTATGTTCGGTACAAAACATAATACAATTACTTAAATGTAGGCCACACTTGATACCAGGGCAATGACTTCGTTAGATAATAATATGTGCCAAGCCAATACCAATACAACTCTGACATTCTAATACGAAGCAATAAAAACAACTGGCTGAATTATTATTAAAAGGACCTAACTTCGAAGAAAACATTAGGTAATTTGAAATTTAAATACTGATAAGTTGAAATTCATTTTTGTATCTTTTCCTTCATGTTGCTTACAGATTGTGTTAAAGGATAGGTGGAAAATACTACTTAAATACGAGGACATGCGCTTGACAAACTAACACGTGTTATATCATGGCCACATATATATTCATAGTCGGACGTATAAAGCATCCGCCATACTCGGAAGTAAGTACAGTCGGTCAAAAAAGGGGCTACGAAAATCTTGATTTTCACACTGGGGCTTTGGATTAACTTTACTTCGTTTTAAAATCGAAACCTTAATATTCTAGCGCAGCCCATTGTACAAAAAAACAATTAATTAATTAGGTCAAAATGAACCACCATAGAACCAAAAAAACCGACCAACAGCGATCTGTGAAAATTTCAACTTTCTAGCTATCACGGTTCATGAGATACAGCCTGGTGACAGACAGACAGACGAACAGTGGAGTCTTTAGTAACAGGGTCCCGTTTTTACCCTTTGGGTACAGAACGCTAAAAATCATAAACACTGAAAGTCAAATTAAGGCACAGTTGTTACGTTATAATTTCCAACGTGACTTTGACATACTTAGTTTCATTATTATTATTATTTATTTATTTCTTTATTAATTTTACAACAAAGATTACATATAATCTAAAGCCCTGCGAAACTGTTATGACAGTTTGTCTACAGGAAGACTTTTCAATACTTAACTAACTAAAAGTACAATTTATAAAAATCAGTATCAATTTTTATCATATCTATATATCGTCACATTGTGTCCTAAAAATATGTTTTGTACATCAGTAACGGCCAGTATTTTACGAGTTTACTTCGAACAGACAGACTAGCCTAGGTATGCTTGACTGGAGGACAAAGGTTTAGTTTATATATTGTATTGGTGTTTGTATATTTCAAATACGAAGGCATGAAGGCATGATCAATTAATTTTATATAGCAGGTGTGGCCTGTAATAGGAGCAATATGTTAAAACAGATTCTACTCTTCAAACTGAACTATTTACATTCGTTCAACGGCTTAAAACAACGGTCTTTATAATTATGTTCCTTATTTAACGGTTTTTATATGTACGTCGTCCAACATTGACGTCCCCATAGCATTGACATAGCTGTCACTACTAATTTTAAATATTTTGCAATACATTGCTTCTTTGAATATACATTTCTAAAAGTTGCTAATCAAATGGCGTTCCGTTTGAAGAGCTCTATGTTTTGTTGAGATCTATGTTTTCATTTATTGCTTCTATTACAGGGACACCCGGTATAGGTTTTTGTGTATCTTAAATAAGAAGGGCATAGACCTTAAGAGGAAGGTCACCGGAGACTCTGGCTGACTCATTATAAATAAGACACTGACGCATTTAGGTAAGTACATACCGAAGTACTCAGCTCACTGCGACATGAATCTGTACTGAATATGCTGGAATGCGGCTCAAATTATTTACTTAATCAACAATTATTGGATTCTTGTATGAACGAATGCAGATGAATATTATTATACGTTTTAAAACAATATTTCACAAATTTTTGACCAAATCAGTCTATCAGGTTATAATTTCTCAAAGGGATACTTAAATTTAATAATTTATGTAAGTAAACTGTAAATGTTTTAGGCATTTCTGTACAGCCCGACATTGATTCAATATTACGTATATATAAACTACCTAAAAATTCCAGTAAATACCAGAATAACCAAGAAAAAAACATAGAAATAATAAAATAAAAAAAAAGTCCTTACCAGTAAAATACTTCATCAACTCCGTAGCCAACTTCGGCTCCACATCTCGTATTTCCAATGGAAATGCGTTGTTATTTTGCGTATCCATTGTATCTGTTTATTTCCAACGTTATATAATTAAAACAATTGACACAATTTAAATGAAATGGAAAGCGAGTGAAAGCGCGCGCGTTTGGCGGCGTCCGCACGAACTCTGCGCCCGCGCCGCTTGGATCGATATTATTTACCACCTCCGGCAATCACTTAAGTATCAGATCAGATCTCTGTATGTAAAACCTCATACAATACGAAACTATGATAAGCAATTATAGTTCTCCGTCGTTATACAAATTAAAACAAGAAATAAAAGTAAGTATAGGTATACTAAATAAAATTAAAACCATGACTATTATGAAAAAATGAAAAATGAAAAAATGAAAAATGTTTATTTCTGTTAAATATACAGGTTACAATAGTAACAAGGGTTGGGTTCTCCTAGTAAGTATAGTAAATACCTGTGTCAGGAGACCCCGCTCTTCCAAATAATGCACTAAATTACTTAACAAAAATAATCATATTATTATAATTAATCTTAAAACTATAATGTTAGATCTATTGTGTAAAATGTGTGTGTGTGTGTGTGTGTGTGTGTGTGTGTGTGTGTGTGTGTGTGTGTGTGAGTATGACGTTCAGGTTTTTTAAGTTTGCCCATAGAGAAGTGCTTCGACATCGTCGTATCTTAGAGATGTTAACCATTCGTGTATGGTTTGTTTACATTTATACAATTGTTGAGGGAAAATATTTAGTGTCCTATTGATTTTATTGTACAGTCGAGCCGATATTGAGTAAAATTGGAACTTTGCAAACCGAGATTTGCTGGAAGGTACCTTAGCAACATTAAACTTTTTTCTTCCACGGAGTACGAGTGGGTCATATCGTAAGGTCTTATGTACTTTAAGTGCTGTCAATAATATAAATAATTTTCTCACTGAGAGAAGATTTGATTCCATATACAGTTTATCTGTTGGATATCTGTACGGTTTAAAGTACATAACCTTGATTAAACAGCGCTGACCTCTCTCTATTTCAAGAAATTTGGTTTTTGATGCCCCACCCCAAACAGTAATACAGTATCCTAAAATTGACTGTGCTAATGTAATGTATATTTGATTTAATAGTTTTTTTGACGCAATATGTCTTAAATTTTTAAATATCCAAATGATTTTCCTAATTCTGCTGTTTACGTATTCTATATGCGAATGCCACGAAAGGTGTTGGTCTATCATAACTCCGAGATATTTGGTAGAATTAAGTTTTTCTATCCCGGTACAGCTACAATTGGTCAAAGTATTTCGACTACAGGCATGTATTTTTAAGTTTTGATTAGTCGGTGGCTGGGTACTTTTATTTTTAGTAAAGCAAATATAGTGGGTTTTTGATGTGTTTAGCGTGAGTAGGTTACATTGGAGCCATTCATTTACTTTACGTAGACCAGTTTCAGCCTTCTCATAAACGCTATCCCATGAATTTCCATTGAAAACTATCACCGTATCATCTGCGTAAGACAAAACCCGTCCGTGATTAATGTGCATGTTAGTCAAATCATTGATATATATGAGAAATAGCGTAGGACCCAGCACCGATCCTTGGGGGACACCAAATGAGATTTCAGATGCCCGGCTTACGTAATTGTCAACTTTTACTTGCTGATTACGTCCGTGCAGATAATCACTCAAAAGTTCCAGTGGCTTTCCCCTTACCCCAATGTGCTCCAATTTATGTGTAAGGATGGGAAGAGAGACAGTGTCAAAAGCTTTCTTAAGATCTAAAAAGACAGCCATAGATTTTTCTCCCTTATCTACTTTTTCAGTTATTTGGGCTGTGAGGGCTAGTACAGCATCCTCTGTAGATCTTTCGCGTCTAAAACCAAACTGAGAGTCGGATAAAATTTGGAATTTGTCTAAAAACGATATTAGTCTGTTGTTTATTAATTTTTCTATAATTTTAGAGATTGCAGGGAGGACAGAAATAGGTCTGTAGTTGTTAGTGTCGTCTCTCTTCCCACTCTTAAGCACAGGCGTCACAATTGATTGCTTAAGTTCACGGGGGAAAACCCCTTTCATAAAGCATAAATTTGCTAGATGACTTATCACTGGGACCACAAGTGGTCTGGCAAGCTTGAGGAATTTTGTGGGTATGTTATCAGGACCTGGGGCACTCTCAGTTTTTAAATTCATTAGAACTTTATCTACTTCTTCGGGGCTGGTATCCAGAAGTACAAAAGACGAGGGGTTTGATTTTAGTGTATGATTTAAACTATTTGTCACGAGTGGCGAGGCGTTAGTAATGACATCTTCGGCTAAGTTTTTACCCACGTTAACGAAGTAGTTATTTACATGATTTACTGATTCATAAGGAGTTGATTTACAGTTTAATAATTCGCTATTACTGGTTTTGGTCGTTTTGTAGTGCGTTATTTTCTTAATAGAGTTCCACAGAGTTTTTGTATTTTTCATTGAACTATTTAATTGTTCCCTTTCATATTTATGTTTTAGTTTTTTTATCATATTGTTTAAATAATTGCGATATCTCACAAATGTAGTCTTCAGGATCTCATTTTGCGGGTCGGATCTTAAATTCAGTTGCATTTTGTCCCGGTTTCTAATACACCGTAAGATTCCAGGAGTAATCCAAGGTTTAATTATTCTACGATTTTTAGGTACATGTTTTACTTTGATACTTCCTAATAACGAGTTTTGTATATTTTTAATTAACTGGGTTGTCACATACTGTGGATCATTGCTAAGTAACAGGTTTTGTATATTATTTTCTTGCAGGTTAATAAAAGCTTTGTTGTAATCATAGGAAACCGACGTTTTAGGACAATTTTCGATGCCACTGCCACTACATCCCATCAGAGAAAGGAAAATGGTATTGTGATCTGTCAGTGATGTATTAAGAACCGCTGCGAATGCTGACATCTTATTTTGAATTTTAAGTATGAAATGGTCTAAACAATTATCAATTCTTGTCGGTAGTGTGTGAGCAGGAAGTAAGCCGTATGTAGAGAGCATAGTAAGATATTTGTGCCTATTACAATACTCTTGTGGTGGTTCTTGTACTCGCGGTATAAGATTAATGTTAATATCTCCAGTAATTATAATGTTTCTGCAAGATTTAATGCTCTCTAGATACTTACTGAGGGAATTAACGAAGACGAGTGCATCGGTGTTTGATGGCGATCGGTATATACCGATTATTATTAAGTCGTTTAGTTGGATGCTTATTCCTGAGGCGTGGTCAAATATTACTTCTCCAATTTTTACTTGCAATAGATTATTTACGTAAACCACCACACCGTCATTCTGATTTAAATTATGTGTTGTGGATAGAGATGTGTAATTAGGAATATAGGATATAGGTTTAGTGTCGTTTAATCTACATTCTGTTAGTATTATTATGTCTATATGGAATTCTAGTTGCGAAAGTATAATAAGGAAATTATCTAAATTGCAATAAATGCTCCTAATATTTTGTGTAATTATGGTTAACTTTTTAGCACATGCAGGTAAATGGTTTTTAAGGTCCAGAATATCACATTTTACAGATTGTGCGGGTTCGAACTCATCAATTTCGTTTATTGTATTTATAGTACTAGTCATTATCTAACTTTAAGATCCGGACATATGTGCTATAGCACAGTAAACGGTTTATCGTGTAGTTTATTTTAAATAGGAAAAAGTTACACTGGGCAATAGTATGACTTTTGAAGATAATTTGCTTATAATTTAACAACGAGTTCGGGCTTTTTACAGGGCGCATATTGGTATTGTGTAAGAATATTTGGTATGTATGTTGATGTGGTTTAATGATCACATGTGATTGTATATTTGTGTGTATGTAAGTGTGTATTGTTATAATTAAGAAGTTAGTCCTTGTTTTGTACAGAATAAACTTAGAAATATTATTGTTATGACAATTACATATTGTCAATAGAACTCTGTTTACAGTAGTCGATCTACCAGGAGCACATAGCTCGTAGCAGGTCATTTCTTTGTATAGTTGTAAAAAAACAAGTGATGAATACAGTGAAGAGAGTTGTTCGTGGCTACCAGAGATGCAGTAGCCAAGAGTTACGGTTAGACACTTAGAAAATAAGTTTAATTTTAGTTTAAGTATAAAGAGATCCAAATCACTATTACCAGGAGAGCATGTGTAAGTAAGCGTGTTTAAGGTTATTCTAATTATATTACTATCTTGACTTAGTCATATTTGGGTGGCGGAGGTGGTGGCAACCGGGACTGCAGAAGTTTCTTGTGTAGTAGGTGTGACTGGTGATGTCCGTGCATTACCTGGGCTCGAGATAGATGGGGTTTCCTTGCTCAGGTGCTGAATTTGTGGTTCATTAGTAATGTGATGTATTTCTGAGTTGTCATTTTTCCGCAGATAAACTCGTCCATAGCTCGTCCAACAGTGCTTGTACAGGTTTCTTCTTTTTAGCTCTCTAGCCAGGAAATGTAGTCTGGATGCTCGCGGAGTTAGTTGCTCCGTCACAAAAATGGCTCCGTTTTCCGCTGTGTGTATTCCAATGTCAGCGCAGCATAGATTTCTCTTCTGCCTGATGCTATGCGCTTTACACATCCTCAAAATGTCGTTTTTAAGTATGGTAGATGAAAGCTCTACTATTATAATCGGGGTGTTGTTCGAACCTTCCTTTTTCGGGCGTACCCTGTAAATATCCCTAATGTCCGATTTATTGATAGGGCACTGAATTGTTTTGGACAATTCGACGACTAATTTAATTAGATCTTCTTTCGACTCTTTTTGCTTTTTGGGTACATTTTTGAGTTCCAAATTTGATTTTCGAGCTTCCCGCTGCAGTTCTTCAATTTTATATTCTAAGTCTTGAATATACAACCGATCCTCCGCAATTTGACTTTCGAGGTCATTTATTTTAACTCGGAATTCCTCGTATTGTCCAGACAAAAACGATATAGAGTCCTCTATATTTTTATTCGAGTTTTGAATTTCTCTTAGTGTTTCGGAATTTTTCATAATTTCGTTAAGTTGTGTTGCAAACATAGCGGAGATCATGGACTTGATCTCATCTTTAAACGATGATAGGTCCGCTGCAGTTTCGTCTTCTCTTTTTCTTTTGTGTCTAGTTGTAACGTAGTTACTCGGAGGTGTTTTTTCATCTAATTTGTATAAATCGGCTTCTGACGCCGACCGGTCACCGAGTGCAGACATTGGCGAGTACTAGGGCGTCACGGGGTAGCAGGAGCTTATTTGGTCACTTACTAGCGCTGTGCTGCGATGACGTCACGCAGATTTTATTTCAATAAACTCGGTTTAGTCTCTCTTTGTGTAGTTAGTAAGTTAGAGTTTTATTCGTTTGGGTTTGTTTTATTCGATAATTTGAGAAAATAGGAAAACTGTCCAAACACGTTAATATAAGTATATATGGTCATCTAAGATATGGAACAGGCTTTTAGCCTAGTTTGGAGACTCCTATCTACCTACTTCATAAAACCTCAATTATTGTGCACTGAAATCTGTCTTAATTTGTTTAAATATATCGTATATATTATGTGCTATAAGTAGACCGTTTTGAACAAGATACTGCATAATGGCTTTAATATTGGTGATCTTGAAATCGTTCTGACGTACAATAAAACAAAAAACCTACTGCAGTTAAGTTTGCCTTGAAACTGCCTGCAGTACTTACATCCGTATTTCTATATTTTTGTTGTATTCTTTATAAATACATATATTTGGGGTATTTTATTTGATTCATATAAAATCATATAGTATTATTTTGTTCAAATGTACACTTAGAGATGCTGTGTTTTGTTTGAGACTCTGTCTACCTACCTACTTCTGGACTTCAAAAATCTGCAGCATGAGCTAAGGAAGCCGGAGTCACTAAGTCCACTGAATTATTACTTAATAGAGATTATTGAAATATCTAAGGCTAAGGTCTCCTATCCGACGTTATGCGCAGCGTATCTACAGCGTTTTTCTATAGTAATGAATAAATATGAATACATAAATAATATGGAAAGTCGCTGTACGCTGCGCATAGTGTCGGATAGGAGACCTTAGCCTGATATAGCCTATTCTTATGCTTATGTAAGAAGACGAAGGTTTATAGGAAGATTCAACCAATGTGTGTTGTAGTAGAGTTGAAAAGTCACACTTTTCTAACATAATTGCGCGCATCGGGTTGCAAGCATGAATTTTTTACCATAGATCACTACAGTAGGTATATATGGAACAGATCGGCAGGTCAGCGTCATACCTAAAAATATCTGTGGGACGCACTTCTCACAGATTTTTAGGGTTCCGTACCTCAATAGGAAAAAACGCACTATAGGATCACTTTGTTGTCCGTCCGTCTGTCTGTCTGTCAAGGCCCTTTATCTCAAGAACGCGTACAGGTATCGAGTTGAAATTAAAACCATATACTCGTAGGTACTCAAGTCTACGGTCCCTTGAAGCTGTGAAAAAATCAAACTTCTACGTTTACGTAAAATAAGATACGGCCGTTTATGTACAAAAAACTTATATTTCGACAACTCTCAAGGGAATCTAAATGATAGGGATGACCTCGAACTATGAAATTTGGCAAGTAATATCGTCACATACTACAAATAGGTACTTATAAAAATCTGAAAACTATACATTTGTAATAAAATCATAAAAAACATAGGCCTCATAGGAGGCCATAGGAGTGGAAATTTCCTCTCTACGTTGTCTGGATTGACAACGGCCTTAAGGCCCGCAACAAGGTTGTCCAAATTCGATCTAGTCAAAAGCGTAGTGTAGCCCGGTCATTGTGGAGAGGTGTGAGAGGGTGGTGGAGACTGATCTACCTTTGCCCTGCCGTGCAGTGGTAGATCAGGTGATATGACGATAATGATGGTGTCACCGAAGTAAATGAATGTTTTCATGTGTTTTTTATTAATTGCGCTATATAGGTAAATTTTTTATTTAACCCTTTATTCAAACGAATATCATGAGAATTCACTCCAGCCAAAACTTTTTGTGCAGCTTAATGCACATATTTACTATCACGGACGCGTACTTAAAAAGGTAAAACAGGATTGCAACACGGCGCAGAGATTGCACGAGATTGCGATTTGTATAATATATTCGAATAAGGACGTCATCACGACAGACTACCAGACGCAATTACGCCGCGTAACTATTTCCCACCTCTTTTAAAAATTCCGCTTGTAAGGGTTGTCTGGAATAAATCTCTCGCTCGTAAGCGAAAAGACCGCCTCGCCGCCAACTTCGCCTCGGTCAACCTGTGTGGAGCCCGAGTAGGGTTCCTAGTTTAGCAACGGAGTACGGCCACTACTTATGTAGGTAACCTTTGTGGAGTGGCTTTTCTGATGTACCTAGATTATTTTTTATCTCCCAGCTTAACTCTTCCAAACGGTCTTCTTGTCAGTCAGATATATAAACTTTTTGACGTTTTTCACTTAACACATGTTTCTTAGTCAAACAGTTATTAAATATGATATCATCAAATGACCCATTCATCTTTAATGTCATCTTTCTCTCATTCTATTAGCGCAGTGGAAACATTCTGGGCCCATAACCTAATAAAACAATACGAACTTAAGGTATTTCGTATCGGCATCAGATTTATTTCAAGTACATATTAAACACTGTCAATATTAAAACACAGCTAATGGCCAGTGCTACATTTAGCTTATATAGGTGAATTAAAGGGGAATTGCAATATTTTTTAGTACAAATAAACTTGTCTGCTATTCATATACTTCGGTAAATACCTAAATGTAAAAATTTGCTTGTACGATATGATAAGGCACCGCTACCATTGTCGTATCGTAAGTCGTAAATTCGTTTCTGTGAAGTTGTACCTATAAAAGTCCATATAAGGCGTCGTACTGAAGTAAAAAGGATCCTATTGTAACACACATATATCTTCTTTGGTTTGCTAAAAAAGATTTAAAGGAAATTACTGACCATTCCATACCTAGATTTTACTAGATATCTTATAAAAATAAAAAGAGGTACAAATCGAGTTGCGTTCTATTACTTTTTTAAAAGCCTCGTACCTATTTTGAATTGATAAATCACCATTCCTTATCGTGCTTATACAGTCACCTGCAGATAAAAGTGACCATGCAATACGTGTCTAACAGGACGCATATTATATATACTTACTGCTCTTAATTTATCGGGTAAAACCATTCCAAGGTTCCCAGCTTTTAATACATCTATGTTCGTATTGCCATGGGCGTAACTGCTGCGTAATGTTATGTTTTATTTGTATGCGCTCACAATACTTACCGGCGTCTTTCACGCATGCACAAGCACCGTAAACAATGACGCTTCATTTAATCGTCCTCTTTCGATTCGCTCCTTCATCTCCATATCTAGGTTATCTATGTCAATGCTTGTTTATTAAGTTCAAACGAGTTTAATCGACATAGTTATTCCTTTGAGAGATCTCAGAAAGGCATTTAGAAAGTACATGTATAGCATAAACAAAAACAACTCAGTAAAATCATTTTACTTAAAATTCACAATGGCTTAAAATAGGCAATAAATAACTTAACAATACGGGGTATGGCGGAGATCGGATTATGAGGAGACGAGTACGACCGCGGGTTCTTCGGCGGGCAGCTCAGGCTTGGCTTCGGGCTGAGGGTCGACGGGCGCGGCTGAAGCGATCCATCGGCAGGTCAGCGTCACGGGGTCGCGCTCGCGGTCCGGCCCACACTGCTCCTGCGCTCCTAGTAGCTTGTACTCTTCCTTCTCGCCTTCAGCCTCCTGCGGTTCGGCCTCCAGCCTCCGCCGCCCGGCGATCACCACCTCCACGTTTCTCCCGTCGCTGTCCGCGTACCGCTCGCTGTCCGAACCGATGTCGACCCTGTATGGCGTGCTGGGTTCTACGAACGCTTCCATCACCCTGACATCCGCGCGCTCCTGAAAGTCATTCTCGTGTTTATTGCTCTTCAGGCCGCCGCCGAATATGTCAGCGGGGAGTTTCATTTTGTCGGGATATGCGATGACGAGGACTACGTTTTGTACGTCTGCGCGGACGTTGAAGTCGCCATCCTGCCGCTGGTCGTAGGTGGCGGGTGCGGCGGCCGCAGCTGCAACCAGGAATGCAAGGACTAGTGGTAGCATGGCGCGTGCGTCGGTGTGATCTCCCGGCTTGTGACTGCGCGCGACGGGCGCCCGCGCCGCTTTTACCAGGCGCTAGCGAACCAGTCGCCGGACGAATCGAGCACACGGTAACGGTTAACACGGCACGATCTCGTCGGCACACGCAGTAATGGACACACAATTTTTACACGTTCATTAAGAGGACACAACGGCGTATTAGTTTATTTCTAAAGTCTAGAAAACGAGGTAAATTTTAGATATAAGTAACACGAGAAACGTTCCCCACGATATGTTGGTGAGAAGAGACTGAGGCTAAACTGGGACTGTTTACAATAGCGCCCCCTTGTAGAGGTAGATATATCTATTGTTATAACAACCATTGTCTTGAATGGTCTTGTAACACTTTCGTTGCTACAAAAGAATGAAAGACCTAGGCAAATTGATAGTGGCTTTAACGAGGACGAGCAGTCGGGGGGCAAGCGTCACAGATTTTGGAAATTGATTTGATATTTTAATTCAAAGACGCATAACCGGGTAAAAATGGCAATAACATGCAGCCGGTCTAAAGAGCAATCCTCTTCCAGCTCTTCCAGCAATCTTTGGGAACCACCAAAGGCGAAGGTACCTACATTTCAAAGTTGATACAATTTTTTGTCGTTGTTTGACTATTTGGCTCAGAGGGTGTTCAGTTTTTTCTTTCTCAGTTATATTTGGCGTTGTAAGCACTCCACCTAGGTAGCTCGCAATTTTCCGGCAGTCGGACGACGATGGGCCCGCGCCGCCCGACAGTGACCGCAGGTCACCGATACGATAACCGAGTTTCTGCACACGCACATCAAAGGATACATGTGTGGGTAGCGAGCTTTTGCCCACTAAACCGATGCGTGATGAGACATTTATCTTAGAAGACCCTATCCACTCGTAATTTATAATTAGAATTAGAATAGAAGAAACCTAAACCTTAACTACATAGGTGTAAAAAGATTGTAGCCCCCGTGGTTTCGATGATGCCGGCATTTCCCCGTTGAATCGCAAGTCTGTACTGATGACAGCTCATCGAAGATACTAACTTCAAGGGATACGCCCTGGTGCGAATTCCGCGGCCAGCGATGTCCAACAATTATTAAATAAGTAAATACTTAATAGAGATACCACTCTAGATTTGGAGTCTAAACTCTTGAAACGGTTCTCAGAGTAATGTGACTCTGACTAATAGGTACCTTACCTATGGAGGCTTGGAGAGCAACGTATACTCTAAAGTGGTGCTTCAACACGACTTATGGGTGAATTAAATAAAAATTTAAAAGTTTAAGTACGACAACGGTGTTCCGATAAACTCGATCTTACTTGGACCGCTACGGGTCGCCCGCATTTGGCATCATGTTTTTCGTATAGGTACCAGACTACCTCTCGGAGTTTCCGTTCGATGCTACTTCAAGATCTTTGTCTTAAAGCTTTGGGTCAGGCTTAAAAGTTGGGGTTGCGATTTAGAAAAATGTTTGGATAGAATTGACATTAGTCGGAAGTATAGGGCGATCAGTAGGTACCCGTACCTACGTCCTGATGGATCCGGAGAAAGCGCGCGTGATCTTCGCCGACCTGGCGACGTTCGAGAAGCACACCAAGGAAGACAGGTCTCATCGGTGCCCTGAGTTCAGCCAGCGACATTTGGAGACGGTTGAGGAGTTTGCTGAGAAATACTAGCTATTAGGCTAAGGCCCTAGACGTTTCATTTAGAAGGGAAACCCGATCTAAATGCTAGCCGCTTGGTTGGTTAACGATCATGCAGCTCAATTATTATAATCATCTACCTACTTATAGTATATTTATTTCCATTATACGTCTTGTCGGCCCTATATGTCAGATAGATACTGACCACACTGACTGGTAAGCTAAATAAGCTTTCTCAGCTCAGGCACTAATATACTGAAATGCCTCAATAAATGTAGGTGATTAGAAAGGCTGTCTTATTTTTACCCGACTTCAAAAAACGGAAAAGGTTCAATGTTTCACTGCATATATCTTTATAAACTTGGACTATCTTCAAAACTTCAAACCATAAACTTATTTTTTTACACTTTTCTGCAGACGTATTAGTAACCCATAATTAGACTTTCAATGCGTCCGTAAAGTCAAGAAATAGGTATTATAGATAAGTCGTGGGTCTGTCTATGAACAACATCGTACACATAAACCTAATTATACGTGAAAGTTAGTTATAGTTTCGCTGGGTATTTTCCGTTCATCGTGCCCATTTTGCGTGGAAAGGGGTAGCGCTATTTCCACCGCCACCCCAACTTCTCCACGAAATCTAGCAATGCCTTGATTGACATTGCTTGTAGCTTCGAAATACACGCGAAAATAAACACGTTACTTGTTGCATAAAGAACAGCACTGCAATAATGAAGTGTTTACAATGCACATTATACACAGTGTGTTTCCGTGATTGACAACAAAATCTGCCGGCGCAGTTGACAAACATCGGCTTGTAGGTACAATGACACAAATTACATAATAGTGCCGTGTTTATTCAATGTTTATACACTCCTCGACACCTCAGAGTATTGGGATCATATTGGGATCCATTGACATCCAATTCCGAAGTCATTAAAGAGGATAAGGCAAAGCTCGCATAAGGGGTACGTCACGCCTGGGCAAAGGCTGCTGCTGTACAAAGCGCAAGTCCGACCCCACATCCACATGGAGTACTGCAGTCACCTCTAGGCAGGAGCCCCCGAATACCAGCTTGGCCCTTAAGACTTGATACAAAGACGGGATGTGCGCATAGTTGACAATCCCAAACTCACAGACGGAATCGTGATCGTGAACCGCGGTGAGCTCCACTGCGCGCGCTGTGACCCGATATTTACCAACAAACTGACTTTTGCGAGTCATATCCACATTATCCATGCCTACTGAGCCGGCGGTCCAGGGTTCGAATCCCGGCCAGGGCAAATATTTGTGTGATGAACTCGTATGATCTTGGGTCAATACATAGAACTATTTAAGTATATAAGTACGTATATCGTCGTCTACTACCCATAATACAAGCCTTCTTGAGCTTAATTTGGGACTAGATCGATTTGTGTGAGGTTGTCTGATATTTATTTATTTATATCCGCGCCCATCGTCGTAGGAGTCCTGCGAGCCCTCTACTACTTGAAGTCGCTGTCATCGGATCCGATGAAGAGAACATCATCATCAGTATGTACTTAGTTTAAGTTATATATTATTTTAATTACCTATTGCTTTTCGTTAATACCTATGTTTTATGAAATACATTATTACTTTATAAATATGATAACTTTAGGCAAATCGTTTTTCGACGCTGGTGAATGTAAGAATAGACAGAGGTAAACTATACGGGGTGGAATGGAACTCATGTTTACGGTGATTAAAGTGTAGGGTCGCGTCAAATCGCAAATGCAAATTGTGAATAAAAGTAATAGCATACGTCATTAAAGTCTCAAATATGTACATATTTAACGAGTTAACGATAATATATCCCTTCTTTTCTTCTTTTTTAAAGTTAAAATTTACATATTTAAGAATATACAAATCAATATTAAAATTAAAGTTCTAGGTAAGTGCCAAAGCCATTACTGTGTAACAACCATTAGGAAAGGCGGCTATTTTCTATATTAAATGTGTATGATTAATAAACACTTTATAGGGATTTTTCAATAAGAATTTTCATTTATTTTCAACAAAACGATTTATACATTCTAACTTAAGATTAACTTACGACTAAAATAAATATCTATAAATGCATTAGAGTATCACTCGTGGCTATATCTTAATTGGCAGTCAAATGCACATATGTGCCGAACATTCATACGTTTCCTACAATGCGATTATTATATCTAACGTTATAAGTATTATAATGGGCAAGTCTTGTTTTCCATACGGTACTTTTAGGGCGGTAACACAACGAGGCCGCGCCTGAGTCGCCGTGTGTATAGGCCTTATTTGTCTCCGTGTCATGGTGTAGGTGTTTAATGATGACGAGTTTTCCTCAGTAGCGGCAGTAAGAATTGGGCGAGGCGGGTTTTCAGTCTGGAAACAAAATTCATAAGGTTAAGTATGATATAAATACATTTAAACGGGAACTAGTTACGGTTATGGATAACTTCTCACTAATCTGAATCGATTTAACTACGCTGTTATGTCATTAACGGTTACGATGATAACGGGAACGGCTAACATTTTGTTGCATTTCATGAGAATACAACAGTTTAGTTACACAATATCAATATATCTATATATAAAGTTAAGTTCGATTAAATTTGTTCTACATCAGTATTTGTTTGATATCGAATTTATATTATTCAATCACGGATATTATTATATGAATTCAGCACATTTATTTTAATTTATTATGAGTAAATAATGAAATGGTATATTAGATTTGTAATTAATAGTGTCAGTTGAATTATTTTATTCTTGTATCGAATGTTAGAGTGGCCTATAAAGTAAATTCTGCTGGATTATTATACAAAACAAAATATATACAATAAAATCTATAGTTTATTACCTACCTGTGCGCCTTTTCCTGCTTCCTAGTGAAGGCCTCCTTCCTCTGCTCCTTGACGGTGTTCTGGCTGACGTCGAGGATGGACAGGTCGGGCTTCTCCGGCTTGTCACCAGGCTTCTCATCAGGCTTGGCATCTTGAGGCTTGCCCTCCTCCGGCTTAGGTTCTAGCTGGGGCTGGGGCTTTTCAGGCGCGTGTGTAGCTACGTCATATTCAGTCAGGTCCAGAAGATCGCTGAGATCGATTTCCGAAGCCGCAGCGAGTAAGGAATCAGCTGGAGCGACGGCGATGACGACGCCGTCGATGTTTAGCCGGTAGTTTTCTGAGCCGTTCTGTCGCTGGTCGTAGTGGCAGTCGGGGCTGGAGGCGGGGGCTGCGGCGGCCACCGCTAGCACGGTCAGCACCACCGCCACGTCGCACACGACACGCTTGTAGTTGACCATCGCGGCTGCTGGCTGGAGGCGGACTGCGGACGGAGCTCGCGGGACCCGCTATGTACCCAGTCTCCGATGCATTTTTTATTTATTTGCGGAGATAGCGGTACTCTCAGACTGGCTGCGACCTACCACGAGTACTATTCTGGAAGTGCAGTTTTAATGTGCAATAAACTCGCGTATGCTTTGATATTTACTTAAGTCCTTAACATTTAATTTGTATCTAATAGTGTTTGTTAAAACTTCTCGTGCTAAGCAAACCAGGCTATAGAAGTGGTATCAATGATAGGTTTTTTATAACGAGTTTGTTTATAAAGATAGCCGTGAGCGCAATGCCCCGTCGACCCAATAACCCGTTAACTTTTAGCATCGTTCGAGGTCTAAATACACAATATAAATAATGATGTGAGATGTGAATATGCACCGCGTGCGTAGCGGACAAAAGCTCGCGGTGTTTTATTGTTTATTGAACCGAACTTGCAAGGGTTGCAGCTCATCGTACAAAGTTAATACTATGGATGTCGGATGTCGGTCGTGATATGGGCGATTTATATGTTGATTGTTCTCATTAAATTACTTTGGAAAATTATTATAACATAAGTAGAGTTAGAAAGTAGATATCATAAGAAATGTCGAATATCTAGCCCAAGGGTTGTTAAGCACGGTTTCTTTGGGTTTAAAAAATCTACCAGCCTGTCATGTAGGAAGAGGAAGACTACTTTTTATCCCAGAAAACTTTACGTGGTTTTTAAATTTAGACGTCTAGCTATTAAGCGTTCTAATCTCGTTGGTTAGCGGATTTTACAGTTATATAGCCTAGCAATATATTAGATTAGGCTATGTCTAGGTAGGTAGGTATATCTTTAGGTGTAGAAGGGCTATATGTATTTTTTAAGTACCTTTTTTTCTTGGCAGTCAGGTAGCACATAATTTTCCGCCAGTACCGTGTCCGTTGCTTCTGGTACGTGTGTTAACTCGGGGAAATATTTATTAAGGCTTTTAAGTATGTCGTCAGTCTAGCGCAGAAAACTTGTTGCCTTGACTAATTGATAGATGGAATGAAAGCCTGATTACATATTGAAATAACAACACCTATAGTTTCGTTCCTGGGCTAACAGTTTTTTTTTTCACGGAATCCCGCATAGACTCTACCATCCAAGTTTGATCTGGGGCATGTGGGCATGAACCATCCTTGGACAGATTATCTATACTTTTATAAAATTGTATTGAAATTTAGCTTTTTATAGAAAGGGGTCACTATTTCAGGAAAATTCCTAACAGCGCGATGCAGGATTTGTATGGGGGCGCGATGCTAGCCGTACAGCGCCATCTATTGTTAAAATGTTCTTCGTCCGCTATCACGCCGAAGCGGCGGGACAGAATTTAACCAATTTTGGTACAGAGATAGTACCTGTACATCCACACATCCAAAAAGTATGATGCTAGCTTTCGGTAGCTTTCCAGTTACCGTCGTCAAACGTTGACTGAGAAAAACACAATTTTTCTCTGTCTAAGTTTACATTTGCGTAGGTAATCTACCCCATTTTTAACCGACTTCAAAAAAAGGAGGGGGTTCTCAGTTCGGTTGTATGTTTTTTTTTTTTTTTTTTTTTTTTTTTTTATTTAATGTTTGTTACCTCAGAACTCCGTCATTTATGAGTCGATTTGGAAAATTCTTTTTAGGTTTATGAATAGACATCTCAAGGTTGGTCCCATAAAATTTTGGTGAAGATCAGATGACGAGATCCATGAGAAATCGAAGGAATTCCTGAAATTTTATAGGCACTTATAATATTTTTCATATATTTTATAAAACTATTTAAGTATTTGCATATGGTAGTCATCATCTTCCAATGCTGAGCTGATGATGGAAGGTAACAACTCCTCAACGGTTAGGAGTTAGGAGATAATTCAAACGAGATGCATGCCTTCAAGACCTCCCTGATCAACCTGCCATAAGTATTTTATATGAATCACTAAAAAGCAAAAAAAAAAAATTTTAACAAAAAATAGAACCGACTTCAGTAAAACTAAAAAGCCAAAAATAACCCGTTCAAGTACAGATTACATTTGACTCACCCTTTGAAGTCGGGGCCAAACCTCACGTAAACTATAATATAATATATAAATATAATAACTGAGTGGTTTGGGATCGACTTCAAAGGGTGAGTCAAATGTAATCTGTACTTGAACGGGTTATTTTTGGCTTTTTAGTTTTATATAAATATGAATTACAAATAAAGATCTATAATACATGCCAAAGGCGTATTGTTTAAAGACAGAATTATACACATTTTATTTAAAAATATCTACCAGCCGTTCACTGTAAGCATAGCCAATAAAGGCTTACTGTGGAGAAATAACCGCCGAAAGAGCATTCTCAGACTGCTTTATCCCAGCAGGGATGTACGTTTAAAATAATACTCTACATATACTAACTTTTAACACTATTTTTGTTTTACACCGTTCGAGGTCCACGGTTTCCAGTCTTGTGTCTTGCTTGATCCTTGATTCATTTTGATTTGAGTCACGGAAACCGAAGAAAATATTACCTACCTACATATATTATCAACTGCCTTTACGTAAATTTAAAAAGAGTTGATAACTTTATCTTTTATGAACCGACCTTGAACCCCTCGAAAGGTCCCATTCTTGTCAGAATTATATATGTGATTACTTACTAACCGACTTTAAAAAAAGGAAGACGTTTCACAGTACCTACGTATTTTTTTATCGTATGGCGTTATTAAGCTCACTGGATAATCAAGTTGTACTACTCAACATTTTGCCCGTTTCAAGCATAGGATCATCAGATCATTGCAACTCCTCAATTATAATTTTATTTTTATGGTGGAGTTTACGCGGTAGATAAATGATTAAGCTTCAAGTGAAAGAGTGAAATGCCTTGTCATTAGCTAGCATATTTTTTTTGTAATAACGAACGCAATTACACATCTCAAAGAAGAAAATGTATTTTTTTATTCCAGTGTCAGTGTCACAGTTGCGTGCGTCAATTACATGTAGGTATTATATATTTACCTGTATTATGTATTGATATAGGCCTTTTGCTTTAAGGATAGGCTCACCTAGATTAGGATAGATAGGTATATGTAGTTATCTATATAAATACGAAGCCTCGGTATTTAGCTGAGCCCGATACCATCTCGGCCGGCTGGCACAGATCGCAACCTGTCGCAGCTTTCGCCTAACTGTACCGATAAACGGGACCGCCGTTACCGATCCGTTCGCCCTACGTACCCTAGTCAACGAGGCCTGGTACAGTCGGCAATAATTATCTTCTTGTCGCAGCTTTCAGTTAACTGTATCGATAAACGGGACCACCGCTACCGATCCGTTCGCCCTACGTAGCCCAGTCACCGAGGCCTGCATGGTACAGTCAGCAATAATTATCTTCTTGTCTATTGGTGTATCTAAGATAATTTTTCAGGCGGGGCCTGGGTGGGGCCTGGCCATAGTGGCCATGGTCTATGAGATGAAGTCCTGAATTTCTATGGGTTACCCAAAATTCTGGGGTAGGCACTAGACCATATTGGGGTGGGCACGGCCCACCCGGCCACCCCCCTAAATACGCCAATGTCTTGTCGTAGCTTTCAGTTAACTGTACCGATAAACGGGACCACCGTTACCGATCCGTTCGCTCTGGCTAATAAGGCAAGCAATTCAAATGTTAAAAAAACGTACATCTCCTCTACTTCCACTCTGTATTGCTCATGCAGCTTAATATTAATATAGTGGTCCGTTCTAGGGCATATAGTAATGTGTAAGCAGTCATTACATTCTCATCTTATGTAATGTGTGCTGGCACAACATTCAATATCTGCTAATTATAACTGTTTGTTTTTAATATGTCTTTCCGGCACAAAACAGAAATCTACCTTTGATAGTAATATCGGAAACGTTTGATAGTTGTACTTATCGTCACAGATAATATTTGTGAGAAAGAGGTCGGCCGCTTATCTAAACGGTAGTCAGAACGGATGTCGCAATCATTGGACGGAAGAGTTATTGTTAAGCTCAAGTACCTCATTGACTGGAGTATCAGTCACCCGAGCAATAACCACGTCCTGCGAAGTCCCTGCCACTGCAGCGATTATGCATCTAAGATAACTGTTGCCGCAATGATGAAGTCACGTTATCATAAAAGGGTAGTTAACCATCAAACGACGATAATTAAAGCCTGACCAGAAATATATGAGGATGCGCCATATTGCGGAATTTCACTGGAACTAATGTCTTACACTGGCAATGATTTTATGATGGTTTGTCAACAATGTCAATGTCATTCGTGGTGGTTTCTTTAAGAGACAAATGTTGAAAAAATATCCAAAGAAAATGCCTAAAACCATATAAGGTAAACGCAGGTATCAACGACCCATCGAAAATCTGCAGGTAATACCGACCTATAAATTGAAAGTCAATTTTTACGCTTCCTGTACTATTCTAGCTATAGATAGCTGAAGCTACGCACACGTTGGTTCCTAGACCATCATTTACTTTTGTGTTAGTGTGTGTGAAAGTGCAAAAAAGAGACAAAATAACCCAGTTTGTGCGGAGACAGCGTGGGCGCAGTTCACGTCGTACTAGGCCTTAATCCATCAGGTAGGCACGTGACTTTTCTACTTAAGCGATTTATTCGAATAAGTGAGTGCTATACTTTTTGTTGTGTTATTAAATATGTTCCGTTGAGTGTCAGTACTGGATTTCATACCACATTTTATTGAAAAAAAAGCTATTTGAAACGATAAAACCTTAAAATAAAATGGGACGGTCTTAGCTTCATCAGTTTTAGTTGTGGCAGCTATCGCCGAGTCATAAGTCGTTAATGGCCTCAGCATAGTGTTTCGGTTTTTTCTATATTGTATTATTATATGACAATAACACAGGTAGTTCAATAGACCAATTGAAATTCAAACATCTGTTCTTTGTCAAAATGTATTAGCGACCTACGTATTGTTGTCTACTTTCTTTTTTATTACGCTTTTATTTTAACCAATATTGACATATTTTTGGAAGGTCGACTCATGCATCGTTACATTTATAAATATTTGTTTTTTGTTTAAAACTGTATGCATGGGTACATATTTCTTGTTATATTTATTCATTACGATCTGATTTATAGTCAGAAGGTGTAACTTAATAATAAATACCTACTTTTTATGAGTCGCTAATACATCATATGTTTGCACTTACAAATTTTATTACCGACCCATAAGTCGTTAATGGCCTCAGAATAGAGTTTTGTTTTTTTCTCTATTATGTCATTATATGACAATAACACAGGTACTTTAATAGCCCAATTTAAATAAAAACATCGGTTATTTGTAAAAACATATTAGCGACATACGTATTGTTCTCTACTTTCTTTTTTATCACGTTGTTAATTGAACTAATAATGAGATATTTTTGGAAGGTCGATTCTTCAATTGTTACATTAAAAATTATTGTTTTTTGTTTAAAACTGTGTGCATGGGTTCATATTTCATGTTATATTAATTAATTACAATCTGTTTTAAAGTCAGAAGGTGTAACTTAATAAAAAATACCAACTTTTTATGAGTCGCTGATAAATTATATGTTTGCACTAACAAATTGTATTAGCGATCCATAGGGGTCGGTAGTAGCAACAGTAAGAAGCTATTACCGATCGTATATAGATTATTGTATATCTCACCTACAGTCGTGAACGTGATATTATAAATAATGTGTGTATACGTGTTTACTACACGAAAAACAGTCAGGAAAACAGTGCATTCCATTAAATGATTTTACGAGGTTACCATAGGAACTGACAGGTATTTAAACTAATGTCATTATAGTGCGGTTGCGATTGGTTGCAAAATTGTTGCCATATAAATCTTATAAATAGCACCCTCTTGACAATTCTCATATATTTCTGGTCAGGCTTTACGATATTGGTATAGGCATACGCGCGACTCACGCTTGAATGGAGTACCGGACAAAAGCTGATTGTGTACATATTAAAAACAATATCAGACAACCTCACACAAATCGATCTAGTCCCAAATTAAGCTCTACAAGGCTTGTCTTATGAGTACTGACGAATACATATATACTTATATTAGATATATACATAGAACAACCATGACCAGCACAAATATTCGAGTTCATCACACAAATATTTGCCCTGGCCGCGATTCGAACCTGGAACCGCCGGCTCAATAGGCAGGTGCTTACAAACTGCGCCAACCGCGTCGATTGTTTTTAAAAGCTTTTATTTAACTTGCAATGTATGTAAGTATGGTTGTTCGGGCGGAATCTTGCAACTCAATTTTGAAGCAGATATCATCAACCGATTGATCTGAAATTTTGCATACTTACTTAACTTTGATGACAATACAATAATATGGTACCATGGGGCTGATCTCATGATGGAGCCGGAAGGTGGCCATAAGAACTCTAATAGAAAAAGGAATCCTACCGAGTTTGGGCTCTTTAGAATCGTCTCAGTGAGCATTTGATGAATATCCAATGAAAAGAACAGTCGGCTATAAAAGCTTGTCACTAAAATGAATTTTGACAGAAACTTATTAACATACATACTTAATAGAGTGGTGGGTGTAAGAGTCCCTGCAACTGTACAGCGATTATGCAGCCAAGATAACTGTTAGTTGTAATGATGAAGTCATGGCGGCTGCGGTGCGGTTACGGTGTCTGGCTACAGACGAGCCGAACTTTGAGCGCGAGCTTTTATATAACTTTATTATAAGAAAACGGTGTAATATACTCGTATACCTAACTGATCACCTGTAAATATAATAAATTAGCGCACGCTTGGGCGCTCAGCTCCCCGTTCCGCTTTTGTTTGAGCTCACACGTGTCAGTCTTTCGTGACCTCACATCGCGTAGATTTTACACTTAGGTACCTACATATAAACAATGAAACATGAAAGAACCTTCTGTAGTATTTTATTTGTGGTAATACTTCAGATAGTCTCTTGATATTTATATTATTACATAGTTAAAAACAAAGTCGCTTTCTGCTGTCTGTCTGTACCTATGTACCGTATGCGTATAGATCTTTAAAACTACGCAACGGATTTTGATGCGTTTCAAGACGAAGGTTTATATGTATAATACATGCATAGTATATTTGGTATCAGCATTGCGAAGCCGGGGCGGGTCGCTAGTTCTGATATGAAATACTTATATCCAGTTCCGTTCCTGTACCGGTGTAATATCTTCCAAGAAAATCATAACACCGCGATGGACGAGCTACTTAAGATGTAAGGGATTGATCACAAATGCAATCTTGGACAGGTATGTCAGAATAACTTTGTCGAGTCATCAAACATGTTAAATAATGGTTATAGACTATAGGATACCTACTTTTTAGCTGAGCAAAAATGGGAGTTCTCTTTTCTCTTCTCCACAGATGAAGGTGCCCTTCTAATATTAAAATAAAAGCCTGTAGAGAATATGAACCTACGTACAGTCGCCATCAGATATATCGTAGCATGTAAGGTATTGGTAAATATCTGGACACGACTCTTATTGACTAGGCGTTACAGTACATGTTCACATATTTATGAACGCCTTATATGCTGCGATACATCTGATGGCGACTGTACATATACTACTTGACGCCATTTTATTGTCATGTCGCTTATCCATAAAAGAAGTCACGCAAAACACAGCATGCATGTCTAAATTGCGTTATGTCACGTTTGTTGGCAGGGGGTGCCAACACATTATCACACACATAATTATGCCCTGGCGTCGATTGGGGCAAGCTGCCCCCTTCTACATTTGAATTAAATGAAGGCCAGTCTTCTATTAGACCAAGATTGATAGTGCTTAGTAGGGTAGTCAGTCTCTTAATTCCTACTTTATCTGAGAAATTCCTTATTTAATAATAATAATAAAATTCCCATAACGAATAAACTCTAAAGTGAACAATAGAATATATATTTTTATAAAAATTAAATTCCCTATTTCTCAAAATGTTTCAAAGTTTCACTAACGAAAAACACTGAATATTGTTAAGCTTCAAAAGTGACGAAACTTTTCATTCCCTCACTGAGCAAGGATAATTCATGACGTGAAATTTAATCTCTTGTCGGTCAAGAATATTTCATACGAAAATAATTTCAGAAGAAAGTATGGACATTGATACTTAAATTGTTGCCACCATAACGCCATCTATCGCTCGGTACATCGTTGCAACGTCGTCAGTTCATAATGACAAAACAAAAAAAAAAGAATTTGTTAGATAGTGTTACCTAGTATACTTAGAGGATTTACCTACGATAATTTACGATACGATACGATGCTCTGCGATACCTATAACTCTAGCTGGGTGATAATGATAAGTGATAACAAGCCAGGTTATCGGCAGATCGAAGGAAGCTGCGGCCAACGGGACCGGCACCTTTCTACACAAACCGGCCGCAGCCCTGATTATAAGCAGTTTGTGTAACTAATGGCGTAGCTAGAAAGGCGATCTAGGGCCTCGGTGCAAAAGAACATTTTGGGGCCACGGACGCATTTCAAGGGTTCTCTATCGTTTTCCCGAATTTCTGTCGTAATGCATCACTCGCCACAAATCTATTTTTCTCTGTAAGCTGAAACTTTTCAGGACTGTCATATTATAAAAAAAAAACATAACTAATCTAATGATTTCTACATGAATAAAAAAAAGAAATCCCGAACGGTTTGTGAAATAAAAAATATGACAAGTTGAAGACAATTGAAGGTATGCTTAGTTCAAGCTTACCTCCGGGGCCCATAGCCGGGCTCTCCCATATGAGCCGCAATGCACGCTATATTGCCGCCCCTATTCCAAGAGTAGTAAACTCTAACTTTTTCAACGGCAAGCGATCCCTTCGGCACGGCAAAAAAATAAAGAAATGAAATCAACAGGGACTGAAAAATACTTGTAGCGGTTTGAATTAGAAGTTTTGATCATTGAGGACGTCATTTGACGAGGTTGGCGTTAAGAACAATTTTCTGTCGACATGATTTGCCGTTAACCAAATATGGCCAATAATGACAGCAGTAGTTATTGCCTACTTGGCATATAGGCACAGCTTTCAACTGACCAAAATAATTTATGAAATGAGGGATATTATGAGCTTAAATCATACAAATAAAAATAATAAACCTGCATATTTATTTATTCGAAATATAAGTAAACTAAAAAGACACGCAATTGTTAAACTTGAAACATTTTTGCACAATAAACTGGAAGACAGTTGTGCATTCGAAATCATACATTCGCGCAAACACTAACAATTCACAAAATATTTCCATAATTTCTATAATCTCACACTCTATATTTACCATTTTTTTTAACAATAATAGGAAGATTAGGAAGCTTACATTTTTTGTGCATTTGAATAAAGTGTAACTACATATTTGTAAAAGAACAACTAAAACATTATAAAAGCAGCAGAAATAAAGAGAACAAAAAACATTATAAATTCAACGGATATTCGGCTCTTACAATAAATCATCCACAAGACAACTAGAGATGTACCGTTCTCGACAACTTTTCCAAATTTGTATGGGGAAAGTACGCTCTCGAAAACATCTCCCATACAAATTGAAACGGCACATCCCTAGACACAACTACATATTTGTAAAAAAAAAAACAATTCCAACTTCCAAGGCACTTGGGAAGACATAAAACTATCTGATTGATAAGGCACTCGTAAGTTAAGAATAATATCATTTCTAAGAGTAGGTAAACAAAATCGCTTATCCATGTAGTATACTTCTACAAGCTAATCCTTAATATACTTAAACTACTTAAGTAACTAGTTAAACGCAGTACTTACTAAAAAAGTGATCCTTCGAACTTTTACCAGCATACTCAAATTTAACAATGGAAAAAAGCAATTGTAAAATAATAATTCTAGTTCATTAACAATGATAATAAGGTATACGAGTATGATGACAGCTCAAATCAGCTTCTTTATGAAATGTCACAAACAATTTGTTAGATGCAGTTCCTATGAAGATACTGGCTTGTGAGGTCATCTTAAGAATCAGTAGTAAAAAAAACATGGGTTCTTCTAAATGTAACCTATTATAATCGATATATAAAGTCCTATTTGCATATGACCGGTTTTTTTGCGATATACGACGTTGGCTAGATCCTTAACACTACCGTAAAAAGGGTACTAATGCGCTTGTTTCAGCCAGAACCGTCTTAAAGATGCACAGGCTCAGACATTCAGTTCATTCGGATAATAACAAAACGCACCAAGTTATCACAGTTATTCACGTGATATTGAGGACCTTCGTAAACTAGGGTGTCCAGAATGTTCAATGAAATAATGAAATAATGAACTTTATTCTGCAAGTAGGCCACAAGGGCACTTTTACATGTCTGAGTCTACCGGCACCGGTACCGGCTGGAAAAAGAGGCCCGGTTTCAATCGATCGTGTTGAGTGCCAAGTATTGAACAAGAAATAAACTACTAGCATAGAGGCATTCTATCTTCGTCCTCCGGGTAGGCAAGCACTTGTGACACCTCTGGTGTTGCAGGTGTTTATGGGCGACGGTAATCGCTTTCCATCAGGCGATACGTTTGCTCGTTTGCCCCCTATGACATAAAAAAAAAAAAAAAAAAAAAAAAAACTAGCCATCGGTAGCGATGAGCGTCAGCTGGCACGCGAGCAGGTCCCGGCGCTGTGCGCGGTAGAGCGCGGCGTGCAGGTAGCGCTGCGCGGCGTCCGCGCACGCCGCGCCCGCGCACAGCTCGCGCGCGCAGCCGCACAGCGTGAGGGCCCAGCGCCAGATGCGGGAACTCACTGAACACACACGTTATTCGATAACAATAGATTTAGACTTAGATTTATTTATTTCATAATATAAAATGACAATATAAATTACACTAAGTCAATTTACATGCACTTATACTATGATCGTCACATATATTAAAACTAACAGATAAAATATGATGACATCGATAATAATAACAGCGGAATCAATAATAAGACAGATAAAATAATAACATGTTAAAATTTAAACAAACAGATAAAAATGTCAAAGAAGCTCATATGGATAGTCAAAATACAAGAATTAACACGGTAAAAATATCACTGAAAATTAAAAAGTCAAATAAGGCAATATAATTAGAAATAAGGTCAAAAGTAACAGGTAATTGTCAATATATAATGTAATTAATGTTATATAATGTCATAATTAACAAAACTGGAGTATAAATAAAAACAATGTCAATTACAATATAAATTACATTTCCATGTACTCATTTACTGTAATAAACACATAATGAGCACTGAAAATAGATATGCTCGGAAGTTAGACTCTAAACAATGACTAGGTATAGCCATTTTTAACCCCCGACAATAAGGGAGGAGTAGTGTTATAAGTTTAACATGTGTATCTGTTTACACTGAGTAGTTGTGTATCTATGTCTGTCTGGCTCATAGAGCCCAAACGGATGGACTAATTTGAGTGCAGATTTTTATTCGAAAGACTTATCCGCCGAGATGGTCCTTAGCTATGTTTGGTGGAAGTAAGACCAGTAGTTTCCGAGAAAATCAGCTTTAATTGGAACAAGTCTCAATTCAACAAGTGAACAACAACATTGGAACAAGTGGATGTCAGCCAATATTGAAGCTAAGAATTAAAAACTATGCAGTTATGTTCAGTTTTTATAGCATTTTCTATATCACTCATTGAATGAGAGTCTCATGATTAGGCATCGGATAATCGGACGCTTTTATCCTTAAAGTTTGGCGGCGGCTTTATCGTTCAGTTGTAGGTATAGGCGGCTTTGTTTGAGGTATGAGTGAGATATTAATAGGATTTTGTCAACTTTAGGTAAATAGTTACCTAAAGTTTTATCCACCTGAATTTCCGATCCCTACGCATGATGAACAGCTGCTTGTGTCGGGGTGTTCAAATTTTTTAATTTAGGTCATTAATGGTTGGATCTTATTAGGGTCACTAACTCTTCACCTATCTATTCTATCAACGCAGCTCGAAAAAGGACTCCAAACCCCAACTTTTCAGGCATCCCTATCGTTCCTTTGGAATTGACAATATTTCATATTTTTAAGACTAATGTTATTACTTTTCTGTAAGTTTTTCGCTTAGGAGGACGTAATCACTGTTTTTATATTTTTCCTTAGATTACTAATTATTTTATTATTTATTCATTAAAATGTAGTAACTCCAAAAATATGACACAATGGTAACGTTCGTTTAGTCTGGTGTCTATTAAAAAAAAAGTAATGACGGTGAGATGAATGAAAACTGTGCAGGGATAGTTGTCGCAGAGTTCGAACATTTTATGTATTTTCTCTACATACAGAAAATATAGATACAAATTATTTTTTTATGGTGAACTCGACGCATAGCTCTCACGATCTCTATATTAATTTCCACCTATTACAAATACGAAATGTTGTCAATTGTTTCACGTGATTTACGAAAAAATGACTTACTGTTGAGTTTCTTTCGGCTTTCTTCTCAACAGCGGTCTCCTCTTGCAAAATGCCGGTAGATTCACAATTTAACTTGTAAAAGTGCCCCTGTGGCCTACTTAGTGAATAAATTATTTCATTTCATTTCGTGTACTGTTGCTTGCAAAAAGGGTCCAAGATATACTCACAAAAGTGTTGCATATCCGCATCGCAGTGCTGCAGCAAATGTTGTGTGGAGGCGGCGCCCTCGACTGCGGGCACGCTGTTGCCGGTCACTATCATGGAGTTCGGCAGCGTCACTGATTTTATCACTTCTTCTACTTGCGCTTTTAAATGCTGGAAAAAATAAGATTGAATATGAGTTTCGATGTGTCAATGCTACATATATCCACGGGAGAGTATATAATATATAGTCTATATAGGGTGTAATCATTAATGACGACGCGGTTGGCTTAGTTTGTAGAGACCTGCCTACTGAGCCGGCAGTCCCGGGTTTGAATCCCGGCCAGGGCAAATATTCGTGTGATGAACTCGAATATTTGTGCTTGGGTCATGGCTGTTCTATGCATTTAAGTATATATTTATCTATATAAGTATGTATATCGCCTTCTTGAGCTCAATTTGGGACTAGATCGATTTGTGTGAGATTGCCTGATATTTATTTATTTATTAAGTGTGCGCTGAGCGACCATGACAACATATTTGACAAAAGTGACGCCATTTATCCAGTAGGGCGGTATTTAACCTTTTGAATGCCCAAATCGTCGACGGAATGCTTTGTCTCAGATGTCAATCTGACAAGCAGATTATAAGACATTAGCTTCTGGGACACGGCTGTTCTTCGTCATTAGAAATGCGCCGTTCTTGAGGACGTTTCTCGATTTGTATGGACAAACAAATCGAGAAATGTTTTCGAGAAAGGCACATCTCTAGTCATAATGATTTGCTGATTGTCGCCATCAAAAGGTTAAGAGTAAATCGACATTTAATCTCTGTTGTCATGAACTAGAGAAGTAAGAAAATAAAGAAGTTTTTCACTTAGTTACCTCATATTCTAACGAGCTATTGGGTGGTATTTTCTTGTTGTCCTCTTTTATCACATGCAGCCAGTACCGTGTAGGTATATGCTGCAAAAACATTTCAAGTACAATTAAAACAGTTACGAGTAAAATCGAGTAAGCGAAAATAAAACGAATGGGCTGTTGAAGCCGTTAGTAACTTTAATGCATAACTACTCAACACGTGACAAGCAATAGCAATAATCTATAATTATGGAAAAAAAAGTAAGCAACCTCAATGCAAGCCTACTTCGAAATTAAAAATCGTAACATTAGGAACTTTGCATTGTAAAGTCGTTAGTACACGTAGGGGGCGAGGTGGCCAAATATTTCTGAGCATCATGTTTTTAGGGTTCCGTACCTCAAAAGGAAAAAACGGAACCCTTATAGGATCACTTTGTTGTCCGTCTGTCCGTCCGTCCGTCCGTCTGTCAAGACCCTTTTTCTCAGGAACGCGTGGAGGTATGAAGCTGAAATTTATATCAATTACTCAGGTCTACTGTCCCTTGAAGCTGTGAAAAAATCAAACTTCTAAGCCAACGCAATCAAAAGATACAGCCGTTTAAGCCGCAAATTTTCGACACTTGCAAGGGAATCAAAACCTACAGGGTGCTTCCCGTGAACTCAGAATCTTGAAATTTGGTACGAAGCAACGTCTTATAGCATAGATAAAGGAAAAATTACGAAAACCATAAATTTTTTTTTTAATAAGTACCTAACTTTGCACCTAATTTAAATGGGGCGCTATACATACCAGGTGCAAACTCAACTTAACCACTTAGGGATGGAAAGTGTTTGTACGGAACCCTCGGTGCGCGAGTCCGACTCGCACTTGGCCGGTTTTTTTTTTTTTTATAAATTCCTTACATATCCAATAGCCATTATTTGAACTTCCATTTCATCATTAAGATATGAACACACGGTTTTCAATTATTATTTCACACACCAAGAATGAAAGACATTACAAAATTGAGATTTCACATTCGCATGCTTGTATAAGTACAGTATGGTGGACCTTGTAATTTGTAATTTTGCAAATAACCATTCATTTAATTTATTCCTATAATTTCATATCAGGTGAACACAATAGACCTGCCCGTCTAGCACAACTATGCTTCGTGACTCTTGTCACGCACATAGTATCACCCGTCCCTCTCTTACAGTACAGTACAGATAATGTATATGTCTCGCGCGAGAACGAGTCGCATGTCACAGTTGTGCTAGAGCCGCTGAGGCTATGTCGTCATTACGGAGCTAAAGGGCTTACGAAGCCATCCTCAAAATGTTGGGCCGCAGACCAGGCGCATCGACGCGCGCCTGATGCTACCCCGATTCCGCAGTCAAGGGGCCCAGATGCCCACACAGTGCCCCCCAGCCTCCGGCGAAGGCAAGACGGCTAGCCGGGGCTTGAGAATGCGAGATCAAGGGCTTACATTAGTGTCCGCCAGCATGAGTATCCGATGCACGTGCGGTCTGTCCGTGGTGTCTGGTGACAGCCTGTTGAGGCAGTCGGGGTACATCTCTACTAGCACTACACTGTTCTCGCCTCCCAGGCGGCTATTCTTTTGCTCTTGGATTGCTAGGTCGTCCATCTTGTTGTATATGCTGGTTGCTACACGGTCCTTTACTCCTAAAATTGAAATAGTGTGATTATGATTTAATATCAAGATAGCGTGTCACAGATAGTCACGAGTTTGGACAATGAGAAGTAAAGACTAAACACTACCACCTCATCATCATATTAGCAGATAGACATCCACTGCTGGACAAAGGCCTAAAGTTTTCCACGCCGTTCGATCGTGTGCCGCCCCCATCCAATTACTATTCGCGATCCTAATTAGGTTGTCGGTCAAACTACAGAAAATTTCATGCAAACTGGATGTGAACGAAATGCGTCCACACCGACAAGGTGTTGTGGAAAGAAAGCAAAAATCTCAGCAATGCAAAAGTAAGCTTGTTCAATTGGCGCTATGCACTGTTTCCCTGTGTATGTCTAAAATTTTACAAGTTGACAAGATAGGTAGTTCCTTTGCTTGATAAATTATTCTATTTAACTGAGGATTTTTAAGGAACAATCATGGCGCCTGGTGTGAGAAATTAGATGACTATACAAACACAACAATGAAATAATATATCTCTAATACTTACCAGTCTGTTAGGGAATGTTAGCATGAAACATTAATTTACAATGAAATAGTTGCCGATAGGACGTATAATACAGGTTAAGTACCTATACTTAAGTAAGGTTATACATAAACCACACATTAAAATAACGTTTTTTGATATGCCAAAATAAATATTAATGCAGTATGGATTTTGGTACTATTTTGCTGTAAATATCAATTACTTACTATGTTAATGATATAACTCTTTTTTATTGAATTAGACTAACTGACGATATAGCAAAGCCAAATTCTATAACAAGTATATATCCAGTGCCTTAGAACTCCAAAAATAAATATTCTCACCGAAATGCTGTGCAGCCTGCACGCAGTCAGCATCCTCGCTCCAGGCCAGGATGATCTGAAGGGCCTGCAGCAGGGAGCATTGCAGCTTCTGGAAGAACGAGCCCAGACGCACCGGCTGTCGCACCCCACACACCTCGCACACCCATTGCACTCTGTAAAGTGATGATATAAAGAATTCTGAATACATTATGAGCACCGAACTAATGAATAAAATATGATACAATTAAAACATTCCATCCCTATTCCACTAGTCAACTGATCAATTGCAGTGACTAAGGGCCTAAGTTAGGAGACATAATATGTTCATATAGTTTAGGTCCCAACAGGTTAATGATATAGGTTGAATTAGTAAATAAGTTTGTTAAGTAACAGCATGCCACCTAGCATTGGATAGTCAATAGTACCCATTAAAAAAAATCAAAGGTTTACCTTTATGTTTTATTTTGTTAGTTAATTTATTACTCGCCTTGTGCCTAGTTATAACTGGAAGTAAGCCTAAACTGAATTAATATAAACAAGAAATCAACATACCTGTCTATAACTCTAGCATTTTTGCACACAACCCTGCACTCTGCTTTCCCAGTGGGGCACTTCACTGTGTTGGGAAGAAGGCTATGTGCCTGAAACTTCTCCACAATCTGCCATTCCAGGCTCCCCTTACCAGTGCAGGTAGCGAAAGTACTGTAGAGTTGATAGTTCCTAAAATTAGAAAGTATTATTAGATTTTTGGTGTTTTTGTGAAAAATTATGAGGTTCTAAGAAAAGGTATGGGTATGTCTAGAACTACACTTTTTTTCAAGGTCTTATTTTTATTCATTCCAATGGTTGAGACTTACCCTGGGCTGACGGGGAAAGGGAAAGCTGGCTCACAACTCGAATCTTTTGGACTGCTATCGAAAGTAGTGGAATCTGCTTCCATTGCACGAAAATATTCACCGAAGAGACTTAATTTCACTTGTTATTCGTGCATATTATAAAATCCAGGATTACAAGCTCTAAGTTGACATCCTAAACATTACCTAATTATTAAATAAAAAGCGATTTGATGAGCTAATGAGTTTTTTTTCGTTTTCAATATGCCCGCATGCATTATTTTGGTTTACTTTCAAAAGTGTATTCAGAGACTATCCCGATTTTAGCAAACCAATATTCAGAATTAAAATTACAGAAAAAGGATTATATTACATATTGTTACTTTTAAGACGCCCTTACTTACTTAATTATATTTTATCATATGCAATTTTTCTTAAGGAAATTAATTTAGTAAAAAATAATTAGGATTCTGTGAACTGGAGTAATATATTGTGTACTCCGAACGCTTCGAAATATGTCAACATGACAGCTGTCATTAAAAATGTTACCATAAACAAAAATCAATTGAGATGACAGATTACTACTGTTCGCCCGTGAGTTTGCACTCTCGTCGAAATCGAACGAGATTCGCGTGCTGTACGCTTCGCACAATTTAAGTAAGAAAAGGATGTCAAACGTGTCTCATTAAATTTTGAGGAGTGTGTACAGCAAGTTTATTTTGTGATTGTATTAATTCATTATGTTGGTGCAGTTGCAAGTGTCATTGCATGTGTTGACTGCATGTTGACTGTCGATGTCATAATTGTCATAAATGTTATCTTATCTGTGTGAGCGTTGGTTCGATGCGTCTTGTGGTTGCGGTTAATTTTATTCTTTATAGTTTTTTTTATTCGTGTTTTTGTATTAAATTGAACGTATTTGTGATCAAAAATCATAGTTCTTTATTGGCTCGGTTCATTAACAAAGTTACTGTTGTTTCTTCCCTAATAGAACCGATTTTAAAACAGGAAAAGCATCACAAACATCGATTTTGGTAGTTAACAGGTATGTAATCTTCAATTTTATTTTATTACTTGTTTATTATTTTTTCCGTATATGATGAATATGTAAATTTCGATGAAATGCGGTAAATTTTACAATTTAAACGCTTATATTGTGTTAGTTACAGAAATCTTCCTTAAAACACCACTACAATAGACAATATAGCTAGTTGCTAAACATGTAACATGCATTCTTCAACCCAAAGCAAGTTGCACATGTATCATGGTCATGGAACCACCAATCATCATAGTAAATAGTTTTATGTCACTTAATGTCTATAGTCCTAGTATGTGTGCCCAATACTGCACGAAAAGAAAAAAGAATATAAAATGTAAAAGAAGTTCATTATCAAATATCTTCTGTAAGAAAAAAACATTTAAATTAAGAAAAAAATGCAAGCTGTACTCAAAATTTGCCATCTCAGGGCCATTGTTTATCAGTGGTCTGCTATCTGTAGAATACTTGCACATAAGGAAATAATGTCCAATTTGGACTATTGATGTATTACCTAATCCCAGAGATTATCAATGCCATATTTTAATATAGATTGCATTTCCCACCTCATTCATCAACATATATTTTTAAGACATCCTTTAGTTGTCAGAAAAAAAGTACGTAGTCACTTCAGTCCTGTTCATCTGTAAATTATTCAGATTTCATACTATAATTATTGTGGCTGTGCTTCCTTTTGAAATGTTTATTTTCACCCCATCCATGGCACTTAATTGGTTGGATATAGGAAAATGATTTTATATCCATATATCCATTTCATTATATACTCTTCAACTCTGTAATAACCAATGGGACTACCCCGAAGGCGTGGAGCAGAGGTGTAGTGGCATTGTTTTTCAAGAAAGGAGACAAAACGCTCCTTAAAAACTATAGGCCGATCACGCTTCTGAGCCACGTCTATAAGCTGTTCTCGAGAGTCATCACGAATCGTCTGGCATCAAGATTTGACGCCTTTCAGCCAACGGAACAGGCTGGGTTTCGTAAAGGCTATAGCACCGTGGACCACATCCATACTGTTCGGCAGGTTATACAGAAGTCCGAGGAGTATAACCAACCGCTGTGTATGGCGTTTGTGGACTACGAGAAGGCCTTCGACTCCATCGAAACCTGGGCCGTTCTGGAGTCTTTGCAGCGATGCCAAGTCGACTGGCGGTACGTGGAGGTGCTGAGAAGTCTCTACCAAATGGCGACTATGTCCGTCCAAGTGCAGAACCACCAAACAAGACCCATCCAGCTGCTTAGAGGTGTAAGACAGGGTGACGTTATTTCCCCGAAACTCTTCACCAATGCTCTGGAGGATGTCTTCAAGACCCTGCGGTGGAATGGAATGGGCATCAATGTCAATGGTGAATATCTCACACACCTCCGCTTTGCTGACGACATAGTTATAATGGCAGAATCGCTGCAAGACCTGCAGGAAATGCTGTCCGGTCTTAATGCTGCCTCGAGACGCGTTGGGCTAGGGATGAACTTGGACAAGACTAAGGTCATGTTCAACGAGCACATCGTCCCTGTGCCCGTTTCCGTCGAAGGTGTAGTCATTGAAGTTGTCCAGGAGTACGTCTACCTAGGACAAAAGTTACAGCTGGGTAGAGACAACTTCGAGAGTGAAATCACCAGAAGAGTGCAGCTTGGCTGGGCAGCATTTGGAAAGCTGCGTCACATCTTCGAGTCACCCTTGCCACAATGCCTGAAGACCAAGGTATTCAATCAGTGCGTCCTGCCGGTCATGACATACGGAGCCGAGACGTGGAACCTGACAGTGAAACTAGCCCACCGACTACACGTCACACAGCGAGCTATGGAAAGGGGTATGCTCGGAATCTCGTTAAGGGACAAAGTCCGGAACGAGATTATCCGACAAAAAACCAAAGTCACTGACGTAGTTCAGAAGTGTAGCAGACTGAAGTGGCAGTGGGCTGGTCACATCTGTCGCAGAACCGATGATCGGTGGAGTAGACGGGTTCTCGAGTGGAGACCACGACTCGGCAAGCGTAGTGTAGGACGCCCTCCGGCCAGATGGACCGACGACCTGAAAAAAGTGGCTGGTGGTGACTGGATGGCGAAAACGGGAGATCGGGCCATGTGGCGAACCCTGGGGGAGGCTTACGTCCAGCAGTGGACTGCAATAGGCTGAAATGATGAAATGATGATCCATTTCATGGAAAAGAGTTTTGTCCTCTTTGTTCCTTAGAATAAGGATATTTTGATCCTTGATATCCTGATACTGGTATTAAGATGCAAACAAATGTTGTTATGGTAAGCAAGAATGTTAATAATGAAAACTTCACATATTTCTTAAACCAATCTAAAAGACATCTAATGGACCCCCTTGATAGTTCCAAGGAAGAAGTAACAAAGGTTGTAACTATACTATACATATCCTCATAAAACAATTATTTACTTGTAGTGATAGTTCCTATTGCATAAACCTCCACCATATAATTAATTGGTCCTTCCAACCAGATAATTTAATAATTAAACAGTTTGCCACTAAATGGTTGGTTTCTGTTCCTAGTATTGATTGGTAGTTATTTCATCAAACCTGATTCAGCATGTTCCCCTAATTATTGTTTTTGTTACAGTCCACTTAGTCTGTCTCGCACCAATTGTTGCAAGCAATTTATTATTTGACGTCTCAACTATGTTTCGAATTAGTTTATTATATAATGTTCAACTTATTAGTACAATTGCCCTACCAATTAAAAAAGGCATTAACATAAGGTTGCTGTACCTACTGCTTTGATGTAGACAGCACAAATAAGACATGAATGGGACTTTGAGATGGAATCTTGAGACAGTAATTTATCCACAACTTTTTTTTATTTGGTTCTTGATGGGGGACCATTGTCATAGTTTGCCTAAAAGTCAAACAAAGAACATTTGGCTACTGAGTTTGACAAGAAGAAATCCCTTCTTTGATAAAAAATAATTAGTAGCGATTTGCGTACTATCCTAGTGTTAGGTCATTATTATCAAACAGTTTTTACAGCACAGCTTCTCGCAACATATAGTAAGTCCGATATTCAAGTAAACTTTGTTCCAAATACCGAAATCCTCGTCCACATGCTTGCTGCATCTCACACTGCATAACCAAGAAATTCCTTATCTCTTAGAAAGCATATTAAACTAAGTGATTAAGACAATATCATACGGAACAAGCGCGTCTTCCGATTCTTCCGTATATTTTCTAAATTATAGTCAGATTTATTTTCAGTAAAGCGGTTATCACACTGGCGCCGCATCCCCCTGCGAAGTGCGGACGGCAATAGAAAATCGTCCGCACGGAGATACGGAGTCAGTGTGTTAGCATGCGGTTTTTGTATACAAATCAAGATTCTACAGTACAAATAAAATAAAAAAAAACGCAGTTAGAACTTTGTTGCGGGATGCAGCGGCATCGGCAGTGTGATAATTATAACCGCCTAAATGCAAAAGGGTAGGCTAGTGCTAAGAAGTAGAGGTGCTAGAAATCCACCTTCAATATTCATTAAAGCGCGATATAAAATTTGTGATTCTGTAGTTGTCGCCAAAAAGTTACATAAAACTAAACGTAAAATGGCCGTTATAGTTTCACGTATTAGGCTCCCTGGCCAAGTGTGTGTAAAAATTTACTAATTTGGCTGCGTCTTCGTCAAGCCCAAAAGAAAACCCCCCATTTAAATCTGAGGAATGTGATTGATCCATTATACACAGTTCCGCTCCAGTGGACAGCCAGTCTTATCACATGTCGCCTAAAACGGTGTTTCAGTTGATTTCCTCATCGCGTGCGGGGGGTGGATGACGCAACAAGTTTATTTTCGGCGGCATTAAATGTATTTCGTCCATAACTGCGCGCTGAAATGCGAACTGCCTTAATGGCGGCGACGGTTAAATTTGATTTATGCGCGACTTATTAATTGTTTCCTTTAATTGTCACGTGCGACCGCGTTAAGAATTGTGAAAACCAACGACTGTTATTATTTTGTGTAATACTCGCTCAAAATTGGAACGACAAGCAATGCACCGAACGCGAAAAGAAAACGGCGTTATTTTTGCTCCTGAACCCCGATTTCACTGCATTCACAATGAAAATGTACCTATAGCGGCTTTAGAAAGATCCTTTTGACTACGAAAGGATACGCGATGGGCACATATGCGAAGCTTTTTGATTCAGCCTCTTGCATTAGTATCGTGTACCTATCTCACGGTTTTCAATCGACGTTGAAAACGAGGAAGCAGGTTTTTTTTCAACGACTATGATTTTTGATGGAGATTAAGAGCGTAATGAATAAATAAAGCGTCTATTCACTTAAACATATGGTTACATTAAGACTTCAAATTAATAGGGTCATTATTTCGAGTTTCAAGACTTTCAAGTTATATGTTATATGTAATGTATACTCGTAGGTACGTAACTTTAGAAATAATTTAATTATAAGAACACAAATACCACTTAGGGTAGTTTCGAGTAGGTAGATAGGTAGGTAGTAGCTATTTGCTACTTTTGCTAGTATCGAACTGTCGTCATCGGTAGACTTGTTAAAATTGCAATCCCGAAAAAAGGCCATGTAACCAGGTCAGAATATGACCAGATCTATGCTTTCATAACGCCCGCCAGCCAACGCTGCCCGTGACGATTTCAATTTGCGTTCACTTTGTTTACATCAGTTTCAGTGCAACGGTACATGGCTTAATTAAGCGTATAGCTTGTAACATCGATATTACCTACAGCGCAGTTAAATTTTATAATTATTTTCTATGGGGACGGGTCATGGTTTCGGGTTTTTTTAACAGGTTTTTAGGGTTCCGTAGCCAAATGGCAAAAAACGGAACCCTTATAGATTCGTCATGTCTGTCTGTCTGTCTGTCTGTCCGTCTGTCCGTCCGTATGTCACAGCCATTTTTTTCCGAAACTATAAGAGCTATACTGTTGAAACTTGGTAGGTAGATGTATTCTGTGAACCGCATTAACATTTTGATTCAAAAATAAAAAAATAATAATAAATATTGGGGGCTCTCCATACTTAGAACTGAAACTCAAAATTTTTTTTTTCATCAAACACATACGTGTGGGGTATCTATGGATAGGTCTTCAAAAATGATATCGAGGTTTCTAAAATATTTTTTTTCTAAACCGAATAGTTTCCGTGACAGACGCTTCCAAAGTGGAAAAAAGTTGGTCCCCCCCCCTCTAACTTCTAAAATAAGAAAATGAAAAATCAAAAAAAAACATATGATGTACATTACTATAAAAACTACCAACGAAAATTGTTTTGAACGAGATCTAGTAGGTAGTTTTTTTTTTAATACCAAATACCTAACTTTGCACCTAATTTATATGGGGCGCTATACATACCAGGTGCAAACTTAACTTAAACACTTAGGGATGGAAAGTGTTTGTACGGAACCCTCGGTGCGCGAGTCCGACTCGCACTTGGCCGGTTTTTTTTTTTCTATCTGCGTTGCGTGTTTATAATGAACATTGATTATAAATCTTAGCGGCATCGTCACGCCAGGACAGCTAAACGTATTGTAACCAATTTTGGCACGGAAATGTTTGGACATCCAAAGTAGGGTTAAATTTCCTCTTTTCTATAAATCTCTACATAATAGAGCAGTTAAAAATAAATTAACCCATTAAATAGTTTGACAGTTCCAAAAATAACATGGGTCTACTCTATGCCTAACCCAAATTGGAATCGCGCGCTCTTCTTTATTCAAATAACGGTGTACAGGGGAGCGAGTGAGAGGGCTACAACATGCGATTATATGATATTAAACCTACAATGTTTGACCTCTAAGATCATGCCACGCATTTCTCACAAATTACAGGGTAAATTTAGCAAAATAGTATGTCGCGTGCGGAGGTTACACGCAACATTAGATGCGACAATCTAGCTGGGTTAG
This sequence comes from Apotomis capreana, assembly GCA_947623375.1. NCBI lineage: Eukaryota > Metazoa > Arthropoda > Insecta > Lepidoptera > Tortricidae > Apotomis > Apotomis capreana. The sequence continues at coordinate 21,239,340 of OX392506.1, forward strand.
CTGACGTAACACGTGATGTAAATACAGAAAACTGCGGTAATTGCGATTTGTAACGTGTAAATGATGTTGTATTAGACTGACCACGAAATTCTTAGCCACATTCGTCTGCATCAGCATCTCCCGAGTAAAAGTCATAACCATTTTTTTAACAAAACATCCGTGAGACTTGTTCATAATAGGTTTACGAGTCACACATATTGTCGAATATCACTGTAGGCTATCGAGAGTATCGAGACCTTATTCACATATTCGACATCATTAACGTGAGTGACCCGTTGAAAATGTTATTATAAAGTCACGATCACGTTCATATCACTTTCTTCGCTGTACCGTAAGAGAGTAACTGGCGATGCTATGTTGCGCGACAAGAGTCGCGAAGCGTAGTTGTGCTAGACGGGCAGGTGCAATGCAAACTTAACGTAAACTGAGAGTCTGGGAAAAGGAATAGTGATATCCTTTTTAAATGAAAATCTTGAATAATTTTAATCTTGTACCTATACTTACTTGACGAGCCTCTCCCGCGAGTTTATTGTGACAAATTTGCAAGAGCGTCTCAAAATTGGCATCGTCTAAATCAGCCTTTACAAATACTTAGATCTTCCCAACTTGGTCTCCTTCAAATATAACGAGGCGTGCTTTGGGTGACAGTTTTCTCTGCGAACAATACCTACCTATCTCGAGTGTCTCCAATTGTTTCTCGGTTTGGTCTAATTGCTTATAGTGGTCGTGTGGGCACATTGTATTGCAAATGTCGTTGTTTCTTAAGGTAATGGCGCCATAGTGACAGACTTAGTTTTACATGGCACTTAAATTGAGTCTTTTGTAACGTTATTTTCGTAAGCAATTCTTTAACGAGGTCCTTTTGTTTTGATATTGAAAGTAATGACCTCATAAAACGCTTAAGTTTACATTGATCTTGTCATTTAAAATCACGGTTTTGCCTTGCTCTTTAACGCGTAAATATTAATTAACTAGCAATGCCGTTCGTAATCCGGATATTTTTAATTTCACGACTAGGCATGAATTTTTACCCCATTTTCATTGTTAATAATAATTTTTTGTAGCTTTATTATGCCCCTAAGCTTTATGTGTTTTCATTGTTCGTTCACCTTTACAAGGAAGTGAGCATTAACCTTTATCGCTCAACCTTTCCTGTTTGCAAACTTGCCTACGCCGGGGTTATTAAGCTAGGTTGACCTGGATTTATGTTTCACTAACTCTTTCCCTCGTCGCCATCCGTACGCACAGAGACGTAATCACTACATTGAAGTCGGTTTGATTCGTGAGTTCTACAGTAAATTGTGCTAATTAACAGCAAATACTTCGACACTAAATAAGCTGTAAATATAAAATATCGGTTAAGACAACTGGATTAGAAACGAAGAGCTATAAACCGTCAATATCCAAAGTAACGTGAGTCTGCTCAGATACGGGCAGGCACATCGCAGAGTAGCTGCTATAAATTTTGTAAGGCCGCGTTTTCACATAGGCCCTGACGTAGCCTATGACATTCATGAAATAAGGTCGCCCGTTCGGGATAGCGATAAATAATTTGATGTATGTTTGAAAACGAATTACGTAAATACATTTTATCGATTTTACATTTGAAGCATTGAAAACGATAAACGTCTATTAATACCTTCGCAGTGGTATAAAAGTTATAAAGGATTACGATTTGCCGTGACTTTTTAGAACAATGACTGTAGAATCTACCGACCGCGGGATTTCATTAAAAACGTGTTGATAATTAAGATAACCTTGTGGTAGTTAGCATTTAAGTTTCGTTTCGCAAATTGGCGAAGAAACGGTAGTTTCAATCACGCTTTGTTATTATTTTGTTTCACTAGTAAACGATCCTCGAGCGTAAGAAAACTGTTAAAACATACGCCATACAAGGAAGTCAGCAATTACAAATAGATATGGAGTAACTGTTTAGTTTTAAGCCGAGATAAAAACAATCCGTCAATACTTAAACTGTGATGGTACGCAATGGCTCTCGATTCTTAAGTAATGGGCCGTTAAGCAATTGCCTAAAGCGTTGCTCATTAAAGAGCGTGTCTATTTGGAGAATATGTAGTATAAAGAAGAGGGGTATCTGCGAAGATGGAAATAGAAGTTTGTTGTTGGTGAACGACGCGACAGCAGTAGAAGCTGCAGTTATGCGCGGAACGCGGAGTCGAGCCGAGGTTAAAATTAGCCACTGTCCTTTGTACACGAAGATTCTACGACGGTTCCTGGAACACCTCTTGGTTAGGGCGTTTACGCACAGTAACCTAATCCGATATAACTTAAAGTGCATTTAGTATACTAGCGTTAGTAATACTACACCGATAGTGTGCGCTTCCGTGCTGCTGCACAATAGTGATGAAGATAAAAGATTGGTAGAGCCATTTGTGTTCTTGTCTGAGAGCATGCTTTTGCATACACACTTTAATAATATGGGTACACAAGAAATGTATGCAGTTTTACTTTCAGTCTTTAAGCTGTCAATCTGTAGAAAGTAGCCAGCTTCCAGTTTTGGAGTATAAAGCAATTATTATTAACAAAAATCACTTTCGCTTGTAGCCATATTAAATGTATTACGTGAAAATACCATAAATAGGTCTTGTGATGGTAAATGCCAGACCGAAAGCCATGTAAAGTCCACTACAGAACTTTCTATAAAGCTCGGCGTGTAGGTTAAAGCCCTATCGTTAGATTAATCTCGAGATACGATAAACTATACAATTTCCCCACCATTAATTAACAGCTACATGATTTTAAAACAATCGCTATCGGCATTAGAGCTTCATTTACGTCTTACGATTACAGCAATCGCTCTGTATATTTTAAGTGTATCAACTATAGACAATAAACAAACGTGAGTCAGGCGAGGCGAGACGTTACCGTCTGAAATGCATTTCCTTAATGGAGGGATGCGTATGCGCTGACGGGCGGGCGTAAGTATATCCGCACTCGATAATTGCTCTACAATTGAGTTCGCGCATCGAATTCAATCGCGAGAGAAAGTATGGCAGAATCATTTAAACTAATCTATGAGTTGCACCATTAATTGCTAGTGGCGCAATGACGCGACCTATTAAAGTAATGGCTATCGTAAACTTAATGATTTTATTTTTAAAGCTCATCGTCTCTGCAAAACGATACTGTGCGTATTTGTGTTATGTCTGCGTTGCATTTCGTACCCGGATTAACATACAGTATGCATTCATTGCTTTGAACTGTTTTTTTAACTTCAAAACAAGCTTATTCGTGTGCAAATGACAGCAGATATGACACCTAATTACAACATACACATCGTTGCACGAAATACCTTAAATACCAGTTGGCAAAAACTTGAGAACTATAACTTGTCGTGAACTTTCACCTACACAATAGACCATAAACCGAGCAATCGATAAATATTTCCTCGACGTGAGAATAATCAACTGTGTCATCTATTATCTATTACATGCTCATGCAACGCATTTTTTTACACGGAATTAATGGCGTATGGGAATTCAGCTATCGACAATTGACATTACGCTACATTTTTACTTTTTCCATTGTCTTTGTTGAGAAAGTTTTTCGTAGAACCGGTTGCGTGTTGTGACTTGTGTTTAACGGTAGATTTTGATTCATAGGTAGAAGCGTGATGCTGATACAGTATAAATTGTTTCTCGTTTTCGTGTCACGGCTGTGTGGTGCGTGTAAACAGGCTGACCTCTCGATGCGGCGAGCAGGCTCCGTACCGCAGTCTGTAGATCTGGGTCATGCCAGCGCCCGAAAACGCCACTCAAATGTAATCCCGACATATTTAAAGTGACTCTTAAACACCAAGCTATTCGTCGCGCTAACGCCTCGGCTATTTCCCGTGTTAGTCACTAAAATTGCAGTAGAAATACAAATGGGCGATCTAAAAATATATATTTATTTCGCTACCTTTAACTTTAACTTGTTCGGTTGTTATTTTACCAACTTCAATTCTCTAAAACTTCAGTATTGTTGAATACAATTACGATACTAATCAAAAACCAGTTTATAATTGAAATAAACTTGTATATTTTGCAATGTAGGGTACAAATGGTTGTAATGTGGGAAGCGCTTTATATTCCAAAGACACCAGACCTATCTGAACAGAACGTAAAATAAATGGTTACCATTTACCCCCGCCCCAGATAGTCGGCCAATCTCGATATGGCTCGTCAAACGCCAAGTTAAAATTAGCCAGAGCTTCGCTGAAGATATCTATTAGGCCTTATTCTGACAAAATGATTCATATACGAAAATGTTTTCTAAGATATTAGGATAATGGACACATTTAGTCCGCATTGCATCGCTTCACTTTCAGTTAGTAAATGCTAGCTCGCTTCAGTATCGCCCACCCCCGCGTAAGCGCTGGCCGCGTGTGCCTTACCGTCTACCTGTTGTTTAATGCTTTTCAAGTGCTCTTAAAAAACTATTAACCAACTGATCGGTGCATTGGCTTCAATCTTGAGACATTGGATGTGTTTGGACTTGTAACACAAAGCGTAATAGGTACTATAGTTAAAACTTTTGTGTCATTATGGTAAGTAATGTGTATAGCATTTTATTAATTACTAGCTGCACTTCGCGGTGTTCCCCGCTCACCCCACGGGAACACTATTATTTTTCTGGATAAAAAGTAGCCTGTTTTGATCTAGGGTGTCAGTTACGTCCCGTATCAAATCTTATGAATATTGGTCCAGCCGTTTGAGCACGAAGAAGTAACAAACATACAAAGTTACAAACACACTCACAAGCTTTCGCCTTTATAATATTAGTGTGATTATCATGTTTTGTGAGTTAATAAAGAGTCGAAATTAGTTTAAAACTTAGCTCATTATGTTTATGTTAGTACTTAAATGGTATTGCGCAGACAAAGATCTTGAGATCCCGGTCTAGACCGGTTGGAAAGTGAGGGTTTTGTCCAATAGAACCAGATCTGTGATTTATGCTCCGTGTTTATTAATATTCATACACTGGATCTTGCTGTTAATTGTATTCCGGTTGTTTTTCGATGTATAAATATACAAAATAACCAATCAATGATACGCATATTAACTGATAAAAATCTTAATAGCTTGTACATATAAAAGTTACGGTGTAAAATGAAATATATTGTTTGAAGTAATCCATTAATACCAGAAGCCCGAAATTTCGCCACGATTCATTTAGGTACATAATTTGATTGAGCACGAAATAATATTTTAAAATTCATTTGATATACAATGATAATTACTAGGGAAACCTGTATAGATTACCGATTGAATAGAACCCAATTACCGCCATGTGGCGATGGTATTGTTATTTATTTATTTATTGGGAACTTTACATTTAGGTATGGCGGTCTACAAAACCGACCCATATATGTACTCGTAGGTAGATTTGATCACCATAAACGGCAACTCTCGATTTAAGACTCAAATGCCTTTAATTTGATACGTATGAAAGCAGCAGGGTTAGTGCAATAACTGCGACTTCGCTTGTTTCGCGACATCGTATCTCCCGTCTTACTCGCACGGTGTTGGAAGAAAAGAGACTTACCAGTTGTGCTCGAGGTTCAGTTGACCATATGTGTAATTTGTAGTTTATAGAAGTTAAAATGTAATTTTAACTTCTATAAATAATAACTCGCAGCGTTTGATATAACCATAAGGCTACCTTCAGATGATTCAACGCGAACGCTTCAGAAGTGCTCAACGCGCGTTTTGCTAACGGTCGGCCCACCAGTGGAGCGGCGACCATTAGGAGTGAGTGAGACACCGCGCTCGGACCTTTCGGTCCCACCTATGGCCGCCGCTCGCCGCTCCGCTGGTCGCGCTATGTCGTGACCGGGCCATAACGCGCACAACAACATAATATAAATAAAAATTTAAAACACCCCGACATAAGTAGCTGGTCATCATGAGACCCTATACATCAAAAAGTGATATACCTAGTAAATGCTGCTAAAAATGAAAATAACTACCAAATTTGGAATTCTTAGTTTCAATATTGGCTGACATCTTTTCACTTGTTCCAATTAAAGCCGAGAGCCATCTCGATTCAATTGGTCCATCCGTTTGGAAGCTATGATGCCACAGAAAGACACACAGATACACATGTTAAACTTATAACACTCCTCTTTTCGTCGGGTGTAGGTAAACGCGTCTTAGGAAAACGCGTTGAGCGCTTACGTACCCTATTAAGAAGCATATTTTTAGAAATGGTCCTCTGTTTCCCACAGATACTACGTCTAATGCGGATGATATGACCACACGCGCGATTGTCGCTTTATGACAAAATTACCTCCATTAGAACCATCTTGATTCACTCGCCTTAGCCAGTTCATATGTTCTCCAATTACTTCATTGTAGCGTTGTGAACTTGACATTCACTCTATGCTGACACGTACATAAATACACGGAGCTAAAAGCTAAAGCTTAAAGTGGGTATCGGCACAAAAATAGAGTATAATCTCTTTTTCACTAATAATAACCGACTACAACGAGAAGATATCGTAATACCTATATCCGAGAACAATGGATCGAGTAACTACAAAAATAACCGACATCGCTATAGACTCCTCATGGCTCTCGTCCTCAGATCTTCACCAAAATTTTTGATTGACCGATGTGGAAATGTCTCCTCTCGAGCATAACAAATTATTTTCCAAATCGGTTTATAAATGACGGAGTTCTGAGGATAACAAACATTTATAGAAAACACAACCAAATTGAAGTCGGTTGAAAACTACACTACTATATTAGAAAGTTTAAATTATATTTTTAAGTTTATAAGAAGAATTATATTTTATTGGTTGTGTGTGTAACGTCGCAGCGGGGGCGTGGCGATGCTATCGACTAATGTGTGCGCCCTGCCGCGACTGGCTAAGAACGAACGCCGGTTTTGGTCAAACAAAAACGGAAGGTGTAGACGAGCACTGGCGTTGCCGCGTCTGCTATTGCGGTCCAGTAAGACCGTATTCGCACAACAGATTTTAGCACTTTGTACAGAAAATCGCAGTTGTATTCAAGGTCGTACCTTCAAAGACATGACGGTATCGGTACGGCATCTATCTTTAAAGTGCGTGTCGCATACTAAAGTATTAAGTACGCTTTTTCCGACATCGCGTTTTTATAAGGCGTCTTCTTTATTCAGCAGCGTCGTATTTTGAGAATATAAAGCGCCGTTTTAGTCTGCATACTGTCTAAGAATTGAATATTGTGTTTTCTTTACCTTTCTCGAGTTAACGTAAACACCGTGAAGCTCTGAGGCTCAGGAAATTAAAAAGATAAACCCGAGTTGAAATATACATAACTCCAAAGACCCCTATCCGTGCGAATGTTCAGCCTTCTTGAGGGATCGTGTTTTTATGTTTTTTCATAAGGCTCTGCAATAAAATTTCTGCACAGTGTATTGTTCAGTAAATCTACCATATCCTATATTTTTCTCTATAAAATACTGGCCATAATAAACTGTACGCTACGGTGATTTGTTCCTTGCGTAGTTTACGGTGTAGCACTTCATAGCTAGTGATGTGCCAATTCCGAAAATTTCCGGAAACTTTCCTCATTTACTTATACAAAATGAAGAAATTTTCGGAAACGGCATATCTCTATTCATAGTTAAAGAAAGAGCTATACAGATATAGTGCTTTCTCAGTGCTTTATATTTTTCGTGTTGTGTCGGACAATTTAGTTTTTATATTTTTATCTCATGAAATTTTGTGATGTTTCGTAAATAGTTATATAGATTTTTATGACAATCGGTATTTTGATTTATTCTAAAATGGCGGAGGACAAAAACCTATAAAATTTAATATTCCAATGATTTCGAAACAAACTCATGAGGCTTACTGCCCACAGAGTCACTAGTACAATAATATAAGTAGAATACGTTGGAAGAGACTAAGAGAACTCATATATGATTAATATTTCAGATGCATCAGCATTTTATTAGTTAGATAAAGATGATAGTTATTAGCCGGAGCTGCAGACAGCACCGGGCGTCGAACCCGTTAGACCGTTTTTAGAGCGACGACCTTGCAATGTGCGAGTCGTAGGAATTTGAACACCAAGTAAATATAATAGCCCGAAAACTGCAGAAATGATGTACCTACTTTGCTGATACAAGGATAAATCTCACCAACTACTCATTTCGGTTTAGGTACTTATGATTTTTTCCGCTATATACCCAAAGGAAGAGATCGCTCTTTAGTGATAAGATCGCCTATTGTCTAACGTTTCATTTGTCTCATGTAATATTTTTCTTGTTAGTGTTGCAATAAAGAATTGTTGTTTTGTATTGTCACTTATTAGTGAGTATCAATCGGCGTCAATGGCGGCGATAATTTGCGACAGAATTTTGAAGGGAATGTGATGTGAATCAAGTACAGTCATCTATTTCATGAGTATTCATATTAAAATCCAAAAGTGGTATACTTACCACTTTCTTGACTGTCTGTACGATATTACATTTTCAGCTACTTTTGATGCTGACCGTAACAACAAGGTTTCAGGACAACTCAGGACATGAGAAATACATAAATACTGATTGTCGTTTATTTCTTCAAAATTCCGTTAAAAACCAGTGACAATAATAACGAATGAACTTTCCAAAAATGCGTCTAGTGAGACGCAATTTATGTAACCAAAAAAATCTATTTTTTTTTTTGTTACATAATTAAAATCCAGTCTCATGTAAAGTACATATGAAACCGGTACAAAATTAAAATTACAATTATATGACCGATGACTGCATCATGACGCAAGCGCAACTTTTTTCTTATCTGGGTCTTTAGCCAACCTACGCTTTAAGCTGGCCCTAAAATGGCAAGAAACCGGATCTCATTAAAACATATTACTCTTATGCTAACTTAATATCTTCTCAGAGCGATTTGTCGCAAACTTAACCTACATTTCCCTCACATCTTCCGCGAGTTATATTTCCACACAATTTGCTGCTACGAATGTTTTTCTCACGGCTGTCGGCCTATTTTCTTGCCAAGTGCGGGCTTCTGAAGAGATTGTCTTGGAAACCGAGGCTCATCCTGTTAAGTCCCTTCATTATTCAGGCCAGATTATTTCTTCCGTTTTTCACGCTTAAACGTGACATTGTTTTACGAAAAACCATTATGGTTAAGTAATTAGAATGTTATAAAAAAGAACGAAAACTATCACGAGAAAAGTAGACTGCATTAGTTCTACTATATGCAGCAGAAGTGCTTAGGTATCTGCCTAATGTCTACTGAATCCTGTTTTATAGTGAGGACTACGGAACCCTTATCTAATAATACGCACTACGCACAGTATGTCACGTTTATGACTGATTATTTTACAGTGCACCATGGATAACATAAATAGTCCTTCCCGTTTTATCGAAGCAATTCGCGATCGTAGCCAGTCGCACGCGTAGGTCGCTCACCACACGCCACGACCGACGCTATTGGTCGTGGGGATGCAGTGAGCGTCCTACGCGTTTTGAGCGAAGAAAAATTAAATTTAGTGTACATTAATTGCTCAGTCGGCTGTTGTGATAATCAAAAGAAAGAACAATCTGTACTTCCCCACTGTTTTATTTTGTGCCTACACTGAGCGTGGCCCGACATGCTCTTGGCCGTGTTTTTTTTATAATAGGAAACGAACCATATTCTTCATACCGGCCCATGCGGTTAAGCTAATGTTAAAGTTATTCTATTTTAAAACTCCACAACCTCCACGCGACCCATTGCCCTATGGTTAACCACGTACACTTTAGTTGTACCGTTATTTTTATGATAATTTATTAAGATATGCATATGCAAGCACTCTCGTTTCATTTTTGTACATTTTGTCTCTTGAAGCTACATAGGTACTCAGTAAATATTGTGAGCTTTTCTATTCAGTTTTCAGTGCCCCAACTAAACTGTTCGTTAGTGTTAATTGAAAAGTAATTACTTATTCAGTTTTTTGCTAATAAGCGATTAGATAACCCACATTTAATTGACGCGGTCTGTTTCACATTCACGCTTAACTATTGGAATCTTGCCAATGTAAAATGTATTGGACCCGTTTGAGCGACCTCCCAGTCTGAGGCAACGATGCATTTTAATAGGCTGCTGCAGTATTGCCGACAATTAGTCGAAGTATGGTAAAGAGGGTTCACGTTAACTTAACCTATTGAATGCATATTGGGTGAGAAACTCAACACTTCTCAGAGAATTGCGAGTCATTCGCGATTGATCGTCCATTATTTGAGTTTCGCCATTAAGGGCTTCGGGCTTCACGTTATGAAACTTGGTTGATACGTTGATACTCGTACATTAGTCCTATCAGAATAAAACAGTAGACCTTTTTTTTGTTCTTTTTTTTAAGCATAACTGGAACTGATCTGGGCTGTTTAGCCCTCACTACCAGTGAGTCGGACTTTGTGTGGGAGTACAAACCCACTAACGGGACCTGGAACCTAGCGGCGGCATTGACTGACGCGTTTATGCAACTTCGGTTGGCCATGAACGAGCGTCCCAAGTTCGCGAAGATAAGCGGAAGACGAAGAAAAGCACCATGGTGCGCGCTGTCGCGTATGATATTAGCGTGGCACAGGGCGCATAGACAGCCGTTTTTGTTTGGGAAGCGATGCAACTAGTAACAATCTCGTCTTCCTAAGGTTTTTGTTTGTTTCTCCCCGGGTATTTCTGTCTAGCGTCTTGTTTTCCGGCTAGCGGACATGTTTATCGTCTAGCAATAGGGGCGAGCTCGTAAACCGGTACGGTATAAACTGCGGCGTGTTTAGTTTCAGACGAACCGTTTACAGACACATGAATTAATTTTAGACTACCATAACGGATGTTGCAAATTTGTTCATTTTAATGTGGACTTACCACCGCGGCAATGCGGTTAGTGACATCCTTCCAGATGTTCGAGAAAGGATTACTAGATGTCGGTTACAAATATAGCGCTTTTCTTTGGTAGAAGTAGCATAGTTTGGCTAAAATATTCGCATTAACTTCTCAGTTAGCTTAGTTCCAGTGCAACCGTTTAAAGCCGCGTGAATTAATTTGGGTACTATTTAAACAGGCTTCTTTTTAATAGCATTTTTCGCCTCAGAAAATATAAGTTACCTTCTAAATTACTAAGTCAGCCACAACAAACGCGCGTCTGAATAATAATATCTCAGCCACTAGTTATCTTCTTTGTAAGCCACTGTAATTGTAACTTAGCATGGTGATTATTTTTTAGCATCTAAATTTGAGGCATGCATTCAAATAGCAAACTTCTAAAATATTATTAAATGACACCAAAATAGTAACTCTATTAGCTTCTAATTTTATAACTAAGCATGTTTAAAATGTAAGTCATCCTACATAAATCGCTCGTAAAATGTACCTAAAATTGTCATCAAATACTATATTAAAGCCACTATTATTACATATGAACTATTGAGGAGAGAACAAAACAAAATACTTAAATCTCATTTTAGGTTAGGGTAGCAGTTCAACCTAACAGTCCTCCTCGCTTCGCTCGTCGTCGTACCTAACCTAAGCCTAGTCGGACCTGTCTCAGAACTAGATTAATGGGTTACGTACCGTTACGAAGTATGCAGTGTTTTTTTTTTTTTTTAGGGTCGCAGTTGAACCTAACACTCCTCCTCGCTTCGCTCGTCGTCGTACCTAACCTAGGCCAAGTCGGACCTGCCTTAGAACTAGATTAGAGAGAACGCAGATGAACCTATTGCAATATGAACGAACGAATGACGACACGGGCGGGTCGGTCGGTACAAGAATCGAATGGCGTTCTCTGATTGGTGCAAATGGCCGGTGGCTGTCATGTCGCGCACTCGCGCCAAATCGTTCCTATAGTGGCTATTTTCATGATAAAAGAATATGAAGTATTTTTTTAGATGTTAAGTTATAATATATGATGCTGTCTATTGAAGCTCGAATATATAATTTTTGAGGAGCTTGTATTGAAGCTGTAAAACGAAAAATGATGATGAGTTACAAATTCCGTGGCTGAGTTAGTAAATTAGATGGCAATGTATAAATCAGGAGGACAAGTAATAATAATTGTTGATTATGACTTGATGCTTTCTTTAACATTTTTAGTTGCCGTTGTAAAGAAGATGAATTAGTTTATTAGAGGCTATCTCATATTCCCGATGCTTAGTTATTAAATGAGAAGTTCGACCAAGTGGCCAAAAAATAAAATTGCGGCCAGATTTATTATTTCTCAATTGATTTTACACTGCCGCCCATAACGGAAATGTTGCGAATTTATTCACATACTTTGTTTAAAGCGATAAGTAACTCCCTTGCACATTTTCAGTAAATTAAGGATCATGCAAGCTGGTGGCCAGAGTTTTCTTTGTAGTATATTTGTATAGTTGCACAAAAGTTTGCGCATTAAATTGACTACAGATGTGGTGTTCATGGGAAAAACCGAATACCAATCACCAATCGATAAATTTACCTCCTATTTTGTTCCGTGCGGTGTACCCCCCGCGGCGGCAGTTGAGTGTTTATATTTGCCTTTGTTCTAGAGCTTGTAGATTGACACTATCCATTAGCCGCTCACTACTCAACAGCTGACAATATCAGTCTTCAGCGGGCGCCGGATTGTCGCGACTCGACTGCGGTCTTATTGCGAAAACTTGCTCCACCTCTATATAGGTTATTGTTGCACGGCCTTTTACGTTCAATCTCTTCACGTTTATTTCGGATAGACCTTCGCTTGTTCGACCACAATAACTTCGACAACTACCGTTTATCACGCAGATTTATGATCTTCGTATGTTACTTGAGAATAAATTGCTCAGTTTTCTTGTAAGACAGACTGAGCTTCACTCTTATCGATAAACCGAATAGCGGTATTGTTCTTTTTTCGAAAGAGGTGATTCATACACTATAATGTGATTGATAGATACCGATTGAAATCACTTCCCCGCTACTTTCCCGGATGTTGTCGACGATTTTGCGCCTTTAGTGCGTCCATTGTATGTAGTCCTCGTAACCAGCAATCACCGTGATCAGCGGTGACGTAAGATTTAACGAGCCAAGGTGACTGGCGGCAAATATAAAAACTGACAATTCAACGTTCAGAAATAAAACCCGCTTGCGAATTGCCCGTAATTGATCACTTACAGACGGTAAACGCAGCCAGTAGATACAGTGAAAATAGAAGAGCGTTCGATCAATATGCAGACGACGTCGGCTGATACAATGCAAAACAATCACGGTGCAACGAACTTGGAAGGAAGGGCCCTTGCCTTAAAATGACTATACAACCATTTGAGTGAGTACTTATTGACGGAAAGTGAATCACGCATGTGTATTTTGAAATGCACGACTTCCGAACTGGACAGACCTGGAAGAGCATATTAATAAGCTTCTAGCACATGTGTTACACTTAAAATAAAACGATTGAACAGCACCTCTAGCATACCTGTGACTCTTTCTCGCGCGAGATATAGGTATTACCTATCTCTTTTTGTACAGTACTGTGAGAGAGTAACGGATGACGCTAAGTCGCGCGACAAGAGTCGCGCAGCAAAGTTGTCCTAGACGGGCTGCTGGTCATATAACTGATCCCAACTTCGATTGTCGCGCGACATAGAGATGTCACCCGTCTTTCCCTAACTACGCCAAGTAGACAGACTTTAATATTTGTCACAAAGAGTCCGTGTCAAAAATAATTGTGCTAGAAATCTGGATAAACCTTAACGAGCATTAACAAGCTCCTAGCACATGTGTTAGACGGAAAATAAACCAGTCCTAATTTATTTAGTTTAAAATACAAAGAACTGGCGAGTGTAGCGACAAATAGGGGCTGACAACTCGGCCCGGGTGCATGACTGTATGTTGTATCTCTGAACACGTGCAGCGTCAGTTTGTGTATAAACACGTGATCTTGACACAGCTGACGGCCGGCCCTGGGGAAAAGATGTATTTAAACTCCAGTTAAAACATTTTAACACCAGAAGTCGGAAGCTAGTAAAATTATTTTTCGTATTTATTAATGTTGAATGCTCTGATTAATTAAGTATTGCATAATGCCAATGCCAAGAACTCTTTTTAACCTAAAGTTTATTATTTAGCACATTGTTTTTGTCTATGTATTTGCTAGTTTGTAAGTATAACCGTCTTTAAAATTTTAAATGAGGCATAGATCACTGGAAATTTTGTTTATCTGTGTTTCCTACTAAGTGTTTTGCAAAGAGGTTTTGCTCTACATGCCTGGATGTAATGTTAAATAAAACTTACCTAGTGCGCAATATCAAATATTTATTCAAAGAAGCGCTTAAAGCTTTTATGAGCAGTTTAACAATGAATAACGGTATTTATCATAAGACCCGTTTTCCTGCTACTGTTAAAATAGGCATCAATAAAATTATGAGTTCTCTACATTGAAACTACTGTTTTTCTTCCTTGTGCAACGATCGTTGTATTTCGATATCATATTACTAATTGCATTCATAAAAGTGTTGAAATGTCTCATTTTGAATTTTGAAACTAGGGTTCACTATTAAAGTTCCAATAGGGTCCGTTTGCTCTACCTACGTGTTTCGCTGTGTTTCAACCTGTAACTTACATTCATTACACTATTCGCACTAAGTGTTCTCATAACAACAATAATAGAGTTGGCGGGTGGTCGTGTAATACCAATGCCGCTGCGGAAGCGAGCTGTTTAGCGAGTCGTGGTCAGAGCGCTCTGGGAGACCGGCCTTCACCCTAAGTGAGACCAATTCTGATTATCCTGTGCATTGTGCTCTATTGTACCATCATATGAAAAACACGCATTTGACATTTTGTTTTCCGGATTATTCTGCCGTCCAAAGCTAAAACGCGACCTTTTTGTATGAAGCTCCATGGCAATAGGTCGCCTTTTACCCTAGAACGGCAGTATTATCGATATTATGTCGCGCGGAGAGGCCTTTGCATCATAAGCAAAACTGTGACACGCGAGTCATTCTCGTGAGATTACATACATTTCCTCTCAATACAGTATACATCAGTACAGGTGATGCTAATTTGCGTTACAAGTTGCTGTAGCCGAGCTGAATCCCAACTAAAACATCTATGGCTATCGCAACCCTTTAGAAATTCAATTCCGAAAGGATTCGATTGTCAATAAAGGCCTCAGTATACGTACACATTGACAAACATTGTACTTTAACGCTTAGAATTAAATAATATAACTTTTTTATATAGAAAACTCCCGTTAATCTCAGACATATTAAAAAACATACGAAACGGGTTTACTCTCGTCGTAGAAGTCGAATATCGCCCAATATGAGTCGCGGCGGTGGCCAATCGAAGACTGGTCATGTCGAGCGATATTCGACTTCTACGACGTGAGTGAACCCGTTTCGTATGTATTTTAATAATAGAACTGCTGTTATTTGCAGTCTGTGTGTGGTCTTTATTGTGTAGAACTTAATGAACACACTTGTCATGGAGAAATTGACTGAGTGACTGAAGTGAAATTTCCCGCTAGCAACTGCGCAGCAAGGTTAGGCTATAAACCGTATAATTTGTTACTTCGTCGTACTTGATACAACACATAACTTACGCGAAAGCGCCTATCTTTCAATGTTAAAAACACGTGTTTACTGTTTCTCAGCCAAAGAACGGAAATAACAACAGACATCGACCATTCCTGTAATAAAACTCAAAGGATGCAGTATTATAGCTTACAGTAAATAGTGGCAATGTTAACACATGCTATAAATCATTATTAACCGCGACGCCTTTATTTTCGATAGAGCTATGCGGAAATGCATATCTCTGAACGCTTTTCAAGTCCAGTCCAAACAAGCCGAAATGAAATATCGGTCGGAAACTCGGAACGTAATCTTGGTCGGATCCGACGACTGACATAATTCTTTTCATATTTTATCCGTTTCCATTTTTGTTTGACCGCTAAAAGCCGGGCTTGAAAATTTATATCAGAATTCGTTTGATGTGTTTAATCTGAGATTTTCGTGAAAAGAACAACCCTCGATGACCTCTGCAAGAATATTTTGTTACGGAAATATTACATTCTTAAAGAAATGTGCCAATTTTTTTTTCGATACACAGAGTGGTAAATATGTAAAAAACTTATGGAAGGAACCTCCCTTTTGTATGTGTTAGTATCGTGTTCGTTTGTATAATTCGTGTTCCATATTAGAGAAACGACTTATTAAGTCTGTACATTACTACTTAATCGTACAAGTGTCCTTCCTAAGTGGTATGCCTATAAAGTACTCTTTGGCCCCACAATGTTGGAATTTCCTTAGTTTTCAACAAGATGTTGTTGCAAGTGCCACAGGTCCCGACGGGCACGCTAGGCACGCGACGAGTGAGGAGGTATAATTAGATTCGTTCAGTCTCAGCCCCTCTGTATAAATTTGTCTGGATAAAACACTAAACATAGCCACGATCATATTTTATCACGTAAATGGAGAAATTCTTGTTCTTTAATGAGATCGTGCAGAGTTTTTGTTGGTTTTCTGTTGTCTGGCTCTGCAGTCTACACGTCTGCACTGAGTTCTGGAATTATTTCTATATATATTAAGCGCACAATGGATTACGTTTGGTCAAAAAACACTCGTTAAAACATTTTATTTTGTGGTGAACTCTCTATGTGCGTTTACGGAAAAAACTCTACATTTTCATTTGTTTTTAGTACTTTCACAAACCCTTAAAGGTAAAAGATTACGCCTAAGTTTGTCAACAGATTAAAATAGTTGTATTAAATTACCAGTTACGTGTAACTTTAGCAACGAACACTAACTTACTGTGAATGTCTTGTCTAAATTGTTTCGGATATTCAGAGAACTTGTGGGTCTTCGTGCCTCAACTAATCAAAAGGGTTACTTTGCAACTCGGACTGTTTCCCATTGTCTTAGTAATTCTAGAACTCTATTAACGAGTTTGTTACCCGTGAACGTAACCGTAGAGATGGGATGCTTCGCTTAGCTCGAGCTATCGGGTTTAAAGATAGCCGTGGATCACTGAATGTGGGTAATTCTCATGTAAAACGCCATTGATTATAGTCTCACTGGCGTTAATCGAAACCGATACCCGTGGTGTTCGTTCCGGGCTCGTGCGTTGTGGATCTGATTGCAGCTTCAATGAGCAGGCCATGGACCAGGTCAGGTCAGCAGACGCAATGATGCGGATGCAATCTCACTGGACAGCTAGGCAGCCATGTTTGTTAAATCGTTTAAAGTTGATATCGATAGCATGCGTGAAGCGGCAGTCGGTCGTCATGGTTGCATGCACACTACAAGTACGTGATTCATGGCCTGTTAACGAACATTGATCGTAAAAGTTTTAGTTTTTAGTGTCATAATATAATTAAAGATCAATTTTCGAGGATCCAGAAGCATACGAATCATACTAGCTATAAGCATTTATATTTTGTTTTTTGACCACTCCGTTAAAAAAAAATAACATCGCTACGACGTAAATAACTTATTATTACTTCACCTCAAGAACAGAACGGTAGTTTTCTATTTAACTTTCAAAATACTATATGTGCGTGCTGTCGTTCGTTAATTAATGGAAATTAATATGCTGTTTTGTCTTTTGGATCTCGCTCCTCTATGTACGAGATGTTAAGTACATTATTTTGAAGAACATGTGTCTAGCACGATGAATAAAATGTCAATCCAAATTTTGACGGCTTTGGTATTTCTGCGAGATGTTTGAAGAAAAATGCTCCATTGACACAGATGTTCAGCATTAATTATGTAAGGTTGTAGCAGATAATTAGTTTTGTAATATTAGTTTATTTTTACTGACGCAAGCGCCGGAGTCGAGATGTTTGCAGGCAGCACAGTTGTGTTATGATCTTATGATGTTATCCTAAGGTATTCAGTGCGGATATATAACGATACATATATACCGGCACCGAAAACCCCGAGGGCCCCACACCGCGGGGCGACATACTGGTTAGGATGCTGTGTTATTCGTTTCAAAATCGGTCATGTGAGCATTTTCACAGCTTTCGTGCAAGGCTGGATCGGATGGTCACGAGCATAGCGCCTTGTATGGCAGTGGACTGGTCATTCCAGATTGGAGTATCAAAGACTCGCACCATATGGCTGCTGCCCGGTCAAGGCCGAGTACCAGTTTCTGGGTCGCCACTTGAGCGAGGAAAATTTCTGCTTGCAATCCTTGTTACCTTGTGTGCTTGTTTATACGGCGAGTTTACGAGTCGCAAAACAATTGATACCTAAAGAGTTTTATGGGTCATTAAAAAGTTCACAATAAGTTTGTCGTTTTAAAATTCAAATAGAGGCATTAAAGTTGAAGCATGCCATGCGACGCAAGACTGTACGGCCAGACCGCGCACTGCTAGATTTAATTTTCAAAAGCTTTTAGAATCATAATATTTTCAGTACTGTAATACACGGTATGACTGTAAATGGCTTAAAGGCACAGCCATACCGTGGTTTTCGCCTGAACTTGCTACTTGAAGCTGTTCGCTAATAGAGTTGTCAAGCACGACCGAAGACAATTGGAAAGTCATTGAGGACGAAGCGACAGCTGTTCCAACCTTGTTATCTGATTTTCCGCTTATTTCGTGCATCATTAAAATCATTACTTTCGCCACGAGACTGATATCATTTTTACGAGTTAGAGCTGTATGTATATGGTAACATATTACTTTATATGTGGTAATTAATATCATACGTATGTGTTTCATATTAGCTCAACGAGCTTTCTGTATCTCAACGACTTACCGCGTAAGTTCAGTCAGTATCAAATAAAAAGTTTATGTAAGGTGCTAAATAAATCACAACACATCTTTATCTGACGCTGCCTATACCTACTTTGGTTGATGATTTACAAGTGCTTGGTATTGTCTGCTCCTATCATGAATACATCTTGATAAAGGTATTGGGATGTTGGGTTCTGTTATACGTGGACAAATTTCCCGTCTCATCGCCGTCGGCTTGACAGGATATTACTGTCTGCGAAAATTTAATCCAATTCCGCCCATTTCACGTAGTTTCATGCTAGAAGCATAAAGCTGAATCTTTTTTCTGTATAGAAATAATGTTAAACAATATTGCGGGTAGGAATTTCAATTACAAGGCTTTGAAAAAATGATACAGCAATCTCTGTAGATCGTCAGTAAGTTTTAATAAAAATTACGCAGAGAGTATCACGTTCATTGCAATTTAGAAAACTTCTTAATTTCACACAATAACAGGGTTATCAGACTTTCCATCCAACTCTGCTTAATCACTGCCATAAATATCTAAACAATTGGGCTTAAAGTCTTTTAGTAAGTTCTTCACATCAAGTTGAAATTAAATTCAAGACAAAAATTCCCACGCGCATGGATTTATTCGTCTATTCTCTGCATAAGGTGCATAACTTTGTGTGTCAGTTTCATTAACATCATTTTTACGTTAAGTTGTATTGTTAAACATATACGCGGACTTACAACTATTTCATTAGGTAACTGCATTGCACATAAATCAAGGCAGCTGTACGTGTAAGAAAATTGTTCTACGGGTAACTAGGATTTCCTGTATGTAGGAAATAAAATCTGACTCCTTTCTACTTGTAATAGTCGTTTACTTCCTAAGAGTGATTATTTTTAAACTGTCATAATTACTGGACAAATAGCGTTTTTAGCACGTTGACGAGCCATTGATGTGTTAAAACGCGAATGTTTGCTCAATTTATTTGCTCATTATTCAGCTCAACGGACCAGACAATGTGATAACATCCACCATCTAATATGCAAATAAAACGTCTAGCGGCAAATCTGTTATTGCGAATACAGATAAATCATGAATGAAGATGAAATCCTAAGGTTGCGCGTCCGATCAGCCTTCGGTTATTGCACGCGATATTGAATCTCCCAAGCGAAACGCATAGCCAATTTGCAGGTCATTATAGATTGAATTATAGATCCAATTTCATGATATCGTTCAGGTTATACGCCCTGCACGGTCTAGTTTAAGACCACTTGCTTTTATATATGCATTTTATTGCATAATTTTAAATTCCTCGCTTGCTAAAACATCTTTTAACTAACCAATCAAGTTCACTTCGCCTTGTAAGTCCTTTTCTAGATAGCATTCTGCCTAGTTTTTGTCGTGGTTTTTTGTCCTGAACATCTGCAGCTGCGGGGTTGATTAGTCGGTGTAAGTCGCTATAATAACCTTGCCAATTTCAGCTTGACGTCCGTTTGTATGGAATTAGTATTGAGTACAGGAGCATGTGAATTGTTAGGTTGTTAGCTACACATGGTGAGCGCGCCCCTCCCGGCGTCGCGGGTCTCTTATTTAGTACATTCAGACAGTTCCATCCGCGCCGGACTTGAACATTGACGCGTTTACAGTAATCTGCGGCTGATGATAAAATTTGCTTCCCTTTACACATTCGGTTATTTGTGAAAGTGCCTTATTGGAAAGTTTTATTGGATTAAGTTTATTGTTCAACATTCGGTTCATGTTTTTCCTGAAGAGAAGGTAATCCCATTTTCAATGGTATTTATTTTGAACCGTAACGGATGTGGACAATGTGACTGAAAGGAAGTATTTTTTATTAAATACAATTATGTATTATCGTTACAGCTTTAGTTAAATTATTTGTGTTGTCTATCTTATTTATTATTGAAACCTATTACCTTACCTTATTTCGATATTTTCAAAGGATTTCGTTGAATAAAATCTTTTTTTATTTATTTAATGCACATGGCTCCGGTGGCACTCGATAGTGAGATTAGTGAGCCTCAAATAAGTTTACGAGTATGTTAGAGATGCACTCAACAGATGCTTATGCGCCTTGACCGTAAAATTTATACACAGTTGGAAATACTGACGCAGGTTCATAAATTTATGAGCAGATTTGATTAAAAATATGTGAATTCGCCTCTATTGTTAACGGCAAAGAGCCGTGTTCATACAGTGGACATTTAATATGGAACTTGGTTCTATATAAACTTTTGTCATAACGTAAATTAAACGGATTAAGCAACATCGAGAAATTACTTGTTTTGGATAAGGATGTTTGATCACCTGTGACTACTACCATACTTTGTGCACAACATTCCATCTACGGAAGTTTCATCAACCAGTATGTCCTCTAAATTCGTCGCTATAAAACGCATTACTAATTAATTATTTTCACTTTGGTGTGAAGAAAGGTTATTAACATAACTCGAAACCAATAGCGCCGCGGCCTGTAGGTTTCGTTGCATGTTTATTTATCTTCCATCTAATTAATATAATTATCATATCGGGCGAGAATATCGGGGATATTATATTTATCTAGTTTATGTTAATATCCATTGAAATGGTATTATTGATATCGGCGTAAACCATTGTTTTTCTTGATAAAGATCTCGATAAAGGATAGGTATTTGTATATTGTTTTAGATGGAAAGATACTCGAAACTGTAGAGAATTAAATTACAACAATACAGTAGTGTCAATAGATTAAGAAGAGATCCAGTTCCACAATCGTATCTTCTTTTATCTGTGAAATCCTTATGAAATGTCCGTCAACGCAGCTTGACGGTGGGTGTTTCCCAAAAATCAATGGTGGTAATTTAACATTCCCATCTCGTATGGCAATAGCGAGGGTGTTCATTTTAGGGCACTGTGTTTGATAAACAATAAAACTGTTTTCTGTGACAACATGCTCGTTCAATAAGCAAACACGAGTTTCGGACGAATAATTTATCTAATTTTTCACCTCGCCAGGAGTTGGCGTCAACTTGAGTGAAAAATCGATGGTCCATTTATTTGCATAGTCTGCGAAATCATTAATAATCGTGACACTGTTACGAAATTCGATTTGTGTTAATGTCGGGGGTCTTTAAGGTTAGCAAATAATATAGGCCAAGCGAGTACTTCCAATTTTTCAAATATACGGGCGTCGCGTGATACGGGATGTGAATTATGAGATCCGAAAATATAGGTATGGGAGTATTTTCTCATACAGCTGTGCGGAACGATTTATTATATTGGATCAAGATAATTAAAACAATTGTTACCGTACTCTTCCGGTCAACCGTATTGATTTGATATTATGAGAGTACATAAGCATTACATAATATCAATATAGCTTTTAATGAATTTGGTTATCATTAATCGATTAAATATTCAAATCATTCGTTTTTATACGATGTCGCGCCATAAAATCGACTTTCTCGTACTGTTAATTAATTCAATCCCAATTTTACCTCAATTTTGTGTTATAAAATTATAAAACTCCCAAGTCGCGGAATAGACATATATTAATAGCTAAGCCAAGCTACATGCGTTGACCTTTCGTAACTCGGCTTGCTGTGCTTACGTGTTTTAGCACAGTTCCCCGTTTTAATTGACACAAGAGTCTTTATTGCACCGAGCCCTTCATCCGGTCCCGCCCTGTCTGCCACGCTAATGGCAAAAGCAAGGGGTTCCACAGTTCGAGCGACGCCACAATACATTGTACTTGCACACGACAATACTATCGTAATACCACTTGTCACTTGACAGCTTTACGACGGGCAAGTTCAAATTCAAATAGAGACGGTGATGCATTGATGATGTTGTTAAACAATTTATTGTTATATTTTAAAATACTCTGTTGACTCTCCGAGCAACGATAACGGTCGACCCTCGCTTTATTGGTTATTCGTGCCGCCTCCTCGGGGATGTCTCAATGAGCTCTGTGCCTTGTTATACGGCCTAATAACTTTTAATGTTAACATGCTTTTTTATTTTTCATTAGCTTTATTTTCATTTTGCATCGTGGACAAATCGACGTATTTATGCAAAAGGGAAACAATCGACATTAAACGTGCTTTATGCTATACTTAGAGATTTCGATGTAAACGGTTTTATAATGTGGACTGGTTCCCTTGCATTATATGTATAAAATGTACAGTCAAGGAAATTGAAACACGTACCTTATTCGCCCTTGTCTCAATGGCAATAAGGGTCAAAAAGGTACGCGTTTCAGATTCTTTTACTGTACATGATACCGGTACAATACAATGATTAAATATTTTTCTATTGTGAAACTCCAGCACACGTGCTGTATCCCAACACGCTCAAGTATAATAAATGTAAGAGTAAACATTCGATTTGTGTTAATCATATTTGCTCCTTACTTCGACCGGGCTTTAGCGTCTGTGGTTAGTGTTAAGGAAATTTATTAGCTCTGATTGCTCACCAGATTGGATAAACATATCTTTTGCCAAGATTCACGTCTTCTGGCTGTCGAACTCTAAATGTGGTGCAACGACCTTGCGTGGTTTGGACGCACTAAAAATATTTTAGCAAATACCTAATGTTTAAAATAAATAATGTTGTTGCCGGATGGACATTTCCATTAGCAATAACGCATTGACTTACTATTAAATAAATAAAAATTGTTCCTGAAGCGTGACCATTTTAATTGCAAGAATGTTTCTTGGTAATATAAACGCCGGTTTATGAGATCAGCATTTAGAATAACATGAACGCTAAAGTTTTTACGGTCCTTTGATGCCAAACACAATGAGTGATCCAACTCGAAGAATAAATGTTAAAATCTGCGCGAGTTATCTTTGCTAGTTTTTGTTGTCATCAATCAGTGTAGCTCTTACACGTTTTGTTGATGGTTATCAATAGTACCTCTATACAATTTAAGTGATTACGGCTTTAGGTAGAGTAGTGGCACAGTACATATATAGTAGTGGTTCCCAACCAGTGGTCCCCGGATCATTAGTGGCCCGCACCCCGCAGGAATCAAAATATGGTCCGCGAACGATTCAAGTTTACTGATTCTACATCGCAGGAGTCTGCCGAAAGAGGTGATTTCGTTTATATTTGGTCCCCGCGAAAAGCGTAAATGAATAAAAATGGCCCATAGTCAAGAAAAGGTTGGGCACCACTGAGCTAGAGTGAGGTTGTGATCATTTTCTCACTACGCAATATGGAGTTTTTTGTTTTCAAATTCCAACCAAATTATAGGGGTCGGACGCTACGAGCATTTTATTTAAGGTTTACAAAATACAGCTTCACTATCACGTTTTGTAACATCATGCTTTTAATTAAGACGTTGTGTTGCTTAAGGTCGTACACTTAGCAGCAGAAAGGCTACTCCGAAAATCAAAATTTGAATTTTGTATCGTGCTACCCCTCTCGATCTCGTGTCAAACATTATTTGGATGAGCGGGCCGGCACGAAACGTAATTCGGAGGAACCCTTAGGTTCTTCACAACGAGGAAATTCAAGTATCTAGGAATGGTCTTATTATTTTGTTCTTGTCAATAAAGTCTCTTTGTCTATATAAAACTGCATTTCTGTTTATCTGATAATGACTATAATACTCTATCGACTCTACTAATTACATTTATATTTTGACTGGCAAACGTATGTTTGATCAAACATTAATTCTGTGTGTTTAGTCCAAGGAATATGTCATAAACATTTTCCTTATGTTAACACAGCTCTTAGCAACGATAACAATTTACATATTCTCAAATAATATCCTTATTTAAGAAGGTAAGTCCCTGGTTTGCTGATATTGTCAAGAGCCATATTTTCCGTAATTTGCACATGGTATTTGTTACTTTTTGCGGGCGTTATCGCTGTACACATACAACACTCTGTATCCACTTACTATTATCCGTTTTTTGTCAGCAATTCACTGCCAGGAGTAAAATGTAAAAAACGCCATTCACTTTTTTCATTTCATTGTATGATGTAGCTATAGTAACCATAGTAACCAAGGGGTCAAAATTATCTGCACACCACCTTATTATCAAGAGAATTGACTTTACTCCTGAATGTATATATAATTAAAGCATAGTTCACTTAGAAGTGGCACACGTTTATCATCAAATAAAATAAAAATATGGTTCAACATATAAAAAACTGACAATCACAACTTAATGTCAATATGTTGAAGACTCGATGCTAGAAATTCGGTTGAACTGACTTTTTGCGTTTATAAGTTGGTGATGGAAGTTGACCGACGAAAATGTATTGTGAACAAATACACGGAAAATCTCTCTTGGTCTGGGTCCATGGTTGCTAAATCATTAAATTTCCCGAAAACTACTGTTTGTAGGGTCATAAAAAATACAAGGATTCTCTGGCCTTCCATAGAAAGTCTCAAATCAACCGACGGTCTGGTACAACGGATAAAATTTTGGAGAAGAAGGTTTTAAGGTCAGTGGCACAGAATCCAGGGCTGTCGGATTATGATTTAGCTCAAAAAAAAAAAAAAAACCGCAGTACTATGAGACGGATTCCCCTTCGAGCAGGGTATAAGAGCTATAGAGCAATTAAGCAGCCAAATCGAACCGTCAAACAGAACAATAAAGCTAAAACACGAGCTCGTCTGCTGTATGACAAAGTTCTAACTAAATTCAAAGGCTGCCTCTTGTTGGATCATGACACATACGTAAAGCGTCTTTAACCAACTACCAGGTTCTAAGTTTTACAAGGCCGACGCTAGAGGGAATGTTGACGAAAAATACACGTTTCACAAACTCGAGAATTTTTCAAAAAAACATACGATTTGGCAGGTTATACGTAGTTGCGGTCTTAAGACTAAAGTTTTCGTCACTGCGCCATGAACGACATCAGATGTTTATGAGAAAAAGTGCCTGCAGAGACGAATTTTGCCTTTCATTCGAAGCCACAATGGTCCAGTCAAATTTTGGACCGATTTGGCTAGCTGCCATTATTCAAAAAAGGTTTTGAAGTGGTATGCTGCAAATCACATTGATTTCATACCAAAAGAGCTGAACCCACCCAATTGTCCCCAGTTTCGACCAATTGAAAACTACTGGGCAATAATGAAAGGGAAATTAAATAAAACTGGCAAAATAGTCCAAGACATCAACTCGGTGCGGTCCACATGGAATCAACAGGCAAAAAAGGTGGACGGAGGTCTTGTTCAGAAGATGATGAAAACTATTTCCAGAAGAGTCCGTAATTTTGTGCATGAATGTAGTAAATGATTAAATTTTATGTGAAACGCCAAAATTGAATAAATAATCTTTTATATTGCTTAATTAAAAACCTTGTTTTTCTTTTTATTAAAAAATTATATGTCTTCCATCGTGTTCCAATTCTATATGAACTATGCTTTATGTACTGTAGTTTTGTCACATATTGATCAAATGCAATAAGCAACGATATCTATTATTTAATCATGGCTCATTCTCATAACAAAAGTTAACTATTATTCGAAGTACGGATATGCGACGAGACACGAATAAATATGATAAATATTTACAAATATTTTATGTAGCAATAAAAAGGTGGCCGACTCAATGTTTATGGAATGAACCGACCCTATTTGCCGAGACGACCGGAACAGTTTTTTTATAGAACTTAAGTCGAGAAACTGTTTTAGGGTAATATTTTCCACATTGTGTCTCTACCTTCTTCTAAAATTAGCTTCAAAACTTAATATTATGCTTATTCTGATCTAGACATATTGAAATCTTATAATATCTGTATGTAAGCTATTGAAATACTTTTCACACAATCCAAATGCAAGTTTGTGCAACTAAAATGTCTGTGACGAATACGAACGGCGTTCAGATGCAATTCGTTGTTTTATATATACGAATGCAAGCAATTGAACATTAACCTAGATGTGTGCAATAGTTTAACGTTACTCGAAAACCAATGGCGACACATGGACACAAGCCAAAGCTCGGAAGATTTGTGCTACATATGTAGGCAAAATGCAGCCAGCAACTTTCTTTTGTTATTCAAATCGTTTATGGCATTGCCCGCGGCGCTGATAAATTAACGTGTCGTTTGTGATTAGATTACAATAAATTGAACAACATAAAATAATTGGACTGATATTATTTATTATATTCTACCTAATGCAATATATATACTTAGCTCTTTAAAGTACTATTGTTTTAGTGCAGTGATGTTTAACATTCACAACAAGACCATTTTCCCTGAGAATTGCAACTCGAAAACAAGACGTGTCTGGATTATTTTAGCTGGTAAATGCCGTCCAGGTTTGTAGAATACTAAGTAGACAACAAGTTGACTAATTTTAAATCGCCAATGCGGTATGTATCTTTAAGAAAGTTGGAATAGAAATCACAATATGGCTATTGGTTACCGGATCAGATGAAAGCTTCCAGGTAATAAAATACTGAAATATCTATAAAATAAACCACAATGAATAACCGCGGTAACGCATATATATTACTATTTATTATGGTGGTGGCACTTTGTTTGAATTGCTTTGGAAAGTATGCGTTATGGTTAGTTAGCTAGAGTCAACTCATCGGCGATAATTAAGTGTTTTGGTGGCATTTTTCATTAACGCGAGCAATTTTCTCCTCCATCGCCTGCTCTGGGGATGCCTTTCTAGAGATTTTAGCGAGGCGTATAATTTACTGAAAGTGTCAACTATTCCCAACCTGATGAGGTTCTGTATGAAGCGTGACCGGTGGCATCGTTGGGACCTTCGCCGTGGCCTTTCTAAATCTAATTAATAACTGCCACAAACGCACTGGTAAAAATAACCAATGATTAATACCGAGTGGGTGCAGACGGCTCGTCGGCGATCGCTACCATGACGAATTAAATAGTAGACCTCCGAGTGGGTGATGCTACTACGGAGCTCGTATTTGAATAGGCAGGTTATTACGCCCGCGAGCATTGTAGTGCGATGACCTGACCCCCCCAAGCCCTCAATCCCGCTTAGATAGCTTTATCTCATTTCTATGTATTTGAATATATCTATCATCGCCTTAACGGTCGCACCGAGAAAATGTCGGGCCGTCTTATCGCTTAATAGTTGCAAGGATAAGCTGCCACAATCATACCTCAAATAGGAGTAGAAGGGCTCTTCTGCCACAATCGGTTATCGGTTTGTCATAAGCGATATCTACAGATTAAATGGCGTGATATTTACTTAATAATCGAGAAATAAAGCAACATTTTGCTCGAATAGATAAACATAAAGATGTAGAGTAATAACAGGGTCGGTTTTAATGTAAAATAAGCAAAAAGCGAGGCAAATGTCAGTATGAATAGTCGGCGAGGCCGCTGTTGGTTGTGGGCAGCCTCTATCCATGGGAACAGGCAACAGGCTATTGTGTCGCTGCCACTGCGGAGTGCAGAGAAACGTTGCAATACGTCGATAGGTTTTGCTCATTGTTACTGGTTTCACCACTTGACATTCTAAAGAATCACCTTTTTAGTGCTGTACGAACAATCGAAAATGTTTTTGCAGATGACTGTTAGGAATATTGATTGGTTTGACAGAACTGTCTTGAGTTAATAGCGGGTGTGTGATATTCTTAACTTTAATGTAAACGTAGAAAAACAATTTGAAAAGGTTACAACATGCGTTTAGTAAGTCCGTCTGAAGGGAATGAAGAACGTGTTTACCGGAAAATAGGTATATTTCTAATTCTAATTTTAAAATATGGCTTCCATCAAAGTTAATGATGATTTCGCCAATTTCGAGTTTGCTCGTAGAGCATGCCGTTGTTCGGTGAGGTTTTGCTTTTTGTAAAGTGATAGCGATTTACAAAAAACCACGCGGACTATCGGGCCTTGACCCAGGAAGGGCTATGAACGCTTCAAGTTGAATTCTTCATTAGCTATTCACTCATACGTTAGATCACTGCACAATACGCTATCAATACTACACATTGAATAACAAAAATGAATAAATAACGAACAACACAACTTAAACGCATGCGGCCATCTTAAGTCACGAACCGGAAGCCATAGGTATATTTAAAGGTACGAACTAAATACTTAGAGTGCACGACACGATGACTGACACGAGACTATTTAGTTAATGTCCATCTAAACCTTCTTGAGCTTGATAATCTGTTACGTTATAAAATATATGTTAGTAGGTACCTTAGAACATGTAAAAAATACCAAAACGCATTAGAAAATTTAGCATTATCTTAAATTATTCATTTGCATACGTTATATACGTGAACCTATTTACCTAACATGCGTTACCAGTTACAGTACCCGCGGGAGAAAGGGAGTGGTCCTCACAACAATTCGATACAATAGAAGTACTTGTAATATTGTTTGATAAGCACATTTAGGTAACTAGATAATAATAGAGTCGCCCAGTTATATCTATGACAAATTATATTAGGAGTAGGACTCGGCCATTACTTTCTCTTTCTACTTAATGTACTGTCTTGTCTATCATAGTTATGCTCGCTACTTATCTATTATTGAACCTAACCTAATACGTATATATCGGCAATGTTATTTTACTAGGCTCTGACACATTGTATATAGTAATGTTTCTAACATATATTAAATACGTAATGATGTCAGTTACGTATCAACACGAATACGCGGAGTCAAACAAGTATCTCACTGTAGTGATGATATTACAAAACGAAGCCATAAAACGTGCTTTGTTAACACGAGCGTCACTCGCTGAAAATAACTAAATGCAATAAGCCATTTCTTATTTATGTAAGCCGTACGCGAATTATTTTAATGCGTGCTTTGCTCAGTTGAACAATTATTACAGCTAGATTGGATCGCGAGTGAGTGGCGGGACAATAGCAGACGGTAGTCTCCCCTGGGGTTCGGAACGTCGCGTCGCGCCCCCCGGGCGCTTAAACATTGCACAATTCCGTTGTCTCTTGATTACTTGCGACCAAGTTCTTTATTAACCCACTTCTGTATTGTTACAGATCATGTGAATTAGCGGTAAGCATGGAAGAAGACAGCACAACCTGCGCTGGGGAGGACCACGACCCGCCGTTGATCGAGGTTCACACTAGTGAAGAGATCTCAGACCGGCGCGACGCGTCGACCGACAGCGACGGGCTCGCTACCAGCGGCAGCACCGTCGTCACCAATGATGAGAGCGGTGTCGGTTTGGATTCAGTAGACGATTGCAATAAGAATGTGACGGTGGAATCGTTGGTGGAGCACGAGCCGTGCGAAGTGAACGATGATGCGCGGTCGCTGGGTGATTTAGACAGCTTGCCAGCCGGAGACGATCTGGTATTAGGCGCGGCAGGCAGCGATAGCGGCGTCGAAGGATGCGGCCGAGCACTGAGCAGCGGCGGCGGCTCCCGGTCATGTGCCTCCAGTGTCGTGTCGTGCGGTTCCGGCTGCGGCTCGGAGAGCTCATCAGTCGCCGGCGCCCCGCCGCGTCCCCGCCGCAGGGTCAACGTCACCGTCACCGAACCGAAGCGCAGCTCGCCCCTCGGCTCCTCCACGCCGCGCCCGGTCACGGCGCCGCGCGGGCCCAACCTGGCTACTAGAGAACGCGCTAGAAGTAGAGAGAAACCGACTCCGCCCGAGAAACCGCGCCCTCTCACCCCGAAGCCGCGAATCCGTCCCACCGGCGAACTGCCGAACCTTGTTCGCGAGAGCCCCGCCTTGCGAGCGAAACCTACTAAAACCTCAACGGCGCGTTGCCGGACGCCGAATTCTCCTAGCGAAGAGAAAAGGTGGCCTTCTAATGGACCTCGGCTGACGACTCCGACTGACTCTAGCGCGACGCGGGTAGCCGCCGACAAATACGGAACACTTCCGCGTAGAAGGCGTGAAAACGGTGAGCCGGAGGGTTCTCCGAAGCACGATGTCACGCCGCCGACTTCGAGACGGCCCACGATTACGAGGTCGGTGTCCACGCGCTCGACAACCAAGACCCGCGTGCGGATCTACGCAGAGAAGATTTCCCAGACGGTGCTACTAGGGTCAGACGTCGAGTCCGCTTTAGCGGGAATCACGCCTAATATTGAGTGGTGAGTTTTTATTTTGCACTATATCTGGAAAAAACTTGCATTAACGCCATGTTTGTTCCAATACTTCCAATGATAATATTATAGTATCGATATCAAATCTGGAATTTTAAAAGATAATTTGCTATGCACTTGTTCGTTGGTCCGTTTTCTTCTAGTGCAAACGTTCTAATGATCTGTACGGGTATCGTTACATTTACGAATATTTATTCATCATTTTTTTTTGTCTATAAAATACTACGCCATAAAATAAATAAAGGAGCGCGCCGCATATTTTACTATGCGTGTGCATTGCATACTTGATAGGCATCGGTATGGCCATGATTATTACTCTACTCCCCTTGATCAAATGAGGAAAATATGTAACTTCAATGGGTAATACTATAGTTTATAAAAGATACTGAATAATACGTTTGCTCTACTTTATGTAATCAAATAAGAAAAATAGTATTTTGTTTACGCGGCCGTTTAAGCTAGTCTACCAAACTACGCATTGCACATTGGTCTTTGGAAAGAGACCATTGGCTGTTTACGACGATTTATAAACACCAGCGACCGTCCATCAATTATCGTATTTATTATTGTCGCATCATATAAAATATATACTGCACTTTATGGACTTTGTTCGTTCGTGACATGTAAACTTGGATATTTATAGAGAGCTGTTGCAACTACTAGTACTTTTGTGAGGGGTAGAGCTCGAGATTTTGTTTCGAAATAGTTAAAAATTACAGTAAAACAATTATGTGCCTATTATTTTGTAATTTAATTATAAATTGGTTTCAACGACTCTATATTATATATTCCCAACTAAATGCGACCATACTCTATTGCACCTAAACACTCATAGTTTGTGTGTGGCGAACGTGGTGACAATTCTCTACGAAGCCGAGTCGCTTTCCATATGTCGATGTGCAATATTTTTGGCCGGGTATCCCTAAATGAACTAAATGTATAACCTATACTGCTTGACAACTCTACAATAATCATTGAATGTTTGTTCTCGCAGCAGTCGCGAAGTCACGCGGTGTCACCGCGGAGTACAAGCCAGCGCGCGCGACTCCGAGACGGCGCGTCTGGCGGCGGCGGCGGCGGCGAGCGAGGCGGCGGCGGCGGAAGAGCGGGAGAGGAGACAACACGCTGAGGAACAGCTGGCTGTGGAGCGAGCCGCTCGACTGGCCGCCATTGCCGAGCTTGAGAGGAATTCCCAGCGGTTGTTGGAGCTCGCCGGGGCAGGTATGTCTCAACCGAGTCCATTCAGAATAGGTATAGGGCGTTTTTTCATTGGACGGCAACAACGATGTTAATACGGAGAAGATAATAGTACATTACTGCCGAGGCAGGGAAAAGTCAGTTCGTGGATGAGTATGATTTTGAAGGACGAGGCGTAGCTGAGTCCTTCAATAATACGAATCTGCGAACTGACATTCCCGCCTAGGCTTGTATAGTGCTTTTCTCCAAATATGCTTGGAAATAATCACCAATCTACATTTTCATTTAATATATCAGTGCCATGAAGTTCATTTGGTACTTATTTTTTTCAGGGAAATTAAAAAAAATCGGGTCCGAATCATATGTTTGATTTGAAACAAAATATTTGAATAAGAATGAAAATTATATGAAAACACAATAATAAAAAATATGCACACAATTATTAATTTTAGTTAAAACAACAACTTCTAAACTCACTGATTTTTTTTAGAAACCATACCATATTTATCATTTAGAGAAGATCATAAGTTATGCCGTCATATTATTAAAATTAAAACTTTCGTGAGAAATCTCTAATAAATAACTAAGAATCATGAAAATAAATTAACCGCAAATAAGATTATTATTAAAATTGTTTGTCCGTTATTCGAAACGTGTCGACATTTAAAATACATTGACAGTAGCAGAGCAGAAAAATGTTCAGTGGAAGAACTAAACGCAGAGAACAATTAAAAAGTTTATACTAGTTTTTATTTTTTAAATTTAGTGGACAATTGGCTGTATGGTGAATTATCAGTCTTTGAAAAAATGAAAAGTAAAAATGCAGTAACCGGCCAAATTAAGAGTACCCTCATTTGTAAGAGACGTCATAAACGGAAGGTGTGTTTTTTACTTAATCGTCTTATTTAAATAATATTGATTTCCCGGCTAAGGCCAATAATATATATTAGTAGGAGAGCCGAAGAGGGGATTTCGGGAGTACCTAAAGCGCGGCAGATTAATATATAGGGGGATACCTTATACCCAGTTAAGTACTTCCACCAAATATGAGCCTCATATATACATATGGCCGCCCGTCAAGGATAAAAGATCAGATTAGTAAAAAAAAATTGTTCATCTGAAATTCTCGAGCGCGTCAGATTAAGGTAGGGTGAGTTAGTTACATGCTAAAACGTGTATATTCTTCTAATCTGACAATTTAAAGGTGACGTAAAGAAGGCGGAGGGCTACAAAGTTGTAAAAAAAAAACTTCATCTCGACATTCTCGAGCGTGGCTAATTTTTTTTTTATTTAAAAGGGAATGAATCAATGATAACGGAAAATATATAATCTGACGATTTCCACTAGCCGAAGTAACAAAAATTCATCGATAAAGTACGAGTATAATGCGTGCAGTTACGTGATGCCTGTATTCCACTCTGGTTTCTGTTGCCAATGACGCCATGACAGTTGATCATGTTGTTTACAACACTAAAGTACTAGCACTATTAAATATTTATAGTTGCCGGCAACTTTTAGAACAAAAATGGCAGATTTGCGCATGTACAGGTACATACAATTGTACGTAAATGGGCTACTGCGCAGTCAAGATTATGCTCTAAAAGTTTGCCGGCAGCTGTACTATGAGTGATATTAATATAAAGTGTGTATTTTGTGGTAAAACTACTTTACAAAAAACAATTAAGTAAATTTACATTAGAAACATAACAAAAATGTGTAAATATTTTAGAATATAGTCGGAGCAAACCGGTTCTCCGAAAATCCCGAACAACATACGATAATTATTGTATTAAGCGGTTTACACTCACGTGAAATTGTCAGGAACGGCGACACGTTTGTGACGAGTTTGCCGCGGCGGTGTACGTGCACGGGCAGCCGTCCCTGATGAAGGGCTCCATACGAGTTCGAAACATGTCGGGCCGTTCCTGACAATTTCACGTGAGTGTAAACCGCTTAATACAATAATTAAATATGTCTCACGAAAGTTTTAATAAAATTAACATACGATAATCTTGAACTTTCGAGAGAATCTTCATTAAATGAAGTAAATCACGCACAGTGCTATAAATTATTTATAGCAATAAAAATACCGCGAGTCTTTCAGTATTTACAACAGCGGCAACGTATAATGGAATATGACAGTGCATCGGAAGTTTTTGGGAATAGCTCCGAATCACATGCCCCTGCTTCTGGGGAGTGCTCCGAGTCACATTTTCCTGTTTCAGGAGAGTGCTCTGAGTCACAAGTTCCTGTTAATTTTTTTAATTGTCAGATTAGGCTAATCCCGCCAGATAATCGTCAGATTATGAGACAGCACGTCTAGGGCATAAAGATGAACCATACGAGTATATATCTTAATCTGACGCGCTTGAGTATTTCAAAATGGCGAATTTTTTTTGCACATTCTAATAATAACTGCGAGTTTGCGTCACATCCAAATCGTCAGATTATTATATAAGAGCTTTTTCTTAGGTTCACTTAACATCCCCTTAGAAAATCTGACGCGCCCGATGAAAAAAATTTTTTTTTTCATTTTCAACCCTCAATTACGACCACCCCCATCATGGAAACAATCAGTTTAACATGCGTACATCTTTAAAAATGTGTAGGACATGGATGCTATCAATATCTGACGCACTCGAGTATGTCCATGCAACAGTTTTTTTTTACATTTTTGAAAATCTGTAGCCGCTCCCCCCACCGATGAAAAGGTATATCTTATATGACATTTTTTTCTTTTTATCATCTAAGCTTCGCAACCCAATAGGTCTCTATGACGCTCGAGTGAATCCCGAGTTAGCATCGTGGCGTACCCTACTATATATTTTTTAATTTGTATTAACGCCTTATAAAAATAATGAACGATTTCGTGGTTCAGTTTTACCACATTAATGGGAACATTTCCAAGCAAGTTGGAGAAAAATATATATAAATAACGCAGTTTTTCATTACAAGGCTCGGCAACGTTAACAGAGACTGCACGACATTGCAGGGTTGCTTGCTATAGGGATATCGTTGTTGTAGCCGCAAACACTGCGTGCATTTCGCTAAAAATAAGTCTTCTTGTAAATTTTGATAGTTCATCTGTAGAAAACCGAAAGTTTACTACACGTTGTGCGCCTCCACTTACGATAATTCGATCGGGACATTGACACGTGTGAAAAAAAAACAGATGAGTGTTTGATATCTTGAGCGCTATAACGAGAACTTCATTTAAAACTATATTGCCTTTTTAGGGTCTTTGTTTACGCATTTGGATAGGAGTACTACATTTCGTAGATCGACAATCAGCATACAATTGGATTGAATAGTTAACTACCGACTACTTTCTGACCTCATCTCATTGCGGTAAGGTTCACAAATGGTCACTCTACTCTACAGTGTCACCACTGTACCTATGTATGTATTCATGGGTTGTTGTTCGAAAAGAAAGCTATAAAAGTATAAAATCAAGTATGAATAAGACTTGTTTCGGCTGATGGTGTATTGCTTTGTATATTATTTTTTTACGATTGATGTCGTGATTTGATTGTTACTATGCTCGAGAACCCATAGGTCGTTGAGGAACTAGTAGAACCGTAACTCTAGACACGATTTGTTTCCAAACCGTTTGGCATCGATTAAGTGAAAGGAACTCACATGAGACTACAATGGCTCGTGTCATCTTGCAATTGTTACAAGGTTTGACAAGAAATCGCATTGCACAGGCATGGTTCGCATTCTATCTACGGGGAAGAAAAGCAATCATGTGAAAATTAGTCCTATAACATGTGTTGGTGTAACGGTTTCACAGTTGATCCGTATGATGACATCAACACATCTAGCACAACTATGAAACGCGACTTTCCCGCGAGTTAAATATTCCCGATCTCTTTCTATGCATTATACCGTGAGAGAGTGACGGGTTATACGACGTCGCGCGACAAGAGTCTATACAGTTGTGCTAGCCGAGCAGGTTCACAGATCAAGATTACCCGAAACTACGCGGTACGTTGGTGGGTTTTATGTATCACAATGACCCGTCTTTCCACCGCATTTCTGAAGCTCTTTGAATGTAAATCTTATGAACGAGAAGTCAATTAACTTGGGTATACAGTTGTAATGTAAGAAAGTCGCCTTGTTAGGGTTTGCATAATTCCGACAAACAACACTGATGGTTCTATGAAAGTAAGGGACACTATTTGGTACCACTAGGGCGTACCAAACGCTGCAAAACTTTTTGACACTTGTGTACCTGATTTTATAGACGTAAAGCCAAAGTGGCATATGCCAGGAAACCCAGCAACAAAAGCTCGCACTGTTTTGATATAGATCTGAAATTGAGCAACACAGACCGAAACCTGTCAGACCGAAATGGTTGCAGACCTTTAGCCCTAAGCAACCTTGTGTTTCCTTTTATATTATCACGGCGACGTAATGTCTATGGAACGTTCCTTGACACTTAAGACTTGAGTGAAGGGGACGCTAACTTTATTAATAAGTTTGTACAGACTGGAGATAGTGCTACAGATTTTATTAAATCTAATAGAGATTAATTAGAGATTGTAATCTAATAGAGTGATTCAAATGTGTTTATATTTAAAATACAACTTAACAGTGACATTTGAGAGACCTCTTACTATAAATGTTTGTGAAAAAAATTACTAATGTGCTTACGCTTAACCCTTAGGGTTGTTTCACACGTACCACAACCACACGACAACCACAACCACACCACAACCACACGACGTGGTCGGGCGCATATTTTGTATGGTTAATGAATAGTTCAATTCACACGTAACCACAACCACACCACAACCACACGACGTGGTCGGGCGCATATTTTGTATGGTTAATGAATAGTACAATTCACACGTAACCACAACCACACCACATTTTAACGCTGCGACGTGGTGTGGTTGTGGTACGTGTGAATTGAGCCTTAGGTTACTCGAGTCAGCAAAAGTCGCGTATTATAGTATAATGAGTAAAATAATTTCGATGCGATTGCTTAGTAGTAATCTATGGTGAAACCATGCTCCTAGGGTTATGATTATTTTATTATCTCCACTTATACCAGTAGTATTTAATTAAAAGTAACTATGTAATAAAATCTTGTAAGTCGGTATTAACCTACTTCTAATAATAGTATTGGCGAGTATGTGAAACCCGAATATAAATACGATAATTTGTAAAATGATTTAAGGATACTTTTAAGGTTTCTAGTAATTCTTCGAATTTCGATACATTTGAGTTATTTGTACTCTTTCCAATAGGTTTAGTATTTACCTTGTCCAACAAAAAACTCGCTAATTTAAGTCTGTTTGTCAGGTGCCGGCGCCGGTGCGGATGGTTGCCTTCGTGCTTTAGAAGAGCAGCTGCGCGCGGCTGGCGAGCTGGCGGCGCGGCAGCGCGGCGACATCGACGCTCTCCGGGAGCACTGCGACCGCCTGCATCACGTGAGTCTCCAATATCTGTACTGACTGACAGTCGGATGCCTTACACATGATCAACGCAGAACGCCTAAATATAAAATTAAGCAAATAATATGTATTAACTTCTGCAGTTTCTGAATGTGCAACCACGTTACAAGTACAACAGTAGCGTGAATCGGAACGTTTGGTCGTGTATTTCCTTATCAGTTGCACTTAAGTATGAGTTCGAGCAACAGAGAATGGGATGGGCCATTTTTTCTAAAGTTGTACACCTTACTTTTTCTTTATTTTCGATATTTTGGGTATTTTCTACTCAGAATCACGAGCTCTTTCAATCTAATTAGAAGAAAAAGTGTCCTAATGTTTTTTCGTTCCATTCCGTTACCATTTCCAAATAACCTACTACAGCGGTAACGGAATGGAAAAACAAAAAATGTATGAATATTTTGGGACAGTTTTTTTCTCCTAATTAGATCGAAAGAGCTCGTGATCCTGAGTAGAATATACCCAAAAATATCGAAAATTAAAAAAAAGTGGGGTGTACAACTTTAGAAAAAACGGCCCGGATACACAGCACTGCTGGATGGACTGTACTGCTGCATAAAACTAAAATATCCTTTTGAATAATTTTTGCTATTTTGAGGATTACTTGAATCTGTTAAGTCGAGAGTACCTGTAGCCATTATGTATACAGACATCACTGGCCATCCGATGAGTACGAGGTCGAACGCTTAACTCAAAGTTCCCGTCTTCCGGTTTACCGTACATCAAAGGCTACCTTCATGGCCCCATTACTAAAGCAGTCTTTAGACAAGAACAAAAAAATAGAAGCTGCTAACCGCAATGCCAGTTAGAAAAACTTAACATCCCTATTAAGGACAGCAATGTCCAACGCAAGTCCGATTATGTAACATTGAATACCAGCGTGTTTTGTTAATAAATATAATAGGGAAGGAAGTGGCCGACTCGTATAAGGCGGCCCGGACTGGTGTTTCACAGGAAGTGGATCAAGATAAATACATTTTAAATAATACATTAGAAGTGTGATAAGCTGTATAACGACAAAGGATTAGGTGAGATAAGGTATAATAGTGTGCTATTTTTGCTAGTGAGGGCTTATTTTGGATAAAAGATGTCTTAGGTTTCTGATAAAGTTAAACAAAAACGGAACACTCGAGGTTCTTTAGGTTCTCTGTATAGGTGGGCTTTTCTTAGCGCGAATGTTTTGTAAAGGTTTTGAATTATTAATAGAATAGAATGCGGGGTTCTTTGAGAAGGGAGTGAACAGGTTTTTAAAAGATCGGTCCTCCTTGCTGTTAGGTCATCCGATCTATGCCAAGACGCTTATTTAAGAAGGGTATACTAAAAGCCTAATATACTAATAATTTTTAATTTACTTTAATCGCACAAATCGATCTAGCCCCATTAGCCCCAAAGTAAGCTAGTGTTAGCTAGTAGGCTTGTGTTTGGGCACTAGATGACAATTTTATATATATAAAGTAACGTAGATAAATAAATATTAATTCGTAACTAAATTCAGCTTCACATATCATCATGATTTTTATTATGAATCGGCCATGAGCAGTGTGATGTTGATGGCACTAAACTTAATTCAAGGCTGCTTGCCTACCAAGTGCATATCACTTCATTCGGACAATGTATCTTGTATTATTACGAATATTCTAGATTAGGTATTTCTACCGCCATATACGGTTTGAAATCACGCGATTCGCCCCAGGAATAGACTAGTGGGAATTGTTAGAAAACGCGTTTTGCACTTCCGCGACTTTCTAGTTGTCTGCCTCGTACGCAAATGTCGCGGATTGGAAGTTTACTCGACTTGGCAGTGATTTAAAACCAGGAATAGGATGCAGCAATTGATTGACTTTATCGAAGTTACACGACGCAATCAAAGCTTACATATATCGCTGAGCACGAAATGTTGACTTTCTTAAAGTCATGTCTGGCAGAGTCGTTGCATTTAATTTTTTTTCTACTCCAGTACTATTTTCTGTCATTTATATAGTTACTAACTCTAATATAAAGACATAAATTATGAAAGTCTGTAAAAGTCTATACTCTATTTCCCACAAAAACACTGCTATACGATGTTATAATGTCGCCAAAAAAGCATCACTTAGTACCACAGATTACAAGATAAACAGCTGCATTCACACAATTAGCAATTTAAAAAAAAAACTTATTGTACTAAGGCATTGCTGCCAACTTGAAAAAATAAAATATCTTCAGTGCATGGATGTTTAGTATAGTGAGCGTATACCTTTATGTATAAGATCATATTTTTTACAGATTTTCAGTATATTGAACGTATACCTTTATGTATAAGTTTATATTTATTTGACAGATGGACGTCAATAAAAAAAAAGTTTATCACAGACTATTTTTTTTTAATTTTGTTGATTCCGAGCGGGAACATTTCATTATTTTCTTTGTTGTTTATTTGCATTTTATTTATTCATAAATCGACTCGACATTTCATGAAATGTCGAGTCGTAGAAAAACTATTGTATGCAACGTTGTATAAGTAGGTCAAAAAACGCTCGTGGCATCTTTCTTACGATGTTCGCTACGCTCACATCGTAACCCATGCCACTCGCGTTTTTTGCCCCCTCTTATACAACGGTTGCATAAAATACTATATTTTACTTGGAACACGGACGATTTTCGTATCCAAATATTTGTTAGTGTTCGCAAACTTAAGAAATATAGGTATTATGGTATTTATCCAACAACATACGAATATATGGCTCTTTAACCTACTTTATTTTAATGTAAGCCGATTTGGCTTATCTTTCGCTCTACAAACGGATTAGGTGTTTGTTAAATTCGACATTTCCTATTTGTTTGAAATGTTGCCATTAGATGTCTAACTAAACTACCTCTAAACTTTTCATTGACATTTGATGCAGTTCGTTAGATACATGTCAATGTCAATCAAATTAGACCTAGATATTCTTCAATGTGGTATTATACTGGTCTTGCTGTTTGTCGTTACACTTTTGACTTTGGTCCTGACCGTCGCAAGTATACATAATTAATGGGAATTACCTTCTTGTTATGCAGCATTTATAATTTCAAATGAACATAACCTTGCGGTTGCTAACGGAGAACCATTTGTCATACATGTCTGCACTGCAGACAATTCGATTAGACACAGAATGTCTCAAACCGGTCGCCAAGACAAATGATCTTGGACTTGAAATATAACACTTAAGAATGCGGCATGTTTATACTTGTTTACAATCAGATCATTATTTACGTCTCATGAGAGTGTGTCAACTGATTTCACTAACTGTCCACTCGTCTGAGTCATGACTCTCGGAACCTCTGCCATGATAATAACACTTTTATACTTGTTGCCATTTTAAGCTTGTTTACCTTTACATGAGTGCCTCGTTGACTTACATGCTATACATTTTAAACGGGTTGTAGAGGTCGGAACGTTTTTCCAAAGGTCATGAGCAAAGTTGTTGAACACAAAAAACTGTTAATCATCTGATATATAGAAATATAATTTATCTACGCACATATCATTAGTGCTCTAAAATGCGTTCAGAAACCGTAGGAAATGACCAGCATTACTACAACCAATTTTACTATGAGAACTTTCTTATCTGTGGCAGTAGGTAAAATTTGTACTGTAATGTTATAACGCTATCAATTTTTGTAAGGTTATGAGTTTAAATTTGGAACAGCTGTCAAAACTGAAGTAGGTCTCTATTCTAGTATCCATAGATATTAATATTGTTATCGATACGAAACGTCAATTCAGTATGTTTTTTTATAAAAACCGCACGACATTTGATCTCGAGTGACATGAGAATATGGATACATTCGTTTGTAGGTATATGATTTAGAAAAAAAAAACATTCGTCTTGACGGAGGTCCGAATTGCCGCCATTATTGTTGTCATTTGTTTGTTGGTTCTTTGCTGTTACGAAAGTATAATTGTGATAAGTTTATTGTAATTCACATTTTAGTTGAAAATATTGTTTCAATGTAAATGTAAATTACAACTATTACAATAAATAATCTGTTTATGTATTTGTTCAGATTTATTTCTTACTGCATTAGTATATGTCGTTTTTAGATATTTTACAGGTAGCACTAGTGGTGCCGGTCATTTCCTTATGGCTTCTGAACCCATCTTAGAGTACTTATGATATGTGTGTAGATAAAGTAGTGTATACAACTGTACATAATTAGGCCTTAAAACACTCGTGTGATCCTATTATGAAACTCGCTGACGCTCGTTTCATAAAACCACACTCGTGTTTTAATGCCTCTCATTATGTATCAGTTGCATAAACTACTATTATGCGATTACCTGTTCGGGTCGTTATATATAGGATAATATACAATATACACACTGGAGATATTTAAAAATAAAATAAGCGAAATAGGCATTTTGGCAGTCTCTGAATCGAATAATACTCGTTTTTTTAAATATATTAGCAGTACCTATATCTGAATGTATCATTGAGCGTTCATAACGTTTATATTACTTAATTCAATTATTTTTGGTACACTGGTAGCTAGGCATTCACAGCTGGTTAAAAGATACTATTTACCCGACTACGGAGAAGCAAATAAGTTTCTTTCGCGTTGAGGAAGTTTGCGTGCACCTTCAAGTTCTAAGATAAAGAATTTTATTTGTGTAGGCACTAAGTTTTCATCACTTAATTCAGTTTAGCTTGGAGATTCGTTTTCTACGCAAAACAGCGGTGAGCTTGATCGTACTTAATCTCGAAACTATACACTGTTGGCAACTGAAAACGCTGTAAACAAACTCTAGCGAGCGGACATAGCGCTGTCGTAAAATAAGTGGCGGAATGCTTTTGTTATTTTGATTTATTTTTCTCTCGTTTTGGCGAAGGTTAGGCTATAACTAGGCGAAGCCCGAAGTATCATCATAATCATTATCTGAGATAAACATACTTAAGAGTTATGATTAATAACACAGAGAGTGTACGCTCTTCCTCTTCTGTGACTGATGATTGATATAGCAGACACGACAATAAATAGGCCACTCAAATTATAACATTAAGAACCCAATTGGATAAGCACCAGAAGAACATTTCTCTCTGATTTTTTAAAATCAATTATTAATACACAAATCAGATGTTTTACTTAAAAGCCTAGTATGTTTGATAAGGATTTGTCTATGCCACCGGATTCCATTAATATTTTTCAATAGTGTGAAAGAGACAGTTGATGCTACGTTGCATTATGATGCCGGCTTGA
The DNA here is from genome assembly GCA_947623375.1 of Apotomis capreana. Classification (NCBI taxonomy): domain Eukaryota; kingdom Metazoa; phylum Arthropoda; class Insecta; order Lepidoptera; family Tortricidae; genus Apotomis; species Apotomis capreana. Next base: position 21,281,914 of record OX392506.1, read on the forward strand.
CCTTTTTATCTTTAAGCTTGGAGGAAAAAGTATTCTTGTTAACGAGGACTTTTAACTTTTAAAAAGGCCTTTCACAAGGCCTTTTAAGACTTCGGCCCTATGACAAGCTTAAAAGCATTATGGCCTTCTAGACGTCAAAAATCGAGGCGAGTTTTTTGGAATACTACAACTAGGTTTACAACATAAGTCGCGCCCAGTTATGTTAGCCCGATTGTGTTACCGCAACATAGTCAGCCTCAGCCGAAGCAGCGACCAGCCGAACCGATGTTTTGAGAGACCGCGTTATGGTATTCTAATATTGTTATGATAGAATTCGTATATTTATCGATTGCTGAACTTAATTTGGTATTGTCCACAGGAGGCGTGTGCGGCGCGCGAGTCAGCTCGCGTTCTCCAGGCGAGGCTCGCGGAGGCGGAGCGCGAGGCGGCCGAGATGCAAGACTTCCTCGCCGCCGAGACAGGCGCGCTCGGCGACTCCCTGCGCGACGCCGAGGCCGAGCTCGCGCGCGCCAACCGGGATCTCGAGCGACGGTCAGTCCTTCGTGCCAATAAATAAACGAGTCTAGGACTCGTTGTACAACACCGAGAACTGGCTCCGCAGGCACTTGTACTCCGTGGTTTCCACTATCACCGATTCGGGCAGCTGGCGGATCTGGGGAATAAAGGATGAATAAAATAAATATCAGACAACCTCACACAAATCGATCTAGTCCCAAATTAAGCTCAAGAAGGCTTGTGTTGTGGGTTCTACACGACGATATACATACTTTTACTTAAATACATAGACCATGACCCAAGCACAAATATTCGTGTTGATCACACAAATATTTTCCCTGGCCGGGATTCGTACCCGGGACCGCTGGCTCAATCGGCAGCTGTCTACGAGCTGCACCAACCGCGTCGTCAAAATACTTAGGACTAGTCAGTTACAGGGGCAATTCCACCAGAATGTCTACTTTATCGGGCATGTGACGGCTATGACAGATATCTTAAAAATATAGAAAGTCTATGAACTACCAATACTAAAGACAAGTACCTAATAAATCATTGACATTATCAAAATTTGCTTCCCAAACTTTTTTAGAAGTATGAAAAGAATAGCGTCGCGTGCCTGACATACTGGTGGAATGCCCCTACAGTCTATTTATTAATGTAAGCCTAACGGCTCAGCTACGATATCGGCGGCAACCGGCATTGGTAAGCCGCGTCCAAAACACCCGCAAAAACACAAAAATTATTGCGCTCCGATCTTCTACACATTTACAGCCGCCGCCGCAATGTTTCGCCGGGCGGTTTGAATTTTGAATATTGCATGCGGACCGTCGAACATTAATTGTTTACCGTTTGTTTTTGTTCAACTATGGTCATCCATCTCTTTTCTACATATGTGTTTGTGTGCAGGCGTGCGGAGTGCCGGCAACTGGTGCGCATGTGCGAGCAGCGGCGGCAGGAGGCGCTCGCAGCAGCGGCGCGCGCGCGCTCGGGCAGCGGCGCCGCGCACGCGCTGGACGCGCTGCAGCGCCGGCTGGTCCGGCTGACGGACGCCGTCGCCCGCGCTTACACTTTACCCAGGCACGCGCTGGAGCCGCAAGTCTACCACAACGACGCCTTCAGGTACTAGTATTAATTAACACCGGTGAAATTACTAGCATAGAGGCATTCTATCTTCGTCCTCCGGGTAGGCAAACACTTGTGACTGCTCTGGTGTTGCAGGTGTTTATGGGCGACGGTAATCGCTTTCCATCAGGCGATACGTTTGCTCGTTTGCCCCCTATCACAAAAAAAAAAAAAATTATAACGGGTCTAACGCGATATTTCTTATTTACCTTCATAATCTAACGTTTCGGCGGGGTTGCGTTAGACCCGTTATAATTTGTGTTAATTATGAGTACAAACCGCGAGAGTATAAAGTGTCATAGGTACTACTATTGTCTATGGAGCGGCTAAAAAAAGTGCTGGATGTCATATATGCGAGTCGCAGCACTTATAGTAAAATTAAAACCAGTCAAGTGCGAGTTGGACTAGCGCACCGAGGGTTTCGTACAAACACTTTCCATCCTTAAGTGGTTAAGTTAAGATTGCTCCTGGTATGTATAGCGCTCCATACAAATGAGGTGCAAAGTTAACGCAACCAATCCCTTTTGTTGTATGGGAGCCCCCCTTAAATATTTATTTTATTTTATTTTTAGTATCTGTTGTTATAGCGGCAATAGAAATACATCATCTGTGAAAATTTCAACTGTCTAGCTATCACCATTCTTGAGATACAGCCGGACGGACAGCGAAGTCTCAGTAATAGGGTCCCGTTTTTACCCTTTGGGTACGGACCTCTAATAAATTAACAGTGGCTTTTCAATGCCATGCAGGTAACAAAATATCGAATTACAAACTTATCCGGTCACCTTAACTTTTTTTGGGCGATGCATTTACATTCTGGTTTAGAAAGATCGGGCGATTCAATGACTTGACTGATTAGTTCATTGATATTATTTTGTTTTGTTTTAAAAAAAATCTTTAGATCCAAAGTTGTTTTTTTTTTATTTAATCGTAATGGTGTGTTTGTGTGTGTGTGCAGTCGCAGCGACAGCGGCGAGGCGCTGTCGCCGGACTCGGAGCGCGGCGGGCTGCTGTCGGCGGTGGCGCGCGCGCTGCGACACGCGCCGCCCGCCGCCGCCGCCGCCGCCGACGACCGCTCGCGCGTGTCGGACGACAACGACAACTCCGCCGACCTGCTCGACTCGGAGACCGAGCCCTGCCTCGTCACCGACCCGGGTAAGCAAAGATTTTAAATAACGAAACGATGACAGGATCGCTGATTTTAAAGTCTTCTTCCTCGCCTGTTCACGTTACACGGGGTCGGCTTTCCTATTTTTTTTTTTTTTTTCATTTATTTGGGTAAACAAACAGTCATCACAAGTGCGTTATACCTAAGCGTTTTAAAACAGTTTTTAAATATATGTGTGACCAACACCGTTATTAATATTACAATTTAATCGTTCTTAGCGATCGACGACCAGTGACGATCTTGAGGCGACATTCGCTTCTACGATAGGTGTCTTCTACAGCTAGGCCTAAATCCTCGATGTCTTTCTGGACATTCTTTGCCGATTTTAGAGTGTGCCAACTAAATTAATTATAATGTTATGTTCTTCATCCTCTGGGGCCTGGGGCCTCTTTCAGTCGGGTGCCAGTGGCATTTGTCCAGAAGGGTTATTCCGATGTTCGAAATTCGAACTTCGTATCGTGCCGAACCGTTCATTCATATATCGTTTCACAGGAGATCGAGAGGGAAGGCACGGTCAAACGAAGACGCAGTTAACTATGCACCCATAGGTTTATATCAGTTTAAAAATGTACAGTTATCAGTGTCTTCGATAGCACAAACTTCGAATTTAAATCTTTAGAGGAGCCCTATCTAGAGTAGTTTGCAACCCTATTGTTACACCACTACATGTCGGTATGGCCATCCTCAGAATGCGCGGAGGAGTGGTGGTCGGGCGCGGAGGCGGGCGGCGCGTGGAGCGGCGAGGAGCTGTCCCCGGAGCGCGAGTGGGCGGAGGCGGGGTCGCCGTCGGAGCGCGACTCGCTGCGCAACCTGTCCGCCGCCATCGCGCAGCGGCACAAGGTAACCTGACGTGGCGGCCTGCCCGGCCGTACCATTATATAATATAATATTCAGTTTCTCCTCATTTTTAAATAAACATAATTCAACCTAGGCCCGACTTGACCAAACTGGAATAAGACCTAATACCCGGACATATAAAGTGTTAAATTATATAGAATTTTTAAATTAATCCAAAGAGTATATCTTGTCTTGGCCGATATTGGTCAAATCGACCTTATTTGTAAGGTGATAAAGTCGGGTGTACGGTTTGCTAAGATAATTTATGTAATATTGGGATAGGCTGTAAGCGAGAGATAACGCGGTGACATATAAACCGTGCGCGGTTTTCGCTCACCGTACTTTATGTACTAGATCATAAGTTCCTTGTTTTGAATAAATAAAAAAAAAAAAAAAAAAAAAAAAATAGAGCGAGGCGGAGGACCTGGAGCGCGGCTCGCTGCTGGAGCGCGTGCTGGCGCTGGACAACCGGCTGTCGGAGCTGCTGCGCGCGCTGCGCCTCGCCGCCGCCGCCGCCGCGCAGGCCGACGACGCCGACTCCATGCGGCTGGCTACGGCGCTCAAGTGAGTCAGATGCACACATATCTATCACACTAATTTTTTTTTTTTTTTTTTTTCTAGCCTATATTTGTGTCCCACTGCTGGGCAAAGGCCTCCCCTTATAACTAATATTATTTATTTAATCTTTATTGCACAAAAGAGAGAACTTATCGTACAAAAGGCGGACTTAATGCCATAGGGCATTCTCTACCAGTCAACCATTATTAAGGCCGTTATTATGAAGGCGAAAGTTTGTGAGTGTGTTTATGTGTATTTTTGTTACTCGTACTTCTTCACGCTCGAACGGCTGGACAATTTTGATACATTTTGGTATGAAGACAGCTGATGGATGGATGACAGCTTATGTGTTACATAGGCTACATTTTATTCCGAAAAGTTTGGTGTTCCCGTGGGATGTGCAGGTAACACCGCACGATGCAGCTAGTATTTATGTATTTTTAAATTGCAAAAACCGCCTTCGAGCACGGGCAATGGGACATGCGGAGTACCAATTTCACGCGTTTGGCTCGGTTGGTAGACACCTGCCTACTGAGTCGGCGGTCCCGGGTTCGAATCCCGGCCGGGGCAAATATTTGTGCAAATATTTGTTCTTGGGTCATGGATGTTATCTATATATGTATTTATATATTATGTATATCGTCGTCTAGTACCCATAGTACAAGCTTTGCTTAGTTTGGGACTAGGTCGATTTGTGTATGATTGTCCCTTAATATTTATTTATTATTATTTATATATTTTTCATGAAATCTTTATTCAATATTGATTTAAATTTGTATAACTCACAACTGTTCAATTCTTCGTCCATTATTGATAATAATTTTGCTTTTAAACACGACTTTACCTACAGTAATAGTTTATGATTTTTAATCAATACTATTGAGAATGAAGTAACCCTCCATAAATCATATTAAAATACCTCACAAACCCATAGCGTGGGAAACGCACCTTCGTGTGCTTTACCCTACGCCTTATATAAGAAGTGTAACAATAATTTGATTAATTTGTTTGGAGGGTTTCCTTACGAAAACAAAATAACATCGGACAACGAACTACATTCGCGAGCCTCTACAAATACAGCAAATAACATCTACACGGTATTTCACTTTAAGTTCATATGGGCACTGGATTTTAAGCTATTACATATTCGATATGTTAGTGGTGAATGTCATGATCCGCTAGTATCGTTACCTACTTGTCTACCTGCTTATCTACATTAAAAGTAATAATAGTAAATAAGCTGTAATAACCACCTGTAAAGGCCATTAGGTAGTTTTAATGGATTAGGTAGTTTTATAACTTTCCTGGGAAGTAAACGGTGTCAGCTAATTACAAACCAGCCTTGATAAACTTCTGCCACATTTTAACTTGCATTATAGCTATTAAATGTCAAAACATTGCTAGAAATGAGCGAGCTCCTTTTTTGCGGTACATGCTAGTATTAGAATATGAGATAGAGACAGTGTCTAAGAAATAAAGGTAAATATCGACGCCAAACACCGTATACGCTGTAAACGCCAATGAATTCCCTTGGCGTTTACGGCGTTTACGCTTTTTGGCGTAGATATAGAGCAGCCGCGACGCTAAATAGCGTTGTTATCGACAGTCTTTCGCCATACATTTGTTGCATTGAAAACAACCGATGATCATAACGAAATCTGTTCTTATTTTGTTTATTCCTATTTTATTATTTCTTCCAGAGACAAAATAGACGTAACGGAGAAGAACGTAGCTGACGTGGTGGTGAAGAAGCTCGCGGAGCTGGACGCCAGCAAGAACATGATGGAGCAGTACCGCCAGTCCGTAGAAGTGAGTACAACCTTGTCTGACGTTAACTTACCTTTACAGTAATGATTATGGTCATTGCACTTTGAAACATATCGTATTCTAAACAAGGGCTTCAAGTTATATGAAATAATTATTTATTTATGCGCATTTATGTACTATCCACTTCTCGAGAAAATATGTTGTGTAATCAAGACTAAAATCAACGTATTACGGCTTTAATGGCATGCATATTTGGCGCTGGTACAACTGATGTTACGGTCGTATAACGTTACAACCGTAAAATCATAGTTTTTGGTCCGAATAGTGCCGCACATATGTTTTTGTAAGCGGAGGGAAATATTGATCGACTAGGTGCCGATAATTCTCATTTATTCACGTATTATAAAAAAAACCTATAAAGTTAATAAAGCCTTCAGAAAGTATGTGCTACGATAAGTGGTTTATAAATTCGGCTTATTAAAAAGTATAATGTATATTCACCATTTGTTTGTATTGTATTTGGTTGTCAAAAATATAATATGACTTGCATAGCCATGAAAAGCGTTGTTTTCCTATAAGTATGATTTTATATAGTCTGTAAAAGACTGAGAGGCCTTTGATTGATTCTTGTATTTTCGTGAGTATGCAGAACAACATAATTCATACACGTTGTGAACTAGGACTGTATATTCTACGGCTTCCACAGAAGTTTATTAACACCAATAACTCGAATTCCTAATGTTATACTCCATAACAGTAATCTATGTACTCGAATACCGAACAGTAATGTTAGTGCCGTTAACTGGTTTAATGTGAAACAGGTATTTACACCATTCAGGCCCTGCTTGGCGATCTCGAGTCAAGAATAAGACGGACAGGTTAATATAACTCATTCGCTGGTTCGGCCTTCTCACCGCTTCTAGAAGCACCCCGGTCACCATGTTCTGTCCTAGCGCACCGTGGAATCGATTGCATTTTGGATTTGGTACTTTATTTTCTCATTCTGATAGAAACGATTAATGGAAATAGCACTTGAGTGTAGATGTCGAAGAAATAAAAAAATATATAAACAGTTAAAATATATTTAATTAAATATTTATTACATTCTGTTTTTAGTGTTTGCTGTTATAGTGGCAACAGAAATACATCATCAAAGAGCTCAGTACCGGAACCTTTTATATCAGCCTCCTTGTCACACGTCCATGTAAAAAGAAATGCTACAATATGTGAATTTTTCTATATAACAATTTGCCTGATAACATTAAAATAGAAATTAAAATGTTAAAATTGATTAATAACAACACCAGATTAACAATTACTTCATAAAAATACGTCTATATTTAATTCGTTTTTTTTTGTTGCACATTTTATCCTGTCATTGAGCTATGTTGTACACTCTTTTTCACGTCGATCTGAACACGCAAGAACAATCACAATATAAATAAACAATAAATAAATAAAGTGAAGCTAAATGGTTGTAATAAACTTATATGTCATAATTTGATCAGGTGGCTGAGAAAGTTAAGAAGCGAAATTATTCTTGGCCAAATATGAGTCTGAGTATGAATTTCGAATGAGATTATCTCTAATGCAAGCGGTTTTACATCACTATATTAACTAACACAATTATTTAACAACATTAAATTTTTTTATCTAGGGGAACGTATTCTTCATTAACATTTTTATGCTATCAACTACAAAAAGTAAAAAATCGACGAGACCTTCATGTCAACTGTACAGTACAACACTACAACAGTCATGTGCAATTTTATTTCATCTCATTACATTTGTCATGAACTTACATTTTTTATGTATGTGTAATGTGTATAATATGTATGTTTTACTAACCTTATAGGATGGAACATAGTGACTCACTCAATAGCTTTGAACGCTTCCCGCGTTGGACCGAGTACGCACATGTAAATAAACACTGAAATCTGTAAATAATTCCAATTTCTAAATGATAATTGAAATAAATCGGTGGGATGTCAATAACCTGATCTTAATTGTAAATAAGAATATATTTAAATAGAATAGCTGTAGTTTTTTGCAATTGGCAGCGTTCATATTGCTGCGTTACCATTGTTTCGATTTTCGAATGTGAAGAGACAAGTCGATACGGCCGTGCACTATACCGCATTGTCGCGTCGATTTGTTAACGACTTGTCATGTTTTTGACACTGTTCTGTGTTTCAGGCGCTCAAAAAACAATTGGCACAAATCGGTGAAGAGGACGACTTGGATTTCGTTGAGGAGGTAAGTTAGAGGATTCATAAAACTGGCGTTTGTGATTAATACATTCATAGATGTCTGTCTTGTAATTATTGTAACCAAGCGCAAGTTGAGCAATAACAGTTTATGAACTGAATTTTTTTGAAAAGGCATTCTTTTTAAATATATGGAAAGATCTTTTTCAATATTTCAAATGGAACAGTTGTATAATTCGTTAACTCTTACTCTTAGATTCGGAAATGGGAGAGATCGAAGAGGTCCTTATCTAAATCGTTTAAAAGCACATTCTGTTAGCTCACATGGTGACTGTATTTATTGTGGTTGTCGTTTGTTTGGTCGGCGGGAGGGCAGTATAGAGATTTTGTTGTTTTTTAATTCGCCTCTAACATGTATGTTTGTTGTGTTCGTTGCAGGAGCTGTCGTCGTGCACGGAGGCGGACCGGCGGCAGCGCTACGAGGCGCTGGACGCGGCGCTCGGCGCGCTCGCCTCCAAGCAGCAGCTCGTGCGCGCCTGGCCGCGCCTCGCCGCGCTGCAGCGCCGCCTCGAGCGCCTCGCCTTCGCCGTCGCGCAGCCGCCCGCCGTCGCCCCCGCCCCCGCCCCCGCGCCCGCGCCCGCGCCGCTGCACACCACCGCCTAACGGGACGAAACGTGCTTCCCACCCACACAACCCCCACTAGACGGAGCATGTAAGGCGACCCGCGCGCACCGACGATATGGTACGGCAGAACATTAAAGTATCAACACGGCGCCCACCGTTTAGTTGCGTCCATGTTTATGATCCATGCGTACGTCAACGAAAAAAGAAATTAAATAAATAACATGGTAAATTGTACTGTTAAGTGGTGTAGAGAGACCTCATAAACATGGACGCAACTAAACGGTGGCCGCCGTGTTGGTACTTTAATGTTTTGCCGTACCATATCGTTGGTGCGCGCGGGTCGCCTTACATGAGCCTTACATGCTCCGTCTAGTGGGGGTGGTCTGTGTTCCCACCGAATACCAACGCATCATTGCTGCACCTCTAGCACAACTGTGACGCGCGACTCTTTCTCGCGCGAGATGTACCTATCTCTTTCTGTATCAAATAATATATATACTCAAGAGAAGAACGCTAACTGCCATCCGCCCCCCCGCATTTAGTGACTACCGGATGCAGCTAAATAAAGCTTCCGTATTCTCATGTTAGGAAAAAAAAAAAAAAAAAAGCTAACTGCCATACGAGCTAATGCGACAACTGTGAGAGAGTGACATGAGTCGCGAACCATAGGTTGTGCTAGACGGGCTGATATGAAAGAAAGATGATACGAGGGTGCAAAGACGCGGCTCTAGCGGGAGAAGAACCAGGGAAAACAACGCTACTGGCACCTCGCTGATTCTAATCACGATTGCAATACGAAACGGCTAGGCATATCGTTAAAGTCGAGTATTTTCGGTGCCTTCCGGGAACCTTAATAATAAGCACGTTCCGCCGCCGCTCATCACGCACTATAGCGATTAAGATCCCCGGAATGAGTCGAAACATGTCGAGCGGTACTCAAAGTGTGTCTTAAATCCCACGGTAGTTTTCTAATCAAGATCCTTAGTACGTTCGATCGTATTCCTTCTTATTAGATTAGATCATAGATGTCGGTATGATACAGGTATCACCCCGATACTTACCTTTACACTATCATTACACGGCTTTACCTTGAAGGCTCTAATGCAAATACGCACATCGTTTTAATAATCATTATATAAGACAGAAAAAGGTACAGATAAAGAATTTAAAAAGATCTGACAACCTTTTACTACTTTGTGGTAAAGTTGTAATCAGATCCTTTTAAGTTCTTGTTTGCATAACCCGAAGCGTTTTCGACAGTTTATATTGTGAAACCTCGACAACACGATAAGAGCTGATACAATTAGAAAACTACATCACCGATGATAATGACTGAAAGTCATCAACACAGATGAAATAATATAATAATGTTCTGAGAAAAAAAATACCTTAGTGATTAATGCACGTCTAGATTATTAGGAAATTAAGGTTTTTGCAACCTTATCAGAATAAATTATTTAAGACCGTATACGTCTTAGGTGCCAAACAAGTTTTAAAGCGCACATAAATTAACTAACCTCGATAGTAGCAAAATAAACGTCAATTTTAAAAGCAATCTATCACGTTACTAACATTTAATTGACTTATAGGATATTGAAATACGTTTATGCTGGTCATAAACGGTAATTTATCATATACGTATATGCAGCGGGACCCCATGTAATTATGGTTTAAGTCCTATATAATCGAGTTGGTATATACCTCTCGATTAATGTACTTTTAAATTTCTAAATTTTCTAAACTTTGGAAGGTAGAAATAAGAGTCTCCATGAATAGTAATTCATTTAGTCTGTAAACTTACAATTAACAAAGGGCCCCGCTGGCACAGAATCATTTTTTTTTTCATTAATTAGCAAATGTAGAAATTTAAAAGTACATTCATCGAGAGGTAGAAATATATACCAACTCGATTATATAGGACTTAAACCATAATTACATGGGGTCCCGCTGCATATACGTATATTAATTTATCGCAACTAAATTTGAAATTAATATTTCTATTACGCCAAGTCTGAAAAAATATTCCAATCTTTTTGTGAGCTAATTCGGTATACGATTGTATTGAATGTTCTTTTCGCCATTGCTGTAGTACGAAACACAAATAACAAAGTAACATTTTGAATGTATTATCATTAGAAAACTAAAAATAATTGCATGGAATGTTTAGGATAGAATTGCAAGATACCTAGTTAGAACGCGGTCGAGCTTAATGAAATTTAGCTTCGAAGTAAAGGTCTATGTGTGGCTGAACTCGCACCAAGCGTCGCCGGGGCGGGGGCTATTTTCACTTGACATCGCAAGAATAAAATGGCTGTAAAATAAGCTTTAAAATTGTAGCCAGATATGTCATTTACTCTCGCAATTTTTCAGAAAGTTATTGTTATTGTAGAGGAGCAACTGGAAATAACTCCGTCCTGACCATTTGACGCGTTGGTTCGAGTTTACCTGTAAGAGTCGTCCGTCCTCCGTTCGAGACAGATAATTCCTCTCCACTTGCCCATTGTCTATAGAGAGTGCGTACAAAGACGTTGTAGGAATGTGACAAATTTGCGAAGCCATATTAAAGAAGACTACGCTCTCCGGTGATAATTTAACCGATGGGAATGAATTTATATTATGAAATAAGATAAATAAATCTAGAAATAATGGTTTATCAAATAATTGATATTGAATGTGAATGTCGTAATTATATTGAATGCTATATGAAGATTGTAAGAAAAAATATGTCAAATTAAGTGTGATGGATGATAATTTGTGGAATAGTAGGTATTGTTTATTCGAAGGGCCTTGACGAGGTAATGGATGATCACACTAAATTGATCTCATTAATACACGGGGACAAGTTATGTTAAATAACTTGTCCCCAATTTTAATTACGGTCTTTTATTTTTTTACCTTAATAATTTTCCGCGTAATATTTTGCTTCATTTCTAACAGTTTGTAGTATTAAGTACTAATTTATCTTTTCATTCCTAAGAGCATTTAAAAATTAACTTTCCACGATTATTGTTGAATACTTACGGGATTGAAATGCGAATTTCTGCATGTGTACAATAATTGTAAGTGCCATTAGTGGTAGGCCATGTAGATCGTGGATATTGTAAGCGGAGCTAAGTCCGTCACGTGGGGACTTGCCTCGTTAATCCATTTGGTAATTTGCTAGAAAAATTTATGTACATAAATATAAGTGGGTGGCAGGCTCTAATCAATTGTTTTGCGTCTAGTCAAATCAGTGTTTAAATCAAATTATACATATGCTGCATTTTTTTATATGGCACCGTATTAAGAAGATATCGTAACAATTATGCTTTATGCTTATTATGAATTTATGAGACAATTTTGCACTGCAGCCATGTTTTCAAATTGATAATATTTTAAAATTGAGCTTGTAAGGATCAATCGTTCAACACGACAGAAGTTAATATTTTGTCTGTATAAGCAATATAATATAATTCAAAATTGATTACGATAATGTTGTCTACGAAAGGTAGCGCTGGTAATTTATTGTTGTTATATTTTGGTAAAGTAAACTAAATAAAGTAGACTAAATATTTGCAAGCTTACAACTTTGCAACACATGAGACTGATATTGTATTTATGTTGTTGTTGTTCAAGTTTGGAATTGGAATTGAAATGGATTGAGAGTTGATTGTATATAGGACAAGTCTCGGATGCCACCACTGTAAAATTCACTTAGGCCTATTTTAATATGTAGTACTTTCTGTATGCCTGTATTATTTTCTTAACAGCACTGGATTAGTCATAGTACAAATGCCTCAGTTCGTAACTGCTTCGTCCAACCACGTCGCTTGCTTCAGGTGCTAAAGTACACTGTTGATTATATAATATAAGAATCGGAAGACTTCCGGAATTGTAAGGCCCAGTTGCAAATTTATCCATAGCTACTTACATTTGTAATAAGGATCCAATTGTGAAATCATGTGATGTAAATAATGTGTAAATAAAATATTGAGAAATGCAAACCAACTCTTTATTAAAACTGATAAGCTCGAAACACTTTACCACTCCTTTTCATATTAAATTGTCCCAAACTTTAGGCAGTAAGGGTATGCGTGGTCTTAAAATGTTCCGCTCCTGTTATATCATCAAAAGACGCACTTATCCCATAGTCGCAATAGGCTAGTTGACCCATTTTTGAAATATGATCTTCCTAGCTCTAAAAAAAAAGTCTTGTATTTTTGTGAAAGCTAAAAAGCTAAATTTTATTAATAGAAAATTAGAAACTTCATGAACAGACAAAAACGCCGTCAGCCATTAGCCTTTTGCTAATCTGTTGCGTGCCGTAGCATACATAGTTTATATTCGAAATTCGACCGTCCCGCTCACTCCAATATACTTTGACAGGAGATTGAGAGGGACGGCACTATTCGAAGTCGTTGGAGTAGACCTCCAGTTTTCTTTACGGGACCGATGACGTCACTATTATAAGCGCAAATGGTGGACAGCGTTTTAAACATTTTAAAATACAGATTAAAACCATATTTTCAAATTTATTTTGTTCAGCCATCTTCCACTTTTATGAACTGAAAAATATATATTTAGGTTTCCTATGCTAAATGCTATGTACGAAATAAACATTCGTTAAATACAATTGACATATAAGTCAACTAGCCTATTACCTCAGGTGACCTTATTCGGTTTAACTTGGTTTAACTAATAATAGTAATAATAAATAAAATTGTGACAGGGCTTAACAAAGCGTCCCCATTGTTCCAAAAGGGCGCGATGACAGGGAATTGGTATAGATACTGTTACGCCGGTAGGTTAGGTCAAAAACTTTGAACGTCATTTTTAATGCTTAAGAAGCGTTTTCAGCAGGCTGAAAAGTCATTTCAGGCCGTTTCAGAAGTTGCTCTATCACATATCTAAAGATCGAAATTTCACCCAAGTTGCCGTCGTTTTCAGGCGCCTGAAACATGTTTTCAGTCCGTTTCAGGGCACCCTCTATCAGATGACGCCATAACCTGAAAACCCGTTTTCAGGCGTTTTCAGGACCCCTTATGGGCCTCTGAAGCACAAATCGATATATGGCGAAATATCCAGTAGGAGTGACAGAGATAGCACTACTAGAAAGAGATAGCTATACTCGGAACATTCGAGAAGTGTGTGACAGAGATAGGACTACTAGAAAGAGATAGCTGTACTTGGAACATTCGAGAAGGGAGTGACAGAGAGTGCACCATTAGAGAGAGACATATATGGCCTCGAATGTTCTCGGCGCTCATGCTGGACGTTACTGGAATATTCGCGCTTTATGTGGACAACGCATCGAGAAAGCGGTTCCGCGGGATATAAAAAGGCACCGGCGGTAGGCGTGAGTTAGTTACATTTTAACTGCGATCGGAGAGAAAGACTCTTAAGTGATTAGTGCGCTTAAGTACAGTTCGTGTGAATAGTGAGTGCATAATTTGTGAAATAGTGTGTGTTTTAATTAGTGGATTTTAAGTACAGTTAGTGTGAATTGTAAGTACGTAATTTGGGAAATAAAGTGAGTGTTTTATTTAGTGGATTCATTTGTGCTTTTCTATCAAATACGAACCCCACGCTCGTAACAATACAAATTTTCGTCTCTATGGAAACCCGAACAATGAGACTGTAATGAGACCTTTTACTAAACACTGTAATTTTACCTACCTTACCAAAAGTGCGATTAAAGGTGCGCACGCACTAAGCGTAACTACGCGACGCGACCAAATATAGAATTGGATGTCGCGCCGCGTAGTGCGTTCTATCTCATACAATTTCATACAAAGAATACCTATCCGCGTCGCTCCGCTGCCGCGTAGTTACGCCCAGTGCGGTACGGCCCATCCACGGCCAAGCGCCGTCGACCGTACACTATACGCCAGGCCACCATACAACCATTTTTTTGCTAAAACAAGTGACTCAACGTGTTGGTCATGACTCCGGCGCGAACGCTAAATAGACCGCCGCTTCTGAAGCCAGGTAGCTATTATACTAGTACTATTAAGTCATAGTAAGATTCCTTTTTTTATTTAATTTGGATTTTGTCATGACTCACATGCGAGTCACTGGCCCTGCGCGACTGTTTGAGCATGACCCATACGCTGAGTCACTGGCCCTGAATGGGTTAAATCTGAGGAATTGACTGGTCCATTTTACACGGGTCCGCTCCATTGGACGGGTAGCCTTAACCCGGTGGCTCAGGCCTTGCAGGGGATTTGCGTTTTCCATTTGAGCCAAAGGCGGTAGGTACAGTCGAGTTCATTTACATCTACACACTTACGAGAACAAAATATCTGAACACGACCCTATCGTCAGGAACATAAAGTCGTGTTCAAGTGTGTAGATGTAAATGAACTCGAATGTAGGTTCGATGTTGGCGACATTATTACAAGTTACAAGCTTTTATTTAGCTTGCATGGTATGTTTAAAGTATGTTTGTTCGGGTGAAATCTTGCAACTCAATTTTGAAGCAGATATCGTCAACCGATTGAGCTGAAATTTTGCATACTTGCTTAAATTTGATGACAATACAATAATATGGTAGATCTGATGATGGACCCGGAAGGTGGCAATAGGAACTCTAGAAAAAGCAATCCTACCGAGTTTGGGCTCTTTAGAATCGTCTCAGTGAGCATTTGATGGATATCCAAAGAAAAGTACAGTCGGCTATAAAAGCTTGCCACTAAAATGTAATTTTTGACAGAAACTTTTTTCAATCGACTTCAAAAAGTAGGAGATAATCAATTCGTTTTTTTTTTAAGTTTGTTACATCAGAGCTTCGTCATTTATAAAGCGATTTCGAAAATTAATTTTGTTCCAAAGTAGGTATCTCCAAGTTGGTCCCATAAAATTATGGCAAAGATCTGCCAACGAGATCCATGATCAAGGGAACTCTTCTAGTAGTAGTTGGCACATCTGTGACAAATTTGGTGTTTTTATAGTAACTCTTTCGGAATACAATTACTCCGCGCTGAAGTCGGATATTTTTGTGACAAAGAGTTGTTATTATCTTTTAATTGTTGTTATGAATTGAAACAATCATAGATGATTTTGTTTGAGACATTTATTCGACATATCCATTAACATAATATTGTTTACTTGTTACAAAATTTCCACTAAATGTTTTCATTTCTCTGATTGCTCAGCCTAAGGGTTAGCTAGTTAAATGACTGTAAATATAGGATGTGTCGCGCTTGCTGAAAAATATCACATTTGTTTGAATATTAACAAACGTGGGCGGAAATATCAGTTTTAATTCCGAGATTAATATAACAGTTTCATAACATTTCATAATATAAGTGCAAATAAACACGTTTCTTACACAATTACTCTTACAATTGAAGGATATTTATACATTTTGAACTACATGCAGTACTCAAAGAGCAAGTACATCAACAGTATTCAAAATATTGGTATCTAATTTTATTGCATAGTACGTACAGCCCCGTAACTTCGCCTGGGATATCTATCATCGCCTATTTTTATAAAAGTTGATATTCCCGTCTAGTTTTTAGACTACTACAAACTAAAACTATTAAATAGAAAGTGCTTTTTTATGCATGGCGATATTCTCGCATCTAAACTTTAAACTTTTATAAAAATAGGCGATGTTAGGTATCTATCCCAGGCGAAGTTACGTATCTAATAATATTGCTTCAGCATTATATAAAACACAATTTTCGCAAAGGTTAATGATTTCCCGTTGTGTTTTCGTACTGAGTTTTTTGGGAGTGTTCCTTTTTTAATTTGCAGGGAAAGTAAACAGGCAGTAAAATGATCTAAGATGATACATTTTAAGCTTGTCAAATAAGCAGTAATTTGACACATATTTTTGTAAATTTTCAACATTACGAGTAAGTTGTGAGATAATTAATATAAATTCGTATTTTAACCAGTGACTTAAAAGATTACAAATCTGTGATTATTTAATTAGCTGGCTGATACTGATACTGCCACATAAACCACATTTTCCAAGAAACATAAGTCACTAAAAATTACTAATAATTTATCTGTTTACGGTTCAAGTATCAAATTGAATCGACGTGCGGTTTTACTATGGTCACGTTTAGGCACGATACACAAATGATAAAGCACTCTAGCTGTGGGCGTGCCAAAAAGTGAAGGATGTTTTTTTTATTAAAGCAGTAACGCCTGCTCGCGTAAATCAAATGTGCCATTAAACCGAATCATTAATATTGAAGCGAAAAATTTTAAACTAAATTAATGGTTCAGGTGGTGTTCGAACCCGCGTTCCCAACGGCTTTTTGGGCTAACACGGGGGCCTTACTTGCCCTGGATAGCCGTTCCGAAAACGCAGGTTCCAATTCCATCCCAACGATAAAAAAAAATTCGCTTCAATGTGTACAAGTAAAGAATGATTTATCTTTATCTATCACGACACCAAGCACAATAACCGCATATAATGAATAAGGAACAGTACCCGTGAACTTGTCCAATAACGCAAGTTGCTAACAGTTCAAACGTGATTATAGAAAGTGCGCCCAACAAAATGGTCAACCCTAAAAGTATATTACAGATATATCAGTCAGCGGGCTGTGAACATTGAACATTATGAATACACATTAAGTATCTCCTACCTAAAGTTACGACATACCATCGCTCGCATAGATCCACGCACACCTCATCTCATTAACTATACAATATAATTATTAAATACATCTTCAAAACAGCAAAATCCAAATTCACTTGTTCGATTTCATGATACGTCTAATATACAACATAAATAAATACCTGTGCCAGCCGAGCACGGGAAATGCATCGACTCGCCTGTATCGTGTAATTCATAAATAAATGGAAACTTATGATTATAACAAGGAATGAAATGAATTAAATCAGCGTGTTTATCAACAAAGTTGTTACTAGTTGGGTTATGCTTGGGGCGACCGCCATGCTTATTTCTAGGCATCCGACTTGACTTCTGATAGCACGGTAGGACTTTGGAGAGCTATGGAGTAGATATTAACATTAAAATACAATTCATACTCATTAATCTATTTCATTCCAAACTGTCCTTATGGTGATTGTGGTGTATTTCCAAGCTAAAATGACTACAATAATAAATAAAACAAAAAAAAAGCAATATTACAATCTCCTAAAATTAACTGTTGACGATTTCATACATTTTCTCGACATATCATAACTGTATATTCGATCAATTTAGAACCCAATTTACTTCAGGAAACATGGAAAAAGTCGCATATATTTTTGTATTTTATGAAAAAAATACTGACTTTCTCCTTGATTATTAATAGAATTAAAAGAAGACTATGAATTGTATCTTAATGTTAATTTCAGCTCCATAGCGATCTAAAGTCCTACCTTGCTATCATAATTCCAATGCCTACCTATTTCAGACTTGAGAGGAATCTCAATAGGTGTTCCGGAGCCGTTATAGCATAATAATGAATTATTATGCCATTATAATCGATCTAAACAACACTTAAAAAATCAACTATACAGGTGACAGACCAGTCAGAATGGTTACAATTTATTTTGTGTCTATTGAAATAACTATCTTATTCGCCAACACTCAATTTCAATATACAAGTATTTATTTTACATGTCCTCGTTTTCTACGGAGTTACTATTTCTTATCTATAAAACAAACAATGCGTGCACAAAAACAAATGGATAGTATTAGGCGGTTATCACACTGCCGCTCCATCCCGCTGCGAAGTGCGGTTCTTTTAATGTGTACTGTAGAATCTTGATTTGTATACAAATACCGCATGGTACAATAAACTGACTCCGTATCTCCGTGCAGACGATTTTCTGTTGTCGTCCGCACTTCGCATAGAATGCTTGGTTGGTTGGTTGTAGCGCCAGTGTGAGACCCGCCTTAGCCAATCTTGAACATCGCTTCCACGGGCGTATTCTTTAAGCAAACTGCGTTTTAGCTTATTCAATTCTAGTCAACTTCAAGTAGTATAACATCCAAAAGGAAAATATATCGTTATATATTGGAATATATCTTCACTTCAATCCCTAAATGATGTGTTACTGACTTCTCGATGCTGACTGTACAGGGAGACTAGCAGTCGTCGGAAAACCATCGTATAAGAAAACACGGTATGCTACTCCGGAATTATAGGCGGAACTTTCGACGTCATCACGCTATGATCGGTTGGTTGGTTCTGTCAGCCCGTTTCTGTGTTGCCAGTGGTGTAGCATAATACTCCCTGATTCCCTTGATACCTGTATGAATTTCAGAAAATCGTGTTTTAAATCGATAATTATAGCAAATTAAAATGTCGTCAAAGACATGACAATTGTTATGCACAAATGCATAATTAGTTATATTTTTTTGTACGACTGGCCGCATTTTTTTTTCTTTATAACTATTTTGTTATCATAAAGCGGCAAATAATTAATCAGTGACGTAGAAAATCACACTCGCCGGAGTGCCATACCATATTTTCTTATACCACAGGGAAAACTACCTATACACCCGTAGATCCGACGCTCTACGCCGGCGGCGTGCATATCACAGGGTTAGGTTTGTCTGACATTCGTTCGAAATACCACTCGATACAAAATAAACTACACAATGTTTACTAAGTATTATAAATTAACCAAAGTCCCTACTGTCTGCGATAGACACGAATATACTGTTCAAAAGAAAATAAGGACCACTTGAATTTTACACACTTTACAAAATGTTCCATTTTTATATACGTGAACTTATGACACGTCTAAAAGAACCTTTACTCTGAGACCAATAATAATAGGATTACTGATTAGCGTAATCGTAATAAAGTATTTAAGTGATATTCTCTTATACTCGTAATTTCGCTAACTTCATAACATTTTCTGAAATACCGTAAGTAAAGTTCGCGAGTAATCTTCTAAACACCAGTGAAAGTGTACAACACAATAGTGGGTTAAAAGTACGCAATTTCAAATTCTGAATTCAATTTTTTCTTTATTCAAGATCATTTTTTTTAGGAGTTTGATCGGCATAAAAATACGTGGTCCTTATATTTTTTTGAGCAGTATAGACACGACACGTCGTGAAACGCATATACAAATACATATCAACATTTTAGCAATGTTAGAGAATGCCCTAATACTTTAGCTAACGTTTCACTCTACGGCAATATTCCTCATCACAGTACTTAAAACTACATTATTTTGAACCTCGACCCATCATTAGGGACCAACGACGAAACTTTACTCTTGGTAAACGCCCTAACTTCACGATTATGCCTTAAGGCCCATTTAGACGGGACGTGAACTTGTGCCTTGTACTCTAACAGATTTGAGATTGGTATAGACCAGTAATAAATAGGGTTACTGATTGGCAAAGAGTAATCGTAAAAAAAGTATCTCTCACATCGAAAATATCGAGCGATATTCGATTTCTACGACTTGAGTAAAACCGTTTCGTATATAGCCAGGTACCATGAGTAAATTTCCTCGTTCAAATAGTTTTCACTCAGTTGAAATACTACGTTTAATACACGACGTCATTGACACAAATTAGTTCCGTATCTTATCCTACTCATACAAAGTCCTCTAACTACAGTGACCCTAAATAATGCAGAAAGAAGACGAAATTACTTTCAAGTCTAAAGGGCTCAATGAGTGTAGAATGTTGACTACCTATAGGTAGGTATACAATTATTTTGAACTAAAAAAAACGATTCGATTTCGTTTTATTCGATTGCACGATTACTTGATAAAATAAATCGCAGCAGTCATTCGGGGTCACTTTGAACACTGTATTAACAATAAACAGACGTAAAATGGCTTCCGCTAAATATCAATTTTATTAAAGGAGTTGGTTAATTGTCATTTTTCTGCCAAACAAAAATTTCTGAAAATGTTTTCAATGTTCAAACTTATCCGTATATTCTTCTATTACAATTTATTATATTTATGTTTTAGTATCAAGATAGACGGCAATGTGGTAAAGGCTAAAGTAACCCATTTGTATATACTTTTTATCGTATGTAACAATATTACAAAGAGGACCCTGTGAAATAAAATAATAACCAATTGGGACGCCTCACCAAATTTAAAGTTATTTGCAATGACATGTTTTATGTTACATAGCAACATTTTACGATTTACAACTCTCTAATAATAATTACCGTGATATAGTGATGCTTTTATATTTGTCTACGGATCTTGACTTGAAATTGACGCCATGTACCGTTCGTATATACGAATCTATAAGTGTCGTAAAAACGAGAATGTTTCATGTTTTAGTGCGCCGAAACGCACGCGTCGTCAGGATGGCGCGGCCACTACTGTATTTCACTATAAATAACAAAATATCCCAATTGAGAATCTATATATTCCTTACATAAATACAGAATAAATTAAAGTAATAATGTTTGACATAATAGCCCACATACGTCAAAACTAATACATCTAATGTAGGCATTAGCCACCTTACTTATTATTATTAACAGTTATATTTACTTACTCAAATGCATGAAATTTGGACACCCTACAGTAAATACTACATACATACGTCAGTGCGCCAAGTTTCATACCTTTCAGTTTTATTACTAGAAGAATTAATTTACAGCATTTTATACAATTAAAGGGATTGAATGTTTTCTTACATTATATAATCGACGCGTCAAAGTCCTAGGTCATTTTTGTTATCATTTTCAAATCCAATTTACTGTAGAGCAGATTCACAATTTGATTTAAAGTTTAACTTATTTGAACTTTATTGCACATATTTAAGTACATGGCGAACTTTATTCAAAGCCAAATGATACTGTTTACCAGTCTGAGACATGAAAATTGCACATGAAAGAAAAACCGAGGTTGAATTATAAGCCTAAGGGTGAAGTCTTTCGAGCGTAATTTGAGTCGCGTAATTTCGGTCGCGCAATTTCGGTCGCGCCATACATCATGTCATGTGATTAGTGATCACGTCACACTAAGAAGGGCGCGACCGAAATTACGCGACTCAAATTACACTCGTCTGTATTATAACAAACGCCCAAGAATTTTGACGCGACCAGTGCTCTACTCCAGTATAAGCCGTGTAATAAAATTGATATCGAACCAACAGGAATAAAAAGTATATTGCAACTACATTGATTTGATTTAGCTATAAATACATCTTGTGATAGTGATATTTCCTTAGCTTGGCTTCATTTCCTCACCAATTGGATACCTAATTTTAGTCATGAGATACAGTCGATCAATTTATATCGGAGCAAAACAAAATACCAAAAATACCTGTACGAGGTCGAAGAATATCTCGTTTAGATATTTTTGACTTAGTTTTAATTCTGATATTATTTGATTAGACTGTCTAACGTACATAACAAGTGCCGTAGTCAGTTTGGTCCTTTTTCTATTGCAGTCTTTCGAGATCTATCGCTGACGACCATCAAGTAATGTTACTTTTTCTAACATTCATAATTGTAAGCCATCTTTGAATTATGATTTGACGATGTCGAATAGGACTGAGACAATGCTCAGACTACGGCACTCAGACAGTGCTAACGCTCGGTCAAACGTACCTGACTGCTGAGGATCTTCGCAAACCTACAAGCGCCTCATAAAAGATATGTGCAGAAGTTGCCAGGCTAAAAATTTGGTACACAATCATAATCTATGATTAGAAGTGACAGATTTGTCTTCAATTTCAGCCCGTCTAGCACAACTGTGATTCGAGACTGTTGTCACGCCTGTCACTCTCTCACAGCAGTGTACAGAAAGAGATAGGTAGTATGTATCGCGCGAGAAAGAGTTGCGTGTCACAGTTGTGCTAGGTGCAGGTTTCAACCGGTTTCTCGCTGGACGCTAGCATTCCAGACCAGTTCTAAAGCCAGTGGCTTGCCCTAGATAGGTCTTGTACCAAATTCTGCCAACTCGATGGTGAAGTGCCGTACGATCGACACGAAGCCACTTGCCCTGGATAGGTCTTGTACGAAATTCTGCCAACTCGATTGTGAAGTGCCGTGCGATCGCCACGACCAGCATCGTATACCACTGCGACGTGTAAGAGAAGTTACCTCGAACACACTGTTGTCTAGGTGGAGAGGTAGAGGCGGTGGTAGTCGTTGGCGCCGAAGGCCGCGTTGCACTTGGGGCACTTGCGCTGGCGCGTCTCGTAGCGCGTGCGCAGGCAGTCCCAGCAGAACACGTGGAAGCACTTCGTGAGCACTGCGTCCTTGCGTTTCACCTGGAGATATTACAACCAGTTGAAGTAAGCGTTTAAAAAACATATGACGCTGAGAGCGCTCTAGTAGAATTATGAAATCAAAGATTTGGTGTGATTGACGTACTCAGTTGGGAAGCACTACGCCGGAAACGTAGGGTCGCAGGTTAGAGTCCTGCTTACATTGCAGTGGATCAGATTTAGTTTTCCTTTCATTATTTAACTTTACGTCAATATTCATAAGTACAAGATATTTTTGTGATAACTGATAAGTGATAAGTCACATTTTGTGGTAATTGTTATTCTAATTCAAAATGCTCAATATGTATAAAATATTTAAATAGAATGTTAAATTAAACAGTTGAGCCATTATAATAATATTAGATTTATAATAATTTTTATTTTAGGATATTTTTTCAATGTACACATATTGTTAAAATCATGATGTGCATGCTTATTTTGGATGACATTTATCTGCAATGCCTGTCCTTTGTATCTTTATTTTTTGAAATGAATGTAATCTGTTTAGTGTGCCAATAAAGAAAAATAAAAAATAAAATAAAATAAAGTCAACGGAAACAATAATGACATATATACACTTTAACAAGAACCGCTTTATACAATAACTTTAACAAGAAGTGACTAGATCAGATCGTCAGTTCACGGTAAGGGGCGCGTCCATGCTACGTGATCGCCACGCAAGAATACTACACTTAACTGGCCGTTGCTTCTACAAGCAATGCGCCATCGCCAATCTCTGTACTTTAGTACCGTTCTTCCAAGGATTTCTTTGGTCAAGGTAGTGTTCCTAAAATGAGGCTAAAGTACACCTGCTAGGGTAGTTTTCTAGCTAATGTTAAACGAAAGTTCTATATATGAATGTATCAAGTGTACCTTGCAGGACGGACAGGTGAGGGTCTCCTTGTACTCGCGGATCTCTTCCAGCAGCACCTCGTCCATGCTGCTGCCGGCCTGCTCCATCTTCTTCATACGTTCCGCCTTGCGCCGCAACACTGCCAGCTCCTCCTGAACATTTGGAGTCAAGAGTTACAGTTGAAATCGAGCCAAGGTGGCTCTGGACGGTGATGTAATAACGTCGGGGATAGTGCAAATCCGCGTAACTAGCACAGCGTATTTACACAACACCAAACTTTACAGAAGAAGCTTAAAACGTTATAACTGTATTATTTTAAAGGCTACTTTTTCATTTTCTACACAGAAAGTATTGATCTCGCTATTGGTTAATTACTATGGGTTTGGATAGGTCGGTTCATATCGGGATTTTACGTTCGCTGGCGGGAAATCTTAATTTGGCAACATTTGTTAGTTACTCGGATTTCCACTATCCCCGACGATAAGCGACTTTCGTGTAGTCAAGATAAATCCTTTTACACTAATTACCAGTTTTGGCAAAGAGTGAAGGATATTCAGATTATTTTATGCCTAATCTTTGGTGTCGTTGCCTTCGACGTGCGCGAGCAATATCGACGCCGACACCGATGTCTTGGTATAAGAGTATCCAAATATCCGATCCATGGTGATGATGATGAAATGCAATACGCTCAATGCAAAGTTGTATATTAGATCTGGAGCAGAGTACCTGGCCAGATATCGCATTATATAGAGATGGTTGTAAAACTAGAACCGTGTAAGGACGAACGAACAAAAACATGGCACAAATAACGAACAACGGATATCGAACACAAAATCTTAATAACCGTCCTTCTTTGTTTAATGTTCTTTAGCGGTACGTGCGTGCTAACAAAATGTTCGATGGATGTTTTTGTCGGTTCGTCCGTACACGGCTTAGGGGAGAGATTCACGTAGAAGTCCTAAGCCCAGCAGTACAAAACGGTGAACAACAGAAAATACATCACTTGTGATATGTACGTGCAGAATATAACGGTACTACTGTGTAGAAGATATTACTTGTACAATGGTACTACTAGTTTTTGTACTCACGTGTAATCTTTTAGTCTTATACGCCTCCGCTTCTAGCGCACTCGTCTTCTCTGCCACCACCTGCTGCGCCTCTTTCATCTGCGCGTGGTACTTTTCTGTAACACATTTATTTTTCACATGGAGGTGCCCGCAACTTCGTCCGCGTATTTTTTTCCTTTACCGTAGACGGATAAAAAGTATGTATCCTATGACCATCTTTGGATGTCCCGCTATCCCTGTACCAAAATTCGGTAAAACAAATATGAAAACAGATGGCGCCAGTCGCCAGGCACGTCACCGAGCGCCCATCAAAAGAAATGACGATCCTGCATCACGCTATTAAGATTTTTCCTGAAATCATGACCCCTTTCCATAGAAAAATCTTTTTCAATACAAACCTAGAATTTTATAATAGTATGGACTACAAATACAAAAAAAGTTTATAAAACTTGATATGCCAAGCTGACCTTCATGGCGTTTGAGAAACTTAAATTTTTACGCTTAGTTCGGCGACTGCGATATGCCCGTTAAATATATCGTTTCTATTTATCTTACTTTTTCCTCTAGAACAGTAGAGTAGGTTACCCGAAATTCTTCATAAAAAGGCAAACCAACAGAAATTGAGTTCTGCATGCAGTGCATCCAATGGTTTATGGCAACCAAATATGCAAAAAAAAGCTATCATTCATATAAAATAAATAAATATTTAGGGACAATCTAACTAAAATCGACCTAGTCCCATACTAAGCAATGCTTGTACTATGGGTACTAGAAGATGATTAACATAATATGCCATGTATCCATGACCCATGGATGCTATCTATATATGTATTTGAATATTATGTTTAGGAACAAATATTCGAGTTCATCACACAAATATTTACCCTGGCCGTGATTCGAGGACCGCCGGCTCAGTAGGCAACTGCACTATAAACGGCGCCAACCGCTATTATCCGGTTCTATTATCGATTCCGTAACTCACCGAGGTGTAGTTTGAGATCCGCGGCAGACTGCGCGGACTCGATCGCCTTCCGTTTATGCATCTCCATGGCCTGTTGCCGCAGCAGTAATTCCTTCTCGACCGCGGACAGGGTGGTCTGTAGAAGGCGTTCCTTTTCCTCCAGCCGCCGCGCTACCGCACCCATCGATTCGATCTGCTGGTCCCGAGTCACGACCTGTGGGACCAAACGGTAGATTTTAACCATTTTTAGCGTTTCGTACCCAAAGGGTAAAAACGGGACCCTATCACTAAGCCTCCGCTGTTCGTCTGTCCGTCTGTCACCAGGCTATCCATAGCCAACTCCTTGATTTCCCTATACGATATGACGTTTACATTCTCTTTTATTTGTTTTATGTAGCATGCTCTTCCCTTGCCTCTTTTTCCTTCATATAGCTGATCTTTTTTTTTGCCAATCTAAACACCAGTGCTTATGTAAGTCCGATAAGCCAATTGTTTAAGTAAACAGAGGACAATTCTCGAGAGATTTGACTAATGTTTGCAGAGATAGCCACAAGACTAAAAGCGGTATAAAAATTAAGAGAATTTCACCTTCTCCTGTAGCAGCTGTTTTTCTTCCCTCAACAACTTGTGCAGCGAGTTCGCTTTGATCCGCTCCGACATCAGCTTGAAGTTGGCGTCGTCTTTCTCGCGCAGCTGTTGGATGAGCCGCGAGTTTTGCTCCTGCATGTCTTCGAACGCTTGCCCGGTCACTTCCATCTCGTTGAGTAACGCTTCTTCCTCCTGGAAAAGTTGTGACATGAAGTGAGTGCGCGTTTGATAACAAAAATTTATACGGAGGGCGCTTTAGCGGATTATAATGCTTAATTGGGATCCCTTGTGACTCCCAGAAACATATTTCGTCTCGTTCGAATGTTTTATTTCGCCAAAAAATCATTTCGCATTCTAGGAAAAATAATTCAAAAATAAGGAGAATAAATGAACTCTCCTGTGACAAAATCAAGGAAAGGTCGCCCAGTGTTTATTTATTTCTTTAATCTTTATTGCGGTTCTCTGCCTTTTCGCCGAATTATGTTTCGTCAAACGTTTCATTTCGTCAAATGTTTCATTTCGCCAAAAGCATTTTTCACTGAAACTGTAAACTATTTCGGATTGTTATAAAACAAACCTAACCTAACCTAACCTGATCTAAAGGATGATATTGACAACAATCCGAAATAGTGTACAGTTTCAGTGAAAAATGCTTTTGGCGAAATGAAACATTTGACGAAATGAAACGTTTGACGAAACATAATTCGGCGAAAAGGAAGTACACCCTTTATTGCACAAATGAAGAACAGATTGTACACAAGGCGAACTTAATGTCATTGGGCATTCTCTACCAGTCGAAAGAACTTGACCAAAAATGTAGGTTGTCCTGCGGATCGAAAGACAGTAAGACTAGCATAACTTTGACACGCGACTCTTGGTCGAAAAATTCGAGCGTTTTAACCGGCTCATGACCAAAGGCGCCATTTTATGACGTCTATAAAATTCTTATCGAAATGATCTATGAGTTGCCAATATTGCGGTTCAACATTTGTCAAAACAAGAAACCCTTTACTATGATTTGATGAAACACGGTTAAACCTGATCCAAGAAATGCTTCTCCGCGACAATGACACACGACTCTGTCGCGCGACAAATACTACCTGTCACTTTCCTGTCGATACCGTGCTAGTACAGGTGATGCTGAGTCGCGCGACAAGAAGTCGTGGCAAGATATGCTGCAGTTTATATTTATGGGTGGATCAACGTTTTCTTGTTGTTATTCTGTCCCGTCATCCGGGATACAAAGGTGATTAAAATTCTTAGAAAAAATGTTTAATATTGGTATTTTCATGAGATAGTCATAATAAGAATGGACTTATAGCTGCAATTACGAAGTTTTTGTTGAATATTGCCGAAAATCGTAGTTTTAAAGAGTGACCCAGGCCAGGGGACATCACCATGGCTACAAGCAACAGAAAAAAAGGTTGCATGACCCCTAAATACCATGCTAGTAAGACAGGTGATGCTGATTCGCGCAACAAGCGAAGTCGTGGCAAAAAATACTAGCCCTGAGATAATTTGTAATGCATTGAAAAATTAGTTAATGTTTTATTATGTGTACTTAGTATTATTTTTAATCGTGTTATTTCTCAAATCTTGTAACTATTGTAATACTTATATTTCAAACACAATGTACATTGTTTATGAATAAATAACTATCAACTATCAACAGTTTAGTGTCGTTGTGTCTCACCTGTGAGCCGGCGAAGGGGCGGGAGAAGTGCAGCGGGTCGGCGTTGGGCCGCGCGCACGACAGCTGCTTCTGCAGCTCGTACTTCTGCTCCTCCAGCTGTTTGATCTCGTCTCACCTGGGAGCCGGCGAAGGGGCGGGAGAAGTGCAGCGGGTCGGCGTTGGGCCGCGCGCACGACAGCTGCTTCTGCAGCTCGTACTTCTGCTCCTCCAGCTGTTTGATCTCGTCTCACCTGGGAGCCGGCGAAGGGGCGGGAGAAGTGCAGCGGGTCGGCGTTGGGCCGCGCGCACGACAGCTGCTTCTGCAGCTCGTACTTCTGCTCCTCCAGCTGTTTGATCTCGTCTCACCTGGGAGCCGGCGAAGGGGCGGGAGAAGTGCAGCGGGTCGGCGTTGGGCCGCGCGCACGACAGCTGCTTCTGCAGCTCGTACTTCTGCTCCTCCAGCTGTTTGATCTCGTCTCACCTGGGAGCCGGCGAAGGGGCGGGAGAAGTGCAGCGGGTCGGCGTTGGGCCGCGCGCACGACAGCTGCTTCTGCAGCTCGTACTTCTGCTCCTCCAGCTGTTTGATCTCGTCTCACCTGGGAGCCGGCGAAGGGGCGGGAGAAGTGCAGCGGGTCGGCGTTGGGCCGCGCGCACGACAGCTGCTTCTGCAGCTCGTACTTCTGCTCCTCCAGCTGTTTGATCTTGCGCAGCGCGTCCTCGTCCGCTAGGCGGCGCTCTCGCTTGCTTTCCTGCACATACACAAATCAATAATAACCTAAATTCTAAATTTTAAAACCCCGATCAAACCAAACATGGCCCAGAACCATCTCGACGGACAAGGCTTTCGAGTTTGGGAGCTACGATGCCACAGACAGACACACAGTAGATACACAGATACTCATGTCAAACTTATAACACCCCTCTTTTTTGTCAGGGGTTGATAATAAGAGACCCTTCTGAACGCCAAGCGGTGATGCAATTCACCATGCCACTGACGATATAGCAGGAAATAAAGCTCAGCAGGGATTGAAAAAACTTTTAGTGGTTTAACTAGAAAGTTTTTGATCATTTAAATGAGGACGTCTATAGGCGACGTTGGCGTCAGCAAGGCGTCGTTCTGTCGACGTGATATACCGTCTTTGGTGCTTAACAGTTAACATGTTTAATATTCATTCCCATTGGCAGTTTTAGAGAATTACGGAGACCACCTGAGGCTACTATAAGTTTCCCAGACAGCAATCTGCGGTACCTCGTGCACAATGCGCCGTGATCAGCGAACGAATAAAACATAGAAGCCTAACTAGCGTCGGAAAATGGCCCCACGGATTTTGTGTCAGTTAAGGCGGGGCGTAAATTTTGTGTCAAACGGCTGTCTAGTTTGCAAATGGCGACGCCGCCGAACAGTTGCATTACGTGAAATAAATTAAGTCTTAAAGTAAGAAAATATGCTGTACTGTTGAGTGAAATGGTGTATTAATCACTCAGGAAAACACAAAAAAAAAGATGTTATCAGTTTTCATACGTAAGTAAAGCCTTACACATATTAATTTAATTTATTTTACGGAACAGATTTTGTATAGGGATGGTGTTATGCCATATGACTAATTTATATACGACGTTTGAAAAAAGTAATGCAATCAGTGCCTAGGCTTACAGGAGAGGGCAAGCCCAGGGATATGTTTTGGTAATTTTTTAGTGTGCAAATCCATTTTATTGCCGCATTACTGTTCAATGTAAAATTTCAATAATACACAGGTCGGGCATGGGTTTTGGGGAAAATATGAGCTTTTTCTGAGCGAAAGTTAGTGCCTACCTTTCCTTCGCCTATTATAAGACCTGCACACTTTAACTCAATACAATCGCACAGAACAACTCCTTCCATTGTTTAAAGCCACAGTAATCACAACAACAAACAAAATCAAAACACAAGCACTGTTTCTCAGCGAACGAATAAAACATAGAACACGAGCTTCATACAAAGTTACAATCAAAAACCGGTGTTTTATTCGTTGGCTGCTGTTTCTAATATTATTACCTACTTTTCGCTCAAACAAACACTAAACTAACTAAACATTTCTAAACAACGTGAAGTTAAATCACCCCTGTTTACGCGCGCGCGCACGAAATTTGCAAGTGGCCGATCCGTATCTAACTTCTAGCCCTGATACATAGGATATTTTCATGTGTTAGAGTAGGCGGTATGAAGCCCGATTGCAAGCCAACGCGTGCGAGAGAGATGACTAGCGGTGACATCGATCGGCGACGAGCGAGCGGCCGGCGCGCGGCGGTGGCGTGCGCGGTCGGAGCGCGGACAAATTTTGAACGACGCGGCGTCGACAAAATTTGAAATTATAAAACACGTCATGGCGCGCCATTTTCTTTAAAGTGTGTACGTTTGTCGTTCACGATTAAGAATGTTTGCAAAGACCGTTCCTAAAAGGCTATGCGTTTTCCGTTAGTCCGGCAGGACAATGTATAAGTACCTAATTATGTTTGATATTTTTCCACTAGAAAGGTTAATTGTATCGACTTTACCTACAGGTAAAATATAAATTATTACAAAAAAGGAGAAATAATAATATATACAGCACGCATTAATAATAATCATTCAAAGTATTAGTAACAACAAGGAACAAACAAAGATTCCTTAAAATGTTTTTTTTTTTTAGAAAATCGTATGTAATCAATAACCTTAACATTCAAGATTTATAATGAAGTACACAAAAATGACTCTTTATTGCATTAACGATTCACCAATTATGAGTTTTCACTGTCACCGCCATGTTACCATAGACAAATGTCATGCGTTTAGTCGAATCACAGCTGGCCATTCGGAAATTGACGAATCACATTTATTTGTTAAGCGTAACTGAAAACATTTGACTGGCTGTGATTGGTGGACCGGTGCGCATGCGCATTTCGACTATTGGGCCGGTTTTTGATTGTAACTTTGTATGAAGCTCGTGTTCTATGTTTTATTCGTTCGCTGGCCGTGATGGGTTAGGTCAGTATACTCGTACCTCTTTTGGGGATGGTTAACCGTGTGTTTACTCTCTTATACATGTTCAGTCTACGTTTCCTTTTGTTTTCGCTCCTTAAGGTTAGGGTTTGTATGGGTATTTCGACTTCGACTGACCTGCATCATTTTGGTCTTCTGGCGATGGTCCTCGAGCTCCTGCCGCGCCTTGCGCTCGGCCGCCATCAGCTGCACCTTGTCGCGCTGTTCCTTGCTCACTCCCTTGTACATGTCCAGGAGCAGCTTCAGTTCCTTTTGTTCGTTTACTGCTTTCCTGTAAAGGTTCAATTTTTTATTCAGGGGTGAATCAACTTTTAAGTGCACCTTGTTGCTATGGTTACGCAAAATTTGTCCCTCGGACAACCTAAGCATTTTTCTATGAAACAGTATGAAGATCTCACTTGGACAACGGGGACAGAGTAAACAACACAAAAAAAGGTTTATTCATCCCAGTACATGCCTTTGATTCTTCAATGGCAATAGTAGCTGCTGCGCTATAGTTTCAACAATCAATTTATAAGTTACTCTGGCTTTGGCTGTGCGATTTTTTTTCGGTATTTTAGCATAGTTTTGAGACATTAGGAGTACCTAATTGACTGAGAAGATTAGGAGTTACGGAGTAAACGTGTTTATGTTGAGAAAGGTCATTGGCAGTATTGGGTTAGGTTGACACTGGTGTTGAATGATTCGTGTCAACCCACTTAATATTAGGAAGGTAATATTTTCTT
Source organism: Apotomis capreana (assembly GCA_947623375.1). Classification (NCBI taxonomy): domain Eukaryota; kingdom Metazoa; phylum Arthropoda; class Insecta; order Lepidoptera; family Tortricidae; genus Apotomis; species Apotomis capreana. Next base: position 21,313,738 of record OX392506.1, read on the forward strand.
CGGTTTCTGCGACTGTCACACATTTCAATAAAACGATTTAAACGGATTATATCGCGTACAGTCGCGGAAACCGAAGAAAATATTACCTTTTACGCGATATAATCCGTTTAATTTAAATTAGCAAGGTATTTACAACATATTTATGATTAAGGCATAAAAATGTAAGCTGAGGTAACAACATACAATTTCAAAATGAAAAGGTTCTAGGGTACGTTATATAAAGAATACTGACCTATGTTAGCCTCTTAGCCTGGTGAGATCCTAAGAATCCTGAAAAGTCCTAGAGACTTGAGATGAATGTGAAATGGTACGGTACTTGAGCTGCTGCTTGAGGTCCTTGATGAGCAGGTCCTGTTCCTGCAGACGCGCGCGCGAGTGCTCCTTGGCGGCCGCGCTCTTGGCCTCCGCCGCGCCGCCCGCCGCCCCTCCCCCCGCCTCCTCGCCCTAAGACACGGTATCGGTAGGTTATAGGTTATAGCGGGCTAGTTTTCCGCAACTCGACGTCTTACAATGCGCCTATTTTGCGTGAAGGGTTCCTGGCACTACTCTTGCCAACCCAACTCTACCAGAAAGCCTAGCAGTCCCTTGATGTTGCCGACGACTTCTGGGAGTGAGTCTCCGAGGTGTTGTGTCTCATATATCTATTTATTCAGTTCTAGAAGGCGTCCGAGTGGCACCGTTCCTGCAGGGAGGAACGAAGCACTCTTTTTGGCTTATGGCTCTACCGTATCTACGTGCGCGTGTAAGAAAATTAATTACCAGATCATTTTTTGTTTCTCCTTAGTCAGAAAAAAATTGGTAGTCTGTAAAGTCGCTTTACGGATGATTATTTTAAGTGATGACGATAGAGTGGATGAAAGATAGATGCGTCAAACGCTAAATGCTTAGGCCGATTGTGCGTCTCTATCGCTTGTTCCGCGTTCTCACTTACACGCACGGCTCAGGCGGAGCGTGACAGCGAGATGCTTTTTCGTGCACGCAGCCGGCATTTTCGACACTTTCGCAACCAGACAAAGAAGTAAGACATATCCCAGAAACCGGCCGAGCCGTCTTTTATAGCATCAACCCGGCTACCGGGTTGGGCGGCATCTGAACAAAGTTTACGAGCGCCCGGCCTCCGGGTTGTTGGTGTCGAAAGTGTTAACGATTTATAAGACGTTATCCCGTCAAAAAATGTCCTCTGTTGGTGGCTCGACTGTGTACCAAAAATAGTTGAAAGCGGTCCAACCATTTCGGCGCGAAACAAGGTTTCGCTTGGAACTATCAGTAAACCGTTTAAGATCTTCGCATGACTGGCCCAGCCATGACCGCGAGTGACTCACTAGAACGGTAGGCGTGTTGAGAACATGTCTGCCGTCCTCCGTTAAAAGGTCGTATCTTTGTGTGGATTTCATAGTAAGATACGGCTTTTTACCGTAGCACGGCAGATGTACCAAGTACTGACCTCCGGGTCGGGCTCCTCCTTCTTGACGGCGAGCGGCTTCTCGTCGGGCGCGTCCGCCGCGCCGCCGCGCGCGCCCGCCTCCTCCAGCTCCTTCCGCACCTGCACAATGCACCCCCACATTAAGGCTGATTTAGACGAAGACAATTTTGAGACGCCTAAATTACGGCGCCTCGAAAACGCACCGTATAAACACTTTCCGCGCCATTTTTTCGCGGCATGCCAGCGCTGGCGCGGAATAGAACACGGGCCTATTTTTGGGCGCCAGTGACCCCCCCTCCGCGTCTCTCGCTGCCACTTATGACTGGTACTGAAAAAAAGCACTGTGTAAACACGGCTTGCTGGTCACTGGCGGCGAGATTTAGGCGGCTGAAATAGTCATTGTCCAAACGGTCGGAGGTGTGCTGTGCGGTAATCACTGGCGCCGTCATTTAGGCGTCTCAAAATTGTCTTCGTCTAAATCAGCCTTTACTACATAGCTCTGTTGCCAGTGTTGCCACACTGAAGACGTGGACGGAGAATAACCGTATCTCAAACGTGTTCGATATTTTTTTTGATACAAAAACATATAAAACTCACACCGGCACATGGAACAATGTTCCGGACCATTGGCAGACAAATAGACAAGACAATTTAATAAAAACCAAAGGGTATGCCGCGCGGATGCTCTTTCTATGAGATTTATGGGACTCACCATAGAGACAGGACCCGCTAAATGGGAGAATTATTTATTATGGTCTAATGGAATCGAAATATATCAGGCCATTGTAGATGAAATGCAACGAACCAGAAATGACAATATTAACAACTGAACTGACTATAATAGCGATATAGAAAGTGGTTATAATATAAAAACAAACTGAGGCGATGCGTGGTCGCGGTCACTGATGTGAGGTATGCAATAAAGAGTACTTGTATTAACGTCAGGGTAAGAAAGTATATTCAGCACTAAAAGCGTGTTTCAAATGAACTTTTCGTTAATGCACGTTCTCATAAATGGTGCTAAGGTTACCTTTCAAAAATAAAATAGGTACAGAGATCAAAACAGATTGGGAAATTGAAAGCGGACGTACAGTCCGTCTCTGGTCGAAAGGTGAAGTCGTTGGACCGGTAATCCAAAGATAGCGGGTTTAAGTCCCGGCGAGGACCCGGTATGAGCGCAATTTAATTTATTTGCGTGTTGATCTTTGTACTTTTATAGCTATTTAAAAAATGTGGTGTTAATTAACCCGCATTAAAAAATAATTTCGAAAAACGTAATTGAGTCTCGAAACTTACCTTATTTAACTCCTGACTAGTATCCTTGTATTTCCGCTTATACCTATGCACCTCCCCCTTCAGTTGCTGGTTATGGTTCTGCAGCGACGTGATCAAATGTCGCATTTCCCTGTTGATGGGTCCGGTTTGCTCGTTCGCGGCCAAATTCTGTTCGAACTCGATGCGTAGCATCTCGTACTCTTTTCTTAGTTGCCCTAGCACATCTTCTAGTTGGATCATCTCGGCTCTTAACGCCTTTTGTCTTGCTAGTTCTTCGCTCTGAAATTAGTAATGGGAAACGTGATAAATGGGCACCTTGAAATATTTCTATAATAGATTCAAAAGGTGAACTGTAAGGTAAAGAATGATGCAAGAAGAAATGGATATAATTGAAGTTAAGTTCTTAAAAGTAGGTCATTTTAGAAACAAATGTATTCATAAAGTAGCGAGTCTGCCAAATGAATAGCAGAGTCATTATTAAGCACTAATAAACGTCAATAATATTGATGTGTTATTTCTCTATTTATTTTTCAACCCTTTGAGCGCCAAGCGGCAAAGCAATTCACCGTGCCACCGACGCCAAACCAAAAAAAAAAATATTGCTCCAAAATCAATAGAGATTGAAAAAAACAGATAGTGGTTTGAATTAGCATGTTTTTGACCATCGAAATTTTTGACGTCAATAGGCGTCGTTGGCGTCAGTGGCACGAATTCCCGATGACGTGATTTGCCGTCTTTGGCGGTCAAAGGGTTAAGTAATAAGAATAAGAACTGTTTAATTAATTGGGATTCAAGGGAACCACCTTTGCATCATCATTGAAATTAAATTAGCTTTTGCATTAATTAATACAATAGTTAAAACATTAACACACAATTAGGTAACACAAACATTTCCAAACATGTGCATTATTTCCGCGGTAATGCTTCGTCAAATGTAAATTAAGTGATAAATTACATGCAAAACTATAAATTGGTAATCAAAATTACGTTATGGAGTATTTAATAGTGTGATAAGTTGGAAAAAACTTGAATCGATATGTGTAGTTATAAAAAAATATTTTTAATCTTAGCTATTGCAGACTACAACAAGTAAATTGGGTGAATCAACTTTTTTCTTGTCCTTATTCTGTCCAGCGACCCAGCGGACAATAGTGATTGCAATGAAATGAACTGTAATAATTTATTCAGTAAGTAGGCCACAGGGGCACTTTTACAAGTCAGATTGTGAATCTACCGGCATTTCGCAAGAGGAGACCGCTGTTGAGAAGAAAGCCGAAAGAAACTCAACAGTAAGTCATTTTTTCGTAAATAATACTTAAAACAAATACATAATACATTTGTGTTATAACTAATTACACTGGTACACGTAAAGGAGATGTATAGATACTCCAAATCAATGTTAATTAGGAACATTAAAATGAAAATTTAACGATAAATTAAAATTAAGCAGTCTACATAAGAATAGGCGTATATCTGTTGCAATTACAAAGTTTTTGTAAATATAACCGCCGAAATTTCAATATTAATCGTAGTTTTAAATAGTGGCCCAGGCGACATCACTATGGCAACGAGCAACAGAACAAAATTGATAGACCCAATTACATTTTGAGGAAGAGAAATAAGCGAACGACACTATTATCCACGGATAGATAGATGGAGACACCTGGGAGGAGGCTTATGCCTATGCAGAGGCGGGACTGGCCAAAGTAATGACATGGTTAGAGACGAATTTACTTACATTGAATATAAACAAAACAAATTACATAACATTTTCAATCCTAAATTCTACGCAACCTGATGAAACTAAATTTAAACTAATAGCCCACACTTGCTCAAATAGTTGTGCAATCGCCTGTTCTTGTTTGTGTGTCAATCATGTGACTTCAACTAAGTACCTGGGTATATACATAGACCAGCTTCTCTCGTGGCACCAACAAATAGAAATTACAGCTAAGAGAATTCGACGGTTAATATGGTTGTTCAAATATCTACGTCATATTACCGATAAGGAACTCTTGGTATATATCTACAAAACACTAGTGCAATCTGTTGTTCTTTACTGTTTACCAGTTTGGGGAGGTTGTCACAAAACTAAACTTATCGTACTGGAGAGGGCACAACGTTCAATTCTGAAAGTACTGCTAGGTAAAAATATACGCTATAGTACCATGAATGTTTATTCAGAAGCAAACGTACTTACGGTAAGGCAATTATATATCCTGAATTGCATCCTAAAAATTCATAAAAATACTAAACCTGATACTAATATAATAAATAAACGAAACCCTTTCTCAGTAATTAAGCAGGCAACTTTTAGTAGAACTTCTTTTGCAAAAAGACAATTTAATGTAGCATCAATTTACTTATATAACAAAATTAACAGAGTGACTAATATCTACGGTAAAACATATGGAGAGTGTAAAAAACAAATAACATCATGGTTAAAAACAAAAAGCTATGAAGAAATTGAAATACTCATACAAAGACTGTAATCAGAAATCACCTAGCACATGCACCTACTTAATACAGACCTACCTTAAGAGCAGATATTTTCATTCCGACTCTCGCTCTTATATATATATATATATGTGTGTGTATGTGTGTATGTAGGAGTGAGAGTATATTTCACGCGCACTTGCATATATAGCATATTAATTTTATACATATCAATAGATCTATAAATATAGCACAACATAATACAAATAATTTACCCCACCGAACACCGAACTTATGTAAAACACTATATAATACATTATGATATTCTCGTCCCACTGTGGGACTTACCTACTGCTGTTCTCACCAATTTCTATAGATTAAGTTAGCTTTTAAGATAACAATAACTAAACCTTATGTTATTAACTGTGTCAACATCTGTATGAAAGAGCGAATACCTCCTAACACAAGTGTAAAACTTAAAAGGAGGATTCGACTAGTTTTTGTAAAAACTATGTTAATAATAAATGATTTTGATTTTTTTTTTTTTTTTTGATAGCTAGGGAGGCTATTACAATAAAAAAAATATTATTATTGAAATAAAAAAATACCCTAAGAATTTCAATCGGGAAGATGGTTTTAAAATATCGCCAACTTGGGGACCAGTGATTCAAAAGTTGAAACCACGGGATATATCTTCGGATCTGTGCGCGGACATTGTGAGTGTTGTGTGTCGTGCCGGTGATAATAAACATTAACAAATGGGGGGTAGTCGAACTTTTATCTTCCTACCCATCCGGTTTATTAGTTATTACACATTTCGTCGGGTAGTGATACATTTGGCCGACATCTCCAGTAACAACTGGCTGTTTCATCAGTACGCCTGGGACCACGGCACGTGAAACCGTGTTGAAACGTCAGGCAATTAAGGTAAATCAAAATATCGCGATAGACCCGGTTCAATAAGTTTCAATTAAGAGAAATGCCTTTGGTCATAATTTAATATTGGACAACTTGGAATGATCCCAGTTCTACAGTGAGTCGTACCTCCATCATTTCGATCTGCCTCATGTGCAGGTTCTTAGCGTTCTGTAGCTGCAGCCTCGTGTCGTCGAGCGCAGTTTTCATCTGCATGGACTCGTTATACAACACCGAGAACTGGCTCTGCAGGCATTTGTACTCCGTAGTTTCCACTATCACCGATTCGGGCAGCTGGCGGATCTGGGGAATAAAGGATGAATAAAATAAATATCAGACAACGGCACACAAATCGATCTAGTCCCAAATTAAACTCGAGAAGGCTTGTGTTATGGGTACTACACGACGATATACATACCTATATAGAAAAATATATACTTCAATACGTAGAACAACCATGACCCAAGCACAAGTATTCGAGTTCATCACACAAATATTTGGCCTGGCCGGGATTCGAACCTGGGACCGCCGGCTCAGTAGGCAGGTCTCTACAAACGCATGGAAGGTCACTGACGCGATAGGTTGATGCAGTCAGACGTTTGGGATGGCAGAGAATCGATTACCCTAAATTGCCTGAGGACTAAAAATTAGAACTTCTAGTGGTTGTGAATGTTCATTATAAAAATAAGGCTACTTGAGGAGATTGATTACCTGAATTTCTTTGGTGTTACAGTATAAGTATACAATACAATACGAGTATACAATGTATACCCCAACAGGGTGTTTTACAACCTTCGCCAAATTGCGCATATTTAGTGGTACTAATTTATTTTACTGGCAACTACAAATGTTTAGTAACTGACGTTGAAAGTCAGTGAATGTCACTGATATAAACAAAGAGGAAATTCCAAGCAATGTTTGTATTATAAAGCCAAAACTATCCACAGTGATGAGACGAAAGTCCTGTTTTATTCAATAAAATTCAACATTTATTTCGCAAAAATAACAAAGGATTGAGCAGCATTCCGTTAAACAAGGTGTTCAGAACGCATCCAAAATGACGTCACCACCGACGTCTTCAGCCGAAGCACGAAGATCGCCGATCATCGGGCCCTTCGGGTACAACCGCCACCGGCCGCCTTCAACGGTCAATTTCAAAACCACCCTTGGAACGACAACACTCTGTATTCTATTTTCGACAATATATTATGTTAATTTAAAGTTAAATAAAATATTCTTATTGAATATCCACCTAGGCTATTCCCGAATGCACTAGAAAGGAACCTAGGCCTCAACATTGGTCCTTCACCCGTCGAAGAAGAGCCGCAAGAGTTCATCTTCATCATCAGCACCTACGAGAGACGCAGCCTGAATCGCGCTTTGTTGCACGGACGAGTTCTTCGCGAGCCCGCCGCCGCAGCATCCCACCTTGAAGCAGATTTACCGAAAAAGCAGCCGCGGGGAACTACGACGGCCAGCCTACGTAACGGTTTTTTTGCCAGAGGAAAATCTTTGTTCGTCGAAGAAAGTATCAGCGAAGTGAAGACTCCACGGAGATCCAGCCAACTACAACGGACTGTTAGCTTCAGGACTTCACAACAAGAGCAGCTGCGATTACATACAGAAATTCCAGAATACGTCGAATAACGGTTAAACTGAGTGAGTTCGTTCCAATATTCCCTTATTCCCTAATTTGGATTAAGTCAGAAGTAATTCTTCTATTTTTCGTGGTTAATTACCTCATATTAATTTGCATATCGAATTGATATTGCTCATTTTTTCAAAAGAAATTGTCTTAACGGCCATTTTAGTTCGTTAATTTCATAATTCATTCGCTAGTAGAAAATCATACAGTAATAAACCTTAAGTTCATAATTAAAACAAGCGCACGTAAGTCGGACGCAAATCAGTTTTCCTTAAATATAGTCTATTGTCTTTTTTATGCACATAAAATTGCATCGCTTGAGCCAAGATAACGGGACATTAGTCGCTCCCGTGTTACCGACCGCAGCGCATGCATCTGTTTTTTGCTAATTGCAGTTAACTTATATCTATATTAGTGTGGCAGTGATTATCGATCGTTAACTATTTGCATCTTATTTGGCAGTGTTTACGGTAATAACGAAATATTGTATATTAATCGTGTTTAATCTTTGATTTGAGTGCATTTCGTATTAAATATGTCATTAGCGCAGTTAGTCAAACAGCGTGGAACGCTTAAATGTAAATTAACTAATTTTAAAACGTTTCTAACGCCATACCTATCTATTCCCGAGTTAAGTGAAGTGCAGGCTATAGAAGTCGAGTGCCGCATTAGTAAGATCGAGGAAATGTATACTGGGTTTGATGAATTGCAGGAGCAGATCGAAATTTCGTCTGAGAAGCCCGACGAGCAGTATATCGAGCGTACGGAGTTTGAAAATCAATACTTCGCCATTTTGGCTACCGCGCGGGAGTTGCTACACAGGCGTAGCAAAACGGAAACTAAGGTTATGTCTGAGGCGAGTTCCAGTTCTTATCAACAGAAGAACAATCTGGTAAGGCTACCTAAGATTGATTTACCTCACTTTAACGGCAACTATCAATATTTTCTCGAGTTTAGGGATACATTCTTATCTTTAATCCATAATAATGAATCTATCGACGACATAAACAAGTTTCATTATTTGCGTTCGTCGCTGCAAGGGAGTGCCGCCTTAGTTATCAAAAGTTTAGACTTTAATGCAGACAATTACAATGCTGCCTGGGAATTATTAATGTCTAGGTATGATAACAAGAGGCTATTAGTAAATAATCATGTTAAAGCGTTGTTTAGTGTCGAACAAATACACAAAGAATCTCACAGGGCGTTACGTCATCTTTTAGACGTTACTAACAAGAACCTTAGGGCACTTACGACCTTAAAGCAGCCTACGTCGGAGTGGGATACACTTGTTATTTATATGATGTCGTCTAAATTAGATTCGGTTACCAGCCGCGAGTGGGAGGAGTATAGAAATACCTTAGATAAAGACGACGCGGTTGGCGCAGTGGTTAAGCAACCGCCTACTGAGCCGACGGTCCCGGGTTCGAATCCCGGCAAGGGCAAATATTTGTGTGATGAACACGAATATTTGTGCCTGGGTCATGGATGTTCTATGTATTTAAGTATTTATTTATCTATATAAGTATGTATATCGTCGCCTAGTACCCATAACACAAGCCTTCTTGAGCTTAATTTGGGATTAGGTTGATTTGTGTGAGGTGGTCTGATATTTATTTATTTATTTAGATGAGCCTCCAACATTAAATCAGTTTAGTACATTTATTTCTAATAGGGCTGATTTATTGGAAACGCTGGAGGAGTCCAAAACGGGTCAAAACAAAACGACGTATCAGCCAAATAAACAGAAAAACTTTCTTGTTGCAAATGAAGCATTTAAATCACAAAAGCATAAATACAGCTGTCCTATGTGTAAACAAAATCATTTCTTGTTTTCATGCGATTCTTTTCGTAAATTATCTGTTGACATTCGTCAAAAGAAAGTCAATGAATGGGGCATATGTCAATTATGTCTCAGGCCAGGGCATCAGTTGTCTAAGTGTAGATTATCTACATGTAAATATTGTAGTGAGCGTCACAATACGTTGCTACATACAGAAACCAATAATGACGCAGTAGAAGTCGCTGCTGTGTCAGCTGATAAAAGTGCTCCGACTCAACAATCCTCTGTACTGCTTTCCACAGCTATGGTGCGAGTCAGCGATGCCAAGGGTGCTCAGCACGTCGCCAGGATCCTTCTGGACAACGGCAGCACCACCAATTTTGTCACCGAGGAACTGCGAGCTAAGTTGCAGCTTCCACTCTCTTCCACAAGCTCCACGGTAACAGGTATTAACAATTCCTTATCTAAAAGTACTCAGTCTTGCAACTTAACGATTCATTCGATGGTTGGGGATTATAAGACGAACCTTAGGTGCCTCGTGCTGCCTGAGATCACAAAAATGTTACCATCTTCCTTTATAAATGTTAGGAGCTTGCAAATACCGTCACATATACAGTTAGGGGATCCCACATTTAACATTCCGTCAGTCATAGACATTCTTGTCGGCGCGGAAACCTTTTGGGACGTCATAGGTACCAATAGGATCGATTTAGGGAAACGTCAACCAGCTTTATGTGCTTCTAAATTAGGTTGGCTAATTTCGGGGTCTATTCTAACCAATCAAAAATATCACACCGTTTGTCATGCTTCAGAATTACTTGATAACGATGTTGAGAAGCAACTCACCCGTTTTTGGGAGCTAGATAGTGTCTTGCCTATTCACCACTTTACGGCTGAAGAGCGACAGTGTGAAGAGCACTTCATAAACAATACAAAGCGCACTGATGATGGTCGTTTCGTCGTGACCATACCGCTTAAACAATCACCTAGCGTTCTTGGTGACTCTTATGAAATGGCTAAGTGTCGTTTCTTATCTTTAGAAAAAAAGTTAAAAAATGATCCTCAATTAAAACAGAATTACGACGCGTTCTTGTCTGAATATCTGGATTTGGGTCATATGTCACCATCTACGCGGAAGTCGGTTCTGACTGAAGTCGAATGTTTTCTGCCACATCATGGCGTGGTACGAGAATCGAGTCTCACAACCAAATTACGGGTCGTTTTTGATGCGTCTGCGCCCACTAGGTCAGGCATCTCATTAAACGAGATTCAGACAGTCGGGCCAACTGTACAAGATGATTTAATTTCAATTTTGCTCAGGTTTAGACAACATAAATATGTAATTTCAGGTGACATTGAAAAAATGTACCGTCAGATGCTAATTGCACCTGAACAAAGATGCCTTCAGCAAATTCTGTGGCGTTTCAATCCAACTGATCGTCTTGAATGCTATTCTCTTAATACCTTAACGTATGGCACGGCCAGTGCAGCATATCTTGCCACGCGATGCCTCAAACAGTTAGGACTAGAGTCCCCAAATCCAGTTATTCAGCAGTCGATCGTACATGATTTTTATGTGGATGACTATTTAAGCGGCAGTAGTAGCATTGACGAAGCTATTCAGTTAGGAAAGGGAGTAATAGACACGCTAAGTTCTGCTAAGTTAAACTTGCGTAAGCTGCGCTCAAATAGCACGTCAGTCCTGGACGCATTGCAGAGTCATTCACAGCCAAGCCTTCAGTCACATATTGGTACGACAGATAGCAATTTAAATATTCAAAACTTAAGCACTTCTGCTTCAGCAAAAACATTAGGATTAAACTGGCAATGTGATACAGATGCATTATTTTTTAACATTAATTTAAAAACATGCAGTAGACCGACGAAACGTCATGTACTCTCGTCAATCGCGCAAGTATATGACCCATTGGGGTTAGTCGGGGCCTGTATTTTAGAAGCCAAAATTATTATGCAACGGTTATGGCAACAAAAGTGCTCATGGGATGAAGAATTGCCCCATACTTTAAAACTATTATGGCGTAAATTTGAAGCAACCTTGCCATTTTTAAATACAATTAGAATACCGCGTTGGATTTTAAGCGATGCCAATAGCAACCTTGAGCTGCATATATTTACGGACGCTTCTGAAACATCTTATGGAGCTTGCGCCTATGTAAGTTCAAGGGATAACAGCGGGGTAGCTACGGTTCGTCTTTTAGCCTCGAAAAATAAAGTTGCGCCTATTAAAGCATGTACAATTCCGCGCCTAGAGCTTTCTGGAGCGTTATTGGGTGCAAGACTGTTTACTAAGATACTGAGCTCACTCACAATTAAATTTAATAAATGCACATTTTGGTGCGATTCGATGATTGTCTTAGGATGGTTGGCTTCATCGCCCGCCAACCTCAAGCCCTTTGTCCGCAACCGAGTGAGCGAGGTACAGGATGTTACTGCTGGTTATACGTGGCGCTATGTGCCCTCCAAAGAAAATCCTTCTGACTTAGCATCTCGTGGCATTAACGCGCAACTTCTAGCAGATTGTAGTCTTTGGTGGAATGGACCAGACTTTCTTAAGCAGGAGTCAGCCTTATGGCCCAAAGCACCATCTTCATTGACAACTAATTTACCTGAAATGGTACCTTGCTTAATAGCCAACGTCGAGCAATCGCCTCTCTCTCTCCTCGTGGAAAGAGTGTCCAAATTTTCGAAATTAATTCGAGTCGTAACCTACGTTAAGAGGTTCATTAATAATTGTTCAAAAAACAAAACTAAACAATATGGTTTTCTCAAGAGTTCAGAATTAACTCAGGCACGAAAAACTATTCTCTCATTGTGTCAAATGGAGATGTTCAAAGAAGAATATACAACGCTAAAGTCAGGCAAAACTCTTCCCCCTAAGAATAGGCTTCTTCCACTCACTCCATACATTGACACGGACAACCTATTAAAAGTAGGCGGGAGACTTGACAACACTTATTACAGTGATGACGTCAAGCATCCAGTTATTCTTTGTAGTAAGCATCGTCTAACTAAATTAATTTTTATATATTTTCATTTGCAATTCTTACACGCAGGGCCGCAGTTGTTACTCAATAGCGCCAAGCAATGTTATTGGCCTTTAGGTGGCAGAAACTTGGCGCGCAAAACTGTCGAGCAATGCGTCACATGTTGTAGGTTTAAGGGACAGACAGTTCAGCCAATTATGGGTAATCTGCCCGCGACACGCGCTGAATTAGACTACACATTTGCTAACACTGGTACTGATTACGCTGGCCCAATATTGATAGCTGACCGTAAAGGTAGGGGTTGTAAATTAATCAAAGCCTGGATTTGCATTTTTGTATGTTTCGCAGTTAAAGCCGTGCACCTAGAACTCGTCTCAGACCTCACCAAAGACGCTTTTATGGCCTGTTTAGATCGATTTACTGCTCGTAGAGGTAAACCAAAAAATATTTACTGTGATAACGCGACTTATTACACCGGTACATGTAACGAATTGTACAGAGTACTGCAATCATCAAACATAGCTTCGGACCTTGCCGAGGCGGAAATAAATTTCGTATTTTCCCCTCCCTATTCGCCGCATTTCGGTTCACTTTGGGAGCGGTGCGTCCGCTCAGTTAAGCATCATTTACGACGCATTTTGAACTTGACGCATTTAACTTTCGAAGAAATGAGCACCTGCCTATCAGGAATTGAAGCAGTATTAAATTCTCGGCCATTAACTCCGCTATCAAGCAACCCTTCTGACTTGACCGCTCTTACCCCTGCCCATTTCCTCATTGGACGACCACTCATGTTTGTGCCTAATTCGCAGGATCCCGTTGCTGAAGATAAAATCAACACGCTGCAGAGGTTTCATCGCGTCGAGCAATTAAAACTTCATTTTTGGAACAGATTCAAACTTGAATATGTTTCCCAACTTCAACAAAAAACCAAATGGTTTTCATCACGTGACGAGCTCATAGAGGGAGCGCTAGTCATCGTGAAAGAGAAAGGAGTCCCCCCTCTCATGTGGCTACTTGGTCGCATTATAAAGCTTTATCCTGGCAAGGATGGAATAGCTCGAGTAGCCGACATAAAGACTAAGAAGGGTACAATCAGGCGGGCCTTCAATAACATTTGCCCCCTTCCAGCCTCCATGTAACATGCGTGCCTCACACCATCTTCTGAATTATAGGTCCCTTGAAGTACTTCAACGCGGGGAGCATGTTCAGAACGCATCCAAAATGACGTCACCACCGACGTCTTCAGCCGAAGCACGAAGATCGCCGATCATCGGGCCCTTCGGGTACAACCGCCACCGGCCGCCTTCAACGGTCAATTTCAAAACCACCCTTGGAACGACAACACTCTGTATTCTATTTTCGACAATATATTATGTTAATTTAAAGTTAAATAAAATATTCTTATTGAATATCCACCTAGGCTATTCCCGAATGCACTAGAAAGGAACCTAGGCCTCAACACAAGGCATTGAATTCGGTTGTTGACACTAATTACAAATCGTTGACAAATCGCTACTGACGTTTAATAATGCAAATATCGATACCTTAGGATAGGATACCTTATTTCTTTAATTTTTTTTTTATATTATGACAAATATATTGATAATTTCAACCAACTTTTTGTAGTGAATAATACTTTCCCCCGAGTTATAGGTAGTAACATAGCTATTTCAAGCTTTCATTGCTTACAGTCGAAAATAGCTTGAAAAACTAATTTTCCACGTGAATTTTGTCAATTTCGAGTAGTTTATGAAACAATAATTATCAATAAAAATTCAAACTGTAAGTTTCAAATAAATACCCTATAAAGCTCAATAGCCCTGTTCTAGGTAGTAACATCAATAATATGTAACAGGTTTGATCTTAGAGAAAAATGTCTAAAACAATCAACATTTTAAAAGGAATAAGGCCTCTTAAAGCACAATCGTACTAACTTTTCGGAAAAAGTAGTTGCAATTAGGACGTTAGTGCACAACTCTAGGTGGTTTAAATTTCATTGGCAATATAATTGTAATTAGTACGAGTCTGAACTAAGCTATCGACATATTAAGTATGCACATTATGGCTAAAAGAAAGCTGTCTATAGCGCCACTATCCGATGGGCAGGACCGCCACTTGTTAGGTAACACTCACATCCAGCTTCAGCCGCTCCACCTCCTTGAGCGCGTCCCGATGCTGCCGGTGCAGCCGGTCGAGCTCGGCCAGCCTGTTGTTGGCGAGCTCGCGCTGCTCCTCCAGCTCGGTGAGGATACAATGTAACACTCACATCCAGCTTCAGCCGCTCCACCTCCTTGAGCGCGTCCCGATGCTGCCGGTGCAGCCGGTCGAGCTCGGCCAGCCTGTTGTTGGCGAGCTCGCGCTGCTCCTCCAGCTCGGTGAGGATACAATGTAACACTCACATCCAGCTTCAGCCGCTCCACCTCCTTGAGCGCGTCCCGATGCTGCCGGTGCAGCCGGTCGAGCTCGGCCAGCCTGTTGTTGGCGAGCTCGCGCTGCTCCTCCAGCTCGGTGAGGATACAATGTAACACTCACATCCAGCTTCAGCCGCTCCACCTCCTTGAGCGCGTCCCGATGCTGCCGGTGCAGCCGGTCGAGCTCGGCCAGCCTGTTGTTGGCGAGCTCGCGCTGCTCCTCCAGCTCGGTGACGATACAATGTAACACTCACATCCATCTTCAGCCGCTCCACCTCCTTGAGCGCGTCCCGATGCTGCCGGTGCAGCCGGTCGAGCTCGGCCAGCCTGTTGTTGGCGAGCTCGCGCTGCTCCTCCAGCTCGGTGACGATACAATGTAACACTCACATCCATCTTCAGCCGCTCCACCTCCTTGAGCGCGTCCCGATGCTGCCGGTGCAGTCGGTCGAGCTCGGCCAGCCTGTTGTTGGCGAGCTCGCGCTGCTCCTCCAGCTCGGTGAGGATACAATGTAACACTCACATCCATCTTCAGCCGCTCCACCTCCTTGAGCGCGTCCCGATGCTGCCGGTGCAGCCGGTCGAGCTCGGCCAGCCTGTTGTTGGCGAGCTCGCGCTGCTCCTCCAGCTCGGTGAGGATACAATGTAACACTCACATCCAGCTTCAGCCGCTCCACCTCCTTGAGCGCGTCCCGATGCTGCCGGTGCAGCCGGTCGAGCTCGGCCAGCCTGTTGTTGGCGAGCTCGCGCTGCTCCTCCAGCTCGGTGAGGATACAATGTAACACTCACATCCAGCTTCAGGCGCTCCACCTCCTTGAGCGCGTCCCGATGCTGCCGGTGCAGCCGGTCGAGCTCGGCCAGCCTGTTGTTGGCGAGCTCGCGCTGCTCCTCCAGCTCGGTGAGGATACAATGTAACACTCACATCCATCTTCAGCCGCTCCACCTCCTTGAGCGCGTCCCGATGCTGCCGGTGCAGCCGGTCGAGCTCGGCCAGCCTGTTGTTGGCGAGCTCGCGCTGCTCCTCCAGCTCGGTGAGGATACAATGTAACACTCACATCCATCTTCAGCCGCTCCACCTCCTTGAGCGCGTCCCGATGCTGCCGGTGCAGCCGGTCGAGCTCGGCCAGCCTGTTGTTGGCGAGCTCGCGCTGCTCCTCCAGCTCGGTGAGGATACAATGTAACACTCACATCCAGCTTCAGCCGCTCCACCTCCTTGAGCGCGTCCCGATGCTGCCGGTGCAGCCGGTCGAGCTCGGCCAGCCTGTTGTTGGCGAGCTCGCGCTGCTCCTCCAGCTCGGTGAGGATACAATGTAACACTCACATCCAGCTTCAGCCGCTCCACCTCCTTGAGCGCGTCCCGATGCTGCCGGTGCAGCCGGTCGAGCTCGGCCAGCCTGTTGTTGGCGAGCTCGCGCTGCTCCTCCAGCTCGGTGAGGATACAATGTAACACTCACATCCATCTTCAGCCGCTCCACCTCCTTGAGCGCGTCCCGATGCTGCCGGTGCAGCCGGTCGAGCTCGGCCAGCCTGTTGTTGGCGAGCTCGCGCTGCTCCTCCAGCTCGGTGAGGATACAATGTAACACTCACATCCATCTTCAGCCGCTCCACCTCCTTGAGCGCGTCCCGATGCTGCCGGTGCAGCCGGTCGAGCTCGGCCAGCCTGTTGTTGGCGAGCTCGCGCTGCTCCTCCAGCTCGGTGAGGATACAATGTAACACTCACATCCATCTTCAGCCGCTCCACCTCCTTGAGCGCGTCCCGATGCTGCCGGTGCAGCCGGTCGAGCTCGGCCAGCCTGTTGTTGGCGAGCTCGCGCTGCTCCTCCAGCTCGGTGACGATACAATGTAACACGGCCAGCCTGTTGTTGGCGAGCTCGCGCTGCTCCTCCAGCTCGGTGAGGATACAATGTAACACTCACATCCATCTTCAGCTTCTCCACCTCCTTGAGCGCGTCCCGATGCTGCCGGTGCAGCCGGTCGAGCTCGGCCAGCCTGTTGTTGGCGAGCTCGCGCTGCTCCTCCAGCTCGGTGAGGATACAATGTAACACTCACATCCATCTTCAGCCGCTCCACCTCCTTGAGCGCGTCCCGATGCTGCCGGTGCAGCCGGTCGAGCTCGGCCAGCCTGTTGTTGGCGAGCTCGCGCTGCTCCTCCAGCTCGGTGAGGATACAATGTAACACTCACATCCATCTTCAGCTTCTCCACCTCCTTGAGCGCGTCCCGATGCTGCCGGTGCAGCCGGTCGAGCTCGGCCAGCCTGTTGTTGGCGAGCTCGCGCTGCTCCTCCAGCTCGGTGAGGATACAATGTAACACTCACATCCATCTTCAGCTTCTCCACCTCCTTGAGCGCGTCCCGATGCTGCCGGTGCAGCCGGTCGAGCTCGGCCAGCCTGTTGTTGGCGAGCTCGCGCTGCTCCTCCAGCTCGGTGAGGATACAATGTAACACTCACATCCATCTTCAGCTTCTCCACCTCCTTGAGCGCGTCCCGATGCTGCCGGTGCAGCCGGTCGAGCTCGGCCAGCCTGTTGTTGGCGAGCTCGCGCTGCTCCTCCAGCTCGGTGAGGATACAATGTAACACTCACATCCATCTTCAGCCGCTCCACCTCCTTGAGCGCGTCCCGATGCTGCCGGTGCAGTCGGTCGAGCTCGGCCAGCCTGTTGTTGGCGAGCTCGCGCTGCTCCTCCAGCTCGGTGAGGATACAATGTAACACTCACATCCATCTTCAGCTTCTCCACCTCCTTGAGCGCGTCCCGATGCTGCCGGTGCAGCCGGTCGAGCTCGGCCAGCCTGTTGTTGGCGAGCTCGCGCTGCTCCTCCAGCTCGGTGAGGATACAATGTAACACTCACATCCATCTTCAGCTTCTCCACCTCCTTGAGCGCGTCCCGATGCTGCCGGTGCAGCCGGTCGAGCTCGGCCAGCCTGTTGTTGGCGAGCTCGCGCTGCTCCTCCAGCTCGGTGAGGATACAATGTAACACTCACATCCATCTTCAGCCGCTCCACCTCCTTGAGCGCGTCCCGATGCTGCCGGTGCAGCCGGTCGAGCTCGGCCAGCCTGTTGTTGGCGAGCTCGCGCTGCTCCTCCAGCTCGGTGAGGATACAATGTAACACTCACATCCATCTTCAGCCGCTCCACCTCCTTGAGCGCGTCCCGATGCTGCCGGTGCAGCCGGTCGAGCTCGGCCAGCCTGTTGTTGGCGAGCTCGCGCTGCTCCTCCAGCTCGGTGAGGATACAATGTAACACTCACATCCATCTTCAGCTTCTCCACCTCCTTGAGCGCGTCCCGATGCTGCCGGTGCAGCCGGTCGAGCTCGGCCAGCCTGTTGTTGGCGAGCTCGCGCTGCTCCTCCAGCTCGGTGAGGATACAATGTAACACTCACATCCATCTTCAGCTTCTCCACCTCCTTGAGCGCGTCCCGATGCTGCCGGTGCAGCCGGTCGAGCTCGGCCAGCCTGTTGTTGGCGAGCTCGCGCTGCTCCTCCAGCTCGGTGAGGATACAATGTAACACTCACATCCATCTTCAGCCGCTCCACCTCCTTGAGCGCGTCCCGATGCTGCCGGTGCAGCCGGTCGAGCTCGGCCAGCCTGTTGTTGGCGAGCTCGCGCTGCTCCTCCAGCTCGGTGAGGATACAATGTAACACTCACATCCATCTTCAGCCGCTCCACCTCCTTGAGCGCGTCCCGATGCTGCCGGTGCAGCCGGTCGAGCTCGGCCAGCCTGTTGTTGGCGAGCTCGCGCTGCTCCTCCAGCTCGGTGAGGATACAATGTAACACTCACATCCATCTTCAGCTTCTCCACCTCCTTGAGCGCGTCCCGATGCTGCCGGTGCAGTCGGTCGAGCTCGGCCAGCCTGTTGTTGGCGAGCTCGCGCTGCTCCTCCAGCTCGGTGAGGATACAATGTAACACTCACATCCATCTTCAGCTTCTCCACCTCCTTGAGCGCGTCCCGATGCTGCCGGTGCAGTCGGTCGAGCTCGGCCAGCCTGTTGTTGGCGAGCTCGCGCTGCTCCTCCAGCTCGGTGAGGATACAATGTAACACTCACATCCATCTTCAGCCGCTCCACCTCCTTGAGCGCGTCCCGATGCTGCCGGTGCAGCCGGTCGAGCTCGGCCAGCCTGTTGTTGGCGAGCTCGCGCTGCTCCTCCAGCTCGGTGAGGATACAATGTAACACTCACATCAATCTTCAGCCGCTCCACCTCCTTGAGCGCGTCCCGATGCTGCCGGTGCAGCCGGTCGAGCTCGGCCAGCCTGTTGTTGGCGAGCTCGCGCTGCTCCTCCAGCTCGGTGAGGATACAATGTAACACTCACATCCATCTTCAGCCGCTCCACCTCCTTGAGCGCGTCCCGATGCTGCCGGTGCAGCCGGTCGAGCTCGGCCAGCCTGTTGTTGGCGAGCTCGCGCTGCTCCTCCAGCTCGGTGAGGATACAATGTAACACTCACATCAATCTTCAGCCGCTCCACCTCCTTGAGCGCGTCCCGATGCTGCCGGTGCAGCCGGTCGAGCTCGGCCAGCCTGTTGTTGGCGAGCTCGCGCTGCTCCTCCAGCTCGGTGAGGATACAATGTAACACTCACATCCATCTTCAGCCGCTCCACCTCCTTGAGCGCGTCCCGATGCTGCCGGTGCAGCCGGTCGAGCTCGGCCAGCCTGTTGTTGGCGAGCTCGCGCTGCTCCTCCAGCTCGGCGACGATACAATGTAACACTCACATCAATCTTCAGCCGCTCCACCTCCTTGAGCGCGTCCCGATGCTGCCGGTGCAGCCGGTCGAGCTCGGCCAGCCTGTTGTTGGCGAGCTCGCGCTGCTCCTCCAGCTCGGTGAGGATACAATGTAACACTCACATCCAGCTTCAGCCGCTCCACCTCCTTGAGCGCGTCCCGATGCTGCCGGTGCAGCCGGTCGAGCTCGGCCAGCCTGTTGTTGGCGAGCTCGCGCTGCTCCTCCAGCTCGGTGAGGATACAATGTAACACTCACATCCAGCTTCAGCCGCTCCACCTCCTTGAGCGCGTCCCGATGCTGCCGGTGCAGCCGGTCGAGCTCGGCCAGCCTGTTGTTGGCGAGCTCGCGCTGCTCCTCCAGCTCGGTGAGGATACAATGTAACACTCACATCCATCTTCAGCCGCTCCACCTCCTTGAGCGCGTCCCGATGCTGCCGGTGCAGCCGGTCGAGCTCGGCCAGCCTGTTGTTGGCGAGCTCGCGCTGCTCCTCCAGCTCGGTGACGATACAATGTAACACTCACATCCATCTTCAGCCGCTCCACCTCCTTGAGCGCGTCCCGATGCTGCCGGTGCAGCCGGTCGAGCTCGGCCAGCCTGTTGTTGGCGAGCTCGCGCTGCTCCTCCAGCTCGGTGAGGATACAATGTAACACTCACATCCATCTTCAGCCGCTCCACCTCCTTGAGCGCGTCCCGATGCTGCCGGTGCAGCCGGTCGAGCTCGGCCAGCCTGTTGTTGGCGAGCTCGCGCTGCTCCTCCAGCTCGGTGAGGATACAATGTAACACTCACATCCATCTTCAGCCGCTCCACCTCCTTGAGCGCGTCCCGATGCTGCCGGTGCAGCCGGTCGAGCTCGGCCAGCCTGTTGTTGGCGAGCTCGCGCTGCTCCTCCAGCTCGGTGACGATACAATGTAACACTCACATCCATCTTCAGCCGCTCCACCTCCTTGAGCGCGTCCCGATGCTGCCGGTGCAGCCGGTCGAGCTCGGCCAGCCTGTTGTTGGCGAGCTCGCGCTGCTCCTCGAGCTCGGTGAGGATACAATGTAACACTCACATCCATCTTCAGCCGCTCCACCTCCTTGAGCGCGTCCCGATGCTGCCGGTGCAGCCGGTCGAGCTCGGCCAGCCTGTTGTTGGCGAGCTCGCGCTGCTCCTCCAGCTCGGTGAGGATACAATGTAACACTCACATCCATCTTCAGCCGCTCCACCTCCTTGAGCGCGTCCCGATGCTGCCGGTGCAGCCGGTCGAGCTCGGCCAGCCTGTTGTTGGCGAGCTCGCGCTGCTCCTCCAGCTCGGTGAGGATACAATGTAACACTCACATCCATCTTCAGCTTCTCCACCTCCTTGAGCGCGTCCCGATGCTGCCGGTGCAGCCGGTCGAGCTCGGCCAGCCTGTTGTTGGCGAGCTCGCGCTGCTCCTCCAGCTCGGTGAGGATACAATGTAACACTCACATCCATCTTCAGCCGCTCCACCTCCTTGAGCGCGTCCCGATGCTGCCGGTGCAGCCGGTCGAGCTCGGCCAGCCTGTTGTTGGCGAGCTCGCGCTGCTCCTCCAGCTCGGCGGCGACGTCCTCCAGCTTGGCGGCGGCGGCGGCGGAGTGCGCGGGCGCGGGCGCCGCCACGCTGGTGCTGGCGCCCGACTGGTGGTAGCTCTTCAGCTTCTCTATCGCCTCCGCTAAGTGGTTCTCTAGCTTGTCGTTGCGGGAGCGGATCTGGAAGAGACAAATGTGTAACAATATTTTTAAGAGATGCTTAGAAATTGTGCTGTTCCATTGAACTTGGTGTAAGTAAGTTTGCATGCCATACTGTGGCGGACCATGCATTTATGTAATTTATTCATTTTATGTATGTTCAAAAAAATAAATAAATTGAATTGAATTGAACTTTCGTGTACCGCTAACGCATATTTAGGTAAATATCCGTCGTCGTTATATGACGGTGAACACTTGTACTCTCTCTTTGATGCAAAATTAAGGTCAGGGTTTCGACACTGTAATTTACCGATTACGCAATTTTAGGTCGTCGACTAGCTTGATTCAAAACCTTTTGGAGCTTGGAATACGGTTTAATGAATCGTCTGGTAACATTTAAATCTTAGTAAAAAAAACACTAGCTTATTGGAACAGAAATATAAATACAAGCTTAACGGACAAAATACGATGTTAAAACTTTATTCAATACATCTGCAAAGCAGAATCTGTGTAACAGAATGTAATAAAGTTCAGAGTCCAGCAATAGTTTAATAATATTCATTTTGATTTAGATTTAGTCCTAACTATTTACTACGCCTTGCAACTACGCCATTGCAGCACCGCAATATTTGTGATAATATTTTGTTGAGTATAAGGTCCCATAGTGCGGCTTACCATAAGGACAAATGTTTGATTCTATATACCAATAAAGTTAACGCGTCTCTACTTATGCGCCGCATCTGCACAGCGAACCTGTTCCTATTCAGTCACATTTGTGGCCAGTCATAAAAAAAAAAACCGACCTTCAATAATTCGTACTGCAAATCGTCAATCTGGTTCTTGAGCTCAGCGTTCTCCGTGTCCCGACTGTTGACGGCGTCCTGGAGCTGCGCGACCCGCAGCGTCATCGCGTGGTGCTTCTCGTGCAGCGCCGTGCACTGCGCCTGCAGCCGGCGGTTCTCCGCTGTCACCTCCGAGTTGGTGCCTCGGATCACCTCGTCCAGGGACGGCGCTGGGGCACTCTCTGAAGGAAAATTACATAGGTATTACACTTTATTCATAACAGCTATTCGTTCATTCATTAAATATAAAAGTTTATGTGCATGTTCTGCCCGTCTAGGACAAATACGCTGAGTTGCATGACATATTACTGCATAAAAAGAGACGTAATTAACTCGCGCGAGAAATAGTCGCGTATGACAGTTATGCTAGGTGCAGGTGTAGTTGCGTTTATTTTGTTTTTATACCGATGACCATGTTATACTAAGTGGCGCTATATTAAGCGGCGGTAGCCTAGTGGTTAGGGCATGCGACTTTCAATCCGGAGGTCGCGGGTTCGAACCCGGCCCGTACCAATGAGTTTTTCGGAACTTATGTACGGAATGTCATTTGATATTTACCACTCGCTTTTCGGTGAAGGAAAACATCGTGAGGAAACCACCTAAGCCCAATATGGCCTAGTTTCCCCTCTGGGTTGGAAGGTCAGATGGCAGTCGCTTGCGTAAAAGCTAGTGCCTACGCCACATCTTGGGATTTAGGTAGCCGACCCCGATTTGAGAATTCATTCTCAAAAAAATGGGACAAAGGCTAGGAGGATGATGATGAGGATGATGACCGATGACCATGTTATACACATTGTCTCCTCAGTTGACTTTACAGAATTCCATTCTTAGTTGTTTTAAGTGGTTAAATCATTAGTGTTAGAATAGATCCAAAAGTCCTTGAAAAAGTAGTATCAGTGTATTTATTGATAAGAAATACAATCAACATACACTAGAAAAACATTTAGGCTATTTTAATTAAATCACCTCATTAAATTTTCAATTTTTTATTGCAAATCCATTTATCACGTAATAAACTGGCTTAGCTAAACTTACCTTCCCCTTCTCCTTTTATAGCCCTCCATATTTTATCATTTCTCTGCTGCAGCCGGTCGAATGCCTGCAACACCTTGGCGACAGCCCGTTTGCTCACTTGCACCCGGTTCGCCAACTGTGCGTCCAATTCCTCCTTGTCCCAAGTTGACAGCTGCATGAGGAAGGACGTTGTAGCCTCATTTTCATCTGAAATTGACAATTAACTGTCAAGTAACTTTATTGAATCACTAATCCCACCGGAACACTAGTCAAAATGTAGCTTAATCCAGGGTGTCAGATATCAATACCAACGAGAAGAAGTAACAAACATACAAAGTTTCACCTTTATAGTATTAGTGCTACTTTAGATTTGGAGAAAAATGCTGTATGTGGACACCGCCAGTTGGGAACTGCACTGAATGAACTTAACCTGTCTTCTTCCATGCAGGCCCACATAACACTCACATATCCAGCCCAAACCAAATAACATCAACATTTGTATATAAAGGATAAACGGGTCAATATTCAGCGTTTGTAAGGCTAAATTGTGGAAATATTGTTAATTGTTATCTAAGTCGATTATATATGTAGCCCGAGTGTGATCCTAGTTAGATCATAATTAAAACGAATGGTTCTTCATTGAGTTAATAATCGTGAAAAGGAATGATGCTAGAACAGCAAAGTTAGAATGGGAGAATCACACAAACATCAACATTGTGATGACAATAAGCTAAAACTAAACAATTCCATGTGTTCAGGTTGTTCGGTTTCGTTCGTTGTGTAGCAGTATTTTAAAAAGCTATTCTTCAAGCTCGAATAACTAACAAGTTACATAAAAACAGGATAATGTACAAGACAATTTATCCATACAAGTTTCAAATGATTTACTTTTGTTTTCTGACTCATCAGCAGTCTCTGCATCAAATCTCTGCAGCAACACTCGAATATCTTCGTTCAACAAGTTCCAGTAGCGATTGACAACACACAATACAGCATCATCCTGTGTCTGTCGTTTCTCCAATTGTTCAATCCTGGCTCGCAACTCCGCTTCACATCTATGACGTTGCTCAATTCTCTGCAAATTTCAGAATTAAATAAGATTTTGCTTATTCCTTTGATTGCCAAAGACAGCAAATCATGTTGTCAAGAAATTATGACAGAAATTCATTTGCCAGGTGCTAACTTGATTTAGTACTTAACATCTGGGCCACAGTTTTCTCAAGAAGGGTGGCACTTAATAGATTAAAGATGACTGCAAACAATTTTACAGTACCAACTGATTATCTTTTCAACCAAAATGCTAAAATTCCAAGCTATTGCAAATTAACCAGAACAGCCAGCAGAAATACTGAATAAAAGAATAAAGTAACTTCTTTATGTTATTATTTTACAAATAATACAACCACAAAGAGTTCACATTTAAGAAATATCTGCATAATAGTACAAAACATATTGACGACATGGTTGGCGCAGTGGTTAACACTTTCGACACCAACAACCCGGAGGCCGGGCTCTCCTAAACTTTGTTCAGATGCCGGCCAACCCGGTAGCCGGGGTTGATGCTATAAAAGTCGGCTCGGCCGGTTTCTGGGATATGTCTTATTTTTTTGTCTGGTTGCAAAAGTGTTAAGCAACTGCCTACTGAGCCGACAGTCCCGGGTTCAAATCCCGGCAAGGGCAAATATTTGTGCGATGAACTCGATTATTTGTGCCTGGGTCATGGATGTTATTTGTATTTAAGTATGTATTTATCTATATGCATATGTTTATCGTCGTCTAGTGTCCATAACACAAGCATACTAGAGCTTACTGTGGGACTAGATTGATTTGTGTGAGGTTGTCTGATATATATTTTATTTATTTATTTATATTAAGATTTATAACCATGTTTTGGTCTATATTGAAGGCCTGTTATTCAGGTTATATTACTGTCAATATCAACTGCAATAAGTGATTTACATTATACAAAAATATTTATTCCTTACTTCTGACAGTCATGTCAGCTGTAAATGCAATGAAAACCCATGAACAGCTGCATGTATAATATACTGTTTGTTGAATATTATATTGTCAATCAGCTGATTGACTCATTGTTGTAAGTAATTGCCGAGTATCTGGCTATTAGTGATTTGATAATAAGGAAATACATTACCTGTGCTAACTTTTTATTCTGAAATTGAAGTACTTTAATGTCCATTTCCTCCAGAGTGGACACTGGTCCAATGAGGTGAGGTTCAAAATGGACCTTCTTGATCGGGGGCTGGCTACTGCCATTGCCCCCATCATCTGCTCCACGCTTAGACATCCTGATCTAAAACATAATTACAAGGTATTGTGCTTTCAAAGATGTTTAATTACGAAAGTTTAGCATCAAACTATTGATCTATGTTAACCAACCAAATTACGAATACCGCTTTGCTATCTAACGTGTTAGACCGCTACATGTAATCATAATTTTACCGGGTTATGCATACCTGCTTGTCAATATTGACAGTCTGGAATTAGTGGATTTAATTGGATTGTTCTATATCATAAGATACTGAATCTTGAATTACTATTAAAATACCTATCATTGTGACAAATATGATGTTATATTAAGCTTATTTGCGTACAAAAAACTGGTTGTCCGTCCGCAACCACCTCTTCGCCCAAACGAAGACGTCTGTGGAATGTTACTAGAATAAAAATTCACGGACAAGTTTTATGCAGCGAATTCATCTAGTTATACACACTCGTTGAAAAATATATGCTACACGCTTCACACAATGTGAGTAGGAAAAAGATGTCATCCTATATTTCGGGGAAAGTGTACAGCCTAAAAAATATATTATTGAAAAATCATAATACAATTACGATATAAATAACAAAAAATCTAGCATAATATTCCTGAAACAGTTTTTTGTACCATTTGCACTTAACCAAAGTTATTCGAGCATTACTACTTTCTCTTCGAGTGCTACAGTGTTAGTAGCATATTTTTCTAATCTGTGACGCTGGTAATAGTGCCGCGGGTTTTTGAACTACTGATCATAGATGAGTATATGTATCTACCTTGTATCAGTTGTATCTACTGATTGCTGATTGATACGGTATGCTGTAACCTTTGACAGGGCAACAGTACAGCATTTATGAGTGCGTTAAGTAAATAAATTAACTTGTTCTTAAGAAACCTATCTTAACTTATCACTGCGTAGTTTAAACAAGCAATTCGTGTTAAAGTAATTGATCTCTTGCAAACGGTTTTATTTAAATAAAATATTCTGCTTAAGCTAGAACAATTGGCAGTTCACCCGTCTGGCCCGGAAATTCGCGGAGATGTGGGTTCGAATCGCGCTTAAAGCATACATTTTTTTACTAAATTTAAAGGCATAATTTTAACTTGTTGCTTTTCGTTCGTATCCATGCACTTAAAATAAAATAAGCAAAATCATTTGTTTAACATTGTATAATAAAAAAACATTTACTAATTTGTATAAACATATATCTACATCTATATATCTTTAAAAAAAATTACATTTGTATATCTACATCTATATCATCCTCCTAGCCTTTGTCCCATATCTTTTTGTAGAGAGTGAATTCTCAATCGGGGTCGGCTACCTAAATCCCAAGATGTGGCGTAGGCACTAGTTTTTATGCAAGCGACTGCCATCAGACCTTCCAACCCAGAGGGGAAACTAGGCTTTATTGGGCTTAGGTGGTTTCCTCACAATGTTTTCCTTCACCGAAAAGCGAGTGGTAAATATCAAATGACATTCCTTACATAAGTACCGAAAAACTCATTGGTACGGGATGGGTTCGAACCCGCGACCTCGGGATTGTAGCATGCCCTAACCACTAAGCTACCACCGCTTCCCTAACCACTAGGCTACCACCGCTTCCCACTAGGCTACCACCGCTTATATCTACATCTATATATCTTTTAATAAATTACATATTATCATTTTCTCTTATTTCATAAGCGACCTGTATTTTAACTGATCTTGGAACATTCTTAAGAACACACTGTACTTTTTATCATGGAATGACTTGATATTTAAATTCGGTCTGATTACTATAGCTTTTCCTCCCATATGTTGGATGGCTTCTTCCATATTTTTGAAATGCTGAGAAGCACACGCTCCTAAAATAGCGGCACCAACTAGTACGGAGTCCTTCTCATGTGGCTTCATAATAGGTAAACCAGTAGTATCTGCTTGTATTTGAACGAAGAGTGGGTCTTTTGTTATGCCTCCACAAATCAGCAAAGACTTGAATTGTTCATATCCAGCTAGCACTAGGGCATCGATGATGTGTCTTGTGCCATACTAGAAATGTAAAATATTACATACAGTCAGTGATAAATAAATGTAGTTGATCACTTCAGTAACTATAATTATTTTTATTATTTATTGTTTTAATTTTTGAAGCCTCCCAATATTTTAAAATCACTAAAATATTTTTTTTATTGAGAGTTAATTTCTAATTTGATTATTAAACAAAATAAAAGTAGTCTGAACCATCTAAGTGAAATAATTAAGCAGCAAAATATCTATCATAATTAATTATATTAATAATCAGATAGATGCATAGGTTATTTTACTTACTGATAAACCTTGTAATGTGGCGAGATATAATACGGCCAAGTTCTCCGTGCTATTGGTAATGGAAAGGCCACTTATCATGCCCTTCATCAGTGAATCGGCTAAAGGTGACCTGTTCCCATGAAAGTCGGGCCACACATGGAAGTCTTTTGTCAGCTGGCTGATATCCGAAAGGCCTTGAGAAGTAGCCATTTTAGACATCAAGTCTCTTAAGTGATTGCGAATGCTAAAAGAAATACAAATGATAGAATATCTACTGTTATGTGTATAACCACTCAATTGCATCGAATTTTGAGTTGGACTCTATTTATATAATAAAATAAGACCGGTGACAAGTAGCAGTTGTTACCAAAAGCAATCTAGTGGATAAGGCACTAAAAAGCAAACAAATAAACTATACATACTCTCCTGTAGAGTGATTTTTAAGCAGCTCTATGCCTGCTGGGTGGCTTGAAATGATATGATCCAACAGCATTCCTGAAGCACTTTGGCCAGCTTCATTCAGCCACATGTTGGGGACCATGGCACTGAAGTATGGACCCCACACCCCTTGCACCATCACAGGATTCTTGTTCACAGCCATGTGACAAGTGGATGTACCGCAGATTAGTCCGAGGCGAGTAGACATGTCTTTATCAATATTGTCTCCATCTGTTCCAATCATACCAAGACCTCCTGCATGTGCGTCAATAATGGATGTGGCTACCGGTGTATTTGGCAGCAAACCTAGGGCTTCGGCAACTTCCACTGAGAGTCCTCCACAACGTTCACCAGGCATCAGGACCTGACTACCAATTTTTATAAAGTTATTCTCAATCAGATCACCTAATCCTACTTTTTTAAGGTAGTCCACATTCCAACCCTGTTTACCATCAACAGAACACTCATAGTTCCACTTGCAGACCAAGGAACATAGTGATCGGCTCAGAGATCCTGTGGCTTTCCATGTAAGAAAGTCAGGAAGGTCAAAAAAATAACCAAATTCAAGCCACTTGTTTGGAAGATGTTTTTTTAACCATAAAAGTTTTGGAATTTCCATTTCTAAGCTGACTTTTCCACCAACATATTTCAATATTTCATGATTTGTGCTGTTTATGTAATTGGCCTCAGCCTGTGCTCTGTGGTCCATCCACATGATAATGTTCTGTTCATTGTTACTTGGATCACTCACAGCCACCGGGTTAAATTGCTTATCCAAAACCACTAAGGAGCAGGTTGCATCAAATCCAATTCCTTTTATACTTATTGGGTTCACACCCTGGACCACATTCTGAAATACAAATAAAAATAAGATAATATGTGAAATAAGATACATGTAAAATAAAATAACGATATAATATTGTATATACTATTAATGAAGAATAATAAATACCTTTATGACATATTCACAGCAATTCCATATGTCGTTAGAGGACTGCTCATAGAAGTCTATCTTGGGTT
This sequence comes from Apotomis capreana, assembly GCA_947623375.1. Classification (NCBI taxonomy): domain Eukaryota; kingdom Metazoa; phylum Arthropoda; class Insecta; order Lepidoptera; family Tortricidae; genus Apotomis; species Apotomis capreana. The sequence continues at coordinate 21,342,919 of OX392506.1, forward strand.
TCCAGGTTTTGATATCCTTAGCTGAAGTGGAACAAACATGACCTCTCTGGTCAACGAGAGCTGCTCTTACACTGCCAGATCCCACATCAACACCAATGAAATAGACTTCTTCCATTATTAAGTGTTGATGTGAAATTATGTAGACTAGAATTCAGAACCAGCTTTCCACAGTTCCATCAATAAGAAAACCGGCACTTCTGCATTAAATTTGGCAAGCGGATAAATATTAATATATCACAGATAGTTGGACGTCCAATGCCGGCTTCTAATTACAGCTATGCAAGACGCGGAGCAGTATAATAATTGAGATAACAATAATGTTATAGTGGCCTTGCCATTACCGATAACTGGTTTACAACTATAAAAACAAGGGTCTTTAGATAACCTTGTTTGCTCTCCATTCAGCCTGTTATAGTATTGCAATGAATTGAAATGAAAATGCAATATTTTAGATATTTTTGTGGCTGAAATATAAACAAATATTGGAAGTTATTATTATTCCATTTCACTGAATCGTATTAAAATATATTTTATATCAATTAAAATTATGATATAAAATAAAATAAATATTAGTTTAAACTACTACTTTGCCGCCGTCGCCGTAAGAAGCAGTCTGTCAATGTCAATTGTCAAGGGTGTCAAGTGTCAAGCAAGGCTAGCAATGCTGGCAATTTTGCATAGATTGCATGCAATTTTCTTTACTTTAACCCTGGGCTACACTACCCGAGAAGTTGGCCGAAGTATGGTTTTCCACAGCGAAGTGCCTCTCCACCAAGGAATATAATACTCACAAGGAGAAGAACGCTAACTGCCATACAAGCAAATGCGACATACTCACACACGCACACCCGTACACGTATATAAGTCCTACAGCGCCTCAACGTCAGCCCAGTAAAAACTCAAAACCGGAACCGGAAATAGGTGTCATCAGTCAGAAAGTGACAGTTCAATATACGCGGGAAACTTGAATAATAAAAACAATAATATTGCTTTGTTAATCCGCGATATAATAACGTGCCAGTCAATTCGTGCTTACCTTTATATACTTATTTGTGTATTTTAATGCATAATGGTGGGACCATTAAATGCATGATTGCATGAAAAAATACGCAAACAAGTAAGTTGGCACTAATCGACATGTACATGTTATTATATCGCGGATTAGCAAAGCAATATTATTGTTTTAATTAATATGGATTTACGCAAAGTAACGCCTTATTTGTCCAAATACTTAACTGATGTGTCAAGAAACCATTGTTAATAATAATAATGTCATACTTAACATCAGTAAGTTAAGTATTCGGAACTGCAGGTTTCCCTCACAACTCTGGAATTAACGTTCATTGTAATCATTCATTTGTATGTGAAATAAAACTAAATCAAGATGAAATCTACATTCTTTACTCAAAGAAAGAAGAATAATATGAGGTTTTGCAGATTATAAATTCCGATTGCACACCTTGAATACAGAATAAAATAATATAAATCATGAGAAACAATAAAATAACAAGCAAAATGTCCAGCATAACTTGGACACGCGACTCTTTTGTCGCGCGACAAATACTATCTGTAATTTTCCTTTCGATACCGTGCGAGATCGACAAGCGAAGTCGCAGCAAGATATGCTAGCCCTACAGAGGTAAACAACAGGCGGTATTATCGACTAGCGATCCCTTCCATGTAACATTATTTGCTGAGTATCTAACGCTTTTTAGGATATTGTGCACTTCTACATTTGATGATGAATCTATTTACGGGTCGATTGCTAAAAAATGTACATAGTTAAAAACTAAGTTAACAAAAAATCACGGTCGCTTCCTTTGTGTGACGAAAGTTAGTCATACAAAATGTATGGGTAACTTTCGTCACATAAAGGAATCAATTAAGTTTTATTTTGATTAAAGCCCTTAACTATGTACATTTTTGTTTTGCAATCGACCCTCTCCCTTTAATGAAATTATTGGGACAATATACCTGTATATTGTCCCAATAATTTCATTAAACGTTTCGTGAGACATCTCTAATAATTATTCCTCGTTTCCGACAATTTTATCACGAGTTAAAATAAATTTACCAGCACATAAGCAAACATTATGATTTTGCTCCGAGATAACAGTAAACGAAATGCGATTTTGTGTCGAGCGAGAGCACAAAGTAACTTTTCTTTTTCAATATTTGGCCACGAATTGTCATTTCTCAGCCTTAGGTTAATTATAAAATTCGAATCATTCTAACTTCACAGCACTCATTTTTTGTATATAAAAGAGAGTGATAAAAACATAAATCAATTCGATATTCATGTTTCGAATCCAATCTCGAATAAGAACACGTTCCAATACACCCGGCCAAAATTATTATTATTTTGATCTAATTCCTAATGACAACCGTGGTGGTTGTGAGAGACTGGTACGGCAGTGTTGGAATGTATAATTTCAATTATATTATATTGTTATTCCTTTTTATTAGCATTTATCTATTTTTTTATTTATAATATCATTGAAATCAGCAACAAAGACTATAATCATACCTACACTTTAATGGTTGAAAGAACAAGTACAAAAAAAAACGAATTTGTTCTCGCTGTTGAGGTGATGAGGTTGTGTGTGCTACACGAGAGCAAAGTTTTTTGCATCTTGTGAGTCCCTCGTTACACATGGTTACACTAAGGATTCTTACTAAGGACTCAAAATCAGCACCCGCAACAAAAAACAAATTTGCTCTCTTGTTGCACAAATAATTATAACAATTATAATTATTATATTATCCTATTACAAATACTGGTTTTGACACACATAAACAACACCTAATATTTTTTTTAAATAGTCATTTTCTTCAGCATGAGCTTCGGAAGTTGCCTGGTCTACTGCTTCAGTTGCATCAGCTAATACCTGATCTAATGGTATATCTGTAGGCGTTTGATTACTTGCTGGCGGTTGTTTGTTACCTTAACCTGATACAGATAACAAAAATGTATTTAAATTATCGTTCAGAATCGCAGTATCAAAATCATAATTAGTTTTATAACCGGTGTGTCTCAAGTTACTCAATTATCGCCCAGAAATAAATTGGATTATTGTGGGATTATCATTTGAACCACAGTGGTACCTTATGCAACCGAAACAGTTTTCAAGCGGATCTTGATTTAAGCGACAAGTAGAAATGCTACTAACGCCCATTGCGTTTACATTATTCCACAGTCTCTCTACCGCATTCATTGTGCGTATCCAACCTGCTGGTGATGGCGGAGGTGACCGTTTAAATTTAAGTCCCCGAACAAACTCTTTCATTCGCTTAAATAAATCTAAATGTGGGCTGCGACATGTAAGTGGAGTACTTCTTTCCTCCACGCAGGTCTGGGCTGTCAGCATTTAGGGAGTCAAACAATGCATCAAATTTATTGAGCATGGTTAGACGTAGCATGGGCTTCGGATGGAAGTTCATCTGTAATGTAATTTAAAACACATTATAAAATAAAATTCAATAAATGCAGTAGACATTTCATCGTATTTATTATTATATGAATATTATATATAACTAGCTGTGCCCCGCGGTGTTACCCGCTCATCCCCGGGAACACTAAATTTATTCGGGATGAAAAGTATCCTATGTCCTTTCCCGGGTCTCAAACTATCTCCATACCAAATTTCATCTAAGTCGGTTCAGCGGTTTAAGCGTGAAGAGGTAACAGACATACAGACACACTTTGGCATTTATAATATTAATATGGATATACGTCGTATAGTATATAAATATATGTGCCATTGTATTTACTCGTATGGTAGTTAAGTTATATAATACTAGCTGTGCCCCGCGGTGTTACCCGCTCATCCCACGGGAACACTACATTTATTCGGGATGAAAAGTATCCTATGTCCTTCCCCGGGACTGAAACTATCTATATACCAAATTTCATCTAAATCGGTTCAGCGGTTTAAGCGTGAAGAGGTAACAGACAGACAGACAGACAGACACACTTTCGCATTTATAATATTACTAGCTTTTGCCCGCGACTACGTACGCGTGGAACTTGATAAAAGGGATTATTAAAAGTGCCTAAGCAAATGTAAGAGCAATTGTGCTTTTGCTCTAATAGTTACTTTTCTTACAGGGTCACCGCATCCCGACAGAAATGTTCACTCCCTTTTCAATCTTTTTAGGTATAATTTCCAGGATGAAACTATCCTATGTCCTTCCTCGAATCTTAAACTATCTCCATGCCAAATTTCACCAAAATCGGTTCAGCGGTTTAAGCGTGAAGAGGTAACAGACAGACACACAGACAGACAGACAGACAGACACACTTTCGCATTTATAATATTAGTATGGATAGTATGGATACAGTCATGTATTCACTTGTATCTTAGATGCTCTCCGAACACTTATTTTAATTAAAGCAGTAACGTCAGCTAACGTAAACTAAATGTTTACAAATGAAGCGAAAATTGAAAAATTTCACGGTTCGGACAGGATTCGAACCTGCGGTTAGGTTACCGTACAATGCCCATACAAGGCAGAAAAAGGACTATGGCTAAAAAACTTTAAAAACGACGTAATATAAATTATCGAGCATGTATGATCAATGATCACATTTCTTGGATCATAGACAACTAAGCAAAATTTAGAGATCGATAGATACATACAGTAATGTAATAAGTTTCTATCAAAAATTTCATTTTAGTGACCAGCTTTTATAGCCGACTGTACTTTTCTCATCTATCTTGGATATCCATCGAACGCTCACTTAGATGATTCTAAAGGGCCCAAACTCGGTAGGATTGCTTTTTCTATTATTGAGTTCCTATGGCCACCTTCCGGCTCCATCATCAAATCAGCCCCATGGTATCATATTATCGTATTGTCATCAAAGTTAAGTAAGTATGCAAAATTTCAGCTCAATCGGTTGACGATATCTGCTTCAAAATAGAGTTGCAAGATTCCACCCGAACAAACATACTTACATACATACATACAATGCAAGTTAAATAAAAGCTTGAAAAATTATAGAGTTAATTTAATTATCTAACCTGATGCTCAGAAGTCGATGGAACTTTCTCCAGTCGTGGCCGTGGCGCCTGTGAAGTGTCCATGGCGTCAACCAGTTACCCTATACTCTGTAATTAGGAAAAAAATTGCATGTTTAATCGATAACAAATTGAGGAGGATGTCTGTTCGGTAAATGATTGTTCTTAATAATGTCCATTTATATAAATAACGAGTATAAATGCTCACCTAATGCTTAGAAGACGATGGAACTTGCTCTGGTGGTAGCACTTGTGTCGTTTCATGGGCGTCATCCAGATTGTCGATACTCTATAATTTAAACAATTTTATAATGTTTAATCGCTACGAAATGCAGGAAGTTCTTAGTTCTCGTTGAAGATGTGTTTTGGTTTTGTTTGGAAATGAATGGACCGATTGGGTTTGTTTGTTTAATTGTGCCGATTGCCAGCATGTGAGCATCCAATCCTGACATTAAGAAGATCTTGAGGGAACTTTTTAAATATTTTATAAGCATACATATCGTGATTTGGGTTTTTCAGTAACTCGTTCAGCTGATATCAGAAATACAATTTCATATCGTAAATATGTAAGTATGTTTTTGTTCAAATAATATATAATTTGCTTTTACTCATAAATATGTTCGCGTTCATACTCGTTAGTCGCCATAAGGGACTAATTAAATACCTAATAAAATTTAATAGCAAATAGTCAATTAGAGAATATAATAATACTTCAACCAAGAGAAGTGACCGCGCTGACACTGTAAATTCAAATTTAACCCCTCCATTTCCCCAATGAGTTCTGTCATAAAAATCGTCTAACAATAACAAACATCCAAAAATTGCCACACACTTTCTCATGTATAATATTAAAGTAGAATAGGACAATCATTAATAGGTATCCAGTGAGCTCTCTCCAGACAAAATAATTTAATGTCTGAAAAGAATGCGATGGTTACCTTTTCAATTTCATCAGCGTGACTTTTCATCTCCCTTCATCAATTTGATGACATATTCCCTCTTTCCCGGAATAGAATGCATGGTGCAACTTCTAGCGGAGTAACTTTTAGCGGAGTCAACAAAACAGGAGTCCCCGAAGTGTCTCCAGCACAAAACTTTGTGACTGGAATGCAACTTCATAAGAGACTATTGACCAGGATTTCTGTTCTGGCCAACAGTATATATGGTTTACACCTAAAACAAAAATTCTGTAAAATACTTTTGGAACGACACATAACATCAATAATTGCGTAAAATTGAGCAAAGCTGCTTAAACGCACGTAAAAAATTCCAGGAAGGAACCCTGAGGACGAACACCACACGAAACATTCCGTTCCTAACATTTTTTGCGTGTGTAAGCAGTATTTTTTCTCAATATTATGAGTATTAATAAGATTAATGCTGTATATTTATTCTGAGGGCACGATCTTATCTTATAATATTAATTTAGAATTATGTCATTATGAAAAATAAGTAGGTACATACATGAATGGTATCTTACCTTAAGATGTTGGTTTTGCCCGGTTTGGGAAACCGATGAAATACTTTCCGGTTGTCCATATGTGGAGTAATTCCATATTTAGAGCACTTGCGGTATTTATCAACAGACATTTTCGAAAATTTTGGATTTTACCGTAACAGTAGTATCAACGTATAATTCATTTATACACAAAACCACAAAATTTGATGAAATTTTTTACAAGACAGGTTGCGTTGACATTTCCGTTGATGTTTAAATATCTAGCATAGATTACGCAGGTAGAAGTGACAGCCATAGAGGAAAAAAAAAATCTTAAGTACTTATCACACTTTATTCAACATTTTGATATGAAATATAAAATAAATAAATAATTATAAAAGGCAAGTAAAATCAATAATTTCTTATTTATACAATTAAAATCATATGTCTTTTAAACTTCGTCATTTTTCTACTTCGTGTTTATGGTTTCATACATATAGACCAAGCTCTATATAGTCCCAGACTCACACTAACAAAAAACCTTGGTCAACGTTATTAGTTCTTCAGTTGAGCACCCTTGCTCTCCACATTATCATATTCGCTTCGCCCAATTTCGGTCAACTTCGCGAGTAGTGTGGGCCGCAATAAGCAAGAATTTTGTTTTCACCTCACTACTCGCGAAGTTGACCGAGGTTGGGCGAGGCGAAGTTGGCCGAAGTATGGGTAAAGTGCACCTCCACACCATCATATTCGCCACAATTAAGGCAGGCAACTGAAAACCGGTGTACGGCGAGACGAGGTGGGACGAGTCAGTCCAACCCATGTCCAACCACAGGATTAAACGTGATGAATTGATCAAATAAATCCCCGGCCACACTATCCCGAAGTTGGCCGAAGTATGAGTTTCCGCAGCGAAGTTCCTTTTACACTAACATACTGGCCCAACTTCGCGAGTAGTGTAGCGCTAAGCGCTAGCGACAAACCGCCCCTAGAGGTTGAAAATAAAATCTCCGAATATGTAAAAACTTTACGATTTAGCCAACATACAGTAAATATAGTAAATGTCCTCAAACCCCATACTTCTGTCCATTTGTAGGAGTTCTGCTTTATCTATGACATGTAAAATATAAACATAACCTAAAAATTGTTCTTGAAACTTTCTCAACTTATGTTAAATTAATTTGGTCAGTAGCACTTTTAACATAAATAATTAAGTGCAAAAATGGTGCGGTTTAAAAATAGGTTTGTACAAGTGCAAATCGGAAAGTTCTTTGCGTAACGATAATCGTGTTTTGTTTTAAGTTTTATTAATTATTTTTCAGGTACATTACTGTTGAAATTTCCAGTCCTATGGTACCCGAGAGTAAGCCACTGAGCTTGAAATCTAGAATATTCCACGAAACTATGCTAAGCAAAATACAGCAATTACACGGGGATTTTGGTGTAGCTGCAGTAAGAATCGGGTTCTTGACAAAATATTGCAACGAAAATACAAGAATAGCCATAGTCCGATCGAGGCATGGTCCCCACAAATTTGTCACCAGTAGTATACCTTTCATTACAAAACTAGGTAACCTAGATGTAACTCTGAGGACATTACATGTGGGAGCAACATTGAAACATTGTTTCAAGTTTATTCAAAACCACCAGAGAGCATACCTGGATTCAAAATGGATGTCTTTAAAATCAGACGAGGAGAGAAAGGCATTGGAAGCTGCCGTAATGGATTTTACAAAAACAGATGTAGCAGTAAATATAGACAACCTGACGTAAAAAAATTGTTTTTATTGCCTGGAAAAACATTGTATATGTAATTTTTTATGCATATATATAACTGAACCTTATATCTATGTATGAGAAGATAAACGTAACTAAAGAAGCAAAGTTAATTACTATACCAATAGTGATTACTTTGTGCAAAATGGTTAAAATTTCAGTTAAGTACAATAGTAGTAATTATGATCAAAACTTAAGGCATACAATGGTTATTAATCAGTTCACTATCACAGTCAAGTATTGTAGTGAATAAAATTGTAATTTAAATTTTGGCTGTGCGTAACACACTGTTAAACCTTAGGCTTAAAATACTAGGTCGATGCAGAGTCAGCCACCGGCTAAGCTTGCACCATAGATTGGAGCGGAGTTTTTTTTCTTAACCTAGCGAAATTAAATGTTTGCATTTTAAAACAATAATTTCTAAAATCTGTTGAGAACTCGCTGAGATCTGTGCATTGTCACAAAGTCCATTTGAGTCGATCCATGGGAGCTTCGCTCGCTCCGCTCCAACAATCTTAATATAATTTAATCGCTAAATCTCCTGAGAACATACTTCATCCTGTTTATTCAAAATAGTTTGGCTATGAAATATCTTTTCCTTCTACTCATTCTGCATTACGGCATAGATATAATTTCTTCCTCAAAGAATGGTTAACAACAGGTGCTTGTTCAATCTGTTTTAATGTGCAAATGTTATCAACTTCATCATTTACCATAGTAAACAAATCTAGAAGATGTTCCACCTCCCCATATTTAGCAATAATTCTACACACTATCTGAATGAACAGAGATCCTGCCTGGGGATGCCGGAACGCTGCAAATTCTGGCGCAGTGGCCCAACAAACCAGGAAATCAGTCTTCCTTAGGTGAAACTGAGGGCTATCTTTAGCCAGTGGTATTGGGTCATCTTTCTCAGCTTGACAAGCCTGTAAAATTACCACCTTAGGTATACCATGTAACGAAGGTGTCTCGTCCATTAAGCTTTCTATATAATCAACTTTTATTGGTACAGAATCAGCTGCATACACACATCCTTTAATGCCATGTGACAATATACAGAGCATGAACACACTATCTTCTTCAGAAACCTTCTTTAATGTCTCTTTTATGAATCCCAGCATTTCTTTTTTATTTAAATTTTCTTTGGTAATGATATCAAAGTTTAAAGATTGCATAGTTCTTTCTAACATTATCTTATCTTTTGTTGAACCATCTCTTTTGTCCAAAGGTTTCTGATTTCTATATGTCATGCTTTCTTTGGAAGGATAAAACATTTCTTGGTTTATTATGCAGCAAATGCCTAGCCTTTTCTTATTTTTTATCGGATATGTGCCAAAGATTGATGATTGTTTGTCTGCTTTTAAGTCTATATTTTCAAAATTAGAATTTAATTGAGTGATCATGTCAAATATTTCACCGAATTCATTTGGATCAGAGTTATCTTCATTTATATTTAGACTGGTTTTAGAAGGTTTCTCTTTACTAGTGGTGGGAGACATAAGTTCTGCATTGAAGGTGTTTTCTATATTTCTTAATATAGTAGCATAGTTCTTTAAATCTGGTTCTCTGTCTATAATTTTTGCCAGGTTTTCTATTTTACATTCACTGTGCGCATCTTTTCTCTCATAACTTGTTTGATATAAAGTAATGAACTTCTGACTCATAAGTTGCAATAAGACAAGTTCGCATGAGTCAAAGTGCATCACATTCATATCAAATGACACCAAGGTCTTTTTAAAGTTTTCAAATGTAATGGAAGTCATGGTTTCACAAAGTTGGTACAGCACTTTTTTCAGGGGATTTATCAAGGAGATATCTTCATTTTGTGAGTACTTCTTCACTGTGGCAACTGGGATGCCAAGTCTTCTGATGACGCTGTACAACTGGCAGATAACTAGGGCTTCTACGAACTGTTGTCGCCATGTCGGTCGTCCCTGTGCGCTTAAGGCCCACTCGAACAAAAGATTCAGATGACTTCCCTCAATGTCTCTGGAAATTCGTTGCAGTATAATAAGTCGCTCCAACGCTGTATCAGGCACATCGTACAGTAGAAAAACAAGTGAGATCAAGTCGTAAACTTCCAACTCCTTTTCTATTTTTGATATCACTTCCAGGTTTATTGCATTTAAGTTTATACTACCTAATGCGTTATCTTGTACAGCATCACTGCGCAACATTTTGAGGATTAACTGTAATTTTGATGGTTAATTTTGCGAGTACACATGTAGCAAAGTAAGGTCTGTCTGTATTGCAATATATATAGATAGATATCAGCCAATATCAGGTCACAAAAAATAAATAGGGAATTCCCTCAATCCCATTCCTGCCCTTCTTCACTCGCAAAGACTACAATGTATTCACCATATGGACCTAGCATATACTATTAGTATACCTGGACTGCTCATTGCTTCGTTCGAACGGTCCAAGTGAGATAGCGACCAAAGGTGCAGTTTGTCCCACTCTGCTAGGGTAACCAAATATTTAGCAATAAAGAGGGACTAATCATTACTCCGTTTTATTATAAGTCTAAAAATATGTGTTGGCTGGCACTGGCTACTTGTAAATAAATAAAGCTACTAAGCCAGCAAACACACTTTTGGCATCCGTTATTTTAACAGAACGCAGCAAACCCGTAATTGTTCATTTGATTTGACACATGACAAACTTCGTTAAGACTAGGTGACTTAATATTTTTCATATTTAAAAACAAAAACATATTCTGATACTTATGTTATTTTTTGAATATCCTCATTAAATGAACTCAAAAAATAAGTAAAAAAATAAGTGGTTATGTAGGTTAGCATAAATAAAAACTTTCTCAATTTATTCAATAAAGTGGATACAATACAAAGGGGAACAAAAATTATCGTAAAAAAAAAAACATTCAGTCGATGTGTGGGTGGGCAGCACCGTCGTTGAATCCTAGCCATTTCACTAATGGCTTGATTCTTGAACCTGTAACGTGTGCCACGAATGCACATGCTAGTTGCACGTATGATCGCAACGCTTACCCGTGCTCTAAACCAGCCCAGCACGGTACTTAGAGATCGTTGTTCATTCAAGATTAGGTTGTGCAAGATTATAAAGTTGTTCATGGACAACTTCGTAATCGCGGACAGACATAGATTATATGCGGGTCAACAGTGAGAATCTCTTTTTTGAAGGTGGATAAAACACTAAAACCGTCTCCTAAGTTCAAATAATACTTTTCTTAAACCGCATCAAAATCGATTCAGCCAAACGCGAGATAATCGCGGACAAATATACATACATACTTACAGGTTAAACTGAGAACCTCATGTTCTTGAACTCGTTGAAAAACGGGACGTAACAGCAAAACAAGCGAGTTGAAAACGTTCATAAAATTATCAACCTATACTTTCTGTACTCGTTATGAATGTTACAAAGCCGATAAAAATATTGTATTATACAACAATTTAAATGTTTATTTTGTTACTTATGTGAAAGTCAGCACCTGCTAAATATTTTCTGCTTTGCCTTACTTAAATGTTAACTGTAAATTCATTGTCACTCTATTAGTTTTCTGCTTTGAATAAGTCTATGCATTAAAGAAAAATTACCACCTTTTGTACGATTAAAGTAATTTTGCTTTTGTGCAATAAAGGTCAAATAAATAAAATAAGTCTAAAACACTCCAATAACATCATTGTGTAATGTTGATTGTTGCTACTATCGAAGACACTGATACTTAATTGTACATTTGTAAACGAATTTAAACCTTATTAAATAAATAAATAAATATTAAGGGACAGTCATACACAAATCGACCTAGTCCCAAACTAAGCAAAGCTTGTACTATGGGTACTAGACGACGATATACATAATATATAAATACATATATAGATAACATCCATGACCCAAGAACAAATATTTGCACAAATATTTGCCCCGGCCGGGATTCGAACCCGGGACCGCCGACTCAGTAGGCAGGTCAATTGCAACGGTTAAGGCCATTGGCGTATATAGGGGGGTGGCCGGGTGGGCCGTGCCCACCCCAGTATGGTCTAGTGCCCACCCCAGGATTTTGGGTTACCGATAGAAATTCATGGTTTCATCTCATAGGCCATGGCCAGGCCCACCCCCAGGCCCCCCAGGCCCCCCCTGAAAAATAATGTTAGATACGCCAATGGTTAAGGCGTGTGAGTGTATAGTTAACTGTATGCCCGTTTGTATATTACACCGATATTTGAAACTGAGGTCGTTTTGGCCGTAGGCGCTTCCACGCGATCTTTAAAAAAACCGGACGAGCGTACAAAGTTTATGTTCGCTAGAACTACATCTTTTGCTGCTCGCACTTACTTATATGACATAGGGTAAAATCTCGCGTCTACGAGTCACGCGTTGTTTAAAAGATACAGCGCCTATTCGCACATTCACTCATACGCTTACAAGAACGAACTCACGGGGGTATACAATGCTGGTTGGAAACCTAAACCACCCTTAGATAGCGGAGGATTATCGTAGTATATTGAAAACGACATTACTGCAATAAATTTTTGCTCGGGTTGTTTTTAGTACGAATGTCGAAGTAAAACATAGATCGGAATTATCCGGTAATTTTGTAAAATTATTGTCACTCTATTTGTACTTTATCAAAATTCATATATACCATATCTTACCTCAAAAAATATACTACAGCTACCAAAAGATTTCCTTTTGCAACCTTTCTTACCATGATGCAAATATAAGTATGTATTTTTTAAATAACCAGAAAAGACATCATTAAGCACTGTCAAAAATGCTGACAATTTTCAATTATATTACTAAGATTTCAAATTTAAAGGTAATCCTGCCCTAAAATAAAAGTATTATTATATAATAACGGATTGTATAACGTTCATAATTTTTTCCGTTAGTTTCTTTGGTGACGCGTAAGAAAGTTTAGCGAATAAAATATTTAATTATTTGAAGTGAATAGTGTTAATTTAAAGAAAAATTTAAACTACTAATACCTACCATTTTATTTGAAAACTACTAATTATTACTATTTTTTGTGACTGGCAATATTAGAAAGGGACACACTACCTATGTGCGAGCTGTCTCTGTCTGATCGTGACCCCTTCACCTGTAAAATATACTTTATGTATTTACACTAAGGTTTAATTTTGTGTGAACACTTATTCTGAGTTCGCACTCCTGTTGTCTTATATAAAAGCTCCTTGGTATTCACTCGCTGTCATTTTTTTTTTGTCTATGCTTTATTTGATGCCGTTCAAGACACTTTATTTACCGCATTATATATTAGTACAAATCCTCAGAATAATCATAAGCATGCTAATCAGAGTTTAAAGGTGGGCAGCGGAGCAGCGTAGCTGAGGATTTTTGATAAATTGTATGCTCCGTCATGTAGTCCCCTTGAAGCGTATTGCGTTACATCTCATACAATTTCATGCAAATTATAATATTTGGCCACGTTAGCACGCAGTACACTTCCCATATCTATATAGTGAACGTTTGAGTTCATAATTTTACTGTCGATATTCTTACCGTAACGTCAAATCAGTGTCAAAAAAAAAAACAAATCATAACCTCTGATCTGACTGACATGTCAGGTAATATGATAGCGATTTTTAATTTTATGAATTAAATGTATTAAACAATTATAAGTATTTCTCTGTTTTCATGAAGAATTTATATAGTGAGAAACTAAGCAAATCTACAGCATACCTACCATATTAAGTACTGGAAGGTGTTTTGTAGCAATGTCTATAACTCGATCTGAAATTCTGCGGCTATACAAGAATTTAGTTTTGTATTCAAAGTCTTTAACGCTTACGGACCCTGTTTACTTTAAAAGTAGAATTACTACCGAATTTAAACGCAACAAGTCACTGTCAGACCCGAAAGACATAACATTTGCATATAAGGTAATTTACTAATATATTATAGGTTAGTTATAAATATGTAACTTTATTGCAATATTATTCCTTTACATGTCATCTTCTAGACTCAGTTCTTTTATGATCACCACCACTAGAGTTTTAAGCATCTAGAGTTTTAGCAGACTTCTTAATTTAGTGAATAAAAATAAATATTAGAATGTAGCAGATGGATTGCCCCTAGCTGTTGATCGAGCTACAGGTAGATTGTATTCGGCGTCTTTTGCCTCTCTTTTCACACCGGGTGCACCACTAGTGCCTCTCAAAGGCACTTACCCATGTAGCACCTAATATGGAGGGACGTTTTGACTAAAGCTTGTGATGGAATGTAGAACTTCAATAATGCTTATTAATGTGCAATTTTATTAAAATTTTTCAGAAAGGAGAAGCATTGCTACATAAAGGTTCAGTAGTCTAGCATGTTAAAGACTCTTCTCTTCAGTACTCACCCTCGACTTATAAAGTCCTCAATAGTTGCTTTTAAGCACACTATAGATTATTCCAAAGTGCCCAAATTAAATGAAACCGATCTATCCGAGAAATTCGTCAGAGGTGGGGGCCCTGGTGGTTCAGCGGTCAACAAAAATGCTAACTGTGTTGTTTTGACACATATCCCTACAGGTATTTCAAGATATGATTATTTTACCATACATAACAAAAAAAATTACTAAATAAAAACCAGGCATAGGAGGATTCCTGGGAGTGACAGGAAGGGAGTTGCTACAGCAAACAACAAACTCACTTATTGAAGCTTTTCCCTTATACAACAATGCTGTTGGTGCAGTGGTACTGGCTACTGAGCCAGCGGTCCTGGGTTTGAATCCCGCAATTGGCAAATATTTGATTGATGAACCTGAATATTTTTTCCTGGGTCTTGAATGTTTTCTATGTATATAGTTGTATGATGTATTTTTCTTTGATATGATGTTGTTTTGTGCATAGTGTTTTGGCCCTTTGACATGTATTGGTGCAAATGAATACTCTAGAATTGGTATTTTCAGGTATTGTGGTGAAATGCCATGGTAGCAGATGTCAGGACGAAAACAGGAAAATGGCTCGTGAAATGATAGTAGGAAAATTAGATGCTGAAATAAATGGATTGGATAGTATAGCAGCCCAAAAGAAGAGGATAGAAGAGAAGAAATTAAAGAGGTCTGAGTACAAAAAGAAGAAAATGGCCGTGCTCAAAACTGAATGGAAGAAACGTGAAGGATTGTAGTAGTATATTAAGAGCTGCACAGTCAACATCAATTAATAGAAATGAAGTAGGTAACTAAATATATCGGAACAGACCTTTATTTGCATAACAGTAAGGATGTGTAACAATATATTTGGCAACTTTGACTATTAATTATATGCGGTTCCATAATGAATCAATTCCTGCATTGCCTATGATTCACACAATGTTTTACATCACACTTGCGAGGAATAGGTTTTTATGTAAACAAGCTGAGCATCTCATGATCAATTGAACAATCAATTTATTAAAAAAACAGACTTGAACAGATCAGAATTCAGAAGCGGACCCTTTCATTTTCAAACAAAAAGTCACATCAAAATATTTTTATTAAAATGAGTATAAACCCCTTTGTCAGTTTTTCTGTGCTTCTCCAATGAAACGATGTAAACTGTTGTTATACTGGGACAGTCCATGAGGTCAGATTGCGATTCGGGTTTGGGTGAAAACTTAGAGGTTCTTATCTGGATCGGGTAAGAGCGAGAGAGACAGGTATAAAACGCGAATCGCATTCTGACAGCTCACGCACTGTATTGTGGTAGATAAAAATTGTTTCTGTGAAATTGTCATTGAAACTGTTATATATATAGTTTCCAGTTATACTTATACCAAGTGATGTACAGGTGAAATGTAGATAGGTATAATAAATGTACAGTAGTTTATGTAGTATAATAAATTAAATAAACTAAAATAAAATATTTTCTATATCAATAGAAGTTGACTTCGTGTACGAAGTTAATTTTCCTTTCCTTTTTTTACTTCTTATAAAAAGTTACCTAATAAGGCCGTAAAAATATTCCCATCGATAGATGGCGTTGTAATCAATGCCCTTATGAAGAAAAAGAAGAAAACATTCACTTTATCCATTGAAAATTGGTTAAAAATGCAATTTTAGAGATGTAGTATTGAAAATGTACGAGTACCGTGAAACATGCCAACTTTGCCCGCTTTTTTCGTAAAAACCCGAATTTCTCTAATTTTTTCTATGACGGGATGAAGTTTTTTTTTGTCTAACGCATCCATCGTATTCATATGCATGCGTTTATTACGAGAAACAATTTTTAAATCTACATTTAATCAATTTTTTTATCAATTTTCACCTCGGGTAAAGTTATCTAAACTTTTTCAAACATTGCCCAAATCGATTATTTTCGTAACTATAGCCCCTACAACGTTAAGATAAGGATCAGTATAAAATCTGGGGTAATAATGGCGTTCCACGTAAATATCTTGGTCTTAACTGTACAAACACGTGTGCAATATGGGTGGGCAATGTTACATAGGTATTTTGTTTTACTCCATACAAGCCGAATCAAGCAGTTTGAAATTGTCAGGGTTGTCACTTTTAGTTGAGTAAACCATCTTTACCAGTACCATTATCAAAATGAAAAATGTATGCTTAATATTGGATACTAATAGTTAGGCGGTTATTTTGTTACTTCGCGTTAGAATAATCTAAAAAACAATTGTCATAATTGAATATTCTATGTTTTTTTTGTTTTATGGACGTGACATGACATGACATGCAGCTACTGCTAACAGTACAACGGCTTAATAGAAATATAATTTACCTTACCTTAAATACATAACCCTCCTTTATTTACGCAGTCAGGTAAAATTACGACAAGGTGACAACCCTAACCCTTTTTTTAGTCTGGGCAATGTTGGCATTCATAGGTTAGCAAGTTACTAGATAACATTGCCCACCATCATAACTCCGGTTTTAATAAGTATTTTTAGTACAAACTACAATAAAAATGATCTACAGTTCTTATTTTATAACAAGCAATAAGATACATTCACCTGAGGCTTCCCCATTCTGTAAAAAATACACCAGAACTTCACCTAGAATTGGCCCGCCAAATCACGCACCTTATTCAACTAGTCCTAACACGTTACGGAATGAAGTTGCGCGCAAATGTGATTCCCAGTGATACCACAGATATAATCTATTTTCCACTAAAAATAGTAGTGTTGCCAGAATCATGTTGAAATTGTCTACAGAAACGTTTCTTTTTTTAAGTAGCGTTTTGGGCAAAGTTCCCTGTGGAGGCAAAGTTGGCGTATTTCACGGTAGGTCTGTAGTCTGTACAATGGTCTGATGGGCTTTGCGGGAGGGTGTTGAGGGTAAGTGCGTTTCCACCAAAGCTCGCCTGGGCGGAGCGGAGTCTGAAAGAGAGGTGAATATAGTGGCAAGTATAAAACCCGTTCCAGAGCTTCCGATCCGAAGAAAGATCCTAACAATTACACTACACGTTATCCGATTTCCTAACAATTACACTACACATTATCCGATAAATCGGATCGGATCGGAAGGACTGGAACGCGGATCGGGTAGGATCGGAAGGTCTGGAACGGGTTTTACAGACCTTCCGATCCGATCCGATTTATCAGATGAAATCGGAATGTGTAGTGTATTGAAAAATATATATTTAGATTTCCTATGCTAAATACTATACGAAATAAACATTAGTTTAATACAATATGACATGACACATGTATTTTTTTATTTAATTGCATATGTTTGAGAAAAGCACTATACAGTCTGGCAAAAAAGAGTAGAAATTAAAAAGTGGCAATACTGTAGTGCCGTCCCCTTTTCCTTAGATGGATTAGAAAGGGACGTCACTACGGTATTGCCACTTTTTAATTTCTACTCTTTTTTGCCAGACTATACATGCCTTAAGCCCAGATCAGACCTTCCGATCCTACCCGATCCGATCCGATTTATCGGATAATGTCAAAGCTTTCCTAAGCCTAAGGCTGTGTCCACACTTGTATCATTTCGCCGATCTGATCCCCGTCGCGTATCATGAACGGTAGTGTCCATGTCGCGTCGTCGCGATCATGCAACGGCCTGTATCCGCTCGCTCGAAATCCATGTTGATACGCGTATCTTCACTTCAGTACCCCGCACACTCGCGATCAGGAAAGCGTTGCATGATCGCGACGCGTAAAGTCCACACTACCGTTCATTATACGCGATCATGCTACGGGGTGCGGATACGCCGTGATCCATCTCGAGTCGGTTTTGGCCCGATCAAAAAAGGCGATACGGACTAGTTTGGACGTGCACCGATCCTTTCTTCGAAGATGGATATCTTTGAAATTATGTAAAAATACCATACTACTGCCGGACTGTCTACTTTGTTCGAGGCCTCCCCACGCGGCGTCATGTCTATGTGACATAGATAAGTAATTATTTTTACACCAAACCAGCTCAAACATGGTGTTTTTGTTACGAGATAACAAAATACACCTAAATGGTTGGAAGAAAAAGTACAAAAAGTCGAATGTCTTCTCGCTGTTGAGGTGATAAGTTGCGTGTGCTACACAAGAGCAAAGTTTTTTGTATCTCGTGCTGTTGAGTCCTTCGCTTGCTCGGGACTCAAAATCAGCACTCACAGCAAAAAACAACTTTGCTCTCCTGTTGCACAAAATAACTATTAAATTGTTTACGGGAAAATACAGTATCGACATATATTTAGGCCAATCGTTAAAGTAGAGGTGGTAGTGGTAGTGATATTTCTGACAGATATCCTTATTAGAAATGTCGAATAATTTTGCCTATACCTACTTCAGAGTTCCAGAAAGTTCAGGAGATTTAGTCGTTTTAAATAAAAACAACAGGCAAACGACCTGATCATGATTTCGCACGAACAGCGGTGTGGTGAGCGGCGGCCATTGGAGTTAGCGATACACCGCGTTCGGACCTTCCACTCCCACGTACGGCGGCCGCTCGCCGCTCCGCTTGTCGCACGAAGTTGTGGACGGGCCGTAACCGGAACTGATTTTTAGCTACCTACTTTTGAGAATAAAATCGCTAGGAAAATTTAGTACGAACAGTTAATGTAGGTACACCTTTATTTTTTGTTATTCCACCCAATTAAGCTGCTTGTATGTAAACAATATAATCTTGTAGGCACAATTATACAACCCTGAAAACAATTTTATTAAAGTCGATAAAGGTACTACAGTCGGCCCTTAATTAAAAAGGTCGGAAATTTTGCAATTCATTTTTATGGTTTCTTCCCTTTAAGCAAGTAAATGACTATCTAACATATTTATTGCAGAGTTTATTAGGTAAGTATACCGATTAATCTCCATTTTCATTTATATGTTTTCGTATCTTGCTTTGAATCAGAAATCATTTGTTCGGCAGGAAAATCAAAGTTATAGGTAAAGTGTTTTTCAATTGATATGACACGAACAAGCTATTCTACGAATGATGTCCTAGATTTCTGGTCCTACACCTACGAAATTAGACGACTGATGACTTTTCTTTCACTAGTAGGAACCCCCATTGTTGACCGAGCGAGAGAAGCGCGTTTTTTTTTTCAGCTTGGCCGAACATTCTTTCGTATGTCCGACTGTTTGGACATCATATGATCTAGATTTTCGGCTGTTCTCGCTGAGATGAATTAACCAATTTTGCGAAATAATTCAAAATCGCGGAAATATGGGGGTTGGAAATGTAAATAAAATAAAAATAAAAAAGCCATTTATTCTACTACATTAAATCATGACAATAAGTTCGTTATACATTTATTAATTATGCAGTAGTCGCCTCTTTGGCGTAGGCCTCCCCCAATTCCTTCCACAGCTCCCTGTCTCTACCTTTTACCATCCAGTGTGGCCCCAACCTTTCCGTAAATATGTCTGCCCACCTCTTCTTTTGGCGGCCTCGCTTCCTTGATCCGTCTCTCGGGGTCCATTCTGTGACTTGTTTTGTCCATCTGTTGTGACTCATTCTGCATATGTGACCTGCCCAATTCCATTTAAGGATCTTCACTCTTTCAATAATGTCGGTCACTTTAGTAATTTTCCTAATGTTTTGGTTACTGACTCTATCAGATATTTTAATTCCCAGCATGCTCCTTTCCATCTTACGCTGACATACTGCCAGTTTATTTTCTTCACGTTTCCTTAGATACCAAACCTGACAGCCGTACGTTAAACATGGAAGGATCGCTACCTCGAAGAGCTTTTTCTTAATACTGATATGGACGGATTTGTTTTTCATGACCTCCTTAAGTCCCCAATATTTTTTCCACGCTAGAAAAATGCTTGGAAATGTAAAAAATTACAAATTCCACCCATTTTGTAACAGACTCGCGAGGTCTACGAGCGACAAGCAGCGGCCATAGGTGGGAGCGGAAGGTCCGAGCACGGTGTCTCGCTCACTCCTATGGCTGCCGCTCGCCGCTCCGCTAGTCGCGCGAAGTCGTGGCCGAGCCGTTTCAGAGAACGAACCTACTCACATAGTCGGTTGAGAAATGCGACTGACATCCGAACATACGAAAGAATTTTAGGCCAAGCTGAAACGCGAGACACTTCGCTCGCTCGGTCAAAAAGATGGAATGAAGGACAATGAATAAAACCTGGTAGACCTAAGCCACTTGGAGCCTGGAGCAGCCTGGCAAGCTTCCAACTTGCGTGGTCGTTCCGAGAACTAATCTGCAGCGAAGCCCACAAAGGTATTTTATTTCTTCCTCGTCAGTGCACATTTTAATAAATTCATAGACTGAATCACTGGAACCGATGTCTAGAGTCTGGAATGTTCTTTCAAGACTGGAAATTGCTTTTGGCTGCAGTTTAGGTTCAAATTCAATGGAGTAACTATTACTGCTAATTATGTCTTGTTTAGTCGAAGCTTATATTGTTCGAGGGAGGTTTCTAATTTTAGGTACCGTTTCCAAGAAAATGTAATTTGTCTTTAATACGTGGGATAGACAAGACTAGTGTTTTAATTTTAACCTCGGGGTAAAGATCTACAAATAATACGAAAAGCTTTTTCCGGCTGGTTGCCTCATATCAAAACCTAGGTAAAGACGTGCTCCAGACCAATTATTAAACGAGTGCGTAAAAACAAAGTGTGCCAGCCTCAGAAACTTTTTGTTTCAGTAAAAAAAATGTGGCTTATTCCGCGTTCAAAATACCTATATACCTATGTATGAAGGTACCTGGTGGATTCCGATATCTGTTGAGAAAGTAGATAATAAAAAACCTGCGTGAATGAAGAAAATATCCGCAATATCTTTTTCCAAAAAACTTGATCTTTCTCCCTTTTGGGTACGAAACTTTACTAAAGGCATCATTTATAATGAATTAACAACAATACGCAGTATTATAATTATGGGTGTTTGTAATAATTACCGAATTAAGCCCTGCTATTGACAGCGCACCAAAGTTTCTCTTGCGTTCGGAAATACTTGGCTAAGTTTGTTTATCGTCTCCGTATTTCGTAGGCGTTGGCACAATCACCCGAAACCAAAACATTATTCAAAGAGAATGTGTAAATTGAGAAATTTCGCGCCTTGATGCGAAACCTTGTGCCCAATAAACTGTAGGTAGGTACATATATATACCTAAAACAGTTATGTACAATGTACCTATGTTATAACTTAAACTGAAACGGAGACGCATTAGCTCGCTCAGTCAATAAAGAGAAAGTTAAAATAAATCATGGTGGTGACTGTAAGGAAGTGTCATCAAAAACAAGACAGTTACCAAACCAGACAAGTCGAGCAGAACGAATACAACGTAGGTATAATATTATTGTATTGTATTTGTAGCTACGTTATTGAGTTTGGCAATACGTGATCTTTGACCGATCTGACTGCTGTTCTATAGGACTCTTCCTACCCAACGAAGACCCAACGTAATAAGGTTCGACAAACACGAGCAAGTTTGTCGCGACACTATACCGTCACGGCCGGTGTAATTGCAAAAAGCCCGACATTGTCCCGTCCTTGACCCGGATCCGTCCGAGGGGCAGTTTCCGGGTGTATTCAACGGTTATGGTTATTTAATGAATAGGCTTTGGTTTCAGACCCCATTGCGTGGTTGATGTAATGGGTTTTAATTTGTTCATTTTGTTTCTGTATCGTGAGATAAATAAAAGTCAAATAAGTTAATAAAACGTGCTCGTGTTTTCTTGTACTACATAGTTAATGGCCGCCATTACAATCGGCTTGGTCACGTGACATGTCATAACTATGATACATCTTCCCCCCTATGTTAAGTCTGTCTCATAATCTCTGAGATAGCTAGGAGGTTTTACATTTCTTTTTGGTCTACCTGCCGGTTCATCACAGTTATCCAAATATTGTTCAGGTTGGTCCTGCTGTCCCAAACTGATATTTAAGTCAGGTGAGACTTCAGTTTCCAGTGGAATAACACTCTGTCTAGGATGTTCTTTCACTGGAGTAAATGAAGGCTTTAATTGTGGCGAGTTTCTTCGTAAAAGGGTACCATAGTCATCTTTAATTATAAATGATCTTGGAGAACTGTGAGGAATAACAATTTTGGCTGGTAGCCATACTTTATCTTTACGATACACCACATCTTGCCCTTCTGTAAATGTATCTATAATTAAACTGTTTCGCACACTTATCATAATTAGTTTTATTTACAAGACTTCTTTTGTTTTGATATTTATTAAAATGCTTGACAACTTTTGGAACAAGCAATTCAGAGTGAATTGGCAAGGTAGATTTGGTTAAGCGGCTTAATAATAATTGAGATGGACTATATGGTGTACCCAGCACTGAACTATTTCTATATTCTAATAAGATTAAATTTATGTCCAAATTATCCTCCTTACATTTTTTTAACATATTTTTAGCAATGCCAACATATCTTTCAACAAACCCATTAGACTTTGGGTACAATGGGCTAGATGTCACAACAGAAAATGAGTACAATTTAGCAAAATTTTTAAATTCAATTGAATTAAATGGCATATAGTCTGCTCTTAGGATTTTTGGTATACCATGAGTGGCAAATAAAGTTTTTAATATTTTGATAACAGTTCCAGCAGTCATGGAGCTAACTTTAACTAAATCAAACCATTTTGAATAATAGTCTGCAATAATTAGATAATTTTCATTAGCAAAGTTAAGGAAATCACATCCCACTTTCTCATAAGGGAGTGTTGACATTGGCTCATTTAAAACCATATGTTCTTTCGCTTTGTTGACACTATATTTTTCACATAATCGACACTTGCTCACATATGACAATATGTCATCGCTCATATTGGGCCAATAGAACAGTGATTCGGCTCTATTTAATGTCTTGGTAATCCCAAAGTGTGAAGAATGTAATAATGTTATTAAAACTATCGTGAGACATCTTTACTAATTATAAAAACGGTATAAACTCACGTAAAAATTGTCAGGAACGGCCCAACAACATCTCGCGTTCAGACAATGTCGTTGATACAATAAGTCAAGTGTGCGTGGTATCAGTGGGTAATAGTGAAAATGCAGTGACAGACAGTCCAGTGGTGACAGCGCAAGAGCCCTGCCCTCCCCGCGCCGCGCTATCTGCGCGTGCGCAGAGGGCGGCAAGAAGAGCGATTAAAAGTGCAGTGGGTCGCGAGTCGCGTAGCAGCACGGATAGCTACCCCTGATGAAGAGCTCCAAATGAGTTCGAAACATGTCGGGCCGTTCCTGACAATTTTTACGTGAATTTATACCGTTTTTATAATTTGTGAAGAATGTACCTTCTGAATAACAGTTTTCTGAAGCAGTAATGGAACTATGATTCTGTGATTAAAATACACTATGTCATTTTCAACTATAATATCATTTCTCAATTTCCAGTATGTTTTAGCAGTATCTACAACTTTATGAATAGTTTTTGGCCATCCATTTTTGTAATATTCAGTAAGTTTTGTTAGTGTCAAGTCGTTAATTGAAGCATTAGTAATTTCAGAAAGAAAACTGTCACATACATTAACAGTATGAACAACTCGGTCCAAAGATTGTTCTAAAGTATCCATTTCAGCTTTTGATGATGCTCTGCTAATGGCATCTGCTATTAACATTTGTGACCCTTTAATATATTGCACATCAATATCATAAATGTTTAATTTTATTCTAATTTTACGTAGTCTCTGTGATGCTATACAATAAATTTCTTTCCTCATTAGCGCAACAAGAGGTTGATGATCAGTTTGTACTATTGTATGCCTACCGTATATGTAGTAATGGAATTTTTTACAAGCAAATAGAATGGCCAAAAATTCCTTATCAATCTGTCCATATTCACATTCTGTTTTACTTAAACTTTTAGATGCAAATGCAACAGGTTGCTTGTTCTGCATTAATACACACCCAATTGCGGTTTTAGAGCTATCTGTCTGGATAGTTATTGGTTGCTTAGGATCAAAATTTCTTAATACCGGTGGACTAACTAATATGTTCTTAACTTTTATAATACACTCTTCATGAACTATGCCCCATTGGAATACAACATCTTTCTTTAAAAGTTCTCTCAGTGGACTTGTGATTTCAGACAGGTTTGGAATAAAATCTCTCAAATAATTAATCATACCTAAAAACCGTTGAAGACTTTGTTTATCATGGGGTGAGTCATATTCCATTATTGCTTTAATTTTTTGTTTGTCTGGCATCAAGCAACCATTAACTATCTCATGACCAAAATACTTCACTATGTCAGGAAGATACTGGAATTTATTTAAATTAAATTTGACATTTAATTCCCGTGCCCTAGTCAACACTTTTTCTAGGGCCAAATCATGCTCCTCTTTTGTTTTGCCATATATTAAGAAATCATCTATGTATATAAATATGTTATCAATACCCCTGAAACTGTTTTCACAATTTTCTTGAAAAACTTCAGCTGATATATCTAAGCCAAATGGTAAAACATTAAAATTGTAATTTCCAAATACAGAGGAAAATGTACAAATCTTTTTGCTACTCTCTGAAAGACCAATTTGCCAAAATGACTCCTTTAAGTCCAGAACTGAGAAATATTTGGCACCACAAATTTTGTATTTTAAATCATTAATAGTAGGAATTTCAAAATGCACTTGTTCAAGTCTCTGGGATCCAGACAGACACGAATGGCATTTTGATCCTTCTCTACAATCACAATTCTATTAATCCATTCAGTAGCTTCCTCTGTCTTTGAAATAATTCCTTTCTCACAAAGGCGATCCAGTTCAGCTTTCAGTTTTTCCTTTAGCTTAATTGGGATACGATGTGGAGGTTTTGAGACTGGTTCTGATCCATCTTTCAACAATATCTGATATTCTTTTGGGAATCTGCCAGTCCCCGAGAAAACATCCTGGTATTCAGATATTAACTTTTGTTTCCTCACATCCCCTGAAACAATATCATGTTTTATCATATTAATTTTATTAACAGATATCCTTTTAACTAGGCCTAGCATTAAACAGGCATCTTTCCCAAGGGTCGGCTGAAATTGAGAATCAGTCACAATAAACTCCACGTAATAGCTTTTGCTTCTTATTTTCGCTTCCAACAATACTGTGCCAAACACTTTAATGCCTGTATTGTTGTAAGCATGAAGTCTATATTTACAGGGCTCTAAACACAGTTTTTTCCTTTGTTTTAATGTTTGGAAAGCACTTAACGGAATCAAATTAACATCAGAGCCCGTGTCAATTTTAAACTGATAACTTTTAGTGTCCTCTAATAATAATGACTGTGTCCATTCAATAGCACATACCTGTTTATTGACACTGCCACAATAGTATTCTCCATCACTGTCGTCCTGACTAGTATTCTCTATAGCCTTCACAAATTTATTTCGACAGACAGTCGCAAAGTGATTATATTTATTACATTTTGTGCATAACTTGCCTCTTGCTGGGCATGCGCTTAACTTCCGTTCATGTCGTTGACCACACCACCTACATTTCAGTACTATATTTTCAACTTTGTTCACTTCTATCATCACTTTGCCTTGAACTTCAGCCGCTTGCTGCCGTCCCAATTCTGCCAGTCGAAACTTTGCAACAACCACGTCATGCTCAGCCTCACCAGCGAGGATTAATTGTTTTTGCGTGTCTAGATCTCGAGTGCCCAGCACTAATCTGTCACGTACTGCCTCTTCATCCGACTTAAACTTGCAATCCTTGACCAGTCTCCTGACATCCGTTAAAAAACTATCAAATGGTTCATCGGCTTCCTGCTTCCGGCTGTAGAAAAGGAATCTTGAATGCAAGATATTTGTTTTGGGCTGACAATATTCTCGGAATTTGTCCTTGAGAACTTCGAACTTGTTGATCTCACTGGTTGTAAGATTAAAGTTATTGTATATTTTAATGCCATCTTCACCAATAACATTGAGTAAAATTGCCACTTGCCTCTCCTCATCAGCCTTGTTCAGACCTGACGCTGTTAAATATATGCTCAAAGCCTGTTCAAAGAACCTCCAGTTTTCGGCGAGGTTTCCCGAAGAAACATTCAATTTTTCCGGTAGATTAAATGCTGCCATGTTTTTATAATATTTGCACTATTGGTTCGAAACATTTAGACTGCGCCATGTATCGTGAGATAAATAAAAGTCAAATAAGTTAATAAAACGTGCTCGTGTTTTCTTGTACTACATAGTTAATGGCCGCCATTACAATCGGCTTGGTCACGTGACATGTCATAACTATGATACAGTTTCATAATCTTATTTTGCTGTAAAAGCGAAAGTCTTATCGTAATCAAATTAAACCCTGTTTGGGCAGTTACTTTGCTGTCTCGTTTTATATTCTAAAATACTGTAGTACTTACTTATAATCTTGAATTTGAAATGTACCGAAATAGGATCCGCCTGCGAAATCCTTTACTTATTGTTTATTGTAAACGGATTTTCAAGCCTTCGAGTTAACAAACTCGTTTACGAAAGCTTTTTAGCTAACAACTTTAATTAAATTACGTATATAAACATACGACCCACCTATATTTATTTAATAAAATGTATAGGTATTAAGTACCTACCTACTTGGGTACTACCCTAAAGTGTGTAAGTTTTGACACGAGCTACCGATTAAGAGCTCATTCATAAAAAGGCGGAATCAGAAAATCCCATGATGATTTCTAAACATCGTATTGAATAGGTCGTACATCCCACCCGTACTCATTCATACACGAGCGTCGCTTTGAAGTCCACGTTCAATGTTGTGAATTTGTGATGCGCGGAAAAGAAACCGTAATTGGACGCGCTGCTGATGCTCGCTGCCATGGATATGCGTTTTATAATAGGTGACCTTTTTATACCGGCTATACATACTCGTAAATAGCTGGCGTGACATGTATGACGTCTGTTTCCGAGTTATAATAATGTAAGAGTGCCTAAAGCATATGCGTTTCGCCCCACGGTTTCGCCCAGTGTGTGTACTGGGATGATATCCTACCCAAAGGGTGTTAACGGAATTAGGCTACCATGGTAGACGGACAACGGTACTATTAGTAGCGGCGTAGCCAAACCTGACGAGTGACGACAATCTTAGAATAAATATGCCTCGAACGAAAGTCTTCAAACAACAGATTTGTGAAAGATGAAGCCACTTTTTTCATGTGTGCGTGTCTGCAGAGACTTTTTGCTTGTGACGGATGCACCAACGGACGAAACTTAGCCCGTGGCTATCTAAAACTGGCTTCACTTTCAAGCGCTTACTATGTAGGTTTTTAGGCGCGTTTATTCTAAGGTGACAGCAATATAAACTTAAAAGGTTGAGGGATGAAGATCGTAGGTACAATAAATCAGTTTCCCAACCTTTTACTACAGGACTTTTAGCGCCACTTTAGTGTGATTTCCGAACCCTTGTTGTACTTAAAAATTATATTGATATAAAGGTTAACTAATTCATATTAACACACAATTTTACGCGAACCACTACATAGCTGATGGGATTCGACGTCTACTTATCCGGAGTAGTGCTCTAACCACTGAGTTACCGCGATGTTATGCAAATTGCATGAAATTGAATATTATATATTCGCGCCAAGCGATGTACCATATTGTTTTTGATATGCTAATAGTATTTTATGCAACTAGTAATAGTTGTATTTATTTATTTGTTTATTTCTTATAAGAGGGGTGAGCGTGGCGAACATCGTAAGAGAACATGCCACGAGCATTTTTTGACTTATTTATACAAGATTGCATACAATACTTTATCTACGACTCGTAAAAAGTAAAACCGGCCAAGGACTCGCGCACCGAGGGTTCCGTACAAACACTTTCCATCCCTAAGTGGTTAAGTTAAGTTTGCACCTGGTATGATAGAGCCCCATGTAAATTAGGTGCAAAGTTAGGTATTAAAAAAAAAAAACTACTTACTAGATCTCGTTCAAAACAATTTTCGTTGGTATCTGTAAAAGTATATACTCTACTGCCCAGAAAAACACTGCTAAACGATGTTATAATGTCCCCAAAAAAGCAATCCTTAGTACCACAAATTACAAAATAAACAGATGCATTCACACAATTTGCAATACAAAAAAAGCTAAGGCATTGCTGCCAACTTTAAAAAAAAGTTTTATCTTGCATAGTATAGTGAACGTATACCTTTAGGTATAAGTTCATACTTTTTTGACAGATGGACGTCAAAAAAAAAGTTATTCACATTTTTTTTTGTTGGCTCCGAGCGGGAACCTGTATGTTTATTTTCTTGGTTGTTTATTTGCATTTTATTTATTATATATGTCGAGTCGTAGAAAAAGTATTGCTTATAAATGACAGCAAAAAGTACTGGAGTAGAAAAAGTGTTTTATAAAACTATTCTCTCGCTGCGAGACGGTTCAGTGCCTGTCAAACACGCCTTTCGCATTTGCTGCTGGAGGGTTAATTTTGTGCAATTACAGCGTAATGTTGCCACGCGAGAACCCAAGTTACAATAGCGCTATAAGCAGGCCTTCTGAGTCTGCTAAAAGCCTTGTTTACCTTGTTGGAATAGGGTTAGACACAAAGTAGGTAACTACATTCGTGGGAATTGAATTAAGTAATTTGTTATGTCTGTAGTGAGTTGATGGTGAGGTTTGTTCGTCAACTGTACCTACTTCTGTAACTAGTTTATGGTAGCAAAATTTTAGTGGGTAAAAAAATTATCAAAATTGGGCGGCTGTTAGGATAAGGCCGGCCCTGACACAACAAGCAATGTTTTGTAATAAGGCTAAGGTTTGACGGGTCTGGAAGACTTACCAGTTTAAATAACCATTAAGCTCCACCCAGCTCAGTAAGTAGCGCTAAGTGTTTTATAAAACTATTTTCTCGCTGCGAGGTGGTTCAGTTCCCGTCAAACACGCCTTTCGCATTTGCTGCTGCATCTCTAGCACGACTGTGATACGCGACTTTCTTGCGCGAGATATTTATCTATCTCTTTTTGTGCAGTACTGTGAGAGAGTGACAGGTAACGCTATGCCGCGCGAAAAGAGTCGCGAAGTTGTGCTAGACGGGCTGGAGGGTTAAAATGTTGCCACGCTCGTAGTAACCAAGTTACGATTGCGCTATAAGCAGGCCTTCTGAGTCTGCTAAAAGCCTTGTTTACCTTGGTGGAATAGGGTTAGAAACTTAAAGCAGCTCACTACATTCGTGGGAATTGAATTAAGTAAGTTGTTGTCTGTAGTTAGGTAATGGTGAGTTTTGTTCGTCAACTGTACTTAGTTTGAAGGGTGTCGCCAGGTTGTGGTGGTCAAGTTGATATACATTTAGGGTAAATTGAATATTTAGTTAGTTCATTTTATAATAATTTGCTTACACATTACCAAAGATGGAGATTTATACGAGTTAACTATCTTACCAACGAACCTTTTTCCTGAAAACAACTTGGATATTTTCAAGACTAGAATGACTATACGAGGGTTGTTTGATAAATACCCGTGTTTAGAAAAAAACAACAAAGGTTTGTATACGTGTATATTTATTTTTCTACATAGTCACCTTCCAACTCTATACACTTGTTCCAACGGTGTTCTAGCTTTAATAAGCCGTCTAAAAATAAGATTTCCGAAAGTCGTGAAAATATGCCTCCGTGGCGGCAATGACCTCTTCATTGGACGAAAATTTCTTTCCACCGAGCCATTTTTTTAAATTTGGGAATAGGAAGAAGTCACAGGGAGCCAGGTCTGAGGAATAGGGCGGATGAGGCAGCAATTCATAATGTAATTGCTTTAATTTGGAGTCTGCGATTCTTGAGGAGTGAGCTGGTGCATTATCATGATGAAAGAGAACTTTTTCCTTATTTAGATGTGGGCTCTTTTTTTTCAAAATGGTATCAAATTCTTGCAATAAATTAGCGTAATATTGCCCGGTTATCGTTCTTCCTTTTTGTAAATAATCAGTATGGATGATTCCCTGCGAGTCCCAAAAAACAGTCGCCATGACCTTTCCGGCCGATGGAACGGTCTTCGCCTTCTTTGGAGCTGATTCCCCGGGCAAAATCCACTGTTTAGACTGTTCTTTACTTTCTGGGGTATAGTGGTGTATCCACGTTTCATCAACAGTCACAAAACGCCGAAGGAACTCACCCGGACTACTTTCGTACTTATCTAAACAGTGCCTTGAAATTTGCTTCCGGGTGAGCTTTTGTTCCTCGGTGAGCAAACGCGGCACCCACCTCGCCGAAACCTTCTTCATGCCTAATTTGTGTTCTAAAATGTGCTGCACGCGTTCAATCGAAACATTTACAATGTCGACAATTTCTCTAAGTTTTATTCGGCGATCGCTTAATAATTCTCAATTTTTTTTACCATATCACCTGTGGTCACCTCAACAGGACGTCCTGGGCGATCTTCATCAAAGCCTCGTTTAAATTCATTGTACCAATATCTAATGGTTGTCATAGAAGGAGTATGGTCATTGTAAACAGCTTGCATGCGTACTTTTATTTCATCACAAGAATTTCCTTCCAAAAACAGAAAACGAATTACAGAACGATACTGCTCTTTCTCCATTATTGCAATAACGACGCGAGCTCCGTCGTAAAAAGCCGTTAAAAGAAAAAAAAACAAAAGAACGCTGTTTTTTTTTTTAATTTTCTAGTCCATTAAGGATGCCTAAAAAGTTCAAGTTTCAAGTATACATAATTTCAGCCAGTAACAAGAATAACTTTTTAAAACGTGTATTTATCAAACAACCCTCGTAGTCTGGAAAAGGATGGCATTTTTATCTAGGCTTCATCGATACGTTACATCAGATGAAATCGAGGTCAAATCCTAGCATATCCCACTAATATTAAAGCGAAAGTTTCTTTATTTGTAGATGTCTATTTCTTCACGCCGGAGAAACTGGACGGATTTGAATAAAATGTGGGACAGAGTTAGCTTATACCCAACTTAACATATAGGCTACTTTTTATCCCGAAAAAGCATGATTCAAGTAGGATATATATAGTGTATATTATGTTTCAACGCGAGCGAAGTTTTATATAATTCTTGCTGCGCCCCGCGGTACCTATTACCTACACGCTTATCCCACAAAAACACGTCATTTTTCAGGATAAAAGTAGCATATTAGTTAATGAAAATTAGATTGAAATGTATGGAAAATTTGGCAAAATTAAAGGACAACTTTTATCTATCAGGATATGTAGGTTATAGAGCAAAGTAAATTTTATCTACTCTCCCTCCCCTCCTCGGGGCGAGCGTCACCCCCCTGCGCCCTCGAGTGTGTCCCGGAGCGCGGTATTTTCCATTTAAAAAGAAAACCATGAATGATACATAAAGTGTGAAGTAACAAAATAATCCTTCATAAATTTACTACAAACCTTTGATACATACAAAAGCGATATCTCTTATAAATTCATCGATATCTGTTACATAATACTAACGTTTTTAATAATTAATCTATTTTTTCTGCTAAAAGGTGAGTTTTCTCAAAAACTTCACACTTTACCGTCAAAATATGTATGACAAAAGTAAATAATAGATTATGTTATTTCTAAAAAGGTATAATTTATATCTAAACTCTTTCATTTACTGTTGCTATGCTATTTTTTAAATTTAATTAATTTGCCCATTGAGCGACATATAAATATTCGTACCTGGTTAAACGGTGTTGCTTTTAATACCATAGACTTCTTATATGTTTTCATGTAATCTTTAGGATAGAACTATTTTTTGTATTTTTTTTTTAATTTTAGGCTCAGTATTTAAGGAGGTAAGAGGTGTGCCGGGAACTCGTCAATTTTCGCCTATTTTCATAAATAACTTCAAAACTGTTAAATTAAAAACTACGAAAAATATATATTTGAGATTTTCATAATGTACCCTTTAATTTGATATGTCGCACGATATAGCTTGCATTTTTTTTCTAATTTACGCCCCAAAACTAGCCCTCATGTTTAAAATTTATTGATTTACGTTACGTTACGTTACACGTCCATGTTTGGGTCATCAATTTACACATGTGTACCAAATTTCAACTTACAGACGGACGACAGACGGACGGACAGACACAGACACACGAGTGATACTACTATAATGGTTCCGATTTCCCTTTTAAGGTACGGAACCTTAAAAACCGGCCAAGAGCATGTCGGGCCACGCTCAGTGTAGGGTTCCGTAATTCCTCATCCTTCACAATAGACTTAAGTTACGACAAAGATTTCAAGCTCTATAAAAAGGTCGTAAACGCCAAAGTAACTGTCATTACTTAATACCTTCTGGAAGTCAACTTACGTTCTTTTAAGAAAATTATGAAATTTTGCGATAACTCAAAAACGGCTCGACCGATTTTGTTCAATATAGTTTTTATTGAAAGTACTTATAAGGCATGTTCATGAATTTTTTCATTATTTTTGACCCGTGGTTGAAAAGTTAGAGGGGGGGACGCTATTTTTTTTTATTTTCGGAGCGCATATTTACAAAACTGCTGACTTTATCAAAAAATAATGTTTGGAGACCCCTATTATTTTTAAAAGACCTATTGAACGACCCCCCACGCACTAGTGTTGAAATGAAAAAAAATTCACCTCTACTTTAGGTGTTCGAGAGGTACCCGAAAAAATTTTTTTTTTACCGTTTTGTCGGTGTGATACATACTCATACTCGTACCAAATTTCAGCTTTCTAGTACTAATGATCACGGAGCTAAGCCGCGGACGGGCAGACAGACAGACAGACGGACATGGCGAAACTATAAGGGTTCCTAGTTGACTACGGAACCCTAAAAAGGATCTCAAAATATACTTAGTTTCGTTTCTGGGTACTGTAAATATACCCTTAATATACCCATATAAGTAGTATATAAGACTATTTAAATAAAATACCAGTAATCGAAAATATTGGCCATAAATAAAAATACGTGTGATCGTCTAGTACTAAATGTAGGACCCATTTAACGTTGTGTTAAAGAAATCGGATTAAAATAAAACCGATTTCAAATAAATAAAATATTTAAGAAAACAAAATCCGCAAAAGTAAAAAAATCGTTTCGGTTTAAAATAAAACCTTCCGCATTAAAATAAAATAATAAATCAAAATCCGTAATAAACGAAAACTTCGGTTTAAAGTAAAACCGTCCGCAATAAAACGAAAATAATCAAGTAAAAATAAAATAATTAAAAAAGAATCCGCAATAAACAATACAATAAATGAATACTTACTTACTTACTTACAAATTTTGGTTTAAAGTAAAACCGACCGTAATAAAATAAATTCAACGCGACGCAATAATTCCGATAAAATATAAATTATAAAATGTTAAAGAAAATCAAAATGAATTCTAATGAACATGCAAACTCACCCAAATCAGCATAAGCTAAACCAGAATAAATAATAATTAAATCATAAATTATAATTATAAATAAATATCGTAAAACTAAATTGTATTAATATTAAATATAGAAAGTGAACTCTGGCTCGATGATAAACAACGACGACCTGAAAACCCGACTTCAAAGGGACCTTAGGAAATTAGACCTTTAGGTCAAAAGGGGAAACCTAACTTATTGTCATCTTTTTTTTTTTTTAAAGAACCGAGTCTCCCTTCACGCCTATAACTCGGCCTCGCAAGTAAATCGTTAAAACCTCACAGTCGGCCCGATTTCACTTGCCCAACGACCTTATTGTCCGCCTAACTAACTCATCAAACAATCAGACCGTCTCACTTATCATTCCTTCGACACCATCACATTTATCACAATCACTTTTATACTTCTCTCTCAAAATTACGCATATTGCAATTAATATTACGCTAAACACTCATGCTAAGCATTTTTACGCGCTGCTGAATTTACGCTTCCAATCCTACATCGAATCATGCATCTCGCGGTATTTGTGACAAACATAGAGGGTGTGTGAATTTGTACAAGGTGCTCTGAATATCATTTATATGCAATAATATCCACTGTACAGTAAAACCTCAAAGACGCAATACTCCCCACCTTCACACACGACGCAGATGTCAGGGGTTAGTGGGGTACATCCCAGGAGTTACAAAGCAAATATTACAAAACATACAAACGACTCCAGGCCTTGGATGTGTACCTATAGTGTTGTGGTATGGTTCCAGACTTCTAAAACATTGACACGTCGCTGCTTTAGGCTAGAACCACGATTTGGCATTCGGATAAGCGCGACCTAGTGTCCGGCACTTTCCTATTCCAAGTGTACCTAAGTGTGTGTGTGCAAATAGACTAATCGTGTAGTGTGTCAGCTAGTGCATGTAAGTGTATCTGTGTGTGTGAGTAAGTGTATGTTCTCTGTAGCCAGTGTAAAACACTGAGTATAAAGTGTGTGTGTATAGTTTTTTATTATATCTTTTGTTTGTTTTATATTATCTTGTCGCAAACATGTACACAAAAAAGCGGTAGACGTAAGACACTACAATCACAATGGAATATCAGATAAGGCAATAGATGATACTTTGTGAGATATAGTAAAGTTTGTGGTGAGGGTGCCTACTATCAAGCTGTCGACCTTCCTGCAGGAGGAATTCTGGCCGAAAGGTGTCGTGTTCCGGCGTTACCGCGGACGGTTACCCGACACCCAGAAGTTACGTCGCACGTCGCCGAACTAACGTGTTTATGATTATTTTATATTATTTTGTTATTTTATATGTATGTTAGTTTTAAGGTATTTATCTATGGGCCACAGTTGCCTGAAAATAAATGATATTGATTGATTGATTGATTGATTGATTGATAGTAGCCCTTCCTTTACCCATCGCGATCGCAGAGTCGTACATCTATATTTGCATGGCAACATTAATTTACGCAAAATAGCTTAATTTACGCGCATAAAGCAAAATGACCTATATTCTAATCTATTTCATAACGAGTCGACCTAACAACCCATAACATGAGGTGTCA
The DNA here is from genome assembly GCA_947623375.1 of Apotomis capreana. Classification (NCBI taxonomy): domain Eukaryota; kingdom Metazoa; phylum Arthropoda; class Insecta; order Lepidoptera; family Tortricidae; genus Apotomis; species Apotomis capreana. The sequence continues at coordinate 21,378,376 of OX392506.1, forward strand.
TTCCTATAATCTTCTTCAGCATCTCTGGCAGCATCAGATATTTGCAGAAGTGAATTGACAACAGCATATAATTATGTCGAATGTGACATAATAAGGAAGAATGCAAGAGAATAACCCGAGAAATGCAGAACACAGCGACTCGAAGCTCTGCACCTAGATATTAAATAAATAAATTGTACTCCCTGTTATACCAAATACAACATTAACATAAATTAACACTAGCACTTAAAGTATGTAAAAAATTGTCCATTGTCCGTAAGTTATATAAGATAGACGGCGTGAACGATTCCGAAACCTAAGCTAGCACTCGCGGTTCGCGTTTAATCACTTATTCGTCACTAATAAAATCTATTCTATTTAAAATATTTTAGAAATTGATTATAATTAATTCAGTAATAGAGGGTGCTAGTTTGTGCGCGCGCGTCCCGGATCAGCTCCTAAGCCCAACTCTCAATCCCGACTCCGTATTTTTTTCGAAACAATATTTCACACATAACGATATATGCAAACTAAATGACCTAACACCTGTAAAATACTATTAATATACGCCCTTTTGTTTTAAAGGACAACGCATACAAAATAAAATAGGATTAACGCATATGTCAATCCAATGTTCATAAGACCTTTTCCCTATTAGGTGTAAACGAGCTAAGCACTTGAAATCATATCAACACTAAGAAATGTCAGGGGTGACCAACTCGTCCCCAAATTATTATGACGTGAACGATTTAATTAATTGTTAGCATTGTAAAAACTAAAAACCTTTATATGAATATTTTTTCATAATATAATTTAATTTTAAACTGATTTTATTTAATAATTTTAACTAAGAATTATTAACGTTAAATTTGATGTTCGGTACCGTGAAACATGCCAACTTTGCCCACTTTTTTCGTAAAAACCCGAATTTCTCTAATTTTTTCTATGACGGGATGAAGTTTTTTTTTGTCTAACGCATCCATCGTATTCATATGCATGAGTTTATTACGAGAAAAAATTTTTAAATCTACATTTAATCAATTTTTTTACCAATTTTCACCTCGGGTAAAGTTATCTAAACTTTTTCAAACATTGCCCAAATCGATTATTTTCGTAACTATAGCCCCTACAACGTTAAGATAAGGATCAGTATAAAATCTGGGGTAATAATGGCGTTCCACGTAAATATCTTGGTCTTAACTGTACAAACACGTGTGCAATATGGGTGGGCAATGTTACATAGGTATTTTGTTTTACTCCATACAAGCCGAATCAAGCAGTTTGAAATTGTCAGGGTTGTCACTTTTAGTTGAGTAAACCATCTTTACCAGTACCATTATCAAAATGAAAAATGTATGCTTAATATTGGATACTAATAGTTAGGTGGTTATTTTGTTACTTCGCGTTAGAATAATCTAAAAAACAATTGTCATAATTGAATATTCTATGTTTTTTTTGTTTTATGGACGTGACATGACATGACATGCAGCTACTGCTAACAGTACAACGGCTTAATAGAAATATAATTTACCTTACCTTAAATACATAACCCTCCTTTATTTACGCAGTCAGGTAAAATTACGACAAGGTGACAACCCTAACCCTTTTTTTAGTCTGGGCAATGTTGGCATTCATAGGTTAGCAAGTTACTAGATAACATTGCCCACCATCATAACTCCGGTTTTAATAAGTATTTTTAGTACAAACTACAATAAAAATGTTCTACAGTTCTTATTTTATAACAAGCAATAAGATACATTCACCTGAGGCTTCCCCATTCTGTAAAAAATACACCAGAACTTCACCTAGAATTGGCCCGCCAAATCACGCACCTTATTCAACTAGTCCTAACACGTTACGGAATGAAGTTGCGCGCAAATGTGATTCCCAGTGATACCACAGATATAATCTATTTTCCACTAAAAATAGTAGTGTTGCCAGAATCATGTTGAAATTGTCTACAGTAACGTTTCTTTTTTTAAGTAGCGTTTTGGGCAAAGTTCCCTGTGGAGGCAAAGTTGGCGTATTTCACGGTAATAAATATTATCATTATCTTGTTAGTTAAATTATTATATTCATATATCATAAATGACAAGTAATATTTCACTTATTTAGAAGAGGATTATTATGTGTATATTTTATAAAATTTAGATTTTTAATTATAATCAACTAGCGGACCGCACTGCCCAAAAGGTTGACTATCCCTGACTGTAATAAAATAGCCAAATTTATTGCATGTTTAGATAACAAATACTGACTCTAGATGTTTTGCTTCTCACGTCTTGAAACTCTAGAAGTTTATCTTTTTGACGAATTATATGCTGATTTATTAGTTCCTTTAGTAAACACTAGAAACTAGACTCCACAATAGAGTCTTTGTTGTAAAGTTAAATCGTATTAAATAAAAATTTGTATCTAATAATATTTTAATACATTTATTATTAAAGGTACTGTGAACCTTGCGTTTACAGAGCGCCCTCAGATAGACGATACTATTTTGTGATCAACGAGAGCGAAATAGTGAGGCTATCTCAGTTTAATTATTCATAGACAAGTTCTCCACATACTTATTCATCTTCATAAAATCTTTCGAACCGAACCCACGCCCTCATAATGTAATGACTAGCAATTCATAACTATTGACTTCAATATTAAAAACGCAAAAATCTACCTGCGCCCTCACATTTCTACGATTTGTGAAACTTAAGTCCACATAATCAACTTTATAAACAATACACAGGTATCGAGCCTGCACACTTTCAATCGTTCAACTTATCAGATATAAATTTAAATGATCCGTTAGTAAAACACGACAGGGTTCAAACCTGCGCCCTCAGATAATAAGACTCCACTAATTTGTAAATAGTTATAATAAAACACCTAATTAATCTACGAGATAAACATTCCTAATCTAACCGTAAACAAAACTTCCTCAATTCTCATCTCTTTAATTTTTATGCAAAATTCTAATTGGGAAGTTCTATCTTTTCATCTAGGTATATGAACTCGAAATATCAAACTTCTTCCAACTAGACTATTCAGAAATTTCTAAAACGAATAAGAAATGCTTCCTATTAAGTTGTCAAATCTGTTTTAAATCTAATTTGGGAAACTAAATTCTTATTAGCATTTGAATCAATAAACATCTTCTGGGTATAAAATCTAACTAAAACTCAGATTCGTTAATCAAGTAACAGAATTATGATTAATTCAGTTTTTAATGACTTGAATCCTGGTCACGGCACCACTGTAAATATACCCTTAATATACCCATATAAGTAGTATATAAGACTATTTAAATAAAATACCAGTAATCGAAAATATTGGCCATAAATAAAAATACGTGTGATCGTCTAGTACTAAATGTAGGACCCATTTTACGTTGTGTTAAAGAAATCGGATTAAAATAAAACCGATTTCAAATAAATAAAATATTTAAGAAAACAAAATCCGCAAAAGTAAAAAAATCGTTTCGGTTTAAAATAAAACCTTCCGCATTAAAATAAAATAATAAATCAAAATCCGTAATAAACGAAAACTTCGGTTTAAAGTAAAACCGTCCGCAATAAAACGAAAATAATCAAGTAAAAATAAAATAATTAAAAAAGAATCCGCAATAAACAATACAATAAATGAATACTTACTTACTTACTTACAAATTTTGGTTTAAAGTAAAACCGACCGTAATAAAATAAATTCAACGCGACGCAATAATTCCGATAAAATATAAATTATAAAATGTTAAAGAAAATCAAAATGAATTCTAATGAACATGCAAACTCACCCAAATCAGCATAAGCTAAACCAGAATAAATAATAATTAAATCATAAATTATAATTATAAATAAATATCGTAAAACTAAATTGTATTAATATTAAATATAGAAAGTGAACTCTGGCTCGATGATAAACAACGACGACCTGAAAACCCGACTTCAAAGGGACCTTAGGAAATTAGACCTTTAGGTCAAAAGGGGAAACCTAACTTATTGTCATTTTTTTTTTTAAAGAACCGAGTCTCCCTTCACGCCTATAACTCGGCCTCGCAAGTAAATCGTTAAAGCCTCACAGTCGGCCCGATTTCACTTGCCCAACGACCTTATTGTCCGCCTAACTAACTCATCAAACAATCAGACCGTCTCACTTATCATTCCTTCGACACCATCACATTTATCACAATCACTTTTATACTTCTCTCTCAAAATTACGCATATTGCAATTAATATTACGCTAAACACTCATGCTAAGCATATTTACGCGCTGCTGAATTTACGCTTCCAATCCTACATCGAATCATGCATCTCGCGGTATTTGTGACAAACATAGAGGGTGTGTGAATTTGTACAAGGTGCTCTGAATATCATTTATATGCAATAATATCCACTGTACAGTAAAACCTCAAAGACGCAATACTCCCCACCTTCACACACGACGCAGATGTCAGGGGTTAGTGGGGTACATCCCAGGAGTTACAAAGCAAATATTACAAAACATACAAACGACTCCAGGCCTTGGATGTGTACCTATAGTGTTGTGGTATGGTTCCAGACTTCTAAAACATTGACACGTCGCTGCTTTAGGCTAGAACCACGATTTGGCATTCGGATAAGCGCGACCTAGTGTCCGGCACTTTCCTATTCCAAGTGTACCTAAGTGTGTGTGTGCAAATAGACTAATCGTGTGGTGTGTCAGCTAGTGCATGTAAGTGTATATGTGTGTGTGAGTGAGTGTATGTTCTCTGTAGCCAGTGTAAAACACTGAGTATAAAGTGTGTGTGTATAGTTTTTTATTATATCTTTTGTTTGTTTTATATTATCTTGTCGCAAACATGTACACAAAAAAGCGGTAGACGTAAGACACTACAATCACAATGGAATATCAGATAAGGCAATAGATGATAGTTTGTGAGATATAGTAGCCCTTCCTTTACCCATCGCGATCGCAGAGTCGTACATCTATATTTGCATGGCAACATTAATTTACGCAAAATAGCTTAATTTACGCGCATAAAGCAAAATGACCTATATTCTAATCTATTTCATAACGAGTCGACCTAACAACCCATAACATGAGGTGTCATTCCTATAATCTTCTTCAGCATCTCTGGCAGCATCAGATATTTGCAGAAGTGAATTGACAACAGCATATAATTATGTCGAATGTGACATAATAAGGAAGAATGCAAGAGAATAACCCGAGAAATGCAGAACACAGCGACTCGAAGCTCTGCACCTAGATATTAAATAAATAAATTGTACTCCCTGTTATACCAAATACAACATTAACATAAATTAACACTAGCACTTAAAGTATGTAAAAAATTGTCCATTGTCCGTAAGTTATATAAGATAGACGGCGTGAACGATTCCGAAACCTAAGCTAGCACTCGCGGTTCGCGTTTAATCACTTATTCGTCACTAATAAAATCTATTCTATTTAAAATATTTTAGAAATTGATTATAATTAATTCAGTAATAGAGGGTGCTAGTTTGTGCGCGCGCGTCCCGGATCAGCTCCTAAGCCCAACTCTCAATCCCGACTCCGTATTTTTTTCGAAATAATATTTCACACATAACGATATATGCAAACGAAATGACCTAACACCTGTAAAATACTATTAATATACGCCCTTTTGTTTTAAAGGACAACGCATACAAAATAAAATAGGATTAACGCATATGTCAATCCAATGTTCATAAGACCTTTTCCCTATTAGGTGTAAACGAGCTAAGCACTTGAAATCATATCAACACTAAGAAATGTCAGGGGTGACCAACTCGTCCCCAAATTATTATGACGTGAACGATTTAATTAATTGTTAGCATTGTAAAAACTAAAAACCTTTATATGAATATTTTTTCATAATATAATTTAATTTTAAACTGATTTTATTTAATAATTTTAACTAAGAATTATTAACGTTAAATTTGATGTTCGGTAATAAATATTATCATTATCTTGTTAGTTAAATTATTATATTCATATATCATAAATGACAAGTAATATTTCACTTATTTAGAAGAGGATTATTATGTGTATATTTTATAAAATTTAGATTTTTAATTATAATCAACTAGCGGACCGCACTGCCCAAAAGGTTGACTATCCCTGACTGTAATAAAATAGCCAAATTTATTGCATGTTTAGATAACAAATACTGACTCTAGATGTTTTGCTTCTCACGTCTTGAAACTCTAGAAGTTTATCTTTTTGACGAATTATATGCTGATTTATTAGTTCCTTTAGTAAACACTAGAAACTAGACTCCACAATAGAGTCTTTGTTGTAAAGTTAAATCGTATTAAATAAAAATTTGTATCTAATAATATTTCAATACATTTATTATTAAAGGTACTGTGAACCTTGCGTTTACAGTACATTTCTAGACCTTTTTAAGGTACCTTCGTAGTCTTCGTACCTTAAAAGAAAAATTAAAAGAAAAAGTAGTTGTAAAACAGCGGTTTTAAGCCCGAGGTTTCAATTGCGAGAAATATTTTAAGTTCTATAAAAAGGTCGTAAACGCCATATTACCTTCTGGAAGTTATCGATTATACGCGCCAGATTAAGCGAAATGTTTTAATACAGTATGGCACTTAACTAAATAACTAATATGTGTAACGTTCGAAGTATATAAGGACAACGCGCGGCACTTACGCTATTTTAAAGAAAATTATGATTTTTGCGATAACGCAAAAACGGCTCGACTGATTTTATTCAATATAGTTTTCATTCAAAGTGCTTATAAGGCCTCATTTTTATGATGTTTTCCATAATTTTTTGACCTGTGGTTGAAAAGTTAGACGCGGGGGCGCTATTTTTTGGATTTCTGGAGCGAATATTTACAAAACTGCTGACTTTATCAAAAATTATATTTGAAGACCCCTATTATTTTTAAAAGACCTATTCAACGACACCCCACACACTAGTGTTGGAACAAAAAAAAACCCATTCATTATTGGCAATAAATGTATTTTCATTCTTTAAAATTGCTCGAAGCTTTACATACCTCTACTGTTTTATTGGTAAATAAAGCCACCGAGTTGTGAAATCTCCTAAAGGGATCTGGTATAGGATAGGATATTGTCTCGGGTCGCTGTATTGTTCTGGATTTCCATCGACTCGAATGTCATCTTATCCTTGAAATACAGGATCACGAAAATCTTTTTGGGAATAATAGACCTTTTCCATTACGCAGATTCTTCTCGACTGACTTCAAATAGCTGAATGTAGCAGGAACGATTTCTTTAGGATTTATTGTATACACCTTTTGCCCTGTTATTTCGTAACAATGAGGTAATCTCGTGCTTTTCAGGATTCATGTGGGAAATATAAAAGGAGAAAAATTACAATATACTTATATATTTTTTTCTCGATTCACTTAGCTATTCTTATAGATAGGTGTTGTTATCCATGTTCCAAATATTACGAATCGTCCATTAAAGTCTAGAATTTCATCATAATGTCGTGTTATAATCAACATTAAAGGCCGATCCGATCTTATAAACTGAGACCAGAACTTCTCCAAATTTCATTTAGGCCCCAAGCTCACGGGATCGTAAGCCAATTTTTGAAACTTTCTCCAATATGAAATCAAAAACATTTAATGAGTAGACATTTCTCGCGCTTCAACTGAGTGTGTTTTTCATTGTTTCGCTGAACAAGTTTTTCAGCCATTAGCAGGAATGGTAAGTTGCCGCTGCAAGGTTCTTTCGCTAATTACTTTCGAAAGAACTTACTTTGCCTTAAGTACCGGAATATGACAAACTCATGCCGATATTAAAATTCGATTATAAACAAATCAAGTGTACTGTAACATTGGAGTAGAGCCTATACCTATTCCAAATTTCAGTGGAAATACTTAGCGTGCTTTCTCTTTCGCGCATGTATTATTTAACTTGAGAATAAAAGGAAAGGAACAATGTTCGTTAATATATTCCGAAAGTAGATCGTTATTAATTTTAACAAAACAACCGGTAAAAAGTGACCCATTTCGGCCCTAAGATTAAAAATTAATTTGAAGCAAAAAACAGCTCCAATCAAACAATTTCTTAAATTATAATCACATTTTGTACTATGTGCCTAATTCCGACAGGGATCAAGATCCGACTTCAAGAGGTGATTATAATTTACAATTTGACAGCGACACATTTCAATTATGTAGACCAGAACTTCCCTACATGTTATTTCGGAGCTATTGTCATTATTTGTATTCTGAAAGTAGGTCATTGCTTATCTAAGCATCGGGTTGAATGCCACCCAATTCGACCCTAAGATTGAAATAGTAGATTGCTAACCGAGGGATGAAAGGACAATTTCGAAAGATATATTTACGCACACGTTTGACCGGTCAAATATCGCCTCTCAAATTGGTGCATTTTATCCTTCAATCCAACTATCTACTTTACGAATTTAAAACGTAAAATTCCGGGGTAGGTATACCCTCTATTTGTGCTAGGAATTTTCCACCTAAAATCCAGTTCCTAGTTCGAATATCTTATAAATATCAAAAGAGCGAGTGACAACAGTATTCTAATTTGGAGTATAATTTTTTTTATTTGGAAACGTGTACCTACGAGGAAAAAAATACACATTCTTTTGGAAAATATTTTTATGACGAAACATGGCCAATCCGGGCGGTGACCTCTTATAATACAAATATATTATTCACGTGAAATGAAATCACTAATATCAGTCTAATTGAATGTATTATGTAATGTACCTAATTTATAGTAAATATCACATTGTACTAAAAAAATAGTTTAATATTATTCGTAGAAGATGAACGGCGTAGCAGGTGCTACGAAGCTCTACGCCGTAGCTACAACAACACCATAGTCTCAGTGTGAACTCATTATTAACAATCTGTAGAAAGTATTGAAATTCCTTAGGTGGGGTGAAGTCATGAACGGGTTTTTTACTTTTATTTTACTTTGTTTTGTTGACGTGATAACGTCTTATAAATCGAAGAACTTATTGTCACGTTCCGCCTGAGCCGAGCGCGGAAGCAAGAGCGCGGAACAAGCGATAGAGAGGCACGATCGGCCTTAGCGTTCGGCTTGTGACGCATCTATCTCTCTTCCACTCCATCGGCCGGCATTCAATTCATAAAAGCAAAGAGTATGCAATTTTTCATCAATGTTTTCTTATGACGTTAACACGTAAAATTATCGTCCGTAAACCGACTTTACAGACAACCATTTTTTGTTATTTTTGTTTCTTGCACCTCTTAAATAATTATTTATTATGCATCATTGTAATGTTCAGGTACTCTCTGTGTTAATTATAATAACACACATGCTTTTGTGACACATTCACACGCGCAGTTTTAGAGAGTCTCGGACTTCTTATAGCACGGTAGGACATTAAAGAGCCATGGAGCCGATATTCCCAAAATCATTAATTTATTTCATTCTACTAAAATGCCTTTATGGTTATTGTGGTTAAAATTCCCAAGCATTAAATTACAAAAATTATAAATAAGTATAATAAAGTTTCTACAATATTACCAACTCGTAGATTTAACTATATTAAACTGTCGATTTTAGGGTCGATTGCAAAAAAAATGTACATAGTTAAAAGGTTAGTTAACATAAAATACGATCGTTTCCTTTGTGTGACGAAAGTTAGTCATACAAAATGTACGGGTAACTTTCGTCACACGGGTTTTATAAACTTTTGATCATCTCTGCGAAATGCTAATGTGGACGACCGGTCTAACCGCATTAAAACTAGTAATTACTCAATTGCCGAATAATCCGCTGTTGTACAATTACTGCGGTAATCATTGTAATTGCTTCCGCCGTGGAATGTACTCAAGGCCCCACTCTCACTAATTACTGCGACGGTTAACTTTTAAACATTCTCGTACTGTGCTCTTACCAAGCCCTGGAGCTACGACTTTATATAAACGGGTAAGTTTAAAGTTTTATTCAAGCTGTTAATAATTATCGTATTCTCATTTCCAGTCAATTAAATGCTCATAGACGGCAATATAATTTTTCTTTCGATTTTGTTGGTAAAATACTCTCACTTGCAATTTTTGCCTTGACTTGACTCGCATATCGTGCGGTGTTAAATCTATTCTGATAATATCAGAATCCATCATTTTCTAACAAAAAATCTTATTTTATAAAACTTACGTGTCATTTCCACATAATTAAAACAATCTTGAATGAAAAATAGTTTCACTTTTACTTTTAATTTTTTATTTTTTTTTTCATAATGGCGTTGGCTGTCATCATTTAGCCAAATCAAAAGAAATAATAGTTTTAATATTTCAGAAGAGATATGATAATGTTACACAGTAATTTAATTGATTCTAAACAATAAAGATCGTGAATCTTTTTTTAGTTCTTTACATTTCATATAATTGTAAATATGTAAATATATTATTGAATAGGTACACAAAAATAGCGGTTCTTCATATTATGAATTAATCAAGCAGCGCGTCGGTCACGCATAATACTGTACCTATTATCTAATCTGTGACAATACTTTTCTTTTTAATTTTTTTAGGTGGCGGTCACGCATAATACTCATTTGATCATTTAATAATAATCAATCAGACAAATTATTAAAACCGTTTTTGAGTTTTTTTTATAGATAACCCTTTCATTGATCCAATATGCAATTTAAATATTTTAAACATAATTATGTGATATACACCTGCAATGCCGTATGACGTAATAAATGAATTCAGAAAGTGATTGACCAGTTCGAAATATCCAACTTTTCGCACGATATGCAGCTAGAAAAAGTACTACTTTTAGAGCAACTGTATTAAAAAAACAATTTCGTCCATCTTTGAGCCCCTGCTTCTAAGTAGGAGCAATCTCATACTGTTACGAAACTTTAAAACTAAAAGGAAATGTAATCTAATTAATAAGTAACTATGCTGCGTTGCTTTGACCAGTGGTTTTCTCGCTTTGTTTTAGAAAGAAATATATGCCAATTAAAATGAGGTGTTCTCATTTCGTGTGAATGATTTTACATTTTGTTTCTTTCATTAGATAAAAGCTTTATCTTAGTTTTTTAAGCAGATCAAAGTGTGAATTACGTATGGTATAATTATAAGGTAATTTGTTAAAATTATGTTATTATAGTAACTTAAACTTGAGAACACTAAAAAATGTACGACGGGAATGGCCAATTACTTTGTACAATAGTTAGAGATCAAAAGGCTCTAATGAAACATGTAAGATTGATTCCTCAACAGGCCAACTGCACCCTGTATACCGCACGTAACGTACTTAATGTTTGCCCAGCTTTTTATATGTAAATTATGGCTAAATAACAGAGAAACTCAAACAATGTTATTAGAATAAAATAATAGGGAGCGACTGTCACGCAGAATGGTGGCTGTGTTTTAGTTAGATGTCGAGCAAAGATCTAACATACCTAAAACCTCCCTACCATAAAGATCGTAACGCAACCAGAACTGTAAAATCGGCCAAGAGCATGTCGGGCGACGCTCAGTGTAGGGTTCCGTAGTTGCCCTTCCTTCACAATAGACGACTTAAATTACGTTAACGCCATAGTAACTGTAATTACTTATTACCGTCTGGAAGTTATCGATAATACGCGCCAGATTGAGCGGAATGTTTTAATGCAGTATGGCACTTAATATGTGTAACGTTCGAAGTATACGGACACCGCGTGGAACTTACGTCATTTTAAAGAAAATTATGAAAGATGCTATAACTCAAAAACAGCTAGAACCGATTTTATTCAATAGGTATAGTTTTCACTGAAAGTAGGTACTTATAAGGCCTCATTTTCATGATTTTTTCCATTTTTTTTTGACCTGTGGTTGAAAAGGTAGACCACCCTCTAAGTTTTCAACCACGGGCCAAAAAATTATTAAAAATACGGACGCAATTTTTTGGATTTCCGTAGCGAATATTTACCTACAAAACTGCTGCTGACTTAATAAAAAAATCATGTTTGAAGACCCCTATTATTTTTAAGACCTATTCAACGATACCCACACACTAGTGTTGGAACGAAAAAAAAAATCACCCTACAAGAGGTGTACGAGAGGTACCCGAGAAAAAAGTATTTTTTCTATTTTTTATTTTACCGTTTTGTCGGCGTGATACATACATACATACTCATATCAAATTTCAGCTTTCTAGTACTAATGATCACGGACCTAAGCCGCGGACGGACGGACAGACAGACAGACGGACATGGCGAAACTATAAGGGTCCTTAGTTGCCTACGGAACCCTAAAAGAGCTGTGACCCTTTAAAAGCTGCGTTGTGACCAAATCTTGCGTTTCGATTCAATATGTGCTATTTCTGTTAATTGGTAGAAATCGATTTAATCGATAAATTGATTTGATACTCGTAACCCTAACAAAGAACAATAAAACAAATAACTATTTTATATAGAATCTTGTGAGCTCAAGAGAGTCCGACGGCTCGTAGCTCAAAAAAATATTGATTTACACAAAATAAACAAAAGTATATGCAGGTTCGAAAAAAAGTTCGTCGATAAGATCAATTCGATCAACCATTCATAATCGTTAGATTTGGCAATCAATATGTCTGTTCCAACATCAACAGAGAACTGTCAAATGTGTGTTTAAAAAATAATCAGACTGTAGTAAGGTCAGGTTGGGTAAGAGAAACACATTGGGGTAATGGAAACACTCAAAATATATCACAGTGTGTGAGGCGAATCCAATTTTTCGAAACATATCTAGGTAAAAATAAATAAATGTCGCTGCAGTTGGTCGTTATAAGTTTATTAAAGCCATTACATAGAAAATATTCCAAAGTGTTCAACTTCCCCTATGTGTTTCCCTTACCTCACCTGACTTTATATATATCAACAAGTACACATCGCAGTCATTTCCGCATAACGACCCCGAATTCCATGCGTAATGGAATACGCGCCGACACCGCCACATTACATATTCCCTTACGAACCAAAAAGCGATTGTTGAAATGCTTCCACTCCAATAAAAACCCGCCGAGGTTAGGCACCCAAATAATATTTTGCTAGGACCGAGATAAGATAAAATATTCCTGGAAAATAAAGAATAACACTCCCTTTTTAATAGAACCTTGAAAATGGGTAGTTTTTCATTTCATATAATGCAGTGTTTTATCACGGTATCTATTAGGACTTGTAAAAGAGGATATTCGGAGATCAGTGGTTATGAAACTTTTAAGGCTGGAAGGTAGTAGCTAAGTCTTATTAATAAAAGTCAGCCATGTTTGATAGATCAGACACTTCCAGTTGCGTAAGATGTAAAAGCAATGCCTTTAGGGACATCCTTTGAAGGGTTCTAGGTATATGTAATAGAAACGACCTCGCTCGAGGCGCGTTTAGGTAACTCAGGGTTAATCGGTACAACTTTTTTAGCCACCAGCTATTAGTTATTTTAACTAAGGGTCAAAGTATAATTACAAAATACGATAATACGACATCGCATCGCGGCACATCAGGCTAGGATCCGACGTCGTGAGATTGAAAACTGCATTTTAAAGTTAAATCTTGCTACATGAAGATAAAGTTGATTTTGGATTTATGTATTTCCACGCTCCGATTCCGATGTTCCAGCTAAGCGCGTTAGCGCTAAGGTTTCAAAAATATCTCAAAAAGACCGTGTCTTTTTTGCACTTCAAAACGCATTTCTTCATCAAGTGCGTCGAGGTATATAAATCAATAGTTGGTTCTTTCGAACTTCGTCAAAGCCGCCTTACAACTGAGTTTTATTGGTTTGTTAGTGTAAAATACGCAATTTACAGATAAATATCTCGGACAACCTCAACATCAATCTATTCCCACAGTAAGCTCAAGTAGGCTTATGTTATAGCCTTTAGATTACGATATATTTATTTATACTTATAGACAATTTATATATACGTAAATACATATAAAACATCCATGTCCTAGGAATATGTATAGCGGCGGTCCTGGGTTCGAATCCCGGCCGGGGCAAATATTTGTGTGATAAACTCGAATATTTGTTCCTGCCTGGGTCATGGATTTTATCAATATATGTAAGATACTTACTACTATGGGTAAGGATATGGGTATGCTTTGCTTAGTTTGGGACTATATCTAGATTAGTGTAAGACCGTCCCTCAATATTTATTTATTATTTTATTATTCATATATTACACTCAAATATTTGCCCTTGTTGGGATTAGAACCCAGGACCGCCGTCTCAGTAGGCAGCTGCACCACCACTGCGCCAACCGCGTCGCCATGGATATATGGCTGTAACAAAGCCATGATATCTTGGCTTGACGTTATCGAAACGTCGAATGAAGGCTTTACGCTGGCATGCCTATGCTTCTACACTGCTACAGCTAGGTAAACAATGCACAATGGAAACCGAGAGCAATATGCAGATGTCAATAATGCAACGTTATGTTGATTTTCAGACCAATTGTCTATTGTATAGCAAGTACTCGTGTTGACTTAGAGTTGTCCTATCTTGCTGGTTTGTTGCAACGTAAGTAACTACCTACACAATTGACAACGTTTCATATTTTGCTAAAGTCCTAAATCGAAAACCATTCGTAGAATAACGTGAAAAGAGCGCAAAAAAATATTTAGGATTTTTTTCTGCCCATATTTTTCAAAAAAATCTACAAAATATGTTAAACCGGAAGTATGACGTCATTGCTGGACTCCAATGGAATGAAAAAAAATCTCCCTTCCGGTTGTCACGTTTGAAAGTTTGTCAAATAATTTTCATTGACTTGTCTTTGTTCAGTTTTCGCTCGATCGCAATATTTCATTTTATTCATAGATAAGAGTGTATAATGATCTGAACAACTCTATACGAAATATTATTTTCGCCAGTACAAAATAATTTTATATTATAATAATAAATGTCTGTCGTGAAAACAAAATATTGTTTTTTAAAAACTTGCAAAAATAACTCATCTGCGTATCCTGCAAAGAATTTTTTTACAGTTCCTCGTGGAAATACACGAAAATGGTGTTGCGGGCGGATATTTTCATCTAGACGGCAATATTTTTATACCAACGAATATGTGGAAAAATATTGATTGTGCACTTACTATGAAAACTATTTTAAAATAAACGAATAATAGACGTTTTGTTGCATTGAGGTATTATTTATAATACGTCAATGTTTTGTTGTTTTTATTTTAAGCTGAAAAGAAATAATATGTTCGATAACATTTATATCTTGACAGTAACTTGGATATATTTTTGTATAAGTAGATGCCCCAAGTTATCCCAGGTATGCACATAAGAAAGCACAGCACAGATCATTTTTACAGCCGCCATCCGACAATGTACGTCTATAACGGTTTCTTCAGTTTCGTCAATTTCATATGTGATCTTGTACAACTTATTCTTGACGCGGTGCTCCGGAGAAATACGGCAGAACGAAACAATGATTTGCTTCTCTGCGTACCTCCACATATCCGACTGCGTTATCGACGTAAGTGTTGCGTGAAGATTGTGAGGCTTTGGCAGCTCTTATGGCGGCTAAATAAAATTATACTTATCAGAACTTTTCGTGTACTCCATCATCATGAATTCATGAGGGTTTCAAGTTTGAGCTGTCAGCTTGTGCGAGTCCTTCAGAATTCTTTATTTTATAAGTCCGTGGAATAGCCGAGTCGTAAAAGGGATCAGAATCAAAGTCCGTGGAATAGCCGTGTCGTGAAAAGGATGAGAAGCCATGTCCGTGGGAAAGCCGAGTCGTATAATGGGTTAAAACAATAATGTAATACACTCTTATCTATGAGATCATTAATCTGTCGTAATCTGTCACTCATCAAGTCATCAACAACGAAACTCAAACATCTATTCAATTAAAAACATGTCACTTTTATTTAAAAAAAACATTCAAATTAAGTGGTAAAACTATTTAAAAACCCTAAAACCTACACTAACCTAACTCTAGCCAAGGTCGGACGGGCGGAAATGATCCCAAGATGCTGGCGGCGTTTCCCCGCTGCACAGCAATACTGAGCCTTTGTCCGAGAAACGCGCCAGCTCTGGGATCACAGGTAGTTCGTATTAGTTTTTTTTAAGGGAATCAAACAAGTTACGAGCAGCTGGGGCCCCATGGGCCTAGAGTCTCTACCGCAAACGGCACGAAAATATAGTTGTCACCCAAACACATATATTTTCGGCGTTTAGCCGCCTCCGCGTTTGTGGCCGCCCCACCTGGATTTTGGCACGTTGTTGCAATGTGTGACGGTGCCAAAGTGTCCACACAGGTGGAGTCCCACACTAAGGGCCGCCCCAACCGCCACGGTACTAACGTCATGCCGTCGGGTCTCTTGCCATCATCTCGTGCGAGGCCATTTGGTTCGAGTACCGCAGGCACGTTGACGCTGACAAGAGCCCGACGTATGATATCGTTTAGACAAGCGTGGCGGGAGAGTCTGCCGGCGCTTTTGGGGCAGCTAAGGCCGTGGTGACCTAAACGATCTACCTGGTATCCGCAACGACATTGGTGTGGAACGACGATGTCTAGGCCTAGACGAAGGCCAACAGCCACCCTGAAAGAATTGTCATCTTATAAAAAATAGATACGCACACTCAAAAGTTTTGATTACTCTACGCAAATTTATGCTAATAAGGTTTGGTTTTATATAAATGTAGGTACATTGGATAAATCAACAAAATACGGTTAAGTAGGATTAGACATAATGTAGATTGTTATAAAAGTCATGTGCGTGTATGGCAGTTTTAAGATAAATTTAAGAACGTCTGTGACTAGCGTAAGTTGTCATGGCTATCTTTTTTTTGACTGGCAACACGTCACCCCAGCACTGACGTCATTTTTGTCGCCTACGATCTATTAGAAAGAGCAACTATAAAGTTGGGATTTTTGCTTCAAAATGGAGGCTTTCGAGGAAAATAAAAAATACGTGTAGGTAACTTAAAAAGAAAACCCTCTTTCGGACTGTATATTAAAAAGGATATGTAAATAAAATGAAACGTTGTCAATTCGCCTTACCGCTTCCCTAGCGTGTTTGCACATGATATTGGGCATTGAATCAAAGTTTACTTATTGCTACATATAGCGAGTATATGATGTTCGCCTTTATCATGTGGTATTCAAATGACAAAGCATTCAACAGAAACTTTCCGACGCATATGTGTAGGTATGTACCTGAGTGATATTTTAGATAGATAGAAACGTTGCAATGGATCTCAGCGATTTAACAATATTACCTACATTACATGAAGCTGCAAATTGATGTTTTACAAATTATATTTAAATAAAGGTGCACAGGCACAGAGGAAATGAATCAATAAGACAGCGTCTTTGTGAAGCCCAAAAGAAGTGCATTTAAATCTGAGGAACGGGAGCGGTCCATTTTACTCAGTTCCGCTGCAGTGGACAGGCAGCTTAAATGCGTCGCGCGTGTATTGTTTTTCATACATTTGATCGCTAAACTAGCTTACTAGCTTTTACTAGCTTAAAAATGAAGATAGTTTTGTCTACACGAAGCCAGAAGTACTAGCTTGCTAGCTTACTAACACTAGCTTGCTATCCTAGCCTGAAAAACTAGCCTCGTGTAGCCCGGGCATAACGCTTCCAAGCAAATGAACTATCAAACCATACAAAGTAAGTCAGTTCCACTGCCATGGACAGGTTGCTTAAATACGTCGCGTGTGTGTTACAGTACGATTAAAATCAGTTAGGTTGTGGTTTGATTCTATACGGTGCGTCACGGTTTTTTTTGAGCAGCGGTTTTTTAGAGGTGTGGTTGGTCCTTTATTCGGTTCGAAATATGTTTAAATATTACTGTTTAGATTTTCCTGTGTTAATGCCTATTAGGTGGAAATGTAAAAGTAATGCTGAGTAAGTGTCGATAAACCGCTGCCCACGTTAATTTGGATAAGGTTGGAAATGATGGATTTCCCGTCTAAGGCCGTTGAAAAGCAAGTCATCACTATTTTCGATCCCACAGAACTTTCTGATCATTTATTACCTATTATAGACAATGACGTTTTTCAAATAGCGCCTGGATTCTTATACCTACTAAGTGCAAGAACGAAGACCTACTCAATATCATAAGAAGGATAAATCTGAATAAGTAAAAGAACTTCTCATGGGACATGACGCCTAATGGCGTAAACGGGTGCCATCTACTTCGCATAATTTTTAGTAACAGTTTTCGTTTAATTGATTCACGCCGAATGATATTCTTGCATAAATGCTATTTCCCAGAATCCGTAATTTTCCGAATCGTATTTTGATCGAATATTGTTTGACGACGCGTTTGGCTCGGTTTGTAGAACACCTGCCTACTGAGCCGGCGGTCCCGGGTTCGAATCCCGGCCAGGGCAAATATTTGTGTGATGAACTCGAATATTTGTGCTTGGGTCATGGTTGTTCTATGTATTTAAGTATATATTTATCTATATAAGTATGTATACCGTCGTCTAGTACCCATAACACAAGCCTTCTTGAGCTTAATTTTAGGACAAGATCAATTTGTGCGGGGCTGTCTATTTTATAATATTACTGCAGTTTTACGAAAGTCGACTGTCTAGTCAGTAGATCTATATATAAATGTTTCTTATTTTCGTGATGAATTCTTATGATCGATTTGTGTGAGGTAGTCCGATATTTATTTATTATTTATTGTAATGCAAAATTTGGTTATGCAAAAGCACTTTAATGCTCAACTACAATTATGCGAATTATTACAAAAAAATATACGTAAACAAGGGGAACCGGCGTATACTATTAAATTTTTTTAATTGAATTAAAGATATTTTATGTTGTTGCTTTTATCATGCAATAAGTGACAAAGAATCCATCATGTGTTGGCAAAATGCGAGTGTGAGTGACAGATGCTTTGTCACTTATTTATCACGTGATAAACGCAACCATCATAGGCTCCGTATACATATAAGATCCCGTAATATAGTTAGATATGGAAATGGCTCATAAGTATCCTACATTGAATGGAAACACAACTATGAATTTCTATTCTAAGCCTTCTAAGTTTTATTCTTGGGCCCTTATTAGTTAAAAAGCTAAGTATACCTCTAGATCGTTCTCGTATCATAGTTATATGCCTATGAAGCGCTCTCTTATAACTACATCACGGCTACAACTATCTAACTGGAACATATTAAATATGTATACACATACTACAACTGCTAAAAAACTGCCATAAAAACTGCCCCTATCCCATCCAACGACGCGTCACGATACTTCCCGAAACTTTTGTTAAACGCCGCTCGGAAACGACGCGGCAAACTCGGCCCCGGGAACCGGGAATGTTCAAGGGAACTCCATGACCTCACCCTGAACTTGACCCAGATAGCAGGGGAAATTGAAGGAAAAGCCTCTCACAACACTGGTTGTGTAATTTTCAAATTAGACCGCATAAGTATTTCGTAAGCCTGATATTGAAGCGTGTCTTATTTGGACATTCGACGTCTGTTCGTTCATTTCCGGTCGTTTTGTTTAGTGAAGATTTTGCCAATATTAAGGTCCTTTTCGTGTTTACTTATTCTTTCTGTTTTTTATATATATATATATATATATATATATATATATATATATATTTATTACATTTAAGTGAATTGGGAAATATTACTTTGAAGTGTGTACGAGTATAAACATTCAGCCACCTTTTATAATATTAATATGATTTTGGTTAAAATGCGTCACACCAAAGCCGTTCTTCTTTATCTTCCAGATTAGATAAATTATATTTAAAAAATAGAATCCCGTAGCCCATCAAATCCCGGCCGCTCTGGGTTTTAACAAAAATCTGTTCAATTGATGGTTTTATTCGAATACCTACACAAATTTAAAGGTCAATTCCAATACAATCACGGCACAGATTCGGTTAAATTAATATTTTTTTAATTGAATGGCTAAGCTTAGGCGGGCGCCTGAAATCCTCGCGAAATAATTTAGCAGGGTATTGTAGCTATTGGGAGGCCGGTGCGTTGCGTCAAAATAATGGACCGTTGATTAAAACATTGGGCAAGTGCGAGTCCGACTCGCGCATGAAGGGTTCAACAACAAGTTTGTTGTATGGGAGCCCCCTTTAAATATATTTAATTTCTAGTATTTGTTGTTATAGCGGCAATAGAAATACATCATACATCATGTGAAAATTTCAACTGTCTAGCTATCACCGTTCTTGAGATACAACCTGGTGACAGACGGACGGACAGCGAAGTCTCAGTAATAGGGTCCCGTTTTTAACCTTTGGGTACGGAACCCTAAAAATAAAACAAAGACTAGAATTTTATGATGAGGATCTCGTCTGCAGTATCAATTTATCATAGAGAGTAAATGTGTTGTTATTTGGTAGTGTTCGATTTTTCGTAAAATAAAAATATAAATAAAAAAAATCTAGTGATCGGTAAATAACAAAGAAAAGGCGGATAGCTAAATCGAGTAATACACAACACCATAAACAACTTAAATGCCTTGTTGCAAAGGAATAAAACCTCATAACTTTAGAGTTAAGTTAAGAAACTTGGGATGTAAATAAAACAAAACAAACTTAACCCGAAGATAACGCGAAGTAGCTGGGGTGTTAGTGCACGACACCTTGCACTTTGTGACTATGCGCTGAAACTTGGCACAGTTGATCCTTAGGTGGTCTTGAGTGAATTCAGACCGGTAGACATCGATAGCCACCGCGCGTTTAGTGGGGGGGGGGGGGGGGGAAGTTCGACGCTGCCGCGCTTTAATTAATGCAACATTTCTCTAAAACTATACATAATATGGCATGCGATATATCATTTTCGGATAAATCAAGGATGAGAAATCCATTTTTTTGACTAAAATAATGCACTTTCAAACAAAAAAAAATTAAAAAGTAGAAAAAACTGAAAAACGTAATTTGTGTTTTTTTATATAATTGTCAATTATTTTAAAAGTATAAAAGTAATCTCAATACAAAAAATATAGTCGTAAAGCTAAACTTATGTAGTTTCTAAAAATATATAGTTTATTATATATATCTGTTGATCCATGGGAGATAATAAATAATATCAAGCGTAAGTCAGGGCGATCTCAATGCGTGATCGTCCGTGAAGTAAGGTTTAGGTACTGTGTTATGCAACATTTCTCTAAAACTATACATAATGGGGCATGTGATTTATAATTTTCGGTTAAATGAAGAATGACGAAATCTATTTTTTTAACAAAAATAATACTATTTTAACAAAAAGATATTAAAAAGTGGGCTAGACTGAAAAATTACATTTGTGTTTTTTTACATAATTTCCAAGCATTTTAAAAGTATAACAGAAATCACAAAAAAAACATAAACAAAGCTAAACTTATGTAGTTTCTAAAAACATATAGTTTATTATATATATATCTGTTGATACATGGGCGATAATAAATAATATTGAGCGTAGGTCAGGGTGATCTCAATGCATGATCGTCCGTGACGTAGGGTTTAGTTAATGTTTCAAACACACAAAAAGTGCATATATTTTATTGTTTATGTCTCTTAGTATTTTAAATGAAACTACGCAATGTAAATAAATTTATTGTATATATTGCAGGATCCACTGCACTGACAGAGGTGTGAACATTTAAGCTGCCTTTTCTTGCATTTGCACCTAATAACCTTCAGACAATGCATGCTTCAGAAAAATTGACCTATCATATAAATGTTAGGTACGTCATATTTTTTGATAACAGCTATTATAGTTCGAATCCCATTTGCTAAGCGAATCCCATTAGCTTTGTACCTGATGAACAATACTTATTATCTGTATTGTTAACGGTGGCCACAGCTGCCACTTCGAAATGTAAGGCGTTATAAGTGCAAATTACTTTTACAATAAATTAGTCTTTAAATCAAACAAAATAAGGTTTACTCTTAAACAAAGAGAACACAGATGTTGGTCACTTCGTAAGTGAAAGAGCAGTAAAGCTCGTTTCGATGCTTATAATAGTAGAATGGTTTTGGGCATTCTAGCTCACTTTGACACACACATTACCAACGGAACAGAATCAAGCATTTGGCCGCTCGCTGCGCTCGCTCTATGCTGTTTTCGATGAAGTTTTTGTCAAATAGATTTTTAAGTTTTACGTTGATTCTGTTCCGTTGGTAATGTGTGTGTCAAAGTGAGCTAAAATCCCCAAAACAGTATTTGTCCGCTCACTGCGCTCGTTTCACGAAAGTTTCTGTTGAAAGTGATTCTATGTTTTAGCTCGATTGTTTTTCCATTGGGGGAATCAGTATTCAAGTGATCTAGAAGCCCAATATCCTATACAATGAATGAATGCATCACATGATAGGTAGCTGATTTTATCTTAACACGAAGACCTTAATATATATATTCTAGTAAAAGTGTGTTTCAATATCACTTGACATTCGACGGCCTTGCGATATACACAAAATTGGACATACTAAAAAACCGTTGATATGAAATTTGTAAAACAACCTCTCTCACTTAAAATAAATACTTTTGATCATGGTATCATTAAGAAACAATCAAGACATGGTAAATTAGTACCAAATACTATACGAGGACTTGTCTGCGGTCCATCTAATTGTGGAAAGACCAATTTGGTAATTGGTTTGCTTCTACACAAAGATGGATTGCGTTTTCAGAATGTTTATATTTATTCAAAAACTCTTTTTCAAGCTAAGTACGTATTCTTAGAAAACGTTTTAAGTTTAGTACCTAATGTGTTTTTTGGAAAATTTCATGATAAAGAAGAAGTATTGAGTCCTTCAGATGCTAAATCCAATTCAGTAATGATATTTGATGACGTATCTTGCGAAAATCAAAATACAATTAGAGACTATTTTGCGATGGGAAGGCATAATAATATAGATTGCCTGTATTTAAATCAGACCTACAGTAAAATACCAAAACAACTGATACGAGATAATGCTAACTTAATCGTGTTATTTAAACAAGATAATATTAATTTACGACATGTCTGATGAACATGTCAACACAGACATGACATGGAACCAGTTTAGGGAATTATGTTCTAAAATATGGCAGACCCCTTATAACTACGTGGTAATAAATAAGGATTGTGAAAAAAATAAAGGTGGTTATAGAAAGCTATTTGATACTTTTGTAATTATTGACTGATTAATATAGTGCAAACATGATTACGTTTCGTCATTTCGAATTTTAACGTCTACCAGCTCACATCATTATGGATACAGAAAAAAAATTAAAGCAAGAAATAATAAAATCGGCTGAAACCGTTAAAAAAAAAGTAAGACA
Organism: Apotomis capreana; assembly: GCA_947623375.1. Classification (NCBI taxonomy): domain Eukaryota; kingdom Metazoa; phylum Arthropoda; class Insecta; order Lepidoptera; family Tortricidae; genus Apotomis; species Apotomis capreana. The sequence continues at coordinate 21,401,557 of OX392506.1, forward strand.
AATGCGGAATATGAAAATGGATACTGATAATGCTCTTGACACTGTTTTTAAACCTATTACGAGACCTCTTAACCAATTAGCAAACAATAGTAATATTTTTGGCAGGGTTGAGGAGCAAATTATGCCTAAATTGGAAAATACAATAAAAAGCATAAAGGATAACGAAACATCAGATACTGACGAATCGAATTCAAATTTTCCAAACAATTACTACCGTAGCATTGAAAAAGATGAAATAAGTCAATCAAATTCTGATGAGAGCGAGATGCAGGAAAATAATACAGAAACAGACTGTGACGCAACAAAATTAAGCGATAATGAAGATGCTATTTCACATGACTCTACTTTGAGTTTACCACGCAAATTCAGTACCCCAATTTCTCATTCTCCTAAAGAATTTGATGCCATCCCATTTGGAGTCAGAACAGAACGTGGAAAACTTATGATGGGATCATTACGAATTTACGTATCTAATAATAATGTTAAAGTTGGATCTACTGTTTACAAAAAAATTCGTGGGCTAAACGAGTTGCTATTTAAAAAAATACCAAACTTAAAAGTAATAACGGATGAAGATAAATATAATTATAAATTAATTTTGCAAGAAACTAATGCACACAGAAGAGATTTTAATCCAAAGAAACCAATTAAAAGTAACAAAGGCTTAAAATACTTACGAATTATAAAAACTCTTTTTAAATTTTCTGAAAAATGTCAAAGCACTGAGAGCTTACCTATCGGTAGTGGGTTTGTACTGCCAACAATGAAAACAGTGAAGCCTAGAGTTGATTACATTTACTGGGATAATCCGAATGAATTAGTTGACAGGCTTAAATTATTAATAGCATCTAAACAAGCAGGTAACACTGGTCTGGATAATGAAATCATAGCTATAATAGAAGAGTTACGCGAGAATGGTAATTTGAATTGAAGTCCTCTGACACAGTTTAACTCTAAAATTTCAAAACAAATATTCTATAACTGTTAAATTTATATATAAAGTAATGTTATTGAAAAATTATCAGTATGTGTTCATGCTGCACGTAAAACAGACATCATGAATGTTGACAAATTCGGACATCACGTGCATAAACGACAACGGGTAACAAATAGTTCATGTTTATTTGATCAGGCATTGACAAAGTCTGAAGAAGGAGATTTTAATTTACATTCGTCAAGATTAAAAGGAACCAGGGTTCCAGTATCCCCTGACGAAGTTGCTAATAAGCAATACGTAGATCATATAAATACGGTTATTCAAACCAATTTGGCAAATGTAATACTTACTGTTAAACGAAATGAGTCACGTATTAGAGAAATAGAAGAGAAATTGATTTTGAAGGAAGATTTGCAAAAAATAATTACAGATTTTTTAGTTAAGTCCTCACCAAAAGATAAAATACTAAGAATATACGAAATGAGTAAAGAAAATGTGGTAAATGAACTACACAAAGGTGCACGTAAAAATTTTCCTCGGCGAGAAGTTATCTTGAAAAGCATCGATGACTTATGGAAAGCGGATTTAATAGACATACAAAATTTAAAACGTGAAAATAAGAACTACAGATACATTTTAGTCATTATTGACGCCTTCTCAAAGTTTGCTTGGAGTGTGGCAGTGAAAAGTAAAAGTAAAACAGAAATAACGGACGCTTTTAAAAAAGTTCTTCTTTTAGGTAGGGTCCCCAGTAATTTACAAACAGATTTAGGTAAAGAGTTTTACAACGACTAATTTACTCGCTTGATGAAATAGTTTAATATTAACCACTACTCCACGTATTCAGCAAAAAAAGCGTCAATAGTAGAAAGATTCATAAGAACGATAAAAAATAAACTGTACAAATATTTTAGTCTTGTGGGTAATTATATATGGATTGGAAACCCTCTTAAAACTCTTCTTCATGAATATAACAATTCAGTTCATAGAACTATAAAACTTGCACCAAGTAAAGTTACTAAATTAAATGAAATATTTGTATTGAACAATATACTAAAATCAAAAATCAATCATGTTTTAAAAAAAAGTAAATTTCATATTGGCGACATTGTTCGTATTAGCAAATATAAAGGAGCTTTTCAGAAGGGATATACTCCAAATTGGTCCACTGAGTTGTTCACAATCACCAAAGTAAATAGAAGTAACCCAATTACTTACCATCTCGAAGACAGTCGAAAGCAAATGATATTAGGATCATTTTACGAGCAGAAGCTTCAAAAAACAAAATGTCCCAATATTTACTTAATAGAGAAGGTGATCAAAAAGAAGGGTAACAGGCTCTTTGTCAAATGGCTAGGTTTAAGTGACTCCGAAAATAGCTGGATTAATAAAACTGCAATTTTATAAAGTAATCATTACAATTTTGTTAACATAAATTGACTTTAAACGAGGTTATAAAACGAATTTCCATATATAATGATTCCCATTGTAACAAAAGCAATGAAAGGTAGAGGACTAGTAAATAGTATAATAAATAATTTACAACGTTTAAAACGACTTTCACGTGGAGATAAAGGAATAAATAAACTTGATGAAGCTTGTATGCAACACGATATCGCGTATAAATCTAACGATTTAAAACAACGTCACAAAGCTGATTTAATCTTACTTAACATGGCAAAACAAAGAGTTAAATCAAAAGATGCTAGCAGAGGAGAAAAACTAGCGTCTTGGGTAGTTAACAAAGTGATGAAAACGAAACTAAGAACAGGAGCAGGCGTGAAAACCTTTAAGTCAGTCATAACCAAAATTCGTAGCAAGTTGAAGAAAATAAAACCGAAAAATAACCAATCAGCCATTCAATCAGCTTATTTGACTGCAAAAAAGTTGTTTACTAAACATAGAGTACGTTTACCTCGTGTTATTCCATTGCCAAAAACTGGAGGTATATTACCTTTGATACCTATATTCGCTGGTTTATCGGCATTAGGCTCATTAGCTGGAGGAGCAGCAGGCATTGCAAAAGCGGTTCATGACTACAAATCAGCACAAAAGAATCTTCAAGAATCGGAACGACACAACAGAATGATGGAGTCCATTGCTATAGGGAAAGGATTATACGTGAAACCATATAAAAAAGGAAACGGACTGTTTTTTAAAAATACAAAAAACTGATTTGGAAGCTACCCAGCCGACCTCTCACAAATATGGACTTAATAAAATATGCTAGCAATATTCCATATTTTCGAGGAGTTTACATGCGAGATAATTTGCCAAAACAACCTCGACGCCATGGCGTCGAATGTGCCATTGTAAATTTAGATAGTTCTAGAAATGAGGGCAGCCACTGGGTAGCGTACGTAAAAGTTAATAAATATAGTGAGTATTTTAACAGCTACGGTGACTTAAAACCTCCTGTAGAACTAGTTCAATACTTGAAGAATAATGACATAAAGAAAAATATAATTACATCAATTATCAAAAGTTTAATACCTTTAATTGTGGTCATTTATGTTTAAAATTTTTAGTAAACTTCTGGAAAAAATATGATAAATAGTAAGTAAAATACTCGCCATGGGCATTAGCATCATGTCGTTCACAGTCTCTGTATCTGGTTATAATTCGTGTTTGACTACTAGCTATTCGCCAGCTTTACAACTTGATGGCCAGTATGAATGTGGTCTTTTGTATATTGCAACATTTAATTCAATACCTAATGTTGATCACAGAAATAATAACTTCCACTACGGCGATGGAGAACACATTCAAATTCCAACTGGTTCTTACGAACTTCAAGATATCTGCGATTATTTGAAGCAAAATGTAAAAGACTGTACATTCAATCTAACTTGTAACAATAATACTCTGCAAACCTCCATTATTTGTTCTAAAGACATATTATTTTCACCAGAGAACTCAATCGGAAGTACACTGGGTTTTGGTAAAGGAACAATAAAAGCTAATATATTAAGCCATTCTCAGTATCCCGTTAACATTTTGTCTACATCCGTTCTAAGAGTTGAATGTGACATCGTGTGCGGATCATTTGTAAATGGAAAATCAGGCCATATAATTCATGAATTTGTTCCTAACGTCCCTCCTGGTTATCGAATTATTGAAGTACCAAAAAATATTATTTATTTTCCCGTTAATCAACATACTATAAATTCAATAAGTATACGGATACTGGATGTAAATAATAATTTAGTGAATCTACGTGGTGAAGAGATTATTTTGTATCTGCATATTAGGAAAAAACAATGTTAGATTTTAATAAAAAGACGGCACACCCGCATGGACGTGTCAGTGACAATCGTATCATCAAACGATCACCATCGTCAAAAATCAAGTTGACTAAAGAAAATAAAAAAATTCTTAAGCTTATAGGACTTGCAAAATGAGTATTCTTAACGTTTTGGATCCACTCGTACATGATAATTCCATAGAAAGCTATGAATTTCATTCCTATAAACCTTATGTAAACATTTTCAGTAGAAATGACGAAATCCGTATACCCATTAACCAACAGGATTTGTACGTATTACCTGCTGCAAGCACTTTATACTTGGAAGGTACCGTTAGCGTGATCAAGAAAGATACAAAGACTGTAGTTAACAGTTTCGAATTTACAAACAATCCATTTCTTTATCTTTTCCAAGATATACGGTACGAATTAAATGGAATAGAGATAGATAGGGTTAAAAATGCTGGTATAACGACTACAATGAAGTCTCTTGTATCCATGAATAAAAATGAGGCAAACATGTCAAAAGCATGGGGTTGGGACATAAATGGAACCAAGAACCAGACAGGAAAGTTTGCTGTTTCCATACCTCTTAATAAAATTCTTGGATTTGCAGAGGACTTTGATAAAGTAATAATAAACTGTAAGCATGAGTTAATTCTTCTGCGGAGCAACACTGATTTAAATGCAGTGAAACTTGACAGTAACGAAGTATTGGACGACATAATTATAAATAAATTAGTTTGGAGAGTTCCACACATTAAAGTTTCAGACCGTCAAAGAATTACTATGTTAAAATTATTGGAAAAAGACCGCCCTTTATATATAGCATTTAGAAACTGGGACATGTACGAATATCCACTATTGCCTAAAAGCACAAAACATACATGGTCTATAAAAACATCATCGCAGTTAGAACGACCAAGATATGTTATTATATCTTTTCAAAGTAATCGCAAAAACAATGCTCTCAGGAATTGTTCTCACTTTGATCACTGCAATGTTCGATCAGTAAAAGTATTTTTAAATTCAAACTATTTTCCATACGAGAATCTTAACTTGAGTTTTAGTGATGATAATTATGCCTTATTGTATGAAGAATATGCAAGATTCCAGCAGTCTTTTTACGGACGTAAAAGTGAACCATTGTTAGATGTTTACGATTTCAAAAATAAGGCTCCTTTATTTGTTATTGATTGCTCCCGACAGAATGAAACACTCAAAACTGGTCCAATTGACGTGAGAGTAGAAATTGAAACTCACCAAGTAATACCAGATCAAACATCAGCTTATTGTCTCATACTTAATGATAGTGTCGTAGAGTATAGACCTCTCAGCAATATTGTTAAAAAAGTAACATGAACTGTGAATATGTTATTGTTGATGTGCAAGGATTTAAGGACCAACAGAATAACTTTATAATTAAAGAGTTAGCGATATCTACTCAAGAATATACTCAAGTATTTTTAATTAAACCACCATACTCTTTTTCTAAACTTAGCCCCGAAGAGAAAAGACAGGTGTCGTGGTTAGAAAAAAATCGCGGAATCCAGTGGAGAGAGGGTATAATTGACTAAAACTATAATTGACTAAGACTAAAAGTAAAATGGGTTGCAGATCTTACTGAAAACTGTAATATCATTGATATTGAAGATAAGGGTTGTCCAAATTTTACAACTTTGCACAGCATTTATTGTAAAAGTAGTCAAAAATTTAACTGTGTCAATCATGCTAAAACATGTGCATTAAAAAATGTTATATGTATAAATAAATGGTTCAATAACAACGAGCAAAATTTAAATTGTTAATTAGGATCTTTTATGCAAAATTATATTTTAAATAAAACATGTTATTTCAATAATGACTTTTATTTATTTACACTAAAACCAGTTTTACAAATTACGTTTACAAATTTGCTTAGAAATTTTATGAATTATGCTTTCAGCAGAATCCAAAATTTCATCCACAGGATCACTGGCTATATATTGCGCACTGAGACTTAAATATTCGCTGTCACTTTCATCAGAACTCAATTCAATTGGATCTGAACACTCCGTAAAGTCATATATCTTCACTTGTATCACCCGATTTCCCCTACGAGCCTCCTTACTAATTACATACGATTTTTTGTCACGATTTCTGCGGCTTTTATTCTTTGATCCTGTTTTCTCTTTTTGACATTTTCGCTTTTTTGTGCCTTTTTTAGTTTTTATTTTTGAGGCATCTTCTTTGTCCCATTCTTCTAACCGTTGCGTAAATCCTTCTAAAGGGTCTTGTGCGTAAACGTTGGCGTCAAAATCCGAATCCTATAAAGAACATAATGTCAATATGCAAATGTTCTATCAACGCTTTTGGGTGGCAACAATATTATTTAATATGAAAATTAACTTAAAATTACATACCATACTTAAAATAACACAACAATGTAAATTTAATTCAGTTAAAACTAGTTACACAAACTATTTAATATTAAATAATATTGTCACGTAAACCACAAAAATAATCTAAGAAAGAGAATAAATACTAGTCTCAGAATAAAGAATATGATGTTGTTCATTTAAATTACTGATATATTACTTCAACTTACTTGGAACGAGGTAAAAGTATCCATTTTCTAAAATGTCTGCTACCTTTGACTTTTACTTAAACAATAAAATAAATCAGAATTCGATCCGCACTCCAATGTACAATGCATGTAGTCAGCATTTACATGATTACTCAAGAACATCGTCATAAAATAAAATGTGCTGCTATTTGATTTTGAAATATAATTGTATAGGTGTTACATTTAAAATAAAAAGCCTGTGGCGACAAATTATGTCGTTGTAGTCAATAGATATTGAATTGACGATGAGTTTAATTAATTGTACTTGTCTTAACAAGTAAGGCATGAGTGCCTATCATATTTCCATAAATACACTTGTAATTAGTTTTTGTTTCGTAATATATAAAATAATGTCTGCGCCTAATAATAATTACCAATATCATGAAATGCAGCTATTGCTCACAGACTTTGCAAGGCGTTCATAAAATATTGCACTGTCACTTTTGTCCTTACTCACTCTGTACATACTTCTATTACACGTTATACCGTTCTAACAAATCGTAGTTTAAATCTATACTTACTCCTGAAAACTTAATTCTACAGTTATATATGAAAGTAGGCATGCGTAATGTTCAATTTGGCCCAAGAGGAAGGTCGAGAAATGAAATCTCATATTTTCGTTTCATTAAATTTATTCATATTAATTGCGATAGTACAGTAAAGAAAAACTTATGAAATACTTATTTAAGACTTCTATATAACATGAAAAATCTGATTTTATTTGCATAGTGTGAGATTATAACTTTATTTGTTTGTGACCCCATGCCAATGTGGAAATTTTGTCACTTTTAATAAACCTTTTGTCATCTTTATTGCATAAAGCAACTTTATTTACCGTCTGCGTAAAAATTTCATGCTTTATTGATTTGAACAATGCCTGTTTTCTGCGTACAATCTGGCTAGTAAGAAGGACATTATTGTAATCAGAAACTGTAAGGTCTTTAACAACAGATTTTTTCACTCCTTTTGCTTTTTTGATGGTATATTTATTATCCGTTGTAATGCAGTATAACTTAGACCTTAAACCTATAAAACTAGAAATTATGGATCCACCGAGTTCATCTTTATATAGCCCAGGAATTTTTTTATTCTTCAGAGGTATATTAAATGGATTATTTAATTCTAAATTACTTGTATCAAAATATTGTATAAATCGTAACTTCAAGTCTTTATAAAAATCGTAAGTATTTATCGTATATAAAAATGAATCAGTGTCCGTATATTGAAGAGTTACACGATCGGAATAATACGATTTAATAACCGAGTAATGAAATTCGTACATATGACTCTTAGATAATTCCAGTACAGTAAACCCAATGTAAATCGGTTTGTTAAGTTCTACAATCTCGGGTTTCATTTGAATTGCAACTAAATCCTCTGATAAAATTGATACACGACAAAAATTTGGTTTATTTATTAAATTACTTGCACCAATTCTCTTTTTCGATATATTATCTTTATCAGCCGAAACATTTACGAATTTTACATTAACCCTTTTTTCAGTATCTTCTAATGTTTTCCCGAATACGCTATTATTTAGTAATTTGAAAAAGTCTTGTTCAAATTGAGATACTGCTTTTTTTCTTAATTATGGTTTATGGTTTAAGATATTTATTCCTCATAAGATTTTACAAAATCACTTACTGAGAAAAATACATTATTGACTTAAATCTAGGTAAGAGAGGGTAACATGCAAAGTGACCGAACATTATCTCGTCAGAAAACAGGGTAAACGCACAAAGTATGGTAAACGGCAGCAACTAATGCAACATTGTAATGAATGCATGCCAAGGGCTAGTAGAACCAAACTATTCTACAACATTAATTAACCGTCGGTTACAAGTATGCGACCGAGAAAACTACTTAATTCTAAAATTACATAGTTTAAGAGGAACCATGAAAGATTTTATTTGTGTATTTATTTTAGGTATAGGTAAATTATTTAGATTTAATTTTTATAATTATGTACATGTGTGTTTGGAGTAGAATATCTTGATTTGATCTGTGGAATAACTAATTTTGTCTGTGGAATAATTGTTTGGTTAATGTTTATTTATAACATATTGTTTTAAAGTTTTCTTAAAAAGCACTTTCGATTTTATATCTTTTATGTCTTTTGGCAGTCTGTTATACATTTGAGCTCCTTCATACACTATATTCTTCTTGCCATACAGAGTTCGAAGGGGGCGAAGTATTATATTGTTAGCTTGTCGAGTCATTTTCTTGTATACTTGTGATCTTTTAGAGAATGTTATGTGGCTACGTATGTCCTTATTTATTATCTTTCTTATCAAAATGCATGTACAATAGACATACGTTTGTTTTATGTTTAATATTTTTGTTTCTTTGTACACAGTTTTAGTAGAGGTGAAGTATTTATATCTAAACAATGATTTGACTAGCTTATTTTGTGCGGTTTGTAAAGCTTTCAAATTTGTCTTAGCAGCGGAGCCCCATATTTCGATCAAGTATTCTATGTGTGGCTTTACAAGAGAGTTGTAAATAGTGTAACGAACTCCATTTGGTAAGCAACGAACAATCCCTCTTATTGCACCTGCTAATGATATGATTTTAGATCGCACTGTCTCAATATGTGGCTTCCAAGATAATCTGTTGTCAATAGTTAGACCGAGATACTTTTCCTTTTTCACACATTGCAATGTTACTCCATTTATGATTAAAGGTTCATGGGCGGGAATGATTTTATTTTTTGCGGCAAATATTATGTGTTTGGTTTTGGATTCATTAATAGTCAACAAATTTAAAAGAAGCCATCTTTGTAACATATTCAAATCATTTTGAGCCTGATTAATTAAAGTTTCTATTTTTGGACCAAAATAAAATAAGCAAGTATCATCGGCATATAATGTTACATGAGCCCTTAATCCTATGTCTTGTACATTGTTTATGTAAATAAGAAAGAGCAATGGACCTAAGATGGATCCTTGCGGAATTCCACATGTAATAATTTCTTCACTACTCTTCGTTTGGCCGAGTTTCGTGATCTGCCTTCGATTTGTTATATACGATTTTTAAATTTTGAACGCGTTTCCAGTAATACCTATTGATTTTAGCTTATTTAGTAATAATGAATGGCTGACGGTATCAAAAGCCTTTTTTAGGTCGATGAAGACACCAAGAGCAATATTCCTTTCATCTAAACTAACTTTTATTTTTGTTATTAGATCAGCAGCAGCAGATAAGGTAATTCAGTGTTTAAATCAATATACTGCTTAAGGAATGGACTTTGTCTGAACTTGATAGCACGATGAATTTTTTTAAGTTTAAGACCATGACTCAAGCATGTTTTAAGGTGAACGTAATGTATAACATAATTATATTTATCATATAAGTTTGGTACCAGTTTTTCCATTTTTCCTCCAGGTGGAACCATTTTTTCTGCACAAAATGGTAAGTCGTTATGGTCATTATGAAGGTTAACTGGGTATTCTAAATCTACTTCTAAAATATAGCCAAATGTAGCATCGTCAGTTATCTCCATTACTTGAAGTAACTGGATTTGACTTTGGGTCAACCACTGAAAATCAGAAAATGGGAGGGCATGGCACATACTATAACCATATAAATTGTTACAGTCTATATACACTATGTAAGAATCCGATTTATTGGTATCATAATTGGTCATATATTTATTATTTGCTTTACTGTATCTATTCGAACACAGACATATGCCCCCGCGTATTCCGTTTTGAATCATTCTGAGCATTTCAAAGTCATGTAACAGGTCTAGTGTGACACCGGTTTTCAATAACATCGCATCATACGATAAACTAGGAATACTTAAATAAAAACACGGGTCTAGTTTGTAATGGGTTTTACTGGTTTTCCGAAAATTTTCGAAGATATCAGTAAGAAGCAACACATCGGATTTTAAGTATAGATCAGTGTATTCACCCATATCGCTTATGTTAAATACGTCCCACACTAATTTCGCATGCTGATATTGCTCATTAGTAATCGTCTCATTGTTTAATGAACTGAAAAAGTCTTTCTGTAACGGCAATTCTTTTTCTTCATAAGAATGCCATGATTTCATGTGTTCATATGGGTAAATTCCTTTACGAAGTAATAGGTCAAATTGATACGAGTTTGGGACACTTTTCTTTAAATGATGAAAATCTGATTTGTTCATGCTTTTGGCAAGGTTGTCCAGACTAGTTCCTAAGAACTTAAAAGAGTCTACAAAGCGAATGGGGAAACAATCTTCGTCATTTTGTAAAATTAAGTATTTAGTAAACGATATGTATTTTTCCATAGTTTTAGGAATAAGTTTTACTGCTTCGGGAGTTTTACACAATTCTTTAATAAATAAGTGACAGTCATAACCTGATAAGTTATGAAAAAAAAGTATGTGTGTCAGCTCCGACGCACGACTGGAGTTTACTCTTCAGGCCAGGCGCGCACCACGATTTTTTTTTAGTCGCGCGCTAATTTTGTCGCAGAAATAAGCGTACTTCTGGGTTTATGAAAATCGTGGTGCGCGCACTCTCATATAAACCCGTATCTTGCATTTATGCGACAAAATTATCGCGCGACTAAAATCGTGGTGCGCGCCTGGCCTTAAGAACGATTATAAAATATATACTCAATACTCAATACGTTTATTGCACATAATGATTAGTAAATAGTTTAAGTATCACATTATGTACCCTGTTGGATATAAATAAACTTAAAAATAACATGTACACGAAAACAACTAAATTTGTATACACTATTTACATAAAAAAAACTGTATACAAATTTAGCCGATTGCGATAAGGGTTCCGCCAATATTGAATTGAACATTAGATTCAAGAAAGATCTGGTATTAGACCTAGCCATTTACATTAGACAAAAACAAACGTACAAAATCACCTTCCTTAAAAAAATCCTTAAATAAATCCAAAATCCCCTTAACAACAATTCCAAACAGCGTTTTGAACTTCTCCTCCCAACTTTCGGTAGAAAACAAAATATCCTTCGTCTTCTAAACCGGCCTTTCAAAAGTAATACGTCTCTTCTTCTTGTCCTTATTTTGTCTTTGATCTTCCATATCAGCTGCTCAATAGTAGGCTGATTGACCAATAGACACTCGGACCTCTTCACATCTGTTACTCTTTTTGGCTTCCGCGGCTTACGAACCTCTTGTTGTGGCTCGCTCTCTAATCTGTACTGACTTACTGATCGCTGGCCCTCAGCCTGACAGACAGAATCTTCAGACTCTTTAGATTGTAACGGCTTCGACAAAACAGCATCTCTATATGACTTTCCAAAACTTAAGTCATTCTCAAAAACAGATGGCGCATCCTGACTACAAACATCCGTATCCTTTTTTTCCTTATTTTGCATATACAACCAAAAAGCCCGTTTATATATACCAATATATCCCTCAGCAGACATAATCCTGCGAATTTCTTACTCCTTCACAAAAACCGGGCACGACTTATCTAAGGCCATATGGCTGCCTTTACAATTAATGCATCTAAAAATAGTCGTTTCGCAATTGGCATGCTCCCCGCCGCATTTCGGACAAGTAACTTTAGTAGTAGGACAAAACCTGCTCAGATGACCGAACTTCCAACATATTGAACATTGGGTAACCGGGAAAGTGTACTGATTTACCTTAAATCGGCAACCGTAGGCATAAACATATGGCGGTAAGGAAGTTCCCTTAAAACACAGACGAATAGCTTCAGCCTTAACCCAACGCCCATCATGATCCAAACGGTTCAGTCTACATATTGACTAAATGTCTTCAGACCCTTTAATATTCTTTAAAAATTTATTTATTTAATCTTTATTGCACAAATGAAAACAAATCGTACAAAAGGCGAAAATAAAAATTCGTCTTCCTCAACCTCCAACTCAACCTGCCTTATAATTCCATAAGTGCAGCATGCCATATTAGACCAATAAGAACGTCTCGTCTCATTGTTAAACTCCTGAGAAGCCAGAAGCTTCTCCGCATCATCCTTAGAGTTAAACTGTATGCGAACTTTACGTGGACCCATAAACTTGACGGATAAAAATCCTTTTATACCCTTAAATTGCAGCAACTTTGCCAAACCAATCTGTTTCGGTAAATCTTCTTTTGACACTATATAAACTTCAAATAGCTTGTCAGGCACACCGTCCGGCTCAAGCTGCGTTTTGGCGGTTGCTAAAACCCGCAAGCGTTTAGGTTTCCTGCCTATTGTGATAAAACTATCACTACAACCACAGCTTTCGTCGCTCAGACCACAAGCACGCTTCACCGCTATATGCCGCACATCCGACATGGACTCAGCGTCCGATACAATATCCGATTGACTCGGCCCTGCCTTATTATCAAACTCCACTTCAGATAGCCACGACGGAGCAGCCCGCTGCCCACATTCTAAAAGTGACGTATCACTCACGACACCTCGACTTGACTCACTCATCGCAAAAACAGCGAAAAGGACTCTAAAACTGAATTAACTTATAAATAAAATAAAATTTGATAAAATTTTCAACCGTCGCCTTTGAAAACCAAACGTCAATCCTCGCAATACTTATATTTTTGGAACGTATCTGCCATGCTAATTTAAAAAGTCGTATCTCAGTATACGATCGGAGTATAAATACGACTTCTTAATTTAGCAGGTTATGCGTTAAGCGTTATAGACTAAACTCCCGATATAAAATGACCTTCACAGAGATGTTTATTTGATGAAATGTATTATATATTTAGTTTAAAATGTCAATAAATATATTGCATATGGGTTGCCTAACAAATTTTAGTCCAGGGTATGTTTAGTTTAAAATTAAAAAATTTTTTTTTTACATTTCACCGATTTTATTATTAGATAAATTCATAATTAAATAATCTTTACTTTTATTTAATTTCAATTCAACAATTAGACCTTTGCAAAATGCTAGTAGGTATAGATTTACCTGTTTATACCTGGCTACCCAATAGTTGTGACGGGAAAAGAATAGGCAACCTAACGTTTGCATATTCTATGGGCTTCTTACTTTCGATTGGTATAGAATTTATCTAATATTAATCAAACCGGTGAAATGTTTAAAACATTTTTTTTTTATTATTTATTAAACATACCCTGGACTAAAATTTGTTAGGCAACCCATATGCAATATAATTATTGACATATTAAATTAAATATAAAATACATTTCATCAAATAAACATCTCGGTGAAGGTTATTTTATATCGGGATCTTAGTCTATAACGCTTAACGCATAACCTGCTAAATTACGAAGTCGTATTTTTACCCCGATCGTATACTGAGATACGACTTTTTAAATTAGCACGGCAGATACGTTCGATTTTACACCCCATATTTTTCATACCCCGGGCTTATATATGAAAATCGATTCTTAAGGAGTAAACTCCAAAAAACTGGAACAAATTTAGGCACTTGAAACTTTAAGTTGCACTGTGTATGTGCGGCTCCGCGATATTGTCCAGTTAGATGACAATGATCTCGAACTTTATTTTCGTTCCATAGCAAACTCTGACAAATATGACAAATATAGGCATTAGAAAACGCTTCATTATCAGATTCAGTGTAAATCATGGGCTTAGTGGTCTTTAAAATGTGAGATATATCTTCCACTTTTTTGTAGAGTGATTGAACAAATCTTTGAACACAATCAGGCCCGCGATACGAGACAAAATCATTTAAGTTTTCATTATACGAACACACAATTTTATAAGCAAATGCTACTGGTACATGTTTTTGAAGTACGAAAGTGTCTGATTTAGCTGGATCATTATCACAGCCCTGATACCTTTCTAAGTATGTTTCAAAATCGGCATAAATAACAAAAGGCACTGTTTGCGTCCGTTCATAGTGACTGAATCGAATTGTACTCCCAGGTGGAGGCAGTTTTGTTGCAACCCCAACACAATCATGGTTACTCAATCGATCTTTGGTTTTAAAAAATAACAAACAATCATCGCAAAAATGCAAAGAACTGTGATGTTTTGTTACCTGACTTCGAACAAGTCGTGATAAACTTTTTATTAAACAGTAGTGTTTTTGGTCATTTTCTTCTAGTAAAAGTAAATTGATTTTATGTTTCCTTTTGAACTGAGATTTATAAAGAGGACCAATCACGCGTTTGTTTTTCAAACCATAAACATTGATGCTAATTGAACTATTATTCCGTTCGAACACCTCAATGTCAAAAAAAATCATAGGATAAGATAACCCTTTTGTAATTAAAACGTCCTTAAAATGCGGATAAGATGACACCCGATTTACATTTTGATTAGCTGGATATAATCCTGCAACAACGCCCCATAAAAAACAAAAATTATCTTTATTTCTTATATTCACACATGCCTTTTTATTCTTAATAAAGTTAGGCAGTTCTATGTAACTGGACCCACCCAATGGTTCGTATTTATTAATGTTTACTTCGAGGTGGGAGATACTTAGAAATGACCAACCGCTATCTCGGTGTTGAAATTCATCTATTTTTGCAATAAACCTGCAACAACTGTCTTGTAAACTGCATCAAAATCATGATGAGTATGTAATACAGTGTTAGTAGTTGCAAACGATTTCATTTCCTGTGTATCATTTTTACATAGATAAAAAAGAGCATATAGTTCAAAATTAACCTTAATCGAAGTATGGGCTAAAATTGCTTCATTTACCAAAAAAATAACTTTATCCTGAACTTTATTTAAGAACTCTGCTGGTAATATATTTTCTGAATAATCATTTGCTAGCACTTTGTATGAAGCAATTCTAGACCGGAAAGCAGATGAAATGTTATAAACACCTGTTATGTATTCTTCAGAGCAATTTTTCTTGTGAAAAGTACTACGCAGGTGGCCAACCCATTTTCGTTTATCAATAGTTTGCGAGCAATTTGAACAAAACGGCATTGTTAATTTTCTAATATATGATCTCTAAAATAAACTCACACTATGCAAATATAAATATATATATATTTATTAAAAAATAAATGAACATTAAAATATATCAAACAAAGCCACAATTGATTTTTAATTAGCCAAAATAAACTGACAGTTACGAGCTGAACGCGAATAAAACATTTATTTCATGATTAATATTTAGTTTGTCAAATTTAGGTGCATTTACGACAGTATCAACTCAATGTACGTTCTATAAACAAGTGCTTCGTGGGTTGCAAATCAATGAAAGATTTCTTTTATGCACTTATAAAAATGTATATAATTGAAAGTAAAATACAAGAAACCAGTAACCGAATCCACTGGGTACTTATGCTAACACATTTGAAACAATAAAAATTAAAAGATAAAATATAAAGTTCATGCACTTAAAAATAGATAAACCATAATAAAAGTAAACCCGACGTTATTAAAAAGTAAATAATAGAAACAAAAAAATAAAAGCAAAAAGTTATTAAGTTTCTGGGATTAGAACCCGCGCTTGCTGCTTCATCGGCAAGTGCTCTTAAACCGCGCCACCGTGAACTGTAATACTCAATGCGAAATTCACGTATAGGTTCTCGCCAGCATGTAAAGTAATTTATGGATGAATAATTCTTCAGTAACACAAAATTTATTACGATAAATCACTAATTAAAAATTTAACTGTTATAAAAATATAAAAAATTAGTTGATTTTGGTACCGAAATAAACAGGGTCTACATCAACCATGGAATTATGTATAATTTCAAAAAAACCTTGAAGCTGTTTCCATTCGTCTCCGTCTGGATTCATCTGAATTTTTAACGAGGTTAGCGCCTTCCGCCAGCGTTCCTCTGGACGAGTGGAAACAGCATCGCTGGTTTTATACACCTTAACTTCAACGTAAAATTCTCCCTCAACGGGTTTACGTCGACTCACGATTCCGTTGGCAACGCGTGAAGTTAGGACTGATGGCAGATCATTGGGTGAATGCAGCGCAACAGCTGCTGTTTCCTCTGCAGTTACAAGGCCAAACAAGTCGTAGGGGTCGGTCACTCTTTTTGCTTCTTTTGGTTTTCCCGATCTGTAAAAAACGGTCACTCAAAATAAATACTAAATAGAGATAGGTTATTTTTTATATGCATGAAACTGTTAATGATACACATATTTAATGCTTAACTTAAAATTCGATCTCGGAAGTACACATACATGTCGTTTTAATCACTCAGATTCTTTGTGTAAATATATTTTTGAAAGAAATATACGTACTTTTTAGGGGCAAGCGGTTTTCTTTTCTTCACATCTTTAAGAAGCACAGTTTCTTCCGAATCCGATCTAAAAATGAAACAGTGTATATGGTGAGATAATTTCAAGCTAAAATTTAATTTAGTCCTTAACTCGTAAATTATTTGACTATATAAATGATTGATATGAATTAATATTTAACTATGAAAATTTGTTTTGACAATCAAAAAATCTATAATTTAAGGTCGCAACGTGACCTCAAAGCTTACTTAAGCGCTAGTACGATTTAGAGGGTATATAAATTGAGATTTGATTTAATTAGTTCAAATAATTATATTAAGGTACATACCGGTTAGAAATCACTCGTTTTTTTGTCCTTTTTTAGCGGCAACAGGCCTTCCCTCATCTTCTTCATATAGTCCTTCGAATCTACAATAATCTGAGTCGGACCTAATAACAATGAAAGAAATATTTAAATACTAAAACATAATTTAATACGTACTGTTATATCCGTTTATGAAATAGTAATATCTCAACCGACTACTATTGAGTTATTATACTTCTGTATAATTTAAATTATTCTTCATTAAAGGTCACACAAGTATATTTTAAAATTAAATGATGACTGGTACTTTTCTTCATTCCACAAACACTGGTACATACTACAAGTATGTTACAAAAAATGTTAATAATTAATAACTACTTACTTACATGATTTCAATTTCAGGGTCACGAACAAAGAAATAAAATTTATTAATTTCTATTTCACTGCACTCGTGTGAACTGCACCGCAAATCAGAAGAAAAGAATTATGATATTTGAAATTATATTTCTGTTGTAAAATTATCGCTGAAGCATCATATGCGACAAGGGCTGTCACTACAGCAGAGAAAATAATTTTCACACAAATATTCAAGAACGTAATTTACATTACATTTAGTACATATGATAGGTACATTAATTAGGGAAGTAAATATTTAAGTTTTTTTAATTTTTTTCTTTAATTCAAGTTTACCAAGGTAAAAACCAGATGTGGACCCCAATTTTCTTTTTTAATTCAAATGTTACTAAGGCAAAAACCAGATGAAGACCCAAACCAATTTTTTTGTAAAAACAAAACAGGTCCCAAAGATCCAGGAGTTATTCATTACGATGATTAAACGTGCCCTTAACACAGTAGATATAGTTATTTTTAATGTAATTTTAGTCTATGTATCGATTTTTATACGATTACAAATTCGTAATAAAATTAAAATTGTTTAAATGGAAACTTTTTACGTTACAAATAAAATCTAAATATAAAAGAAATAAAGTCATTTTAAGACTTCATGTTCAACCCTAAGTTACTGTTAGTCTTGCTAATTTTAGCTAGAACAGAAAAACAAAATTATCCGGTTACATAGTTACAAGTAATGAGATCCTTAAACAAATGCCGCACTTGTATCGACCGACCGCAAGTCAAAAGATCCTAAGTCTCTATACGTTCATATTAAGATACGTCCATTTTGGTTTCACATGATATTATTGTGTCCAAGACGCGAATACTTGAAAAGTAGTTATTGCCGTCTTCTTCGTTCCTGTTTACGTCATTACCAATAGCCAATCATAAGCTGTATGCTACAACGCGCTATCAAAGTTTTTTACATTTGGTTGCATATATACAATTTTCAAAGCAAGGATTGTCCGAGAATCCACCGCTATAACGACCGATAGTTTCTGCAGGATTATAGCACACAAGCTAATGCTGCGTCTTTGCGACGCGGAGCTTGCATCTTGTCACGAAGTCTGGCCAGCTTCGTAATGAGTTGTGCTATAGGAATCCGTCACTGTGTCAATAGCACGGGGAGGACCCAAGTACATAAAACGCGACTTGATGCCAGGGCTTTGCGCCATGGAAGTCGTACCACATCTCGGAAGCTGGCCACTTCCATGATGTGGAATGTACTTTACCACACATAACAATCCTATGTCTTACATGGTACCAAAGACAAAAGGAGCGTTGTGAGATTCTATGCCAGGGCTTCTGCGCCATGGGAATCTACGTGCTCATAGAAGTTGATCACTTCTGTGACATGGTGTGATTTTTAATATGAAATATGAAAACACATATCCCGAACAATGAAAGCATATCCTGAACAATGAAAGCACGAACTATGAAATACGAAATCACGATACATTATTTTGTTTTTCTTTCATTGTGGAGAGTACAAGCGGCTTATTGCTTGTAATTTATAAAATCAGATAATTTATAGGATTGGACATAATTAATCACTTCGAGACATGAAAATATAGGATATTGGGCTTCTAGATCACTTGAATACTGATTTCCCCAATGGAAAAAACAATCAAGCTAAAACATAGAATCACTTTCAACAGAAACTTTCGTGGAACGAGCGCAGCGAGCGGTCAAATACTGTTTTGGGGATTGTAGATCACTTTGACACACACATTACCAACGGAACAGAATCAACGTAAAACTTAAAAATCTATTTGACAAAAACTTCATCGAAAACAGCATAGAGCGAGCGCAGCGAGCGGCCAAATGTCAAATAGATTTTTAAGTTTTACGTTGATTCTGTTCCGTTGGTAATGTGTGTGTCAAAGTGATCTACAATGCCCAATACTATACTACTTATAATGACAATGAAGTGAACAACATCTCTGTTCTCTTTGTTTAAGAGTTAACCTTATTTCGCTTGACTTAAAGACTAATTTAGTGTAAAAGTAATTTGCACTTATAACGCCTTACATTTTGAAGTGGCAGTTGTGGCCACAGCTAACAATACAGACAAAGAGTATTGTTCATCGGGTACAAAGCTAAGTGGATTCGCTCAACCAAAATAATTACTTCTATACCTCCGCAATACGGCCCTCGATTGCTGACTCGAAACCTACAGTTAGGTCAGGAATATATGTATAAGATAGATAAGATTATTTTTATTGCACAATTAACAACAAACAAATTACATATTTATACTATATGAAGGAATCGCAACAAACACGAAGACACAAAAAACCAGCTCGTTCGGGCACTTGTATTCCCCATATTACTGTACGCCGCAGAAACGTCGACCCTGCAGGAAGTTGAGGAGAAGACGATGGACGCCCTAGAGATGTGGTGTTGGACGAGAATGCTTGGAGTATTATGGACTGAATTCCGTACCAACGATTCTATACTTCGAAAACTTGGCATAAAGCAGCGATTACCGTCTTTAGTACTGTCTCGTACCTTCACCTTCTTTGGCCACGTATGCCGCTAGGGGGTGGAGGCTATTGAGCGCTTCTGGTCCACGGAAAGGTTGAGGGTACCAGGCCATGAAGAAGATCACCTGTGTTATGGACAAACTAAATAAAAGCTGCAATAAATGCATCATCGTTACTACACGAATGCACGAAGAAGGCGGCTATCAGGTAGGAATGGCGGCGTGTTGTGAAGCTTATCACCATTCACCAATATCTGAAATGATGACCACGACCACTCTGCCGAGAGTGAAACTAACGAAGAAGAAGAGGTCATGGAGGAAAGGTTACCCAAGCTTCAAAAGCACTTCTCTTTCCTTTACCATTGAACAAAGATGCCGTGTCACATGTCTTATCCTGCGAATGCGTGAAATGGGTAATAATTTTTCTCTCTGTGGCCCTGTAAATAAACAAATCTGTATAAAACACCTGTATTTTCTTAATTTACTATGACCAGATATACCATTTTTACCTATCGTGGTGGCGATATCATGATAGCACAGATATTGGTGATGTTATCTTGTTCCTATATGCACCCAAAGTTCCTCAAGCTGAGGTAAAGCTTGCATATTATGTATAACTGTCAGTACCAACACATCAGTATCCACAGTATCATGAGTCGTGAAGCCTCGATCATAGTAAATTAAGAAAATACGGGTGTTTTATACATATTTGTTTATTTACAGGCCCACAGAGAGCAAGAATATTAAGATACCCTCTTTCACGCATTCACAGGATGTGATACGGTATCTTGGTTCAATGGTAAAGGAAAGAAGTGCTTTTCAAGCATGGAAGCCTTTCCTGACCTACTATAGGTTTTATCTACGCACATATCATTAGTGCTCTAAAATGCATTCAGAAATCATAGGAAATGACCAGCATTATTACAACCAATTTTACTATGAGATTTTTTTTGTCTGTGGTAGTAGGTAAAATCTGTACTGTAATGTTATTACAGTACCGATTTTTGTAAGGTTACGAGTTTAAATTGGGAACAGCTGTCAAAATACAAGTTGGTCTCTATTCTAGTATCCATAGATATTAATATTGTTATCGATACGAAACGTCAATTCAGTATGTTTTTTTATAAAAACCGCACGACATTTGATCTCGAGTGACATGAGAATATGGATACATTCGTTTGTATATGATTTAGAAAAAAAAAACTTGAAGCGAGGTTCGAATTGCCGCCATTATTGTTGTCATTTGTTTGTTGGTTCTTTGCTGTTACGAAAGTAGAATTGTGAAAAATTTATTGTTATTCACATTTTAGTTGAAAATATTGTTTCAATGTAAATTACAACTATTACAATAAATAATCTGTTTATGTATTTGTTCAGATTTATTTCTTACTGCATTAGTATATGTCGTTTTTAGATATTTTACAGGTAGCACTAGTGGTGACGGTCATTTCCTTATGGCTTCTGAACCCATCTTAGAGTACTTATGATATGTGTTTAGATAAAGTAGTGTATGACAACTGTACATAATTAGGCCTTAAAACACTCGTGTGATCCTATTATGAAACTCGCTGACGCTCGTTTCATAAAACCACACTCGTGTTTTAAGGCCTCTTATGTATTAGTTGCATAAACTACTATTGAGTTAGCGATCAAGCGACGCATTGAGGAGGTAATGGCTTCCATCGAAAAATACGTCTTAACATCATATGATAGGTCAGTTTTTCTGCTTTTGAAACTGATATAATAGAATAATAGGATCTCGAAACTTAAAAAAAGAATATTGTATTGTTAAGAGAGGGGAGGTGTTTGCCCAGCAGTGGGACACAATTATAAAAAAAGTAAAAAGGCTAGTAAAAAAAATAAAAAATTGTATATCATAATTTTTATTTCAGATCAGCTTCATGTACTTCAATGAAAGAGCCCCATATATATATTTTTACCAAGATAACCCAGCAGATAGAACACCTCCCACCGACCAAAGCCACTTTGTATCAGCATTTATCAAGAGGTGGGCGTTTGGGGTCAGTTATCGCGCACTTGGGGTAACTACTTGGGGTTGGACGAAGGTCAACATGGACAGACTTGCCTGTTGCTGCCGGACCATGTAATGTCTGGAAATTTTTAGGTGCAAATTGGCTGGTGCAATTGCAAAAAAAGGCAGCTTAAATGTTCGAACCTTTGTCATTGCAGTGGATCCTGCAATATATACAATAAATTTATTTACATTGCGTAGTTTCATTTAAAATACTAAGAGACATAAACAATAAAATATATGCACTTTTTGTGTGTTTAAAACATTAACTAAACCCTACGTTACGGACGATCATGCATTGAGATCACCCTGACCTACGCTCAATATTATTTATTATCTCCCATGCTCCTTTGGGCTCGGGGTATATTTTCGTCCCTTTTGCGGTGGAAACGGCGGGCTGCTGGGGTGCTGATGCGAAGCAATTTGTGCGTGACATAGGCCGTCGACTTAGACAAAAGGGAGAGGACCCCCGCTCCGAATCGTTTCTGGTGCAGAGGCTGTCCATAGCCATCCAGCGGGGTAATGCCGTGAGCATTATGGGAACTTTCGCACCGGAAACGATAACGAGTGGGTTTGACTATTGTAATTAGGTTAGTTATTATGTTGACGTTAATAATATAATTATTTAAGACTGTTTAAATTATCTCCCATGTATCAACAGATATATATAATAAACTATATATTTTTAGAAACTGCATAAATTTATCTTTATTTTTATATTTTTTGTTTTGAGATTTCTGTTATACTTTTAAAATGATTGGAAAGTATGTAAAAAACACAAATGTCCCACTTTTTAATATCTTTTTTGTAAAAAAAGTGCATTATTTTTGTTAAAAAAATAGATTCCTCGTCCTTCATTTAACCGAAAATTATAAATCACATTTTCACAGTTTCAGAGAAATGTTGCTTAACACAGTACCTAAACCCTACTTCACGGACGATCATGCATTGAGATCGCCCTGACTTACGCTTGATATTATTTATTATCTCCCATGGATCAACAGATATATATATATATTAAACTGTATATTTTTAGAAACTACATAAATTTAACTTTACGACTATATTTTTTGTGTTGAGATTACTTTTATACTTTTAAAATAATTGGCAATTATATAAAAAAACACAAATTACGTGATCAGTTTTTTCTACTTTTTAATTTTTTTTTTGTTCGAAAGTGCATTATTTTAGTCCAAAAAATAGATTCCTCATCCTTGATTTATCCGAAAATGATATATCACATGCCATATTATGTATAGTTTTAGAGAAATGTTGCATTAATTAAAGCGCGGCAGCGGTGAACTTCCCCCCCTCCCCCCCACTAAACGCGCGGTGGCTATCGATGTCTACCGGTCTGAATTCACTCAAGACCACCTAAGGATCAACTGTGCCAAGTTTCAGCGCATAGTCACAAAGTGCAAGGTTCCCATACAACGGCGTGCATTATCAACCCAGCTAAAGTTAAACGAAACAACAAGACGTGAAATAAATATTAAAGATTCCCTTAACAGATTGTAACTTCGTATAATAAAGTGTCCATGGCAAATGACTTAAATGAAGTAGGTTATTATTCCATTTTTAGGGTTCCGTAGTCAACTAGGAACCCCTATAGTTTCGCCATGTCCGTCTGTCCGTCCGCGGCTAGGCTGGTATGAGTATGTGTTTGTATCACGCCGACAAAAAGGTGAAATAAAATCTAATTAAAAAGTTTTTTCAGGTACCTCTCGTACAGCGAAAGAGGGGGTGATTTTTTTTTCGTTCCATTTCTAGTGTGTGGGGTGTCGTTGAATAGGTCTTTTAAAGATAAAAGGTCTCCAAACATCATTTTTTGATAGTCAGCAGTTTTATAAATATTCGCTGTGGAAATCCAAAAAACAAACGTCCCCCCCCCTCCCCCTCTAACTTTTCAACCAAGGGTCATAAAATAATAGAAAAAATCATGAAAATGAGGCCTTATAATTACTTTCTATGAAAACTATATTGAATAAAATCGGTCGCGCCTAGAAAAATTTCATAATTTTCTTTAAAATGACGTAAGTTCCGAGCGGTGTCCTTATACTTCGAACGTTACTACACATATTAGCTAAGTCCCATACTGTATTAAGACATTCCGCTCAATCTGGCGTGTATAATCGATAACTTCCAGAAGGTAATAAGTAAATACAGTTACTTTGGCGTTTACGACCTTTTTATAGAGTTTGAAATCTTTCTCGCAGTTTAAATCTATTGTGAAGGATGGGCAACTACGGAACCCTACACTGAGCGTGGCCCGACATGCTCTTGGCCGGTTTTTTTACCTCTAATTTTCCTCCGTTTTCGATTTCCTTTATTAAAAATAAATTAACGTAACAATTTTTTGTAAAGTATTTGTTCGAGTGTTTGCTTAATAATTTATAATATAAGTAGGTAATAAATAAAAAAAATATAAGTAATTATTAGTGGGCCATTTTTTCTAAAGTTGTCTACCCCACTTTTTTTTTTAATCTTCGATATTTTGGGTATTTTATTTTCTATTCAGAATCACGAGCTCTTTCGATCTAATTAGTAGAAAAAACTGTCCCAAAATATTCGACGAACTTGGGGTGTAGGGTACAAATTTAGAAAAAATGGTCCAAGTACGCAATTTTAAAGTGAATTTGTTGTTGTTTGGTTTACAGAAAACCAATGTGAATGATGTAATTTAAACTTTGTATTGTGTTCTCAACAAAGTGAGTCAAAAACAGAATGCTCCTGAAATTCCTTCAAAGGATTTCATTAAGTACAGCCTTTATTTGACTTTTTAAATTAGAATCCTTTCCCTCTTGATTCGTTTAATACGCTTGCCTAAAAAAAATACCTTTTAAATTATAGACAATTTAAGTTTTAAATAAACTGGAAATATAATTTAATCTCATACAAATATGATTTATTATCTTACACGTTTTGATTGTCCCTTTTACTCTGATGAATGAAATAAAGAGTTTTGAAATTTCCCACACTGGAGCTTCATCTTTAGGTATAGTTTGCATCCGGGTTCCTGACATAGAACGAACGTCAGCAATTTTACGAGTGATATTTGAGGACAGATAGTCTCTAGAAACTTCTTTCGCGTAAGAGAAGATAATATCTTGTCATATCTAGATATGACAAGATATATCTACTTATACGATTACTCCGAATGTTTCGATGAAGATGTAACATTAAGTCTAGATATACTGTAGCAGGGATCGGTAGCAGTGGTATTCGCGTGACCTTACAAAAACTCTGCAATAAAACCGTGAATAACTTTATTTCTCCACGAAATACAAGTAGGTACCTACATGTTCAAATAATATAATATAGAAAATTCCACGATAATAAATGAATACAAATTATTATTAAGATTAGGACAGCACAAGTACTAGTTTATAGATACATACACATCGGTCCCATTGATTAAGAAAAAGGGAAGGATATGACAGATGCCTCTGTTTATATAGGTGCGGTAGAGCATTATTTAATAATATAGGTAGTTTTAAGACATAATGTTATTTATCTACATATAAGGTGGTATCCAAGATAAAGCCTGTGTGTGATTTTATTGTCGTTCAACGCGTCAAATGTCGATATGGCTCATTGAAGCTCTTGCCACACGTCTTTAATGTACATAGCCATGGATGTAAAGCGACCGAATAATGCGAAGCAATTTGGTAAAAAGCCAAATTTCGATGACCTTAACTCGAGATTATTTTTTGCTCTCTCTGTCCTGATGAAATTCTTTGTATCCTCGCGGCGGAATATTGCTCTCAGATGTCTCTGGGTTCAATCATTACCAATATATTTAGGTATATTGAATACAAAGGAATACATTTGAATGGATACCGCTCCTCCCTTACCCTCCATACTACAGAAGTTGAAGGAAAATTACCACGAACAACTTTGTCTGAAGACTGTATGAAGACTGGATCCGAACCAATAGAGAAAAAGAATTGAAGCAGATATGTAATATACCTTATCTAATTACATATCTCATCTTTATATAATCTTTATTGCACAAAAGAAAACTTATTGTATAAAAGGTAGACTTAATGCCATGAGGCATTTTACCAGTCAACCTTAGGGCAAAGCAGAAAAATTGTAGGCGGCGAATTGTACGTTAAGTTTTTCTTTGGTGCAATAAAGTATAATAAATAAATAAAATAAACAGAATCATGGAAGATAACGAACGCCACCAAAGATATTTATCTCTTCCGCGTCGAATCAGAATATGTACAGGAAAAGAAATACTTGAAAAATTGTAGCGCGCCAGTTCGCATCAGTAGATACTTTAGATCGAATATAATAGTTTTAAAAGCTAATTACAATAAAACTATAAATACAAAGATCATTTCTCAAAGAAAATTTGAAATGAGTTACCTAGTGAAAAGTCTCTTCCATCATCATTTTTTCTTTGTGCTTTGATCTTTGTATCAATGGTTTAATATAAAAGCAGTGGAGAAGAAATTAAAAAAAAAAATCGACATTACATGTCTCATAAATTTATAATTTTACATTTCCCAAATGAATTCATACATTACATTAATTTGACTTGACCGTTATTCGAAGCTTATTTAATTGAGATAGGCTGTACGTTTCCCGCCTTATATTGCTATCTCTTTCTAATGATATCCCTTCCTTTCAAGTTTCCCTCCACCTGGCAGTGGGGATGACATTTGTTCATTCCCCAATTTTATTTGGTTCTTCATTGGCGTCTAGTTTCCCGCCGTGAGAGGTCGTACAACTACTTTCTACTACGATCTAAATCTGAACAAAGAACTTCATATTCTTACAATATTGAACAAGGTACGACCAGTTACAAAGTGTTAATAAATATACTTAGATAACAAGGCTAAGTGTGAAGAACAATTCACGTAAGTTTTAGAATCTATTACTGTGCTCTTAAAACAAGATTCTTACGCAATATTCTCATTCCGTACTCGTATATATCATTGTCAGTTATTACATGTTACGTCCATATTTTAGGACACAGGCGGTTTTAGTCGTGCTAAAACTACCCTCATTTGTTTTTTATAAAGAAATATAAGAAACGGTTTTGCCGTTCGTTTTTTGTTGGCTTCAAGTGTTATATATTATAATTTAAAGATTTTATAATAATTAATTTTCGTTTAGAGCCATGGATGAAATGACGGGGGTGCGTAATAACCCTTCAGGTTCACAAACAGCCCCAAAACGGAATCGTAATCGTGATCGATCGTCCAGTTCAAGTTCATCGAGCAGTAGTAGCAGTTCCTCTAGCTCTTCGTCATCAGGCTCGAAGCGTAGACGTCGCCGCCGGACAAATAATAAAGCTAATAAACTACTAAAAAATTTGGCAAAGCAGGTAAATGAGTTGCGGACACAGGTCTCAAACGTGAATGATTGTGATCGTCAGTGCGATAATATTTCAATAATTTCCGATTGTAGTCGTGATCTTTACGTAGGAAACGATCTCGAAATAGCGCCTTTTGCGACAGAGCCTTCTGCACCTGCGCCCTCGGCGCCAGCGCCTTCTGCGCCAGCACCTTCGGCACCAGCGCTTTCTATGCCAGGGCCTTCTGCGTCAGGACCGCCAGCGCCGGTGCCAGAACCAGAACCATTTGCTTTCGGTCTCGGTACGAAATTGAAGGAGCCTGCAATGCCCAAAACTTCGGAAGACCTATTAAAATTACTGTGTGAGATGCAAAGATTAAATCACAACGAGTGGTTTAATCTCCGTTATGCAGAGATTCAGAAAAATTATAATCATACTCCGGGTTATACTGATCTGGAAACGAACGATGAAGTCAAGGAATACGATCTGTACCCTCACTTAGTCCAGTCAGATAGGGCTTTTGGGGCATTATCATTTTGTGTGGTGAAGCAACAAGAAGCCTTACACGCTGCCGTACAAGATGTCTTGACCTGGGCTACTGTTGGCTCTGAAATTACACACGAGGCTCTTCATGATAAACTCAATAGTGTTTTTCTAGGTGGAGATCTTTACAAAGTTTCAGAAGACTTTTTACAGCTTATTTGCGGCCACAGAGCGGAAGTGATACAAATGAGGTGCAATGGAATCACAAAGCACGTGAAGGACCCGCTAGTGAAATCGGCACTGCGTAAGATTCCTCCATCTGGGACGACGTTATTTAGCGCTGAAGCTTTTACAGCTACAATTGAAAAACATGGAGGAATACGAAAATGTTTTTGGCCATTACAAAAGAACCCGGCTTCGCAAGCTGGTCTGTCAAAGGCCACAAGCGCGCCCTCGCAGGGAATAGCGCAACGTAAAGTACTCTCGCAGGGTACTCGCTTCAATCAGGCACATGCTGCTGGTAATTATCAGGAATATCGTGAGTATCCCTGTGCTGATATGCAGCATATTCCGCCCCCACGGGGTTGCTACCATCACCCGTACCCTTCGCAAGGGTACCACGGTCATGGTACATATCAAGCTGCTCGTACCAATATTAATGCCGGGCCAAGCAATGCACCTTCCTCCTTTCGAGACCGCCAGCCAAGGTACAATCAACAAAAATCGCAACAACGCGCAGGACGTAAGCGCCCACTGTCCCCTGGCGGGCCGAAATACAACAAACGAAAGAGATATTGACTCGATGCAATTCAGGGCCGGCCGTCTAGCACATTTTTACAAGGTTTGGAAAGAAATGGAAGCCCCGGATTTCTTGTTACGGATCATAAAAGGGTATCGCATACCTTTTCTCCAAAAGCCGCCACTCGTCCATCCGAGTCTTTTTTCGAACGGTTTCGAATGCCCACATTCAAACGAGATGACATCAGTCATCAACCAAATGAAAAGTCAAGGCGTGCTGGAGGTACAGAAACCGTCACCGAGTTTTCTTTCCAAAATATTTCTCGTGCCCAAGAGCGACGGGACTGCTCGCCCTATCTTCAATTTAAAGGCCCTGAACAACTTTGTAATGACGGAAAAATTCGGTTTACTGAATGTACACCGTGTACCGGACTTTCTCCAACCAAGCGACTGGTTGTGCGAAATAGACCTGTCACAAGCCTACTTTCATTTACCGATTGCTCAACCGCACAGACGTTTCTTACGACTTATTTACGAGCAAGAAATGTTAGAAATGACTTGTTTACCTTTCGGCCTGAGTACGGCCCCAAAAGTTTTTGCGTCAATCACAAATTGGATTGCACAGACCTTGAGGAAACAAGAGATAAGAGTGATTGTGTACCTCGACGATTTCTTAGTTGCCCATCAACACAAGGAAACTCTTCGCAATCATGTAGATATTGTATTAGAAAGGCTAGAAATGTTGGGATGGATAGTCAACTACCAAAAGTCAATATTAACTCCTCAGAAAGCTCTGGTATATCTAGGGATTTATTGGGATCCCTGGACCAATCAAAAATGTCTGCCGAAAGAAAAAATACCGAATTTAATTATCAGAATACGCCAGATGTTATTTGCCAACAAAACAAACCGGAAGGAACTGGAAAAATTGGTAGGCTTTCTAAATTTTGCGAGCTTCGTTGTTCATTTGGGAAGACTCAACTACCGAGCCCTGCTAAATCTCCTAAACACGATTCCAAAGTTTTCAAAGAAAACCTATACTTTACCTCAAATTGCCAGGGAAAATCTGATCTGGTGGCTGAACAATTGCCGGAGTCACTCATTGATTCATGTACCACCCCCAACACATTTTCTAACTACAGATGCATCAGACATGGCCTGGGGAGCACAATTAGACCATCATCCTGTCTGGGGTTTCTGGACAAAAGCCGAACAGTCCCTGCATTGCAACCAGAAAGAAATGCTTGCAGTTCTAAACGTTTTAGTCGATCATTGTCAGTACCTGCGTCGCTCTACAGTTCTGGTCCAGAGCGACAACAAGACTGTAATTGCTTATCTTCGCAATCAAGGAGGTACAAGGTCAAAACCGCTGCTAGAACTAACGTACAGGGTGTTTCACTTACTAGATCAGTATCAAATTCATCTAAACCTATTCTACATACCAGGAATATACAACAGTCATGCGGATCGCCTATCAAGACTGCGCCCGACTCCGGAATGGCATCTTCTTCCAGGAAGCACAGAGAAGGTATTCTCCAAGTGGGGTATTCCTGTAATAGATCTATTTGCTTCAAAAAGAGCTCACGTCGTGTTCAACTACGTGTCGATAGATCAGAACGACCACGAAGCACTTTTTCACGACGCATTCTCGCAGATATGAAATTACGATCTGGCATGGATTTTCCCACCACCTTATCTAATACCGAAGGTGCTAGCTCACCTGAACCAAGCAATGGGAACCTACTTAGTGGTAGTTCCACGGTGGGACCGAGTTTTCTGGAGAGCGGATCTCAAGGCTCGCGCTGTGGCAGCCCCATTCACACTACGCTACCTGGACAAGGTCCTATTGGACGTGACCACAGGATTACCGCCCCCAAATGTACAAGAGATGACGCTAGAAGTCTGGAAGTGTGGGGGTGGTCAGAAAAATTGAAAGGCTGGAATTCGGATCAGATAAATCTGCTTAGATCTTCATGGCGTCCATCCACACAAAAAACTTATAATGTAGCTTGGAAAAAATGGATCTCCTGGTCAAAGGAGCATAAAATTGAAGCAACCAGGCCCTCAGGTGCGGATGTTGCAAAGTTTTTATCGGATCTTTTCCTAATCGAGAAGTTATCATATAATACGATTCTTTTGTATAAATCTGTAGTATCGACTTTGTGCAATACAGATTCATCGGAAAAAATAAGCTCTCACGTTTTGGTTAAACACGTATTGAAATCTATTGCCTTAAAGAAACCACAAGATAAAAAGGCCCCTATTTGGAATGTTGATGTCCTAATTGATAATCTTAAGAAGTCTCAGATTAATCACGGGAATATTTACGAGGCTTGCAGACGAGCTGCTTTACTCCTACTACTCTGCCCAGGCAGGAGAATTCATGATCTCACCCTGCTAAATGTTGATCCTAATCATTGTCTTAATTCAGATAATTCAATAATTTTTTGGCCAGTCTTTGGATCAAAAACAGACTGTGCTAATTATAGACAATCGGGTTGGAGGATACTTTGTAATGATTCATGCCAAAACCTTGACCCACTTTTTTGGGTTAGACAAGTAATTAAATTATTGAAAGAAAGAAGAGAATCGGGTAATTGCACTAGTTTATTTATCTCGCTGAGAGGAGAAGTGAAGGAAGCTTCCCGTGCTCTAATAGCAGGTTGGATTAAGTCTGTGTTAAGAGAAGCAGGCATAACGGCAACGCCTGGGAGCGTACGTAGTGCAGTAGCATCAAAAAGTTGGTTAGACAATTGTTCTATCGATGATATTTTATCACGAGGTAATTGGCGTTCTGAAAATACTTTCAGTAAGTTTAACAGACGCGAAGTTATGCCTACTACTTCCTTAAATAATTCTTTGAGTTTATGTATTGCAAATTCATTTACACCAATTGATTAGGTAAAAATAATTATACACAATATGCTAAAATAAAGCTCATGGCCTACAGCATTATTCATTTCATGGTTTCATTATTATTTGTATGAATAAGATGTGTACGTATTGTTAAACTAACTTAATTTAGAAATAAATAATTAAGTGTTATGACATTTTTGTTTGCTTTCTTAGTACAAACTGTCATATATTATTAACATCCTAGTCACATTGGCATCTTTTCTCCTCCACCAGGCGATAACAAACATATCTCAATTAAATAAGCTTCGAATAACGGTCAAGTCAAATTAATAGACGCGTTTTACCTACCAATAAAACGCATATTAATTTACTTACCTTATTCGAAGCTTATGAGTAATTTCTGCCTGGTTTAATTTCGATCCAATGAAGAACCAAATAAAATTGGGGAATGAACAAATGTCATCCCCACTGCCAGGTGGAGGGAAACTTGAAAGGAAGGGATATCATTAGAAAGAGATAGCAATATAAGGCGGGAAACGTACAGCCTATCTCAATTAAATAAGCTTCGAATAAGGTAAGTAAATTAATATGCGTTTTATTGGTAGGTAAAACGCGTCTATTAACGTAACGCTTTATCTGAAGACAGAATAAACAGTCCTAAGTGTATTTGCGGGTCTGATGAGGTTTTGTTCTAAGATTAATGGTCTTCTACGTTTATTGTTTAGTATGGTGGTAAAAAATAACCGCTGTCCCTACTGTATGTCATATCTATAAACGATGAAATATGGCTCCGCAACAATGATAAATGATGGAACCGAGAAACTAAACAACTTTTTGCAACAATTTAGTGAATAATGAAGAGTGGATATTTAAATCATCATAGTAGCTGAAAAACGAATGTACATATTATCAGAAATAAAGGCTATTTGTATTTGTAGTAGCTGAAAATTACATTTTACTGGCTTACCTATATCAAATTGCATACTGAATTGTTAGCTACTTTTGTGCTAGCTAAGTTCATTCCAGAGTTTATCAAAATTGGTCCAGCCGTTTGAGCGTGAAGAGTAACAAACATACACATAAACACAATCACAAACTTTCGCCTTTATAATACTAGTGCAATGTAAATTATTTCATTTGCTCTGTATTGCCTTATAATACATGTCGCGTTTTACTCCCATAGATATTCGTATAAGAATGTAAAACGGATTTTCCGATGTTTTCACCGGCAGCCAACAATATTGGCTCGAAGGCATTATCGGCTTCCATTTGAAATGGGATTTTATAGAATTCAGTGATCCATGATGGTAAGGGTGCTTCTCACGGGCGAATACTCGCCTACAATGCAACACCAAATTATATGAAGATTTCATTCGTATCTAGCCCTCGACGAAAAAGAGCGGTGTTATTAAGTTTAACGTGTGTCTGTGTATTTGTGTGTCTATGTGTGGCATCGTAGCTGCCAAACGGATGGACCAATTTGAGTGTGGTTTATTTTTAAACGAAATACTTGTCCGTCAAGATATAGACCAATAGTTTTAAAGATATTCAGCTTTAAGTGGAACATGTGACAAGATCTCGGAAAATATTGAAGCTAAGAATTGTAAACTTTGTAGTTATGTTCAGTTTTAGTAGCATTTTCTATATCACTCATTGAATGAGGGTCTCATGATGACCAGCTACTTGTGTCGGTTGTGTTTTAAATTTTTAATTTAGATTAGTTATTGTTACATTTACAGGCAAATGCTCACAGTAAAAAAAACACCCTAAAGATAGCTGAGCCTATTGTGGAAGTTGTAGTATTTTACTTAGTTGAAAATCTCGAACGCGAACGTACCAATGTTAGATTGAAAACTTACAATCGAGGCTCTGATTTCCAAAGAATTAGAGTAACCATGAAGCCACCAACAACAACAACAACACCAAAACATAATAGGTAAGTACTTTAAGAATTATATATTATGCTTTGGCAACATGTACACATGTATTTTATGCCATCTCATTTTATATTTTCCTATCTCGTCAACATTCCTTCTTTGTCCAGTGTCCTGTAGCGTCCATTTCCTAACTCATGAATATTCTCAAACGTCTCTATTCTTCCTGTCTCGTCCATATACCAATCGTCTCGCTTAGCAAACAGATGACCTGATAGGTAAAATATACGTATCTCTAAATCTCTATTATACAATTCTAAGATTGTGTTGAAGATCATTTTTTTTATGGAGACGGGGACAAATTCAGGTATATTTCTTTAAACGAGTGCGGGTGGTTCAAGCATTCACAGAAATTTTTGGTGGCACTATATATTTGAAGATCAAACGAACTTACCTGGAAGTGAAGTTCGATCACAATTATGTGAGCAGCTTCATTCGACGCGATTTACGAATTTACATGTTGTAGTAGCGTTCCCACGCTTCAGCCTACCACGGATCTGTTTAAAGTTTTTTTTTTTTAATAATAACTGGCAACACTGAGCTATCCCCAGTTACTTCCTTTCCCCACCCCGTATCCGGCCCCACTGCTTGGGATCGCTCGGCTCGGTCTTCATTTTGTTTATAGGTTTAGTTTTATATTTGTGTTATGTTTGTGTTTCCACAAACTTTGTGGGTTGGGCGTTAATAAATTGATAATTACGTATTGCTAAATACGTAACAAGGGAGGGTGTATGTAAATCGCGTCGAATGAAGCTGCTCACATAATTGTGATCGAACTTCACTTCCAGGTAAGTTCGTTTGATCTTCAATTATGTTTCGCAGCTTCATTCTTTGCGATTTACGAATTTACATGTTGTAGGATGTTCAGAGTCCACAAATATAAAATAATCAGCATATATGAGGTTCAAATAAAAAATTGTGTCTAGCGCAATGTTTATTGGTATTATCATAACAGGTTAGTAACCATAATCTCAAATAGATACAAAATCACCTTATTCTATTGACCTATTAGTTCCTAAGGACAATATAGATCGTGCGAAATTATCTTCTACTATATTCTTATTATAAAATTTAGCAAAAGTTGCTGATGATTGGGTCCAACCTGCAGTATTTCTTATTAAATCTATACTAACACCTAGTTTATTGGCCGTAGAAGTGGCTGCATGGCGAGTGCTATGGGCACTGAATACAGACACATCTATGCCACTTTTTTGAAGAACTTCCTTTATCCAATGACTAAGCCTCTGTGATGACAAATTCCTGTGCGGTCTTTTGTAACTAATAAATAAATGATCATTATCATTTCCTCGCAATGTACTTGTTTTATTTATATAATCAACTAAACATCTACCTGGGCAAATACTTGGATTCTCGTTATAAAAAGGCAACTTTAAAATAGGCTGAAAAGAGTTGAGACGAGAAGTCTTTATAATATCTGGGACTTTGATGGTAATTAAATTAGGATCATTAGTATTAACGTTGCATAGTTTTAGTAATGAAAGAGTCTGAACACGGTTTGCAGTGACCAGAGCTAATAAAGTCAATGTCTTTTTGGAGAGAGTTTCCAGGTTAAGGCTCTCATGTGGCCACTGTTGAGAGACGTAATTCAATACAGTACTAGGATCCCACGTGATACTATATTTAGGTTGCGTGGGCCTTGACCTGAAAACTCCCTTCATGAACCTCTTCAATCTATGATCATTAGTCAAGTTAGGAAATAACAAAGATAAGGCTGATTTATATGAATTTATTGTCCCGTACTTGGCACCTTTTTCTAACATATTTGTAAGGAAATCTAATATCATAGGAATAGACTCATTAAAATAATCATGATTTCTTTGTTTACAAAATTCAACCCACGGTTTGAAACAGCTGTCGTATTGCTTATATGTATTGTTAGATAAGGCATTGATCATGACGTTAATCGTTCGTTCAGATAAAGACATCTTCATATACGCCTGCCTGATAACTTCGCGGCTACTAATCGGAGAGTCTTGTGCAGGTTGTGCGCGGACCTGAAAGGTGAAGTTAAAAGGTTAACGTCAGGATCAAAGTATATGCAATCAGAACATGTCAGTTTTTTAAACAAGGGAAACCAGGGTTGTGTCGGCCAGTAAGGTACGACAACAACCCCTTCAGCGTTATCAGAGATAATTTTCCTTAACATTTTTAAAATCAGCGCAAAAGGCGGAAAGGCATAAAAGTATAGATCTGTCCAGGACACCGTGAAGGCATCGACTGCCCACGCATCAGGGTCACATTTCCACGTTATGTACCTACTACATTTCGCATTTGAACGACTAGCAAACATATCTACATCGAATTCACCGAACCTATCATTCAATTCATAAAATGCATAATCTGCTAATTCCCACTCAGTGTCCTGGAATTTCTTGCGTGATAGAGAATCGGCTTCAATATTGTCTTTCGTATTAATATACGACGCGAAAATAAAAAGATCACGGTCCTCACACCACTGCCAAATCTCCTTAGTCACTTTATTTAAATGGGGAAATTGCACACTACCCATACGATTAATACACGATATTGCAGTGGTGTTATCTATCCGTAAAAGAATATCCATATTAGATAATTCTCTCGTAAACGATTTTAATCCAAGAAAAGCAGCGTTTAGTTCTAACTCATTTATGTGTAAACATGATTCTTCTCGTTTCCAATGGCCATGGACTTTATTTTGGTCACAAAAGGCTCCCCAACCAGTAAGTGAAGCATCAGAAAATATTTCGAGATCGTACGAGTTAAATTTGAAGGGAAAATATGCAGTTTCTATATGATCTAACCACCAGTATAATTCTGATCGTATGTCACGAGGCACCGCAATAATCTGTTCATAGCTCGGATTGTCTTGTAAAAAATTATATTTGTGATATTCCAATCGTTTGGTATACAGCCATGAATATTTTATTGCGGGACAAGCAGATGTTAACAATCCAATCAATCTAGCAAATTCCCGAAGCGTACATTTGCGTGTTACCAAAAACTTTTTAATTTTATCCTTAATTTTCAAACGTTTATCTGTGGGTAGTTTTAAAATCATACGTTCCGAATCGTAAACAAAGCCAAGATACTGACACTGTTGTCGCGGTAGTAGCGAGCTCTTTTCCTTATTTATAATAAACCCTAGTGAGGTTAACAACTGAATAGTCTGATTAATGTTATTTTTGCAATCGTCATAAGTCTGCCCGAAACATAGTATGTCGTCTAGATATATAACAGATAAAAAGTCTTTAGTTCGCAAATGTTCTATTACAGGTTTTAATAGTTTTGTAAATACATATGGTGATGTACATAGTCCGAACGGTAAACAAACAAATTCAAAAATTTGATCATTGTACTTGAAACGTAGGTACTTTCTATGCGATTCATTGACGTTGATTAGAAAATATGCGTCTTTTAGGTCAATGGACGCCATGTAACAATTCGGTGTTATTAATTTGCATGCAGTGCGATAGTCCTCCATTTTAAAGTGTTGTGAAGTTATGAACCTGTTGAGATTTTTTAGATTTAGAATAAATCGTTTATCTCCGTTACTCTTTGGTACTAAAAAAATGCTCGATAAAAATTGAGAACTATCGTGATTGCACTTTTGAATTGCTCCAATAGATAATAATTTATTAATGGCTTTTTCGTATTCTATACTTTCTTCTGGAGATTTAGTGTAATTGCTGGGAATATTTACTTGAAATGGCGGACAGTCGAAGGGGATAGTATAACCTTCAATCCATGACAAAATGTTTGGGTCGTCCGTGACCTGGTACCACTCGTTCAAGTAAAATCGTAAGCGACCAGCGTACCGTACCTCGTTTAGCGGTGGTGATATCGCCGGCACGGCGGGGACTGCGGTGGCGACCGGCGCGCCTGGGGAGCCGCGCGGCCGCGGCGCGGCGCTGGAGGTGCTCGGCTGCTCTGCTGGCGAGTCGCGGGCTGGTTCTTCCCTGCATCCTGTCTGCCCGCCGTCTTCTGGTGCAGGGGCTTGAAGTTTGACCGGTTGAACGTTCGTGTGAATGCCGGTTTTTGAACTTTTTGTGACGCTTTCAGGGCTTCTCCCGATCTCTGGACATTCTTTGCAGTTTTAATTTTTTCCGACATATTATCTCCAAAAAGGTATTTATCGGTACTTGCATTTACGAGGGTATCCTTCAAGCTCGAACTAATGGACGAAATAACGAATTTTTTACGTATCCTTGTCTCATTGTGGTACATATCACACATGATTCTGCAGGCGTCGCTAACGGGTTTCAGTAATTTCTTCCTTACGTCTGGATCACACTCCTTCGAGATAATCACGTCTATGGCCGGTGCTAACGCCGCTAATGCGTTACCAATTTGCTTTTGGCGGTACAACAACGAAGAGTCACGTTTCACGAAGGGTTCGGTCAATGCCGCTTTTGCTTCGGCGTTTAAAATTGGGGGTACCAACAATTCACAATTACTAGGGATTAGGTAATCTTTAGCTAACTTCTCCTTAACTTCTTTCGTCAATCCCTTCTTAAGAATATCAAGCCATCTGTTCGCTACATCTTTGTGAATAGCTTTTCCCAGTATGGTTTCAGGCTCTGGAGCCGCACCCAATAACTCTAGAGTGTCATTATCGAGTTCTACCTCTGCGACTTCTGCTGGAAGTGCTGCCGTCACCGCCTGCGGTTCTGGAGCGGGTTCTTCTCTCGGAGTGTCAACGACGGCCGGCTCCACGTCTGGATTGGAGCCCTCGACTGCGGGTGGTTCACCTGCATCACCCGAAAACGGCTCTGGTGTAGAGACATCTCCCTCGAACGTGTCGGGGCAGTCTGTAACAACGAAACACGTGTTTTCTGTAGCAATCAATAAAATGAAATAGCCCAGTATGTTAGCTATTCGCATTTTTGATTAAAAAATGACGGTAAAGGCCCTGAATTAGCAATTACGCATCAGTAAGTATATTAGATGGATACAACCCAGATAATAGTTGTTCGCATCTTTTATAATATTTCAAATAAATCGTTCCGTTTTCTAACGGTTTTTATTACTTACCATCTGAATCTTCGTCGGATGAATAAATAACTCTTCGACGGTTTTTGAGTCTACCCTCGAGTTTTTCGCTGTACTTTTTAAGCTTCCTCCTTATCCGTTCCTCTGAATCTTCTCTCCTCCTCTTCTTCCCCATGTTGAAATTCGAGATGGACACGAGGTTGTGGTTTCTGTGGCGCGTGCGTAGGCTTCGACACGGAAACACATAATGAAGACCGAGCCGAGCGATCCCAAGCAGTGGGGCCGGATACGGGGTGGGGAAAGGAAGTAACTGGGGATAGCTCAGTGTTGCCAGTTATTATTAAAAAAAAAAAAACTTTAAACAGATCCGTGGTAGGCTGAAGCGTGGGAACGCTACTACAACATGTAAATTCGTAAATCGCAAAGAATGAAGCTGCGAAACATAATTAAATGCACGCAAACAGTTATATATGTAAATGCCAATCGAATTAGGCCGCAGATAACACATTAGTGGGAGGTATCTGCCTCAGTAATCCTGAACAATTTATCTCCCGAAATGGGCAGTTTTTTTCTGCTACATTAAATGCCCTCATAACTTTTTCATTACGCGGGAAACCCGGGAGATGACAATCCTATTTGCCTTCGCAAATCTCCGAAAATATCCCGCTTTTTCCGATTAAGTTTTTAGAGTGCTTTTTAAGTCACTAAAGTAAAATTTAGGTCTACACCACCGTGCCACTGGCAGCATTAATATGTTTGATTGTTTGACGGACTTCGTTTTAATTTTTCCTACTGATGACATCACTATCGAGTCGAGTGCCTTAAAGAGTGATTTAAATTTGTAATTTACGCGTACTCTTACCCAGGTAGCAAACGGGCTGAATAAGAGCTTATACAGCCGTTATAACTCTAATTTAGCTGTATAAAGGCTGGCAAGCCTGTGATAACTTCCGTTCCGTTTTTGTTTGGCCATTCGGCGCGCGTATTACTTCGGCGGTCGCACACGCCCCGCGACCAATTGCAACTTATTCTACGCAAACAGCCAAAAAAAAAACACTGTATCTGAGGCGGCTTTTGGGTTTATCAAAGGAAGAACTTAGAGTTTTACTCTGTGCCGTGTAACCGTGTTTGTGCGAGTATAAGTATCACGTTGCAACTACACGAGTAGGTATAATGTTTGGATTGCCCTGACCTCCGCTGTCGGACGGAGTAACAGAGGTTGCAGCGCGACAGTACCTCATTTCTGCCTGTTCCTTTTTTAGAGACACTTTTAAATGTACAGTCGGCCAACGAGAGATTGCGTCGTGCCATGAAACATTTACAATAGTTGTACACGTATCGCAGAGTATTTGCACCCATGTGTTGTATCCAATAAATTTTCGTATCATCTATAAAATAAATGCAAACGTCATGTGTACTTGAAGGGACTCCTAATAGGGTTGGAAACGGTTCCGCAGGGACGTTTACTTTTCTTTTACCAACCGGACCTTGTGTTTGTCGTTCGATAGACTGATGTAAATGTATTAACGATAATTTTCCACATACGGCTATTTAACAGGGCTCTAACGGTAGGGCTATTCAGAGATTTGAAATTTGAAGTTCGTGCCACGCTGTCTCACTCGATCCCATGTCAAAATGGTATTTAAGTAAGCGAGATATTTCAAACATCGGATCGAACGTCTCGCGACTTAGTAGCGGGCGTGGATTTTCATCTTTTTCACACAAATTGCTTTTTAATTTCATACCTACAGTCCTATAGGTACCTACCTACATACAGTCTGACCAAAAAGAGTAGAACTTAAAAAGTGGCTATACTGTAGTGTCGTCTCTGTTTTCTTAGATTGATTAGAAAGAGACCACACTACAGTATTGCCACTTTTTAATTTCTACTCTTTTTGGTCAGACTGTATTTTCAGGTTGCGTTGTCTGTTTTTCATTATATCAGTTTATATGCATACTTATGTCAGGTTGTGAATTGAGCAGCTTACTGAAATCGCTTTTAGTTTGTACGCGTATAAAGGACAGCCACCGTTGTGTAAATTCCTTTAATATCACTCCATAGCCGCGAGGCCCTAATCTCATTGTTTACCAGCCCTTGCTCCGACCACTAATATCACTGTTAGGTTAGAATCCCTCTGCGAAATTTCTACACCTATCTGTTTTTTATTTAAATGAGGAAAATTTCATTATTTCATTTCATTGTGTCCTGTTAAGGGCTACTTTTTTCGAGACCACCCCCTCCGCCCTATCGAACCTCACGTGATTTGTGCACAAGCCCTAAGCGGTGGGGGAGGCGTCTATAGAATTCACACCCTGCACGCAGTTAACTTTATAGACGATCTTTGTTACTTCGGCTTGTGGAAATCGGCAGATTACTTTTACCGATTATCTTTTGCATTATTTCCTTTCCAAATAAAAAAAAATATGTATTCAACCGCACTCCAAAATAAATATCCAGGCGAAGTTCTTAAATAGAGTTTTACCTTAGCTATGTTCCTTTATAACCACCGTAACACAACACAATAGATCAGTCAAGATTTTCAGACAGATTTAGATAGTCAGTCAAGATTTGCCTGTGAATTAAACTGAAACAAAACAATGAATATTCAGTGTTTTTAGAGATTAATACGTACTTACATAATTTTTAAATAATATATTTATATTGTCGCCTTCAATTTTTTTGAACAAAAATAGCATGTACATTTGTACGTAAATCGGCTACTGCGCAGTCAAGGTTATGCTCAAGAAGTTTGCCGGCAACTGTACTAGGCGATCCGTCTGCTCCTTTGCCTATTGCCATATAAAAAAAAACAGAATAATGAACAAGGAATCTAAAGTGATGACGGGTTGCGAGTGATCGTAAACGTGGATCTGCGGCGTTCGAATTACGAGTACCTATATGTCTTTCAGTGATAGTGTAGTCTAAACTACTAAATTAAGAAAGGGAAAGGCTGTCTACGTGTGAGGTCCAGTTTTGATTGCCAACCCAATGCTGAGTTGAGTAGAGAGTTGTCTTATGAATATTAAAGTTCAGTACCTAGCGGCTACCATAGAGTGTAGAATTTTGGTACAGGTTTAAAAAGTGCGTTGTTGTGATTTTGTCTGTGAAATTATAATTGAATTGACAGATTACAGTACGCGAGTATAAAAACGACATTTGCGTTCACAAAACTGTCAGGCTAAACTTAAGTGAAGACTTGAGATTGACCACCTTTCTGTGGAAATGCTCGAATAAACCGATAGGTGAAGAAATTCGCCGTGGGATCCTAAATTATCACTTGAATGTGAAAGCCGCACGTGGAGGTATACAATATACTAAACATGTTAAAGTTCTATTAATACTCGAGAGAGCTCTAATATATTTCATCGGCTTATCGGACTGAAAACTTTGGTACCTACATGTCAGATTAATTGTATTGTATGGTTACACATGGGCGTCAGTTACGTGGTATTTAGGTAGATTTACACTAAATTATGGCTAAGTAAATTGATACTTGAAGTCAACAAGACTCACAAGTTTCTGAATTTGTTTATGTACATTTGCAACTTTAACTTTATAATAAGGTCTCTACTTTTAATCTAATCACTATCTTCAGTATTTAAAAAGCGTCTTTCATTGGACGCTGAGATACAGAATATCATATGTGCATTGAAAAATCGTGTCGCGTTTATGAAATGTAAAATTTATAAACCGTGTAAAAATGTTCATACATCTATAAATTTTAATGTAATATATATAAAAAGCAAATCCTGACTAAGTGGCTTACATTACATTGTCCAAACCTTTCCTTCACATTTTCCGCAGAAGCAAAACTATGGACAAAAGCTGACTTGGACGATCCATTTTGAATTAGCACAGTGCGATAGCCACAGCACAGTCGCTCCATTCGCACTCTTTGATCGTAGCCTGTGAAATTTCGAGGAGCTAACTAAGATTTTCTACTATGATACCTAGAGCAGAAACCCGTGCCCGCTAAGTCCACGTCTTAAGGCGATTATACCTTCATGCCGTTGATATTAACTTCTCCGTAAGCCTGGCATTTTAATGCCTTTCCATGTTCGGAGCTCACGCCGCAGCAACCAATTTTAATTGTATAATCCCAGGATAAGGGTAATCCTTGCCGCGCGAACGTTGGATTTTATAATTCGCCACGTTTGTTGTTATTAATGAGTTTCATTTATTACGTGCGGGTCTTAATCAAGATATTGAAGCAGGGGCGGGGGGGACCCGCCGTTGCCGTTTTGCTAAAATTATTTAAAAAAATATTAGCAACTGTTTTGTTTGGCAATGCCATCTTTGGCATAATTTCAATACGCAAATGTTTATTTCGTCAAATTTTCATTTCGTAAAATGTTATTACGAAAAGTTACATTTAAGCATTTGGTCTTTCAGCAAAATGCTTTACCATGGCAAAAAAATATTAGACAATAAACATTTAGTCAAGTGCCTTGTTATGACAAAACACAAAAGGAGGTTAGGGTATAGGGCAAAGGGGGCCGGGGACTAAAAAAATCGATGGGTGATTTTTTTTTTTTTTATGTCATAGGGGGCAAACGAGCAAACGTATCGCCTAATGGAAAGCGATTACCGTCGCCCATAAACACCTGCAACACCAGACGAGTCACAAGTGCTTGCCTACCCGGAGGACGAAGATAGAATGCCTCTATGCTAGTAATTTCACCGGCTATCTTACCCCCACACCGGAACACACTTTTTGAAAAGCTTATAAAGTTACGTCTGCTTAAACACTTGCAAATTAACAACGTCATAAATGAAAGGCAATATGGCTACCAAAGAAACAGAAGCACTGGTGATGATTAATTTAAATGATAAACGCAAAGTTGCTGGACTGTTTTTGGACCTAACTTCCGCTTTCGATACAGTTGATCACGAGCTTCTTTTACTTAAACTAGAACATTATGGTATTAGGGGTAAGGTTCTGCAGCTTTTAAAGTCATATCTGGAAAACAGGAAAATGCTTGTGGAAATGAATTCGATAGAAGACGGATATGAGAAGGTATACAGATCAAAGCTAGCCAAGATTGAAAGAGGTGTACCTCAGGGCTCAATTTTGGGTCCGATACTCTTCATTGTCTTTTTAAATGATTTGATTGAATGGGTTGGTCAGCAAGTTTGCGATGTTAGTGTGGTTATTTTTGCAGATGATACTAACGCTATAATTTCATCATCGAATATCGATGAACTTAATAAGAAAGTTAACGTTGTTCTTGAGAAATTTCACTTTTGGTTTAGTGTGAATAACTTAGCCTTGAATATAAGTAAAACACAGGTAATGCTGTTTAAGACAACTACAAGGAATAGGGAGTCACTAGAAGTTAAACTGAATGGTGCTGATATGGCCAT
Source organism: Apotomis capreana (assembly GCA_947623375.1). Lineage (NCBI taxonomy): Eukaryota > Metazoa > Arthropoda > Insecta > Lepidoptera > Tortricidae > Apotomis > Apotomis capreana. Next base: position 21,445,385 of record OX392506.1, read on the forward strand.
TGCGAGTTCGGTTAAGTTTCTTGGCGTACGCATAGATTGTGATCTAAACTGGAAAGACGAGCTAAAGTCCGTGGAAAGCAGTCTTAGTTCGGCTTGTTATGCCCTTAGAAGTTTACGTGACGAGATAACTATTGAGCAACTTGTTATGGTTTATTACTCCTTAGTCGAGTCACGTTTGCGTTATAGCATTAAATTCTGGGGACAAAGTTATGCGTACAATATCAAAAAAGCCTTTGCCTTACAAAAACGCGCCATCAGAACAATGATCCGGATACCATCCTGGCAGTCGTGCAAAGAACACTATGTTCAATTGAAGATACTGACGGTGCCCTGTCTGTACATCCTCATAATACTGACTGACGTTGTTAAGTATCCTGAAAGATACGAAAGCAATGAAGAAAGAGAGGCACGACAAAGCACGCGCCGAAAGGATTTAATGAGAACGATTGCACCGAAACTAAGAGTGGTGAAACATAGTGTTCGACATCAGGCGGTCACTTTGCATAATAGTTTGCCTAATGAACTGAAGGTGATAAATAATGTAAATATTTTCAAGCGCCGGCTTAGGGACTATTTGCTAAAAAGGCATATTATGATGTAAGTGAATTTATTAATGATAGTGATTCAAAAATGGCATGAACTTGAACAGCTCCACAATTAATTTATTTATTTATTGTTTGTAAAGTTTTGTTTAAATTAAATATTAGTTATGTAATTAGTAAAGACTATTGTATGTTCAATTTCTATTGTTAAATTTCTTATAATTAATGCTGTGAAATTATTGACATTTTTATTTTGTTTTCTGTGTTAGTTACTTAAGTATTATTTCCAACACGATGTAAATTGTTAAGGAATAAATAAATAAATGAAATAAAGAAAACACAACAATGCGAACATTGCTGTTTGGCGGTGGGTTAGCAGGCATATAGAGTCATTATACCACATGTTTTTAATGATGTTGTCGTATATTCATCATAGAAATTAATTTCGTTAGTCTTACTCTTAACTTTCGCAAAAGTGCAATAATACGTTGGTGGTAAGCTAGCCTAGCCGTTTCCTTTATTCACTGTTAAAGTACCGTAGTCCCTCAAAATCTCCGTGTTCTAGCATCGTCAGCTTCGTTCACGAGCGTTTTTACTATCAGCCATAGCGCGGTTTGCTACGGACTCCAATGACATTCCCCGTTTATTTTCACATGTCATGAAAATAAGGATTCTAAGAAACATATATTTAGCTCAGGCAGACTGTCCACTCATTATTATAATAGAACGGGACTTAATCGCGTTCAAAAAGTGTTTATTTATAATCGTATAATGTAAGATCTTGAAATAAAATACGGTCTTGTAGTCGCCGAGGTTTATTATCATTTTTAACCGACTTCGAAAAGGCGTTCTCAAGACGGTTTATTTTTTTTATTATTATTTTTAATTATTGTTGCCTCAGAACTCCGTCATTTATGAGTCGATTTGAAAAATTCTTTTTGGTTCATGAGTAGATAGACATCTCCAAGTTGGGCCTCGTTGATTTCGTCATCAGATCTTCATCGAAATTTTATGGGACCAACCTTCAGATGTCTATTCACGAACCTAAAAAGAATTTTCCAACTCATAAATGAAGGAGTTCTGAGGTAACAAACATAAAAAAAAAAATACAACCGAATTGAGAACCCCCTCCTTTTTTGAAGTCGGTTAACAAAGTCGCTTTCTGTCTGTCTGTCCCTATGTATGCTTTACTGCTCTAGATCTTTAAAACTACGCAACGGATTTTGATGCGGTTTTTTTAATAGATGAGGAAGGTTTATATGAATAATACATGCATAATTTATCAGCATTCCACCCGTGCGAAGCCGGGGCGGATCGCTTGTTAATTAATACAATAATACGAGAGTCGATAGTCGATGTTTCCCGTGTAGGTCAGAGAAAAAAACTGAAAACTTTCTTAAAATTGCAATATTACGTCGGTTAAACTGCAAGGTTCCTTTATTCGCTGTTAAGTTGCCAACTAGTCCCACAAGAACCAAGACACGAATGTTTTGGCTTCTTCAGTATCATTCACGAGCGTTTTACTATCAGCCGTTCAGTGCGGCTTGCAACTTACCTACTCTAGCTGTTAGTTTAAAAGAAACTTTAAGTATTTCCTGTACTGTAGACTGAAGTATATCCTTAGACTACAACTAGTTTTACTTGTTGTTTGTGAATACGTCGGGTTCTTCAAGACTCAGAAAAGTCAGGGACTAGTGCTTCAAGAGCCAAGACGCGACTTTTTGGCATCGTCAGCGTTCACCAGTGTTTTACCATCGGCCATTGAGCGCGGTTTTCAACGGACAACTCCAATGATCTTCTCTAGACAGTCGACTTTCGTAAAACTGCAGTAATATTATAAAATAGACAACCCCACACAAATTGATCTTGTCCTAAAATTAAGCTCATGAAGGCTTGTGCTATGGGTACTAGACGACGATAAGTATGTATTTACCTACTTGATAAATTATATTTAAATGAAATACATAGAACAATCATGACTCAAGCACAAATAATCGAGTTCATCACACAAATATTTGCCCTGGCCGGATTCGAACTCGGGACCGCCGGCTCAGTAGGCAGGTGTGCTACAATACAAACTACACCGACCGCATCGTCAACCGTATTCCCAGTTAAGTACTCTTTAATCTCTCAAGAACCAAGACACGAATGTTTTGACATTGCCAGCGTTCACGAGCAACGGACCGCAACGGACTCCAACATTTGAATTGGTAATCCTGTTTGAATTCGAATGTACCTGTATTGAGTTTGAATAAATTCCTCTTGTAATGAGGATGGAGGCACCTGTGAATAAGTGATGGTACTCTTCGTGTTCTCTTGCTCTTCGGGCATTAGGACAGGGGGATTCTTTGGAATAAATAAATGACGTCTTTAGTTAATTATTAGCGATTCTCTGTGAGGGTAAGATAGATTGGTTAAGGCTGTCTTTCTTCTAGGTCTTCTAGGTTTAAAAAAATCTCAGTAAAATTTCTTGGAGTTATTTTTTTAATATTTTTGAGTTATCTAATTTTAAGCTAAAAATAAATAATAAATAATAATAAAAAGGGAATGATTTAAATTCAATTAGTTGGTATAATATTTGGTATATTATTTGAGGAATAAAAGAATATTACTTATGTAATAATTAAAATTTGACATATGTGGGAATTGTGCATTTTGCATTTTAAACACTCACTAACCATATTAGACAAGCAAACGCCTAAGGGAGGCATCGGGTGACCCTCGCGCAGGCAGCTTTCTCGCGTAAAGAATTGCCATCGCAATACAACGCGGGAATGCTGCCTGTGTGATGGGCACGCTGCCAAAAGGACCATGTTTCTATAATTCTTTATAATAGTTTTAGCCACCTTTTAGTATAAGTTTATTTGTTTTTTTAATGTGTTCTTAATAATAATAATAATAATAAAAATCTTTATTTGGCTTTTGTTTACAAAAGTGTTAAGAACAAAGTTCTGCAAAACTGTTTGCACAGTTTGTCTGCAGGAGTCTCTACAAAAAGTTTGTCTTACATTACTATAATATTATCTACTATTACGTCTACCTACTTTATGGAAGGGTCTCTAACAAATGTTTTTTAAGGAGTTTTTTAAATTTATTTTTGTCTAGTTCCGAGCGGATGTCTTCAGGTAGGCTGTTAAATAAATATGGCAATCTTTTATTTAATGTCCTGTCTCCAAAATAATTAGTTACTCTTGGTACCTCGTATTTACCAGATGTCAACGACCTGGTACTATATCTATGGTTGACCAGTACTAAACTATGCTCCAGATTACTATGGTTATTTGTTAAAAGTAGGTATTTATGCTTTAGGCGAATAGGAAGTATCTTGAGAATTTTAAATAGTTTATAATAGTTACCATCACAACTTTGTTTTGTTTTATTATTTACGAGTAATTTAAGGAACCTTATTTGCAATGCCTCTATTTTATCTATATATGTTTTAAAAGCTAGACCATAGGAATCGAGAGCATAGCTCAGCACTGAGTCCACCAAGGCGAAATATAGCTGTTTAAGAATATTTTGCGGAGTTTTATAACTCAAATGATAGAACTTGGTAAGAAGAATTCTTAATTTACTGCATAAAAAAAAAACCGGCCAAGTGCGAGTCGGACTCGCGCACCGAGGCTTCCGTACAAACACTTTCCATCCCTAAGTGGTTAAGTTAAGTTTGCACCTGGTATGTATAGCGCCCCATATAAATTAGGTGCAAAGTTAGGTATTAAAAAAAAAAATTATGGTTTTCGTAATTATTCCTTTATCTATGCTATAAGACGTTGCTTCGTACCAAATTTCAAGATTCTGAGTTCACGGGAAGCACCCTGTAGGTTTTGATTCCCTTGCAAGTGTCGAAAATTTGCATAAATTAGGTGCAAAGTTAGGTATTAAAAAAAAAATTATGGTTTTCGTAATTATTCCTTTATCTATGCTATAAGACGTTGCTTCGTACCAAATTTCAAGATTCTGAGTTCACGGGAAGCACCCTGTAGGTTTTGATTCCCTTGCAAGTGTCGAAAATTTGCGGCATAAACGGCTGTATCTTTTGATTGCGTTGGCTTAGAAGTTTGATTTTTTCACAGCTTCAAGGGACAGTAGACCTGAGTAATTGATATAGATTTCAGCTTCATACCTCCACGCGTTCCTGAGAAAAAGGGTCTTGACAGACGGACGGACAGACGGACAACAAAGTGATCCTATAAGGGTTCCGTTTTTTCCTTTTGAGGTACGGAACCCTAAAAACTAATGTGTTCATTCCAAGAGAAGCTTGAATCCACTTTAACACCAAGGTAAGTGACAGAATTTACTTTTTCAATGGGCTGACATTCACAATTATTTCGGTTTTTGTGTAAACAAGAGAAGGCGTGAGTGAACAAGGGTGGATGCGTCTGTGTATTACAAATATATGGTGACTGTATAATCAACAGTTTTGTCTTATCAGAATTTAATATAATGCCGTTATCATGAGACCATTTAACGACTTCATCTATATCTTGCTGTAACTAGGCGACACGTCTCAGCGAGGTTAGTGCCGGGTCTTAAAGTACATAGATCGTCCGCAAACATGTGCGCAGTGCTGTTACGTAGCACCCCACACAAGCTATTGACGTGCAAAAGAGCTTGTAAATACATTTTTCATCTTAGACAACATAGCTATTAAAAATTCAGAACTACCGGACCGTTTGTAAGGTAAAACCCCTTTATTCACTGTATTATATATAAGGTCGACAGAGAATCGCTCGTGCGATCCAAAGAGGTAACGCCGCCATCGTAGTGGGGATGTTTTTTTTCTGAGCAGCTTATGGCAAAAGTATATAGTATATATATTAACTGCTCAACCAATTTATTTCTCCCGAACCAGGTTGCGGTTTGTTTACTGATAGATGGAACGAACTTCACTGTGCAGTGATGCGTTATTGCGAAAGAAATCTGTAATTCATGCCCACACTTGATATTATGTTTTACTTTGTTCCATGTATTTTGTAGTTTTTTATTGTGTTTCCTGTTCTTGTTATAATTTTTATTCCATCTTTTTAATTGTCTGCGTTATCTTAGGTCTGTTATTGTTTTTGTACCGTTATATAAGTAATTCGTGTCAATAATTTCTTTTGTTTAGTTTAGTATTTACTTAAGTTTGCCAGTGCCTTGGCGTAAAGCTGTAATGCTGGTGATTTTTTATGCAAGTAAATAAACAAATAAATAATAATGATCCTTTCTTTTATATTTATCTTTGGTGTTTAGTAGTGTAGTAAGTTTTTGTGTTTATTTTGAAATAAACTTTTCGCATTTCTATAACATCGATAAGAGTTGATTACGCCAGATTTCACGAGGTTGCTCGTACTCGTACTACTCTTAGATATAACAGGAACACGATACAGCCATCAAACCACTGCACGCCGCGGGCCAACACGCTCCCAGCCCAATAACGACCGCACGTGCGGCCCGAATGTCCTGGAACATGTAACCAATCTCAATTGTAAGAAGAAATTTAACGGAACTCCCACATGTAATTCTACGAAGTAATTTTTTCGTGACCAGATTTTATAAGTTAATTGATTTCTAATCCTTTTATATACTAGGAGCCTATCACGTTTTGACAAAATGCGAGTGTAAGTGACAGATGCTTCGTTACTTATTTATCACGTGATAAACGCAACCATCATAGGCCTCTCGAGGTGGCAAACACGCGTACAACCGCCTGATGGTAAGCGGTTACCGTAGCCTATCTATATATAGACGCTTGCAACTCCGGATTACCACGCCATACCGGAAAACTCTCAGCAGGGAGCTAATTCCATAGCCTAAGCGTTTGTGGGATGATTAGGTATTATAGGAAATTCATTACATTACGTAACAAGTGTGGTAAACGAGGAATTACAAACGAGTGTCTATTACAATCTCTAATGACACGAGTGCTTCCGGTGCTATACCTTTCTGGAGGATTCTGTTGAACAGCAGCTGTAGTCGCCTCAGTACCGGTTTCCCACCGTATTTCTAAAGTTCACAGGTTATCTGGTCCTGTCCAGGGGCCTTATCGTTTTTCATTAGTTTCAGCGCATTTTTTATTTCATAGAGACTTATATCAGGGAGGTCTAGAGTCAGGTGTTTTGTGAGTTTTGCCCTACAATCTTTAGTATCGGGTTGTGGTTCAGCAATGTCAGCTTTATAAAGGGAAGCATAGAAGCTTTCCACTACTCTAAGAATCTCGTCTCGGTCTGTGGTTGTGTTGCCACTCTGATCCGTGATTTTGGATATTTGGGAGGTTCCACGTTGGAGCTTCTTTTGGAAAACTTTTGGTCCTCTATGCTGTTCAATGGTATCCAAAAACACTTTCTTTCTGTGGCTCCGTATGTCTCTTCTAATCCCTTTTCTCACTTTTTTGTTCAACTCTCTGATCATTCCCGTGTTTCCTAGTCCATGTTCCCTTCTTCTTTGCTCCATGAGCTCAGTTGTTCCATTTGACACTATTTTTTCCTTGACTGTACCGACTCTTTTCCCTAGGTCTTCAGCTGTGGTTCTTATGCGCTTGCACGTATTGCTGTTTAGTTGGTCTACTGTCCAGGATGAGTATACGCCGGTGAACGCCTCTTGCAGCCTTTCCTGATATTGGTCTTGTTGTATGGCTATGGCCTTATAATCGACTTGTGTTGTTTGTTTTTTGCATAGCAATTTTCTCTCCTTCCTAAGGCTCAGTCTGATTTTTGCCCTTACAATTCTGTGATCGCTACCGGCATTAAGTTGGTTTATGACATCCACGTCTTCGAAAATATGTTTTTTATTTCCTAGGATATAATCTATTTGATTGTATGTACGGCCATTTGGGCTTTGCCAGGTCCATTTTCTCTGTGTTTTTTTCTTAAAAAAGGTGATCATCGCATAGAGTCCTTGCCGTTCAAGGAAATTAGCCATCTCTTGTCCCCTATACTCGGATTTCTAATTCAAGACCAAAAAAACTACGACAGATACGTCACTGTCAAAATTGACAAAGTCACTCATGTCACTGTCAAGTTCATTTTCCAGGTTTCACCAACCTTTTAATGATATGTCGCCTCTATAAATATAAAGAAACATATTGCAAATAGGCCAACATCATTGATAGATTGTTTATGTCAAAAAAAATATTTTTTGAACGAAGATATCGCATGACATGGATTTGGCGGATGGAGGCTAGGCGAATAAAAGTGTAAGATTTTTCGACAGCAAATCGAAATAAACGAACGTTGCTATGAGACCATGTCGTATATATGTCAATAATACTTCGTTCCAACCGAGTGTTTCACAACACAACACTCATGTTTTTTATAATACGAAATACGGATGCGTTATTTTGGCATGTAGTAGTTCTAGACTAGTCTTTTAAGTTCGGCTCTTTAAAGGTTTTGACCTAAATTTATCACCAGTTTAGTTTTGCTATTCAAGACTATTATTTGGAGAATAAGTGAGAAAATGAATTTTATTGTGATTTAAACTATATTCAATGTTGGTTAAATCGACCCTAGGGTTTTAAAAGTAAAGGTTTGGAAATGATTGCACCAAATGTTTTGAATACCTGAAGTGTTACAAGTACAATACCAGATTTTGTACCAAAAATCTCCGATGTTTAAGTTTTTATTATCTCCTCTCGTATTTCTGTAATAATAAATTTATCTAATTATTTTGTTAATACATAGAGTTAAAGTTACCAATAAATAATTTATCTTAGTGTGTTTAAAAAAGAAAAAGGATTTTACTATTGTAAAAATAATTTATTGTAGTGGCAACCTTGTGGTAGTTTTTTTGGTCTTGAATTAGAAATCGCAGTATAGTGTTTCGTTTGCCCAGTCCATGTCTGCCAATGTATTTTTCTTTATCCCTTCCTTGTCCTAGCTTAGCATTATAATCTCCCATAACAATCGTATAGTAGCAATCGTTCTCGCCAATTGCTAGGTCGAGGTCATCGTAGAACGTGTCGATTTCTTCGTCTGTGCTAGAGCTAGTTGGTGCATAGGCTTGTACTTATTTCAGTGCGTATCTGTTATTCAGCTTGAATATAGCGTATATAACTCTACTGGAGATGGCCTTGGTGGTTTGCAACCTTTCAGTCATAGTCTTATGGATCATCATGCCCACATCGTTGGTAGGCAGCCGTTTTCCTTCCAGGGATTGTTCGCACCCTTTGCCCTACCGGTTTTCCGACCGCTGCCGTAGCCGGGGACCGGGAAGAGCTGCTGGAAACTAAGGGCCATTTTTTGGTTGTGTCTTGCATGAGGGTTAAACATCGGCATTGAAACGCCACGCTTGCCGAGCGCGTTGGCGAGTCCTTCTTTTAGAGGGGATTTAGTTCCTCTTGGCTTAGGGAGCCATATTGGTCAGGTTTCAAAATTATCATAGAAAAATAAGTTTGTTTTTATGTAATTACGACTTCAACGTGACCGCCATCAATTACTGAGTTAGAAAAGTTGGTACCTGATCACCGATTAAAAATCAGCGTGTATAATCAATTCATTCAATTTTACAGAAATACATCGACGAAAAGATAAACAACGCGATTAAATTCACCATCAATCACAGTAACACACCATGTAGTACATATTTTTTCTGATTTCTGCCGCCATGTTGGCAAATCAGACCGCCGGCCAATCAGAGGCCGGTCCTGTAGACTATCCACAGATAATGTTAATATTGCGTTTGGATATTGTATAATGAGCGACCAAAACACAACATACGAAAATTAATTATAAAAATAGAAATTTACAAAATACAATGAAACAAATGAAAATATATTATTTAATATCATGGAAATATATTATGTAATACTTTATGAATAATTATTACCTACTCTTCTCTTTAAACATGCATATTAAATTAGAAAGATAGTCACTTTTAATAAACACTTTTTGCTCTAAATCATATTACTAAACGCCAAGATTTTCTATTAAAAAAAATTACTTACCGCCCTAGGGCGTAATTTACCACTTACCACCCAGGTTTCTAGCATGTAAACCCTTGATTTACGAACAAGTGTGATGAAAAACATTAAAAAGTTATTACGAGAACACATAAGAAATCCATTTGTAGCGTTCATGGATGAAACCATCTCGCTCGAGTCTGCCTATGACGCATTTTGGCTACCATCATCTCCATTATAGTTAATTTCATGTTGGACACTTTTTTAGAGTTCTGTAGTCAACAAGGAACCCTTATAGTTGCACCATGTCCGTCCGTCCGTCCGCAGCTTAGCTCAGAGACTGTTCGTACTAGAAAGCTGCAATTTGGCACGGATATAGTCACGCCGACAAAGTGGTAGAATAAAATATTCAAAAAAAATTAGGGTACCTCCCCTACACGTAAAGTGGGGATGTCATTTTGCATCTACCCCATGGTGTGGGATATCATTGGATAGGTCTTTAAAAAATATTTATTTATTTAAACTTTATTGCACAGAATACTAAAAAGTTCAAATGGCGAACTTATTTAATACCATAAATAAGGCATTCCGGCTCTACCAGTCAACCATAGGACTAAACATAAACATTTGTATGGTGCAGGGTCTTTTATGTAATCCGTTAGGTACATGAAACAATTAAATAACACAGAAGTAATACATGTACCTTACTTATATACAAATATTGTGAGTTACTAATGAAAACTTTCCGATAAAGAAATCCATTTGCGAAAATCCAAGTGCTAATTTTATTTAATTAGAGTCAAGTGACCCCACTTGCCGACTTCATGGTAGTTCTTAGGTATGTGAAAAAAAAGTCTCAGTAGAAGCATATATAATTAAATTAAAAGGAAAGTTATCACAGCTTAGGTTGCTGTTAAGTTTTAACAGCAATGTTCGCATTGTTGTGTTCCGGTGTGGGGGTAAGATAGCCGGTGAAATTACTAGCATAGAGGCATTCTATCTTCGTCCTCCGGGTAGGCAAGCACTTGTGACTCCTCTGGTGTTGCAGGTGTTTATGGGCGACGGTAATCGCTTTCCATCGGGCGATGCGTTTGCTCGTTTGCCCCCTATGACATAAAAAAAAAAAAAAGCTAAGCAGGCTTCATAAGTTTAAGACAACCAGTTCAGTCAACCAACTTATAAAATATACTCGATAAAGTAAAAATCCCATAGAAAATAACTCGTACGCCGTTGTACACAGTAGTAAATATAAATGTTATAAAAGAACAAAACCTCATAGCTTGTCTTCTGATTCTTTAAAGCCGAGTAAGGATAATATATTGCACCAAAAAGCTTTCTTCTTGTGATGAGCAACCACGGAATCCTACATTGCGCGAGGCCCGACACCCACATTTGGCCGGTTTTTTTCGGATTAGTTCTCATTCATCAAGCATCGTTAATATGGATTGTAGGATTTGTGGGTAACAATAAGAACTTTATTCCAACATAACACACTTATGTTAATGAATACATATATCTAAGTATAAGTACCTACCTAGGTACTCGTAGTTCTTCGAATCACATTCGTACGCTTTTGTTTCTCAAAAGTGAATTTTTCCGAATAGTCATTCACCAATATTTTCGTTGTTCTGAGTAATATTTGTCTGCTTAAGGAAAATCTTGGTATTTGTTCACATCCCGGATGTGCGCTTGAATTTCATCAAGTGAATGAAAGGAAAGGATTGAGGAGGAGGTGAAGGAAAGGATTTGGTGTCAGGGCAAACTAGGAATTGCCCACAACTACATTCATGAAAGAGAATAAACGTAACATAATCCTCTTTTTCGCTACAGCGTAGTCGGTTAAAATCTCTCTTAAAGATTTTTAGTATTTTTCCACCCTTTTGTTTTAAATATTAACCAAATCTGTCTAGCCATTTGGTGTGTTGAAGGCTGATAGATATTCCGACCAATAAATGGCGTCACAGGTACTGTATTGTATATATTTTGAGATATAGAAAAACTATTGAAAATATTAGCACTATTTCATATATATTTTTTCAAATTATTCTCCATAATTCTCTACACAGTTTCATTCAAGTCTAAACCAAGTTTGTAAACACTTTTCCTAGTCTTGATTTTGTAATCGTTGTAAGTAAGTTTTAAACATGTTGTTCGGTTAGACCAAAACGCTTACAAGTACATATCTAAAAATAGCATAGCACACGACTGTTAAAATTCAGCTACTCGAAGCTAGCTCACAGGAAAAACGCGTGAACAGTTGAAGTACAATGATTGAAACTTTTTTTGTATTTGGCCTCTTGTCTTCTATTTTTAATTAAATTAGCTTTTTATAAATATATTTCAGGTCGTTTTCATTTTTAAATTTCGAGTTTCTCAAAACTTTCACTACTTATCATGAAATTCATGATTAAAAAGTACTTACATACTTATATATATACTCGTATATTATATTCATAGAAAGAAGTAAGTCTACAAAAAAATACTTTCAAATTTATTTCGAGATTTTACGAACTGATTTGTAGGTACGGGATATTTCAATAAATTATGCATTCACTCGTTGTAAGCAGCGTTTATTTAGAACGAGTTCGAGATTACGACAGCGAAATTTAACTTTATTCATTTTCGTAATGTAACTAAAGCGCTCCGTATTTATAGAAATTGAGGAAAATTACTCGTGTTTCGCTCAAGTTAGGGAATGATAGATGAGCTCGATTATTGTCTAGACCAAAATAGCTCGTCCTAAGAAAATAACGTAATTAGAATAAAACGAATAAAACAACATTTTCTGAGAATAACAACGTCTGAGAAGTTTAATTTGACTAAGTAATTATTATTCCTGAGTGCTTTATTCATTCAGTATCTAGCCAAAACTAAACAATATGCCTAGTAATTTTTAAGGCCCACTACACGCCGTAAGCACCGCTAACAGCCATTGCGCACATGTGCATCATGCAGCTCAAGCTTCCGCTTTTTTACCCAAAATCCGCGCGTGTTCGTAGCTATATTCGTAACTCGTAGCAGTGCGTAAACTACGCCACGCCCTCAAGTGCGTCGCATTATTCACAAACATCCAATAACATACGTTCTCCGATATAAGTACCGACTCAGGTACGTCATTTCTGACACGAGAAAAGAAAAAAATCTATATGTAGTGTTTTCTTTTGTATTTATAATAATGATAAGGCCAAGTTAGATATAACATGGTTGATACTGTATGAAGTATATAATTATTTGCTTGTTCGAAGTTGAGTACCCATATCATTATAAAATCAAAGTAAGCATAACTTTTAATTGAGGCGCGCTCGTTCGATCAATCAAAAAGATACACAATCACAAAAGTTATAGAAGTGAGTGATAATGTTTATATTCAATATTGGCTGTGCTATGTTAGGCCATTTGCTATGTCAAGTGTCACTTTTCTCAATTGTCCCAATGGACAGTAGCCATTAAGTTAACAATTGGATTGAATACTATTCAGAAGCTTTATCTCGCAGATGCCAATTTCAATTTATATAACTTTGCTAGAATTCGGCCACTTGTGGTTGTAGAGCAGTTACGTTACCAATGAGAGATATTGGAGAGTAAAACACAATTGTAATAGTTTTAAGTATAATTTTCGAAACAAAACTTACTGTTGAGTTTATTTTGGCTATTTCTTCTTATCAGTGGTTTAATCTTGTGAAATGCCGGTGGATTTAGATAACTACAGACTTGTAAAAGTGCCCTTGTGGCCTACATATTGAATTATATATGATTTTAATTTTCCTATTTGATTTTTATTTGACGGGAGCCATAAACACACCTGCACGTTACGTTATCGTGACGTGAAACGTACACCTGCACGTTACGTTATCGTGACGTGAAACGTAATAATGGCCCGAACACGTGCCTAAATTGCCTGGAATTGGATTGCGACTAATTTGTTTAAATTGTAATCGTCTGTATAAAACTAAAGTACCTTAATTAATTAACGTTCAATTCCTTTGTTGGCTCTCATCTCATTTCTATTGTTCCGAAGAGAAATTGAAATTGAAATCATTTATTGTAATATTGTGAGTTAGTTATAAAGGTCTTATGTCAAGTTAGGGTACATCACAATCAACCGCAACGCGGCGTACAATTTTATGCCAGAAGACAAGTTACAATTTTAGATATTAGAAATTGCCATATTGTTAAACATTAAAATAATAAAAATTGAATTACACACGTCAAGAGTACATTACTTAATATTGAAATAATAATAGTCATCATCATCATTGATATATTTACACAATGTCAAGTTAAAAAGAAATAAACTAAAGATGCTGTGTAGTTTGTACTCGAATGAATCACTCAAGGTGCTCTTTTACATCATAGTATGCTTTTTGCAGAGAGTAAATAATGAAGAGAGCCCTCTATTTGTTTTCTTGCTTAAATAATTTTCGCAAGCGCGTATTTTAGTTTGGAATTTTATAGAAATTCTCCCCTTGCGCGTAGAGTTTAAAGTTAAGTTTGAATCAAAAGTGTACAAATATTTTATATTTCAATAACTTGTTGTCTAAAAACACAGGGAAATTTAAAGTTTGAACATGCAAGATATAAAAGACTACAACGGGTAGATAATTTGTATAATTAGTTGAATTGACGTCATTAAGATAATACAAATAAAATGAAAAGAAAATAAGATGAAAAGAAAGTCTTAATAACGTTCTAATTAACTTGCATTGTATTTTATTTTAAGGGGTGTAATTAGTCTCTCGTATCTGTATCTAAAGATATTAGACTACGTTACTTTATATAGGTTTTAGGTGCTTATTGTACAACTGTTAATACAATACTAGCCCGACTCTCTCCGTGCTTGGTACGGCTGACTATTTTTACAAAGACGTACATAAATAATTCTGGGCAATTTGATTGGTGCAATCATTAGGAATAATGACCAGTCTGATATACGCTATATTCCAACGCTAGTGTGTGGGATTTCGTTGAATAGGTCTTTTAAAAGTAATATCTCCAAACAGGGTTCCGTACCCAAAGGGTAAAAACGGCTGTGCGTCCGTCCGTCCGTCCGTCTGTCACCAGGCTGTATCTCAAGAACGGTGATGACAGTTGAAATTTTCACAGATGATGTATTTCTATTGTCGCTATAACAACAAATACTAAAAATAAACTAAAATAAATATTTAAGGGGGCTCCCATAAAACAAAATTGTTATAGATTATGGTACGGAACCCTTCATGCGCGAGTCTGACTCGCACTTGCCCAATTTTTTTGATAAAGTCAGCAGTTTTGTATATACTCGTATTCGCTCCGGAAATCCAAAAACTTGCGTTGCCCCTCCACTTACTTTTCAACCACGGGTCTAAAAATGTAGGAAAAATTCATAAAATGAAACCTTACAAGTACCTACTTTCAATGAAAACTATATTTAATAAAATCGGTCGAGCCGTTTTTAAGTTATCATCGCAAATATGTATCTTAATTTTCTTTAAAATTAGTGCCGCGCGGTGTCCTTATAATTCGAAGGTTACACATATAAGTGCCATACTGCATTAAAACATTCCGCTCAATCTGGCGCGTATAATCGATAAATTTCAGAAAGTAATAAGTATAATTACAGTTACTTTGGCGTTTACGACCTTTTTATTAACCGACTTCAAGAGCTTGAAAACTTTCTCGTAATTTAAACCTCAGGCTTAAAACCGCTATTTTAAGCCCGTCTATTGTGAAGCATGGGCAACTACGGAACCCTACACTGAGCGTGGCCCGACATGCTTTTGGCCGGTTTTTATATTTTCTAAGCGACCGTCTTCCCCTGAGTTAATTAACCTTACCTCTGTTATTACATTTTAAATTCTAATCAAGCTTCAAAGTTAAATCATTATTTCATCCGAAATCTTGGAGCAAAAGTATTTTTTATGTTAATATTATGATTAATTTCGGTCGTTGAGAATTTATGTTACCATTCAAGTGTATAGTAACCGAAAATATAATGTTACTATGAGCCAAGCTTATGATTTAGCGCGCAACTTTTTGTTAGCAAACAAACCCAAGCCACATCAATAAGCGTCTAACATTGCAGGCTGAAACTTTATACGAGTGCCTATATGTACCGCCAGTTTGTATCTAAATCCAACGCAATTACATACATCAAAATTCAATTACCGATTCTCCTCTCGTGTGATAATTATGTTCACACGTCGTTATTCGAGAAAAAGCTAAAACCGCAAGAAGAGGACAACATTAATGAAAAAAAAGTGATCAGTAAAATACCGGCTTTGTCATCGATGGATCTTTTTTTAGGGTTCCGTAGTCAACTAGGAACCCTTATAGTTTCGCCATGTCCGTCCGTCCGTCTATCCGTCTGTCCGTCCGCGGCTTAGCTCCGTGATCATAAGTGCTAGAAAGCTGAAATTTGGTATGAGTATGTGATGTGTATGTATTACGTCGACAAAACGGTAAAATAAAAACTAAAAAATAATTTTCTTTCGCGTACTCCTAATTAAAGAGGGGGTGATTTTTTTTCGTTCCTACACTAGCGTGTGGGATGTCGTTGAAAAGGTCTTTTAAAAATAATAGGGGTCTTCAAACATCATTCAAACGGCACCAAACAACTTCGGCAATGCTGAAAAATTATGCATGTATTATTTTTTTACAATGTCCGGGTGATGGAAGAGCGGGTCATTATGGCACAAGCATATTTAATGCTTAATAGAAAGTCCCAACTTTTACTGTGTTGTTAAAATGTGCAAAACCAAAATAAACAGTTTTCATTTTAATTTTTCATTTTTAGGGTTCCGTACCCAAAGCGTAAAAACGGGACCCTATTACTGAGACTTCGCTGTCCGTCCGTCTGTCACCTGTCACCAGGCTGTATCTCAAGAACGGTGATCGCTAGACAGTTGACATTTTCACAGATGATGTATTTCTATTGCTGCTATAACAAATACTAAAAATAAAATAAAATACATATTGTGACACTGCGTGTCCTAGACGGAACCCGGCCACAGAAGTAGGGTCATGGGTCAATGAAACGACTATTTATCACTAGAAAATAGATTGTCCGTCCCAACAACACTAGTAGGTACTTGCGCACTGAATATAAATAGCACTGGCCTGACGGCGAACCGGAACACGAGGCTGACTTGTCCCAAGTCTCAGGTAAACTGGTGGCCGCCCCCAACGGGACGTCCGGCAGCTGGTGATGAGCCGCTAAGCCTTCCACTCGTCACATGATCGCAGTGTAGAACGAGATAAACAACGTCTTGTTCCTGGAAACCCAGAGGTAAGCGTAAGCGTTGGAAGCATTGCTGTTAGTCGGGGACGGAAGACGGGGTCCAGTGTGCAGATTCCAGAAAGCGCAAGTATTAGTCAACTGTTATATTATATTATATTTATATTATAACACAACCAACCTATAATTACACAAGAAATGCATAGATGACGTTGGTAACCAGTTTTATGGCATACTACGCCAGAGCTATTCACCACCGGAGGGTGCTAGTGCTGCGTGAGTCTCCACGCCGCACGGATAGATGGAGCTGGGATCGAGTTAGATCGCGCTATCGAAGTGTTCCCTTATTTTCATGACCCGGACTCTGTGTTAAAGCTAATTTGTACTTACTCGCTAGGGACCTGGTACATGCACTTTATGCGCTCTCACCAGCTGAGTCGTTTTAAGGTCGTATATCAGTCATTATAGTGTTGGGTTCGGTGTGCTCCCTCCCCTCGTGGGGATACACCTCGCTCAGCTCTGTACGCGTTTCTCGTGTAATAAAGTTACTCGCACTCACACGTGTGTTTCTACTTCGCGCCCCGCCTCCCCGCGTTATATCTGGCGCCCTACACGTGAGGCCTGTCAACGTGACGTCAGGCTACGAGACCCGTGACGTCAACCACTACGGTGCTACGCGCTACGCAGTCTGCTACGAAGTTCGTGACGTCATCGACCACGGTGCTACGCGCTACGTATCCTGCTACGCGCTTCGATACCCGTGACGTCATTAGCTACGGCGCTACGACTTCCGTTCTTGCGCTACGAGCAACGTCATACGTTCGACGACCCATATCAAGCATTAATGCCTGGAGGTACCGGGACTGCGAAATCTCAAATCCCTACTTATGTTACGCGATCGGGACGTATTACCACAGTGAAAGTTACCCGAAAACCAGCAAAAATGATGTCGCCGGAGCAGTTCCTTGAAATAATAGATAGGATACCTAGGCCACAGCCAAATAAGGGGTCATTCATTCACTGCAACTATACCTACAACGGTGCTAAGGATGGCGAAATAGTGGAAGCATTCTTATCGGCCGTCAATATCTACAGGCGCGCGGCTGATGTAGACGAAAGCACAGCAGTACAAGAACTGTCTCTCTTGTTGAAAGACGACGCTGCAAAATGGTGGCATGGAGTGAGAAAGGAGGTCACTACGTGGTCAGACTTTGAGGCCCGTTTACGAGAAAACTTCTCTCCTCTAAGAGAACCATATTTGATCTTCTACGACATCGCCCAGGAGAAACAGCTGCCGGAAATGACCACTGAAGACTTCGTTCGTCGTAAGCGATGGCTGTGTTCCCAATTGCCGCATCCGGGTCTAAATGAATCTCAACAATTGGATTTGACATACGGACTACTACGAGTGGACATTCGGGAAAAGGTTACGCGCGCTAGCGTCAAGGATTTTAGGGACCTTTTGAGGGCTGCTCAATCAGCGGAGCATGTCCTTAAAGAAAAGTACAGTACCAATCCAGTGGAATTACTGAAGCCAATAGAGTGCAAGGATACCCGATCATCAATGGCACCAAATCGCAAGATCAAGTGTAGATTTTGCAAGAACTTTGGACATGCGGCTGATAATTGCCGTAAGCTGGCCGCCCGTAAGGAAACTGCACATAAGGAAGCAACAAGGCCTGATGCAATGGAAGCAGTTACCCAGTTTCCCTCACCCTCTGCGCCCAAGTTTAAATGCTACGGCTGCGGTGCTCCGGGAGTTGTGAGAAGTAACTGCTCAACGTGCCATGGTAACAAGGCTCATCGCCCTCCAACTGACCTTGGATTCTGTGCAATTGGTGCAAGCACCTCTACTGATGCAAGAGATCGCCCGGTTATCTACGTAAAGATTGGCAATACTACAGGAGCAGTATACTTGGACAGCTGTGCCAAATCAAGCATCGCTTCGTATTCCCTATACTGTGACTTGAAAAGAGAGGGATATGCCTTCAAGGAGTTAGGAGTTGGCATCACTTTAGCTGATGGTGTTCGGAAAAAGCAGAACGTGCTAGTTACTCAGGCACCGATTACCATCAACAACCGGACGGTGGTCACTACATTGCTGGTACTACCGGACTCACGCCGCAATCGTACACTCCTCGGGGTCGGGTTTCTTCAAGACGCTCACGTCGTGCTCAACCTGCCCCAATCCACTTGGCATTTTGTAGAAGAACCCTCAGAAGAGTTTGAGCTCTATGAAGAAAGCTTCGTGAAATTTAGCGAAGGAGTTGCGGTTTCCACCATGATAGCTGAAGATGTTTCTTTGTCTCCTTCGTTGCCTGAGGAAAGCAACTCTGCATCTAGTCTGGTAGATGCCTATGGCCCTCTCAAGAAACGAGAAAAGCCATCCTCTCCTTCCAGAAAGAGGCAACGGGACATGCGCCATCTGGCAAATTACTCACCTGTTATCGATGCTCTGTATGAAGACGCCATAGCCAACCTCCAAAACTACGACGAAGAGTCCGAGTTGGTTGACTTCGATGAGTACGTCCCAACTACATCAATATCTTCTGTTGATGTCAATAGCCTAGAAGAGTTCCTAGAAACTAACCGAGATGTGTTCACACCTAATGGAGAACCGGTAAAGGACTTCGAACACAGTATCGAAACCGGAGATCACAAGCCAATATCCGTACCACCATATCGCTTATCACCCATGAAGACGGATATCCTGAAGAAGGAGATAGCAAAGATGTTGGCTGAGAAGGTGATCGAACCCTGTTCATCTCCATGGGCAGCACCAGTAGTCATGGTGCCTAAGAAGGATGGGTCTGTCAGAGTGTGCATTGACTACAGGCAGCTCAATGCAGTGACAACACCTGATGCCTATCCTATGCCGAGGATTGATGACCTCCTGCACAACGCTAAACCCACACCGTATATGAGCACGATAGATCTGCGTGCTGGGTACTGGCAAATAAGTGTTAGAGAAGAAGATCGGGACAAAACAGCTTTTGTTACTCCATTCGCAATGTACCGTTTCCGCCGGATGCCATTTGGACTGCGTAATTCTGCAGCCACCTTTCAGCGCATGATGGATCGGTTTCGGATTACACTTAGCCATATAAAGCTGTTGGTGTACTTGGATGACTTAATCGTCATGTCGGCTACCTTCGAAGACCACCTCAAAGATTTACAAGACGTCTTCAACAAGCTTAAGGAATTCAACCTTACAGCAAATCGTAGCAAATGCAACTTCTGCTGCCAAAAGGTAAAATATCTAGGGCACTATATCACTGCCGATGGATTGCAGCCTGACCATGCAAAAGTTAGTGCCATACTAGATATGCAGCCTCCTCGAAATCTGAAGCACCTACTCTCCTTCATCCAGATGTGTTCCTGGTATAGAAGATTTATACCCAGTTTCGCTAAAGTCGCAGAGCCACTGACGCGCCTGACCAAGAAGAACGCGAGCTGGCAATGGGAGCAAGATCAAGTTGACGCCTTTGCAAAGTTACGTGAACTCTTGTCGACGGCCCCTGTTCTTGCTCAAGCAGATGAAACCATACCATAAAAACTGACTCTAGCAGCTACGCGCTCGGTGCAGTTTTGGTGCAGGGGGAGGGTGATACAGAGCATCCAGTAGAGTACGCGAGTCGGCTCCTGACAAAACCTGAGCGGAACTACTCTACAACAGAACGAGAGGCCTTGGCTGTTGTGTGGGCGGTCCACAAGTTCAGAGGATACATTGAAGGTGCCAAGATAACAATTCTGACGGATCACCAAGCCCTAAGATGGCTCATGTCTTTGAAATCGCCAACTGGGCGTCTGGCCCGATGGGCCCTACTTTTACAACCCTACGACATCAGCATCAAGTATATTTCTGGCAAAGTAAATGTCGTGGCTGACTCTTTGTCAAGGCCTAGCTGTGAACCCACATCGGAAGACGCCTGTGGAGTTTGCACAGTGGTAGTTGATATGCCTGCTAAGAACAAAGAGGTAATCAGGAAGGAACAGCATAAAGATGAAGAAATCGTGAAGATAGTATACAGTTTGGAAGGTAATGAAGAAGAAAAGGCTCGATACTGGAGCAAGAAGGGGTATTTTATGAACAACGGCCTACTATATCGATACAACCAGGACGATGAGGCGGATAACAGCCAGTTAGTCATTCCCAAACACGAGCAAGCCAGCATTATGACCACTTACCATAATGATCCAACTGCCGGACACTATGGAGCAGATAAAACACTTGAACGTGTTTCAAAAAGGTATTTCTGGAAGGGCATGAGACGAGACATCGAAGCATACGTCCGTAATTGTATACAATGCCAGCGTTATAAACCCTCAAACCAAAAGCCTGCTGGTCTACTTCAGACAACAGCCCACAATCAACGCTTTGAAGTGATCGCGTTTGATTTATTTGGACCATTGCCTCGAACTGCTGACAATCGAAACTGGATCTTCATTGTAGAAGATGTCGCAACCCGCTGGGTGGAGTTATTCGCGTTGGAGCGAGCTACGGCTGAGGAATGCGGTAAAATACTGTTAGAGGAAATAATCCTCAGATATGGGACTCCGCGCCGCTTTATCAGCGACAATGGCACGCAATTTGTTAGCAGTGTTATACAACAATTGACATATTCATTGAATATTCAACATGGTTTCACACCTGTTTACCATCCAGAGACCAATCCAGTAGAGCGACGGAATCGGGATTTGAAGATTCAATTGGCTATTCTGGTGGAAGACAATCACATGACTTGGGCAGAGAAGATACCCAGCATCCGATTCGCTATGAATACGGCTTCGTCCTGCTCGACTGGATACACGCCTGCGTACTTAATGTTCGGACGAGAACTAAGAACTCCAGACGATGTTGAGCATGACCTCCGACAGATATTAGATAATGATAACTTCGTCAAAGAGGTTACTCCTCGGTTGCGTATGATGGCTGACACCTTAGTTCGAGCACGGGAGATTCAGGAAGCAAAAGAAGAAAAGAGAAAGGAGTACGTTGATAAGAAACGACAAGCTTGTCCTGAGTATCAACCTGGCGATCTCGTATTAGCTACGACTCATGTACTGAGTAAATCCAGTCAAGGGTTCAGTTCGAAGTTGGCTCCGAGACGTGATGGACCATATTTTATAGTTCGGCGACATGGACCTAGCTCTTTTGAGATTGCTAGAACTGACACGAATATCCCGGTTGGTATATATCATGCATCAGCTTTAGTAAGATACCGATCTGAAGATACTACGGTGCCAGAGCCCACATTGCCAATCCGGAAAAGAGGAAGACCTCGCAAGCAGAATGCGGTTAAGGAAAACGACGTGGTTAAACGCCGTGGTAGACCGTCTAAGAAGACTCAACAATAGCAGTCTCTCCTGTCCTAATCATCGGGTCGTCTTCATGGACAGAGGGGGAGATTTATAACACAACCAACCTATAATTACACAAGAAATGCATAGATGACGTTGGTAACCAGTTTTATGGCATACTACGCCAGAGCTATTCACCACCGGAGGGTGCTAGTGCTGCGTGAGTCTCCACGCCGCACGGATAGATGGAGCTGGGATCGAGTTAGATCGCGCTATCGAAGTGTTCCCTTATTTTCATGACCCGGACTCTGTGTTAAAGCTAATTTGTACTTACTCGCTAGGGACCTGGTACATGCACTTTATGCGCTCTCACCAGCTGAGTCGTTTTAAGGTCGTATATCAGTCATTATAGTGTTGGGTTCGGTGTGCTCCCTCCCCTCGTGGGGATACACCTCGCTCAGCTCTGTACGCGTTTCTCGTGTAATAAAGTTACTCGCACTCACACGTGTGTTTCTACTTCGCGCCCCGCCTCCCCGCGTTATAATATTATATTATATTATATTTATTATATTTATTTATAAAAACATTTTATGACATTACAGTTATAAACCTATGCGTCACAAAACTTAAATTAACAATAAAAGGTTCACAATAATAGATAAACAAACTAAAGATGCCACGAATATTCGGCAACTATTCGGTATTCGGCCTATTCGGCCACTTTTTTGCTATTCGGTATTCGGCCGAATAGTGCGTACTATTCGGCCGAATACCGAATAGCAAATCATGTAAAAAAAGACACGTTATTTTACTCGAAATTATGTATTTTTTTCCAAATTACAACATTTTAGTACTTAAAATTAATCAGTGGAGTTGTGATGGATAAAAACGAGCTATTCAGCATTTTTTGGTAGCAAACGATTGCGCTTTTCATCGTAAACGTTACCAGCCTCAGAAAATAACCTCTCACTATAAACGCTACTTCCAGGCGAAGAAAGATAAACTTTTGCAAATTTCGAAAGGTTCGGGTATTGTTTTTCGTTTGCTAAACACCACTTGTAAGGATCGGCCGAATATTCGGCGGCCGAATATTCGGCGCTTCGGCCGACAGCGTTGCCGAATATTCGGTATTCGGTATTCGGCCAATTCACTATTCGTGGCATCTCTAAAACAAACAGCTTAATTTGGAACAGTAGAGCACCTAGTATCCATCGCCTCACAGAATCTCAGGCATTCACTACACACTGCCGCCCATCGCCACGCAAACAAGTCACACTCGGGTGTCGATGTCAGGAGCGCATTGAGAAGTGAGAGGGCGCGGGGCAACGGCGAATTCCTGAGCGACACGGTCCTCGACGACGGCACAGCCAACAAGTCGCGCTGTCGAGGTCTCAGGGCTATCCTCGGGACATCCGGGACATACAGTCGCACCAGACGCTCCACAACCTCGGGACAGTCCGACTCACCACGCAAGGCCTGACATGCCGAAATCATCAGATGACAATTCCGCCTGACGTCCAAGGAGTTGTACCCGAGGGAGGCGAGAAGGTACTTTGTTGGGTACAGATACGGATAAAATCCGGATGTTTTTTTATAAAGGAACCTTAAGAACGCTTTCTGAACCTTCTCAAGGAGTAAGGCATACGTCGATTCATAGGGGTTCCATATGATCGACGAAGTCTCCAGCTTACTCCTTACTAAGGCATTGTAAACCATTTTTATGGCCACCGGATCATGAAAGTGGCGAAGGTTTCGGATCACAAAACCCAGTCTCCAAAAGCAGCTAGTGGCAAGAGAAGAAATATGCTCGTGAAAAGTGAGCCGCGTGTCAAACACTACACCCAGATCTTTGACGGAGAAGACACGATTTATCGGCTCTGTCCCCAACATATATTGAGCATATATGGGATCGAGAGAGCGGCCAAATGAACACACACAGCACTTGGCAGGGTTAAAAAGAAGTTTGTTCTCGAGACTCCACCGAAACACCAAGTCGATGTCCCCTTGTAATGTCTTGCAATCAGCCATCTGCTCCACTCCATATATCAACTTGAGATCATCGGCATACAAGAGACATTGAGCCGCCCGAAGAACCGATTGGAGATCGTTAATCATGATCCCGAATAACAAGGGCCCTAGTATGGAGCCTTGGCTAACACCAGATCGGGTGTGGTAAGGAGCCGAGACAAAACAACCATGTCGGACGAACTGCTGTCGATCGCGCAGATAGCTGGCGAAAAAGGTTAGCAGTTTGGCAGAGAAACCAATTTTGTCAAGTTTGCTAAGCAACACATCGTTATCCACTCGATCGAAAGCCTTCGTGAAATCAAAATAGAGCACATCGACCTGGATACCTCTATCGAGATGAACAGCAATATTGTCCGTTAATATCAACAGATTTGTGTTGACCGATTGACTAGGACGAAAGCCATGCTGCGCATCGCACAAGAAGGGCCGAACCTGTGAGGACAAAGTCCGGTGAAGTATAGCCTCAAATAACTTACCAAGAGTAGGAAGAACGGCTATGGGCCTATAATTCTCTACAGCGGAAGTGTCACCTGCCTTCGGGATCGGTTTGACTCTAGACAACTTCCAACTTCGAGGATATGACCCAGAAGAGATGGCCAGGTTAAAAATATACAGTATTGGGGTCGTTAGGAAATCCATACAACCCTTTACTATATACGCTGGCAAGTTATCGGGTCCAACGGAGCTATTAGCCTTTAGGCGTTTTATCCCCGCTTCGACTTCCTGCAATGTAATTGATTTTATATCAATGAAGTTGGCGCTAGGTTTCGTATTGGAATTATTTAACAAGCTCGGATCAAGAAGCGGAATGTCAGGTAGGTAAACATCCGAGAAATAGCTAGCAAAAGCGCCCGCCACGTCCCTACCTACAAATTCTTTATCTTTAAGCTTCACTCGAGAAACAAAGCCACCATTTGTCCGTAGACTACCAACGTGCTGCCAGAAAGCGCGGGGTTTGGTTTAAATTTGCTTTGGATTTTCTCAATGTAGCTATCATAAGCAGACACTAAACGTCCCTTTACTTTAGACCTCAATGTTGCAAACTTTTTGTAGACATCTGAATCCCGTGTAGCCTTCCATTCGCGATGCAGATTACTCTTTTGTTGGATGTCATAGATGAGGTCAGCCGTGAACCACTCAGGATACCGTCTACTTGAGCCGGTTGGTCGCATCCGTTTAGGTACGCAGAGGTCAAAAATCCCATACAAAATATTGTAGAATGTGTCCGCAGCGATGTCGACATCGCCAGCACTGAGAACTTCCTGCCAACTTGTTTCAGAGACTAATTTGTACATAAGCTCAAAATTACCTTTAGTAAAGTTCCAGTCCCGACGCATATCTACATTGCTGGGATCTAGACGCTCCGCAGCTGAAGGACGCGCACAGTTTCCCACCGGAACCGAAATCTCCAACGGGGGATGGTACATGTCAGATCTAGGAACCAGTCCCTCTCTCGTTATCTCTGAAACCACGGCGCCAGTGATGCGCTCCGACATCAACACAACATCTAGCTTACTCCCACGTACATTCATTATTTCGTTCATCTCATTCAAACCACAAATATTTAAAAAATAACAATAATAGCTAAGGATACTCTGGGACACATACATCGGGTTTATATTCAAGTCGCCGATTACTAACACCACATCTCTAAGAGTGTCAATCACCGACTCCACTTTACGAAACCACCGCATATAAGTTTCCTCCGAGGCCCTGGGAGGGATGTACACGACGCATGCATGGAATACCACTTGGCCCACCGTGAATGTGACCCATAAGTCCTCGCCGTTCGGCGTCTCTAAATCGGCACGGCGTTGCAGCTCGATGCCAGGGCGCGCCGCGAAGAGCACGCCACCGCCGCGCGCGCCGGTAGCACGGTCCCGGCGCAGCACGCTCCACCCACCGCACGCCAACTCAGCATCGTTAACGGCCTCGGTAAGCCAAGTCTCCGTTACCGCGACGACATCACAATCAAGAGCTAGCAGGTTTTGCTTGAAGTAGTGCAGCCTCGTGTTCAAGCCCCTGACATTTTGGTATACCATGTGTAAGATCGGTCCTACTTTTGTCTTGGGACTTGGGCTTTTCTGGATATGTGCCGTTACTTCGCCGCCCTCGAAAAAACCATGCCTTTACTCGGGCATTCTCAGGCCAGATCTCCGCGGATACACATTTGTCATACAGCTCGCCTGGGACGCGGATTTTGTATGACTTGTAAGACCCCTTCGGTTTGAGCTCAACGACTATGCAAGTTCTTTCAGGCCACTTTGCCGCCAGATACGCACTTATTTCGTCAGCGCCTGACACCATGTTCCAAAGGTGTATGTACTTCAGGGATTCAACTGCCTTAAGCGACGTAACTTCAGGCCCAGCTGTGCACCGCAGTGAAGAGAAACGCTCCTTTGGAATAGTACCTTCCTTACCCTGGTCACGGTCAACGAATGCAGTGTTCGTTTCTTCGTCCGTAGGAAGATCACCACCGCGTACCAGACTGTCGCCACTCGATTCCTGCGAAGATGAAGCTGCACCCCCAGTTTTGTCATGAGCCTCCGCTCCTGCTGCCGCAGTTTCGTTGACATTTCCCTCCGGCACTGACGCAGATTTCTGTTAGGTGCACTAAGCTCTAATTATTTAAACAGTAGGCACAGCACTAATTTACAATAAACAAGCAATTGGAAACTCACCCCAGCGGGAACATCGGACACCAATAATATAAATTAATAGACGATTCTATCGTCAATGGCAGTATAACGGTTGTTCCGTAAAATGAGTGTACGGGCTTCTCTTTCGACAGCTCTCAGCGGTGTGACGCGTAGGAAAGACGAATGCATCTTCGCGTGCGCTCGGTCATCTTCGTATAAGGTACGTATTACAATGCCGAAGTTCAAAATACCGAATTTCATAAGACCTATGGATGGAAGGCCGAAAATTAAAATGTCGAATGTTTATTTGACCGAAAGTTTAAAATCCCGAAAGAACGTTTGACCGAAAGGATGAAATCCCGAAGACTGTAATCCCGAAGATTGTAATCCCGAAGACTGTAATCCCGAAGACTGTAATCCCGACGGCTAGAATTCCTACAGTTCAAATGCCGAACGATTAAAATAGTACAACAAAAGGAGCGTTTTTTAGGGATATAAAAAAAAAACTAACCTAACCTAACCCGGCCGAGTCGGATCTGCTCTGAAAGGTGATTGATTCACCTCAACCTATTCTTAAACTTTAAATGATTCACCTTTCAGAGCAGATCCGACTCGGCCGGGTGCTTTGATAGATCACGTGGCCTGAAAACTTGACACGGGAAAGAAATGCCTAGGCGTATTTCTAGACCTTGCAAAGGCATTTGATACTGTCTCGATTCCAGTACTTGTGAATAAATTAGAACATATTGGAATACGGGGAAATGAGCTTGGGATTTTTAAAGATTTTCTAGCTAACCGCATGCAACAAGTAAAAATTGGTAAATACATTAGTAAGGACGCCGAAGTTACATTTGGAGTGCCACAAGGCAGTATACTAGGGCCGAGTCTCTTTCTAATTTATATAAATGACCTGTGTCAACAATCGCTTACAAATGGAAACATCTTTACTTACGCCGATGACACAGCCATTATTTTTCATGGAGACACATGGGACGAAGCCTACAGTAATGCAGAGGTGGGACTTCAAAAGATTAATGAGTGGTTAAACGACAATCTCCTTACTCTGAATCTCTCAAAGACCACTTACTTACAGTTTTCTTTAAGTAACGTTCCTCAAATTCCTATGTTAGAACTCAAAGTTCATTCATGTAATATACAGGCAAGAACTGGATGTTCATGCACTATTATAGCTAAATCTAACAATATTAAGTACTTAGGAGTTATTCTGGACGATAGGATGAGCTGGCAGTCACACTTAGACTTAACTGCGAAAACTCATTTGGGTTTTTAAAAAACTTCGTCACGTGGCTGATTGGAAACTATTGCGATCAGTTTATCGTTCGCTGGCACAGTCTCTTCTTGGTTACTGTAACATGGTATGGGGTGGGGCAAGTAAAACACATATGATTAAATTAGAAAGGGCACAAAGATCTTTATTAAAAGTTATGACTTTTAGTCCGTATATGCATCCGACAACACTATTATATAAAAAACCGGCCAAGTGCGAGTCGGACTCACGCACCGAGGGTTCCGTACAAACACTTTCCATCCCTAAGTGGTTAAGTTAAGTTTGCACCTGGTATGTATAGCGCCCCATATAAATTAGGTGCAAAGTTAGGTATTAAAAAAACTACTTACTAGATCTCGTTCAAAACAATTTTCGTTGGTAGTTTTTATAGTAATGTACATCATATGTTTTTTTTAGATTTTTAATTTTCTTATTTTAGAAGTTAGAGGGGGGGGGACCAACTTTTTTCCACTTTGGAGGCGTCTGTCACGCAAGTTATTCGGTTTAGAAAAAAAATGTTTTAGAAACCTCGATATCATTTTTGAAGACCTATCCATAGATACCCCACACGTATGTGTTTGATGAAAAAAATTTTTTTGAGTTTCTGTTCTAAGTATGGGGAGCCCCCAATATTTATTATTATTATCTTATTTTTGCATCAAAATCTTAATGCGGTTCACAGAATACATCTACCTACCAAGTTTCAACAGTATAGCTCTTATAGTTTCGGAAAAAAATGGCTGTGACATACGGACGGACAGACAGACGGACAGACGGACAGACGGACAGACGGGCAGACAGACATGACGAATCTATAAGGGTTCCGTTTTTTGCCATTTGGCTACGGAACCCTAAAAATGTGAAGTACTCACTGTAAGACAATTGTATATACTACTTATAGTGTTAAAGCAACATAAAATCACACCTTATGATAATACTAAAACTACTATAAAACGCACTGTGGCAAATGTCTGCAAACCGATAAAATGTAAATTAGCAACTGTAAGAAGACAGCAAAGATCCATGGCTATCTACTTATATAATAAAATAAACAAATCTATTAATTTGTATCCATTATCTTCACACCAATGTAAAACTAAACTGACAATGTGGTTATTGTCACTGGACTATAACGAAACAGAAGCTATTCTACCTTGAAACATGCACATGCTCTCTCTCACACACACACACACACTCACACACACATACACACACACACGCGTATATAGTATGTGTCGGAGCCGATGATGTTCAGGTACAGCTCAGCTGAGGGGTTCTTTATATAAAGTAAACTCCTGCTTCAAGATACTTATGTTTTAATGCAAACTCTTTACAAAAGTAATGAATGTATGTGAGTACGGCGCGGTGGTTGATGGCCGTGTGTCGGTGCGCGGCGGTGACCGCTGTTACGTCATCAGCTCTCCGCAGCCCTCTCCCCGCTAGAACTGGTTGAAGCAGTGGCTGCGCCAACATCCTGCCCCCCTTGAAAGCTCCTGCTTTCAAGCTCCTCTGTGCAGGGTAGAGGACACACTCGGTTGAGTGCTCTCCTGACTGCACCTCTCTGCGTGGAAAAATCCGCCACCCTGCAGACTCCATCAGCCCCAGGATGTAGTTGAAGGACTCTCCCAAGCCTCCATTTAAGTGGTGGTGTGTTCTCCTCTTTTAACACCACCAAGTCTCCAATCTTCAGCTCCTTCTGCCTCTGGCGCCACTTGGCGCGTTGTTGTAATTCTGCCAGGTATTCGTTACGCCATCTCTGCCAGAAATGCTGTCTCAGCTGCTCAATCCTCTGATACCTGTCAGGGTTTTTAAGAACAATGGGGGGTGACGGCAGTGAGGTCATGGGCCGCCCCACCAGAAAGTGCCCTGGAGTCAGAGGGGAAAGATCATTAGGGTCCGACGAGTAAGGAGTGAGGGGTCGGGAATTGAGGATTGCCTCAATTTGTGTAAATAAAGTGCTCAACTCCTCAAATGTCAGACTAGCATTACCCATAATCCGTTTTAAGTGGAACTTGGCCGATTTTACGGCAGCTTCCCAAATTCCGCCGAAAGTTGGGGAATAGGGAGGAGAAAAAACAAATTTTATATGCTCATCATTGCCAAACTCGTAAATTGAATTCTGAGCGGATCTTAGCAATCTACCCAACTCGTTATTTGCCCCAACAAAATTAGTGCCATTGTCGCAATAGATTGTATGTGGTCTACATCTGCGCCCTACAAAACGACGTAAGCTCAAAATGAAGGCATTTGTGCTAAGATCGCTAACTGCTTCCAAATGTACGGCCTTGGATGCGAAACAAACAAATATATTTAGGTAGCATTTTGTGATGCGGTTACCCTTTCCTTTTTTGCTGGAGATCATGAAGGGTCCTGCAAAATCAAGGCCGCACACCTGGAAGGGATAAAATGGTGTAACCCTATCTGCAGGCAGATTGCCCATCAGTGGCTCCAAAGCTTTGCCACGGAGTCGCGTGCATGTAACGCATTTACGAACGACACCGCGAGCTAGCGTTCTGCCGCCTACCGGCCAAAATTGTTCGCGTAATGAGCTGAGGAGCAACTGAGGGCCAGCGTGCAACAGGCGTAGGTGCTCGCTTTCCATCAAGAGCCGTGTGAAGTAATGCTTGCCGTCCAGAAGGATCGGGTGCTTTTTATCGTAATCACAGTCGGCATTCTGAAGGCGGCCACCTACTCTGATCACGCCATTGCCGTCAACAAACGGAGATAACTGTAAAAGGTAGGATTTAGTTTTAAGCCTTTTCCCTTGTATAAGTGTAGATAGTTCTGTAGCAAAAGTTTGATTTTGACATAATTTTATCAAGTAAGTTAATGCATTTTTAATTTCATTAATTTTTAAGGAACCATTTGTTTTAGTTTTAGGTTTTTTACAATTATGAATAAATCGTAATATATATGCCACAGTTCGTTTTAATTTATTGACCTTGGAATAATTTTCAAATATAATGAGGGGTGATTGCTCAACGTTAACCATTGTTAAGGTTGAGCAATCACTCTGTGTTTTTCTTTCAGGTAAGTTTCCGTCTATAGAACCTAAGTTTTGCGGCCAAGTACTCTCATCATGCAATAGAAATGACGGCCCGTGCCACCAAAGACTCAAGCTCGGTAGCTGACCAGGGTCGACGCCCCGGGAGGCCAGATCTGCGGGATTTAAAGAAGTGGGTACATGTCGCCAAGAATCCCTAGTTGTTAATTCATGTATTTCATTTACACGGTTGCATACGAAAGCCTTAAGCGTATTAGGTTGACTTCTTATCCAGCCTAGAGCTACGGATGAGTCCGTCCAGAACACCTTGCGATCCACAGTGCAGCGAAGCGCGTTTGCGACCTTGGCCGTTAGCCGTGCGCCCAATAACGCTCCTGAAAGTTCAAGCCTTGGAATCGTTAATGTTTTAAGAGGCGATACGCGCGTCTTTGCACACAAAAGGTTTATCGTAATGTTACCTGCGCTGTCTGTGGATCGCAAGTATGTACAAGCCGCGTAAGCAGCTTGAGACGCGTCCACGAAACAATGCAGCTCAATCAAGACCGGGCTGTGACACAAAACGTGTCGAGGTACCTTTAAATCTACCAGTACGTGCACATTGGAAAGAAATTTGTTCCAAATCTTTTTAATTTCTACCGGAACCTCCTCGTCCCAGCTCAATTTCAAAATCCACAATTTTTGAAGTAGTATTTTAAGTTTTATGGTGGTCGCGCTGAGGACCCCGAGCGGATCAAAAATCTTGCATGTATTTGACAAGATTACCCGTTTTGTTATTTTACTGGTATTTTCGTCCAATTTTACAGAAAACTGCAAACTATCATGATCGGGAAACCATAGTAGCCCTAAAACACTGGATTGTTTGTTTAAGTCTAGTGACTGTGTCGAAGTACAGTCCTCGCCAAATATTTGTGGGCAGTTTGTGCGGAATTTATGAATGGGAAAACAAGCTGAAGTAAGTGTCTCTGTAACCGATTGATAGATATGCTTCAACTCGTTTTCGCTCGCTGCGCCACTCAAGAAATCATCATAGTAAAAATCATGGCGTATTACGTCTGACCCAACCCTATCAGCGCATTCATTGGCCAACTGTACAAGGCACCTTGTGCTCAGAAATGGCGCTGAGCACGTTCCGTACGTCAAAGTGGCCAATTCAAGTACATCCAGCGGTTTATTTTCATCATCCCTCCAAAGGATCAATTGTAGATGGCGTTGCGATTCGTCCAGCATGATTTGCCTGTACGTTTTACGAATATCTCCGGACAAAACGTAATTATGTTGCCTGAACCGAATTAAGATATCAAACAAATCATCCTGGATAACCGGCCCAATATGCTGGATATCATTTAAAGATTTTTGGGTGGTAGTTTTAGCACTACAATCAAAAACTACCCTTAATTTAGTACTTTCACTGCTGTCGCGAAGAACTGCGTGGTGCGGGGCGAAGTAACCAAAGCCCGTTTTATTAACCTTATTCAAGTGACCTAGTTCATCGTACTCCCTTATAAAATCGCAGTATTGTTTTTTAAGGACTGGATTTTTAGCTAATTTATTTTCAAGATTAAACCTTTACCGCATACGAAGCCATATATGGCAGATATGAACTTGGACCTTATTGGCATAGGTCAAGGTTCAAATTCAAACAACTATTTTTTTTCTATATGCGGTAAAGGGTTAAGGAACCGTTTTTTAGCCATATTAAATGAATCGCCAAGTGATTGTTCCGGAATTTCACATAATGGCATTTTTACGAGAAATCTACCGTTATCTAAACGTCGTGTAGTTTCTATAAAGTGTTTTTCACAAACATTGTCATCTTCGCGGTACGGAATATTTGATGATGGAATTTCTTCAAGCTCCCAAAATCGTGCGAGATCTTTCGAAATCTGTTTCGTAAAGTTGCAATGCAAAATCGTGCCCTCATTATGTTCGAAGCTACCTATACCTATGGGCCCTGCAACTAAAAAGCCTACCCTTGAGCCTTGAAGAATAGGTCTATTAGCACCCAAGGATATTTTATTCGATGTCAAAATATCGAAAAACACATCAGCGCCAAGGAGAAGATCGACTTCGGAGGGACGATAAAACCCGGGATCCGCCAGTTGTATATTCGCAGGTAAGTTCAATTCTGATGCATTAATATAACTATTCGGTAAGCTGCCCGTTATTTGAGGCACAACTAAACAATTAATTTTCGCTGTGTATGAGCTCGTTAATGAGTTTAAGGTGAGTTCACAGCGATCCGTTATATTAAAGTGAATATTGTTTATACCTGCAACGGTAACCGGTTTGTTACGGCTATTATCAGGAAAACCTAACTTTTTCTTCATGTTTTCGGTTAAGAATGAGGACTGAGACCCCCCATCTAATAAAGCTCGTACAATGTGTGTTTTATTATTATGCGAGTTTGTTAATCTCACTAACGCAGTGCATAGCAAGACTTGTTTACCTAACGTCGCGGCGCACGCGCTTACTGCGCTCGTGACCGACGACGTGCCGGCTGCGTTGTTTACGTCCGACTCTGTAGGTAATAATGATTGACTATTTTTATGCAATAACGTGTTGTGTCTTGCTTTGCAGATTTGGCAGGGGCCGAGACGACATTGCTCAGCGTTATGACCCCGCCTCAAGCAGTTCGAGCAAAGATGTAACTTAAAGACTTCACTCGACCTACTTTCAACGTTCATGTCCTTGAACTTACCACACTCCGACGAGATCCTATGCGCGGCGTGACACACGGGGCACGTCGGGACGTTACTCGTATGCTTGCGCGGTGCAGCAGCGACAAACGCCTTTGTAATAGGTTTAGGTTGGGAATATTTATGCTCCGTTTGTTTGTCGCTCCTGCAAGCCTGCATTGTTTCCAGCACGTCGGCACGATTACGTAAGAATTTCATGAAATCGGTCAGATAGGGTAAATCAGGCAAATCGACCTTGTATTCCTCCCACTTCCTACTAGTGGTGGGATCTAGCTTACTAGCTACTAAATAAATGACTAGGTCATCCCATGAATCAGTCGGGCGGCCTAATGTATTAAGGGCTCTTAAATTCTTCGTCACTTGATCGATAAGAAAGCGAATTGATCGATGGGATTCCCGTGTCAACATGTCTATGTTAAATAACGCCTTCATGTGATTATTTATAAGAATGTTTTTGTTATCAAAACGGTCACATAATAAATTCCACGCCGTTTTGTAGTTTGCAGATGTAAATCCGATCGATTTTATTACAACACTGGCACTGCCCTCTAGCGAGGAACGTAAATAATGATATTTATTTATATCAGGAATGGCATCGTTCGAATGAATCATGGCTTCGAAGGTGTCACGAAACTCTAACCATTTTAGGTAATTTCCGTCGAAAGATGGCAGATTTATCGTTGGTAATTTTATGTTATTTAAATGACAACTTTCCAAATTCGTACAGGCCGTTCGTGAACCTTCAGATCCTTGATCCTCTCTGCTGGAGTGAGTATCAATGATCTCTTGCGTTGCTGAGATGAGAGAGATGAACTGAGATTCAACAGAGTCCCTCTCTTCCATCTGCTCGTCTAAATTTGCGCAAGCCATTTCTATGCGTGTTTGAATGGTGTCAAATTCCGAAAATAACGTTTGTAATCTAGCCAACCTGATATTCAATTCTTTCACTTGTAATGCATTAATGTTTGTAGGATTAATTTGTTGAATAGTAGATAAATATTCCTTATATTTCGTTACGCGACCCTTATAAGTACCTCGTTGTCTTATAAGGTCCTTTAATGAGTCTTCAGACATGTTTAGTTATATGCAATAGTAATAGTAATATAATTTTATACACAATTTAATTATAATCAACGTTAGGGCAAATAAGGAATAAGTTAGATAAATTAACTTGTGCACTCAAACCAATTTGACGAGGTCCACCGCTTGTTGACTGGAAGACACGGCAGGCTTTAGGTATAACGCGCCGCTCAGGTCAGGCACGGCAAACAAGCGCTAGCTCGAGTCCCTGCACGAGGTCCCGCCGACAAAGCAACTCGTTATCACTGGAATGCACGGTTAGCAACGTATTAATGTATTGAAATAAATTTAGCGTTTTAAAGATCCGAAGTTATAAGACCCTAATGTAAACAATTAGCTGATAATTACCTATTTGCATCCTATGTGTAGAAGTATTTGTGTATATAGTTCAATTAATGCTATTTTTAAGCAGAAGAATGTAGCAGGTAAAATAGGTACTATGCACGAATAAGAATTTTTAATTAATTTGATGATTAAGTAATTGAAATTGCCTTCAAGCGAAAGATGTTTATGTAATTTGCACAGGAATGATAGTTTAAATTATGTTTTATGATCTTTAATAATATAAATCGTTAGGCAGATAAAATTTGAGAAGCTGCAATGTAATGCAAATGGCCGCTCGCTTATCGCTATGAGTAGATACACCTAATGATGCTTGCAGTTTACGTAATTAATGAATACAAGTAGGCTTCTCTTTTAATGCACAATAGCAAATAAGCTGCGATTTAAATATATATGAAAAACGGACGATGCAATTACGCTATAACGGATTATGAACACTTCCAGTCTAGACTGCTGAGGGCTAAGCACTGTTACACACAAATCAGGGGGAACAATTATCAAGTGAAGGATAAATAAGGATGGGCACTTCCCTTTGTAACTGTGATGCGATGCACTATCCAGATTCTTCTTGTTATGCGCAATCCTTATCGCAAATTCCAGCTAGCTCGCAGTGTTACTTCGACCGCCGATGGAAGTTCCGTTATGTGGTTGCGTAAGCGACTTCAGTCCTGTCACGGTCGCCAATTGTCGGAGCCGATGATGTTCAGGTACAGCTCAGCTGAGGGGTTCTTTATATAAAGTAAACTCCTGCTTCAAGATACTTATGTTTTAATGCAAACTCTTTACAAAAGTAATGAATGTATGTGAGTACGGCGCGGTGGTTGATGGCCGTGTGTCGGTGCGCGGCGGTGACCGCTGTTACGTCATCAGCTCTCCGCAGCCCTCTCCCCGCTAGAACTGGTTGAAGCAGTGGCTGCGCCAACAGTATGCTTAACGGGCAAATAGATTATAAGGCAAACTGTAACATTTTATGAATGGGAGAGGACACTGACTTCTGTAACACAGGTGTTAACCTAGCTCAGAAGTCAGGGACTTCAACTAATCGCTGTGTATCGTTTTTGGCCAATAAATGATTATTATTATTATTATTTGTTTAATAATAATTATTATTATTATTATTCCTTATTTGTCTTGTATCTTAGGCTAGGGTTTTTACAATAAATTTATATAAAAAGTAAAATACAATAATGTAATTACAAAATATAAATACATTATAAAAAACCTAACCTAGGGTGCCGCCAGCAGCGGGGCAGGGATGACTCATTTAAATACATAGGAAAGACCCATGACCCATATCAAATATTCGCATTCATAATACAAATATTAGGCCTTGCCGGGGTTCGAACCCACGAGTGTCAGATGAGTAGGCATGCGCACTACCACTGCGCCAATACGCGATTCTAATTTCCGTAAGTAACCGCTCATCGTAGACATAGTTTAATCTTTTGTTTATGCCATTAGAGGTCCATAAATCCTTGCAATGTCGTAAATCTCGTAACGGCCCACTTTATCATGGCGGATTGACAACCCGCAGTCGATTTAACTTAACGGCCCTGTTAAAATACTAGTTAATAGGTTGCTGCAGTAATTAATTGCTAAATACACTAATGTATTCAATGAAAGACGGTGCGGTGGACGCAGTTTGTAGTGCATCTACCTACTGAGCCGACAGTCTTGGGTTCGAATCCCGGCAAGGACAAATAACAATAATGTCGCATGCGATGGCCTGAAGTGAGGAATGAGACTACATGCGCGCCTGCTACTACTCCTTACCATGAGTTTACGTGACCGTACTATAGTGACAGCGTGATCTAATTCTATGGCGAAATGTTGTTCTACAAAGTAACCGCTAGCGGGGCGCTGTAATATTCTCCATACAAATCGTTTATTATATTAATCGTTCTCCATACGCCGTATAACAAAGTTTCGACAAACACCTTAAGAGCCCACCCGTGTAAAATTCGTCAGGTGAATGATCCTAGATCTCAACATCCATAGTGATTAAAAATCTGTCCCTTGGAAATAAGAAACTTAAACAGTTTTTCTTCAATCTTGTCAACGTGAAAACACGATTGGTAATAATTATCTCGATACTTTTATCTCTCAAACATAACCCTTTTTAGGGTTCCGTACCCAAAGGGTAATAAAAATTGGGCAAGTGCGAGTCCGACTCGCGCATGAAGGGTTCCGTACCTATATAATATATATAGGTATAACAAGTTTGTTGTATGGGAGCCCCCCTTCAATATTTATTTACCCTTTGGGTACGGAACCCTAAAAACGGGACCCTATTACTGAGACTTCGCTGTCCGTCCGTCCGTCCGTCCGTCCGTCCGTCTGTCACCAGGCAGTATCTCAAGAACGGTGATAGCTAGACAGTTGAAATTTTCACAGATGATGTATTTATTTTGCCGCTATAACAACAAATACTAAAAATAAAATAAAATAAATATTTAAGGGGGGCTCCCATACAACAAAGGGATTGGTTGCGTTAACTTTGCACCTCATTTGTATGGAGCGCTATACATACCGGGTGCAAACTTAACTTAAACAACTAAAGGATGGAAAGTGTTTGTACGGAACCCTCGGTGCGCGAGTCCGACTCGCACTTGACCGTTTTTTTTTTAGATATTTGCGGTTGCATCATCAAAAGCCTTCCGTTTTTAACAATGTTTTTTAGCTTAATAGATGCACAATTATAAGTTCTCAAAAACTGTAAAACTATTTTCAATATAAAATGCACAAGTTTTTAACACAACTCAAAAAACATGATTTCCGCGCTTCCGAGCACGCACTTCCATCTCGCTCACGCTTACGCTCAGTGAGAGAGAGAGCTAGCCAAAGCGTTGGCGCCCTCTTAAGAGACTTGCGCTAGAACTAGATGGCTGGACCAAGGGTCAGATTCAGAAGGCGGTACTCCTGGACATGGCGCGCATCGTCAGGAGGTTCCTCTCTCTGCAGCCCTAGCCACCGGTCTGGGCCCAGCGCCGCGCTGCCAGTAAACTACTACTACTACTAATTAAAGCATAACAATTACAAATTATCTACCCGTTGTAGTCTCTTATATCTTGCTTTATCATTCAAATTTAAAATTATCCTGTGTCTTTAGACAACTAGTTATTAAAATATAAAATCTATGTACACTTATTATTCAAATCTTAACTTTAATTAAACTTTACGGCCAAAGGGAACATTTCTGTAAAATCCCATACTAAAATAAGCGCTTGCGAATTAGTAATAAGTGAGAAAACAAATAGAGAGCTCTGTTCATTATTTAATATTTACTCTCTTCGGAACAATAGAAATGAGATGAGAGCCAACAAAGGAATTGAACGTTAATTAATTAAGGTACTTTAGTTTAATACAGACGATTACAATTTAAACAAATTAGTCGCAATCCAATTTCAGGCAATTTACGAACGTAATCGGGCCAACCCGTTACCCGTTTCACGTCACGATATCATAACGGTGACGTGTTTTTGGCTTTCGTCATACCTATAAAGAAATATCTTTATTGTATGTTAGGATCATTATTGAGCGTTTCAACCGCCTAACTTTCGTGGACATATTTTGGAAGAATTGGGCGTAGATTTTGATGCCATTTTCGGATATTTGTTAGATGTCCGGTAAACTTAGATACCTAATCAGAAACGAAATCGAAATCTGCAGCCACTTCTACAAAAATGTGACCACGAAAATGATTCGGAACATACGCTCGAATAATGACCCGTTACTTTTTATATATGTACATATATTGTGAAAAACCTAGCCTAAGATTAAAGACAAAATAAAGGAAATAATAATATAAGTCGATATATATATTTATAAGTGTCTTGTAGGCATTGAGTGGTAT
Organism: Apotomis capreana; assembly: GCA_947623375.1. Taxonomy (NCBI): domain Eukaryota; kingdom Metazoa; phylum Arthropoda; class Insecta; order Lepidoptera; family Tortricidae; genus Apotomis; species Apotomis capreana. Next base: position 21,484,252 of record OX392506.1, read on the forward strand.
CTCTGATACTCTGGTTAGGGGATAGAGGTAGTTAGCTAAAACATTATTATCGTATCCTGACCGATTTCAGCTACGGCGACTGGATATTAAATGACGTCATTTGGCTTAATGAGAGCGCCGCTCAGAATGGGCTCTCAGGTGGCTCACATAGCCAATTTTAGCAACAAACTGCCAAGCTGTGCTAAGCTAAAATGCGACCTTTTTGTATGGAGCTCCATAGCAAAAGGTCGCCTTTTACCTTAGCATGGCAGCAAATGTGCGACCACACTCGCTGGAAGTCAGCACCGACAAAATTATAATTAATGAAATGACCACTGGTGGTCGAGTCTTTCGATTTTCGCACCGAGCTCATTCCTTTGTTTTCCTCATTGCCTTGCACATTTACAGCCACAGTATGCCTCCACTTTGGTCGATCTTGTGCCATGCTTTCTTAGTAGTGGTATATCGCCGTCTGGTACCCATAACACAAGCCTTCTTGAGCTTAATTTGGGACTAGATCAATTTGTGTGAGGTTGTCTGATATTTATTTATTATTTATTATTAATGGGTCAATATCCGTTTCCGCATACGGCGCTTCAGTGAATATTTGTACCGCCGGAGTTAAATGTAGGTACTCAGTCACTATTATCAGGTGTAGCAACATTAATTTGGTGGTTGGAGATATTTCCACAGCGAGCTATTTTCTAATTACATTGTGGAGTTGTTCCGACAAACCTCGGTAATCTAGGTCGAGTTCCAACTTAATAGGTAAACCTGGAAAAGGTAATGAATAAAAGTAAATTGGAGCCGCAATCCCACTTCGTAAACATTTCAGAATACTAACCTAACACTAATTATTCTATTATTAAAGCAGTATAACGTCTACTAGCGTTAACCAAATGTCAGCTTAAATCATATAAGAAATCATGTAACAAATGAAGCAACCGGTTGAAAAATTTAATGCCTCTTGCATAGGACTGGGTAGCTTAGTGGAAAGAGCGCCCGTGTTGGTACGGCAAGTCGATGGAGGTACGGGTACGAATCCTGCTCGAGTTATTGAGTTTTTTAATTTTGAGTTTAACGTAAACATTAACCTAAAAACCGCTATAATGTTTTTTTTTGAAAGAGTAGTCTCTAGTCTCCACACCTAAACTCAAATTACGCTGACAGTGCGTCCACAAGTATATTATAATCATGCAGACAGATAAATCGAACCTCTGGCATGATATATACTTTCTGGGGTTCAAGAATCTCCTTTAAAATATTTCACTTACATAATAAACCCTAATTGCGGGAAAAGTCCCATTTAGAGAGGTTCACAGAAATAAAAATTTTGCTCTTTACTTAATCGTTTTTTTTTCATTGGGCGAAGTAAACAATGGATGAAAAGCATCAAAGGTTCCAATGTGGCTTACTTTTACCACAACCTGACAGCTAGGTGAAAACGTTGTTTCAAAATAAATTGGTTCAATATAAGTGTTTTCAGTGGGAATTTTCTTTTTGTATTTTTAGGGTTCCGTAGGTACCTCAATCGAAAAAAACTGAACCCTTATAGGACCACTTTAATGTCCGTCCGTCTGTCTGTCTGTCAAGACCCTTTATCTTGAGAACGCGTGGAGGTATCAAGTTGAAATTAACACCATATACTCAAGTCTACAATGCCTTGAAGCTGTGAAAAATCAAACTTCTACGTTACCGTGAAAAAAGATACGGCCGTTTATGTCACAAAAAACGTACATTTCGACACTCTCAATGGAATCAAAATGATAGCTAGGGTACTTCCCGATGACCTAGAACTATGAAATTTGGCAAGTAATATTGTCACATACTACAAATACTTATAAAAATCTGAAAACTATACATTTGTAATGAAATCATAAAAAATATAGTCCTTTTCAAACATCATATTTGGAGAACTCGGTTGCGTTAAGTTTTCACCTCGTTTGTATGCGGCACCATACATTTCCGGTGCAAACTTAACTCAACCAGGCCAATTAAGATAGGATAAGTGAAAGCTTGTACGGAACCCTCGGTGCGCGAGTCAGACTCGCACTTGGCCGGTTTTTTTTATAGTATGGGTATGCGTTTTTAGAGTTCCGTACCCAAAGGGTAAAAGCGGGACCCTATTACTGAGACTTCGCTGTCCGTCCGTCTGTCACCAGGCTGTATCTCAAGAACGGTGATAGCTAGACAGTTGAAATTTTCACAGAAGATGTACCCCAATAGAAATATTGCCGCTATAACAACAAATACTAAACATAAAATAAAATAAATATTTAAGGGGGGCTCCCATACAACAAACTTGTTATAGATTATGGTACGGAACTCTTCATGCGCGAGTTGGACTCGCACTTGCCCAATTTTTTAATTAGGCATTTATATTTTTATAAGGGAAAAATCAATGCATTACTAGTGTAATGGGTCTGTACCGAAGGAACATCTGGTTTGAGGTCGTTGAGGTAAGAGTAATCCCATCAAAAACATAAATGTATAATGAGAGCCAAGTTCAATATCGCGTGCACTTCGCCGACAAAAGAATTGAGATCTGCAAGGGCGCCAAGTTCTTTGCTCTAAAATTTTTAGATACAAGGACATGCGACATACTCAATGCATTTATTTTACTTGGGGAGTAATTCAATATCAAGATTTGACTTGGCTAGTTTTCACAAACTAACTAAATTTTATAAAAGTAACATAGTCATAGTTCATTATCAAGCTAACAGTATAAGTAACAAGACGTACACTAACTTGCGTACTTACCTTTACGAAAATAGGTTAATGATTTGATTGATTTTGATTTATAATATAAATTTATATTTTAAAACTAGCCAAGTCACGTCTTGATATTGAATTACACCCCAAGTAAAATAAATGCATTGAGTATGTCGCATGTCCTTGTATCTAAAAATTTTAGAGCAAAGAACTTGGCGCCCTTGCAGATCTCAATTCTTTTGTCGGCGAAGTGCACGCGATATTGAACTTGGCTCTCATTATACATTTATGTTTTTGATGGGATATCATTACTTTTTGTACAGAAATTATTATGATGTGTAAATTACTTAATTATTATTTGTTATTTAGTTCTGTGTGCTATTCTAGTACATCTTTTGAAAGTTTTGAACAAACAAAGAATTTTCCAAAACGGTTAGTACGTATTGGATCTTTATGTGCATGTATGTGTAAGTGTGTGCGTATGAGTGTATATGCTATTCTAGTATATCTTTCAAACAAAAAAAGAATTTTCCAAATCGGTTTATAAATGACAGAGTTCTGAGGCAACAACCATCAATAATAATAATAATAAAAAAACATAAAAAAATCACTGTTTTCGATTTTTATATGTATACACACACAATTACTAAGCTGGATGCCAAATTTCACCTTTCTAGGTCACCTGGAAGTGGGTTAGGTTTTTGATTACTAGTCAGTCAGTCAGTCAGTCAGTCAGTCAGTCAGTCAGTGATAAAAATACAGTTTTTTGGACTTTTAGATCTCAATAACTATTTAACCTATATTAATGAAATTTGGGGTTCTACTTGTTCTAAAGGATCTTAATACATAAGCCAAATTTCATTTTTTTATGTTAAATAGATTTGGAGTTATTGGGGGGTCAAAAGTGGCTCCAAACGGTTCGTGTAATATAACACACGGCTGCTGCTCGCCAGTTCCTGCGGTGAACTTGGCTGGACACGCTGCCGCGTGTCTAGATTTCTTACGTTTAGAAAATGATTAGGTAATAAAGTGAATATTACAAAAATACTTGTTTTTTTTTTCATGCGAAACACGATATAAAAATGAGCCATTTTAAAAATGGAAATACCTTTTTTAAGGTTATATAAAGATATTTAATTTGCTTTGTGAATATTCTTCTAAGCGTACGTCCTCAGGTTTCCAAATATATTTTTCTTTTTTATAACAATAAATATTAAGGGACAATCTTACACAAATCGACCTAGTCCCACACTAAGCAAAGCTTGTACTATGAGTACTAGACGACGATATATATATAAATACACATATAGATAACATCCATGGCCCAGGAACAAATATTCGAGTTCATCACACAAATATTTGCCCTGACCGGGATTCGAACCCAGGACCGCCGGCTCAGTAGGGAGCTGCACTACAAACCGAGCCAACCGCATAGCCGAAATATAGGTGTGTTTAGTGTATACGTGTAGGATATTTTTTAGTTTTTGACATGAATAATTTAAAGTCTAACGTGCTACACTTTTACAAGGTAAGTATTGTTGGCACCTGATTAATTCTGTTAATTACTCCTTAGCGACACTTGGCGACGTGGATATACATATAAACATAAATACAAATTGTTAAGAAAGTAAATAAAAAATACTACGTGAGGTACCTTAGAGCGAAATCAATAAAGATATGGTTAAGTATTTTGTTTTACAAATAGGTAAGTAATATAAAAGCCAGCTTTAAGTAGATCAAAGCAATTAGTAGAGTAGAGAAAATAAATTATAAAAATAGCAATCCCTTCGAGAGATTGAACATTCTTTAGCGCAAATATAAAAAAAACACAACATTGTAATCCCATAATCCCTTAAGTCTAGAGTCTAGAGAAATTTGCTTCTTATTCTTCTTGTTAATTAATGCTAATGGATGAAACGTTAAATATCTGGTAGAGAGAATACCCTAAAGTTGAAGTCGGGCCTTTAATGGTTGCGTTTATCACGTGATAAATAAGTGACAAAGCATCTGTCACTCACACTCAATTCAATAAAATTTTTATAAAAAAATGGCTACTGTCCATTGGGACAATTCTGCCAGTGTCAAGGTTGTAAGAACGTTGTACGGTGAGTTGAGCTTTTTGTAAAGTGATAGCGATTTACAAAAAACCACACGGACTATCGGGCCTTGACCCAGGAAGGGCTATGAACGCTTCAAGTCGAATTCTTCATTATCTATTCACTCATACGTTAGATCACTGCACAATACGCTATCAATACTACACATTGAACAACAAAAATGAATAAATAATGAACAACGAAACTTAAACGCATGCGGCCATCTTGAGTCACGAACCGGACCACTCACACTCGCATCTTGTTAAAAATATTTGACATAAACTTATTGCAAAGAGCATCCTCGGTCAACGTTAGGGTTAGGTACTATTCAGCGAGGAAAACAAGGCTCCGTTTTAGTTTTTGTAAATTAAAAATTTTATAATGTCGAAAACTTAGTTCATTCGATTCCGTGTAGTTAATTTTTGAATGTGTCTTTAGTGGTTTTAGTGGTACAGTAGTGATATAATGTTTCACAAATGAGTTTATAGCTCTAAAGAAAATAAATAAATCGACCATAAACTCATCTTACTGCAGTTCTTTATAGCGTCTCATTTGCTCGATCTTGTTAAAGTTTTACGTTGCAGTAAATCCACAGTAGGTAATACGCAGCAATGTTATAAGCAGCGAAAGACATTTTAATTTAACCTTTGTTTCAGTTGTGTAAGGTTTATAAATGTATATTGTTTGGTCTAATGTCGGAACATCCAATGGCTACACGGGTAATTTCTTCGTGGAACGAGCTACTGTATTGAATCGTATGTGTTGCTTTAAGTCCAGTTATTAATGAGGCTACGAGACCACGATTTATGAATAGGGCCCGCATTCCACTCTGCACTTAAAAAAATATAGTTAAGGCATTGTAATATCATTTCAATATATGCCGTGATTCGTATTTTCTTAGGCGAGATGTCTCTTATTTGGTATTCGATTGACACTAAGTTCATGGCAAGATAATATCAATAAAAGAAAAATACAATACGGGCTATGATCGTTTATCGCGTGATCTCGCATTATGTCAAAACGCGACCGATGCTTTGTCACTTAAATGGTCCCGTTATAATTTTATATTTATGCTACATATGATACGATGCATTGTATGGTGGTTAACGTGTGGCTTTCTCTGACGGTACCATATAGTAAAACACAACAGGTTTTCTCTTTTGATCTTGACATTAGGCACAGTTTAACTGAATTTTATAGTGGCGTAGTTTTATAGTATCGCAAGGTGTGGTAACGCAACATGCAATGGCTTACGACTACGCGCCGAATTACCCGAACAAATGAGAAAGGATGAAAAACTAGCACAGCTAGTAACGCGTAATGAGTCTGCCTTGCTTGAACTGACTGTACATGTTCAATGCCCGCGGCAACATGTTTCATTACTTTTACGAAACTCCAAGGAATTATAATTGAGTAGCGCGTTTCGGCCGATGTCAGTCTATCAGACCTCTAACATCATTACAAGGCAAATAAAGTAGCAATTCATAATATTATTGGCTTGTATTAAAGCCTGGTTCTCTTTTTTGGTCCAACAATAAAAGATAGGCTTAGGTTAGCCTACAATAGTGTTCTTGAAAAAAAAGGAATATAAATTTTACTCGCGGGAAAGCTGCGGGAAAAATTAATGTCGGTTATGATGTTTTGCACTGGGTACAAGAAATAGTGTTTAATGTAGGTAAGTATATTTTATTGCATATTTGTGATGTTTATTTATCGTGTTCATTATATTATTGATACATAATAAGTTTCTCTTTTGGTATAATGTTGATAGTTGACAGGCCCTGCACCATAAAATGTTTCTGTTTAGCCCAATGGTTGACTGTTAGAGAATGCATCATGGCATTAAGTCCGCCATTTGGACACTTTTTGTTTTGTGCAATAAAGTTTAAATAAATAAATAAATAGATAGATAGATAGATAGATAGATAGATAGATAGATAGATAGATAAATAGATAAATAAATAAATGATAGAAGATATTTGTTAAGATATATATGCACGTATTTTTTCAATACGTTTTGAGTGTCAATATCTCGTGTTTGAAGGGTTAAGGAAATAAGGTACCTATGGCACTCCGGAATGACAAACGAGACTCACGCTATGATCGGTTGGACGGTTCTGTGTTGCCAGTGGTGTATTATAAATACTCCCCGATTACCTTGTTACCTGAATGAATCTCATAAAATCGTGAGTGTTTTAAATCAAATATTGCGACAAAATAAAATTTAGTTAAAATGCATACATGAATGCATTTTTTTTTGTATGACTGGCGGCAAACATTTTTGTCCGTATAAGTATAAAGCGGCAACTAATTAGTGACGTAGAGGGCTGACTTGCCGGAGTTTTTGTTCATATATGCGAGTTAATCTGTTAATCTGTAAAAGCATAGATATAGTATAAAGTGAGTTAATCCGAAGATCGAAATTCAAAGTGTGTACCGCGCCATCCCTCTCGCTCTCGTGTCAAACAATATTTGAATGAGCTCGGCACGATACGAAGTCCGAATTTCGAACATCGGAGTGTAAGGATAATTTATAAATCAATTAGATTATTTGCGATGTATACACATTTTTATATGATTGTTAATGTTTTTCATAATTTAAAAGTAATTCCAATGATCGATCACGTGATAAGTCACCAGGATCGATCCTCCCACCTCAAGCAGCGGTAACCACTCGTTGGGTCGGGGAAATTATTCATTCGTTAACGGACGCTGCCAACGGTTGGTTTTGGTTACTGGACGTGGGAGTGCTTATAAGTGAATTTGTGATTATTGTCGATCTAAAGTTACTGGATTAAGTACAGGTCAGTGTCGTTCCTTACCGATTAAGCATAGCAAAATATCCGTATTGCTTAGTGAAGTAACATTTGCCCATTTATGAATTGTATTCGTTGTGCCAATAAAATACCATTTGTTAACAACTTCCGTTGTTTTAATAAAACGTATCGTTCCCTTATATATCCGAAGTGGGACAGACGAGTATTAAAATAAATCACTCGTTTATCCCGCCCGCCATATTTACCGGCCCTCGCACAATGAATACAATTATTAACGAAGATCTGGAATAACCTACTCATTTAATTCATAACTGATGAAGTTGTGGTCTGATTTGAATCAGATTTAACGAAATTTTTAAATATTTTTTTAAGTACCTCCTATTTTCAGTGTATTTTACACGTACCTTACTAACGACACTTCGTGTGTGTGATCACAGATTTCTGTTGTATTACTAACGACACTTCGTGTGTGTGATCACAGATTTCTGTTGTATTACTAACGACACTTCGTGTGTGTGATCACAGATTTCTGTTGTATTACTAACGACACTTCGTGTGTGTGATCACAGATTTCTGTTGTATAACTAACGAACTCATCTGTTCTTGGAGACATTATTAAGGCGCTGAATCATCCTTAATATTTTTTTAGTATTTTGTCTTGACGGTCGGGGTTAATGTTACTCTTTTATATCAAATATAAATATAAATTGAAAATTAATGCACTAGTTCATAATTAAACAAACTTTCGTCATGGTATGCACTGTTAAGGCTTTATTAAAAAATTGTGCACTTTATATAGTTCGTCTGTCGACCACGTAAGACATTCTTTAAGCCGCCGTGAGCTAAAAATAATATAGAAATGAAACAATAAGTCAAAGGGCGCTAGATCATATCAAGGACTAAGTTATATTCAACTATTAGAGTATTTTAATTAGAGGTACATAATGAAATGGAACACGAAATAATACTTTGTGAGGATAATGGATCATGGTCCATGTTATTCCGTCTGCTATTACGAGTGAGTAGTTGCGTTGTTTATGTGATAAGATAACTGCTATTATTTTGTATGTGAGCCCGGGTTTTGTTATTTTACAAACACCATACTATAATTTCGGTCCTTTTGTTCTACTCCGACTGTATTTTGAAACAAAGATACGATCTCAATAATCAATATAGATCATTGCATCTTGCTCACATGCATGTCTGCTACCGATGCAACCTTGATATAGTTATAATAATGTCAAACATAAATCCGAGAATAAGGTTCCGAAAACTTACTTATACTTACTACTTATTTTGGGAGTTGATACAACTGATAGTCAGTTGAAAAATAATCTTTTCTGAAACGACTCAGAACGACAACCACTATTAAATTACTGTCTAACGGCTGAAACCATACCTGGCTTTATATTCTATACGCTTATACATCGGGCTAGTTTAGGCATGTTGACATTGTGATTAACTGTTGTATAAGTTTCAGCGATGGAGGATAATAACGTGGTCACTGATGCTGAGCGCAGAGAAGGGCGCGGCATGACCCGATCTGACGATGCGGAGGCGAACAATGACGAATGCGAGATTCGTGAACGTTCTACGCCTGCCAGGCTGAGTGAGGGGGCGGAAGGGAGCCTAGAAGGTAGGCAAAGCCGCAACCACTATGATCGCGACTATGATCGTGGAATACCTTGTGAGAAGGTTTCACGGTCGCGTACGCAAGCTCGAGGTTATGGCACCTCGCGACGACGCCGCTCACGTAGTGCATCCGCTAGGGATTGTCGTGGAGCTGGGCCGTCGAAACACGTACCACGTGATAGGAGCAGATCGCGCGATGTGGACGCTCTGCTTAGGCGAAGGGCGCGAAGGTCGCGAAGTTCATCTTATGAACGCTTTAAGGAATATAGTAGATACTTGCAACGTCATGTGAGCCCAAGACGTTATGGACGCATGGAGAGAAAGAGGCGTTATACCTATAGCAGCAGTTCTGACGAAGATCAACTTCCAATTTCAAAGCGAAAAAGATTGTACTCTCGCTCTCCAAGTGTCGAACGCGTCAAAGCCTCTAAATTAAGTCGTAGAAATCGAGCTGATGAATCTGCTAAAGCTGTAACTGATAGATTAACAGATATTAATGAAGATGTAATAAGTAAATTTTTAGATATTTTAAAAGGTATGAAAGGCCACTCAACTTCAAAACTTTCGGTAAATAATGTTCTTCCAGAATTCGATCCAATGACGAAAGATCAAACCATTCTGACATGGCTCACCAAAGTAGAGGAGTGTGCTGAGATTTATGGGTGGACTGAAAAGGAGGTTATCCACTTTGCACTCCCTAAGCTTACGGGCGTTGCTAAGTCTTGGTACCAAGGTCTCAGCACGGTTCTCTATTCATGGTCAGAGTGGAAGAGAAAACTTATCGAATCATTTCCTTGGCGTGACGATTACGCGGAGCTCCTGCTAACTATGCTAGCAAAGAAAGCTCGTTACGGAGATTCCCTTGAGCACTACTACTATGCCAAAATCAACCTATTGAACAGGTGTAGCATAAAAGGTCGTAGGGCTGTCGATTGCTTATTAAATGGCATAGAAGATCGTGCTGTACGCGTAGGTGCGCAAGCCGCCCGCTTTCGGGAACCTGAAGAAGTCCTAAAATACCTAAAAACCGTTAAGATAGGTGTAGGTCGGGAAGTAGGCGAGAGGTCGGACAAGCAAAGACAGGATAAGAGGTCACTAGGTAACGTCCCCAAGCGACTTGAACCTCCAAAGAAATTAATTTGTTATAACTGCAATGAGGATGGGCATAAGAGCCCCCAGTGTAAAAAAACTTCGAATAGTTGTACTACCTGTGGCAAGCTAGGTCACCTCCCAGCTTTTTGTCCATTTACGCGTAATAATGCAAATGACAAGGGTCGGAAGGGACCAGATACCAAACAAGAGAAACAGGTTGCCGAATTAAATCCGTCTAATGAACCAAATTCCAAGTACGTGTTCGACATATTGGTCAATGATAGGAAACTTTTGTGCCATGTCGATTTAGGTAGTCAATGCACCCTCATTAGAGAAGGCGAGGCTAAAGATTTAAATTTGTCCTTTAATACCGATAATCTGCCTCTAATGCGAGGCATTGGCGGCCATCACATTAAACCATTAGGTAGGACTACTGCCAGCGTGACAGTGCAGGGCAGAAGGGAAGACGTTGAAGTTCTGATAGTGGAAAATCAAGTTCTAAAATATCCCGTTCTGTTAGGACATACGTTCACCGAGCTACCAAAAATAGTTATCACAAAGACCCCACATCAGTTAGTTTTCCAGAAACTAGATTCTAACAAATTACTTTTGCAAGTTCGGGAAGAAATAACTGTAGCCCCGGGTGAAATTATTGCCATACCGATTCACACTGGAGATAGGTTTGAGGGTAGTGCTTATATAAATGGGTCAGTAAGGGGTGCTACTAATGCGGAGTATTACTTGTTTCCGGGAGAATATACTTTCAAAGAAGGGTTGGGACGAGCAATAGCATTTAACATGAGTGATAAAAATTTAAATTTCAAAAAAGACTTTTTGCTAACACGAGCCGTCTCCGTGGCGCGCGCTAACGAAGCTTTTTCCGTCTCGTTTGATAGTCCTCAGTTAGATGATACGATCCAATGTGGGCCAAACGTAACCAGCGGGCAGAAACTACAGTTGCGAAACCTCTTGAAAAATTATAACGACTGTTTTTCGTCTGGTCTAAATGACTTAGGCTTAACTACAGCGGGCGAAATGGTTATTGAACTAGAGAACTCTGAACCCGTTGTGTACAGGCCGTATCGTATGTCCCTAGCAGAAAGAACTCTTGTACGTGACATGGTCGCGGAAATGATGGATGCGGGTATTGTCCGAGAGTCTTCATCGCCTTACGCCAGTCCAATTGTCCTTGTCAAAAAGAAAACTGGGGAGAAGAGACTTTGTGTAGATTACCGCGCATTAAACCGGCGCACAAAAAAGGCCCATTACCCTCTCCCCCGGGTAGAAGATCAATTGGATCAATTAGCTGGTAATACTCTTTTTATTTCTCTTGATCTGGCATCAGGATACTACCAGATCCCTATTTCCCCAGCGTCACAAGACAAAACCGCCTTCATTACACCAGACGGGCAGTATGAATATACACGTATGCCCTTTGGCCTCGTAAACGCTCCTTCCGTGTTCCAAAGAACCATAAATAAAATACTTTCAGAGGCCAAAATAAAATTTGCACTTGTGTATATGGATGACATTCTGATCCCAGCGCGCACATTTGAAGAGGGTATCGCTAGACTCGAAGAAGTATTAACATTGTTAAGACAAGGGGGTTTAACTTTGAAGTTAGCTAAATGCAATTTCTTCTTCGAGCAAATAGATTTTTTTGGATTCGAAGTTAGTTCAGAGGGCATCAAACCCGGTAGTAGGAAGATCGATGCCGTAGCTAAGTTCCCTACCCCTAGTAACCATCACGAATTACGCCAATTTATAGGTCTAGCAAGTTTCTTTAGGAGATTTGTCCGCGATTTTGCTATAATATGCAGACCGCTGACGGATCTTCTAAAGAAAGATAGTGGGTGGAATGGAATAAAGATCAGAATGATGCATTTATTTTATTAAAAGACAAACTGATTTGTAGACCAATACTTACTCTTTACGACCCGAAACGTGAGACTCAGTTGCATACAGACGCATGTAAGTATGGTGTCGCTGGCATCTTGCTCAAGAAGAGTGATGAGGGGTTGTTGAAACCCGTCTCGTACTTTAGCCGGAAAACGACATCAGATGAGCAACGTCTGCATTCATTCGAGTTAGAAACCCTTGCAGTGGTCGCCTCTTTAAATAGGTTCAGGGTTTACTTGCTCGGAGTTCCGTTTAAGATACTGACGGATTGCAACGCCCTCAGAACTACCCTTACCAAGCGGGACCTGATCCCACGAGTCGCGCGTTGGTGGGTCCAGATCCAAGAGTACGATTGTGAGATCGAGTACCGTCCGGGTGCGGGCATGGCGCATGCTGACGCACTAAGCAGAAACCCCGTAGATAAAGCTAAAGTAGAAGATCATGTTTTAGACGTACTTACGACAGAGACGGAAGATTGGATATCGACCGTACAATCAAGCGACGATGAAATCTCGCGAATAAAGGCAATTTTAAGCGATTCTGACTCTGAAAAGGTTGCGGATATTATTAAGAACTATAAATTAAAAAACGATAAGGTTTACCGATTGATAGGCAATGATGTGGGCAGTATGCGATGGGTCGTGCCGAAAGGGGTTAGGTGGCAAGTAGTAAAAATGAATCACGACGACATCGGCCACTTTGGCTTCGAGAAAACGCTCACGCGAATTCAACAGTCCTTCTAGTTTCCCAAAATGAGGCGTTTTATAAAAAAATATGTAAAGTCATGTCTCGAGTGCGCCCATCATAAAGGGACTTCTGGTAAGCAGCAAGGGGAACTCCATCCTATAGCAAAGATTGAAATACCGTTCCATACCGTCCATGCTGACCACTTAGGCCCCTTCGTTCGTAGTAAGAAAGGTAACGTTTACCTTTTGGTAATAATTGACAGCTTTACGAAATTCATCAATATTAAGCCCGTTAGGGATACAAAGACTTCAACTACAGTGAAAGTCTTCCGAGACCACATTAGTTACTTTGGAACACCCGTTAGGCTAATCACAGACCAGGGGACCTCGTTTACGAGCGCCGCTTTCAAGTCTTTCATTAAATCGGTAGGTATCAAACACATTCTAAACGCCGTTGCCACACCGAGGGCCAATGGCCAAGTAGAAAGGTTCAACAGGACAATTTCGGACGCGTTGTCTACAAAATGTCACGGTAAGGACGATAGATGTTGGGATGAGTTCATACCAGACGTGCAGATTGGTCTTAATACCACGGTGCATAAAACGACGGGCAAAAGTCCCTCCGAACTGTTATTTGGCATTCGTATTAAAACTAATAGCGAAAATGTCCTGAGTGAGGTTATCGATGAAACATTAGATGTTACACCCTTAGAAAATTTAGAAGAGGTTAGGCGCGAAGCGGGTAAACGGATCGAGGAACAAGAAAAGAAAGATAAGATTAGATTTGACGCCAAGCGTATAACTGGTAAAACACATATGGTTGGGGACTTAGTAAGCATTAGAAGAGAGGTACCAAGTGACGGTAAATCAAAAAAATTAGTTGTGAAATACCAGGGGCCATATAGGATCACTAAATGCCTTCCTAACGACCGCTATGTAGTTGAAGACACGCCCTTTACGCGAAAGGGTAGCCGTCGTTACGAAAACATTATAGCGATAGACAAATTAAAACCATGGTTATGTTTTAATAACAAGCATAGTAGTGGCTCCGAGTCTAGTAGTGATGAGAGTGCAAACGATTCTTAAATTGCTGTGTAGTCGTCACAACTTTCATAGCCTTGATAAATTATGTGTTTACTATCCAGTTTACTAAACTTGACAAATTAATAATGTAAAATAATTGATCATTGTTATATATTTATAAATATCCCTAATAAAACCTGGAAAAAAATATATACACTAAATATAATATATAATCATTCCAAGTATTTAATGTTATTCTCTGATTAATAAGTATGTTGAATTGAATTTAATTAAAATTCCTATTATAATGGTAACGAGCGAAGAGACTTGCTCTAGCAGGATGGCCGAGCTGTAAGGATAATTTATAAATCAATTAGATTATTTGCGATGTATACACATTTTTATATGATTGTTAATGTTTTTCATAATTTAAAAGTAATTCCAATGATCGATCACGTGATAAGTCACCAGGATCGATCCTCCCACCTCAAGCAGCGGTAACCACTCGTTGGGTCGGGGAAATTATTCATTCGTTAACGGACGCTGCCAACGGTTGGTTTTGGTTACTGGACGTGGGAGTGCTTATAAGTGAATTTGTGATTATTGTCGATCTAAAGTTACTGGATTAAGTACAGGTCAGTGTCGTTCCTTACCGATTAAGCATAGCAAAATATCCGTATTGCTTAGTGAAGTAACATTTGCTCATTTATGAATTGTATTCGTTGTGCCAATAAAATACCATTTGTTAACAACTTCCGTTGTTTTAATAAAACGTATCGTTCCCTTATAGGAGTAACCTGCTGATATTAGTGAAATCAATGTGCAATCGTTTCATGTGGATAGAATTGCATATCGTGTTAAGAGGCTTTATTGCTTTTTTTTTCATATTATGACAAATATATTAATAATTTCAACCAACTTTTTGAAGTGAATAATACTTTTCTATGAGTTTAAATAGTAACAACGCTATTTCATGCTTTCATTGCGTGCAGTCGAAAATATGTTGAAATAGCCATTCTTCTGCGTGAATTTTGCCAATTTCGAGTAAGTAGTTTTTGAAACAAAAATTATCAATGAAAAATTTAAACTGCAGGCTTCAAATATAATAATAAATATAAATACCATTAAATCGCAATGGCTTAGTTCTAAGTAGTAACATTGATAATATGTTAAGAAACATGTTTGATCATAAAGAAAATGTCTAAAACTATCAGCATTTTTGAACGGATAAGGAGCCTTAACAGAATTTTTGAAATGATATCACATTTTATATTAGAATAGAAGTGTTATATTTAGAGTTCCCTTTAAGTTATTTGTTGGGACGCCGACGGGAACCAGTCGCGCAATTATAGCCGAGGTCGGGGCTCATCCGGTACGTTAATTGTCGGCACGTGGCACCCTTTTGCACCCAATAAAAACAGTCAATCGGGGTAGCTTTCGTCGTTCCGTATAGGGCCAATTTTTATTTTCTTGTCGATATCTTATTTTTTTTAGACTTCTATCAAATTTGGTTAATTCGTAAAGTTGCTTACTTTGGCCATGAGCCCAATTTCACGCTATGTCCTACAAATTTTTCTCCATTGAGTTACGCAAAGCTAAGCTAAGAATAAGCAACTTTACTAACTCACCAAATTGAAATCTGAAAAAAAAAAGAAATCGACCACAAAATCAAAATTGGCTCAACATTGGCCCGCACTTATATGTAGTAGGTACACTGCCAGTATTATTAAATTGGTTTACTACTAGACACCGTAATGTAAAAATATTTTTTGAGATACTTTGCCTATGCGCTGTAGCAGTATAAAACAATGAAAAGTGGCAGTGTGAAGTGTGGGCCAATGTTAAACGGAATGGTCAAACTTACCCTGATTGACTGTATATCCATTTATCCATTAGCGTTGCCATACAGCGGGGTATATTTGGCACCATGCCGAAGGAGGTCGATTTTGAAGTAATTTTTATATACTTTTTAGGGTTCCGTACCCAAAGGGTAAAAACGGGACCCTATTACTGAGACTTCGCCGTCCGTCCGTCCGTCCGTCCGTCCGTCTGTCACTAGGCTGTATCTCAAGAACGGTGATAGCTAGACAGTTGAAATTTTCACAGATGATGTATTTCTATTGCCGCTATAACAACAAATACTAAAATAAAATAAAATAAATATTTAGGGGGGGTTCCATACAACAAACGGGATTGGTTGCGTTAACTTTGCACCTCATTTGTATGGAGCGCTATACATACCAGGTGCAAACTTAACTTAACCACTTAAGGATGGAAAGTGTTTGTACGGAACCCTCGGTGCGCGAGTCCGACTCGCACTTGACCGGTTTTTTTTTTTTAATTTTAACATATTTATATTGATTTGAACTTACACGATTTTCACACATAATTATATATAACAAAACGGGATTTAATCGCGTTCAAAAGTGTTAATTTAGTTACCTCGACGTTTTGAACGTGATGTTATTATGTTCATGGTACATACATACATCATGTTAAGTTATCATTGTAAATAGAGAAAGTTTTCATATAAAGCTGTGAGTGTAACTACTTCGAGTATTACTATAGCTGAGTGAAGTAATATCGTGTGAAACTCATTATATGTGTATAGAATATTGTATGTTCATATAAATACATTTCAGGATTGCAGGAACTTAGCAACCATTTCGATTTCAATTAGTTTCTCCGTGAAGGGCGTGGATGCGACTAGTATATTTTTAATATTGAACTTTGGCCTCATTTTCATCGAGAAATAATAAATCCGGCCGCAATTTTATTTTTTGGCCACTTGGTCGAACTTCTCTTTTAATAACTAAGCATTGGGAATATGAGATAGCCTCTAATAAACTAATTCATCTTCTTTACAACGCCAACTAAAAATGTTAAAGAAAGCATCAAGTCATAATCAACAATTATTATTACTTGTCCTCCTGATTTATACATTGCCATCTAATTTACTAACTCAGCCACGAAATTTGTAACTCATCATCATTTTTCGTTTTACAGCTTCAATACAAGCTCCTCAAAAATTATATATTCGAGCTTCAATAGACAGCATCATATATTATAACTTAACATCTAAAATAATACTTCATATTCTTTTATCATGAAAATAGCCACTGTAGGAACGATTTGGCGCGAGTGCGCGCCATGACAGCCACGGCCATTTGCACCAATCAGAGAGCGCCATTCGATTCTTGTACCGAACGACCCGCCATGTTTGTTTATTGTCATTCGTTCGTTCATATTGCGATAGGTGCATGTGTAATTAATTAAAGTTTTTGAAAACTAATTATCCTCGCACTGCACACTAAGGTCCGACTCGGCCGGGTTAGGTTAGGTTAGTTTTTTTTTTTTTATATTCAGTAAAACAGTTTTGCAAATACCTTTAAATAGTATATTGAATTCGCATTATTTAGTGTGCATAATTAGTGTGCAAGTCAGTATTTTTGGTGAAACTTTCAAATATTTGATCGAAAAAAGGGAATATACAGATATCGATTTCAATACCTTTTATCTCGAAAAATAAATAGTGTCCCCGTGTGATGAGCGGGTAACACCGCGCGGCGCCGCTAGTACCTACTTCAAAAAAAAAAAAAAAAAGAAAAAAAAAAAAAAAAAAACCAACGGTACGTAACCCACAACAATCTAGTTCTAAGACAGGTCCGACTTGGCTTAGGTTAGGTACGACGACGAGCGAAGCGAGGAGGAGTGTTAGGTTGAACTGCGACCCTAACCTAAAATGAGATTTAAGTATTTTGTTTTGTTCTCTCCTCAATAGTTCATATGTAATAATAGTGGCTTTAATATACTATTTGATGACAATTTTAGGTAAATTTTACGATCGATTAATGTAGGATGACTTACATTTTAAACATACTAAGTAAGTTATAAAATTAGAAGCTAATATAGTTACTATTTTGGTGTCATATAATAATATTTTAGAAGTTTGCTATTTGAATGCATGCCTCAAATTTAGATGCTAAAAAATAATCACCATGCTAAGTTACAATTACAGTGGCTTACAAAGAAGATAACTAGTGGCTGAGATATTATTATTCAGACGCGCGTTGGTTGTGGCTGACTTAGTAATTTAGAAGGTAACTTATATTTTCTGAAGCGAATAATGCTATTAAAAAGAAGCTTGTTTAATTAGTACCCATTTTCATCTACTGAACTTTGGTTATTTTCAACTGATTTCTCCTTCCCAGATAACGAAATACCCTACATTCCTAAAATTCGTCAGATACATGCCAGGCACGACCGGCACCACGCAATAGGAAATAAATAATATGTAAGGGGGAAATTGAATTTCCCCGTATTCATAATGTCAGAAAGGCATTCATATACCTGTACGGATGACAGTCCTGCGCGGCAGCCATAACGTTTTTATTGGACGGAGTATCGTAGCGTACGCTTGCATAAAAGTTTATACTTATTGATGGTACATCCCTATGGACCCATAACCGTAGCTGGACTGTCAATTCGGTGTTCTAGCTCATAAACAAATATCATTTGTATAAAAGGGTGCGGGTCTAAGCCAAGATACAAAAAAATGACCTATTTCGGGGAATCACTGGAATCAGATGGTTATGAGAATACGGACACGTATAAAAACGTTAACTCGCGCACTTAGGCTTCCGGCTTCACAAAGTACAGAAAAAAAACTGGTGAATCATGAATTTAGAAATTACCTAGGTATAGAACGCATTTAGAACGTTTGTGATGGCGTAGCTCCTGTCATTTCTACCTTAGTTATATGACTAATAAAATAAATCCTCCTATCAACGACAAAGAAAATGTCAAACCGGTCACTTCGAATAAAGTAAAGCAGATAATTAGACAGATGTGTACCTAATTTAGGCACAGTCTGTAGTCTTGTCTGCTTCCACCCCGCTCTACTCTACCGCTGCACTAATGTTAAAAGCCAGGCCACACTAGCTGCGTGTACGTATAGTATAGTATACGAGTAGGTATAGGTAAAGTTATTAAGTTACCCATACAAAAATGTTGTAGTTCTGTTGATTCTTCATGGATTCCATCATCAAACCTCAATTCTGAAAATAATTCCTTTCCATTCTAGACGTTCAAGCAGAGGATAAAAGAATTTTCTAAAATAGTTCATAATTTACATCTTGACTGTGAAAACTCTTCTTTTATGAACTTGGTTGAAAATGCCATGACTCTTCACTAATATCGTTCTTTCAAGGTACAGTTTGATCCAAAGCCAAGATTAATCACAGCTGAAAATCAAGTCGTATATCGATTAAGGCTCAAGGCTCCAATCCGTCCAAGACAAAGCTCAGGGTTCGTGGATTATTCTGCTTTGATTAGAGCCGCCGGTGACCGGATATGACCAGCCACCGACCTGGAAATGGCGTATTGAGTGAGGGCCAGTGTCTAGAGGTCATGTATCATAATATCTAATTCATATATTGTAAACCGTATTGTTCACGACGGAATCATAATAAAGTAATTGCATTTGTATAAACTTAGCTATAAGATAATTTCCTATTAGTTTCTTAAGTGTTTTTTATAATATAATTTTTTCGTCATATAAGATGTACTCTGCCTCCAGCAATGGAGCCGGTCACAAGCCCGGGTAAAAGAGGAGTGTAACGGACACATTGACATATCAGACTTCAGTTCTGGTATAGCAAATGTGTCTACAAAAACCCCCAGGGTCAGAGGTGGGAGGACGTGCCGAAGGCCCTCACAGCCGGCTGTGGGCAGCGGGGGGTAGGTGCGGATTGGGCTCGCAAGCGGACGAGGGGAGGGGGAGTAGGACCTGAGGTGTATCCGGAGAATGGAGAAGCGTGGAGGTCGGGGATCCCCGGGATGTCACTAGTGACTGTCTTCGGGGTGAAGCGGACGATGCGTGGACCCGGACTCCGGAGTGACGATGAAGGGAGGCGGACAGTAAGGGGAGACCAGAGCACAACTAGTGGTATCTCGGAGAGGAACCGGACTGTGAAGTTGAACGAACTTGTCACAACAAGCAACTCAGGGGCTGCTATCTCATGCTTGCGGGCTTAATCGGCACAATCGCTGTCGTGAACGACTGTGCGCAGGGGAGGTGGCGTTCACTGCGTACGTCAAATGTAGCTGGGGGGTAGTATGGGAGCACTGCTGCCACTCTAACAGTTTTCTTCCCATTACAGTTTATAAATATGAATTCTAAACCAGCAATGTCAGTAAACACTGAAGCAGACAGAAGGGCCAAGGGCACAACGCCAGTGGCAGTGCAAGGACCGGGAGGGAACCCGAGCACTTCAGGTGGAGGAGGACCCCCGTCAGGAGCAGGAAGAGAGGCAACAGGCACCCCGGATGTCCACGAGCAAATGGGAGGCCTGTCACTGAGGGAGGAGGAGTTGCTCGCGTCGCCGCCGTCGAAGGAGACTACGGGAGCACACGCACCAGCAAACGAAGGGACCGGTACTTTCCACAAGTACCAGTCGAAGGCGGAGAAGAGGAAGGCAAAACTAGAGAGGAGAAGAGCCAAGATCGCGTTTGGTGGGGGAGAGGCTGGCGGATCCGGGGGAAACCCCCCCGACAGCCTGGCCCCCAACAAGCGGGGTCTAAAGATCAAAAGGCAGAGCACGGATGAGGGACAGTCAGAGCGACCTCCAGCGAAGCGCCAGAACCAAGGCAAGGCGGCGGTGGAGGGACTACGGAGCGTTGCAAGGGCGCACCGGGATCTCGCCGTCGCTGTGTACCGAGAGGATGGCGTTTTGGTGGATGAGGCTCTGGCAAAGCTCATCCGGAATAGGAGAAACGACCTAATAGAGACGGATGTGCGGAGATTCCTGGCAGGGGAGACCGGGGTGAGTGTCATATTATGAATGTAGGTAGATTGGTTTATGCGGCACCCGCCTTTTGGAAGTTGAATAAAGGTCAGTCATTGCTCGATCTTTGTGTTTACTTGAAGTGTTCCTCTCACCCTCACATGGCGCAGCCGGTATTAAAAAGATAAAGTGATTATTAAGTCTATTTGTAGTAAAAAGTGCACGATAAATAATGGAATCCGTGCTTACGCCTCCTGTGGCGTTTAAATATGAAGAAGATATGACAAATATGGCATCCGGCAGTTTACGTGATTCTTGGGAGAAATGGAAAAAAGGCTTTGAAATATATTCCAAGGCCTGTGAATTAAACAAAAAGACGGAGGAAATACAAATTAATATATTTTTGCACGTCGTAGGTGAACAGTGCCGTGAGATAGTGGATCAAAGTACTGAAAAATGGAAGACACTAGCGAGTTTGTTGAGTTATATAGACGCCCATTTTCTAACAAAGAAAAATGTAACGGTCGAGCGTCATCGATTTTTTACTCGTGAACAAAACAATTACGAATCTATAGACCAGTACGTATTCGAGTTGAGAAAATTGGCTCAGTCTTGTGAGTTTGGGGAGTTATGCGATGGATTAATAAAAGACAGATTGATATGCGGTGTCACGAGTGCAGCTATAAGGGAACGGTTGCTACGCGAAGATAATTTGACATTAAGTAAAGCGTTAGAGATTTGTCGAGCGGCTATAGTTTCAAGGATGTATTCGGAAAACATAAAACGAGAGTGTGTCAATGAAATAAATCACAATAAAGAAGCGTGTTCTGGAAGAGAAGAGCTAATAAACGTTATTAGACAAAAAGGCGTGTACTCAAATGCGAGATCGAGCAATCGGCGCGGTGGAGCAAGGGACTCAGGTTCCAGACAGGTGGGACGTGGACGCGGCTGGGTGCCTGGCGGAGCGCACGGCGGAGCGACGCGCGGGCGCGCTCCCGGCCCCGGCGCCCCGCATCGAGCGCCGCACGCGCACCGCTCGACCTGCGGCCAGTGCGGCGGCACGCACAGAAGATTTGATTGTCCGGCTTATGGCAAGAGATGCATGACGTGTTCGAAGCTTAATCACTTTGCGAGGATGTGCAGAGTATATACAGTTGAGGAATCGGAGGAGCAGGTAAATAGTATTGTAAATAAATGTTGTGATGAGTGGATTACGGAGTTAAAAATTAATAACGTACCCATTAGTTTCAAATTAGATACAGGTGCAGACGTAAATGTGTTGCCTAAAAGTTTTTTATTAAAACTTGGAATTTCGTGTAAAGATTTGTTAAAAACTAACACGAAACTGAGTGGGTATTCGGGTGCTAGTATAGATGTTATAGGGAAGATTTTCTTGCGTGTGCGATATAAAAACAGTATATATGTATTAGAATTCAAGATCGCTGATGTGAAATCGACACCGATTTTAGGTCGTTTTGCCTGTACAGAATTGAATCTAGTTAGGCGAGTCATGTCTTTAAAACAGGCTAGTGATTTCGGTATTACAAAATCAGGGACCCCTGATTTTGTGAAAGCGTTCAGCGATGTTTTTACTGGAATAGGCTGTCTTCCCGGCCAATATAGGATACAATTAAAATCAGATGCGACACCGGTTGTTCATGCACCTAGGAAATTACCGTTTGCGATCAAAGATGAGGTAAAAAATAAGTTATTAGAGATGGAATCCCAACAAATTATTGCTAAAGTTGAGGGTCCCACGGACTGGGTTAGCAGTATAACGGTAGTGAAAAAACCAAACGGAGATCTCCGGATTTGCTTGGATCCAAAAGAATTAAATAATGCTATAAAACGGGAACATTTCAGATTGCCGACCATCGATGAGATCGTGTCCAATCTGTCAGGCGCGCGGTACTTCAGCACTCTGGACGCTAGCTCGGGCTTCTGGCAGGTCCGTCTTGATGACACCAGTAAATTATGTACCTTCAATACACCTTTCGGTAGGTATTGCTTTTTAAGAATGCCATATGGGATTTCCTCGGCGTCTGAGGTTTTTCACAAAATGATATACGAGAATTTTGATGATATTGAAGGAGTATGTATGTATATAGATGATTTATTAGTATATGGGCGGAGTAAGGAAGAACATGACGAAAGGTTAAAAAGAGTGTTGGAGAGATGTCAGAAGGTTAATTTAAAATTAAATAAAAACAAGTGTCGCTTCGGATTGGAGGAAATTAAATATTTAGGACACCGGATAAGTAAAGATGGAATTAGTCCCGATGACTCACATATTACTGCTATAAAAAATATGCCAACCCCCGTGAATAGGAAGGATGTGGAAAGATTTTTAGGGCTAATTACTTATGTCAGTACATTTATACCAAATTTATCGGATAAAACGCAACCATTACGTCAGTTGTTAAAAAAAGAAACAGAGTGGCATTGGGATCAAAGTCATAGTAAATGTTTTAATGAGTTAAAAGAATGTCTAATAAAGCGTCCAGTTCTTCAATATTACAGCATGAATAAGCCAATAACTATTTCAGTTGATGCTAGTAAGAGTGGACTCGGTTGTTGCTTGATGCAAAATAATTTACCTGTATGCTACGCGTCTAAATCTTTAAGTAAAACGGAACAGAGATATGCTCAAATAGAAAAAGAGCTGTACGCCTGTGTTTATGCCTGTGAACGCTTTTATCCATACATATATGGTAGGTCAGATATCACGATCGAGAGTGATCATAAACCACTGATTAGTATAATTAAAAAACCTATAGTAGACTCGCCTTCCCGTTTACAAAGGATGTTACTACGGTTACAGCGTTATACATTCAAATTGGTATATAAGCCTGGTAAACATTTGTATATAGCGGACACGCTTTCGCGCGCTTACGAGCCGGCAAGTGCGAGCGAGTGCGCGGAGCACGCGGGCCGCGACGCGCTGCACGACGAGGTGTGCGTGGTGGAGCGCGCGCTGGCCGCCCTCGCCGACCGCCATCTCACTGATAACCAGTTCATTTCGTTGCAGAAACAAACGGAGGCCGATGATGAACTTATCCAATTAAAGAAATGTATACTTAAGGGGTGGCCGAAGGATAGAAAAGATTTAGTAGACATCTTAAAACCATACTGGACATATAGAGATGAGTTAACTACGGCTCAGGGACTGGTTTGGAAAGGAGACAAAATAATTGTTCCCAGGTGCTTAAGAAAGGATTTTCTTTCCAAAATACATATAGGTCACATGGGCAAGGAAAAATGTAAACTTCGGGCAAGAGAAATTGTATTTTGGCCGTGTATAAATAATGATATAGATAACTTAATTGATAACTGCGATATATGTTTATCACACAGGAAACATAATAGGAAAGAGGAGTTGATACCTCACGAAATCCCTGGCGAGCCGTGGATGAAAGTAGGCGTTGATTTATTTCATATTCAGGGCAAGGATTATTTGTTGCTAGTTGACTATTATAGCAAATTCGTTGAAATTACTCGTTTGTCATCGACTACGTCTGAGTATGTCATTTCATGCCTAAAAGATATATTTTGTAGACAAGGCGTACCTGTTACAGTCATGTCAGATGGAGGACCACAATTCACATCTATAAAGTTTAAACAATTTGCTGATGAATGGCAATTCACCCATTTAATGTCATCTCCGCGATATCCACAGTCTAACGGGCAGGTAGAACGGACAGTTCAGACAATAAAAAATATCATAATCAAAACAACTGAAAATCGATCTGACTATAGGCTAGGACTTCTAGAGTATTTAAATACCCCAATATCAAATAATTTAGCATCACCAGTTGAATTATTACAAAGTAGAAAAATGAGAAGCATTATTCCTATATCCCCAAAACTATTAAGACCAAAAGTTCAAACTAATGTGCGAAATAAATTACAACATAGACAAAATGTACAAAAAACATATTATGATCGTAATGCAAAAAATTTGCCAGGGTTATCAGTTGGAGAAAAAATCAAAGTTTTATTGGACCCAAATAAAAAACACTGGTCATCTGGGACAATATCAGAGGTTTTAGGTGCACGTAGTTACAAAATTAAGTTGATAAATGGAGGTCAGGTGATTAGAAATCGTAGGCATATTATACGAGATTCGCCTAATAGACATGACTCGTCTGGTGTTGATTTATTCTTTGACATTGATGACGCCACGACCACGCAAACTAGCACCGCGAGTACCCCGTGCTATGTAAACAACCCGGTGCTATCCGACCGCAGTAATAATAATATTGTAACTCGTTCCGGCAGGACAGTGAAGGCTCCGGATAGATGGGGCAACTGGACCTGAGGGCAAAATGCTAGCCTGCTTAGTGATGTATCTTAATATAAGATTATGCAATTTTAATTTTCGTTTAAAAGCAATAACTTAAATATTTTCTTTTTGATCGTGTTGCATGTTACCTTTATCTTTAAATTAATGATAACAACATCACCAATGTTATTGTAGAATTAGAGAACACAAACAGTTTAAACTATTAATACCTAAATAAAGTATGCCGTTGAGATAATAACTCGTTCTTATATGAGAATGTCTATAGAATAAGATGTTTAATATTGTATACAATAATTATAATTACCTACAAATTTTGTTTTGATGTCAAAACATTTATTTTGTCAGCTTTAATATAATGAATAAATAAAATATATAAATAAATGTGCTATATTAGATTACGTAATTTAAATAAGCATGTTAATGAGATATAAATATATTAAATAACCTAGATCTTGTAGTGATGAAATATTGCATAAGTGTCATTGTATTTAAACTTCCTCATATATATTTTTTTTTTTTGAAGAAGGAAGGTGTCATATTATGAATGTAGGTAGATTGGTTTATGCGGCACCCGCCTTTTGGAAGTTGAATAAAGGTCAGTCATTGCTCGATCTTTGTGTTTACTTGAAGTGTTCCTCTCACCCTCACAGTGAGAGCCCCTCAATTTGCAACTTCGGGGCTGGTGGCAGAAGGATTCTTCCTTGTGACACCAGTGTCGGAGGAGTCAAGGGAGTGGCTCTTAACCCGGGATATCGGCATCGTAGGTGGTCACAAGATGGTGACCAAGAGACTGCAGCAGACGAGGGTACAGGTCTGGGTCCCCGGGGACATGAGCACAAATGTGGAGATGTTTGTGGGGTTCCTGAGGGCGCAGAACCTGGATAAGCCCGAGTTGAAGATGGACGAGTGGACTATATCCTATTATATCCTGCGATAGGCAACAGACAGGGACCCATGTCTGCCTGTCGGTGCCGTCGGCGGTGGAGGAAACCTGGGGGAACGAGGGGACCAGGAGCCTCTACTTCCAGTGCACCAAAATCCGGGCCAGGATCGTAAGGGCCCAATCGTCCGGAAACCAAGAGAGAAAGGAGAAGCAGATGGCGGATGAAATAACTCCGCCATCAAGAAAGCTAATACCTGAACAGGCGGGAGCAGGATCTGTCGATATCCAGACGGTAGAGGAGGGTACGGATGCCGACAGTGATGCACCCACCGAGTAAGGGGAAGACTGCAACACAGACACACAATAACAATGAACACCACACACAACACACAAAATACACACAACAAAAACACAAACACAAATAAGCATATGCCAAGTAAACCTACAACACTGCAAAGATGCAATGTCCGAGCTAGGACAGTATGTTGTAAGGAATAAAGTTGAAATTGCCCTGCTGCAAGAACCCTATGCATGGAGAAATAAAGTGACAGGCCTGGGACATCTGGGGGGGGGGGGGGGGGGCTCTCCACTACGAAAGGAATGGTGAGCTACCTCCTAGAGCATGCATTTTTGTAAGTAACAATGTAGAGAACATGGGTTGTGTTATGACCTTATGTTACAGAGACCTTGTAGTGGTGGAAACATGCTTCATCGCTCAGGACGGGGAGAAGAGGAGAGTGGCGCTGGCGTCCTGCTACCTACCGGGCGAGGGCAATGCACCGACGGAGGAGCTCGAAGAGGCGGTACAGATGTATCAAGGTAAGAGAGTACCCCTACTTATAGGTTGCGATGCCAACGCGCACAACGAAGTGTGGGGAAGCACCGACACCAATGGCAAGGGAGGATCACTAGAGTTCATAGTAAGTAAAGACCTAGACATACTGAACGAGGGGGACACCGCCACGTTCGTAACAAGGGTAAGGAAGGAGGTATTAGATATAACAATAGCCATGGGAGGAATTACCGAAAGGATAAAAGGATGGAGAGTCGACAGGGAGGACAGTATGTTGGACCACCGGAGACTACTCTATAGCATAGATTACCAAATGGAGAAGATGAGGATAAGAAACCCACGAAAAACAGACTGGGCAATATATGGAGAAGAACTGAGAGCCAACGCGCCAAAACCAAGGAGATGTAAGGACATCGAGGAGTTGGAAGAGGCTGCATTAGGGCTGGAGAGAAGCATGATGGAGGCATTCCACAAAGCATGCCCTGAGAAAACAGTTCAGACTGGGAGAGGACAACCATGGTGGAACAAGGAGCTCCAAAAGCAAAGGAAGAAAACACGCAGGGCGATGAGACAAGCCGTGAAAAGGAACGATACTCAGAGCTGGGACATGTACAGAGCAACTCGGAATGCTTACAGCAGGCTGAGGGAGAAATGTAGCCAGGAAGGCTGGAGACGATACACGGAGGAGATAAACAATTACTCGGAGGGGGCAAGGGTGGTGAAACTATTAGCAGGCGATAAGGCATGCCAGCTGGGAAGTCTGAAGGCAGGCGATGGTTTGATCACGGACCCGGGAGAAGTTTTGGAAGTGATGCTGACGGCGCACTTCCCAGACTGTGAAGAAGCCAGGGAAGAGGAAGAGGAGCCGTCAGGTTATGATGAACCGGACTGGAAGACAGCCGAGGAAGTAGTAGCGGAGGAGAGACTGGCCTGGGCAGTCAAATCCTTCGCTCCTTTTAAGGCCGCGGGCCCAGACGGTGTAATCCCGGGACTACTCCAAAGGGGCTACGAAATGATAAAAGAGCATCTGACGGAAATATTCAAAGGCAGCATTGCCCTAGGGTACATCTCGAAAGCATGGAGAAAAGTTCGTGCCGTCTTTCTACCAAAACCAGGGAAAAAGACGTACCAAGAGGCGAAGTCATTCAGAAGTATAAGCCTATCATCCTTCGTACTGAAAACACTGGAGAAGGTGATAGACGCTTTCGTAAGAACACAAATAGGAAATAGTGGAAAGCCGCTACATGGAAACCAACACGCATATATGGCGGGAAAATCCACGGAAACGGCTCTACACAATTTGTCAGTAAGGATCGAGAGATCACTGGAAGCAAAACACTACGCACTGGGATGCTTCTTCGACGTGGAGGGAGCCTTTGACAAGGCAACCTTTGAAGCGGTGGAAGAAAGTCTAAAGAGAGATGGCATAAATCCTACCATCGGGACCTGGATAGGCAAAATGCTAAGAGGAAGGGCTGTAATGGCGAAACTCGGAGGAGAAGTGAGACAGATAAGACCGAAAAGGGGCTTTCCACAAGGAGGATGTTTATCACCACTGATGTGGTGCTTACTTCTAGACTCCCTAATTGAGAGGACAAATAAAGGAGGTCTATACGTGCAAGCGTACTCGGACGATGGAGTCATACTGGTGCGAGGAGTGGCACTAGATGTGGTCAGAGACATAATGAGAAGAGGAGTGATGGAAATATTAGCATGGTGCAGGGATAGAGGACTGGATCTAAACCCTGATAAAACAAAACTGATATTATTTACCAATAAGAGGAAAATAGATAAAGCCTATCAGCATTCAAGGCAAAGAACTGGAAGTAGTCAAGGAGCTCAAATATCTGGGAGTAACGCTAGACAGTACTCTCAGATTCAAGACACACATAAGAGAACAATCGGCAAAGGCCATAAGAATGCTCTACCAGTGTAAGAGGGCGGTCGGAAGGAAATGGGGCCTGAAACCAGCTATGATACACTGGATTTACAAGGCGGTGATACTACCGAGAGTACTATACGGTGCCATAGTATGGTGGCATAAGGCCAACATCAAGGAATACCATAAAGAACTATCAAAAGTACAGAGATTGGCATGTCTTATGATCACGGGGGCAATGAGAACAACGCCCACGCAGGCGATGGAGATCATGCTCGGTCTCAAGTCACTGAAAATAGAAGCAGAGAAGAAGGCCATGGAACAATGGTACAGAATGAAAGCATGTAAGGAATGGAGAGGAAGCGTGGTGGACAAGGGACACACACTTATTCAGAGGGAAGCAGGCTCGAAGATAGGGATGCTTACCCATAACAACGACCTCATAAAGAGACAGGAGATGTTCGACAAGAAATATAGGATACACATAGGAGAAAGGGACAACTGGAAAATAGAGGTTGAACACCCCGTGACTATATGCTTTACGGATGGTTCTCGGCGGGAATCGACAAAACTCGCAGGAGCCGGCATAGTGATACCGAAGCTGGATAAGAAGGTACACATACCTCTGGGGAGGTACGCTAGCGTATTTCAGGCAGAGGTATGCGGCATAATGAGATGTGCACAAATAATAGATGAATGTTCACAGGAAGTGGGATCTGTCGTTATATACACAGACAGCCAGGCTGCACTAAAAGCGTTAGACAAACAGACGGTAAGCTCGTCCTTGGTAAAAGAATGCAGAGAAGCCCTGAACAAACTTGGAGGACACACTAGAATTACGGTAGCATGGGTACCTGGACATCAGGGTGTGACAGGGAATGAAAGGGCAGATGAGATGGCAAGGCTAGGAGCAGAGAGGGAACTCATAGGACCCGAACCTGCACTGCCAATATCGGCAGAAGTCACGAAATGAGTTATAGCTAGGCTAATGGAGGAAGAGGCCAATAGACAATGGCAAGAGACAACGGACTGTCGGCAATTGAAGATGATCCTAGGAGACATCAACAGAAAAAGGACCAGGTATTTACTGGAACTAGGTAAGAGAACTCTCAGATTATTAACAGGTATAAATAATCACGGGACACAACAGCCTTAACAGGCACCTACACATTATGGGTGTAGCAAGTGATCCATACTGCTCGCACTGTGGACAGGAGGAGACAAGCAAGCGTGTTATAGCAGAGTGTGGCATGTATGCGATAGTACGCTATAGCATCTTCAGAAAAGATAAACTAGAAGAGGAAGACCTGAGGGACATTAACCTTAAAGATGTCCTTTCCTTCTACAGGAGAACAAGAAGATTCGAGGAAGAAGGCTGTATGGGAGCGCCGCCGGGACAGTAACCGTTGGCTCCAATTGGGAATTGGGCTGAATGAACGCAGTCAAGCGATCGACAGCCCACCTGTTTCCGGCCGGGCGTCCCTACACCAAATCATCATCCAAATCATCATATAAGATGTAGAAATAGATAAATGTGATATTGTAGGATAAGTATATGGTAAATAAAGATTAAATAAAGTAAATAAACCCGGTAAATAAGGTAAACAAAGCCACGTGGTGCTCACTGCGCATGCGTGAAGCATCGCGTGATCAGGTGCGGGAGGGGAGCGCGGGACGCGGCCCCTCACTGCGGGATGCGCGGGGCGAGGCAGGGAAATATGCCGTCCACGAAAATCGGCCGCCAATTCGCTCCACGCAGCCGCACACGCATGATTCTTATTAGAAATTAAGTAATTAGATGTAAGTAATGTAATTAGACATAAGAGTAGTACGTAAGTTTTGTAATTTGTGAAAAATAATAAAGATTAGCCCAAGGGGGGTGGGGTACGGAGTGAGAGGGGCAGGGACCGGCCCGCCGGTATAATGGTGGGCGCGGCTCCCCATACTTTCACTTTCGATCGAGCCCTCACCTACAAGAAACAAAGAAGAAACTCCGAACCCCGCCTCGCCTGCAGCCTCATCACTCAAGCAAGAAGCATTTTCACTGAATTCCTATCCGTCAATCAACCCACTAAGAAGAATTAATCTCTACAGTCCATTGCTCCACGTGGCCACGCGCCACACGTATTTTTCTTTAGCGGAGACAGGTAAAATGTATCCTATACCTAATCTTCGAACGTCCAGCTATCCATGTACCGAAATTTGGTTATTAGTCTAGCCGTTTCTAGTGCCGGATTAACACAGCGCGGGGCCTGTCGCCTATTATATACAGTGTGTATATTTGATATAACCGCAAACTTTACTGGGTTTTAGTATAGGCACTTATTAATATATTGATCCGTAAATTATAAAAAAATATCGAACTCTTTTTTTTTATATAAATTAATTCAATTAATTAATTAAATCCAGGAATGGCAGCTCGTGGCTTTTGCCAATGTCAGTTTATAATAATATTCACTTTATAATGAATAAAAACAAAAATTAAATTATTAAAACATGAGATGAAATGAACATGAACAAAGATGGCCAATGAATCATACATAAATTAATTCAGCACGCAATGTAATTTGTTAGTTGTTGTTTGTTGACACTGAACATCGTTATGTCACAACTGGTCACAACTGTCACTTTGTCACTAGTAGTAACTACGGCATACATTGCTGCCCAGAAAATTTAAAAAAATGAATGGCAACAAATATTTTGACCACCAAAATAAAAATTTTGGCCCCCAAACCAGGGTCACCTAAAAATCATATCAAACACCAAAAAACATATTACTTGCACCAAAATAGAATAAGCCTAAAAATACAATCCTTCTACGTATTTTATTCATGACTACACTTTTATTTGTATTTGAACACCAAATTTAGTGAATATGCACCAAATTTTGAGGACCAAATTATTGCGATAGTTGCACCTAAATTATATTGAACTAAATTATGGTGGACAAGAATTCCATCCATTACCAGCATTATATAGCATTTATAAACTCTGGTTGGCCGATGCACCAAGTTCGAAACTGGCTTGCATATTCTAAAACCGGCAAGATGAACCGAGTAACTAATGCAACAAGTATTCTGCATGCAACTAGCAACTTAGAACAAACTTAGTTTTGGAATGTACAAGTAGTTATTTGTACAATCATAAGTTTGTCGGCTGGAGGTTTGTTTAAACTTCATTGCACAATGCAAAAGTCAGTGTTTACAAACAGCGAACTTAATGTGGAATTCTCTGTGGACAACTATAGTAACTATTATCTATTCTGTGCTATAGGGCTAAAACACATGGAGATGAGAGTTTGAAACACTAGCGATATCATTTTATGTTCGTGTAGTGACCGAAAACCGGAAAATGCGCGGAATACGTTTTTAGGGTTCCGTCTGTCTGTCACCATGCTGTTATCTCATGAACTGTGATAGACAGTTGAAATTTTAACAGATGATGTATATCTGTTGCCGCTATAACAACAAGTACTTAAAACAGACTACACTTGAATGTTTGGATTTGGAAGAACAAGTCAATTCCAGTGTGTAAGTGAAATATTTGTAAAATGTCCAATTGTAATAAGGTTTTGGTAAATAAAATTATTTGTATTTGTAAGTACAAGAAAATCAAGAAATCGAGTTGCTCTCGTTGTTGAGGTGAAAGTTTGTGTGTGCTACTCGAGAGCAAAGGTTTTGCATTTCGCACTGTTGAATCCCTTGCTAAACTGAGTATTCTAGATTAGAAATTAGAATCCTTGGCTTGCTCCGGACTGAAAATCAAAATCATTCGCAACAAAAAACAACTTTGCTCTCTTGTTGCACAAATAGCTAAGATTCACGCAAAGTTGAAATCGTATCTATTTGTCATTTCCAGACCAGACTCAGCAAGACAAACAGTTTCCACTTGTTCGAGTATCTTTTTACCGACTCGGCGGGGCTCACAAACTCACCCCGTATTTGCAACGAAATGTTTTTGCTGCACTACTAAAATGTTTGTGTTTACTTTTAGTTTGTTGAAAATGGTTTACGTTAAGTGTTAAACGGGCGGATAAATGTTAGTAACTAAGCTTTCACAGTTGACAGTGACAGGTAGTTATGATTACAGCAAAAATGTTATTCCGTGCGTACGTCATACCTGCAAGAAAGTCTACCAAAATGTTGTATGTATGTAAAAATATTTCCAGTGCGTCACGTTCACATAAATTAAATTAATCATTCATATGAAGTAGTTTCGAACAAGAATGAAGATATTGAGACACTTTATCTTTGATTATTGGGTACGATAATGTATATGTGCCTATATAACTCCTTATTGTACATTCAATAGATTTTTACAAATTCACTGTAAGGGATTTCTTCCAGTTAACATTTATGATAACACCACAATGCTGTTTTAGTAAGAAAAAAACAATATATATATATATATATATAAGTACGTTTCTTTCGGAGAACTGTATTTATTTTGCTTTATTTTAACCAATACAGCACATTTAAATTTCATATTCTTCACAGAACTGCTTTTCGGGGTTATAGAATAGATACCATGTAGGTATTTTTATTCACGTTTTAATGAAAATTAGCTTTTTTAGAATTAAGTCCTAACCTATAGGTACTTAATAGGTTTATATCAAATTACAAGTTTTGACAGGTCAGATGTGCAATTTTATTCTAGTTTAAGTGATAATAGTCAATAGCCAGTAAGCTTTCCCAATACTAGTTTGTATAGTATAGTATTAGTAGTTAGTAGTGTATTAATAGTTATTGATTTTCAACTTGAGAAGTTCGCTTTGCAAAGGACGTGTAGCCGACTTAGATTGCCTAATAAATATTTAAAAGCGATGAGAAAAGTTTGTGTTGTATCTGTCAATTTTAATACTTATTCAATTTGACATAAGCCAGTAAAATTATAAAACAGAGCTAGAAGTGAAAACCATTAAAAAAAAGCTACTTTTGATGCTGATCGTACTTGTACACCGATCAGATGGTTTGACTACTTGGATATGCTCTTATAGGTACAGGGTGTCATGTTAGGTTTAGATAATATTTAGAATTAAGACATCTATACTCATGTGAGAGCAATAAAGATCTATCTATCTATCTAAAGTACTATTGGATGTACAATCTCTTAAACATGTAAAAGTCCTATTTCAATAGACGTGTATCACGTGTAGGTATATATTTTTGATTAAATTATTTAAATTATTAGCTATCATCTATATTAAAAACAATTTTGTTCAATAAGTTGGTACTTTAAATTATTTATTTATTATTTATTATTTTTAGCCTGTACTGTCCCACTGCAGGGCAAAGGCCTCCCTCCCTTTCTTCCAGTCGTCTCTGATCAACGTAGCAACGGACCAATCCTTTCGGAATGTGTCTAGGTCATCCCGCCATCTCCGGCGTGGTCTGCCGCGACGTCGTACATTAAGTGGGATCCAGTCAGTAGTATTCTTAGCCCACAGTTCGGTCGACATGCGGCAAACGTGTCCAGCCCAGTCCCATTTAAGTTTAGCGGCTATTTGGGTTTTGGAGCGCAAGATGGTATTTCTGATACGATCTACTAATTTTATGCCCAAGATACTACGCTCCATTGCCCTCTCTCTGGCAAACCTTGAGGGAGTGCTTTTGAGCCTTAGTCAAAGACCAAGTCTGGGCACCATAGGTGAGGATCGGAAGAATGCACATGTCCATGAGTTTCTGCTTTAAAGTAATGGGAAGTTCTCCCTTCATGAATTCCTTCATGGACCAGTAGCTCTTCCAGGCATTTTCGGTACGCCTTACGACCTCCTTGTCTTGTCGTGCCTGGAAAGAAACTATTTGGCCCAAGTGTATGTACTTGTTGAACATAGTGTAGCATACCCTTTACATTTACTGTATGCATTTATTTAAACAGGCAACACACAGATTCCTTTAGCTAATCTGTATCCGCTTCCTCCCTTTGTCTTTTTGTTCGCTATGGCTTGATAGAACGTCGCCTATTAATTTAATAATTATATTTTATATTTTAACATGTGATAGTGTAAATTTAATCCGACCTTATCGGTCTCAGGACACTGCCAATATGTACATTTAATTGTGTGTAATTAAACTACATGATTGGTTGAGCAAAGTAATGATTTTATTTACGACATTACCAATCCATCATCTTTCGCGGTGCTCCATCGCATATCCCGCTGCACATCCTATCTGACTAACAGTACTCATGGACATATTCAATACCTCCGCCATCGACTTCTATCCTATGTTTAATGCTGTTTGTCATGAGCTTGGTCTTTGACATTTTCATATGCAATCCAATCTCAAGGCTTGATGTGCTCAGCTGTTTGAGCATGCTTCTGATTTCGGCCGCCGATGTTGAGAAAAGAACAATGTCATCAGCGAAACGGAGGTTGCTTAAACGTCTACCGTCGCTGATATCAACGCCCTTCCCTTCCCATTCAACCAACTTTAAATAATGACCAAAATGTTACTTTATTTTAAATAATCGTATAAATTATAGTGACTTCATGAATAGAGAGGTAATTTTCACTTCATTAGGGCATTTTCGTTCATTCATCAAATTGATATGAAATAAATGAAAAAGGTTTTGTCGGCCTCATTTACTTCTCGTTAGAGGGCGCTGCATTCAAATCCGACTCTCCTATAAAGTCTTTGTCGGCGCGTGTATTGTTTTCGGGGCAAACATCATTACAAATTCAAAGCGTAGCGAAAGTTAAGATGATATTAGGCGCCGCCGTATCATGAACCCCGAAATATTAAATATTGTCCTATCCCTCTTATTCCCCAGTCACAAAGGTTTTGAGTAAAAGGGACAGGATATTAATAGTTTCGCAGCCAGTAGCTTTTGGAAGTGAGAATTTGAGGTTACCTACAAGCTGGGCCGTGGGACCAATAAAGTCTGCATAAACAAAGGGTCGCAGGTATTTAATTTGTTGCGAAATTAAACCGAAGGTACGTAATTAATTACTTGACAGTAGACGAGTTTCTAAACTAATCCGGATTAAATCAGTAAAACTTCGAGGGTGTGAACGTTCATAAAACGAGAAAGTAACACTAGAAAAAACTATTGAGAAAATCAGTCTCAATAAATATTTAAAATGTTAGAACATTTCCGGAATCATTTTAACGCCACGAAGTCGCAATTGCAACCTGTGCCACGATTCTGTTTTAATGTGGAAATGAAATTATCTTTAAAAAAAACTATACGACGGCGTGAGAATAATCCAATCGCAGATTCTGGACCCAAATGGCGTAAGTACCTACTATCGGGACAAAATTTAGGTAGTCTTTGAAAAACTTAATATTCCCAATTGTCGGTGCTGGATGCACGGCTTTCAACTACGCGTATTGTTCAATCCTATGTATAAGTCCTGCAATTGGATGACATGACTTTAAAAGGGTGAAGCGGCGGCCCATGTTGCGACTTCGTACCATGTCTCTGTAGAGTTTCTTTAACCGTTTAAGTATTGATTGAGAGCTTATGGTCTGAGATTGAGAGTGTTTCTCAATTATTATACTTCCCACACATAGGCTGAATAAGTTAAAAAAAGATTATTATATACACAAAATGCGCTATGTCAATCTACATCATGACTAAAACAGCTTCTACCTACTCTCGCAGATGGCTTCCGAAGTTCATAGCACTCAGCAAATAAGCACGAGTAACGAATGTTACTAGGTATAATATATGTTCCTCTAGGGATGCAGAAACTACTCGCCATGAAAATGTTTTGGAGTAAAATACTTCTGGCTGTTCCCATAGAGATTTGAATAAAGATGAATATTAAATAGCAAAATTTAGTGTATAAAGCAGATAAAAAATTCAATTTCACCCACGTTATGAAGCAATCAGCCTAATTTCCGGGGGGGTAGTTTATTTCTCATTAGGACTTGTTGTATACAGTAAAAGTCAGTTCATTGCCGTCTTATTTAAAGATGGCCGGGGCCCTGTGCCAATAATCAGGGGCCCCACTACAAAAGGGGACAGTACAAAAAAAAGGCTATCTATGTTTTTTAGGAGTTGTCCGGGGACGCCTTACGTGACTTTAGGGTCCTACTTGAGGCCAAAGACACGTGCCCAGATTGCCCAGTGGGATCAGGCTCTGGGTCAGTCAGACTCAGTCGCGTACCTAAAAATGTCCTTGTCACTATGATACTTACGCAAAAGCATACTTCGTTAATTTATTGATAAGTACCTCTTTCTCATAACACCGCAACAACCAATTGACGCAATTGTGTATTCAGATAGAAGTAGAGCACCACTTTCATTTAATAGATACTAGATACGGATACCTACACGGAGACGGATATTTCAGGAAAAATCTGATAATAGCCCGATGCACGTTCACTAACATTGATTTCAGCGCTCTTCACGTCAAAACGTCGGGATGGATTGTAATAAACTTTGGAACAGGGATAGTGGGTCTAGCTACTAGTTCAACTTAGTGGGCATTTTTATAATAAAGTGAACGTACCTACCTAGAAATATACTATTTTAGTGCCCACAAAACGGGCAGCCTATCATAATTTAAATTGCTTTAGGAGAAAATCCAACTTTTAGTTAGGAATAAATTAAGTTTAGAAAGATAAGATAACACCAGAAACAAGTATCTTGAATTATATATTATATATTAACCTTGAAAAATGAATATTGTCATAGTATAGACTAACATTACTTATTACATTGATTTTCTTGATAAGGGTTTGGTTGTTTTATACCATGATGTTATAATATTTTTCAGAATAGGTAACCGGAGCAAATGAGACATGAATTAAGTAGTAGGTTTGTTCCGTGAAATAAAATAAAAAAATATAGTTGCTACGACTAAGTGAATCGTAATTAAATTCTTCCAATACAATATCCACCTCTGTAAAAAG
The DNA here is from genome assembly GCA_947623375.1 of Apotomis capreana. Taxonomy (NCBI): domain Eukaryota; kingdom Metazoa; phylum Arthropoda; class Insecta; order Lepidoptera; family Tortricidae; genus Apotomis; species Apotomis capreana. Next base: position 21,521,652 of record OX392506.1, read on the forward strand.
TCCTATAGTATAGTACCTACATGGAAATCGTGCTTTAAAAGTGGGGTTGCCTTGCATTAAATCGGGTTGTTCTGATTTTTGTATATGTTGCCTACAGTGAAATGGTCATGATAAATCCAATTGTTCGTCCTCGAAGACCCGCCGGATCATTGTGAAATTCTTGAAAAACCATGAATAATTCGGTGTTATTTCATTTTTTGTTAGTTATTTCCACCAAACGCTTTTGTTACAGTAAAAGTCAATATGAACACTTAAGTACACTAAATTTGCAACAAAATAAAAGTAATTTGCTTACATTAGACCAAATAGTTTCTAAAATACAGCTATTTAAATGGGTTTACCCTTGTTTGGTCTAATAATTTTTTGCCTAATTTTGATTTGCCTAATTTCATTTTGTCTAAAATTACTTTGCATATTTATTCAGTTTGCCTAATATTCGTTTAGTCTAAAGTCATTTCGCTTAATGAATATTTTGCATAATCTTGTTTCGCCGAATTTTCATATTGCCTAATTTTTGTATATATAATTTCATTTTATCTAATATTCAACTAATATAATTACGTTTCCTATAAACGCTAGTTTGCCTACTACAATTTTTGTATAATTTCAGTTTGCCTAATTTGCACAGTATATTATTTTACTTTTTTTTTATTACCTACCTATTATTGATTTATTTATAAATCAAAGTATACACCTTAAATATATTCAATTCCCTGCAAAACTTAAGGATAGAAAGTGTTAGTACGGAACCCTCGGTTCGCGTTCGGGTCGCAGTTCAACCTAACACTCCTCCTCGCTTCGCTCGTCGTCGTACCTAACCTAAGCCAAGTCGGATCTGCCTTAAGGTAAAATAGGTACTGTTAGAAATCGTAAGCCAAGTCGGACCAGCGCGGCTCGCTCGCTTCGCTCGCTCGTTAGGGTCGTAGTTCAACCTAACACTCCTCCTCGCTTCGCTCGTCGTCGTACCTAACCTAAGCCAAGTCGGATCTGCCTTAAGGTGAAATGGGTAATATTAGGAATCGTAAACCAAGTCGGAACTGTGCGGCTCGCTCGCTTCGCTCGCTCCTTCGGGTCGCAGTTCAACCTAACACTCCTCCTCGCTTCGCTCGTCGTCGTACCTAACCTAAGCCAAGTCAGATCTGCCTTAAGGTGAAATAGGTATTGTTAGGAATCGTAAGCCAAGTCGGACCTGCGCGACTCGCTCGCTTCGCTCGCTCGTTAGGGTCGTAGTTAAACCTAACACTCCTCCTCGCTTCGCTCGTCGTCGTACCTAACATAAGCCAAGTCAGATCTGCCTTAAGGTGAAATAGGTATTGTTAGGAATCGTAAGCCAAGTCGGACCTGCGCGACTCGCTCGCTTCGCTCGCTCGTTAGGGTCGTAGTTAAACCTAACACTCCTACTCGCTTCGCTCGTCGTCGTACCTAACATAAGCCAAGTCGGACCTGCCTTAATGTTATTTTCATAAAATTAGTTTCAACGTGATGGTCGTTAGTTAGAATAACATTCGGCAAAATAATCATTAGTTAAAATAACATTCGGCAAAATAACCAATAGTTAAAATAACATTCGGCAATATAATCATTAGTTAAAATAACTTTCGGCAATATAATAATTAGTTAAACTAATATTAAACAAAACAAACTTTATTTGAAGTGATGATTAGACTAAACGAGTTTCGACAAAGTGATCTTTTATTGAAATAATAATTATGAAAACTGAAATTAGGCAAACCGTTGGTTATACTAAAAGTTGTTAGGCAAACTAAAATTAGGCAAATAATTTTTAGACAAAACAAGGGAATACCATTTAAATGTTAACAAATTTACCTAAACATGTATTTTCAAATAAGTGGTGTATTTTGAGGAAATCGGCTCCAGTCATGTCCAATACTTGCAAAGTCGCTACGGCTCCCATATAACTGTGGTTTTCGATGGGTATCCATCTGACGCTTTAGAAAAAAACACCAAGAGCACCTCTTCATAACAAAGTCCTCATCTGACGTTATCTTCTTCTTACCTACTCGACGGATTCTTTCATCCACCAAGCACAACCCGTAATGGCACTGTTCTTTCACGCTTGCAGTGGTTGTAATACAACTTCAGCACTTTTTGGCCAAGTTTTTGTCGACACTGAAAAAACAGCCGCGCCTCAAACAAAGCGCTGCGGTTTTCCTAATTCCTCTCACTCACATCTGAGGAATGAGGCCTCGCACTCGAGGCCTCATTCCTCAGCCGATGACGAAGCCATCAGCTCCTCAACCCCTGCTTAAAATGATTTCCTGCAACTGCAAAAAAAGTTGGTAACACAACTTGTAGTTGCAGAAAATCTGGCCTCAAATGCTCGGCTGTTTGCAACCACTGCAGCGATCAATCTTGCTAAAATAAGCCTGACTTGATATGTGACGACTTTGATGAACAATCATCGACGACCCATCATTGGATGGCGGTTTCGAGCGGCCTGAGCCGGCCGATGAAGAAATGCTAACGGAGTAAGCCCTCCACAAAAGAAGTGCTGTAGATCTTGAAGATCAGCCTGGTCCATCAAAGATGTACAAAAAAGACTAATAATTGTTATTATTACTGTGTTTCTGTAAATTATAATGCTTATTTCATACGTCGCATTTCATTTTACAAACCCTTCTGGGTCAATTTCCCAAGCAGTATTTTTTGATGGCAAAACTGAAAACGCAGGTGCAGAAAGGTTGAATAATAAAGTACCATTTTTTTAGGATACAGCCCGCCATTGTCTACCTCGGGCAACAGCTAAAATTAAAATATCAATATATATAATAATTTAAAAAAATATATTTAGACCAAATTTCTCATCAAGGTGGGTTGTCCCCAAGCCGGTTTTGTTTGTAAAATGCCGGGTAAGTCAAATACTATGCATGACAAAGAAAATATGTTACCATTATTTTATTACCATATAAATAGGTAACGAAAAAAGCACATTACCCGTTATATATCTCCTTTGTATACCCTTGAATAAGTGCATATACGTTTGTCCCGAGAAAACTTCTCATTACCGCCGACAATGTTTCGAACCGATTTATTTCCCAAATTTGATCAAGTATGCCCCCCGTCTCCCGCGCACTTCAAAGAATTTAGTCAAGCTGCGGCGCTCGACGAGGCCGGTTGTGTATAGTGGCAATACGTTGGCTTGTATAAACGTGAATATTTCATCGCGGTGGACAGGGGACAAAAAAAAATTCATTCCGGAGTTTGTTATAGCTTCTTTCTTTTTTAACTGCGTGGTTTGAAATTTATATATATCAGGTAAAGTATACTCGCGATTTCAAGAGTTGAATTAGTTTTAGTATATAGGGCTTACTTTATTTTTAAGAAATAAAAATATGTCGTGTTTCTCATTCCACCATTCTCATTCCGGTGTTTCCGGTGTAGTAAAATGGCTTTAAACCCCACCATAATGAGGAAAACACCGGAATGACAACAAAAGTAGCTTCACTTTTCATAATATTGTTGAAATAATAATATTTTTTTTATTTTGTTTTTAATACCGGACTAAGATATTTGTTTATATTATTATGTAATGCCAATATAATATATATTACGAATATCAAAAGTAAAATTACGTTCATAATATGCCACTTTTCTTTCATTCCGGTGTATGAAATTTCATTGCGGTGCACTTATTTTATCATCCTGGTGTACATTTATCATTCCGTTGTGTGTTTCATATTCGATCTCGAATATCTCGAAAACTATTTCAGATTTCAGGGTCCCTTTTACATATGTTTAATAATATAGTCTAAAGTATCTCTTCACATTTAAAAAACTCAAAAATAATCAAAAATAAAGAATCACACCGAAATGATACAAAAAATGCGTCTTGTTGAAATTAACCCTTCTATTATTTTGTTTACTCACCTCAGCAACTTCACACAGCTGTATCTAAAGAACTATCGAGTCTTAATAGACCAAATTGGTCTCATTTAGTTGCGGATGGTGTGTACTTTGATAAAATGGATTTATAACGTAAAATGGGTCCTTAGTTGACCTCGTTGCCGAAAACTTAAAAAAACGTCTAAAAATATATATTTTTCGAAGTTTGGCTAATTTTTGAACGCAAGCATCTTACAAACTATTTGATTTATCGCTCTCTCACTTTAACATAATTTGTTGAAAATTTAGTCTTCTTTAAAGTTTACATAGTGATATTTGCGGTAAAATAGGTCGCTCATGGTAAAAATTGGTGGAAACTGAAAAAACACCGAAAAATTCATGGTTTTTCAAGAATTTCACAATGATCCGGAGGGTTCCCGAGGTCGAAAACTTGGATTTGCCATAACCACTTCATCATATAGAACATATAAAAAATCAGAACTACCCGATTTAATGCTAGGCAAAATGTACCATTTTCATGGACTACTATACTTCAGCCTTAAAATAATATATTAAGTTTAGGCTACCTACATTAATTATGTGTAATAAATGAGATGGGAGGGGTGGTTGAGTTTGACTACAAAACTACGCCCAAGAGAGGCTTATAAGAGTGCAAAAACAGTAACATTGCGGCCTCCTGATTATTCAGCTCACTAATTATACAATGTGTCCCTCTGGGGGGCAAATGAAAAAATGTGTAACGGTTTTTTTCAGAATGGTACCTAGCTAGAGATGGGCTGACTAGCGTTTCTGCTGACTAGCCGACTAATCGGTTTAAAAGTTGCCGATTATAGTACGAGAGCCCACGACCAAAACCATGTGTCATAGCAATACGGCAAAAACCCTATAAAATCGTTAGATTGTATGATTCTGAACCCGACTAGGTGTGTAGTAACGGTCGAAAGTGTAGCAACTGCGTGGGAGGCCATTTCTGCTGTGTCAAAAAAAAAGACAGTCGGTATTATAGCAATACGTCTGATAGTGAAAATGTACATAGATTTTATAATTGTATTACGAAAAAGTTTGTTTTCAGACATTTTGCGCGTAGCATATAGCCTGAGCGCATTTTTGAAAATGTCAACAAATTTAGCCGACCTGTATCGTAGCAATACGGATAAAAAAAAATTTCAACTTTTCGTATTGCTGCCATGATTACCAAAAACCTTTCAGACACTTTAAGTGTAGCATATACTCCCAAAAACGAAAATAACGTTTCGGAGTCGCCTGGCCGACGCCTCTGTTAAATGATTTTTTAAATTTACAGCCTTCATAGATATTCAAGAATCTCCCTTGTCTATTATATGTACTTTGACAGATGACAGATGTCATTACTTATTTCTTTTGTAAAAGTTACTCAAGTGTGCTTTAAATAAAACCAAAACTCTCAAATCAATCAGAATTCCGAATCCGACAGCGATTGAATACGAGAATATTTTGTAACTTTGAATAAACCGTTTTTTTTTTCAATTTCATCCCAGTTTCCTTTTGTGCGATTTATTTCAGTCTTTCAACTTCAATGTTACGGTTTCGGGTAAATTCTTTGTTAATTATCATCTAATAAATTCAGGGTCGCAACGTATTCATTGGTTTGTAACAGAAAATTCAAGATGCCTCAATACGATTTTTAAATGATATCTGAGTATCGAAAAGTTGTCTGATAGAGAAGGTGCTACACTTAATTTGTCTGATATAATTTTTTTGCACATGTGGACAACTTATTTTATCATGTCCAACAATTTTCAGACGTATTGCTATGATACCGATCGGTAAAATTTGTTCACATTTTCAAAACGGTCTCAAAATTTAATGCGTTCACATTTCCGTCTGAAAATTGTTTTGTTCGCATCAAATAACCAAAATTTACTAATAAAAAAGATTTTCAGACGTATTGCTATGAGACATTTTTTTTGTCTCATTTTTAATTTTTTTGAGTGATTTTACGGGTTTGCGCTACACCACTAACGTCTGAAAAATATGTTTCCGGTATCTCAGAACTATCATTCAACTACAGTCTGCAAATCAGACATATTGCTATGATGCAGTTCGGTAAAATTCTTTGACAATTTTGAAAATTCGGTCAGATCAAACGCTACGCGGAAAATGTCTGATATTGGTATTTTCGAGTTCAGGATAAACGTATCTATCGATTTGATGCGGTTTTGGCCGTAATTTTGGTCGTGGGCTCTCGTACTATTAGTCTGCAATGCCGATCATGCTTGTCTCAGAAAAAAATCGGTAATTTTTGCATAAGTTGTATGGCAGGTTTCAATCAAAAGTGTTGCTACTGGCTGTTTATAGGAAAAATGCAGATCGTTTCTACGGTGGCCGGTGAGGAATCTAAATAATTTTTACAGCATATTTCCGACTATATTCAGTTACTAGTTTAATATTTTTTTCAAAAATGTGGATTTCCTATATGAGATGGTATAATTTATCTTATCTAAAATAATTATTTTCAAAAAAACAAAAATATCTAATGGAAATACAAACCAATAAACTGACGAAACCAGATCTACTAAACTTATTCCTTGAAAACGTCACATGATATAATAAATTTATTATAATGCTCGATATATTTCATCTGATCTCATTTTCCAGTAAGTAATAAAGTGCTTTCGTGGTGCCGACCATTGGGCATTTTTTGCCGACTAGTCGCTGAATAATCGGCTGACTAGACCTTGAATGTAATATTCGGCTTTACCTACCTAAAATAGGCTACGTCAGCCAAATGAGAGCACACGAACGACATCAATAGATTTGAAGCAGTCGCCGTGAACGAGAAACGGTCTGGAGAATATACACATACTCGTAAAATGCTAGTTTATTAAGACGCCTTATTTCTTTTATTTATTAATTTTCATATTAGGACAAATATGTTGATAATTCCAACCAACTTTTTGAAGTGAATAATACTTTTCGCTGAGTTCTAGATAGTAACGTAGCTATTTAATGCTTTCATTGCGTCCAGTCGAAAAAAAGTTAAAAAAAAAAACAATGATCACAATGGCTCTGTTCTAAATAGTAACATTGATAATAAATAATAAATAAATAAATAAATAAATATTAAGGGACAATCATACACAAATCGACCTAGTCCCAAACTAAGCAAAGCTTGTACTATAATATATAAATACATTTATAGATAACATCCATGACCCAAGAACAAATATGTTAAGAAACATGTTTGATCATGATCATAGTTAAAAAATTCTAAAACAATCAGCATTTTTGAACGGACAAGGAAACTTAAGAAAATCGAAAATTATTTTTTTGTCTCAAAACATAAAATATCAGTGACTAGAACAATATTTACGTAAAAAAAATAACCAAAAAAGAACCGACTTCAATAAAACTGAAAAGCCAAAAATAACCCGTTCAAGTACAGATTATATTTGAATCACCTTTTGAAGTCGGTACCCTCCTTTTTTGAAGTCGGTTAAAATACGCTATGCGCAAAAACATCACTGATGACTGTGACATGAGGTGTAAAAGAGATTTATCTACGGTGTTAAATCTTAGAGGTCTCACAGACCTCAAAGCGCAATATGCTCTCTAAGCGTTAACAACCTCGTTTACTTATGCTTTAATGTGTCTGAAGAGACTCAATTAGCACAGAAGTTAATTAAAAGATAAGTGGCCCTTTGTTTGTGATGAGTTTGCGATTCGGCTTTGTGACGTCATTTTGGCACGTCATTTGTGATTTCGCTCGTTTCTCGTAGTGACTGAAAATAAATAAATTTCGTTTAACATTTTGATTATATGCCCTGCTGTTGATCTCCAGATAGGTACAAAGGGGATATGAAAGAGCGGCGATTAACCTTCACCAACTAGGAAATAAATATGGGTATTAGGTAGTTGAGCGTAGTTGAGTCATTAGGAACACAATCTGGGATGGCACAACTAGTTGTGCGTTGTGCAGACATAGTTGGTCCGTGAGGAAAGAGGGGTCCTGGAGGGAAACTAACCTAAATCATTTAGGTAGCTTATTTTACTTAAAGGAAACATTCTTTTATTTTTAAAAATACACAAAACTGCATTCAAAATATTTAGCTAAAGTTTAATTACAGATTCCTACTTTACAACAATAAAATAATTTTTAAAATCGGTTCATAGGGTTCTGAGGTAGAAGCGGTGGTAGCTTAGTGGTTAAGGCATGCGACTTTCAATCCGGAGGTCGCGGGTTCGAACCCGGCCCGTACCAATGAGTTTTTCGGAACTTATGTACGGAATGTCATTTGATATTTACCACTCGCTTTTCGGTGAAGGAAAACATCGTGAGGAAACCACCTAAGCCCAATAAGGCCTATAGTTTCCCCTCTGGGTTGGAAGGTCAGATGGCAGTCGCTTGCGTAAAAACTAGTGCCTACGCCACATCTTGGGATTTAGGTAGCCGACCCCGATTGAGAATTCATTCTCAAAAATGGGACAAAGGCTAGGAGGATGATGAGGGTTCTGAGGTAACAAACATTAACGCTTTGGCAACCAAGGTTTTCGAAGCGCTATGCGCATAGCCGATAACATGGCGAAATGCGTAAGTATGTAACGAGAACGTGCTATGACCACAATGCCTGGTGTTGAAAGTGTTAAAAATAATGATAAAAAATACAACTGAATTGAAAACCTTCTCCATTTTCAAGTCGATTGAAAATAGATATAATATTGGTGATTTTTGCATAGTCATAGGTTTTATTAAAAAAATGTGGGTATTTCGAAGTTTTCCTTACTTTATCGGCACCTGCGACTCATTAATATGGACGAAAAGAAATCTAGGACTAATAAAATATTTATGATTCATAAATGTTAAGAGCACATGTTTTAAACATAAGAGAAACGCTCAAACGACAAATTGTTTTCTTGCTATCAACAATAAGCGTGTATAAATAAATGTTAATGTAAATGTAAATGTTAAGCGTGTATATAAATTTATGAAACATGTAGGTAATGTCTCATTTTTTTAATGTGGGAACACACCAAATTTTTATTTTCAACTATTGATACTGTTGGCGCAGCCACTGCTTCAACCAGTTCTAGCGGGGAGAGGGCTGCGGAGAGCTGATGACGTAACAGCGGTCACCGCCGCGCACCGACACACGGCCATCAACCACCGCGCCGTACTAACATACATTTACTGTAAATCGTTGGCATTAAAACATAATAAGTATCTTGAAGCAGGAGTTTACTTTATATAAAAAACCCCTCAGCTGAGCTGTACCTGAACATCATCGGCTCCGACAATTGGCGACCGTGACAGGACTGAAGTCGCTTACGCAACCACATAACGGAACTTCCATCGGCGGTCGAAGTAACACTGCGAGCTAGCTGGAATTTGCGATAAGGATTGCGCATAACAAGAATAATCTGGATAGTGCATCGCATCACAGTTACAAAGGGAAGTGCCCATCCTTATTTATCCTTCACTTGATAATTGTTCCCCCTGATTTGTGTGTAACAGTGCTTAGCCCTCAGCAGTCTAGACTGGAAGTGTTCATAATCCGTTATAGCGTAATTGCATCGTCCGTTTTTCATATATATTTAAATCGCAGCTTATTTGCTATTGTGCATTAAAAGAGAAGCCTACTTGTATTCATTAATTACGTAAACTGCAAGCATCATTAGGTGTATCTACTCATAGCGATAAGCGAGCGGCCATTTGCATTACATTGCAGCTTCTCAAATTTTATCTGCCTAACGATTTATATTATTAAAGATCATAAAACATAATTTAAACTATCATTCCTGTGCAAATTACATAAACATCTTTCGCTTGAAGGCAATTTCAATTACTTAATCATCAAATTAATTAAAAATTCTTATTCGTGCATAGTACCTATTTTACCTGCTACATTCTTCTGCTTAAAAATACACAAATACTTCTTCACATAGGATGCAAATAGGTAATTATCAGCTAATTGTTTACATTAGGGTCTTATAACTTCGGATCTTTAAAACGCTAAATTTATTTCAATACATTAATACGTTGCTAACCGTGCATTCCAGTGATAACGAGTTGCTTTGTCGGCGGGACCTCGTGCAGGGACTCGAGCTAGCGCTTGTTTGCCGTGCCTGACCTGAGCGGCGCGTTATACCTAAAGCCTGCCGTGTCTTCCAGTCAACAAGCGGTGGACCTCGTCAAATTGGTTTGAGTGCACAAGTTAATTTATCTAACTTATTCCTTATTTGCCCTAACGTTGATTATAATTAAATTGTGTATAAAATTATATTACTATTACTATTGCATATAACTAAACATGTCTGAAGACTCATTAAAGGACCTTATAAGACAACGAGGTACTTATAAGGGTCGCGTAACGAAATATAAGGACTATTTATCTACTATTCAACAAATTAATCCTACAAACATTATTGCATTACAAGTGAAAGAATTGAATATCAGGTTGGCTAGATTACAAACGTTATTTTCGGAATTTGACACCATTCAAACACGCATAGAAATGGCTTGCGCAAATTTAGACGAGCAGATGGAAGAGAGGGACTCTGTTGAATCTCAGTTCATCTCTCTCATCTCAGCAACGCAAGAGATCATTGATACTCACTCCAGCAGAGAGGATCAAGGATCTGAAGGTGCACGAACGGCCTGTAGGAATTTGGAAAGTTGTCATTTAAATAACATAAAATTACCAACGATAAATCTGCCATCTTTCGACGGAAATTACCTAAAATGGTTAGAGTTTCGTGACACCTTCGAAGCCATGATTCATTCGAACGATGCCATTCCTGATATAAATAAATATCATTATTTACGTTCCTCGCTAGAGGGCAGTGCCAGTGTTGTAATAAAATCGATCGGATTTACATCTGCAAACTACAAAACGGCGTGGAATTTATTATGTGACCGTTTTGATAACAAAAACATTCTTATAAATAATCACATGAAGGCGTTATTTAACATAGACATGTTGACACGGGAATCCCATCGATCAATTCGCTTTCTTATCGATCAAGTGACGAAGAATTTAAGAGCCCTTAATACATTAGGCCGACCTAGTCATTTATTTAGTAGCTAGTAAGCTAGATCCCACCACTAGTAGGAAGTGGGAGGAATACAAGGTCGATTTGCCTGATTTACCCTATGTGACCGATTTCATGAAATTCTTACGTAATCGTGCCGACGTGCTGGAAACAATGCAGGCTTGCAGGAGCGACAAACAAACGGAGCATAAATATTCCCAACCTAAACCTATTACAAAGGCGTTTGTCGCTGCTGCACCGCGCAAGCATACGAGTAACGTCCCGACGTGCCCCGTGTGTCACGCCGCGCATAGGATCTCGGAGTGTGGTAAGTTCAAGGACATGAACGTTGAAAGTAGGTCGAGTGAAGTCTTTAAGTTACATCTTTGCTCGAACTGCTTGAGGCGGGGTCATAACGCTGAGCAATGTCGTCTCGGCCCCTGCCAAATCTGCAAAGCAAGACACAACACGTTATTGCATAAAAATAGTCAATCATTATTACCTACAGAGTCGGACGTAAACAACGCAGCCGGCACGTCGTCGGTCACGAGCGCAGTAAGCGCGTTTGCCGCGACGTTAGGTAAACAAGTCTTGCTATGCACTGCGTTAGTGAGATTAACAAACTCGCATAATAATAAAACACACATTGTACGAGCTTTATTAGATAGGGGGTCTCAGTCCTCATTCTTAACCGAAAACATGAAGAAAAAGTTAGGTTTTCCTGATAATAGCCATAACAAACCGGTTACAGTGGCAGGTATAAACAATATTCACATTAATATAACGGATCGCTGTGAACTCACCTTAAACTCATTAACGAGCTCATACACAGCGAAAATTAATTGTTTAGTTGTGCCTCAAATAACGGGCAGCTTACCGAATAGTTATATTAATGCTTCAGAATTGAACTTACCTGCGAATATACAACTGGCGGATCCCGGGTTTTATCGTCCCTCCGAAGTCGATCTTCTCCTTGGCGCTGATGTGTTTTTCGATATTTTGACGTCGAATAAAATATCCTTGGGTGCTAATAAACCTATTCTTCAAGGCTCAAGGGTAGGCTTTTTAGTTGCAGGGCCCATAGGTATAGGTTGCTTCGAACATAATGAGGGCACGATTTTGCATTGCAACTTTACGAAACAGATTTCGAAAGATCTCGCACGATTTTGGGAGCTTGAAGAAATTCCATCATCAAATATTCCGCACCGCGAAGATGACAATGTTTGTGAAAAACACTTTATAGAAACTACACGACGTTTAGATAACGGTAGATTTCTCGTAAAAATGCCATTATGTGAAATTCCGGAACAATCACTTGGCGATTCATTTAATATGGCTAAAAAACGGTTCCTTAATCTTGAAAATAAATTAGCTAAAAATCCAGTCCTTAAAAAACAATACTGCGATTTTATAAGGGAGTACGATAAACTAGGTCACTTGAATAAGGTTAATAAACCAGACTTTGGTTACTTCGCCCCGCACCACGCAGTTCTTCGCGACAGCAGTGAAAGTACTAAATTAAGGGTAGTTTTTGATTGTAGTGCTAAAACTACCACCCAAAAATCTTTAAATGATATCCAGCATATTAGATGATCAAACGAACTTCTGGAAGTGAAGTTCGATCACTATTATGTGAGTCGCTTCATTCGAAGATATAATAATTAACCAGGTAGTTTCTTTAACTTGCTAGGCAACGTCACACGTTTTTTAGAGAAAAAATAAATGAATTTTTGATTAAAAAGTACTTTTATTGACCTGTCTTCCCCACCCCCAACGAGTACCCGAGCGCCATATTTAGCCATCATTCCTTTGGAGTAGGAAGCAAAACTTATATGGGCTTTTCAGATATGTTAATTTCTGTAATGACGAAGTCACGGGAGGGAGGGTGCTGATTATATCTTCGAATGAAGCGACTCACATAATAGTGATCGAACTTCACTTCCAGAAGTTCGTTTGATCATCTATTATATTTCGTCGCTTCATTCTTCAGATATAATAATTAACCAGGTAGAGTTTTAGAGCAGCAAGTTTTGCTTCTGTTAAAACAACTTTATAATCAATGATTTGTCTTTATTCAAAAAGTACAAAAATAATAACATGAACGCTACATAATAATATTAGGTTTTGATTTAATTATACAAAATGATCAAATCTTATAATCATGGCTTAGATCATTATTTAGTTCGACGTATTACGTCTTATGCAAACAGCTCTTGCAAATACATCATTGTTCCCGTCTTGTAGGGGCCTATCATAAAATTTAGAAAAGGTTTGGGACGAAGATGTCCAACCAGCTGCCTTGCGAATAAGCTCTATAGACACGCCAGCAGCGCGTGCAGCCGACGTGGACGCATGGCGCGTACTATGCGCGCCAAACCTGGACACGTCAAGGCCGGCTGTTTCCAGAACCTGCCTTATCCATCGACTTATGGTCTGGGTCGTGGCCGCTCTGTGAGGGGCCTTGTGCGTTAGTAAAAGTGTGCTCTGATTCCTAGTTCTCCTATTTTGAGTTACCAAAATATAATCTTTGAGAACTTGGGCAGGGCATATGCTTAAATTGTCTCGAAAGTAGGGTAAATTCAATGTAGGCTGTTCACGGCCAGGCGCTGAAGTTTTTATAAGGTCCGGAATATAAATTTTGATTAAATTTTCACTTATATGTATGTTTTCCATCTTAATCAAGGCCAGAGTTTGTACTCGGTGTGCCGTACAGATTGCAAGTAAAATAACTAATTTTTTGGTTAATTTTTCCAGGGTAAGTTCTACATTGGGATACCATGTTGACACCAAATCTAAAACTACTTGGGGATCCCAAGTATTAGAATATTTTGGTAGGCTGGGTTTTAGCCTAAATGCGCCTTTAAGTAATCGCTTAATGTAATCATTAGAGCTTATGTCAGGTCGCAGGAGCGACAATGCAGAGCGATGGCTATTGAGCGTTCCGTATGAACAGCCCCTATTGAATTCGCCAGTTAAAAACTTTATTATAGACGTTATAGAACTGTTGAGTGGTTACTATTGTGGCGCATCACTAGAAACGTCGCCCATCACTACACAAAACCTGCTCAGGCGACGGCGGGGCGCGACGCGCGGCGCGAGGCGGGCAGCCGCAGGAGCTCATTCGCATCGCCGGCAGCGCAGAGCCTCTCCGATCGCTATCCACGCCGGACCTGTGCCACTCTTGCCCGCTATCGCCTTCGCACTGCTTACGCGCTTTTATTCGCAATTTAATTGTTTGCACCGAATTGTTGGCTGATTGTAATTTTATGTTATTATACCTGTTAAATGTGGAGTTTAACTTTTATTTAGTTACGCAGAAGAACCCACATCTGGTGACCCGCGATTTAGAACGCGTTTTAAGATTTTAACGGCCAGGCGTTGCGTAGATAGCGAAATGACGGACTCGCCACCATTGCAGGGCGCTAGTAACGCTAATAGTGTTCCAGAATTTTCGGACGCGCAAGATGGCGGCGCACCCGTTTCCGTGGACCGCGTGGCGTTGAGGTTACCACCGTTTTGGCCGGACGATCCCGAGGTTTGGTTTGGGCAGGCAGAGGCGCATTTTCTGGTTTCGGGAATTAAGGACGATTCCACGAAATTTTATTCCATCATCGCTCAGCTGGACCACAGGGATGCAAAAGAAATTAAATCTTTAATCAAGAATCCACCGAAGACTGATAAATACCTCAGATTAAAAACCGAATTAACGAAGTGTTTGTCCATTTCTCGGCAGCAGCAAATTAAAGAAGTGTTAACTAATCAGGAGCTAGGAGATCGTAAGCCGTCTCAATTTTTACGACATTTAACGACAATGGCTGACGGCGGCGTATCAGACGAATTTTTGCGTTCCATGTGGATGAACCGATTACCTGCTCATGTCCAACCATATTTAATTTCACAGTCCTCCTCCACGCTCGAGGACCTCGCAGACCTGGCCGATAAGATTTGTGAAGCGACCACGCCCGCGGTGCCCATTTCAAGTAGCATCTACCTCCAACTACGACGGTTTGTTGCAACGCATTGATGAACTTATTACTACTCGGATTCAAACTGAACTTAATAATCAGATATCGCAGTTGTCATTACATCAGGACAGGGGACGCTCGAAATTTCGCCGTGGTCACTCAGCCGGCAGATCTCGGAGCAGGGGTCGGAGCCGCAGCAAGACACCAGGTATGTGTTGGTATCACTCCGTTTTTGCTGACAAGGCCAGAAAGTGCACGTCACCCTGCAACTACGTCACGGGAAATGCCAGAGGCAGTCAATAGACGCGGCGAGTGACTGTCACGCTACCAGCCGCCTTTTCATTACAGACAGGAAATCCAAAATGCAGTTTTTGATTGATACCGGTTCCGACCTCTGCGTGCTGCCACGCGTGCATTTGCCTAACGGTAAACCGACTGAGTACCGCCTCACCGCTGCCAACGGCACTCCAATTCAAACGTTCGGAACCATAAAGCTGCATCTTGACCTGGGGCTGCGCCGAGATTTTGTTTGGAATTTTGTTGTGGCCAACGTGGACAAGCCGATTATCGGAGCTGACTTCATATCTCATTACGGATTACTCGTCGATTGCAGGAACCACAAACTACTAGACAGCCTAACTACCTTATCTTCTGCAGCAACGCTGGTGAACTGCAATACTCCTAGCGTCAAGACGATAGCAGGCAAAAGTGAGTACCACACCTTATTGTCAAACTACCCTCAATTGACGAAGCCGTCGGGTACAACGCGCGAAGTCAAGCACAGCACCGTCCATTACATACGTACCACAGCAGGACCTCCGGTGTTTACCAGACCACGTCGGCTCGCTCCTGATCGGTTAAAGGTGGCCAAGCAGCAATTTGAGGAGATGGTCAGTGACGGCACAGCGCGGCGTTCCGACTCACCATGGGCATCTGCCTTGCATTTAGCTCCCAAGAAGGATGGTTGGAGACCGTGTGGGGACTACCGTGCGCTAAACGCTCGCACCATCCCAGACAGGTATCCCATAAGGCACATTGAAGACTACGCTCACAGGCTCGCAGGTTGCAAGATTTTTTCAAAGATAGACTTAGTAAAGGCCTACAACCAGATACCGGTTTATGGAGATGACATACCTAAGACTGCAATCACGACGCCGTTCGGATTATTTGAATTTCCTTTTATGTCCTTTGGTCTCAGGAACGCAGCTCAGACGTTTCAGCGGTTCCTCGACGAGGTCCTACGAGGCATGGATTACTGCTATTCATACATAGATGACATATTGGTGTTTTCCAGGGACCGCACAGAACACTTAGAGCACTTGGAGCAGGTGTTCCAGCGCCTGCAGGATTATGGCCTCCTTATCAACGAAGGAAAGTGCGCATTCGGCTTAGATGAGGTGACGTTCCTGGGTTTCACCATATCCGAACACGGCACGCGTCCAGTCGACATGAAAGTTGAGGTAATCAAAGAATATCCCCCTCCCAAAACCGTCAACGGCCTGCGACGTTTCCTGGGGATGCTCAATTTTTATAGGCGTTTTATTCCTCACGCAGCAGAGGAACAAGCTCCTTTGCACGACCTGCTCGGGGGGCCGAAGCAAAAGGGCTCTCAACCACTTGACTGGACACCAGAGCTAATTCAAGTTTTTGAAAACTGTAAGTCAAGCATTATCAGATCTACTCTTCTAGCACACCCCGAGATGAACGCACCACTCGCTCTCGTTACAGATGCCTCAAATTCATCGCTGGGCGCAGTATTGCAGCAACTGGTAGACCGTGAGTGGCAACCCTTAGCTTTCTTTTCCAAGAAAATGAATAAGACACAGCAGATGTACAGCGCGTACGACAGGGAGCTGTTAGCGGTCTACGAGGGCATCAAGCATTTCCGTTTCATGGTAGAAGGTAGACACTTCACCATATACACTGACCACAAGCCCATAGTGTTCGCGTTCCAGCAAAAGGATCGGCACTGCTCTCCTCGGCAATTCAATCAGCTGGACTACATTGCACAGTTTACGACTGATATAAGACATATCTCCGGTAAGGAAAATATCACTGCAGATACTCTCTCACGCATCGAAGCTATTACGAAACCACCTGATTTGGAATCACTAGCTCGTGCACAAGAAGCAGATGAGGAGATGCAGCAGATGGTGGCCAGTCGCGAGACATCACTGGACCTTAAGAGCGTGCCAGTGCCAGGAACCCAGCTCACTTTATATTGTGACGTTTCTCAAGTTAGGCCTCGCCCGTTCGTACCTGCGGCCCTGCGGCGCCAGATATTTGACGCTGTGCACTCATTATGCCATCCTGGCGTGAGGACTACAACAAAACTAGTGACAGAGAGGTATATTTGGCCCAACGCCCGGAAAGACTGCCGCGCCTGGACCCAAGCCTGCCACGCCTGTCAAGCATCTAAAGTACATCGCCATACGTCCTCGCCATTGGGACAGTTCCAGTTGCCAGGGGCACGATTTAGCCACGTACACATTGACCTGGTGGGACCGCTACCATCATCACACGACTACAAGTACTGCTTTATAGCCATCGATAGGTTCACCCGTTGGCCGGAAGTTCAACCCATCATGGACATCACAGCTGAGACAGTTGCGAAGACATTTTGTGATTGTTGGATTTCACGCTTCGGTTGTCCACAGATCGTCACCACTGACCAGGGCCGCCAGTTCACCTCGCAGCTTTTCAAGGAGCTGGCTTGGCTTTGCGGAGTGCAGTTGCGGCAAACTACCGCATACCACCCCGCAGCCAACGGATTGGTCGAGCGCCTACATCGCACCCTGAAGGCGTCCATCATGGCCCACGACGAGCGCAGCTGGACCGACGCGCTGCCCGTCGTGCTGCTGGGGCTGAGGACAGCGTGGAAGGCAGATCTTCGCTGCTCGGCTGCTGAAATGGTTTATGGTGAGCCGCTACGGTTACCGGGTGAGTTTTTCCAATCCACACCACACACTCACACCAACACGCTGCAGCCGCTTGATTTTGTGACAAGGCTGAGAAAGCATATCGCTCACCTTAAACCACAGCCTGCATCAAACCACTCTGTAAAGCCAGTATTTGTACACGAGAACCTGAGAACGGCACAACACGTATTTATACGCAAAGACACTCTGCGCCGAGCTTTAGAACGACCTTACACAGGACCACACAGGGTTCTAAAAAGAACTGATAAGACGGTCACAGTAGAACTAGACAGAGGACCTGCGACCATCTCAATAGATCGAGTTAAACCAGCGTTCACTATATCTGAACACACTGATATACAGCAGCACCGAAGTATCGGAAGTCCATCTGTTGAGTCACCAAACTCAGCTTCAAAACCTGACCGAGTGACACGTTCAGGCCGAATTGTAAAATTTCCTAATTGTTTCTCTGCAGGACTTTGAATCTCCGAAGGGGGTGTGTGGCGCATCACTAGAAACGTCGCCCATCACTACACAAAACCTGCTCAGGCGACGGCGGGGCGCGACGCGCGGCGCGAGGCGGGCAGCCGCAGGAGCTCATTCGCATCGCCGGCAGCGCAGAGCCTCTCCGATCGCTATCCACGCCGGACCTGTGCCACTCTTGCCCGCTATCGCCTTCGCACTGCTTACGCGCTTTTATTCGCAATTTAATTGTTTGCACCGAATTGTTGGCTGATTGTAATTTTATGTTATTATACCTGTTAAATGTGGAGTTTAACTTTTATTTAGTTACGCAGAAGAACCCACAAATATAATATTACAAAACTGCCACCAGAGCTTTAGGGATACATTGTATTGTTTTAATGTGTTCTCCGAAAGAGAGGCTAAGGTCAACGGGATGGCTTCCGGTGGAACGCCACGGCAGGAGAATGCTGCGCTGATAGCACCGCGGCAGCCAGGGTAAGGCTGGTGTGCAGGCGATGTGGCCGTCTGCAATGAGATCGAAGTAATGCTTTACTCGGGTTGAAAAATATAATGTTTGAGACCAATAGGTCCTGCAGCAGAGGGAACCAAGGCTGGGAAGGCCAGTAGGGAAAAACGAGAATACCGTTTGCTCGATCATCGATAATTTTCCGTATACACTTTAAAATTAAAGAGAATGGTGGAAATGCGTAGAAAAAGCTTGTATTCCAATTGATCGTAAACGCATCAACAGCGAAAGCGTCTGGCTCTTGGAACCAAGAGACAAAAGTATCAGATTTGGCGTTGGCGCGGGATGCAAAGAGATCTATTTCGGGTTGTCCAAAATGTCTGACAATTGTTTGGAAAGCGTTTTTGGACAATTCCCACTCAGTGTCGGGGTTAGTTTTACGCGATTCTTTATCGGCCCGATTATCTTTTGTGTTGACGTACGATGCATACAAAATTATTCTCCGCAATTCGCACCATTGCCAAATTTGTCTACTTAAATTATTAAGGTGCGGAAACTGGATCCCGCCCATGCGATTTATATAACTGATAGCAGTAGTATTGTCGACCCTTAATAAAATTACGCAATCGGTTTCGTTAGCGGCGAAACTCTTTAGACCCAAAAATACTGCTAACAGCTCTAAATAGTTGATGTGGTGTTCTTTCTCAACGTCCTTCCATTGTCCTCCCATGCTACTATCTCCGCATACGGCCCCCCAGCCTGTGCCTGAAGCGTCTGAATAAATTTCCAGCTTAAAACTTGATGTCCTCATATATGAGGTTGTCGAGTAAATATTATTTTTCCACCAAAATAAATCAGCTAAAATAGTATCCGAGAGATTAATTTTTGCCTCATAATTACCGTTATGTTTTTGAAGAGAAAGAAATTTGTATCTTTCTAATATTTTGGTATATAGCCAACCGTAATTGGTGGCAGGGCAGGCGGAGATGAGAACACCAATCAGTTGCGCATACTCCCGAATGGTACAGCGCGGTAACTTTACGAATTTACATATCAAATGGTAAATCTTATCTCTTTTATCTGAAGGTAAGCCTATAGTCATATTTCGTGAATCGAAATTAAACCCTAGAAATTTACATATGTTTGATGGTTGTAAAACACTTTTGTCATAGTTGACAATAAAACCTAAACATTCTAATAGGTTGATAGTGGCAGTGACATTATTGACACAATCGTCGTAACTGTCTCCTATGCACAAGATATCGTCTAAATAGATAACAGACTTAAATCCTTGTCGCCTTAAGTGTGTTACAACCTCCTTCATAATTTTAGTAAACACTTTAGGTGCTATAGACAACCCGTAGGGCAAGGCAGTAAATTCGTAGGTTTCAATTTCATTTGAACCATGAGGTATAAATTGAAAACGGAGGTGCTTTCGATCTGCCTCGCAAATCGGTATAAGTAAATACGCCTCTTTTAAATCAATTGAAGCCATAAAACCATTATGAGGTATTAGCTTAGAGGCAGTTCGATAGTCCTCCATTTTAAAATGTGACTTTGTCACAAATTTGTTAAAGGACTTTAAGTTGAGAATAAATCGGTTACTGCCATTAGGCTTTGGAGCTAAAAATGTACTGGAAATATATTGATCATGCCTGGGAAGGCATTTTTGCACAGCTCCTAAATCAATTAATTTATTGATTTCCATAGTCATTTGTTTGGTTTCATCCAATGTCAAGCTCGTTTTAGGTACTATAGACTGCTGTACCTGTTTACATAATGGTATAGCAAAACCGTGTTCGATGTATGATAGAACAGTAGGGTTGGTCGTTATTTTATGCCAACAACGATAAAAATGTTTTAAACGACCGGCGTGTACCTGAGCTACTGCTGCGCTGACGCACGCTGCTTGCTCTGCGCCGGCGGCCGCGTCGTCGCGGCGGTGGTGTTGATGTACGGGCGCCGCGTCGGCGGCGAGGGATTCGTCTTCCGACTTCCTCCTCGCCCCCCCCTGCTCGATGAGTAACGGGGAGGGCCGGGCCAGTTTCCCTGAGATGTGGAGGCCCGGGTGCTCATCGTATTTGTCGCAGTTTTAGGTGTACTAACACTCTTCTTAATTTGGTGACCTTGTCTTTGTATAGCCTTGCTGGCTTTAATCTTGTCCGATAAAGTATTACCGAATAGGGACTCGTCCCGTTCAGCGTCCTGAATGACATGAAGAAAATTTTTATCGAGGCTTGGCGTGATTAATTTTGTTCTGTCTTTGGTAAAGAAATGATGTAAATCAGACAGAATGCGACATCCATCACTCAAATATTTGAGTGCCTCGATTTTATTGTCGGTCTTTAATAGGACGTCCATGGCTCGATTTACAGCTGAGATTCCATGTCCGAGTTGTTGCTGCACAGCAACATATTTTTTGTCACGTCCACGTACCAATTCTGACACGGCAGCCGAGATCTCGGCGTTTAGCTTGGGTGCTTGTAATAATTTACAATTGTTAGGAATTAGGTATTCCTTAAGGAGTTTTTCCTTATTATCTTTAGTCATCCCTTTCTTTAAAAGGGGTAGCCAAATATTGGCAAGACTATCGTGGATACTTGCTCCAAATTCAGGTGTATCAGACGTGGATTCTCCCAGCGCCGCTAACAGCGTCGGGTCCAAAGTCGGTGCCTCAGTTACGGGAGGCGAGGGCTGGGCCAGTGGCGCGAGTTGATCTTGCGCGGCCGGGACAGATGGCGCGGCCGGACCGGGCGACGCGGCCGGCACGGTCGGCGCGGCCGGCACGGGTGGCGCGACCGGTGGCTCTGTCGGCGTCTCAGTGCATTCCAAAATTGGTTGTGATGAGGGACCGGGTGGCACTACCTCATGTAAGTCCTCCTGTGTTTCTAACACGGGCTCGTATGCAACTTCGTCCATATTCGATTGATCTCCGTCAATGATGGATGAGTTGGACGATTGATTGTGTAGGTGATTTTCACCTAAAAATAATAAATAAGTACATAAGTACAGGACATATAATTAACACCAGTAACATTGTCTCGCAGACAATATCAAGGTGTACGTGTATATCTATTTATAGATTGCACGCATTAGTTTTTATTTTAATCGAAATCAACTCGCAGTCGATCTCGTTATCGCAGTTAACTCGCGGTTAACCCCGATGTAATTTTATCTAATGGAGGGTAGATATTTTTTACTCCGACAAAATTTATTAATTATGTGATTAGGATTGAGATGTGATTTCACATTAATTTATGGGTAAGAAAATAATAATTTTAGTTATATTTTACCTTGCTCATTGTCGTCAGACTCATCTGAAGAAATGTAATATCTACTACGTTTCTTCTTTATGGCGGATTGTTCCAAGTCTTGAAGTTTCCTTTTATAACGTTCAATTTTTTCACGATTGGTTCGCATTGGCTTCGGCATTTTTGCGATGGTGCGATCGTTGCCACGCACGAAAAAGGAATGATGGCTAAATATGGCGCTCGGGTACTCGTTGGGGGTGGGGAAGACAGGTCAATAAAAGTACTTTTTAATCAAAAATTCATTTATTTTTTCTCTAAAAAACGTGTGACGTTGCCTAGCAAGTTAAAGAAACTACCTGGTTAATTATTATATCTGAAGAATGAAGCGACGAAATATAATGGGCCGGTTATCCAGGATGATTTGTTTGATATCTTAATTCGGTTCAGGCAACATAATTACGTTTTGTCCGGAGATATTCGTAAAACGTACAGGCAAATCATGCTGGACGAATCGCAGCGCCATCTACAATTGATCCTTTGGAGGGATGATGAAAATAAACCGCTGGATGTACTTGAATTGGCCACTTTGACGTACGGAACGTGCTCAGCGCCATTTCTGAGCACAAGGTGCCTTGTACAGTTGGCCAATGAATGCGCTGATAGGGTTGGGTCAGACGTAATACGCCATGATTTTTACTATGATGATTTCTTGAGTGGTGCAGCGAGCGAAAACGAGTTGAAGCATATCTATCAATCGGTTACAGAGACACTTACTTCAGCTTGTTTTCCCATTCATAAATTCCGCACAAACTGCCCACAAATATTTGGCGAGGACTGTACTTCGACACAGTCACTAGACTTAAACAAACAATCCAGTGTTTTAGGGTTATTATGGTTTCCCGATCATGATAGTTTGCAGTTTTCTGTAAAATTGGACGAAAATACCAGTAAAATAACAAAACGGGTAATCTTGTCAAATGCATGCAAGATTTTTGATCCACTCGGGGTCCTCAGCGCAACCACCATAAAACTTAAAATACTACTTCAAAAATTGTGGATTTTGAAATTGAGCTGGGACGAGGAGGTTCCGGTAGAAATTAAAAAGATTTGGAACAAATTTCTTTCCAATGTTCACGTACTGGTAGATTTAAAGGTACCTCGACACGTTTTGTGTCACAACCCGGTCTTGATTGAGCTGCATTGTTTCGTGGACGCGTCTCAAGCTGCTTACGCGGCTTGTACATACTTGCGATCCACAGACAGCGCAGGTAACATAACGATAAACCTTTTGTGTGCAAAGACGCGCGTATCGCCGCTTAAAACATGAACTATTCCAAGGCTTGAACTTTCAGGAGCGTTATTGGGCGCACGGCTAACGGCCAAGGTCGCAAACGCGCTTCGCTGCACTGTGGATCGCAAGGTGTTCTGGACGGACTCATCCGTAGCTCTGGGCTGGATGAGAAGTCAACCTAATACGCTTAAGGCTTTCGTATGCAACCGTGGAAATGAAATACATGAATTAACAACTAGAGATTCATGGCGACATGTACCCACTTCCTTAAATCCCGCAGATCTGGCCTCCCGGGGCGTCGACCCTGGTCAGCTACCGAGCTTTTGAGTCTTTGGTGGCACGGGCCATCATTTCTATTGCATGATGAGAGTACATGGCCGCAAAACTTAGGTTCTATAGATGGAAACTTACCTGAAAGAAAAACACAGAGTGATTGCTCAACCTTAACAATGGTTAACGTTGAGCAATCACCCCTCATTATATTTGAAAATTATTCCAAGGTCAATAAATTAAAACGAACTGTGGCATATATATTACGATTTATTCACAATTGTAAAAATCCTAAAACTAAAACAAATGGTTGCTTAAAAATAAATGAAATAAAAAATGCATTAACTTACTTGGTAAAATTATGTCAAAATCAAACTTATGCTACAGAACTATCTACACTTATACAAGGGAAAAGGCTTAAAACTAAATCCTACCTTTTACAGTTATCTCCGTTTCTTGACGGCAATGGCGTGATCAGAGTAGGTGGCCGCCTTCAGAATGCCGACTGTGATTATGATAAAAAGCACCCGATCCTTCTGGACGGCAAGCATTACTTCACACGGCTCTTGATGGAAAGCGAGCACCTACGCCTGTTGCACGCTGGCCCTCAGTTGCTCCTCAGCTCATTACGCGAGCAATTTTGGCCGGTAGGCGGCAGAACGCTAGCTCGCGGTGTCGTTCGTAAATGCGTTACATGCACGCGACTCCGTGGCAAAGCTTTGGAGCCACTGATGGGCAATCTGCCTGCAGATAGGGTTACACCATTTTATCCCTTCCAGGTGTGCGGCCTTGATTTTGCAGGACCCTTCATGATCTCTAGCAAAAAAGGAAAGGGTAACCGCATCACAAAATGTTACCTAAATATATTCGTTTGTTTCGCATCCAAGGCCGTACATTTGGAAGCAGTCAGCGATCTTAGCACAAATGCCTTCATTTTGAGCTTACGTCGTTTCGTAGGGCGCAGATGTAGACCACATACAATCTATTGTGACAATGGCACTAATTTTGTTGGGGCAAATAACGAGTTGGGTAGATTGCTAAGATCCGCTCAGAATTCAATTTACGAGTTTGGCAATGATGAGCATATAAAATTTGTCTTTTCTCCTCCCTATTCCCCAACTTTCGGCGGAATTTGGGAAGCTGCCGTAAAATCGGCCAAATTTCACTTAAAACGGATTATGGGTAATGCTAGTCTGACATTTGAGGAGTTGAGCACTTTATTTACACAAATTGAGGCAATCCTCAATTCCCGACCCCTCACTCCTTACTCGTCAGACCCTAATGATCTTTCCCCTCTGACTCCAGGGCACTTTCTGGTGGGGCGGCCCATGACCTCACTGCCGTCACCCCCCATTGTTCTTAAAAACCCTGACAGATATCAGAGGATCGAGCAGCTGAGACAGCATTTCTGGCAGAGATGGCGTAACGAATACCTGGCAGAGTTACAACAACGCGCCAAGTGGCGCCAGAGGCAGAAGGAGCTGAAGATTGGAGACTTGGTGGTGTTAAAAGAGGAGAACACACCACCACTTAAATGGAGGCTTGGGAGAGTCCTTCAACTACATCCTGGGGCTGATGGAGTCTGCAGGGTGGCGGATTTTTCCACGCAGAGAGGTGCAGTCAGGAGAGCACTCAACCGAGTGTGTCCTCTACCCTGCACAGAGGAGCTTGAAAGCAGGGGCTTTCAAGGGGGGCAGGATGTCGGCGCAGCCACTGCTGCACGGAGAGCTGATGACGTAACAGCGGTCACCGCCGCGCACCGACACACGGCCATCAACCACCGCGCCGTACTAACTTACATACATTTACTGTAAATCGTTGGCATTAAAACATAATAAGTATCTTGAAGCAGGAGTTTACTTTATATAAAAAACCCCTCAGCTGAGCTGTACCTGAACATCATCGGCTCCGACAGATACAAAGATATCAAAGCGCAAAGAAAAATTGAAATGAGTTATCTAGTTCGAATCACATTTGTTAAGCGAATCCCATTAACTTTGTACCCGATGAACAATACCATTATCTGTATTGTTAGCTGCGGCCACAACTGCCACTTCAAAATGTAAGGCGATATAAGTGCAATTTACTTTTACACTAAATTAGTCCTTGAGTCAAACGAAATAAGGTTTACTCTTAAACAAAGAGAACACAGATGTTGGTCACTTCGTAAGTGAAAGAGCAGTGAAGCTCGTTTTGATGCTTATAATGACAATGAAGTGACCAACATCTCTGTTCTCTTTGTTTAAGAGTAAACCTTTCGTTTGACTTAAAGACTAATTTAGTGTAAAATTAATTTGCACTTATAACGCCTTACATTTTGAAGTGGCAGTTGTGGCCGCAGCTAAGAATACAGATAATGGTATTGTTCATCGGGTACAAAGCTAATGGGATTCGCTCAACCAAAAGAATTATTTCTATACTTGGGGGACGAGACCGGGAGTCGAACCCGGTACCTCTGGATTTCCGGTCCAGTGCGTTAACCACTTCGCTATCCGAACTCCAACCAACCTTTCGAATTTTTCCTTATGCTTCGTGTGCCGTTCTTTGCATTGTTTATTTGAAAGGTTTTCTAACCCACGTAACTATTTCAATTTTTCTTTGAGCTTTGATATCTTTGTATCAATAGTTTAAGCGTGTATATAGTTTATCATGGCCTGACAAATAAATGTGCCTACATAAATATTAGGTACATATTGAATTAAACCATAACACTGCTCAAAGAAAATAAGGTCATGCTCATGCTGTATTTAAATACCTAAGCAGCATACATTCAAAAATACGCGGAACGATATAAACTACCACTAAATTTGGACAGTACTGAATCGATGATTGGTTGGGGGAACATGATCTTTAAATGACGACCATCAGAGCATGTCAAATATTTAATAGAAAACACCAAGAAATTGCAAAAAGCAAAAAGGAAGAAATATTGGCCCTACACTGTAGTAGAGTTGCTAAGCCGCGAAATTGTGCGCATCGGGTTACAAGCATGAAATTTCTACCATACATAGAACGTTCCGCGGTGATTATTTTCAGATGTGGAGGGAAGTCAGATTCGTCCCCTGCGTGGCGGGAGAGCGGGGTGAAGAGGACCAAGTACTGCTCTTTTTCTTTTTTTTATTAATTCTAACCATCTAACCACCTACACACATATTCACGCACACATGCATTCATAAACACACACTCACTCACTCTCAGTTTTAATTATAATATTTAAATAAAGTATTCTATTTTTCTCGTTACTAAAATAGGTATTAAGAAGTTAAAATAGTATTAAATTGTAAGCTTTGTTGTTACTTTTGGTTATACGTAAATTATGCAGATGGAAGAGCGGGATCTCCTGCCACAAGTATTACTTTATGCTTACTAGGAGGTTCCAACCTTTATTTAATTGTAAAACACTAGAAACCAATAAAGTATTTTTGATTTTGATTTTTTTTTGACAGGAGACGAATCTGACTTCCCTCCACATCTGAAAATAATCACCGTGAAACACTTTATCTGTGGTAGAAATTTCATGCTTGTAACCCGATGCGCACAATTATGTTAGAAAACAGCGGACTAACAACTCTACTACTGGGCTAAGCCTGTATCGTGGTGACCGTAAAGCAAACATTTTCATTGCCCATTCGGGTATCCGTAAATAAAATTATCTAGCTTATTATGAGCTTATTACAATTACACATTGTCAGTGTGCGAGTCGATGTGAGTGTGATGTGTGGCTGTGTGTGTGCGTGTCTGTAATTAAGGCTGCCAAAAAAACAATTTTATTTTCATTTCTGATATTCTGAAAGTTGACCGATTAATTCTCAATAACGGGTTGAAAGTGACACATCGCGACACTAGGGTTGAAAAGTAATTTGAAAAAAGAATACTAGGCAATGGAACTAACTCGTAGGTACAGCCACGATAAAAAAAAACTACTTACGAATATTATTTATTTTATTGTGTGGATAACAATAAATACCTAGTTACCAGGAAAACGTTTTAATGTTTTAAATTTTAAGTAACAACCTGGTTGCTGTGATTTGAAATTCATAAATGTAATAGATTAGATTAGATTAGATTAGATTTATTTATTTCATAATAACAAAACAGTATAAATTATCCTAAGTTAATTTACATGAATCTTGATATTATGATCGTCAATAGCAACATAAAATTAGATAATAATCATTCAATTAAGTCAAATACACCATCATAATATTCATAATATAACTACAACAATAATAATAGAATCATAAAATGCAATGTCAGATAAAACAGAAATATATGTCACTATCAGTAAAAAACTAGCTTATCCAACTTATAATAGATATACGTATCTCCCATGGGATCGTCAGAAAAATATTAAATAACTAGATAAACAAATGTCATTTTATAATTTCATGTCCATGTACTCACTAACAGAATAAAATGGATTTTTCAATAAAAAGTTTCTCAATTTTCGTCGAAATGTTTCGTCAGATGGTTCAGTTCGTATTTCGGCGGGTAGACGTTCGTAGTAGGTCGGGCCGATGACGCGCGGGTTTTTACCTGCAAGTGCCATGCGACGCGGGACTGTTCTGAGTCTGCCGGACGATCGAATCTGTTTGCCCGACACTTCGACACGTGCAAAAGTTGGCAAACTCTTTCTCCCGAACATTAAAATTTCAAATATGTAAAGAGAGTAGTGCGTCATGATCTGGTACGTTTCGAATAAATCCCTACAAGAATGTCTGGGTTTTACTCCAGCCAGTATTCTGAGTGCGCGCTTTTGGAGAAAAAAAACTCGTTGGGCATCAGTAGAATTACCCCAAACGATTATTCCGTATGACATCAATGAATGGAAATGCGAAAAATAGACGGATTTTAGCGCATTTTTGGATATCAACGGTTTTAATTTTTTTAATGCGAAGACTGCACTACCCAACCTGTCACAGAGCCGATCTACATGGCACTTCCAGTTTAAGTTTGAATCCAGCACACAACCAAGGAACTTGCACTCACTGGTTAACGGTATTGGGCCGCTAGTAATGCATGGCGGCAGTGTGGTCTTTCGGCCAGAAAATATAATAACATTAGATTTAGATACATTAAGTAGCAGGCCATTACATGAAAACCATTTTTGGAGTTGTTCGTACGCCTCGTTAATTTTTCCAGCAAGTTGTTCGTAGGTCTTAGCACTGACTATGACTGTAGTGTCATCCGCGAATAACACCGATAGGCCAGTTGTGATTGCCGATGAAAGGTCGTTTACAAATAATATAAATAATGTATTTCCAAGGGCTGAACCTTGGGGAATACCTACATTTACATACCCAGCATTGGAGGTAAGTGTTTTACCACTTTTAGTTACTTTTACGACCTGTTTACGGTTTGTTAAAAATGACGTGAACAATTTTAGAGCGGACCCTTCGATGCCATATAGACTCAACTTATTTAACAATAATAATCTCCTAAATTGACTAATATTGCATAAAAAAGAACCTTATTGCGTACATAGAGTTTTTTTGAACGCATTCTGATTGGTTATTTCAATGTCACACGAACATATCCTGATTGGTAAATTCGGATAAAAAAATAAACATCAACCATAGTTGCGCGTGTAGGTATTTTAATAATAGTAGATTGTTCAACAAGGGACTAAAACAAGCCATAATGACACGAGATGTTTTAGCCACCCGAGCTAAGCGAGGGTGGCTAATAGTTCGAGTGTCATTATGGTTGTTTAGTCTCGCGTTAAACACTCTACTTTTCACTTTGAATGCGAGGAAAATAAACGAATTTCAATTTAAAATTACGATATTTATTATTTAACAAAGTTTCTTACAATTACGTAGTACAGCCGTTAATCTAACCTCAGAAAAATTTAAAGGGCAATTTGTACAATTCTTTACATTTAAATGTATGGTTTTCCCCTGTAAACTAAGCTGGGTCGGCGTGGTTTGTAATTGAGAAGTATGTTCAATATTTTCACTCGAAGTCGAAGTAAAAGTTGGAGAGAATGGAGAGTAGGTATAGTAGAGACGTAGACCTTTTCTCAAAAAGGTTGCCGATGGTCATTTCATTAGGCTCATTCTCAACCCGCGATGTTGATGGGCGTGGGTCAAATGTTGGTTGTGATTTTTGCTTTGAGGATATTTTAATTCCTTCAATATAGTATAGCCTTCGATAGATACTGTGTTTATTTTGGATTGACTCCTCTATATCTTAGCCTTCAGCTTTATTCTTCTTCATTGGAAGATGATGATTACATATTTTGTCCGTAATTTAAAAAGTGACACAGTTAATTGGTCTAATTGGTGATTACAATTCAAGCTTAATACAAGTAATGGACATCTACTCATTCCATTCAAAATTCTAATAGAAAAAAGAAATGTTCCGTGGTTTTTTCTTTTTTTTTGTAAAGTGACGCTTTAAATGCTTGCATATTTAGCCAACAGATTCAAACCTGAAAACTATTTTATTTAAGACTAATATGGACTTATGGACAATGCATGATAAAATTACATTCGTATTCGTAATAATTAATCGTGTTTCATTAAATAAAATCTTGAATTTTTGAGCGGTTGTAATTTTGAGGTAATTTTCACGCACCAAAAAGTTTGTATACCTATCACTGAAAATGGCTATAAACCTCCATTCACAAACGTCATGATTGGCTGTTTAGGGGTTTTTCAAAGTAAATTAAAACAATTTTACTTTTTTTGAGCAGTTGTAATTTTGAGGTTATTTTCACGCACCAAAAAGTTTGTATACCTATCACTGAAAATGGCTATAAACCTCCATTCACAAACGTCGTGATTGGCTGTTTAGGGGTTTTTCAAAGTAAATTAAAACAATTTTACTTTAGTCCCTAGAGATTAATAAGGAGCTTTAGTCCCGATATGCAGAGACTAAAGTAACATTTTAAGAGCATGAGAAGTGAAAATGTGTTTTTCTACTACAAGTGCCGCCACACACGGTAAGAATTTTCGTCCGTTTTCCGTAAGGAATGACGTCTGCAAGCGAGACATTGTCATATGATAGACAGAGACAGAGACACTTTCTGGAAACCGAACGAAAATTCCGAACGTCTGTGCTGGCCCCTCAGACCATAGAAATGCCCTAACTTTTGATTAGGTACTCATATTCGAGATGAGAAGTAGTATGTTCAACTCGGAATAAAAAGACACCAATGGGTGTCTTTCATACCTTGTTTACCAATCTACTATTTAACTTCCCTTGGTGATAATTTTGTTGATGTCAGTGTTTATTTACGACGTTGTATAATGGTAAAAATTTAAGAAAACGTTTGCCGAAGGAAGTTTTGGTGTGCGGAATTGTTTTGTTTATTCTCTAGCTTAACAACTCAGGGTATTTATCAGACGCAATAATAACAGTCTAATGAACCAGGAGAGTGACCCTAAAAGCATTAGTTGCCGAATGGTTAAATAAAAACCCCCTCATTCCTTGACTATGGTGGCGGTGGTTATTCAAGATAACAACATTACAATGAGAGATGTGCAGACGGAATGGTCTCCACTCAGCAATATAATTATACCTGCTAGGTACCTACGTATATAGTCTTTGCTCGATATTTATATACAACAAATGAATTTATAAAAAATCTATACAGGCGTATTGTTCTATTTATTCCAGAGGGTGTCGTAATTTTCTGGAATTAGAACGTTAACATAACAATTACTGAATCTCATGTTGTCATCACTGTCCGCCCACAGCCGGTTGCTGATATCCATCACTCGGCCGCAGGCTCTGACTCAACGCTTCTCTTTCATCCAAACGCGCCGTCGGCACGAAACCTCCGCACTTCGTTTCAATACTACACCCACTGCTCATCTATACTATTTCTAGATATGTATTGAAAATAATTTTTCTATGTAATTTCAGGAAAAATCTTGATAGCGTGATGCAGAATCGTCATTTGTTTTGTATGGGCGCGCGGCGCTGGACATCGAGATTAAGAAGATGGTTATTATCCCACGGTAAAGAAAAAAATACGCAAACGAAGTCGCGGGCATCTACTCCTAGTAAATAATATTAATTTTGACTTTACCTTATATTAAAACTAGCGGCCGCCCGCGACTTCGTCCGCGTAGATTTTTGATGATGACAAAGATATTAAAATAGGTAAATGAATTTTATTCTTAGTTAAAATGGTCTAGACAATGCAATTGTTAAAGAATTTTTGAAGATTTTCCAATTAGATTACGGGAATTGTTTGCAGGATGCTTAATATTTATTCCGGTCAGTTACCTGATGCTTTTAATCTTTGGCAAAAATGACTGCAAGATATAGAGCGACGCATGGATTTGGAGTTAGAGAATGGGGATCTTAGTTATTATGAGTGAGATTTAAAAAAAATGTGAAATATCATAAGGCTGTTAAAACAATCTTAAACTCAACACTGGAAATCGAGAGATGGAGGCAATTTAATGAAGAGTATCTCTTTTAATAATAATAAATAATAAACTTTATTTCAAACAATAATAAATGACCTCTGTTCATAAGAAGGCAGCACTGGTATTTGTACACGCCGGCCTGGCTATTAAACGAAAAGAGTGGTGTGGCGGAGTTCCCGAGGGGGGCCAAAATGTTTCTAAATGGTCTAGCAGGTACCCCAGTTATTAAAAAGGCTAGTGTTTAAAGATAATGCTGAAATGTGACCATAAAAAACTAAATGCACATAAGCGAATTTAATGATGCGATTACTATTTTGGTCTACAGGCTAGTAGTATTGTTTGAAGAGTGATTCAATATATTCTGGTGCTATAGTTCTCTATATCTCTCAAGAAGCTAAATAAAGTAAGAATAGGTATATAAATTATAAATTATTCATGTGCTGATAGACAACTCACTAAATACACATAAAGTTTGGAACACAATAAATAAGAGACAGCACTAAGAAAATATTGTTGACATTCAACCATAGAAAAGGGGGTGCAAGTTCGTTTTAAAAAAAGGACGTAGTCACTGGGTAGTAGACAGGAAATAAAAAATATATAAACTGATAACGTTAGCGTAAAACTTCTTTATAAACAACATTAGCGGTGTTCCCCATACAAACTTTGCACCCCTTTTTAACCCCCTTAAAGGTAAAATTTTCCAAAACGCTGAAATATTTTTTTTTGTATTGGATTAAGTAAGCTTTCTACAAAGTTTCATGTTTCTAGTTCGAAAAATAAAGTTTCTCCCATATAAACATTGAACCCCTATTTAACCCCCTTAGGGGTGAAATTTTTAAAAACGCTGAAATCACTTTTTGTGTTTTTTAATAAGTAATCTTTTTACAAAGTTTCAAGTCTCTAGCTCAAAAAAAAAGTTTCCCCCATACAAACTTTGCACCCCTTTTTAACACCCTTAGGGATTGAATTTTTCAAAATCGCTTCTTATCTCTAGCCCACGTTATAAAAGTAACCTACTGTGCAAAAATCAACTCTCTAACATTAGTAGTTTCGGCTGTGCGTTGATGAGTCAGTCAGGACTTCTTCTTTTATATAGGTATAGCTGTTGCCCGCAACTTCGTCCGCGTGGAACCATTATCTTGAAAATTATACATCTTTATTATTTTCAGATCTAAGTAATGTTGAAATTGCTAAACGTGCTTTTTTTGCAATTATATACGAAATAGTAACGAACCCTTCGTACGCGAGTCCGACTCGCTCTTGGCCTTTTGATGAGTTAGTCAGTCAGGACACTTGCATTTATAATATATATATAGATAGATAGATTAGCGGATTTCCCCATACAAATTTTGCACCCCTTTTTAACCCCCTTAGAGGTGAAATTTTCCAAAACGCTGAAAGTACTTTTTGTGTTTTGGAATAAGTAATCTTTCTACAAAGTTTCAAGTTTCTAGCTCTAAAAAAAAATTTCCCCCATACAAACTTTGCACCCCTATTTAACCCCCTTAGAGATTGATTTTTTCAAAATCGCTTCTTATCTCTTGTACACTTTATAAATGCAACCTAGTGTGCAAATTTCAACTCTCTAGCATTTGTAGTTTCGGCTCTGCGTTGATGAGTCAGTCAGTCAGGACACTTGCATTTATATATATAGATAGCTGTTGCCCGCGACTTCGTCCGCGTGGAACCATTATCTTGAAAATTTTACATCTTTATTATTTTCAGATCTAAGTAATGTTGAAATTG
The DNA here is from genome assembly GCA_947623375.1 of Apotomis capreana. Classification (NCBI taxonomy): domain Eukaryota; kingdom Metazoa; phylum Arthropoda; class Insecta; order Lepidoptera; family Tortricidae; genus Apotomis; species Apotomis capreana. The sequence continues at coordinate 21,555,283 of OX392506.1, forward strand.
CTAAACGTGCTTTTTTTGCAATTGTATACGAAATAGTAACGAACCCTTGGTACGCGAGTCCGACTCGCTCTTGGCCTTTTGATGAGTTAGTCAGTCAGGACACTTGCATTTATATATATAGATAGATAGATTAGCGGATTTCCCCATACAAACTTTGCACCCCTTTTTAACCCCCTTAGAGGTGAAATTTTCCAAAACGCTGAAATTACTTTTTTTGTATTTGATTACGTAAGCTTTCTACAAAGTTTCAAGTCTCTAGTTCAAAAAAAAAAGTTTCTCCCATATAAACCTTGCACCCCTTTTTAACCCCCTTAGAGGTGAAATTTTCCAAAACGCTGAAAGGACTTTTTGTGTTTTTGAATAAGTAATCTTTCTACAAAGTTTCAAGTTTCTAGCTCTAAAAAAAAAGTTTCCCCCATACAAACTTTGCACCCCTATTTAACCCCCTTAGAGATTGATTTTTTCAAAATCGCTTCTTATCTCTTGTACACTTTATAAATGCAACCTAGTGTGCAAATTTCAACTCTCTAGCATTTGTAGTTTCGGCTCTGCGTTGATGAGTCAGTCAGTCAGGACACTTGCATTTATATATATAGATAAATATACAATAAATAAATAAATATCGGACAACCTCACACAAATCGATCTAGTCCCAAATTAAGCTCAAGTAGGCTTGTGTTATGGGTACTAGACGACGATATACGTACTTATATACTTAAATACATGGAACAACATGACCCAAGCACAAATATTCGAGTTCATCACACAAATATTCGCCTGGCCGGGATTCGAACCCGGGACCGCCGGCTCAGTAGGCAGGTGTCTAGGTACAAACTGCGTCAAACGCGTCGTTTTCGAAATATTTAGTGAGGTAGGGTTATGACGTCACTTGACGAATAGGTACAGCCGATGTGTGAAGATTCTATGGCACAGGCAAAAATCATACAAACAATTTCTAGCCAAAAACGGCACAAGGCAAGTTTTTAGGGTTCCGTAGCCAAATTGCAAAAAACGGAACCCTTATAGATTCGTCATGTCTGTCTGTCCGTCTGTCTGTCCGTCTGTCCGTCCGTATGTCACAGCCATTTTTTTCCGAAACTATACTGTTGAAACTTGGTAGGTAGATGTATTCTGTGAACCGCATTAAGATTTTGATGCAAAAATAAAAAAAATAATAATAAATATTGGGGGCTCCCCATACTTAGAACTGAAACTCAATGTTTTTTTCCATCAAACACATACGTGTGCGGTATCTATGGATAGGTCTTCAAAAATGATATCGAGGTTTCTAAAATATTTTTTTTCTAAACCGAATAGTTTGCGTGACAGACGCTTCCAAAGTGGAAAAAAGTTGCCCCCCCCCCCCCTATAACTTCTAAAATAAGAAAATGAAAAATCTAAAAAAAAACATATGATGTACATTACTATAAAAACTACCAATGAAAATTGTTTTGAACGAGATCTAGTAAGTAGTTTTTTTTAATACCTAACTTTGCACCTAATTTATATGGGGCGCTATACATACCAGGTGCAAACTTAACTTAACCACTTAGGGATGGAAAGTGTTTGTACGGAACCCTCGGTGCGCGAGTCCGACTCGCACTTGGCCGGTTTTTTTGGACATAAAAGTCACCGTCGCGCCGTCGTCACACGTGGTGACGCATCACGAGGGTTCTAATTTACGTCTCTCGACGTACTGTCCACGGTCCATGAAAGTGTTAAGATCCCAAATAATAGCCTTACTTTGTAACTATGTCGTATTTAACTCTCCTTTTTGTGTCTTTACGTGACTTACTCGTATTATATTATACACCTAATTCTTATTTTACCTCTGTCTTTGACGTAGAACATGGCGTAGATTATGGAATCTAGGTATATCTAGGTACTAGGGCATCACGCAGAAACACGTACTTCTGTCACAGAATAAAACCCTAATATAGAAGTCACTCTTTAGATAATCACAAATGCGGCTCGAGAGTTAATTGTATTTGTTGTCTGTATTTAAGGCTTGTAACCGTTAAATCTTATTTTAATACTCGCGTTGTAAGTTATCTGTCAATTATAACAACGATACAGATCAACAACGCACTTTTTAAACCAAATTATAATACTCTACGGTACGCGCTACTGAACTATAATATTTCATAAAACAACTCTCTAAGTCTCTACTCAACTGTAATTTGTATGTTTGTGTTTGTCAACCTTCAAAGAAGGGGTATCTCTATATTAGTTTCTTGACAGGAGTCACGGATACAGCTGGTGTAAAATATGGTTATAAATTAACTTTAGAAAAGCGCTCCTTTGAAACACAAACATGTTTCAAGAGTTTAAAATTCTCTCAGAGTCTACAGTCTAGACGAGCGCGAGACTGAAGCAGTATTTAATACCTACCTATAAAATGATAAAAAGTGCATAAGAAGCGACGTCAACTATGTACGTTTAGAATAATAACAAAAAGATAGTCTACGTTGATTCATTAAGAAAAAAATATTATTGAACATAAAAATTACGTAGTGTTTTAATTGAATATACTGGATTTAAGTTTTTGCATTAGTTTTACAAATGTTACACTTTTACGCCGGCGGGCAGAAGATATACCGATTTATTAAGCGAGGGAAGCGTCTCTTTTCCAGCTTCGTTTGGATTTCCGGCTGTTCTCCCCTACAGTCCACCGATTCTCATGAAATTTTGCGAGTAGGTTAGATATTATAATATTGAGCCTGTAATATCCCACTGCTGGGCAAAGGCCTCCCCCTTTTATTCCAGTGATCTCGACTTAAGGCAATTTCTGACCAATCCTTCAAGAAGTCATCCAAGTCGTCCCGCCATCGCCGGCGAGGTTTGCCACGTTTCAGGTTTGATGAGTATATATAATTTTTAAGGCGATTCAGTTTTTAGAAATGTCGGAGATACGGAGAAACAGTAAAAAGGTCAAATTTCGGTAATCTCGAAACTAATTCGCTAAGTCTACACAACTTTTTTTTTTATATTTATATTTTATCTTTAAGGTGCGTTAAGAGACATTCGCAGCACGCCGTCTTTAATGACCACGGTACACTATTGTGTTGCGGAACGCGGAACATACTTTTCGGCAAACTGATAGACCATGAGAAGTAAAGAAGATATTGCTTTTTTAAAAGTATCAGCATACAATTCCACCATACGGTTTGCATCGTGCGATACGACCACGTTTACGAAACACAATTTGTATCGATCGAACTTCAGAGATTGGATGTGCAATCTGCGAAAAATATGGTGTATTAGGTAGTAAAAAATAAACGCTTTGGCGTGCACGAAATGAAATATTGATGTAGTCGTTTTGCAACAAAAAATAAAAAACTTATATCAATATCACTATTTGATTTCGTTTACGCCAAAGCGTTTATTTTTAATTATACCTATAAACTTTTAAATAGTGTATAAAGCAATGGACGTCTTTCAGTTAATATAAAGATAAATAAGTAAGACTAATGATTCTTGGAATGGAGAAATATAAATTGAATAAACTTGCAGACCAACAACTAGACAGTAATAACAACCTCTAAAAATGTCTTAGGGCCGTATAGCTGACCTAAAGTATTAACCTTCACCAATACTGAAAAAAGCTAATTCTACACACTTTTTTTTGGTTACTAGTAGCCCTCAGTTTGTCAGTCCTCCAATATATGTATTAACTAGCAGCTAACATTCTTTTTTTCAGTGGAGGAAGTATTCTGGCCAAAAGGTGTCATGTTCCGGCGCTTCCGGCGGCGGCTACCTGAAACCACGAACAGCGTAAAAAAACATTAATCGCAGTCATAATGTGACCTTAGTTCTCTAAAATTTATGTGACGTTTTCAATCAAAAGGGCCCACTTGGTCGCTGATACATACCAATTTCGACTCTTAAACAAGCGACAAAGTGGGCCCTTTTGGTTGAAAACGTCACTTTGTTGTATTTAATACGTTTGTGTGAACGATGATATGAATAATAAGGAAGTAAACGACGAGGGGAGGGAAGAATGGAGGAAGAAAACATGCTGCGCCGACCCCAAATAAATGGGATAAGGCCAAGGGAATGATGATGATGATTTAATCTGTTTGTTCGATTGTTAGGCATTCTATGAGTCTTTGTTGCCTGAAATAAATAATGGGAAATTCACTTTTCTTAAGTCTACAAACGATAAACATAATTAAATTAGTTTTTTTATCGCACATCATTTTCAACCGAGTTCCGGCACAAACTTAATTTTCCTCCGTCCATTATTTTTAATCAAAGCTCGGAGAAACCATAAACATGTTTGTTTGTTATTTAATTAGCTATCCCCCGGAATTTTGTTTGTTTAGTACATATTATTATTGAAATATTTTACACTTTTTAATACCAGAACAACGTAAATCGTCACACGGGTCGGTAAAAATCCCCGCCTACGCCTGAAAAAGAAACCATTTTGTTGATATTTGATTCTATGATTCTATTAAGAACTTTATTTTAGTATGTTGTTTGTAAGCTTTGTTTCGCTTGATTTGTGATAAAAAACCGGCCAAGTACGAGTCGGACTCGCGCACGAAGGGTTCCGTAACAATATTGAACAAAAAACACGTTCTTTGTATGGGGTCGTTCTTTAATTTTCACTTATTTTTTATTTTTATTATTTTTTGTTATAGCGGTAACAAAATATACATTCTGTGAAAATTTCAACCGTCTACCTATAATGGTTCATGAGAAAATGCCCGTTGAACGAAATATCATGCAAAAAGCCCTATTTTTGTATGGGGGGGCTCCCATTAATTATTATTGTTTTATCATAAATAGTATTTGTTGCTATAGCGGCAACAGAAATAGGTACATCATCTGTGGAAATTTCAACTGTCTACCTAACACCGTTCTTGAAATACAGCCTGGTGACAGACGGACGGACACCGAAGTCTCAGTAATAGGGTCCCGTTTTTACCCTTTAGGTACGGAACCCTAAAAACCAACGTGACAGTACTAATAAAGAGGTAGCGTTTGACTTAAAAATAATGCGTCTAAGATTTGTTTACGTACCTAATTAGTGAAATTACGTAAAAAACAAAATTTTAATTTATTGATGAAAAAGGATTAAATTTTATTTATTACCTAATGTTAAACTCTCCCACTCACTCATTTTTAACCGACTTTAAAAAAGAGAAGGTTCTGTGCTCCACTGTGTGTATTTATTTTAAGTTGTAACCTTCATGGTACCACTGGCCGGTTACAAACACCATTAAAAAAAATCTTGGTATGCTGTAAGTGCTCGTGTTTGGTTTTTTTTTCTACAGATATATGTTGCAACACGAACATAATTTACCGAGTACCTACAAGTTTTTAACTTATACAATAGATCGTACATACAACTTATGCAGTAATACATACAGTGGTGAGGAGTCAAATAAAAACTCAGGGCAAGCCGGGGTAGTTTCGCTTATTTTTTCCTCAGTAGCAATAAAGAATGGTGCTCAATTGCTCTAAAGGGGGCAAGCCGGTGGTAATCAGGTTCTATCGACGCCACGCTACTATCCAGTCCCGCTACGATGAAGCGAGCGATTTCCGATAGTGCCGCGCACTGATTGATTACAGTTTTCTTTACATTTGTTTTATACAGTACGAGTACTTTCATAGTTTCTATTGTTTTGTTTATATCACCACGGCTGGTCTTTTAATGCCAACGTCTAGCCGGGCTACTAACTATGTATCTAAACCCAGTGTGCACTTGTGCAGTGGTGGTGGGTTTGTTTTTAAATTCATTTATTTTCGTTGCAATTAGATGGCAGATGTTGATGAACCTCTGAGAATCCTATCACCAGAGGATCCATATAAGTTTGCTTTTAACGTAACGTCTCGAACACATTTACGACAATGTTATAAAACTTATAGAGGGATCGCAAACGATCTAGAGAGACATTTCGTTACGTTGGAAACTTACACTTGAGGTTCTTATGGCCAGCGTAGTCGTTTGCCGCATACTATGCAATATAGGAGTTTGAGTTTAGTATTCTGAAAATGATTGCAAACAAGTTAGCGTCCTGTATGTTAATAAATAAATACTGACGACGCGTTTGGCGCAGTTTGTAGACACCAGCCTACTGAGCCGGCGGTCCCGGGTTGGAATCCCGGCCAGAGCAAATATTTGTGTGATAAACTCGAATATTTGTTCTCGGGTCATGTTTGTTCTATGTATTAATGTATATATTTATCTATATAAGTACGTATATCGTCGTCTAGTACCCATAACACAAGCCTTCTTGAGCTTATTTTGGGACTAGATCGATTTGTGTGAGGTTGTCTCATATTTATATAAAAAAAACTAAAATGTGCTGTAAAATTACTAGACACCCAAATAATTTACTAACACAATGGTCCATATTCGTTGAAAATGTTTTTTTTTTCTATTCTATTGTAACTAATTCGCCTATTAGTTACATTGAAAATGTTTAACAATGTACGAACGACAAACGAACTACAAAATGGATCCAATTACTGTAGGTCTGTGGCTGAGGCGAACGGATCCAATTTGTTATTGCCGGTGACCGCATCGCTACGCCGCTACGGCGTAGCTTCGTAGCGACCGCTACGCGTGTAGCAGTATTGGAATACCAACCAACCAACCTCTCTGCAATATGAGGTGGTTTCGGATGCCAAGTGGCTATGTGATTTGTACTAGCGATCTTATGCGACTTTGAGTAAGATCGGCGCACTGTAATATTTTTACTATATCTAGAACCGCAATTATAAAAGTTTATGTTAGGACTCCTGAGATGGCAATGAGGCTGTCAAAGGCGAGGGAGGAAGTAATTTTTACTATAATTAAACACCTCAATGATAGGAAAAGCCCTGGGATAGATGGTATTCGCCCTGCGGACATAAAATTTGTTAAGACTGAAATTACACCTGTACTAACTCATTTAATTAATGCTTGTATTCGCACATCTACTTATCCCGATAAGCTAAAAATGGGGGCAGTTAGGCCCATACATAAAAAAGGAAGTTATAGTGACATAAATAATTATCGGCCTATTACAATCCTATCGTGTATTGATAAAATTATTGAAAAGTACTTGGGTCAAGAGATAAACGGATACCTTACTAAAAACAACATCATTCATGATAAACAATACGGCTTCCAAAAAAATAAAAATACATCTCAGCTTTTGAGCAAATTCACTAATGAAGTAAATCAACACCTAAACGATAGAAAACACGTTATAGCCATGTTTATTGATTTTAGTAAGGCATTTGAAACTCTAAGATATCACATATTGTTTTCAAAACTTCGGCGAAGTGGTATACAGGGCCCTTTTCTAGATTTCTTCAAAAATTACCACCTTAACCGCTACACCGCTGTAAAAGTTAATAATACATTAAGCGACTTGATATTAACGGAGGAAGGCACGGCCCAAGGTTCAAATTTTGGCCCAACTGAGTATTTATTGTACGTTAATGATATGTGCAATATATTCCGCGAGGGTTCTGTATACCAGTTCGCCGACGACACGTGTCTGCTGGTGGCAGACAACGATTTGAAAGCAGCTGAAATTGTAATGCAAAACAACTTCAATTTACTTTGTAAATGGGCCCACGACGTGGGACTCATTATTAATTATTCCAAAACTAAAGTTATGCATATCCATTCCACTTATATGAATAAGACACCTAAACCCATAATAATAGCCCATAGTCACCAATGTATGCACAATAACAACGATAAAAATCGAAGCGTGCCATGCAATTGTAAACCTTTAGAGTCAGTAACGGAACATACCTACCTGGGACTGATTATAGATAGTAACTTTAATTGGGGACCGCATATAAATTATGTGTGTAATAAACTAAGGTCGATTCTTTCGAAACTTAATATTCTGAGATATAAACTTCCTTACAATGTATTAAAAATGTTATATCTATCATTAGCCCAGTCTGTCATAGATTATGGACTAAGCAGTTATGGCAGAACTTATAAAACCTACATTGATAGGATATACCGATTACAGCTAAGTCTATTAAAATCAATTATACCTAACCATGTTAAGAAAAAAGAAATGTTTATTAACGAGATCGACATATTTAAATATTGCGAAATAACCAATATTCAGAACAACATTAAAATGCTCATACTTAGTGACAAAATAGAAAGTATAGGAAGTCTTATACGAACCAGTAGACCGGCACATCTTCGGAAATTAGATTACTTACCTACATTTGTCCTGCCAAAATGTAACAATGTGTACGGAAAACGGAGGTGGGAATACATGTTACCGAGTATTCTTAACGAACTCGATTCCAACATACTTACGAGTGTGTGTGAAACCCCACACCACTGTAAACGAATTGTTAAAGCAATGTACCTTAGCTGATGTAAGTCCGATCGTTATTAATAATACCTATCTAGTTAATACCTGCTTATTGTGATGTGAGTGAATTCAACGGCAGTTAAACCTTAGTATGGTTTTGCTCGTTGCACTATTATTAAATGTATTGTTTTTTCTGTGTAATAAATAAATGAAAAAAAAAAAAAAAAAAAAAATTGATGAACCCCTGTAGTGAGTGCCTATAAAATTTGAGGGTTGCCCTCAATTTACCTGGGATCCCATCATCAGAGCCCAACTCGGTTATAACGGGACCACCACAGGAATCAGTCCACAATTGGCGGAGTAATCGGTGAACATATATAAAAAAAAACATACAATCGAACATAGAAACTCCCCCTTTTTTTTGGAAGTCGGTTAAAAAATTTGACCGTTGTCGAATTGAAACGTAACTCCCTGTAACCAAGCTGTTGTGTATCCTACGCCAACTTATGACTCAATTTAGTTAACTGCGTCATCAATCTCCGTCACGCGGGCTAAAGTCATTGTGTGTAGGTACGTCACACATCTGTAAAGCTCCGGTTACACCATACGGTTCAAACTTATATCCGACTGGCTGTGTTACCCGCGGTTTATCAGATAAAAAGTAGCTTATGTGTTAATCCAGGGTCTGAGCTACCTTCATACTGAAATTGCCCAAGCCTTCTGAGCGTGATGATGTAACAAATATACAAACACAAGCGAAAAAACACTAGCGACACCTTTATGATATTAGTGTGATTAGTGTTTTTATTTTTATTTTATTTTATTAATTAAAATATACAACTTAAATATATACAGCTCCCTGCAAAACTGTTTGTACAGTTTGCCTGCAGGTGCGAGTCTCTATACAATAATACAAAGGTTATTGCTTAACACTTGATTGACACTTTGAATAGACAACTTTATCACTATAGCTTTATCACTATAGCTTCAGACCATTATTTAGAACTGGAAATAGTGAAATTTTCCCTCGCATTGAATAAAAAATCAGGTTTTAGGTTGCCTGTCCACCATTCAAGCTGCTGCTTTGTGAAGCCCAAAGCATTTAAATCTGAGGAACGTGTTTGGCCCATTTTACACAGCTCCGCTCTAGTGGAAGGGAAGGGAGCCTTAGGGTGCTTAGCACAAATCATTAATTTAAGATTGTCTCTCTTGTTCTATACTTCTTTTTTTAGTTAATTAGTTATTAATTAAAGTATACAACTTAACTTGTCCCTGCAAAACTGTACCGTAACTTTTTATTTTATCAGGAATAAATCGTCTGTTGACAACCAAACGTTCGTCTGTTTATAACAGGCTTCGAAGTATCACGTTTCGGGTGGAACAACTCGAGAGAACTGTAAAGGAATTTCATACAAAATTGAAGGCCTAGGCCGGGAAGTTTTTTTTAAAACATGGCGTCTGTGTTCATAAACATATTGGACATGCTAAACAGCTGGTTTTTTAGTGGTGTATTATTTATTTCATTGCATATGTTTGAGAAAAGCACTATACATGCCTTCGCCGTGAAAAGGGCTTGCCGGCTTCATATCACTATCCCCTAGTACGTACTCCCTACGGTCGGCCGTCTATACCTACTCACCCGGCAAGCTTATTTCCCGGCGTCTGCAGTAATGTACTATTATTATATCGTTCACCTGACAGAATCTTTATTTAAACCAAATACTTCTTTTTAACCGGCCTACACCCCTACAGTACCTCAAATTTGTCCGCGGACACCGAACTTGTACCATGCTTATATTTAATTAGTATTAGGTTATGCTCTCGATAGCTGTGGTTGTATTGTTGTTAACTGCTAGAAGATATTTGTGTTTTAAACTAACGGGAAGTATATTACAGAATTTAAATGACTTTAAATAATTACCAGTACCACTTTAGTTTGTTGGAAGTTGAAATATAATTAAACTGGAGCGTGTAACCGTACCTAATGTGCGGGCATCATCTGGCCGAAAGTAATGACATAAATCCGATGTCAGAACGTCCATTTGCTACCCAATCTTCCCACCCTTTCAGCAAAATTATAATACAAGGTGATCAATTCAAATGGGCCAGTTAGTACGGATAAATCAGAAACTATAATCCAATTCAATTTATTGCGATTAATGTTGTACATATTAGATCTTATATACTAGCACATACCTCTACTAGGTAGGTTCAAAACATGAGCTCTGTCGGGCACACCCATTTCTTAACAACTAAGATGGAATATCTATGTCAATTTGAAACATGATTATTAGTGGCATGGGCAATCTATTATACCGGGCAAGACATTAATGTAAAGAAGAAATAGAGTACATCCAAGAACGCTACCTTGACGTATTGACTGAGTGACTTTAGCTGTCTGTGATTGTATGTATGTATGTATATTAAGGTCTGTTATATATAATTATGATGTTCTACTTCAACATAGTGTAAGTATGCGGTTTGTGAGATAGGATACAAACCAATAGTAAGCGGTTCCTCTCACTCCTATTTAGCGTAGCTTTGTAGTAAAATCTCATTATCATTATCTTACAAGTCTTGGCAGCATTCCGTTCGCTAAGCGACCGCGACACATGAAGGTGACCGGCTACCGCGACCCACTGTTTTGTATAGATTATTGCATCCGTCTGTGTTCTATAGTAACTCATACAAAGCGGTGGGTTGCGGTCGCAGTTCGCTTTCATAAGTCGTGTCGTCGCTAAGAACCGAGTACGACGCTTAGTTATGCAGTATTAGCTATTTTTTTGAATTTACGACAACGCATGTTTACGTCACGCCACGTTATCGTAAATTTCAACGTAATAACATCTTCGTCCTTGTAACAAAAAAGGGTCTGGACTTGACAGACAGACTGGGCTAATACCCGAACCACAAGTACCTATTTATTATGAAATTGACAAATTTAAATTGCTCACAAAGTCAAGGAAGGTTATATTAAAAGCGTTATTGGCTCGAGAAAAGTTAACACGGATCAGTGAAATATATTTTTTTAATGTACCACGGTGGAATATATTGTATAGTAACTTGACTTCAATATGAGTGCCGTCGTTCTTTTTAAGTTTTCATTGCTTTTAGTTCGCTTTATGTACAGTAAAGGCCTTGGTAATCTTGACGTTAATTCTCAAAACCACAGTTTTGTTGGGTTTCATAGAGTGTTTTAGCCAGCATAATATATCTTACCTAAAGTCGTTCATGTATGTTCGTAATTTTTTTATACAGTATTTCTTAGTGAGCTCAATAGTAATTAATTTCTAAGTAATTTTGTATTTTGTAGGTATTTAATTATGTCATGAAATAACATAATTAAAATCTCATTTTGGATCCAAGACAATCACACACGCAGTTATTCTCTGCTTTCATTTTAAATGTTGACCTTCGTAGTGTTAGGAATATGTCAATGTGCGCCGCTGCCGCACCACAACCGGCAAAAAGTTAAATCAAATCATATGCATTTATTTCAGTCGTCAAAGGGGCCCATACATATTAAGGCGCAGTTGCAAGTTGGCGCAGTTAATGCGCCTGCCAACGGAGCCGAGTTCTGGGTTTATGGATGTTTCCTAAGTAAATATGTATTTATCTATATGAGTATGTATATCGTCATCTACTGCCCATAACACAAGCTTACTGTTAAAGCTTACTGTGGGATTTTTCCGGGTCTCGGGTAAATCGGCCGCGAGAACGAAGAAACACACCTTTCGGCCACAATTCCTCTTGCATGAAGGTCGACAGCTTGACAGTTCACATCCTCGCCACAAACGAAACAAATACATTGTGAAAACTTTAAAGTGCGGCAATTAGGCAGTAAGACTACTGTTAATTGTATTTTCTGTGATAATACTTACGAATGACAGATTCAATCTTTCAATCTTGCGTAATCTCATTCCTCAGAAGTAGATTCGTTTCGCCGAGATCGGGCAATTTAGATTACTTAGGTATTTATTTCGCAGATGGAAAAGGTGTCACAGGGCGTTTTGATCTAAACGTTAATTTGTATATGATTACTTTCAGGCGCCCGCCAGTTACCTATAATAAGACTAAGTAATCATACTTATATTAATAGGTAGAGGTGCGTGATATTTAACACTGGGCAGTTCTTTAAGGTTTCTCACGGCGAATTTGGAGGTTTCAGGGTTGGAATTCAAACTTTTTTACCACGTCTTGTTATAATATACAGTAGCGGACAAATATTGAAATATCGTCGAGTCGAATAGGATTCAAGAGTAGGACCTGAAATGTATGGCGCCGCATACAAACGACGTGCAAACTTAACGCAACCGAGTTCTCCATATATGATGTTTGGAAAAGACTATATTTTTTATGATTTTATTAAACATGTATAGTTTTCCGATTTTTATAAGTATTTGTAGTATGTGAAGATTACTTGCCAAACATAGTTCTAGGTAATCGGGAAGTACCTACCCTATCAAAGCGCCTGTTATCGCTAAGCAGGCCCGCCCTGCGAGTAGTAGTAGGCACTATCATTGGACACTGCACACTTAACAAGCATTTATATGTTCTAGGAATGACCGATAGCCCCCTGTGTAGGGGATGCCAATCGGCCGAAGAAACAGCTACCCACGTGATCCTGGAATGCGCTGCCGTAGCTAAGCAACGGGCTGAAATCCTCAAAGCACCGAGGTCACTTCGTGAAGCCTGGTGGAGACACCAGGAGAATCCTACGCTTCTGGACGGAGTTAGGCTGGCTAGACTATTAGCTGGCAAATCTGTACGCACAATGGCCCGAACATACACGGGCTAAGTGCGGAAAGCGGAGCCCATAACCATAACCATAACCTACCCTATCATTTTGATTCCTTGAGAGTGTCGAAATGTACGTTTTTTGCAACATAAACGGCCGAATCTTTTTTTCACACGTTAACGTAGAAGTTTGATTTTGTCACAGCTTCAAGGGACCGTAGACCTCAGTATATGGTGTTAATTTCAACTCCACGCGTTCTTGAGATAAAGGGTCTTGATAGACAGACAGACGGACGGACAACAAAGTGATCCTATAAGGGTTCCGTTTTTTCCGATTGAGGTACGGAACCCTAAAAACGAGAATATTATCGCAGACGCTGAGTGGGCTTAGAAGGTACCTATAACAATAGCCAACCGAAGGTTTAACCAAAACAGCGTATAAGTCTTCGATCGTCGAGTATTCAAAATGCCTTTTGGTTTTGAAGGCAAGAATGTATTGGAGATTGTATTGAAAATAATTTTGCATAGGAAGCGTGTAAGGTTTTGCTAGACAACCTTTGAAAGGCGACACTGTTAGAACGGTTTGTGCACCTTTTCTTATTGCGTAGGATGAGCTTAAAGAAAACGGACATCAAAAGACGTACCTGAAAAGATACGTTAGTGAATTTAACCTTATTTTTTATCTCTACCTACGTAGAGGATACATTTCAAGGCAACTTCGTTCGAGGAGATAAAATTACCCACAATTTCGCTTCAGCATTCCTATAGTTGCCTGTAGCGTCAAAAATTGTGGTCAAAAACCCGAGGTCGTAAGTGGAATTTACTACCAACTACGTGGGGAGAAAATCTGCCATATGGGACATTCACTAATTCACCCCCTTAGGAATGTAGATAATGTACTAAAACCATCTAGCCGTTTTCGCGAAATGAAGACACATGCCTATACATTGCCACTCACCCTTGTGAGTATTATATTCCTTGCCACTCACACTCGCATTTTGTTAAAACGTGACGCATGCTTTGTCACTTTTTTATCGCGGGATAACAGCAACCATCATAGGCCCCCAATGATGACGTTAAAAAACCTTGTGTCGTTATCGCACTGGCGAATTTTTTTCTAGGAAACAAGACCCTATCCTGGTAATGCCCTGATAGATTTTATAGATACTTTTATATGTAGAAACATAAGCTACAAGGGACGTTTGTGCACGAACTCTAGGGAGCAGCATTACACGTGTCATTGTATTGATAAGGTGAAAGATTCAGATTGGTGGCACCAGTTAGCAGCACCTTCTTTGTGCAAGAAAACTTGCAGGAACAGGTTCGTTGTGCACGCACGTTTCCTGTTCTCCGATCGTAATCGTGAGATTGCATAGAATAGGTAAGTATGTCAATAAAATCACATCTTAATACAAAACATCGCCCTCTACCTACTTAGGGTATTTTATAGGGCACAGACACATAGAGACACACACACAGCTAGAGACATCATCATCATGCTCTTAGCGATTGTCCCGTCCGGAGATGGGGTCCGCTTTCCTAGATTTTTTGCTTCCATTTCGCTCTATCCTGAACATCGTGTTCATCTAACCCGCAGCTGTTCAGGTCCTTCCTTATAATATTGACCCATCGAAGCCTAAGCCTTCTCCTCCGCCTACTACACATAAACAGACCAGTGTAGTAATGCATTGATACTACACGATCTAGAGAATTGTATCTAGAGCGTTTTTGAAGTCAATGCCTTTGGAACGATTATAGTCATGCATGAGCAGTAATTTTCGGCCGTGGCGCTGGCACTTTGTGTTGTATTGAACCTTTGCCTTTGTACTCGTAACAGGGCCCTAATTCCATATAAATATTAACCCTCTGATATTTCGGAGAGATCTCTGAAGAGTGGCGATAGTATGAATATTATTTTATGAATATTATTTTGTGATGTTGTTATTTTTGACGATCATAAATTAGTATAGGTAATTTTGACAATAATCAACAATTTGTATTGTAATAATGTTATTAAAACTATCGTGAGACATCTTTACTAATTATAAAAACGGTATAAACTTGCAGGACAGCGCAAGAGCCCTGCCCTCCCCGCGCCGCGCTATCTGCGCGTGCGCAGAGGGCGGCAAGAAGAGCGATTAAAAGTGCAGTGGGTCGCGAGTCACGTAGCAGCACGGATAGCTACCCCTGATGAAGAGCTCCAAATGAGTTCGAAACATGTCGGGCCGTTCCTGACAATTTTTACGTGAGTTTATACCGTTTTTATAATTAGTAAATTTGTATTGTAATTTTCATCGTGAAATAATATTTCTCATCTTATATATTATCGCCACTTCGCCAGCCCGATCGCGGTAAATTTGCGCCTATTTATATGCGAAACCTTATTTATATATTAGGTGCAAAGTTGCAAACTCAACTTGACTGACTCAAACTATTCTCGAATAATTCACTAAAGTTAAATTAAGGTATTAAGTTAAAAATAATAATAATTGCATGTATATTTTTATCTTGATTTTGTGTAGCATATTTTTATTACATATTAAGCTGTTTCTGCAAAACTTTGCATGAAGAATACAATGCCCTTACAGGGTGTCATGTTAGGTATATATACTCTTTATAATTGAGACATCTGTACACTATATGAAAGCAATAAAGATCTATCTATCTATGTATCTATCGATAAGCGCCCCTTAAGCGCCCTCATAATAGAGCTGTAGAAATATAACTATGCCTGAGCAGCTGTCAGTCTTCACGTCGCCGAATTAATATTGCCTGGCATCAGCACCGCCGATAATGCACTTACCGCACGTTACCCAGTTAAGGACGAGTTAATAGCAACGTGGCGCGATTAATTTTACCGATAATTGGATTCATTCCCTGACGCCGAGTTTGAAAATACGGTTGGGCGTATAAATAAATTTACGAGTGGATTCTAGCCTAAGGGAACCTTTTTTCGGTCTCAAGATAAAGATTTATGTTTGTGATGTCGAAAAGCTGCACTAGTATCACGCGAAAAAAACTACCTAACATTGCATTCATTTAGTCGGGTGAAATTAAACAAGTCTTTATAAAATTGTGTGTAAGTACTTAAATACTTGAATGGTCATAATAAACACTGCAAAGAAAGCCTAAGACGACTTTTTATCAACTATCCCATGTTGATTGTTCTAGTAGATTGTTTGACAAAAATAAGCCATTGAATTTTCACAGAATTGAAATATGATTTCCGTTTATAATAGTAGGGTACGCCACGATGCTAACTCGGGATTCACTCGAGCGTCATAGCGACCTATTGGGTTGCGAAGCTTAGATGATAAAAAGAAAAAAATGTCATATAAGATATACCTTTTCATCGGTGGGGGGAGCGGCTACAGATTTTCAAAAATGTAAAAAAAAACTGTTGCATGGACATACTCGAGCGCGTCAGATATTGATAGCATCCATGTCCTACACATTTTTAAAGATGTACGCATGTTAAACTGATTGTTTCCATGATGAGGGTGGTCGTACTTGAGGGTTGAAAATGAAAAAAAAAAATCTTTCATCGGGCGCGTCTGATTTTCTAAGGGGGTGTTAAATGAACCTAAGAAAAAGCTCTTATATAATAATCTGACGATTTGGATGTGACGTAAACTCGCAGTTATTATTAGAATGTGCAAAAAAAATTCGCCATTTTGAAATACTCAAGCGCGTCAGATTAAGATATATATGGTTCATCTTTATGCCCTAGACGTGCTGTCTCATAATCTGACGATTATCTGGCGGGATTCGCCTAATCTGACAATTAAAAAAATTAACAGGAACTTGTGACTCAGAGCACTCTCCTGAAACAGGAAAATGTGACTCGGAGCACTCCCCAGAAGCAGGGGCATGTGATTTGGAGCTATTCCCAGAAACTTCCGATGCACTGTCATATTCCATTATACGTTGTCGCTGTTGTAAATACTGAAAGACTCGCGGTATTTTTATTGCTATAAATAATTTATAGCACTGTGCGTGATTTACTTCATTTAATGAAGATTCTCTCGAAAGTTCAAGATTATCGTATGTTGTTCGGGATTTTCGGAGAACCGGTTTGCTCCGACTATATTCTAAAATATTTACACATTTTTGTTATGTTTCTAATGTAAATTTACTTAATTGTTTTTTGTAAAGTAGTTTTACCCCAAAATACACACTTTATATTAATATCACTCATAGTACAGCTGCCGGCAAACTTTTAAAGCATAATCTTGACTGCGCAGTAGCCGATTTACGTACAAATGTAGGTACATGCGCAAATCTGCCATTTTTGTTCTAAAAGTTGCCGGCAACTATAAATATTTAATAGAGTGCTAGTACTTTAATGTTGTAAACAACATGATCAACTGTCATGGCGTCATTGGCAACAGAAACCAGAGTGGAATACAGGCATCACGTAACTGCACGCATTATACTTTATCGATGAATTTTTGTTACTTCGGCTAGTGGAAATCGTCAGATTATATATTTTCCGTTATCATTGATTCAATCCCTTTTAAATAAAAAGAAAATTAGCCACGCTCGAGAATGTCGAGATGAAGTTTTTTTTTTACAACTTTGTAGCCCTCCGCCTTCTTTACGTCACCTTTAAATTGTCAGATTAGAGGAATATACACGTTTTAGCATGTAACTAACTCACCCTACCTTAATCTGACGCGCTCGAGAATTTCAGATGAACAATTTTTTTTTACTAATCTGATCTTTTATCCTTGACGGGCGGCCATATATATGAGGCTCATATTTGGTGGAAGTACTTAACTGGGTATAAGGTATCCCCCTATATAATAATCTGCCGCGCTTTAGGTACTCCCGAAATCACCTCTTCGGCTCTCCTACTATAAACACTTTGGGGTTTAAAACGTTCACTTTAGCCCCGCTTCGTGAAGCTAAGAATATAACGTACCTACTTTTGAAGCAGGAGAAAAATTCACCACCCTTATTATCTCCCCATACGTAGGATCTCCGGCAACATTGATGGGAATAAAGACCACAGATACAGAAAAATAAGGAGTCCGTAATAAGAATATCTCATGTAATCAATCAATTTCCCGCGCTCGCGCGATCTATATCGAAATAACGAGCGTACCGGAAAAAAAGTGTGTGTGTCAGCTCCGACGCACGACTGGAGTTTACTCTTCAGGCCAGGCGCGCACCACTTTTTTGTCGCAGGAATAAGCGTACTTATGGGTTTATGAAAATCGTGGTGCGCGCACTGTCATATAAACCCATATCTTGCGACACTTTAAACCACTATAGATTGAAAACTAATGAATATATTTTTATAATTATTATTTTTAATAACTAACAATAGTCAATTGTTTACGCACCAATAGTTCGTACAGTGAAAAAGTTTTACGGGGGAGCGGGGGAGCAATCAAAGATGGCGAGTTTCGATATTTCAATATAGGTATTTCTTAAAATTTCGGACTCTCAACAGTTTAATTTTGTTACAAGTTTTTACAATTCTTATTTACACATTTACACAAGGATATACATTTCAGTGCTGCTTTTTTGCAGGTACACGACAACTGTTGAGAGTCCGAAATTTTAAGAAATATATTGAAATATCGAAACTCGCTATCTTTGATTGCTCCCCCCGCTCCCCCGTGCAACTTTTTCACTGTACGAACTATTGGTGCGTAAACAATGGACTATTTTTAATGATTAAAAATAATAATTATAAAAATATATTCATTAGTTTTCAATCTATAGTGGTTTAAAGTTAACTCGAAAATGGAGCATTTTAGTAAAATTTCAAAAAATCTTAGAGAAAGTGTAAGAAATGTTATAGTGTGCTATATATTCGTGATCTACTCAATAGCCCTTTCATTTGATACCGCACACGGCATGGCTTGATGACTTTTTTTTTTAATTTGTATGGCATTTTTAATTGCCGGGGTGGGGGGAGGGGGACCACAAAACTGGTTGGCAACATTTGTTTGTAGGATGTCTGGGATCTATACAATATATATCAGAAGTCAGATTGAGGTCCGATATTTTTGCAAACGGATATCTCCTTGTAGCCTGCTCTAAGAAAAAGGCCTGATCTGACTTGGTTGTGAATTGTTTGCCTGTAAAGAGGCAGGTGGCGACGTAATTGCGCCAGCACGAATGCCATGGGTTCTACTGATGTGTATATTAAGTCCTTTCTGACCTTTAAAGAAACGAATCTGGGAGCAATGTGGGCACTGTACGGAATTCTCCAGCGACAGCGACACAGACCTGGAAGCGACATTCTGAGAGGAGCCCGTGCTATTAGGATTCATCAAGTAAACTATTAAAAAACGCAATAGATAAAAACTTACGGCTACGATAACAAATAAAGTATTTAAAAAAAACCGCTCCAAGTTTCGGCATACAAATTGCCCCATAAAGTTCCTGGGGGAAGCGGTGGTTTATAATTGCACATATAACTAGATAGTACTCATGCACTGATAGCAATCACACTCGTAACATGATAGAGATTCACGCAAAATATTAGCAAAAACTTGAAAACAAAAACACATTTCTCAGCTGTTGTAGATTGACAACTGTCAGTCATGCTGCCCGATGCGCACTTGCGCAGCAACGCGCCGTGTAGGCCGCCAGCCGCCGCCGCAGTCTCCGCGGAGAAATTATGAATATGTTTCTTGTCTATGTTATTTGTTAAGCCTCTTGTGGTAATTTAAAATAAAAAATAAATGGCAGAGAACAATTAATATTAATTTTCTCTAACGGAAGCCATGTTTTCCCGTTGCTAAGTACATTTAAAATACATTTCATCAAATAAACATCTCGGTGATGGTCATTTTATATCGGGGTCTTAGTCTATAACGCTTAACGTAACGCATAACCTGCTAATTTAAGAAGTCGTATTTTTACCCCGATCGTATACTGAGATACGACTTTTTAAATTAGCACGGCAGATACGTTCGATTTTACACCCCATATTTTTCATACCCCGGGCTTATATATGAAAATCGATTCTTAAGGAGTAAACTCCAATAAATAATACCTTTGGAGCCTCTCGCTGCCCAGGAAACTATCTATTCCACCTATTTACCCATAGGCGTAGTAAGGAGATTGATTGGAACTTTTTCCATTACCGACCTGTTTAATACGAAGTTCAATAGCTACATTCTCTTTTCATTATAGAAGCAGAACTTTCTGAAAAGTTGGCGTTGTACAAGTGCTTGTTGCGAACGAACTCTGTTTTGCTTACCATTCTCAGCCTCCAGTGAATAGCTGTTGATTAGATTTGCTTTCTTTACATTGATTAGTATACAATGGATATTTGGGCATCATCTCGGAATTGAGAGTATAAAGATCATTGAAGCATTCTGTTCATCAGACCATCGATTGTATGCGAGAGAGGAAAGTCGGACATGCTTAATTTGGTTATTTATTTTATACTTGCGACCCGGCCCAGTTTCACACGGTTGCTATATTATGATTTAGATTTAGATTTATTTATTTCATAATATAAAATGTCAGTATAAATTACGCTAAGACAATTTACATGCATTTATACTATGATCGTCATAAAGATAAAAATGAGATAATATAATAATAGTCAAAAACATAACAATTGATGGTAACAAAAGATATTTACATGTCATAATCATAATGCAGCTAAATGTGGTTACAATATAAGAATATCTCCTTAAGGGATTGTCAAAAACTCTAAAAAATACCAACTACCAACAATATTTATACACGGTGCTAAATACAAACATTATTATATATTACTATGTCAAATAATTTGAAATTAAATATGTCAAAGGTGTCTCCTTAGAGGATTGTCAACAATGTACTACAAGAAACCAAAAACAATATAAAATGAAATATAAATTATTTATCCATGTACTCATTTACTGAGTATAATGGATTATCCAATAAAAAGTTTCTCAATTGATGTTTGAACTTCTCGTCTGACGCCTCGGTTCGCAACTCGTCGGGTAGATGTTCATAGAACGTTGGGCCGATGACGCGTGGGTTTTTTTTTGCCAGTGCCATGCGACGCGGGACTGTCCTAAGTCTCCCCGTAGAACGTATTAGTTTGCCCGATACCTCGACACGTGCAAACATTGACAAATTATTTCGTACATACATTAATACCTCGAATATATAAAGTGAGTAGTGAGTCATAATGCGGTACTTTATGAAGAGATCCCTGCAAGAATACCTGGGTTCTACTCCGGCCAGTATTCGAAGTGCTCGTTTTTGGAGTGTCAAAATTCGCTGAGCATCAGTGGAATTTCCCCAAAAAACAGTACCGTATGACATAATAGAATGAAAATGTGCGAAATATACAGACTTTAATGCATTACTTGATATTAACGGTTTTAATTTCTTTAACGCAAAGACAGCACTACTCAACTTGTCGCACAGCATGTCTACATGGCACTTCCAGTTCAAGTTGGAGTCTAGCATAAATCCAAGAAACCTGCATTCACTACACAATGGCATCGGGACGGCTTTAATGCATGGGGGCATTGCGATGTTCCGGCCCGAGAATACCATGACATTAGACTTTGATACGTTTAATAATAAGCCATTCGACGAAAACCATTTCTGCAGTTGGACACAAGCTTCATGTATTTTACCGGCGAGCTGTTCGTATGTTTTTGCGCTAACTATGACTGTGGTATCATCTGCGAAGAGCACCGATAGGCCATTCTTGATTGCCGAGGGTAGATCGTTAATGAATAACGTGAATAAGACATTTCCAAGGGCTGATCCTTGAGGGATACCCAGCCTTACGCAGCCGACATCTGAAATTAACATTTTGCCATTGGAAGACACTTTTACAACCTGTTTACGATTGGACAGAAAAGATGATAGCAATTTGTGATCAGAACCTCGAAGACCGTAAAGACTTAATTTATTTAGAAGTATTTGTTTGAAAGATTAGGGCTCGAAGCGAAAAATTCACCTGGGAAGAGCCGTACTATAGCCTGTGACTGATTACGTCGAACGCCTTGGATAAGTCACACAAAATAGCTGCCATCTTGTATCTGTCATCGAGACCAGTGGTGATGCAGTCAGTGATTTTGTGGGCAGCTGCAGTGGTCGACTTGTTTTTTCTATAGGCGTATTGGTTTTCCGCAATAAGGTCGTTAGTTTCTAAGTAGGTCATTAGGCA
The DNA here is from genome assembly GCA_947623375.1 of Apotomis capreana. Lineage (NCBI taxonomy): Eukaryota > Metazoa > Arthropoda > Insecta > Lepidoptera > Tortricidae > Apotomis > Apotomis capreana. The sequence continues at coordinate 21,577,456 of OX392506.1, forward strand.
AGAGATGTTCAATTTTAAATTAATATATGCATGTATTATAGATATAAACCTTCCTCTTGAATCACTATCTATTAAAAAAACGAATCAAAATCCATTGCGTAGTTTTAAAGGATCTAAGCATGCATAGGGACAGACATAGGGATTGCAAATTCGAATGCATTTTACCCAATCCGAATTTTCGAATTTTTCGCCCACAGAAATCCGAACTTCGAATAAAATTCGAATTTTGGCACTTTTTCTTATTCGCTAAAAAAGATACTTTATTTGAATGAATAAAAGTTCTCATGATATAAAATGAATAAAACAGCTTCTTGAAAAGCCGCGCTGCAGCTTAGCTCGCCGCAAGTAGAAGGTGCGTTCAAATTTCAAAAATGTGTGCAAAATAGGTAAAGCACTCGTTTTTATTAATTACGTCAGCGCTCGGCGAATGGCTTAACGAATAGAGAGACGAGTAACGACCTAAGAGCATGCATATATAAGAGTGTAAATCAAGCGGGGGTAAGCAGTACATCGTATTAATATCACTTTAAGGGCACTTCTCAGAGCGTTTCTAACGCCTGATGTGTCGTGGACGTCAATAACTCAGAAGTGCCGCCAGCGCCAGCTTCTGGGTAAGTTTTTGGCAGTCTAATATTGACTAACTGAATGTACAATTTGCTGCATAATAACAACAATTAAAAATTTAAAAACCCCCGACATGACAAACTATCCTAAAAACTAACATAAAAAGAAAAAAGTCCTAAGAACTGTTATTCACTTAGGCATGAGTATTTTTGTTAAAGGACAAGCTTACGTGGCCTTAAATCGCGTTAAAACCTTGCTAGGTGTTGCTATTTGTGACCTTAATCAAAGGAAACTGTTCAATAGTCCTAATGAAAATTCAGCTTTAGCAGAATGGCAAAGACTTAGAAACTGCAGTTAGTCAGTACTGTGACAGAAATCACGATATGAGTCTTTTTTCTCAAAGTTTTTCTGGTACTCAGTTTTTTACTGACTGTACTTTCTTACACAAACGTTATTAATTCAAACACCATGGGTTTATCTTGTGGTGATTAGGAGTTCCAACGGTCATCTTCAGATCCAAGATAGCAAATTATAGTAGCTGGTTATCATGAGACCCTCAGTTAGTGAGTGATATGGAAAATGCTAACAAAACTTAACATTTAACCAAAAATTTGAATTCTTGGCTTCAATATTGGCTGAGATCCTTTCGCAACTAACTGACCATCATGAGACCTTTATTTCGTGAATGATATAGAAAATGCTAATAAAACTTAACATTTAACCAAAATTTGGAATTCTTGGCTTTAATATTGGCTGAGATCTTGTCACTTGTTTCAATTAAAGCTGAATATCTTGGAAACTACTGGCCCTATTTTCATCAAACATAGCTAAGAACCATATCGATGGCAAAAAGCGAGAACGTAGTAACCGCCAAAATGCAAACTTTACACCAGAGCCAAAAAACTTTTCGATTTCGAGAAAAAAAATCATAACTCTTTCATTTATGAACGAAAATGCTTGATATTTGGATCTAATTCATAACTTATCGTTTTCTTTCAACTGGCATATTTAATATTTAACAAAAAAGACTGGTTTACGACTTAGTGGCGGTTACGACAATTGAACTCTTTTTTTCGTTACGCGAAAACGCTATAAACGCCAGAAGTAAATGTACTAAAATGGTGAAACGAGTATTATTTCCATAAAGCATAAATGCTGTAACCAGATGCATATTTATTTTAAGATTCAATAATTTTGACGTAAATGTCATTACGTTCTTTATAGGACTAACTGAAATGTGGTAAGTGTCCACCAGCAAAAAGAAACTGTGAAAATAAAACGACTTAAGTATCAATCAACTTTTATCAACATACTTTTTTAAAATGTTTCCAAATTTTAAATGCAGGTTTCTTACAAATTAAAAGCTCAGAAGCAACAATTACCGTCTTAACATATCAAATACTATCTAGTCTCAATTTCTCTGTATAAGAACATTACGAAAGTTACTTAAAACCTCCGTTGCTTATAACATTTCAAAAGGCTAATTTTTATTAGATTTTTAGAGATTTTTCTCTCATATTATAAAATCACAACCTTGTACTTATCGTGCTAAAAACAAACATAAATATTCTTAGGGTTAATCAGACTATAATATTGTTATCCGCTAAAACTTAATATTATAGGTAATGAGGTTTAATATTCCCGTGAAAACTTTAAAACTCTCTACATTTTTATCTTCAGTTTTGGCATTAAATTGTCTTTTAAGTAACTTTTATCGATATAAAACTAACTACCTATTAAACCCACTAACTATAAAAGATGTTTTGAATGTAAGTATTACTTATTATATAAGTTTTCAACATAATTCTTAAACAATTGTTTGAACACAATTATCACCTCAATTATAAAAATATTTCTTTGAACTAATCTCACTGAACCATTAATATTTAACTTAAATAACTAGACGTTATATTACTATGGTACCGTACAAATTAAAATTGTTATTATTTATTTAAATAAAAACTCGGAGTCATTTTTCTTAGGCAGAATATCAATTGACATTAAAATAGGAACCTAAAAATTGCATTCCAATGGAATTCGTTTTCATAATAACATAATTAAAATAACTGTTCTTAAAAAAATACTAAAAATTCCACTCTAAAATGCATTGTTTTATAATAACACTCCTCAAAATGTTTGTCATAATTAACTCAAAAATCGCCCCTCTAAAGTAATGAAAATTAGTGCAATAGTGACTGATGGACATGTGCAATATGTACATTCTTCCAATCCTGACCTACGGAGCGCAGACTTGGTCTTTGACAAAAGTTCAGAAGTCCACCCTCAAGGTTTGTCAAAGAGCCATGGAACGCAGTATTCTGGGCGTAAAACTAACTGACAGAATTAAGAACACAGTACTGCGTTCCAAAACGCTGGTAGATGATGTAGCTCAAGCAGCCGCAAAGCTGTATATTATGTCCGTGATAAAACGAATGACGACAGTTGTCGCAGTGGTTTAAGCAGCTGCCTACTGAACCGACGGTCCTGGGTTCGAATCCCGGCAAGGGCAAATATTTTGTGTGATGAACTCGAATATTTGTCGAATAATATATTTGTGCCTGGGTCATGGAAGTTATTTGTATTTAAGTATGTATTTATCTTTACCAGTATGTTCACTTGTGTCCAGAACACAAGCCTCCTAGAGCTTACTGTGGTACTTGATTAATTTGTGTGAGGTTGCCCGATATATTTTTTTTATTCATTTATGCCATGCGTATGGATATTGTGAAAATATTAATCGAATCAGGCACCAGTTAACCGGTAAATTTTAAATACTGTAGTTGTTTATCTACCGCAGCTCAACAAATTTAGTGCTTATCTGATTCTAGCCCTTGGACAATAAAGATGCGGACGTGACACCCCAAACTAGTTTGATCCGGCTTGAGTCAGCTTTTTAGGGGTTAGACCAATTAACTCTTAATGGTTGTAGTGAAACGTAGTAGATTACAGCAAAACTTTCTTCTAGCGATTACAACCGTAAACTAGATATACATATTATACTAATTAAAAAAAATCATAATTTTAAATCGAAATCAAAATTGAAATGTATGACTATTCTGTAAGTAGGCCACTTTACATGTCTGAATCTGAATTTATCGGCATTTCACAAGAGGAGGCCGCTGTCGAGAAGAAAGCCGCAAAAAAGTAAATATTTTTTTCATTTTTTTTTAATCATCATGCGAGCGTTTGCTCGTATCTTTTGATTGCCTTTAAGCTGAAGATAAGCAGACCTTTGATGATATTTGATGTTAATTCCAGCTTTATACCTCCACGCGTTCCTGAGAAAAAGGTCTCGACAAATAGATAGACAGGCACAAAAGTGATCCTATTTAAGTTTAGTTTTTGGCGATTGAGGCACGGAACTCTCAAAGCTGCAGCGTCCCGCGCCCCAACATCGTTATTTTCTTCCAACAAAACGTAATAAAAACATTTTTGCTGTCCTTTCAATATTAATAAAGCAAATAAATATGCTAGTTATGTTTTATCCCAATATTCATATTTTCCATTAAACCCGCAACATATTTTACATCCAAAAAAAGGCATGTACACAGACTACGCACACCCACTCGCTCCGGCGATCGCCGATAGACTAAATCACAGGTCGTATTCACGAGCCACATCGCCGCGAGCGCACATTTTTATTGCTGTATCTTCAAGCACTACCCACTTCACGTTGTGTTTCAAATGTCGTTACTGTAGCTTGCTGTTAATTCATTTTCGAATGAAATGTAGTAAGCGTCAATCATAGATAATTTATTTTAGGATAATTGCAGTAAGCTTGGTTCGTAATTTTTTCACTACATGCATAAATGCTGCAACCGCCACGGAACAAAATTTCGGCAACGCTGTAACCGGCACACCCTTTGATTTATGAAAGAACAAAATTAGCGTAAATGTACTCGTTTAGAAAATTGCTACTATTTGGGTGTTTACAGCAATTAGATGTAGGCATCGTCAAAAAAATACATTCGATTTGCAACGTAGTCCAGTTTTTTCTAAGCGTCGTAGAGCCATGGGACCCAGACCAGTCGACGCAGAAAAATTCGCTGATTCCGAATATGCAAAAAAATTTTTTTGACCAAGTGGCGGTTACTACGTTCTCGCTTTTTGCCATCGATATCGACGGAAAATTCTTTCGATAAAAAAAAAACCGCACTCAAATTGGTCCATCCGTTTGGGAGCTACGATGCCACAGACAGACACACAGATACACATGTTAAACTTATAACGCCCCTCTTTTTCGTCGGGGGTTAAAAATGAAGCTGAAATGAAAGCTTGCGGGACTTCGGAGATATTGACGGCCACGACACGTCAGGCGTTTTAAACGCTCGGAGAAATGCCCTTAAGTCATTTAATAAATAAAATTAGAATACTGTACAAGAAAAATTATATTTATTTCTACCACACTAAGAAAATATTGGATATTATACGGTGGTTGAGTGATATTTATAAAATTCGAAAATTCGGATTTCTGACTTCGAAAATTCGAATTTAAAAACGGATCATGAACGGCTATAAAATCCTGATTTTCGAACTTCGAATAATCCGGATTGCAATCCCTAGACAGACAGACTATGTAGTGATAGTGATTATTTGATAACGTTCCTACTTAAAGACCCTCATTTATTTTTTCGTTTAAGTTATTGAAAATATATATTAATGATAGTAACTAAGTCTCTTCGAATGTCAGTTGCTGTGCAGAGTATTTCCAAAGAAACTTGCGCTCAATAGACATATGTTCTGAAGTTTCTGGCGGTAACTATTGGTCCCTCGTTGGGCGCCATTCTAAACTTTAATTGTCTTGTCGAACTGATTCGTTAAGTTTTCGTCGATATACTTACACTTGATGGAGCAAAATAATACTGTTCTATATCCCCGTCCTGTTTTATAGTATAGATAAAGCGACAGACAATTCATCTCGGAATTTTAGCGTAAATAATATAAATTGCAATTGAAAATTACTGAAAGCGGGTAAAACTCAAACCCAAGATACTAACACGAAAGCTTAATCAATAAACTTGTAATTAAATACGACACAGTTGCGACTTGGTATCGTAGGTCAGGGCTTTTTCTAGGAATTGATTGCAATAAATCAACTGAGTCCAGCGCTCCGGCACAATTACTTAAAACCTACATGTAGAGGTTTCATTATTTGCATGAGACGGCGTAGATATCTGACCCGAGGTCACATTGAGCTGACCCTTATGGAGCAAAGAGCAAACAACTTTCCAACTTAACAAAAACGAATTTAAAAATTAAAGCATTTTTTATCTGTTTGAGTACTATATTACGTATTTATAATTAATATTTAGTACCTGCCTAATGAAAATAAATTTTTGGGTAAAATTATGTAAAATATGAGTTGGATTATCTTTACTGTATTTTATTACGCAAAGTAACTTAAATGTGATTTACTTAGGTATAGGTCAAATTTGTTACTTAGGTACAGTCGCCATCAGACATATCGCAGCATATAAGGCGTTCATAAATATATGAACATGCACTGTAACGCCCAGTTAATAAGAGTTGTGTTCACATATTTATGAACGCCTTATATGCTGTAATATATCTGATGGCGACTGTACCTACCTGAAATGACAAGTTTCATGAGTTACTTATTTATGAATTTTTGAGACGAAAATATACCGACTACTTTATATAAATTAATTCAAAATGATAGCTAAGGTAAAGTTGATGGGTATTACTTAGGTAGTTAGCCAATTCTGCAGACATTAGATGTGCAGTACCTAACGTCGTTTAGAAGCCAAGTTTCCGAAAGTCACTTTAGGTGAGTGCAATCTAATTTGAGAGTGAAGGTACTATAAAGTTATTACGTCTAAGTTAACCCCACATGGCTATAATTATAACATTTTGTGTAGTATTGGGAGCTTTTTGTTGTTGTTGCTCCTTTTTTTTTTCTGCGCGTTAATGGAAACCCATCTTAAATTATCGTGAATCCTTATGATTGATGCAATACCAAAATAAACTTCAATCAAGTTTTTCGAAGAAACAAGCTTAACCTTTTGACCGCCACAGTCGGCTGTGGCCGTCAACAAAAAATCGTGCCCCTGACGCCACGTCGGCCACAGCCGTCCAAATTTCAATGATCAAAAACTTTGTAATTCTAACCGCTACAAGTATTTTTCAATCCCTGTTGATTTCGGGGCACATCTTTCTTTTTTTACTCTGGCGTCAGTGGCACGGTAAATTGCTAGACGGCTTGGCGGTCAATAGGTTAAAACTGCTCACAGGTTGCGATCAGGTCACGGTTCATCTAAATTGTTTTCATTTTTGATGAAAATAGTTAATTTTTCCATTGTGCGGTGATTGTGGAGTGGTTGAAGATGTTCTATTCTACATATATTGATGTGCTCGGACTGATTTGGCGAGAACAAAATATTTTAATAGGTCATGTTTCCTTTAAAGTCTTCCTTGTGAACAGCATTTTGGCTTCGCCTATACCACATACCTATCGGATGGAGCGGATATGTACAATCTAGCCAATTTTGCGTCGGTAAATAGATTTTACAGGGCGATGTTGTCGCTCAACGGCAAAAACCTTAATAATAATAATAATAAAAAACAAACTACGAGTAGGTTGTTGCGAAATGAAACCATTTGTCCTTTCATTTGATTTATTTTCGTAATATTCAACTGTTGACTGACAACAAATTATCTTAATATATCCAATTTGTACATAATGACTTAAGAAAATATGGCAACACTCATATTTAACAATAAATACGTGATCGTTACTGGTGTCATCATTTGGAGGTTATAGATTATGTAGATAAAAGTAGATTCCCTCGCACACGAGGCGAATACCAAGGAGTTCTAGCAGTATCTGTATAGATTGTTAAATCCCAACCGGTAACGAAAGTGACCAGTAAAATTCTTTAATGCTCGAGCAGGTCAAAACTCTAGAGAAAATGTCAATGCACGTCTCCTCGAAAAGAGCAACGTGCATAGCACCCGGCCGGGATCTAAGGCTGCACGTCCACTGGAGCGGAGCTGTGCGTAATGCAGCAGTCATATTTCTCAGATTTAAATGTACTTCTTTTGGGCTTAACAAAGACGCGGGCTGATTGGTACATTTTTTCCGCTTCAGTGGATAGCAGCCTAATAGCGGTCTATAAAGACAAACGACTTTCACTTATTCGATGTAAAATTACTACTAACGTCACAGTAACTCTTAAATTGATTGTCTTTTAAGTTAACCAAGGTGGTGACTAATTATAGTCTTACAATACAGTTGAAAATACATAGCTCTACTCATTTCATGATTACAGTCAAAACAATGACAAACAAATTGTCAGATTACATTTATTAAAACATGTCGACATCGCTATGATTAAAGATAGTTAATAATACCTGTATGGAAGAACTGTAAATGACAGATAAAATGAACATCTATTTAACATCACAACGTCATGATTTTATTTTATTCGATTTCATTAAAATATTAGAATGCATTTTATGAATTATGATTCATTGAATTCATTGAATTGGCAAACTTTCTTAACGCTCAACAAACGACTTAAAGTCACAGTAAAAGGAAAAAGGAGGTCATCTTCGTTTTAACTTGAACAGTTCGCATTTTATCAACGGGGTTTGGTTAAACCAGACACACTAGCGTAGAATTAGACCTACTTTTTCATTTTAGTATGGTCTTAGTGAGACAATGCCCGGATCCGATAGTCCGAAGCAGCCTAACAACATCTTATAGACATATATAGTATAACAACAGATAGACCCGCCTCGCCACCGCGTCCGCACCCAACCGACCATTCGTTGAAAAACTTGACACAACCGCACAATCAACTAAATTTTTAAACATCCTATACACATTTCCTTAACCACATTTGATATGAATCGACTATTCTAGAACAGTTGTGCGCTAACATGCAAATACAAGGAAGACGATAATTATTAGAGAAACGATTTGAACAAGCAAGTTTTTCAACAAATACCTTCACCGTAGACAACGAGACACGATTACTTAGTTCGAAAGTAGACCACGATACGATCGAAGGATAAAATAGTTAGTGCTCGAAAGTCTGAATCGGTGATACTTTAAATTACATATATTGAGATGCAAAAATATGTACACACCCTCACCAAACGGCACTGTCGCCTATCGCCACGGTGAGACCGATGTCGCTCGTTTCAGCCATCGTTTCTATCATTTTAGTCGCGACAATCAGCTTTTCAACAAATATACGTAAATGTACTTTTAACTTTAATACACAATAAGTAGTGTTATGATGCCACGATGTACCATTCTGCTAAAAGTGGTTAATATAAACCAATTTGCATCGGAGTTGTTTTGTTGAGGGTGAAGACAGGCGAGCGTAATTTGAGTCGCGTAATTTCGGTCGCGCCATACTTCGAGCGACGTGATCACTTGACATGATGTATGGCGCGACCGAAATTACGCCACTCAAAGTAGGCTCGTCTGTAAAATGGCCGAAGCGAAATATTCCTTTTATGGTGTCCAAACGTGTTGATCACACATTTGACGATTGTCTCGGCATTTTGCGTCCAATCCATAGCTCAAATAATAAATCAACTGTTGAGTAAACGCCGTAATACTGCAACACTCCTGTACGCCCCACCTCGGTCTCTGCATCATACACCCCAATTACCAACTGTACCATATGTTTAACGTTTATAAATTTCGGAAAGTCCTATCTAATATCCTATAAGGTTTCTACGCTTACATTTAGATTATACTGTTTCAACTTTTCTACATTCTGAACCAGTCGCGACGAATCTTACCCTCGTGTTTCAAGTAAATACTATTTCTCTTAACATCACATAAACGGTCAGTTCTTCAGTAGCTGACAATCTGACAGCAATTTGGAGAAAGCAATCAATATACAATAATAAAATGGCAAACAAATAAGCTCATTACATTATTTGCCGAGCAAAAATAGTAGAATAAAGACAGCAGATCTGCATTTCTGTTTTCTTCAATACTTTGAATTTCGCTGTCGCAAGAATGCTAGAAAGACAAAGTACTACAATAAAAGTTCCTTTAAAAGGAACTCGAAATGTTAGCGAAGTCAATTTAATAAAAACATATTTGTCACTGCCCGCCGTACTAAAACAACAAAAGCGACTACCTAATGCAGCTATTACGCCAAGAACTTCTTCATTTCTCTCTAAAATATGAATAATCAATATTCTCTAGGTAACTTGTATTAAAATATTCTGTCGCAATTTAAAAAATATAAACATTTTGAGAGAATTTTAAAAGATGAAATGCACGTTTCGTTACTGGAATACTTTAGGGGAAAAACTGCTTCTATTTTCTTTCTAATGCAATCCTAAATTATAAAAGAACACCTTTACTGGCCTTAATCTCGCGAAAGTAATCGCGTGCAGCGAATACGACAAACTTTAAGCCAGCGTGAAAAGCGTTGCTCCATTTATACGATCTATCTTACAGTATAATACCAACTGATCCCGTTGACTTGATGCCAAGTCTCACGTCCAATACTTAATGAATGCAAACCATATAAAACCAAAACAACCTTGATGTTCGACTTTTTAACAGATCATAAGCGTTTGTAGTTTTACACGGTAATAGTTATGTTTAAGTAGGGCCGCCGGTCGGTGTGTAGCTTTGGTTGGCCGGCGGCGTGTACTATAACGTTTGATAACGTCAAACTGCGTTGACTTCACTATCCGCTTAATTAGACCTGTGTCCGTCTGCCCTTACAAGCCCTTTATCTATCGTTATCCTTTATCCTGCTACACCGTTTTTAATTTAGAATTCTCGTGCGTTATAGCTCGTGCACCTGATACCTGATAAGACGTTTGACGGTCACCGGTGGATTATCTGTACTGTAATAATGTACATACTGATTATTTTTTATCAGATTGCAAACAGTTATGTATTAGATTGATATATCACGTTGAAAAACACGAGATGTTTAACGATTGAATGATAAAGGAGCAAGCAAGTGGCCGACACCATGATGTTCCCAGGGCCGAATCTAGGGTGTAGCGCAACAAGAAATCTTTGGGAATAACAAATTCCCCTGCTTCATCATCATAAATCCGGCCCTGCTTACAGTGGACTAAGTAGATCTTATTAGGACAGTGGGTTAGTTAGACGCCTACGCATCCTCGTTCAGTTGCTTGAAGAGTAGTGTCTCCTCGAATATGTATTTCTTGAGGGTCTCCTTGGGTAGGTCGTCCAGCTCCATTGCGAACCGGAACGGTTCCTCTGCCACCGGCTGCAGGAGAAAAAACGTTTTAATTAAAAGGCTCTAGAGCCAGATATATTTCAATGTGATATAAATTCCCTGTTATTTTAAGGGTTCTGCTGAAAGCTACTGCTCCGAGAAAAAAAAACCAGTAAAATAACCAGTTACTGGCCATAATAGTCGTAAATACAACGTTATTATCAAATAACAACAACATCCGAGTTGAAATTAATTTAGCGAAATGAGAACTTTCCCCGCAGAATTGCCGTAATAAACTACAAAAGAGATCAGATAAATTTCATTTCATGGTCCAACATTGAGTATAAAGTTTCTCGAACCGTCCCGGTAGCTTGCGGCATGTCCGCGTTTTGTTTTTACAACGTCAATTTCCATTAAAAGTGCCTAGCGTTAATGGTAACCTTGTTTGTTTGTAGAAATTGAAGGCACACGGTCCCAGGGGTTTGTGCCTCTAATTTAATTTCAGCTGAGTGCCGTTAGGTCATCTGCTAAGTTGATTATTTCACGCAATTTTAATTTCAATATTTATGAATGTAAAATTCGCGGTCCATTTTTAGGACGCTAATGACTTACATTAAGTTAACGACGCGTGGCGACGTGGGAGGAAAAGGACAAATATTGGATTTGGACGCGTCACACCAGGAAAATGGAATAATGCATATTTAACTTAATTATCAAGTGAAGTCACGTGCCATCGCAAAAATTCAAAAAGATGCGTTTTAAAATTAAGTCTCATTACGTAGTGTTAATTATTAATGATATTCTTAAAAAATTAATGGCCAAAACAAAATTACAAGAGACGAAATCGCATCGTGGTACTACGCGATATCGTGCCGCTCCAAAATCGTGGTATACAACGAATATGTTTACTGCTTGTAAAATCATAATCCAACAGTTTGATCTACTGAATGTTTATTTACTGAATGTTAATTAATGAAATGACTAAAGTTTTCTTGTTTGGTTTTAATAAACTGACATAAAAGTCTCTAGGCGGGCGACAAAAGCAGCGTCTGTACGCCCAGTTCATACAAAATGTATCCAGTAATCTCACTCAACGTGCGGCCCTAGAGAACACGTCACTGCTATCCGTACGCAAACATATACGGGTCATGAGCACGGGCCATTAGTGCGCATCGGATTGAGATTATCCTTTGCATAAGCAATTCATAAGGACTAGGTCTTTTAGTTGTGTGAGTTCGACATATAGTTAGAGTCGATCTAGGTAAATATGTAATATGAGCGTTACGTTTATATAATTAGATTCTTATATTCCTTGCTCTTAAAAAGCTGCGTTTGTAACATAACAACTTAGAAATAATAAAACCACGAGAACTTCGCGCTGTTGGGAAAAAATTCCAAAGAACACGTCAAGATAACACTACCGTCAAATAGGAATAGGCTATTTTTGACGGTGACCATATTGTGGAAGTTGAAGGCCAGTATGCAATGCAGCAGGGTCAGCTCAGGGAACAGGTATTTTTAGGGAACTGTTATAATAACCAAGGAACAACAGCACTAACTGGTTAGTATGTGCCAGCGCTTCCTCAACGATGATCCTCCTTTGGGTATTGGAGATTAGAATGCGGTTGCAGCAGGTCATGGGCCCCGGGTACAACTTCACCCAAGGCAACAGGTTGAACGTCCAGGTACAAAAGCACTAACCTCATCATTAGGGTCGTAGTACTGCTCCAGGTAGGGATGTGCCAGCGCCTCCTCGACGGTGATCCTCCTGTGAGGGTTGAAGGTCAGCATGCGGTGCAGCAAGTCGAGGGCGCGCGCGTCCGCGCCCGGGAACAGATCCACCCAGGGCACGCGTGGCTTAAACGGCAGCGACTCCAAGTAGCCGCGAGCCTATGACAAACATAATTCATTTATAAGTACTTGGCTATACTATTATGAGCAGTGAGGAACCCAGCGAGGTACTTTTGTTCCAATGAAAGCTGAATATTTCGGAGACTGCTTTGATTTCGAGAACCATTTCTTAGCTATGTTTGGTGGAAATCAAAATGCAGTGGAAATAGAAAATCCCGCAGTCATACCAGTTCAACCGTTTACGACCTACGATGCCATAGAAGGCATAAACACAGAATACACATATTAAACTTATGAAATCCCTCTTTTTTTCGTCGGGGTTTAAAATAAGTTATACTTAACTATTCGAACGCTAAAGGATCTAATCTAGATTGCAAGAGTGCATTTTTAAATCTGTAACTTTAATATTATTTTCAACAAAGAGCGGTTTATTGCTTTTATCCAGTTTCTGTTTGTAACAGTGTCTCCGACAGAAACGTGTTACCACGAGTTTAGTGTCTCCAACAGAAACGTGTTACCACGGTTTGTTTATCAAAGGCAAATGTTGCAATAAAAGAGTACAAGTTGTAACGGAGAAGAGTCGATTTCAAAAAACATGTACATACATAGTTAAAAGTTTAATAAAAACAAAACGGACGCAATTTACCCATGCCTTTTGTATGACTAACTTTCGTTACACAAAGGAAGCGATCGTAGTTTTTTTAAGCTCTTAACTACATGTTTCTTGAAAACGACTCATAAATAAAAAAAATGTCTTGAAAAAAATTATAAAGGTATGTTGTTTGTATCGTAAATATGATTCTTCGATTTATTTAATGAAATAAATTTAGTTATCGGCATTTATTTATTTTATATTTATATATTTACCGCAACCCAAGATTGGTGAGAAGTTTGTGAGTGTTATTTAACCATTAACATTTTTCTCAATTCTTGTTTTGCAATGGTTAGTCCGAGCTATGCTTAGATCCGTTAGCAGCCTATATGGTTGTTTCACTTTAGGGCACGTAAAAATATTCAGTCAATTGAAGTGCCAGCGTTCACTATCCGACGTCCGACGAAATAGTGATAATAAATAGTGACAGTTTGTATTCCAAACTGTAGATACAACACAATATTTTCATCTGCCCCTCGACAGAGTTATAATTTGCAATTGCAAACAAAATGCCAACTACAATACAATAAAACTGCTTTGAGTTGTCAATCCTGTTCAATAATTCATTTATTCATTGGCAAGCCGTGTATTGGCTATATATGTAACCAGGACACAACTCTGTTTGCACGTTTGTATAAATATTGCGAATCGATTGGTATTTCACTTTGGAAAATTTTAAGAATTATTCAATAGGAATTCGTTATGGGACAAATCAGCAAATTACACTGGTTAACGGAAGCGATATTTTTTTTGGTGCAGAAAAAAGAAACACTTCGTATTTGCCACCCTGTTAATATTAGGAACTAAACAAGTAAAATACATCTTATTCTATTTGTTACACACTTACTACACTACGAGTTACTTATTACACATCTGGCAATTCTCATTCGGATTTCGGATCCTTTGATCATATTAAAACTGTGTAAACAACTCGTTTTGTTACGAGACAAAGTCCGAGCCCTTCAGATAACTTTTCATCAGGAGAGTGCGAGATACAGAACGATCCTTTGTCTACAACAGTGTAACTGGCAATTCACTTACCGAAGGGGTGTGAATGCGACGCGCTCATCAATCAGCCTTTTGTAGCGGCACCGGTGACATAAACCTGATTTATGTCATCGGTTGTATGCCTTTTTGTAGTCAATGTAAATTTTCAGATCAGTTTAGTAGTTTCTAAAGTAGAAACTGCAATGATACGATAAAGGGGTGACATTAAGCGACGATAAATATAATAAGTTTTCATATGTACCTAGTAGAAAATTTATTGGCAGGCCATGTATAGGTTATTTATGTAACCAGAACACAGCCCTGTTTGGAAATCCAGAGGAATTTTTACTAACGCCGGAGACAGTCAAAAGTGTAGGTCAAAAAGTCAATTCGCCAAATTTTTATGCTGGCGCTATTTCTGGTTTGTTTGCCCTTGGCATTATGAAGCCTCCAAGTTAACCTAATCTTCTGGGCAATCATCACTGTTTATCACCAATTATCCGTGTTTTAGCAAAATCCCTAAAATTTTCGCCATAGGTAATTCGAATTATCAAAATAGCCCACGACATATATTATGAAGTTTAAGTCTTTGACAATCAGAAGGATTACTTAGAAGTTCGGAATCCGGAAATCGTATCGTGCCATTCCTTTCGCTCTCTCATGTATTCGAATGAACGGGACAGTGCGACACGAACTTCAGATTTCAAACTTCAGTGTAACCCCTCAGTAACGTATCGCGGTCGATTTCCAATCGAGGAAAGATTACTGTAAGCCGCAGTACAATCAATCAAGTACCGCAGACTGTTCTGTGCAAGTTGCTGCCTGACAACCGCAGAGGAATTACCGGCCATTTTAATAACACCAGGCTAAGGGTGCTTTTCCACTAAAATTAAGCCATGTAGCAAACAAGTAACGAATACTTCGTCGTCTAACTTTTTAAACGTGCAGCCTGTTGGAGTATTTTTCGCAAAGGGCCTATTATACAATGCTTAATAATACTCGTACCTACCTAGAGACCTATTGTAGAGGAGCTTTAAATAGGGATGGTAAATAGGAGCTACGAGTATTGATGCCAGAGAACCACAAAAATTAATCTCGACCGTCTAAATCACGCCAAACCAATGCAACCATTAGTGTTTTTCGATACTAAATAACGTATCGATTGTAATCGAAATAGAATTTCAATTACCGTGATGGTCACCGTATCCGAGGCAATCCATCAACCACCGCCGACTGGTCAGTATGAGCTATTGCCTGTGGCAACCGCAGATAAATTGAACAATTTGCTGCCTTAATCAAACCAACCCTTGAAGCTACATGAACTTACGCCCTTCTTTATTATTTTTATAAGGGCTAAGTTATTATTAGGTCGTAACTGTCAGCCGATGTATTCGTCTCTTACGATTATAGCTATATTTGTTCGCCTTCAGCAAACTTTCATGTGTTGTGGTGTTCAAGTTTGAGAGTTGATATATTGAACTATACTTAATAAGTATTCATCATTTATTTCTTGAAGCATGCGCATAGAAATGTGTTATATTAGAACTTGCTTGTTTATAACTGAAGCTGGAAACTCGCGTTAAATATTTATTATTGTAGAAACAGATGATAAAATTTAAAAATCAGTAATTGTCATAGGCTTGAAATCACGATAGTCTAGTTGTCTGCCGAATTTAAAGTATCATTGCTATCGAGTCTAAATTTCAATTATGCAACGAGTTTACGGATTACTGCTTAGTGTTTGAACAAATGAAAAAAATTAATAAAGCAAAGAGTAAATCTGATTGAATTCCATTGATATTTGATGAAATTGAAAATGGAATAATACCCCGAGACACCGATGTTAGAATTTAATTTGGTACCACCCGGTCTATTTAAGAACTCCGTGCCCATTCATGAATGAGAGTAAGCAAGAATAGGTATTTAGATGTTTTAGATGGTTTTTCGAGGAAGGCGGCTATCAGAGAAGAATGGCGGCGTGTTGTGAAGCTTGCCACCAACATCTGAAATTATGACCACGACCACTCTGCCAAGAGTAAAAACGACAAAGAAGAAGAGATGGTTTTTTAATGTTCGGTATAAGTCTGATATAGTTATTAATGCCACACCAAAATATAAGTAATAATGATTGAATTAGGCAGTAGGGAACGAAGAATACTGCAGCAATGAGGATTGTTTACTTGTTAACTTTGATTTTAATTAAGAATGGACTGTAGAACTAAAAAATCTTTATACCTTTCGAAAACCACGACAATATTTTATGTTTGAATATATCGAAACAAAACAAATCCTATCAGAAAGAGTGCGCAATCACATACCTTGAATTTTGATGAGGTTCGTGTGAATCCAAGGCTAGCTCTCCTAGGCCTGTCTCCTGGCTTCAGACAACGCGCAGGTACCCGTCTTACCGTATCTTACCACCGAAGGATTGCCTTTC
The DNA here is from genome assembly GCA_947623375.1 of Apotomis capreana. Lineage (NCBI taxonomy): Eukaryota > Metazoa > Arthropoda > Insecta > Lepidoptera > Tortricidae > Apotomis > Apotomis capreana. The sequence continues at coordinate 21,594,140 of OX392506.1, forward strand.
CTCGGCCCACCACAATTCTCACACGCACAATGTGATTCGCACTAATTTTAATTATTTTAAGTGACCGAAATGTGACTTTATACTAATTTTCAATAATTTTAATGAGCAACGACACGCGACTCGTGCAAAATCTAACGAACGAACATGATTAATGGCGGACGGAAGTCAATAGTGCAGTGCTACATCTAACGGAAGTTAAAGACTGATATAGTTACGAACTAAAAACCGATATTCAATAGCAATATTGAACATACCGCTCACCTAAATATGTAGTATTTACTATACAAGTAACGTTAGAGTCCGACAGATTACTTAATACTAAGGAACTATGCTAAGTGGTAGTATTAAGAGATAATTAATTTGACAGTGGTAATGGGCACAGCTTCACGACTGGTCTTCTGTACTGACCAGTTGCTGTCTGGACTGTGACCACCCTACACACACCGTCCGCTCCAGGATGTAGAGCGACGATGCGTCCAAGAGGCCATTTTAAAGGACTCGTCTGTTCGCTGATTAACAGAACCAAGGCACCGACGACAATATTTGTATTGACCTTGTTCCATTTCATCCTTTGTTGTAAGGTATGGACGTACTCAGCGTGCCATCTACGCCAAAAATCTTGATGCATTTTTTGTATCATTTTCCAACGATGACAAACACTTATAGTCTGATCGAGAAAGTTTTCCTCTGGGACAATTGACAAGGGTTCCAGGGTCAAAAAATGACCTGGAGTTAGAGCCGAGAGATCGTTCGGATCTGAGCTAACAGGTGTCAGTGGACGACTGTTAAGCATAGATTCGACGATTGTCAAAATAGTATAAAATTCTTCATAGGTTAGCCTCTGATTACCTACAACTCTAGCGAGGTGAGTTTTGACTGAGCGGATCCCAGCTTCAGCTAAGCCGTTGAAATGCGGACTACCTGGTGGGTTGAATGAAAACTTGATTTCTTGCGCATCTGCGGCATCTTTCATAAGCGAACCGAGATAATTGCTGGCTCCGACAAAATTTCGTCCCTGGTCAGAAACGATGTTGCTGCATCGACCACGGCGAGCAACAAACCGCTTCAGAGCACAGAGGAAAGCTTCTGTTGACAATTCCGAGGCAAGCTCTATGTGGATGGCCTTGGTACTCGTACACACAAAGACACAAATGTAGCCTTTGTATGTCTTCACACCGCGACCACGCCCAAATGCGATATCAAAGGGTCCCCCATAATCGATAGCGACACTCGAAAAAGGCTTTATTTGCGAAATACGACACGATGGTAAATTTCCCATGAGCGGCGCAGATGCTGGATTAGGGTTAGCGCGAAAGCATTTTACACAACCCCCAATCACTGCCTGGATCGCTCGCTTAGGCGACAGAATCCAAAATGATTGCGCAATTAAATTTTGTAACGTTTGGGCACCTGGGTGTAAAAATCTTCGATGATATTCGTCAATTATTAAAAATGTTAACCGGTGGGAGCGGGGCAATAGTATAGGATGTTTTCTCGCGAATTTGATGGTAGAGTTTGCCAAGCGACCGCCCACCCTGACAATACCCGCACTGTCAATAAAGTTTGCGCAAACATTTTGGCAATGAGTTCAAACGTCCCTCTCTCAAATGATTGATCTCTACACCGAAAAAGTTGAGCTGCACATGTTTTACTAAAAACATGAGAGCTGCGGTAGTCTCAGACGACTGCAGAGATCCGACAACCTTCCCATCCTTCAATGACCGTAGAAAACGGAAACAATAAGCTAACACACGCTTAAGTGTAAAAAGCGAGGAAAACCTGTCAAGAAGGACATCATTCAAGTTAGGGTCGCTTGCAACGACTAAACTACAAATCCGTTGCTCCTCGACGACAGTACCATGGTTTGGGGCATCCAACAAAGAGCGTGGCCAATCATTTTCCTCCTTTAGTAGCCAAGACGGGCCATTCCACCAAAGATCACACTCAACCAGGTCCTCCGGTAATAACCCCCTGGATCCAGCATCAGCAGGATTGTGGTGTGTACTGACGTGGCGCCAACGATCAGGAGCGATGATTTCCTGGATGTGGCTCACCCGATTTGCGACGAAAGTCTTCCAGCGCGATGGACACGACTGGATCCAAGCCAAAGCTACGCTAGAGTCTGACCAAGCAAATATTTCTTGGACATCATGTAGCGGTTTTAGCGCCTCTTGTACGGATTGTATCAGGTCTGCCAGTAACACGGCAGCCTGAAGTTCTAATCGAGGAATAGTCAATTTACGCAACGGCGCAATTTTCGATTTGGCACAGCAGAACTCTACAAATGTAGAGCCCTGACTGGTGACGACACGACAAAAAATGACAGCGGCGTACCCACGCTCTGAGGCATCGCAGTATCCGTGCAATTGCAACGAAACGAAAGACCGGATGATACGACGAGGAATGGCTACTGATTTTAACATCGAAAGCTGAGTTCTAAATCTCATCCATTCCGAGGCAATTACTTCGGGCACATCATCGTCCCACTGAACTCCAGATGACCACAAGACCTGCATTAAGTATTTAGCATAGAACGTGACGGGACACAAGAATCCGACTGGGTCAAAAATACGTGCTATGTTCGACAGAATTATACGTTTGGTACATCTTTTATCACGTGGTGTCACAACCTCGAATTGGAAAGAATCTGTTTGGGGGCGCCACGACAATCCCAATATTTTAAGCGACAAGTCCGAAAGTTCGTCAAAATGTTTAAAATCACTCGAGTATAACTCAGAGGGTGGAAGATCAGCGACAAATGCCTTATGGTTGGAGGTCCATTTTCTCAAATGAAACCCACCAGACGACAGAATTTCCGAAAGGTCTGATCTAACTTGTAAAGCCTGCTCGACAGAGTCAGCACCCGTAACAATATCGTCGACATAAATGTCTCTACCCAGCACTCGCGATCCTTCGGGGTAGGAGACAGCAGTATCTTCGGCTAGTTGCGCGATGGTTCGCAAAGCCTGATAAGGGGCAGATTTTAAGCCATACGTGACTGTCCGTAATCTGTAGTCTTTGATAGGGCCGTCAGTTGAGGGACGCCACAGAATTCGTTGATAATCTGCGTCTTCCTCTGGCACGACAATTTGACGGTACATAGCTTTGATGTCACCTGTGAAGACTATCTTATGCCATCTAAAGCGAGTAAGGACATCGAAAATATTTGTTTGTAGCTTAGGTCCTGCCAAGAGCTTATCGTTGAGCGATACTCCGTTGCTATCACGACAACTCCCGTCGAAAACGGCTCGAAGAGGTGTGCTGACAGATTCCGGCCGCAATACGGCATGATGTGGAATGTAGTTAAATTTCCCGACACTGGAGAGAGGTGGCTCTACCTGCTCCATGTGACCACTCGTCTCATATTCCTCCATAAAAGAAACATAAGCTTGACGAAAATCCGCATGCTTAGCTAGCTTGCGTTCTAACGAGAAGAGTCTTCGCATTGCAATTTCACGAGTATGCGAGAATGTTGGCTTATTCGTGGGATCGACGAAAGGTAAGGGTACCTCGAATCGGCCTTCACTCGTGCGACGAAAATTAGCAAGGAAGGTGTCTTCACAAAGCTGGTCTTCTTTCGACAGTACAGGTTTGCTAGGGCTACTAATATTCTCTAAATCCCAAAACCTTTTAAGAGAACCATCCAACGACGAATTTGATTGTGAAGCATTCGACACGAAAAAACAATTATTATTTTGACTGTTAGTTTGACAGCCTATAAAGGATTGTGAACGACAATTATAACAATCCCCCATGAGGACCCATCCGAATAGGGTCTCTAAAGCCTTCGGCTGACCCTGATTACCCTGCCTACGACCACTCAGGAGAGACGATGCGAAAATCTCTGCATTTAGCAGCAAGTCTATTGGTCCCGGATTAGCGAAATCAGGATCAGCGAGAGGCAAGTTTTTAATATGACCCCATTTCGACGAGTCAACGGCATAGCATGGCTGGTTAGGACAGATGGACGGGAGCACTGATGCATGGAACTCGAAATTAACTACATTATTTTCAATAGGTTTAACCGAACACAATAAGGAACCATTTGGTTTAACTCCAGCATGGCCAATACCAGTTACAGATTCACTAGTCTGGTTTATGTGCAAACCCAGACGCTCTGCACACTGTTGCGACATAAAATTAGTAGCACTAGCACCATCAAGCAAAGCACGGGCTACTTGATATTGACCCGAGCTGTCCCGTACAGCTACCCGAACAGTAGCAAACATAACTAGTCCTTTATTTGTGACCGAGGTCAGGGTGACATTACTATTAGGTAAACCACTCACCGTTGACTGTGGTACTGGTAACGAACCAGCATCCGAAGGTTCTTTTTTATCAAAGTGCAGCAATGTGTTATGTGAATACCCACATACACTACAACGAGATGCATGGTGACACTGTTTAACCTTATGGCTCTTCGAAAAACAACAAACACACAAGCCCTTGGATTTAACAAATTTAAAACGCGCAGCGGTATCTAAATTTCCAAATTTATCACAACATTCCAATTTATGCTGGTCAGTACAGAAATCACACACTGTTGGCATTGTAACAAGAGTTAACTTTGTAGCCTTTTTCTGAATAAACGTTGCATTATTTTGAACCTTATTACCACCACCCGACATAGCCCCAGTATCTGTCGCCTCTAATGCACGGATCTGTTTTTCTAAAAATTCTTGCAAAGTTTCAAATCTAGGAATTTCATTTGAATTGAATTCAAGTTGGAAACCCTCACGTGTTGATTTATCTAATTTAGACCAGAGCAAGTAAAATAGCATGAAGTTTTTGTCTGGTAAGCCGAACTTTTCTAATACTTGTAAGGTTTCCTTAAATACACGATGAACTTTTTCCAATTCAAATGCAGACTTTGATTTAACCTGTTCACAAAACAATATTTTCTCATAATAGCTAAATGCTATTTGTCTCTTTTTGTTATAAAAATCATTAAGTGCATTATAAGCGGCAGTGTAACTTTCGTCCGAAATTGGGTAATTTTTTATCAAATCTAATGCCTTACCTTGACAACTTGTCAAGAGATAATGAAGCTTTTCAATATTTGAAATGTTTCGTTTGTGAATTAATGAATCAAATAACTGACTGAATGACAACCAATTCTCTAACTTGCCATCGAATGGTTTTATTGTGATTTTAGGTAATTTGGCCGAATTGTTTTCACTTTTTATTACGTTTGAAGAACTGCCTTCATCTGATTTTACAACCGGAACGCGTTTTCTTAATCTAGTCAAAATAGACTTAATCTTATGTTCGAAATCGATAGTAACAGCAAATTCCGCACTTATATTGTTACATTTTCTAATTATTTGCTTCTGAGCTCGATGAAAATCAGAAGTTATGGGATTCAAGTCGCTTTCAACGTATCCATCCAAGTCTCTTGATTCAAATATCATGTCCGCACGCATAACCGCGTAGTTCCGTTCCACCCTATCCATATCCACATCTCCCTGATTTATTTCAACGTCCGACACCATTTTCACGCGATATAAACTGCTTTTATACGAAAACAAACGAAAGAAACTATGAAAAATGCAATGTTTACACGCGGAAACTGAATGACACTGACGTATATGTATGACACTGACACTTGACGTGACAACCGAATTGTTGCCACATAAAACAAGCAGAGACCGAATGGAGTGAGCGGAACGAACTGTCACAATGTTGCCAACTAAAATTCCTAACTAAAGTCGCACTTCCTGTCAGCCATTAACCGAAAGTTTACCCTCCAATAAAAATAACTAAATTCACTAAAATATTATTATATTACAACACGATGAATATGATTTTTAGCTATAAAATAGGCAACTTTACACAACTATCCGGCTCGAAGGACCAATGTTTACTTGTTAACTTTGATTTTAATTAAGAATGGACTGTAGAACTAAAAAATCTTTATACCTTTCGAAAACCACGACAATATTTTATGTTTGAATATATCGAAACAAAACAAATCCTATCAGAAAGAGTGCGCAATCACATACCTTGAATTTTGATGAGGTTCGTGTGAATCCAAGGCTAGCTCTCCTAGGCCTGTCTCCTGGCTTCAGACAACGCGCAGGTACCCGTCTTACCGTATCTTACCACCGAAGGATTGCCTTTCCTCGGCCCACCACAATTCTCACACGCACAATGTGATTCGCACTAATTTTAATTATTTTAAGTGACCGAAATGTGACTTTATACTAATTTTCAATAATTTTAATGAGCAACGACACGCGACTCGTGCAAAATCTAACGAACGAACATGATTAATGGCGGACGGAAGTCAATAGTGCAGTGCTACATCTAACGGAAGTTAAAGACTGATATAGTTACGAACTAAAAACCGATATTCAATAGCAATATTGAACAGAGGATTTTTATTTGTCATTAGGCCACCGGCGGTGTAGGTGTATGTGAACGTCGTGTCTAAAGCTTTGAGTATTTAGCTTATGGAGACGCCCAACAGGGGCTCTGCCAAGGTACATAATTTTTCATAAGACGCTATAATATGTGTGATTCTTTTATCGTAGCAGACTTTGTGTCTGTGAATGTGTGTCTGCGAGAGTGTGTCCATATTTTGGTGGTGTATACGTGATTACCTCGCCTCCTCATATTGGCGACAGAATATGTTCGGAGAGTTTACGCTTGACATATCCATTGGGCTAAATACTCAAAAGGTGCAAAGGCTTTTAAAGCCCTACATTTTCTACAGGTTAATGATTCTAAAAACCCTCAATCACACTCACACATCGTTAAAAAAATATGAGCAGTTTGAAAAGTCCGCGCTGTTATTTTTGCCCGGGAAGAAGTTGGTTCTCTTAAAGCGCTTAGCATTCCAATTCTGGAACTTTGTTTGAGTGCCCACTCGTAGTGGGGAGTTTAGTGGAACTATAAGAAGCCACTTATCCGTATTTTCTCATACTGAAAACGGAATTAAATTAGATACGGAAGAGTACTTGGAAACTTATCTTTGCTGACGCTATACGGGTGCTTTATTCCGTGATTTATTAGCATTTCATAGGCCTTTTGTTGTTTTCATTCTTATTAAATGCTTTGCTTTAACACTCGATTTTAGTACGTTTTCCTTTCTCTTGTTCGACTTATAATTTATATTATTTTTCAAATCCCCCTTCAAGTTTAAGAGCGATGCGCGGTCGTCTCGCTTTCAACTCACACGCAAATCGTGCGTGTGTTAATGCTCTAAAGGTTATCGTAGCGTCAAAAGAACCAATACTGAAGAAAAAGTATACGTACATAATCTGCACCAGCTTGCGAAGAGTTTTTGTTTGACGCTAACGCTCGCTATCTGAATACATATATAGTTGTATGGGCTGGGCCTCATACACTTGATTTGTAGGTTGTAGTTAGATGTTTGTTGAATGGAGAAAGATAGTTAAAGTTAAAGTAATTTATTATAGTAACGTTTTGTTTTATTTACAACACATATGTTAGTTGTAAATATAGTTGGAGTTTTTTCGTCGGTATGTTTGTTGAATGGAGAAAGATAGTTAAAGTTAAAGTAATTTATTATAGTAACACAACAAAGTAAATATATTAATAATTCTTTCTCTTGATGCTTAATGCTCGGATGTTAATAGCAATCTCATTTATATTATAATTGAAACTTATTATAAATAAGTTGTTGCCGGGTGGCAAAAAGAAAGCCGCAAGTAAGCATAAATAAATGTACGGTAATGAAACCGTACAATAGTGTTTAGACTGCAATTCTTTGAACATGTTTCTTATTGTTTCCTTCTCTTTTTCAGTCTATTTTGTCATGTTATTTCCTTCTAAACTGCAATGTATTGTCGTTGACTCACATCATATCTCATCTATCCTCATTTAACCATTTAGTTACTCAAAACCGTAAACCATACATACATATTGTATTTAAGCACCTACTTCAGTAAGTTATTCCATAATTTGTGTATACCTATTATGATGGTTGTCGTAGACAAAACAACATAATATGAAAACCCTAACCTAGGTTACCCCAACACAGCAAGGCAAGGTAAAAACAAGTTTCAAGCAAGCATCCCCGACTTCGCAGAATAACCTATTTTATGAATAGATTTTCTTTTATGATGTTTATCTACAAAAGTGACGTTGTGTTGTGTATGATGTATTCATGTCATATCATTACGTACCTATATATAGCTCTTGACTGAATAACCTTCCATCGTGTACCTATTCTTTTTGTTATCCAGATTTACATCGCATAATATATTGCGTCGATCCGCGTTTGATGTGACGCGTACCCGTCACTTCCAATTTAGCATTTGTGATTGATTTGCCATTTCTCCGATCGGAATCACAGTCGAATTACGTAAATTTATTTTAGGTGTAAAATTGTAGTATGGAAGTTACGTATACAGACACATTTCTACTACGTAGGTACACCAAGTGCTTTAGTTAAGTTTTTCACCTTATCTGTGGTACTTTCTCCTATACTGCGAACTATATGCTTGTGTGTGTGCCGTTTACAATCGTATCCATGTAAGTAAGAAGAGTAATTCCTTAGCGTCATTTTTATAAGCTTAAATCCGCAGATTTCTCATGCTATGTCAATCTCGTCACATTAAGCACTAACTTATCTCTATTCTAGCTTAGTTGAATGTTTATAATCAGGGATTTCATACATTATGTCGTATTTGAACCTCTTATTTTAATGTCGATTTCCTTGTTGTTGTGGCTTCGATAGGTATGCGGATATTTTTTTTTTAGGATAACAATCGATTCTATTTTTTATTGGGATCAAATGTCTTTAAGGGACAGCCTGCACTTATGTAGACTGCTCTAAAAGTCAGAAATTACTTTCAAAGTTCAACATTTCTACAAAGCACTAAAAAGGCTTCATACAATAGGCCTACATAAATATGACGTCATGGGTTGGCACTAATATTTATATCGAGACAAAAGTAATTTGACATTTTCACCGTGAAAAAGTGCGTTTAAATTTATGGTTGTCATACAATTATTGTTTTGATACATTATGAGGATTCTGAAAACAATTACACAAATTCTTTTGGATTAAAAAAAAACATAAAATGTTCTTAACTTTCAAGTCACATATTTCAATAAATATTATTTTGTTTTTATTTTTAGGGTTCCGTACCCACAGGGTAAAAACGGGACCCTATTACTGAGACTTCGCTGTCCGTCCGTCCGTCCGTCCGTCTGTCACCAGGCTGTATCTCAAGAACGGTGATAGCTAGACAGTTGGAATTTTCACAGATGATGTATTTCTATTGCCGCTATAACAACAAATACTAAAAATAAAATAAAATAAATATTTAAGGGGGGCTCCCATACAACAAACTTGTTTTATGGTACGGAACCCTTCATGCGCGAGTCGGACTCGCACTTGCCCAATTTTTTTCCTTGTTTCATGACATATTGAGCTAATTTTATTCATATAACTACAATATTATGTTGTATAATTCAACATCAGTCGCCTTTTCTGTACAAAATTAAAGTTATATATTGATTTAAACGAAAGAAGTAGTGTAAATAATGTGACTGGTCAAGTCACAGTCTACTTGTTGGAATATAACGCTGGCCATTTAGTTGCAAGTTCTTTTTGTTTTCTGACCTGCTGTCTTGTTAGCTTTTTGCTCGGTGTGTCAATGGTGTGTTTTCTTAGATTCATGTTTTTACAAAATCGTAATATTAAATATATTCATGTATTTACTGCGCTCTGCTGCTTTTAATTAATAATACCACTCCGCCCTACTCGGCGTCACTGGAAACGTACCCTCTTCTTGTACTACTTCAGATTATCTCTCAGCTCTCAACTGCCTAGACCACAAGATTTAGTATACGCGTTCAAGCGCCAATCAGTTAAGATTTTGTAGACACGTATATTTTGAGATGCCCCAGTCTACTGACCTTCTCGTTGATGATGCAGTCGAGATCCTCCTGGCTGGGCGAGCCCAACACGCCCAGGATGTGGTTCAGCTGGTCGAGGTAGTGCTTGCCCGGGAAAATGGGCCGGTTGGACAGCATCTCCGCCAGGATGCAGCCCACTGACCAGATGTCTATGGACTTGGTGTAGCCCTGAACAGACAAAAACAAGCTATGATCGATACGTGCACAATTTCGGAGTAAATACGAAATGACTTTACAGTTTTTATAGTTACTATTTAATAGAATACATACTAATAATAAAAAATGTTGTTTCAGTGGACTCTTTGGTGAGGAGGTATCAGGTAACCCCATCAAGGTTCGTGAGGAGAAACTCCATACGTGTTCGAAACGTATCGGGCCATTCCTGGGACATGTCCGCCGATAAAGCCATTAATTTTAATATTAATAATATAGAATATCGTCTTTCCATTCTATTTTCGAATGGATATAATTTAGTTTAGAGATTATTATACGAGCTCACATTACGAACATTTAGTAACATAAATCCCAGACATCAACAGATATTTTGGCCTGCTTTTATTTTAATTTGTGGCCTATTTACAGAACAAACTTTTTCATTATTTTAGAATACATTTCAGATAAAAGATATAGATAATCGCTGATAGAAAAGAAAAACATATCCTTTTAATGTTTGTTCCCTCCCCGGGGGTAAGGATTATTGTGTGGGGAGCATGTCGAATATTTTATTTACGAGTTGGGGTCCGTCCCGGTGGATGGCACCGGGTAAGGACCTCTGGTAACGTACCCAGCGTGACTTCTTGATAAAATAGGCATTATAGTACACTAGCGGCGCCCCGCCGTGTTACCCGCTCATCCGACGGGAACACTACATTTTTTCGGGATGAAAAGTACTTATATGTTAATCTAAGGTGTCAGCTACTATCATACCAAATTTTATCAAAATTAATCCAGCCATTTGAGCGTGAAGAAGTAACAAACACACACATAAACACACTTACGAACTTTCGCCTTTATATATTAGTGTGATTTGATTACATACCTAGGGCGGTGAGTTCGTGAATGTTGCAGAGGTGTTTTGTCATAAATATGCTATCTGGGGTTTTACGAATTACCGCTCAAAGTTTGTCTAAAGTTGTACGTGTTGCCTTGGCCAGAAAACGAGTTTCTCCCCTTCTGCTGCAGGCAACTGAGATAGGAATGCTAAAGCGAAATTGTGATAAAAAATATAGTGAAATTATCTAGCAAATACCTAAAAGATGTCCGTTTTCTTTAAGCTCATCCTACGCAATATGAACATGCGCATAAACCGTCCTAGCAGCGTCGCCTTTCAAAGGTTGTCTAGTAAAAGACGCTCGAAACCTAACACTGTACCTACGCAAAATGATTTTCAATAGAACTTCGAATACCTTATTTCCTTTAAAACCGAAAGGTTTTTGAATATTCGACACTCCTTTTTCTATGCTTTAGGCGCTTGTACGCGTAGCGGGCAGAAAATCCTACTTACGGCCTAGGGTGACGTAAGTAATATAACAATCTAGCCTATCATATAGTCTCTTAGGACGAGCGAATATATAGTGATCAATCCAAATGGGTCAGTATCGAGAAGTCAGACACTATGAGAGATAGCGAAATCTCATCTAAGGAACCATAGCGTCGATTTTGGATTTAGGTAATAAAAGTTTTTACTTTATAGTATAAAAACGAGAATCTAACCTGGTCAACATTCTGTATGAAATCGTAAGTATGTCGTATTTGTTACTCTACTTAACCCTGTGAGTACCTATTACATACCCGGTTATGTATGAAACTGTAAAAGAAAAATTTGCAGTTTTTAGGGTTCCGTACCCAAAGGGTAAAAACGGGACCCTATTACTGAGACTTCGCTGTCCGTCCGTCCGTCTGTCACCAGGCTATATCTCAAGAACGGTGATAGCTAGACAGTTGAAATTTTCAGAGATGATGTATTTCTATTGCCGCTATAACAACAAATACTAAAAATAAAATTAAATAAATATTTATGGGGGGCTCCCATACAACAAACTTGTTTTATGGTACGGAACCCTTCATGCGCGAGTCGGACTCGCACTTGCCCAATTTTTATTACATCTAAAATCGACGCCATGGTTCCTAAGAACAGATTTCCCTATCTCTTGTAGTTTCTGACTTCTCCCTACTGACACCCTGAGTAGAGTAAATTTTTCTATTACTAAGGGAATAAAAACCGAGAGTAAACTTTATATCGGAGTTTAACAGATGGGATAGATGATCTGTCGTCGCCTGTCACTGTGTCACATAGGTAAAGGCCGTACGTCTCTTGGGAACATTTCTCCTCCTATGGACTTTTGTCTTATAAGCAAAAGTGTTGGTATTGTGTATGCTATCGATATAATTTATAATAGGTACATATATTTATCCATTTAATACAATTTACGCGATAAGCAAAGAGGAATGAGATTATATTACAGCGACAGAGAAAGGGCCTCAACCGATGAGGTTATTTGCAAATCTTCATTTAATTAAAACGAGGAATGCCTACCCGAATTTTCCCTAGAATAAAAGGTTTATAAGAACCGTAAAAATGCCCTTTCTGACAGATATCGGAATAACGATGGCATCAGAAGCGTAAGTTACGTACTTATGAAAAGCTTGGAATGGATTAAATTTGTATCACGTGCCCTAACAATATATTCTATCCTTATTTTAATAATATCAATAAATACGTACCTAAGTTTCTTTATTACTTTGCTACGAAGAAATGCAATGAATCAATGAGAGTTTTTCGGTAGAGGGATTGTTTAAGAGGGAAGTATAGTACGCACTCGTCCATACAAAAAGAGAAAACGTTTTTCCACTTTTAAATATTTTCCAATCTCCATCATTTTTAGGGTTCCGTACCCAAAGGGTAAAAACGGGACCCTATTACTGAGACTTCGCTGTCCGTCCGTCCGTCCGTCCGTCCGTCTGTCACCAGGCTGTATCTCAAGAACGGTGATAGCTAGACACTTGAAATTTTCACAGATGATGTATTTCTATTGCAGCTATAACACCAAATACTAAAAATAAAATAAAATAAATATTTAAGGGGGGCTCCCATACAACAAACTTGTTATACCTATATATACATATATATAGGTACGGAACCCTTCATGCGCGAGTCGGGCTCGCACTTGCCCAATTTTTTTATTTAGTATGTTATTGACACAGTGACAAACTAGGTTTATAGGTTTTCCTTTTTTCAAAATTTGCTATAGATTCTAATTTAAAGGTAGTTGAAAAACCTAATTTTTGTGATTAAAACGTTGTTGAAAGAAACCGTTTGTATTATTAAAACAATGCACTTTTTAAAAAAAAGCGAAACATATAAACCTAGATTATATTATGCTGAAGCGATCGACATCAAAATCGAAGTGATTTGCTAAGATTTAGTTAGTGGAAAACGTTTTCGCCCGTAACGCAAATTTCATCAAAAAAGTACCTATTGTCAGTCGCAAGCTGCAACGCTCTCTATCGCACGATTGCGGGTCGGGGGAGGAAGTAAAGTATCACGTATTTACAAGGATGTTAATGAAAAAGTAAAAAGGACCCGCGTAATTGATATCTAAATCTGTTTCAAAAATGATGGGAGTAGAGTAGGAACTTCTACTAACACTAGTTGGGTTTCAAGAAAAAGATCGATCGGTTGATTATCATTATCATTATGTTACAATTTAATTTAAAAAATCGGCCAAGTGTGAGCCACCCACGCACCGAGGGTTCCGTACAAATTTTCACTTATGCCATCTTAACTGGCCTGGTTAAGTTTGCACCTGATGCGTATGGCGCCGTATACAAATGAGGTGCACACTTAATATAACCAGGTTCACCAAAACATGATATTTGAAAAGGACTATATTTTTTATGATTATATTACAAATGTATAGTTTCAGGGTGAATTGCAACAAGCTTAAAAATTACCTAATTTTGGTGGCTTTTTTATTTTTAATTTAGAGTCAAAATTATATACATATCAAGAATACGAATAAAATCATAACCAATATTGTGTAGTAATGGCCCTTTGTTATACATAATAGTTATAAAGTTATTATTATTTTAGTAATTTGCCTGCCACTTAGACTGCCATTTAGATTTTTTGGCCACCAAAATTGTACATCTACACCAAAATTAGTTACTTGTGCTAAAAAATAATATTTATAATAAATAATAATAATAAATATCGGACAACCTCACACAAATCGATCTACTCCCAAATTAAGCTCAAGAAGGCTTGTGTTATGGGTACTAGATGATGATATACGTACTTATATAGATCAAGCCTGTATACATTTTTAGTACAAAAAGCATACTACTCAGTATCCGAATATTTAGCGGACACTACCATAATTTGAACTTATATTTTCAATTATATTTTTAATTTTAATCTCATTATTTCAATTTTATTTTTTATTTCATTATGACTATTTTCAATTTTAATTTCATTATAGACTTTTTAATTTTTGAATGTTTAATTTAATTTTAGTTTTAAATTACATGATTAATTTTATTTTCGTGAAAATGCATGCTCCATCTTGACTCAAAATATTTGTATGCTGATAATACCTGGGCTGGCTGGTCACTCTCACGTCACTTCACTAGAACACTGCACTATTCACTATACTTATACTTAACACTATATATTACACTGTTTGGTTACTGACTTGGGCTTTGGGAGGCTTGGGACGTCATCATTTTTATAAACACTTCGTTAGCTAGTTTGTGGATGGTACAGCGACATCTAGCAGGCAATTGGGTAAACTTAATTTGAAGTCACTGTTTGTATGCGGCGTGGAGGTACTACTAGCGACATCTATCACCAGTTTGTAACTCTAATTCTCAACATCCTCCGCCGCCAAGGAAGTATTCCTGGTACTAGTTAGGAAGTCTGCACAGCTTGGTGATTGGGCGTTGGGTGATCCCAAAGGCTGTGCGAATGTCATACATACGAGTCAATCCATCAGTGCCTGGGTACTTCTTCAGTACTCTACCTACTCTCCAGTGCGCTGGTGGGAATCTTGCATCCTTAATCAAAACTAACTCTCCAAGTTCTAAATCCTTTTGAGTTGTGTTCCACTTTGGACGTAGCTGAAGGCGAGAAAGATACTCAGTCTGCCATTTATTCCAAAAATCTCTTAACATGCGTTGGGTTAACTGCCATCTTGATAGACTTGATATGTTACTCTGCTCATTACTGCGATCTGGTAAAGTTATCAAGGGCTCTCCAACCAGGAAATGTCCAGGTGTTAAATAATCTAGGTTGTCACCTAATGGAGCCAAGGGGCGAGAATTGAGACATGCTTCGATTTGAGCAAGCACGGTGTACATTTCTTCGAATGTTAAAGTTGAATCCTTCATAATTCTCTTCAGATGATATTTCGTTGACTTTACACCGGCTTCCCATAATCCTCCGAAGTTTGGTGCTCCAGGTGGAATATATCTCCACCTTGTTCCTTTATCGTCTAAATTCTTAAGTAACTCGTCAGGGACTTCGTTGCGACCTTGCTGCCACATTTTGATAAACTCCTTTTCAGCTGCGATGAATGTAGTGCCATGGTCACTCCAAAGCTCCTTACAATGGCCTCGTCTGGACACGAACCTTTTAAAAGCAGCGATAAACGCTTCGGTGGTCATATCGCTAACCAATTCAAGATGTATGGCTTTGGTAGACATACATATAAACAACGCAATATAAGCCTTGAATGTTTTTGCTCCTCGTCCTTTGCTCATTCTGCATGAGATGGCACCCGCAAAATCCACACCACTAATAAGAAAGGGACGTGATGGCTTCACTCGAACTTCAGGTAGGTTTCCCATCAATTGAGTATTTGCTTTTGCATTGTGCCGAGCACATGTTATACATTTTTGATAAAAATACTTTATAGAAGAACCTCCTTTAATAATCCAGTATTTACTTCTCAGGTAAGGTGTCATGAGCTGAGGTCCACCATGAAGAGTATGTTTGTGTGCATCATCCAACAAAACAGGTAAGAGTGCGTTATCTTTAGTTATAAGAATAGGATGCTTCTCCTCCATACTCATATCTGCATACTTCAATCGTCCATCTAATCTCAATAGTCCTTTGTCATCTAGGTATGGTGTAAAAGGTAGTAAACGACTGCTCTTCTTAATTGCCTTTCCATTCTTAAGACTATTAATTTCTTCAGGGAACTCCATCTGCTGCGACATCTTCAAACATATAGTAAGTACTTCATCTCGCTCTTCACAGGTTATATGCTTTGTAAACTTCTTTTCATTTTTCAGGATTTTCAACCATCTTCTACAGTAGGCAACAACATCCAGGAGTTTCTGCAGGGACGAATATTTCTTTAACAAGGTAAGTATTTCACTATCTGAAGGAAGTGTTGTTATGTTACATTTTATTAACAAGCGTTTCTCTAAATCTGTTTCAGGTACATCTTCTACAGGTATGGTAAAATCACGTTGATGTAAGAACTCTGGACCGTTGAACCACATTTCATGTTGTTTCAGTTTACTCGGTGACAGCCCTCTGGAAGCTGGATCACACGGATTCTCCTTTGTGTTTACATACAACCAGTGAGTATCTAAATTGTTTCTAATATCTATTACTCTATTCTTTACATAAGATGTCCATCTATTTGGATCTCCTTTTATCCATGCTAAAACCACTTTTGAATCCACCCAAGCATAAGTTTGATGCAGCTCAATATTTAAAACTGTCATGACATGTCTCATTAATTTGCTAAGCAGTGATGCTCCACATAGCTCCAGGCGTGGTAAAGAGAGAGGCTTAGCCACTGGGGCTACCTTTGTCTTGGCTGTAATTAAAGACACTTGACACTGTGATCCATCCTTTGGCATTACTCGCAGGTATACTACAGCAGCATAGCCTGCCTGGGATGCATCAGAAAACCCGTGTAACTCGGTCACAGAATCTTGACTCGAACCTGTCCATCGCTGAAGTTGTATCTCTGACAAAACAGGTAATTCCTTTTGATACTTCAGCCATTCTTCTTTTAAGTCTTCAGGAATCTCTTGATCCCAATCCACATGAGCAAGCCACAAACGTTGCATGAATATCTTGGCTGTCATCAAAGCCGGAGCTAACCATCCATGAGGATCGAAGAGAGAAGCAATCTGACCGAGTATGTTTCTCTTGGTGACAGGTTTGTCTATATCAGTGTTGATATCCTTTTGCGCTACCTTCAGGTTTTTCTCATCTATATCCCATATGATACCGAGTGTCTTTATGTGATTCTTCCTATTCATATCTAATGTGGTCGAGTTATCTCTCTTTTCAGGTTGAATAGCTGACATAAACTCTGTACTGTTGGAAGCTACCTTTTGCAATTCAAAGCACCCTTTACTCATCACATGCTGGAGCTGCTCATGTGCTTCCAATGCTGCTTGTTCGCTATCAAACCCTGTCAGCACATCATCCATATAAAAGTCTCTATTAATGATTTCAGATGCTATGGGGTAAGTATCCTTCTCTTCTTTGGCCAGTTGTTTAAGAGTTCTGATTGCTAAGTACGGGGCGCAGGCCGTACCGAAGGTCACGGTTAATAATCTGAAATCTTGAATTTCTTTGTCTGGACCAAACCTATACACTATTCGCTGATAGTCAGCATCTGTCTCTCTAACTTTAATTTGCCTGTACATTTTAATTATGTCAGCAACAAAGCAGATCTTGTGTTGTCTCCATCTCATGATGATGTCTCGTAGCTCCTCTTGTAGGGATGGCCCCACTAATAGTTCATCATTGAGCGATACTCCATTAATTCCTTTACATGATGCATCATATACAACACGCACTTTAGAGGTCTCCTTATCTTCGCGTATAACTGCATGGTGTGGCAGGTAAACTGTATTATTGCTCCCTCGTATAGGTTTGTCTACCTGTTCCATGTGATTTAAGGTGAGATATTCCTTAATGACATTATCATAATCTTCTTTCAATTTGCTGTCGCGTGCTAATTTCCTCTCTAGACATTCAAGTCTCTTCACAGCAATTGCTCGGGACTCCTCAGGTAGAATCGGTGTATCTCTTGCGAATGGTAGGCCCACTATAACTCTTCCATCCTGGTCTCTCGCTAGTGTTTTCTCATAAATCTCCTCAGCTCTCTTTTCTAGAGGTGTTAGAGTGTGTTTGCTCTCAGTATCTAGCGTCTCCGATTCCCAAAATCGTTGCAGCATGTTGTCTAAGCTCACATTCAAATGCATGCTGACAATTATTCCATTTTTTCCATACTCTTGAGCGGGTGCTCCTCCTGATATTATCCAACCGAGGGAAGTCTCTTGGGCTAATGGTGATCCTGGCTTACCCTTTATGATGCCACTCATTAATATGTCTGTATAGACATTGACTCCTAGCAACAGATCTATCTTCCCAGGATTGCAGTATGTTGGATCGGCTAATTCCAAACCATGTAGCTGTGTCCATTGTTTGCTATCTATCTTAGTAACAGGCATGATTTCAGTGACTTGATTTATCACGTAGGCGGTGCAGTTTAGCTTATAAGTCTCATTAATTCTCGATACAATTTGTATCTCCGCCGCATGCTTGATTGGAGTTGACATCTTCCCAACACCTGTCACCTGACCATCTACTCTTATTCGCTTGAGTTGTAGTTTTCTTGCTGTCTCCTCAGTTATGAATGACTCCTGCGAACATGGGTCTATAAGTGCTCGAACCACTTGTGCTCCTCTGTTAGTCATAATATTCACTAGTGCTGTCGCCAAAAGAGTAACCTGATTTTGTGATGCACAGTGAGATACTATGTTGATTGGTGGTTTAGGTTTCTCATTGTTTTCTTTTTCTGGTGTAGCTTCTTGTTTCTCCGGGCGTGGCTTAGTAACATGTAATAGTGTATGATGTTTCCTTTTACAGCGAAGGCATGTGGTACTCCGTCTACAAAATCTAACACTATGTCCAGGTTTCAGACAGTTGAAACAAAGGCCTAGTGTTTGAACTTCCTGGGATCGTTTCTCGGGATCCAGTTTTGCAAACTCCTTACAGTTGTAGATCAAGTGTTCCTCATTACAAAAACTACATTGTTGACTGGAATCTGTAGTACCAGTACTGTCAGACTGAGCAGTCACATGGAATGATTTGGATTTTATTTGAGGTTTATCTTTAGGGTGTGCAGTTTGAATCATTTCAAGCACTCTAAACCTTCCTTCTAGAAATGCACTAAAGCGTTCCAAAGTTGGCAACTCTTCTACAGAAAATGTCTTCAAGTTCTCTTCCCATTGTTTATGTGACTCGCTATCTAATTTATTCACTATGACATGAATAATGATGGGATCCCAGTTAGAGATGCTTATGTCATTGTTCTTCAAACTATTCAGACATTCTGTAGTTGTATCCAGTAATTCTTTGACACCTTTGGCTGACTCCATGCTTAGTTTCTTCTGCCCCAATAATCTGTTCAAAATAGTGTTGACTACAATTCTCTTATTATTATACCTATTCTGTAAAGTTGTCCATGCCACCTCATAGTTCTTGTCTGTTATTTGAATGTGTTTAAGCAGTTGCTCCGCTTCACCAGTAAGGCAACTTTTCAAGTAGTGCAATTTCTGTACCGGGCTCAACGAACTCTGATTATGAATGAGAGATGTATACAAATCCTTAAAAGTCCCCCAATCATTGTAATTCCCGTGAAATTGTGGAATATTAATTTTAGGTAGTTTCACTTCTTGGCACTGTGGTCTAATGGATTGACTTTCGTTTCTTTCAATGACGTGATCTGAACGGCCTGGTTGTGGTTGACTCTCTTCTAACAACGCGGTTATGTCTACTTTAGTTTGCAAATACTCTTCTGATACATTGTCGTATAAATCTTGCTCAAAATATTCATGGCTGTTTCGTTGTTCTGGTGTTGCTAATTTCACTATCTCTCTGTGCGTTTCTTGAAATATTTCCCACTGTTTATCTAAATTATCAACTCTCACTTCCAAGTAAGCTTTTGTAAGTCGCGTCTTGGGAGTCTTCTTAAAGTTCGCAGTCGCTTTTCTAAGTACCTTTATATTATCCAATTGAACTTCGTATAATGCCTCCATTTTGAATGTTCCGGTCCCAAGCCTAACCTCAAAATACACGCAACGCAAATCAGTGCAAATATTTCAAGTCCATACCACGTTTTTTAACTTTAACACTTAAATTTTCAAAGTTCAAACTACTAAATTATAACCAAGTCCAAAACACTGTTTTTTTCTAAGTTTTTACACAGATTCACTAAGTCCACGTTTACTTACGAATTTTAGGTTAAGTTTAAATTACGTTAAAATATTCTAAGTCTTTTTTGCACACAAATTTTCTAAGTCCAAATAAATGAAACGATCTTACTCAGTTACAATCCTTAAGGCAATCCAATAGAGTTCACTTTTCACTGCACTACCGTAACACGAAACACTCGCGCGCAACACAGCCTGCTCCGACTCGAACGGACCAAATGATAATACCTGGGCTGGCTGGTCACTCTCACGTCACTTCACTAGAACACTGCACTATTCACTATACTTATACTTAACACTATATATTACACTGTTTGGTTACTGACTTGGGCTTTGGGAGGCTTGGGACGTCATCATTTTTATAAACACTTCGTTAGCTAGTTTGTGGATGGTACAGCGACATCTAGCAGGCAATTGGGTAAACTTAATTTGAAGTCACTGTTTGTATGCGGCGTGGAGGTACTACTAGCGACATCTATCACCAGTTTGTAACTCTAATTCTCAACATATGCCTTATGGCGAAACATAGTGATACACCTACATATTAAGTGCAATGTAACATCCACAAACCTATGTTTACAAATAAATTATTTGATTTGATTTGATTCAATATATACTTAAATACATAGAACAACCATGACCCAAGCACAAATATTCGAGTTCATCACACAAATATTTGCCCTGGCCGGGATTCCAACCCGGGACCGCCCGCTCAGTAGGCAGGTGTCTACAAACCGAGCCAAACGCGTCGTCAAAAATTGTTGATGAAATTGCCTACTGGAAATTAAAAGAAAGTAAATGTTTTATTAATCATTTTAGTTATACCAAAATATCTGAAAATACAATCACTAACTCGTTTGTACCAACAATATATTTTTTTCTTTTCG
The DNA here is from genome assembly GCA_947623375.1 of Apotomis capreana. Taxonomy (NCBI): domain Eukaryota; kingdom Metazoa; phylum Arthropoda; class Insecta; order Lepidoptera; family Tortricidae; genus Apotomis; species Apotomis capreana. The sequence continues at coordinate 21,615,166 of OX392506.1, forward strand.
AGGACTTCTTCTCTTGATTGTTTTTTTATTGCGATTAGCCATCCTTAAAAATAAATAAATTATGAATAGCAAAAGTAATAATTTAGATTAATTGTTTGCATGTAATGTATCTAAACACTTTATTGTACACAATAGCAAGAAATACATTGCAAAAAATAAGCATGTACAAAAGCGAACCTATCCCTCTAAGGGATTTCTTCCAATTAACCTTCAAGTGAATGAGTAATAAACACAAGTAAATGGTAGACAAACCAAGCAACATGTACAATACCATAACTTTACAATAGTACACATGAAAATGCAAAAACCAAATGAGAGAGAGATAGGCAAACAGTCAATGTAATACATACTACGACGTAATATCTATATAAATACATATAACATAAATATAATCATAATTATAACAAAAACAGCAACCTAATCAAGTAATCATTCGTTCGACAGCCACAATTTCTGTAACTTCCCCTTGAGTGATGCTACGAACTGCGTGTACCTTAGGGCGGGAGACAATTTATTCCATAATTTCACGGCGCGCACAGCAAAAAACACATCGTAAACATGAGATCTATGCAGTGGGATAGATAGATCCAGATTCGCACTTGACCGCAGGCGATGACCACTACCATCCGCCATGTAAAAGAACTTCTCTGCAAGGTAAGGAGGAGAAGAAGGAATGACAAGGACATTATACAAAAGACAAAGAACATAGTATCTGCGCTGACAGATCGGGAGCCATTTAAGTTGAGCGCGGTATTGAGACACATGATCAAACTTGTGGAGACCAAAGCAAAAGTGAGCGGGCAAGCATGATCTTCGTATGAAGAGGAAGGAAATTCTGCAGACACCTCAATGAATGAAGGGACGCGAAAAGTTTCCTACTGATCTCAGATCCTACCCATGACAAAGTTTGATCCATGGTAATGCCAAATTTGTTTACAGTAGAAGAGCAAGGTATAGGCGTACCATCAAAGAAAATAACTGGCTTAGCTTGATCTGAAAGGTTGGAAATAAAATGTGGGCTTCCAACGACAATAGCCTGCGACTTCTTAGCATTCTTCACCAAACCAAAGGATCAAGGCCAAGCACGGATTGATTCTAGGTCTGAATTGATTTGCGAAACCAAGGAGCCAAAATCCTCAATGCTGGTCGCCGCATAAAGCTGCAAATCGTCTGCATAGAGATGGAACGAGGAGGAGAGTGACTTGGTGATTCCGATGTAGAGAGTATGCCCCCTTGCGGGACACCAGCAGACGGTTCACACCAGCTAGAAAATCGGTCATCAACTCGAACCCACTGGGAACAGAGGTAATCACGAAACCAGGACAGTGAAGTTGAAGATATATTTAAAGTACTAAGTAAACTGAGAAGTATATCAACAGTGTTAAAAGGACTACTAAAATCAAGGAGCACCAATATAGTCACTTTTCTATATTCTATATTAAGACGAATGTCGTCGGTGATCTTAACCAATGCGGTGGTTGTGCTAAAGAATTAAACAAGTTAAGTTTATTTAGATGTGATGAGAGACGTCGATTTACAAAGGATTCAATGATTTTAGATAAGACGGGAAGAATGGACATAGGACGATACTGCGAAAAGTACGACGGATTAGGGGTTTTAGGGAGAGGAATCACATGGGCGCATTTCCAAATTGTAGGAAACGTGCCAGAGGAGAAAGAAAAAATAGTAATATAGGAAAGGATAGGAGCTATAAAATCCGCTACCAGCATAATATCTAAGCTAAGATTACCCTCACCGACAGCTTGTTATATTAGATGTATTTTGTTTATTCTTGACTTCAAATAAATTCACCGAGTCACAAAGTTTTGGAAATGCGAAAAAGACGATAAAAAATGTGAAATGATATACAAAATTAACAATTCTGGTGGCATTAAGCAATTTTGGTGACTTTCAAATTAAGTACCTACCAAAAAAAACACAAAAAAAAAATAGTTTAAAAATATCCGTACTTCCAATTTAACTTTATATTTTAAAAAGGAAACCTTTAACACGTCTTGCACACAATTCCCACACAATCAATTATTGCTAAGGCACTAGAAACATATACCACAAAAATTGTGTCAAAAAGTATTCCTAGTTGACTACGGAACCCTAGAAAAACATAGTAACTCCGATCCGATACCATGTACACATTATAAGTAAGTATAATAATTATGTACTTTCGTACACAATAACAAAGTCAAATAAAAAATGTTTTGTTTCGTAAATATCAGTAACTCATTATATAAATACCTTTGAAATACCTAAATAATATTACAATAAAAAATGTCAGTAATTTACATCCTACCGGTACATCGGGAACAAACTGATTTATCAAAAATTAATTTAGCTTGTAGGTACATACTCGTTACTAACAATTACATAAATAAATAAAATACTTCTTTATAATATCGGAATTTCAGACACACCACAACAATTCACTATCCGTAGTAGGTACGCAAGAAAACAAAACAGTCCACCTTTATTTATCGCAATCGCTTGTCAATCCGATCGTCAAACTAGCCTAGCAGCAGGTAGCAGAGCGCTGTGTCATGCTTCGATGTGTGCGTGAGGCGATTTGTATGTGTTGTGCGCGATGCCGGGGAGTGAGCGCTCTCGAGCGACAGCATGCGTTTTCGTAAATACCTATTTCGTTAGGATCGCGAAGCTATACTGTAGTCTTAAGGGTAAACCTAAACACGACCGTCCGCGACCCGCGCTAACCTGAAATGTACCCACCTTAGAGTTGAGCATGATCTCCGGGGCGCGGTACCAGCGCGTGGCGACGTACTCCGTGAGGAAGCCGGTGTGGTCGAGGTCGGGGTCCGCGACCCGCGCTAACCCGAAATGTACCCACCTTAGAGTTGAGCATGATCTCCGGGGCGCGGTACCAGCGCGTGGCGACGTACTCCGTGAGGAAGCCGGTGTGGTCGAGGTCGGGGTCCGCGACCCGCGCTAACCCGAAATGTACCCACCTTAGAGTTGAGCATGATCTCCGGGGCGCGGTACCAGCGCGTGGCGACGTACTCCGTGAGGAAGCCGGTGTGGTCGTGGTCGGGGTCCGCGACCCGCGCTAACCCGAAATGTACCCACCTTAGAGTTGAGCATGATCTCCGGGGCGCGGTACCAGCGCGTGGCGACGTACTCCGTGAGGAAGCCCGTGTGGTCGTGGTCGGGGTCCGCGACCCGCGCTAACCCGAAATGTACCCACCTTAGAGTTGAGCATGATCTCCGGGGCGCGGTACCAGCGCGTGGCGACGTACTCCGTGAGGAAGCCGGTGTGGTCGTGGTCGGGGTCTGCGACCCGCGCCAACCCGAAGTCGCATATCTGCACAAAGACAGATATTACATATAAGTTCAAGTACAATTGATGTCACGTAAGTTTACGCTTCAGCCGCTCGAATACTATTCGAAAGGAAAGATACAGATTCGGTCTGACTCAGAACATTTCCTTCCCATTCAGTTCCTAAAGTTTCGTAAAGATTGGTCAAGTTTTGGAGGAGGAAGCAGACAAGAACGAAACCTCGACTTGTCGGGAAAAATGATCAGTGGTATTTCCTCTTAACATCAAGCTCTCCCACTGCTCCCATTGAATCATTTTAACGTCGTTTCTTTAAACGTTTACGACAATAGGAATTCTATTAATTAGTTAGCTTCAGAAACACAAGCTGACGAATACATAGCGCAAATGTAGAATAGACGAAAAGACAGGCCATTTGAATGTGTTGCATTCGCTAAATTTAATGAGACAACAAAATCCTATCAGTTCCATTATTGAGCCTCGTACAACTTTATCTTAATCTGCGATAAACTACACAATGAATTACGAGTCCCTATTCGGTGTTATGATAATACAGTGTATTGCCGTATACATAGTGTGTGACTGTACGTAGGTACTTTATGCTTTTTCAACAATAGTCTCCTACATTCGTTGTTTCATTGGTACTTCTCATAAATCCGTTTATCCTCAGAGATTTATCAAATCGCAGAAAGACATTGCAAATTAGTCATGCTTGGGAATAATAACATTAAGTGGAAAGAAGGACTCGCAGAATCCTAATTTATCCTCCGAGATTAGACGGTTGACAAAGTATTTCACTTTATTAAGTGACAACTTCAGCTGTACCGTACATGTCGTTCAACTCTTTTGTTAAAACTTTTAATATCTGCTAACTTTGTTCGAAACTTGCGGGTTCTAAACCTGGAAATTAGATACGTAACAAAGTTGTATATTATGTCTAATCGGAGTATATGAAATAGTTAGCTTATCGTCTTGGCAAGGATAGATACAGATACAGGTTGCATAAACTAGTTTCAGTTCGACGGGCAGACCGCGTTATATTGCTGGAAGATAGTTTAAGTTAGAATGCACGTGTGCTCTGGCTTAATTAGTGCAACTTCTCTTTTTAACCAAAGATTACCGAATTCAATGAGCAAAATGAGTATATATTTAATGTTTTGTTGATTTTCTTAAAAAGCGCTAAATCAGTTTCGATAACATTTACTTATATCGGACCATTTCTGAAGTATGATCTACCAAACAAATACATGGCGGAATGATCGCGTAGTATAGGTACATCCAAAAAAAGCCGTCTCCATCGGCTATGCTGAGTCACTTGATTAAGTGCGGCGCTAACAGTAAGTCCACCTGTTCAGATATCTGATCTGACCATCGTCTGGGACTTAACCTCGGGCTCTTTGACCCTCTTATCTTTCCTATCACCATTAATCTCTCCAAGTAATCCGCACCCCCACGCGCTACGAGACTAAAATAAATTTTGATGACTCGATATTTCTATCAGTTTACTTGAAAGGAGCAAGGACCTTGCTGCCCGGTAGCCCGGCTACCTTACCTTCAGATCGCACGTGGTGTTGAGTAGTAGGTTCGAGGGCTTGAGGTCCCTGTGTAGGACGTTCGCAGAGTGAATGTACTTCAGCCCTCGTAGAATTTGGTATAGGAAATAACAGATGTGGTCGTTACTTAATTTCTGGAACAATAAAACATTCTTAGATACAAATCGGCTTTCTTCTCAACAGCGGTCTCCTCTTGCGAAATGCCGGTAGATTCACAATCTGACTTGTAAAAGTGCCCCTGTGGCCTACTTACTGAATAAATTATTTCATTTCATTTCAAATAAAAATGACTGCGACAATTTTACAAATCAACCTACCGCCAAAACGAAACAATGACTGTTGCCACTCAAACTACATAAATATTTTAAAGGTAAATAAAAAATAGGGCACTTCAAATAATTTACTTTATTATTTAAATTTAATTTATAATACCTATCTCTGAAGCCGTGTACGCACGAACGAACAACATGGTCAAGTCAACACGAACATCGAACACAGAATACTAGCGTTTGATGTTCGTTAGTGGTACGCATGTGCGAACAAGGTGTTCCATTCCATTCAGCTAATTTTATTGACATTAGGAAATACCACGAAAAACATTTTAAATGACAAATATATGTACATAAGTAATCGAAAATTAATTGTCCGTGTTCGCCATGTTTTTGTTCGTTCAAATGCATACACGGTTTGACATTTGTCACTAGGAATTTTAGTGAATATAATAATTATCTGATTTTTACCTGTGTTTTTAACAATTTGTATAGGTCTGTTTCCATTAAGCACTGCACGATGTAGACATCCTTCATTTGATCAATAGAGTCCGCCCTTAAAATATCTCGAATGTCGATTATCTGCAAAAATGAAGAATGATTAACACCGACCATCAAATACATTATATTATTTTAAACTTACACGATTGTCGCACACTAACATAGCAAAAACGGAACTATTATCGCGTATAAATATTATATAAATAATCAAATCCTCGGTAATTTTCCGATCTTTCGACCAGTGGTGATGATTCAAATAATATTTTAATACGCGAAAACTCCCGTATTTGTTGCGATAATAACACGCTAATGTCAGTATAATAATATAGAAAAAAATGTATATCTCGATAAACTAGAATTAATCAGGAGAAGCGTCAAAAATATTCACCTCCAACAGTTTTGTCTAATATTATAGATATAAAAGCATTATCACAAATAACGTTTACTAAGCAAATATGTGAGAATACATCCATCGCTTTAGAAAATAAAAGAGGTGCTGACTATTGTTTTCTTAACAAAGATACGCTGAAAATCTTTTCAAAATAATCGGGTTTCTTTTCAAGAGACTGATGTTATTCATAAAAACTTAGAATGAGGTTTTAGTTATAAAGTAACTAAATAAATAGAATTAACATTCTTCAAATTGTTCGAGTTATATGGAAATTCTAAAATAATCAAATACGTGTAAGTATGGTATATTATATAATATATTCCGTTATTATTAAGTTGTAAAAACTACATGTCCTTTTAAACGTAACTAAATTGCGGCTCTCCCCGTGGAAAATTAGTTTCCAGCCATCCAAAAGTACTTTAAAACGAAAAATTTATAATATTGTATCAGCGAACGAAAACTGCTGCGTACCTAGTGTTTACTCAGCTCACATTCCCGCGGTGCAAATAGCAATCGGATTGAAACTGCACGCCTTCGAGCGATATTCAACCTGCCCGTGGGAGCGTTTGGAGCGATATTGCGTCCCATGACGACATAAATCGCTTTAAGCGCTCGTTATTAGATATTTATTAAACTAGCGTAACCGTCTACAGCCATAAATAAGGATTAAAGCAGATTTTAATCACAGTTAAGTCTAAAATTGTACGGAAAACCAATTTTCCAAGGGGCTCTACAATGAAGTGATTGCGGGAAATGTTTTAACATCACAATGGTATAAGAAAATAAGGTAAGGTAAGGCACCTCCGGAATAACGGGCGAGACTTGACGTCATCACGCTATGATTGGTCGGTGGGTTCTGTCAATCCGTTTCTGTGTTGCCAGTGGTGTATCATAAATACTCCCCGATTCCCTCATTACCTGTATGAATCTCATAAAATGGTCATCATCATCATCATCATCATCATTTCAGCCTATTGCAGTCCACTGCTGGACGTAAGCCTCCCCCAGGGTACGCCACATGGCCCGATCTCCCGTTTTCGCCATCCAGTCACCACCAGCCACTTTTTTCAGGTCGTCGGTCCATCTGGCCGGAGGGCGTCCTACACTACGCTTGCCGAGTCGTGGGCTCCACTCGAGAACCCGTCTACTCCACCGATCATCGGTTCTGCGACAGATGTGACCAGCCCACTGCCAGTTCAGTCTGCTACACTGCTGAAGTACGTCAGTGACTTTGGTTTGTTGTCGGATAATCTCGTTCCGGACATAAAATGGTGAGTGTTTTAAATCAATTATTACGACAATATCAACTTTGTCTAAGAACATGACAATAATAATGCATAAATGCATAAGGATTATTTTTTGTACGCCTGGCCACAAACATGTTTTTCTTTATAATTATTTAAGTCTCACTAGCCGGAATGTCATACCTTATTTTCTTATACCAAGCACAATGCCATTTTATCGGTCGTTATATCTTTTCGAGTTCAACACGCCAAAACGGCTGGACGGTTTTTAACCAATTTTGATATAAAGTTTTTTTACACAATTATAGCAAAGAAGTGAGGTTACTCGGACGCATTTACGAGCATCTTCCTGTATGAAATTAATAAATCACAGTATAGTACAATAGGTACGCTTTAATATTCTATCAATTATTTATGTCGCAATTAATATACATTGTTAAAGATCCTTTGAGAATTAATCTACCCTTAATTCGCCAGGATGAACACACTCTTTGATCATCTTTTTCTATTTTTTTTTCGAACGAGAATTGTTTGCTCTATTCAACCTTAACAAGGCTTGAACTAGCGACCTTCGTTTTTTTCTATCAAATTAAGGGTTAACAACTGACTGTTATCCTAATTGATTTAAGTTTACGACAATCTATGACGTTTAGACCAGTTTAATTGGTGAATGTTGTGATACTTGTGATTAATGAGTAAATTGTTGTATCTTGACTTTTAATTTGCTTTTAACGTTTGCCTTAACGTAAGAACAAATATGTTTGACGCTTCGCTAGCCTGTATAAAAAAAAATCCTTTTGAAAATTTTACAAAATCCGTCAAATGACACATTAAGAAAAGTATACGTTGTACAAAAAATTCGGGGTTAATAATGAATGGCCAAATTACGTTTTCCAGCCTTAGTTACCTTCTACAATCGTATACTTTTAATACTTTTATACAACAAACCTAACGCAACTTAATACTTAGGTTCTACACAACGTTAAAAAAAACAAGATTTCCCAATTCATAGAAAAATGCCAGTATGGGAAATAAGTCTAGACAGTAACATACATACATTTGGGTCATTGTAACGAAATAACCCCAAAAATATCAAATAGTTGTAGTCGTTTTCGATGCGTGTAAATTTATTTTTATTTACTTACGTTTTCATGCTTAAACCGTGTCAGGATTTTGATTTCTCTTAAAGTCCTCTGGCAGTAGGTCTGGTGCTCGAAGGGCGATATTTTCTTAATGGCGACTTTCGTCTTCTTCACGTTGTCGAAGGCCGACCTGCGAACAAGAGGCAAACGTCAATACACACCAGCTATGGCACCGGTGAGTTACATTAGCTAGATATACCAGCCCGTCTAGTATAACAATACTTCGCGACTCTTGTCGCGCGACATAGCGCTACCCGTCACTCTCTCACATTACTGCACAGAATAAGAGAGAGAGACAGAGAAATATAAATATAAATCGTATACTACCTACGGATCTAATAAAGCCCTGACAAGCTTGACGCCACTCTAAAATCGTCCCTAGGCAGATAGAAATTGTCGCGTATGACAGTTTTGCTAGAGGTGCAGTATATCGTATACTACCTACGGATCTAATAAAGCCCTGACAAGCTTGACGCCACTCTAAAATCGTCCCTAGGCAGATAGAAATTGTCGCGTATGACAGTTTTGCTAGAGGTGCAGTATATCGTATACTACCTACGGATCTAATAAAGCCCTGACAAGCTTGACGCCACTCTAAAATCGTCCCTAGGCAGATAGAAATTGTCGCGTATGACAGTTTTGCTAGAGGTGCAGTATATCGTATACTACCTACGGATCTAATAAAGCCCTGACAAGCTTGACGCCACTCTAAAATCGTCCCTAGGCAGATAGAAATTGTCGCGTATGACCGTTTTGCTAGAGGTGCAGTATATCGTATACTACCTACGGATCTAATAAAGCCCTGACAAGCTCGACGCCACCACTCTAAGATCGTCCCTAGGCAGATATTCGTAATCATAGGCGTCGCCTTTTTGTTCGTTTTATTATGTCAAATTGACAGAGCTGTCAGAAAGCGATTGGCGTTTTATACCTGTCTCGCTCGCTTTTACTGCGATCTAGATAAGAACCTCTCAGTTTTAACCCAAACCCGAAGCTGAGAGCTCACTGACTGTATTTGTTTGCTGCGGCTGGCGTGAGCCACGAGCGTCGGCTACAGGTGGAACGAGAGAATCTCTTTTCCAGTCTTTCACCTACAACAGCATTCGGGCACCTACTATTTCGACTAAACGTGAAACGTGAAACATAATCAACCAATAATATACAGTGTAATAATTTTTCAGGCGGCGTTTGAGAAGATCAAAAGAACCTTCGGTACTGTTTTATTCTGTGACAAGAGCAATAAATCATCCCGGGCGACGGCCTCGCCCTAAAAAGGTATTAGCATATGACACGACGCCATTGTTAAGTCAGAAAAGTAGAGCGATCTATTTGGGAAATATCTTTTCTCACCAGGCCAATAATACTTTCTCAAACGCTATGAAATAAATAAATATCAGACAACGACAAATCGACCTAGTCCCGAATTAAGCTCAAGAAGGCTGGAGTTATGGATACTAGACGACGATATATATAATAATATAGATAGATACAATATTTCAATGTTGAATTATTTTAGCTTCCAAATTCTATACAACTCAATCCTATACCGTGTTTATACAGTACTGTGTCACCCCGGTAAAGCGTCAATAATAAACAATGCCGTAACATTGTATTTTGTTTTTTGATGTATACCTCCCTCATCCTATATTCCTTTTGTGATAACAATGCGGCATGTAAGATTATTTTGTATTGTAAGACACAGTAACACGGAAAAATTGTATCTACACCACCTAGGAAGACATAAAACTATTTATGTGTAAAAGGTTTAATGTCGCTTTTAGTCCGCTAGCCATAAATTTCCCTTCGCCACGGGAGGCGCTGTCGCCGCGCGAGGGTGTGAACTTTGATAACCCGTAAAGGTTTCGCCAGGGTAAGCACGGCCCTACATCTCCCAAGGCCAAGACCAGGGATGGAGAATCAATTATAAGTAATTTGGACGTGCGAAAATTAATTTCCAGCTAAAATGTGTAATAACATAAATTAACATATATTTTTTAATTGGTATGTGGAATAAAATAGGTTCGCTATCCATGATGAACTCTTAAGGAAAATTAAATTATTACCGGGCAACGTCATGGCTACATTTTAAATATCCATGAAGACCAAAGTAATATATGTATGTAGGTACAGAGTAAATGTCAATCCAGTATTTAAAAAAATATAATTAAAAAACAATAAGACATAAAGATAAACCAACCGCTAATTCTGAATACACAGATTATTGAAAAAATATATATGAACCTCTCTGGAAACCATAACGTCCCCAATTCCACGTATTATTTGTAAAGTGTCTTCAACGTAGAGACATCTCATGCTTACAGTTTTATAATAGAACAATAGTAGATTGTTAACCAAGGGTAGAAAGTGACCCATTGCACCCGAGATATTTCTGGCGCTCGAACGAAGTGAGAGCGCCAAAAGTTCGAGGGTGAAATGGGTAATTTCACCCGAGTTAAACACTCTACTTTTCATTTCGGCTGCGAGGAAAATAAAATACTACACGCACATGTTATGAGTGAGTTATATTAATATCCATGTAATTTTTAACCAATAAAAGACACGTACGGTATTTATATTTAATCTCGTGTTCCCGCTTTTTCTATCGCAAACTTTCATTACTATTATTTTTAATAGACACAAAAAAGTTAAGATATACGTATCGCCAACATGTAAAAAGAAAAAAAAAACGATCCAATGGGTTCAATTTAATTATTTATTTATATAAATTTTCGATCTATCAATAAATGTGGGACGGAATTATATGTATGTAAATTTATGAAACATGTAATGTCTAATTTTTTTTATGTGGGTATACCACATTTTTTATTTAAACTATGAATACAAATATCAAAGCTTAAAAAAAAATTGAAAAAGGAGCTACCTGGTGGACGGAACCGGGAATCGAACCCGGTACCTATGGATTACCGGTCCAGCGCGTTAGCCACTTCGCTACCCTCGCGCTATATGTATGTATTTTGAATATAATGCAAATTTATATTTAATTATTAGATATAAATAAATTAAGCTTGCCTATACCTAACCTTTGGATACCTTTTTTCAATGGCCACTTACCACGGCCGACTAGACTGTACCTAATTGGTCACGACGTGCATCTAAAAGGCAATTATCTTTTCATCTCTCCTGTTCGGAAAGTGTAATTTTCATGAGTAGATAGCCGGGTGGAAAATAGCTTTTCCATCCCTAGGGTGGAAAGTAATTTTTTTTTAATTGCCACGGAGTCAAAGGCTATTGCCATCTAGATGCACGTCGTGACCAACTCAATTAGGTACAATCTAGTCGGCCGTGGTAAGTGGCCATTAAAAAAAAATCTCCAAAGGTTAGATATATTTATTTATATCCAATTATTATTAAATATAAATATGTATGTATTATTATATTTATAATACGTACATATAATTCTGTCCCTCATTTTATTGATAGAACCATACATTTATATAAAAAACAAAATTGAAACCATTGGAAGTGTTTTTTTTTTTATATTGGCGGTACGTATATTTTAACTTTTTTTTTCTATTAAGAATAATTATAATGAAAGTTTGCAATAGAAAAAGCGGGACCACGAGATTAAATATAAATACCATGTCTTTTATTGATTATTGGTTAAAAATAACATGGACATTAATTTAACTCACTCATGACATGTGAGTGTAGTATTTTATTTTCCTTGCAGTCGAAATGAAAAGTAGAGTGTTTAACTCGGGTGAAATTACCCATTTCACCCTCGAACTATTGGCGCTCTCACTTCGTTCGAGCGCCAGAAATATCTCGGGTGCAATGGGTAACTTTCTACCCTTGGTTAACAATCTACTATTGACTCCGTGGCAATTTAAAAAAAAATTACTTTCCACCCTAGGGGTGGAAAAGCTATTTTCCAACCCGCTATCTAGTCATTAAAATGACAGTTTCCGAACAGGAGAGATGAAAATGTAATATTTTTCCTCGTACGTTGAAAATTACCCTTTGTAGGGGTTGAATAAGCAAAGTAAGAGCTCAAGAATCTGTAATACATTCAGACAACCTCTTAATAAAGCCTTCCTAGAAGAAGGCTACTTGAATTAGCCATATTCCGATAAGAGAGTTATTTACGCAAAACAGAATTCCGAGAAATGCCAGCTGTTGAAACGGCGGGTAGAAGCGAAAGGAACATAACAAAAGAAGGACAATGACCGAAGCACAGGCCTTTCTTGCTAGCCTGTTCATACCTATTTAAGTGAAAAGTTAATAGGTAAACAAAATCAATAATGTCCATACAGACAGATACAAAAAAAAACACTTGGATAAATTTGGGAATCGACTATGTTCCGTTAATTTATAGTCTCGTTCCTGTCACATGTTTCATTAAATTAAATAATTGACTTTCATTATTTACATCTAATTAATTCGACGTCTCATTACGTCGGTGCGCTCACGTCAATAATTTACCTACGAGTAGTAGGATAACCCATTGATACTTAGAGACACGTAGAGTTTCAGTTTTCCCGAAGGTTTCCGATTTGGCTTCCTACGAGACAGGCTGCGCCTAGTGTAGGGGCCAGTGTAACCACAAATTGTTAAGTTTTAGGTGCATGTTATTGTCATTTAATAGTTGTTATGTGGAAATTAGTTTTTTGTATAACATTAATATGATAGTCGTGTACAATAAAGAAATTTGAATTTGAATTAGGTAAATTTTTATTCACAACGATTATTAAAACATACCTTAGTTTGAAACAATCTAAAAATATCCTGACATTTTTCCGATATATCAATCTACTTTTTACAAGCTTTTATGTAACTTGCAATGTAATTATCTTAACTATGTTTGTTCGGGTGGAAATTTGCAATTCAATTTTGAAGCAGATACCTCCAACCGATTGAGTTGAAATTTTGCATACCTACTTGACTTTGGTAATTGATTTTTTTACTTTGTCGATCGAAAAGGTTAAGAACTGCCTGCTTTGTACATTAGGCTAATTGCCACGACCTTCAGGCGCTTTAGGGAGTGAACTAAAGAACTTCATTATCGGGTAGTATTACCCGCCCCTTTCAGTTCCCAGCCCTTCTCAACTAGGCTGACAATCGACGAAGACACAAAGTCTAACAGATATGACAGGTGATTTAAGATATAACCAGCATCACTCCACGTTACGCACCTTACACGCCTGAATTATCAAACGAGATCTCTCTCGTTAACATGCTCAGTAAAATCTGACGATCCTTAAGGCTCCTTTTCCGTTCAAAAATGCTGATTGTTTTAGATTTTTTTTTCTATGATCAAATATGTTTTTTAACACATTATCAATGTTACTACTTCGAACAGGGCTTTTGAGATTGATTGGTATATATTTGAAACCTACAGTTTGAATTTTTCATTAATATTTTTTGTTTCAAAAACTACTCGAAATTGACAAAATTCACGCAGAAAACTGTTTTTTTTTTTCAACTTATTTTCGACTGCACGCAATGAGAGCATGAAATTTCGAAAGTTCGAACCCGGCCCGTACCAATGAGTTTTTCGGAACTTATGTACGGAATGTCATTTGATATTTACCACTCGCTTTTCGGTGAAGGAAAACATCGTGAGGAAACCACCTAAGGGCATAAGGCCTAGTTTCCCCTCTGGGTAGGAAGGTCAGATGGCAGTCGCTTGCGTAAAAACTAGTGCCTACGCCACATCTTGGGATTTAGGTAGCCGACCCCGATTGAGAATTCATTCTCTACAATATGGAACAAAGGCTAAGAGGATGATGACGCAATGAGAGCATGAAATAAATAGCTATACTTCTTTCCGGAACTCTATTACTCCCTTTAAAAAGTTGGTTGAAATTATCAATATATTTTTCATAATATAAAAAAAATATAATTTAAAAGGAATAAGGCCTCTTAAGCGCCCTTCATCTTTCAGCAACACGGAGTGAAATGGAATCGCTACCCTACAGCAGATAGGTGTTTCCTTCCCGTAGGTATAGGTATGCCAGGTGGCTATATTAACTATGCGATAATCTTAGTGTACTGGTTTTTAACCCCCAACGAAAAAAGAGGGGTAGGTATTATAAATTTAACATGTGTATCTGTATGTCTGTATGTTGCTTCGTAGCTTCCATTCTGGTAGATACCAGACCGATTCGAAGCGGTTTTCTTTTTTATCGAAAGCCTTGTTAGTCGGGATGATTCTTAGTTATGCTTGGTAAAAATCTGCTACCATTTCCAAGATATTCAGCTTCGATTGGAACAAATAACAGGATCTCAAACAATATTGAAGCTATAATATTATTAAAACTATCGTGAGACATCTTTAATAATTATAAAAATTGGGCAAGTGCGAGTCCGACTCGCGCATGAAGGGTTTCGTACCAAAAAACAAGTTTGTTGTATGGGAGCCCCCCTTAAATATTTATTTTAGTTTATTTTTAGTATTTGTTGTTATAGCGGCAATAGAAATACATCATCTGTGAAAATTTCAACTGTCTTGCTATGACCGTTCTTGAGATACAGCCTGATGACAGACGAACGGACGGACAGCGAAGTCTCAGTAATAGGGTCCCGTTTTTACCCCTTGGGTACGGAACCCCTTAAAACGGTTTAATTTCACGTAAACAATTGTCAGGGACGGCCCGACATGTTTCGAACTCATTTGGAGCTCCATCCTCCGTCCGTCCGTCGGACCGTTCCTGTCAATTTTTTACGTGAGTTTAAACCGTTTTTATTATTATTAATATTGAAGCTATTAATTGCAAATGTTGTTATATTCAGATTAAGTAGCATTTTTACCCCACTCATTAAATGAGGGCCTCATGATGACCAGCTACTTTTGTATTGGGGATTTTTAAATGTAGAATTTAGGTTCTAAGTGTTAGTTTCGTAGTGAAATAGTAATTTGTTTTATGCACTTGAATTTGGTTTTAGATGATATACGTATAATATGCAAAAACACGAATCTGAATCTGATGGAAAAATGTACACATTTTCCCTGTTGTTAATGTTGTTATGCATTGCGAATTATAAATTCAGAAACCATTTCAGGAAATAGGGTTCTTATACAATTAACAATCCATTAGATTGTGTCAAAATGGCACTTGTGAAAAATTATTCATAAAAAAAAATATTTAACTTTTTTATTTTAACTTTCGTTCGCTCTTGCCGATTTACCGAGTAGTGAACTAGTGACGTCACCGTTATTTGGGAGTAAAGCAATTAACTCATTTAATCGGGAAACGGATGAAATTAGTATCTTAAAATGGCCTATATTCTAAGATTGTAAATAAAAATATTGGAGATCTTATAATTATTTTGGTATAAAGTATCCCAATTACGTATCGGAGAAATATTTTTTCTTCTGGTATCGGTATCACGGCTAGGCCTGCGTCGCTATACACCCCAGGCCAAAAGTATGGAAACAAGTTTATATTACAATACAAAGCTGTGATTTCTTTATGCAATAAATTACGAAATAACACAGTAAAATTTATAATAAATATTTTACAAGTTGAATATTTTACTAACAGTTATACAATGAATAATCATTGGAAACCTTAAATATTAGAAGAAACAGTTTGTTTCCATACTTCTGCCCTGGGGTATACGTTCTCAATAGTATCGATGCGGTATGTATGTATATCTTTATCTGACATTGACTATTTCGAGCTTGAAATGATAAAACGGTCTCCGAAACACATTATGAATAATTTGCCGCAGTTAACAATGTATACTGTACATAATTGAAGAGACGTCCGCACACATTACTACAAGTTCAAACAAAGTAAGGCAAAGAGAATATTTGCTAGGAATGAAATTACAACCAGTACGTTACCGGTCCAATGGAGCCTTGTCTGGAATTACTTACCTAGAAATAAAAAAAAATACGTTAGATTATATATTACACAGATTTTAAATATAGAGAAGCCTAACCTAAAGGTTATAAACAAGGTCAATGAAACAGATTACCTACACTTCTACTTCATCTTAGGATTCCGTACCCAAAGGGTAAAACGGGACCCTATGACTGAGACTTCGCTGTCCGTCCGTCCGGCTGTCACCAGGCTGTATCTCAAGAACGGTGATAGCTAGACAGTTGAAATTTTCACAGGTGATGTATTTCTATTGCCGCTATAACAACAAATACTAAAAATTAAATTAAATAAATATTTAAGGGGGGCTCCCATACAACAAACTTACAGATAATGGTACGGAACCCTTCGTGCGCGAGTCCCACTCGCACTTGGCCGGTAATTTATTAGTTCTTCTTAAAGGCTTGCCCTTGTTTCGTAGACAAACGTTTCATCGATTGTTCCATTTCATCGACGTATCATTTCATCGAAAAAAAAAAACTCTGAAACCATAAAAAGTTTGGGATTGTTATAAAACAAACCTAACCATTATCAATGGGATGATATTTTAAAAATTTTGAAAAATGTCTAATATCAGACGAAAACGTCGAAAACATTATCGACGAAACGAAAATTCGATGTAATGAAAATGAAACAATGATCAAACGTTTTTCGGCGAAACAAGAGAATGCCAGGCGTTGGTGCAATTTTTTTTATCTATAATGGCCCGAATAGTCTCTTAATTATGCAAATAAATATTTAAGGAATCATAAAATATCAAGGCCAAACGTCCATAGGATTCGATTCCCATCGGAATAATTTGCATCCCCTAATCGATGCCTACTAAATCTGGTGTAGCAGTTAAGTAAGATGGACAAGCGTAAAAGAAACGAATCCCCCATTTTAATTAGGGAATGCAATTAATTCTGAAGGCGCCAGCGTGGATTTACTTCAGAGGGCTTTTTTGCTATTACGAATATTTCACGTTTCAATTAACGTTAATAAAAAATGCGAGAGCGCGCCGTAATGAATAACAAACAATGGTAATTAATATTGCAAACATTGAACGTGTAACCAATTCATCACAATATTATGCCTATATCATAAAATAATGTGGGATTCCGTGAAAAGCGGGAAATAAGTAATGAGAAAGGATCGAAAACTTCAGCAATATGGTCTACTCTAGGAACATGGCAACACAATTAGGTACAGATATTTTTTTGTTTTACATACATCATACATTTAAGAACACTCATTTTACATGAATCTTAGCACAAGATCTTCTCTTGTCATACAACAATGTCCGGCCCTCTTGCTGCATAATAGACAGAAAATTGTAAAACGAAGCGCAGAAGCGATCACCTATGCAACAGAAATCTATTAATCTCAGCATTTCACACCATTAATAATAAAACAATGAACCACAAAAGCGCTACTTTACGATACGCTACAGAATTTCACGATCAAATTACGAGCACAAAGTATTCTGTACGAGAGCTCAAGGCCCAAAGTTTTAACAAGATGTAATACGTTTTTTCCCGGCTGTTTAAACAGTAAACTTTTCTTTTAGTATCTAATGTAACGGCTACATCCAACCACAAAAACTTACGACCCAAGGGGCTACAGTTATTAGGCTCAGAGCCCCGCGGGTGGACGATAAGACAATAGAATACTGCGTAGATCACGTAAATAATGGGAAGCAAGATTAGATTACGCGACGATATTCGAACGAGCTCGTTTAGGATAAATTCTTCCTGAACTAATGACTAAGCGAAAAATTATCTATTAAGTTATAATACCTACTTCTTACCAAGGAAACGCAAACTCATAAGATTAAGGAATTGCTGGTCTTGTTTATGAAGAGATTGATGAGTATAGGCGAGACAACGAGTGACTTTTCATTACGCAATACAACGATAAAAACCGGCCAAGTGCGAGTCGGACTCGCCCACCGAGGGTTCCGTACAAACACTTTCCATCCCTAAGTGGTTAAGTTAAGTTTGCACCTGGTATGTATAGCGCCCCATATAAATTAGGTGCAAAGTTAGGTATTCAATTATAAAAAAAAAAACTACTAACTAGATCTCGTTCAAAACAATTTTCGTTGGTAGTTTTTATAGTACTGTACATCATATGTTTTTTTTAGATTTTTCATTTTCTTATTTTAGAAGTTAGAGGGGGGGGGGACCAACTTTTTTCCACTTTGGAAGCGTCTGTCACGCAAACTATTCGGTTTAGAAAAAAAATATTTTAGAAACCTCGATATCATTTTTGAAGACCTATCCATAGATACCCCACACGTATGTGTTTGATGAAAAAAAAAATTTTGAGTTTCAGTTCTAAGTATGGGGAGCCCCCAATATTTATTATTATTTTTTTATTTTTGCATCAAAATCTTATTGCGGTTCACAGAATACATCTACCTACCAAGTTTCAACAGTATAGCTCTTATAGTTTCGGAATAAAATGGCTGTGACATACGGACGGACAGACGGACAGACGGACAGACAGACAGACATGACGAATCTATAAGGGTTCCGTTTTTTGCCATTTGGCTACGGAACCCTAAAAAGGAAACAATATTTCTTGCGGGGAGAAAAAGTCGTAAAGATCCCGGTTTCATTATTATATAGATTTACGACTTGTTACGATCCAACTTTCTCATCGCTAACAAATGTTCAACATACAAAACAAACTTATTTGCTAGCTAAGGAGTGACCAAAGATGTCGATGTTAACTGAATTGCATCTCCAGAAAAACGAAACTTGACGTCAATAAAGCACAACAAGATTTTTAATGCCATTCAATATTCTACAATTTATAAATAATCTGATTTGATTCCAGAGCGGCTGCGAAACGTGTTTCCTGCCTGAGTAATATGATAATCGTTTTATACTGATCTAATATTGAAGATTATACTAGTACCTAATTTTTTCAAGAACCTCAATTTTTAGACAGGACTGGCTAGAACTTCATACAAGTAATTGGTAACAGTGAAGGGAGATCACATAGCTACAAACTTATAATCCTCGCCAGATAGTACTACCTACTAAGACTACTATCTAATAAGAGTTCCATAGCTGAAATATATGAAAGACACGCAAATCTGTCATCTTAGTGCATTTTATAATCTAAAACAGTTTTAAGTTATACATAAAATGTACTGAGATGATAAATGGCTATGGAACGCTTATTGGGTCAAATGATCGATGTCTGGGATGACGGTAATAAAATAAATGTATATACCATTATTCGCTCCTATATTGTCTTTAGACCCCATATTTTATTCCGAGGCTCAGACCGGACCCATTCATTCCATATTGGGAGCATTCCATGAAAAACGGTAACTATCTCGTCTAATGTATTATTTTAAATTCCATTATTCCGACAATGCCAAATTACGGTCAAGAGTATTATCTATTGATATCTATAAACATTATAATTATAATTTTACAAAGTTTAAATAATAGCCATGTTTAAGCAGCACAATTTCATCGTCGTGTAAAGTCTGAAAATGATCCCGATTTCTTTATTCGATAATAAGGTTTGTTTGTACTATAAATGTGAACTGCCGGGTTTATAATAAAACTTAGCCTTCTATTTTTTTATTTGTCACATAGAATAGTGTTATATGTCCGTTTTGAAAAATGTTTTTAGCAATAATCTAACCGCACCTAAACAGTGTCGATTACGACATGAAGGAACATAATTTGTTGTACATGACCTGAACTTGGTGGTAGATGTCTTTCAAAACCTATAATCTAAACAGTGTTCGCCACGGGTCACAAGTTAAACTATACTGAGCGACAAACTTAACTTCAACGTAGGAAAACTGACGTACCTACATAAATCATATAATAAAGATTATATTTTTTATGATTTAATACATTTGTAGTATTATACTACTGAAATTTGGCAAAACTATAATAAAAGTTTTAGTCAAATTTTATAGTTCTAGGTCAACGGGAAATGACCTTTAAATTTTTATTCCCGAGAGTGTCAAAATATAATAAGTATATGGTTTTTATTTCAACTTGATACCTCCACGCGTTCCCGAGATAAATAGTCTTGACAGACAGGCGGACTGACGGACGCACAAAAAAATGATCTTATAAGGGTTCCGTTTTTTTTCCTTTTGGGGTACGGAATCCTAATAATGTAAAATATCACAGGCAGAAATAGACACAATAGTGGCCCAAAAAAATACCTTGCGAAAAAGTGGATGCAATAGGTACTTGGAATTCCCAAATTTCTTGTTTAGTATTGTAATGGAGAAGTACTAAAAGAGAAAAAACATGCAATCGATACGCAGGAATTTAAATGTTGTCCAAAATATTTGCAATTATTTGTTTAAATTCGTACGTGTCGGTTACAACACGTATAGGTGTCGCTTACGACATGCTGTACATTTAATTTTTTATTTAATTACTGGAGGAGCGTAACTGTTTCTGTTGCTGAGAATGAAAAGAGTAGTCTTTATATTTGTGAATTATTTAAAAAAACTTAAATATTTGTCTCATAATTTGCTAAAATTTTCGAAATCGCTACTTAGGATTTGGACTTGGTTGATTGGGTGTCGCTTACGACATGCTAGGTTTACGTCTTATTTTTTTAAGTTCATAGACATACAGCAAAAGTATATACTAGACTTTTTAGGTACACTTTACAGCTTTAAGATGATACCAATAATTAATTACTAAAACTCGAATATAAAGAGTACCAGACTTGTAAAGTCCTAACATTAAGTACGAATGTCGATTACAACTTCATAGAATGCTCCATTGACAGTTAAATCAAATATGCAAATTGAAATACTCAACCCCAATCTCAATCTTGGGTTTACATAGTACTCCATTCAGCTAACTAAACTAATAAAGGACATCTAAATAAGGTAGTATTTGTCAAAGCCAAATTTATGTACGCAGTCTGTCTCCCTTGGCGAGACGAGTAGGAAACGGAGGGAATTTATTTCCGAGTACCTTAGGCCGATCGAATACGCTTGTTAACATAAATTGGGCAACTTGATCTGAGAACTAGAGAACCAATCTACAAATCTACGTTTGTACCGTGTGTTCGGAATTGCTCAGGCCAAGGACTTGATGATTTTTACAGCCTTAAACTAGGGACCTCGCGAGTTTGTACCGTCGTATTAATGGTCTCGGAATGGTATTTTTTTTTTGTTTTCTACCCCCATATTTACTATACGAAAAACAGAATGGACGAAAAACATATATAATTAACGGACCTACTGAGAAAATCTTATGCGGATCGATTGAGAAATATGCGTCTTTTAAGTTGAAATGGAGACGCTTCGCTCGCTTCGATCGCTGGGTGATTAATTCACAATTCATTATTGACTAATTGAAAAATTAAAGGACAATAATATTTATTTCGTAACTGCAGTCAAATACTGAAATGCAATAAATATCAAGAGGTGACGTAAAATATACTATCAAAATTATTTTTTGAGACCGGCTTTTATTGCCGACTGTGTTTTTTGCACAGCCATCAACTGCTCATTGAGACCAATCACGCAAAGCTTACACGATGGATTACCTTGTTTAGTTTAGGAGTTTCTATGTACACCTATTGCATTGTCACTGAAAATACGTAAGTATACTTGTGTCCAATCGAAAGTCACAAAGTGATTCTGATTTACCTTCCAAGATTTGATCCACACATACATACTAACACGGAAAGTTAAATAATAACACGGAAAGTTAAATAATAACTTCGATAATAAACAGTTTTATTTCCGGCATCGGGAAATTTGCATTTTCCATGAATCGCTGGCAAAAATAGAAAAAGCAAGAAGGCGATAGAGCGTATCGTTGAACACTCAATTTCCTTTCCTTGCTAGGATTGTTCCCGCAGCGCTTGTGCGAGACTACAATAATTGATTCTAGTCTCCAAAAGCGTCCACAAATTACACACGGCACAGATAAATGTACCTACGGACGGATATTTTGTCACTAGCATAAAATATAATAAATATTGCCACAATGGTTAATTATGAAAGGAAAATGTAATATGATCCACTGCAATGTAAGCGGGAGTCGAACCTGCGAGTATCCACATTGAAAACGAAATCGAAGAAAAGATTCTCATAAAATATAACATCTCGAAAACTAATGCCGCTAGCTTGTTCATAATAAATTGGAATTGGTCAATTTTAATCAAATGGCAAGAAACTAATAATTTCGTCCATTAGTTTAAAAAACAAAGGTTATTATTATTATTATTATTATTTATTAACCAACTTACACTAACAGATAAACCAAACATGTAAGTTATAGGTTATGTTTACAATTTATAAACTTATCTAAATTATTCTAAATCTAAACTCTAATGCAATCATGTCATCAACATCTAAATATATTTTACACATATTTCGCATCGCGCCGTTATCGCACAGTGGTGGGAGCAACGATGGACTCTAGATATCTTGTCGCTGTGGCCAAGAACCTCGGTTCCGATTGCGAAAACAAGTCCAGCCTTAAAGGTGATATTAATGACTTAAAAAAAACCGTTTCAGCGAAGATTCACGTCACCAAAAATAACTTTCCGAGAGGAACAGACAAATATACAAATAAAACCCAAAAAAGATAGGTGTGCCTATATTATTAGAAGAGTTCTTCCGTATTCTCGATCGCCATTTTCTGATCTAATGACAAAGGGACCAACAAGAAAGTATATACCCTTTCAAACAAAACATAATAATTTTTCATATCGGTTCAGACGTCTTCGAGTACTCGGGGAAATTAGGGACAGTGAGGCGTATTATTTGTCCATGAGTGTAGAAAGAGCACGAACGCGTAAAAGCAGTATCGTCGAACATTCAATTTCCTTTCCCGGCTAGGAATGTCCCCGCAGTGTTGCACACAAGAGACTACAATAATTGATTGGAGTCTCCAAAGCGTTCACAATTCCACAGGGTACAGATAAATGGACCGCGATAACTGAACAAAGGAAACTGAATTACACGTGGAAGCGAATAACCAAGAGTTAAGTGATTCTGTTGAACGGTTTTGTAGTTGAAATTATACGATGGTCAGAATACTCGTAGAATCCTAGTGCGTACAACTGAAACTTAAACGAATCGACGAAAACTACTCAACTTTACAAATATAAACTATAGTTATACGCACTTACTAAAGAACATTGAGCCTATTTAGACCATCGCATAGTTTTAACGGTTAACCTGTATTATTAACTTAATGAATTGTACCCGTACAAAGTGTACGTTCAGCCAATTGAGTCTCTTATCAACAAGGGTTTCGTAATTCGTCCATCGTTTAACTGCCCTAGCCCTAAATAAATGTTTGAATAAGAATGAACGGGTCTCATTACATCAAATAGGCTTTTAAATGTATTATCAACCCGGTATTCTAGTAAATTTCTTGCGAAGAAGCCTGCGGGTAGACGGCTGTATCTATGCTATGCTCTCCATGAATATTAATTCTCTGTACCTATATATTAAACCTCTCGTGCTCTGTAGGCTCATATCATTCATGGTACGATAAGGAATTGAATATTTTAATACTGATAGTTCATCTTATTTATGTGCAATTTGCCCGTGTGATTTACGATCCCGAAAGTTCATTTTATCCAAGTATTTTCCGAGTTGTTTAATTGGCTCTGTCGTAGCAAATAATGTATTTGTTTGGTTTATTGCGACAAAAAATACTAGGTAAGGTTTTTTTTAAGTTGTGGTTGGTATCTTTAATCTTTTATTCGATCTAATTTAATTTACATTGGCAGTCTTGACGACGCGGTTGGCCCAGTGGTAGAGCAGCTGCCTTCTGAGCCGGCGGTCCTGCGTTCGAATCGAATCCGGCAAATATTTGTGTGATTAACTAGAATATTTTTTCCTGGGTCATCAATGTTCTATGACTTTAAGTATATATTTCTGTATATAAGTGTGTTAATCGTCATCCAGTAGCCAAAACGCAAGCCTACTGGTGCTTAATTTGGGACTAGGCCGATTTCTGTGAGGTTGTCCGATATTTACCATTTATCATTTATTCTGAACGATATATCGGCTATATAACGGTCATAAGTCATGTAATAGTCGTCTAGTTTAGCAGCTAGCACAGTGAAACAGCGTTGATGTTGCATTTTCATTCCGCACACTCACGCCGAGCTCATAATTGTTACTGCATTTGTGGTTGAATCAGCGTCCCTTGTGTTAGTTACAAATTACAATGTGGTTAAATCAGTGGTTGTAAACGCTACGTACATGTAATGAAAAGGATACTTGTAGTCCAAATTGATGTAGTAATATATGATATTCCCTATGACAAAAATAAGCTTCATCCGTGAAACCTGTGATTGGTAGATTGTTGAAATCAATTTTTAATTATCGTGAGTACTTGTATCAATATAGTTTTTCGTATAATTAATCGTTCATCGTATAATAGTCATATCATATATCAAGAACCCATGTCAGATTTCTGAAAATTACATTCAACAAATAACAAACCGTTGTTTTTGTGAACAAGTTGCATTTACTAAATAAAAAGAAAAAAGAACACTTTTTGATACGCATCTACGTACAGCCAGAAGTGCTACTTTTCTCCGCTGCTAAGTTTCTAAATAAAGGGACGAGTATGTATTAGATAAACCCACATAAATAAACATTGGTCGTGAACTTAATTGACATTTAAACTTAAACGTAATTTTATGAATTACACTAAACAAAACTCTGTCCAGGTAAAGACGCCATGAATCCCAACAGTAAGCGTACTATTTATTTATACAATGATGCCACACTAAACCAGCAATTCGAGATAATCTGTTCATTAAGCTAAAATCTAGTGCGAACATACACAATTTGCATATAAAGCTGAGCTCTTAACATTTTATGTCGTACGAAGTGGACGCGACGCAGTATAGCGTCCGTCATGCTTGAATTTCAGTCGCGTTAGTTACGTCTAATGAGAGCGACCCGGGCTCTTTTAACATATTTACTGCAGCACACATCGTGCCATAAAACCCGCTCGAATATTCTAGCACTTAGCTACGTATAATGAATATGAAAATATGAACTGAGCAAGATAAGAACGGTGCTTCGTAAAAATAAAAATTGGACAAGTGCGAGTCGGACTCTTGCACGGGGGGTTACTTACCACTGTTAAGAGCCTTATCGCACTTTCGATTTGCGAGCGAGTTTTGTATGAAAGCGATCACGCAGCGAGTTCGCCGCGACGCTTATTTGTATAGAAAAGTCGCTCATAAATCGCAATTGTGATAAGGCCCTAAGGCACTGTTAATAACGTATGCGGAATGAAATTTGGACAAAGTTCAATACGTTATTTAATTAAATTAGTTTACCTAAATATGTATTTATTTGTACTTATATTAACACAAAATAAATAAAATTTAATGTAAAAAGAAATTTGATCCCACCCGGGCTGTTTTTCGACAGTTTTCTGGCACTTTCTTCATGGCCGCCGTATATGTGGATGTTGGCATTTTATTCAACTCCGATTTAATTTTTCTTTTTTAAACTTTCTATACTTTTGGGTCGAAAATTACTTGCGTACACGCGTCTTTTCAGATTGGCCCAAAAATCTTCAATTAGCCGTAGTTGGGGTACGTTAGGTGGGTTTGATTCTTTTGGTACGTACGGGATTTCTAGCTAATCCATTTCCTTCGTAGTTTTTTTTAATAATGACTAGTTGCTAGATCTGGCCAAAACACTACATTAGCTCCTCTATGATTTGACCGTATAAAATGACGCACAACTGGCAAACATCGCTCAATGTACCGGTCAGCAGTAACCGCCAAACCAGATTCAAAAAACACCGGCTTGGACATACCACGAGGGCTTATTGCTCCCATGGGAGAACTTTTTTTGGAAACTTCGTGTGTTCTATATATTTCACAGATTCTTTGGTCCGGTCATTAGCCTTTTCAAAATAAAAGTTACCCTGCCATTCATTCCTATCTAGGGTCAAATAGTATGCATCATCCATAACGCACTCTATGTCGTTTTTTGCGTAGAATATATTTTTAACCAAAGTTTTAAGTCTTTTCTTTTGAGAAAGTTTTTGCTTTTCGGAGACGGTCGGTTTGACTTTTCTTGATTGTTTAACAATGCCCATGATATTGAGATGCTTTTTCACAGTTTTCCCGTCACAGCCGAATTTATTTCCAAGTTCTCTGTATGATTTTGCCACACGACCGGCCGTCATTTTCTTTAATTGACTCCTCTTTGAAGAACTACTTAAAGTGCTTACCTTCCCCGAGCCAGATTTTCTAAAAGATGTTTTTCGCAAGGAATAAGATGACAAAATATTATAAATAGTACTTCTGCTCTCCCCCATTTGCGTGAAATGTTTTACGACCCTCGACTTAGGCCAGTCCGGGTGAATGTCGTCAAATTTACACACATTCTTTTGACGTCTTTCTTCTCGATTTGCCATAATAAATTCAATGAAAAACACACAACCATGAAAATTATGCAAATTACTGACAGATGTACTCGGAAACAAATCACATTCACAAAATTTCAAATTTCTAACGTTTTATGTTTAAGTTATGCCTAAAGAGTTTGTCCAAATTTCATTCCGCATACGTTAACCAACACTTAAGCACGCACCGGTGCACCAGCTGCGCTTTCGATTTTTGTTTGGTGGAATATGTAAAGAAAGACCGCTTACTAAATGATTATTAAAGCATATGTATATAGGAGAAGCAAATTCAAACACATTCACTACTTTATTGTAACAAGTTTGAATGCAGCATTGATATGTTAAAGTAACACGATAAGACTGCACTCAAAGTTGTAAAAAAAGTGAATGTTGCTTTGCTTCTATTGAATTTCAGTCGCAGTCGTTACGCCTAATGAGAGCGACCCGGGCTTTAAACGTATTTACTGTAGCACACATCGTGCCATAAAACCCGCTCTAAAATTCTAGCACTTCCAGCAACGTATCATGAATATATGCTGACAGGGAGCTCGGTAAAAATAAAAACAGCAAGTGCGAGTTGGATTCGTGTACGAAGGGTTTCGTACTACTATCGCCATGTCAAACGGTCATTTGCCGCGATAAATAGCCTACGTACCAGCGTTCATCAAGGCGCCTAGCTTTTCAGCCTTTGTTCGTACCAAATTGATGCGCATTTGCAGTACAATCCTAGAGGCGCTCACGCGTTTTGCCGCATCGCTATTATTACCAATCGGGTCACAATTAGTGATGGGTCGCGGGAATATTCCCGTTCCCAGGAATATTCCCCTGGGGAATATTCCCGGGAATTTCCTTTGTTCCCGGGAATATTCCCCAAAGTGGGGAACATTGAACATTTCTTAGTACCAGAGAAACTTTTAGTACCAGAAAGTTATAATTTGGCATGGTGATACATATTAGTCATTTTGACAAATTAGTAGAACAAATTCTTGGAAAAATACTTTTTTACTGTACCTCCCCCCATTCTAAAGTGGGGATGTCTTTTTTTTCTAGTCTATCCCATGGTGTGATATGTCGTTGGATAGGCCTGTCAAAATGTTGTAGGTTTGTTGCAACAATATTCCGATTTAAAGATCCGTTTGTGAAATATCAAACTTTAAATTGCAAATTTTGGGAGTATTGGCTATATAAAAGAATTCACTGTAGTGTTAGGTATAGCTACCAAAATTAAAAGGAAATTATATAAATAATCATTGCTAAGGTAGGCTTAACAAGTTTACGAGTAATAATAGTCAATCAACTCATAAAGAGTACTTAGAGAAGTAAAACTTCAATTGAATATTGCTTGTATGACTTTCTTAGCAGAAAAAGTTCATTAACACTGACGCGCTGCCACAAAACAATTCATCTGGCCCAGCATTACAGTATATTATATGCATCTCAACTCTTGGTTACTTGTGCGTGTCCATTTTGCGGTAGTATGATCTAGTGTTTTTGTTGGTAGGTTAATTCAGAAGCTTCTAGCCTAGCTACCTCCTACTCCAACAACACCATGCTGCAGAAATAATTCTAAGAGCTGAAAATCTCTTGAACACAGCTTATCTTCCCGCAAACTCATTTGAGAAATGACACTGTTGTAGCATATGTGTGTGCTATCATAGACGGCGCAAAATCTAAATCTTAAGCAGACACATATTGACGTTGAGGAAGCAGTTTTCCAAATCGAAGACGTGTACCACACAGCGCAACAACTTCGACCAAGATGATATCTGTTCAGCTATTACAAGGAAGTGCGGTAATTCAATTAATGGATTTGAAATCAATGCATGTTTTTTCTCTTGGGCTGGTTTTGAAACTACTGACGGATCAAACGAGGTTACCGACCAGTCGGTAGGATCTCGCTGCATTTAAGAAGATCTTTGAAACCAGAAGTTGACCGGGAATCTTTAAAGACGTCAAGCCTCTTGGGCTGGTTTTGAAACTACTGACGGATCAAACGAGGTTACCGACCAGTCGGTAGGATCTCGCTGCATTTAAGAAAATCTCTGAAACCAGAAGTTGGCCTGGAATCTTTAAAGACGTCAAGCCTCTTGAGCTGGTTTTGAAACTACTGACGGATCAAACGAGGTTACCGACCAGTCGGTAGGATCTCGCTGCATTTAAGAAGGTCTTTGAAACCAGAAGTTGGCCTGGAATCTTTAAAGACGTCAAGCCTCTTGGGCTGGTTTTGAAACTACTGACGGATCAAACGAGGTTACCGACCAGTCGGTAGGATCTCGCTGCATTTAAGAAGATCTTTGAAACCAGAAGTTGGCCTGGAATTTTTAAAGACGTCAAGCCGCGCGTAAGACAGTCAGCATGATTTTCCGCTACAGAGACATGGCAGAAATAATCCACTGAAAGTGCGCCAAATATGCGCCTCATTGATGGGGCGAATAACATTTCCAGCAAAAAGTTACGGTTGAATCCGAAAATGACAAGATAGTATTAGTCTTCTGATTCTGTAAAATCTACTGAGGAGTCGGAAGACTATAAAATACGGGGGGCCTAGGGGAGAAACCGAACAAAAGGGAAACAAGATAGTTATTCTTTTGATTATTTTAAGTCAACTTTGGAAACGATGACTATAAGATATAACTTTGAAGTCACAAAGTGGAGCTATGACAAGCGGCGGCGGCACTTAGATCAAAGCAACTAACAAGAACAAAAACATGATAGCTAAAATCCAAAGTGATGAGACGATGACTACAAGAGACACTCTCGGAGGCAGAGCCCCCGTATTTAGATAATTAACACAACTTTGAACTTTCAAGTCACGAGTAGATTTACGAAGCGGAGGGCTCGGGGGGGATGAGCCCCCCGCACCAAAACAAGACTTCTATTCTTGATCTTGTAATATATTTGTGATAACGGCTATGGAACCCTGCCTGGAGCATCAAATTGGCTAGGATCCAACTGACTAAAGAAAATAATTTTATCAAATATTGCAAAAGATTAAATGCTGATTTTTATTTTTTATTTTATGTTTCAGGCGGGGTAATTAATTAATGAATTATGATGGCATGCCTGTCTTTGGTACTACTATAGTAGTAGGCACTACCTATTTAAAATACTATAGAAATAATGAAATAAATAGATACATAAAAACGATAAAAACTAAACAAAATACAATTATTTTGCTAATTGCGTTGCAACTTGGGCTTTATGTTATGATTATTTTTTTCACAACACACGTGTGTTGTCTCTATTCCTTCTCTATCAGAAATTAACTTGCTCGTCTCACTGGTATTTTACCATTTTACTCCCGAGAGCAATTTAAAAACTTGCGGAATATTCCTCGGGAACAATGAGAATATTCCCGGGAACATTGGGAATATTCCCGGGGAACAATGGGAATATTCCCGGGAGCAAAGGAAATTTACATTTACAGCTGATTATTTATATTTTTTTCTATTGAAATGTTAACCTGTTAAATAGATAAACATTTACTTATATAGAGAATGTCATAAAAATATGTAATTTATATAACAGACCTAAATTCCCCTATATTCCCCTCATGGGGAATGTTCCCGGGAACATTCCCGGGAATATTCCCGCCTGGGGAATATTCCCGGGAACGGCCCATCACTAGTCACAATCGCAACAGAAATTCAGCAGTTTTCCCCAGACGACAAAGTTAGAGAGCATTGTGCACTTCAACACAATCCAGTGATACGATGAACATTTTAGACTACTGAATAGTTTCCAGAATCGAGCCGGAACATACAGATTCAATTATCTTTCTATTCGGTTCACCATTTTTAGTTCGAATCGGAGCTTCTATGTCGGGTTTGTGATGCAAATTCAGAGCGAAAGCAAAACCTTTATGACGTGCAACCCAATTTACGGCAAAGGTTAATGGGCAAGGTCGTAAAATTGGCCTTATGCCACATAAAAGTAACATAAAAGTGTATGTAACAGAGTTACATATAAGTATCAGAAAAGTTATGAAAAGGCAAATCTACAATGAAACGAAATTGTTCATTTCGAAATTGTTTATTTTTTATATTATTAATTTTAACCCTTGTTGTTTAATGTCAATTTATAATACAATAGTGAACTGGCCTTTATACCACTTATATGTAACGTTACATAGAAAACTGATTCATATCGTTACATACGTTACATAAAAGTCACATAAAAGCGCTCTATTTCGACATTAAAATCCCAATTACATGACACTGCAACGAAGGAAAAACCACGCACAGAGCCTCTTAGCACTAATCTAACATTAATATTACTATGTAATTTCACCTTTGAACAATATAATGCACAGTTACCTTAAAAATCACCAAACAATGTGTTTTTGAAAAGTCCGCAAACACGACCGTTCCCTTTGAATAGGCGGCACAAGATTTAATATGGCCGGCAAAATAGCGGCGGTGCATAGACTAACTAAAAAATATTGTTGTAATTAAATAAATTTGGATTCTTCTATATAATTGCCAAGTTTCAATTATAATTATGGTTACATAAAAAGTGTTACATAATAGCGTGCAATACGATTACATTATGTTTTTTAATAAAATAAGCATTATTTTAACTTGCCATTTCATTGCTAAGGTAGTCAAACTCTTCCATTATTAAGTGACATACGGAAAGCTTATTGAAATGCCCGATGAATAATACAAAACACAAAAAAAAAACATTGTAAATAGGCAGGAGATAATTTTGCACACTTTTTTTTTTGTATTGGGGACGTTGTGATCACACATTATTAAAATACAAAAAAATATTGACAGGCGATTTAACGTATTCCTTTATATTGAAACAAATAAAACAGATGTTGCTTTTCCCAAAAGAAACATTGGAAATAAATAATTTGAAATAGATTTTTTCACTTCTCTCGCTCTAAAAGTTCGACTTTATGCTGTGCGTAGGCGACATAAAGTCGCTTTTTATGCTCTAGAGCATAAAGTAAAATCGTCGTCGAAGACCAAGGCGATCGGTCCAACAGCCACACAAAAACAGTTAAAAAAAAACATAAAACTTCATACAATAAAACCCGTTCCAGACCTTCCGATCCGATCCGATTTATCGGGAGAAATCGGATAATGTGTAGTGTAAGTATAAGATCCTAACAATTGCACTACACAACATTATCCGATTTCTTCCGATAAATCGGATCGGATCGGAAGGTCTGAAACGGGTTTTAACTCTTTATTTTATTTTATTTCGTTTTGTTAGTATTCTAAGACCAAGGCAAATATACCAACAGCCAAAGTACACAATAAAACTTCTTGAAATAAACTTGTAACTTTTATGTACTATCATTTATTATTATTATTTATTATTAAATATTTAAAGTAACTTTAAATTTTAATTAAATTTGTTTTTAAGTAGGTATACATGATATGTGTATATATGTTATTTACATGATACAGTTTCACTTCCTCGCAATCGAAGTGAAAAGTAGAGTGTGCAACTCGTCCATAAAACGCATTTTACACTCGACTTTATATTCATCCTCGCTCGCAAGCTCGCTCGGATGGATAAACGTCTCGTGTAAAATGATGCGTTTTATGCACTTGTCGTACAATCTACTATTTTTAAACTAACAGCACATTTTGTTACTTGCGAAATATTCCTTTTTTGGCGGCCTTACCCTAATATGTAAACTATCGGTTCACAAAATAAACTACATAAGGTTCTCCGTTTTGATCTTTACAAAAGCTGCCTGAGCATTTAGCTGGGGTGTTAGTGCACGACACCTTGCACTTTGTGACTATGCGCTGAAAATTGGCACAGTTGATCCTTAGGTGGTCTTGAGTGAATTCAGACCGGTAGACGTCGATAGACACCGCGCGTTTAGTGGGGGGGAGGGGGGGAAGTTCGACGCTGCCGCGCTTTAATTAATGCAACATTTCTCTAAAACTATACATAATACGGCATGTGATATATCATTTCCGGATAAATTAAGGATGAGGAATCTATTTTTTGGACAAAAATAATGCACTTTCTAACTAAAAAAAATGAAAAAGTAGAAAAAACTGAAAAACGTTATATGTGTTTTTTTATATAGTTTTCAATTATTTTAAAACTATAACAGTAATCTCAAAACAAAAAATATAATCGTAAAGTTAAACTTATGTAGTTTCTAAAAATATATAGTTTATTATATATATCTGGTGATACATGGGAGATAATAAATAATATCAAGCGTAAGTCAGGGCGATCTCAATGCATGATCGTCCGTGAAGTAGGGTTTAGGTACTGTTTTAAGCAACATTTCTCTAAAACTATACATAATAGGGATGAGATTTATAATTTTCGGTTAAATGAAGGATGATGAATCTATTTTTTAACAAAAATAATGCACTTTTTTAACAAAAAAGATATTAAAAGTGGGCTATACGGCACTCATTCACTGACGTACGCGAAGCTGATCTGAAATAATAATTATGATATACAATATTCTGGTTTAAGTTTTGAGATCCTATTATAATATTTTCAAAAGCAGAAAAACTGACCTATCATATAATAATATGTTACGACATATTTTTTGATAACAGCTATTACCTCCGCAATACGGCCCTCGATTGCTGACTCGAAACCTACAGTTAGGTCTGGAATATATGTATAAGATAGATAAGATTTTTTTATTGCACAATTAACAATAAACAAATTACATATTTATACTATATGAAGGAATCGCAACAAACACGAAGACACTAAAAATCAGCTCGTTCGGGCACTTGTATTCCCCATATTCCTGTACGCCGCAGAAACGTCGACCCTGCAGGAAGTTGAGGAGAAGAAGATAGACGCCCTAGAGATGTGGTGTTGGACGAGAATGCTTGGAGTATTATGGACTGAATTCCGTACCAACGATTCTATACTTCGAAAACTTGGCATCAAGCAGCGTTTATCGTCTTTAGTGCAGTATCGTACCACCTTCTTTGGCCACGTATGCCGCCGGGGGGCGGAGGCTATTGAGCGCTTCTGGTCCACGGAAAGGTTGAGGGTACCAGGCCACGAAGAAGATCACCTATGTTATGGACAAACTAAATAAAAGCTGCAATAAATGCATCATCGTTGCTACACGAATGCACGAATAAGGCGGCTATCAGGTAAGAATGGCGGCGTGTCGTGAAGCCTATCACCAATATCTGAAATGATGACCACGACCACTCTACCAAGAGTGAAACCAACGAAGAAGAAAGAGGTCATGGTCCATGACCTCTTTCTTCTTCGTTGGTTTCACTCATGGAGGAAAGGTTTCCCAAGCTTCAAAAGCACTTCTCTTACCTTTACCATTGAACCAAGATACCGTATCACATCCTGTGAATGCGTGAAAGAGGGTATCTTAATACTCTTGCTCTCTGTGGCCCTGTAAATAAACAAATCTGTATAAAACACCTGTATTTTCTTAATTTACTAAAGAGATTTCGAAAGAGAAGTGCTTTTCAAGCATGGAAGCCTTTCCTGACCTACTGTAGGTTTCGAGTTATTGATCAAGCGATGCATAAATAAACTGTATATTTTTAGAAACTAAATTAGTTTAACTTTATGTTTATATTATTTGTTTTGAGATTTCTGTTATACTTTTAAAATAATTGGAAAGTATGTAAAAAACACAAATGTCATTTTTCAGTTTAGCCCACTTTTTAATACCTTTTTTGTTAAAATAGTGCATTATTTTTGTTAAATAAATAGATTTCTCATCCTTCATTTAACCGAAAATTATAAATCACATGCCATAAATTATGTATAGTTTTAGAGAAATGTTGCTTAACACAGTACCTAAACCCTACTTCACGGACGATCATGCATTGAGATCGCCCTGACTTACGCTTGATATTATTTATTATCTCCCATGTATCAACAGACATATATAATAAACTATATATTTTTAAAAACTACATAAGATTAGCTTTACGACTATATTTTTTGTTTTGAGATTACTGTTATAGTTTTGAAATAATTGGCAACTATATAAAAAAACACACATAACGTTTTTCAGTTATTTCTACTTTTTTAATTTTTTTAGTTAAAAAGTGCATTATTTTTGTCCAAAAAATAGATTCCTCATCTTTAATTTATCCGAAAATGATATATCACATGCCATATTATGTATAGTTTTAGAGAAATGTTGCATTAATTAAAGCGCGGCAGCGTCGACCTTCCCCCCCTCCCCCCCACTAAACGCGCGGTGGTTCTCGACGTCTACCGGTCTGAATTCACTCAAGACCACCTAAGGATCAACTGTGCCAAGTTTCAGCGCATAGTCACAAAGTGCAAGGTTCCCATACAACAGCGTGCATTATCAACCCAGCTAATTGTATGTATTGGTTATTTGTCTCGAAATTTACCTACGCGTGCGCGTGGTTGCGACAATGGACACCAAAAGCCAACATTATTTTGCATGAACCACTACTACCTAACTTGTCACATAATATTTTCAGTTTTTAAGGTACTTTCAGATGATAAGCGCTCAAGCGTTTTGCTACACAATACAACAACATATTTACCATGTGTTCACCTTAAATAAAAATACATGCAGTTGCAAACGGGTTTTGAACGCTTATCATTTTACCGTACCCTTACCTCATTCAGTATTATTGTTACAAGCTCAGAAAACTTGTTTTGTGAGGTAAAGTCGCTGAGATCTAAGAGCATTGTACACTGGCTTACAGTCTGCATCTGCACCCAGTATAGTATTATGATTGGAGACTGAAAACCAGCGATCTCGCCAAGACGCAATCCCATTTTATTGCGACTATTGTACTTTATACTTTCTAACTTTCTTTGCTTGTGTTATATAGTGTATTCTTGTTATTTTTTGGGCCACATCATATGAGCAATTTTCAAAAAACATGCACATAGTTAAAGGCTTAATAAAAACAACACTTCAATCTCGTCTTTTGTGTAACGAAAGTTAGTCATAGAAAAGATAATATGGATAACTTTCGTAACACAAAGGAGTTTCATTATACACATGTGAATTTAGGGTGAATTTTGCATTACCTATATAGGTAATGCAAAATTCACCCTAAATTCACATGTGTTGTCTCACTTAGTCATTATTTTACTTTATAACAGTAAAATGATTCGATATTATGATAAGCTGATGATGAATCTACCATTAAAGTTGTATACGAAACCTTATTATAACGATTCGTAGCTTGAGATAATGCATTTTTCACAAAAATAATCGAATCCAACGTGAAGAAGAAGTTAATTATAAAAACATCGAAATCATCATATCTAAGGAGTTCCTTCGATTCCTCGTTAGATCAACTTGGAGGTCCTTACTCTCGGACAAAGAAATAATGAAATTTATTAGGCGATTTACACTCACGTGAGACTGTCAGGAACGGCCCGACATGTTTCGAACTCGTATGGAGCTCTTCATCAGGGACAGCTAAACGTGTGGCTTCGCGGTCAGTAAATCATTGAGTGTAATGTAAACCGCTTAATACGTGTATTAAATAAGTTTCACAAAGGCTTTAATAAAATAAAAGAAAAGATAAATAATCGGTTCATAAATGACGGAGTTTTGAGGTAACAAACAATGAAAAATACAACTAAACTAAGAACCTCATCAATCTAATCATTGTTCAACTCAAGAAAATAAACGCATTTGAGCGAACATTAGCGTAATGCAAGCGTAAGTTACACGGCACATTATGATCTCCATTTGTATAAATTACCGACATAAGATTATGTAAGAAATATCACCATATTAAGGATCATTCTTTTATTTTATTTTACATACAAAAATTTAGACATGCTACATTAAAAATGACCCCTGATGAAAAAAGGGGATGTTGTTGAAAGTGTCAAAATGTGTAAATAAAAAATAATTTTGGCATGGCTCCTAAACTGATTACCAGATTTCGAGTTTGGTTTTCTGTTTGAAAGTTGAGTTTTAGAGTGTTCCAAGCAATGCATTTTACATGAGTTGATTAGTAAATATTTTAAAATTACGTACGGTTAATCGGGGTAACTTTGGCCCTTCCGTACCTATAACATTGGCCCACACTTTCACACACACTGCCAGTTTGCATTTTCACCTCAAATATATATTTTTTCACAATTTGAAATACCTTATATATACGCTGTAGCAGAAAAACAATTGAAACTAGCAGCGTGAATGTTGGCCAATTTTATACGCAAGGGGCCAAATTTACCCGATTAACTGTACCTCCGTTAAATAAATAAATAAATAGGATAGGGATCATAATAAAACGCGAACATTTTGAGAAATATACGCGCTTAGCGAAATCACGCATATTCGCATAGGTACGTGCCGGCATTAAGAGGACATACCGCTGCTCATTATTCCATACAAAACGAGGTTTCGTTCTCGTCTCTTTCCTTCTCCAAAACTTAACCAATCTTTACGAAATTTTAGGAACTGAATGGGATAGAAATGTTCTGTGTCGGACCGCTTCGATTTTTGCGCTGATTATTATAAAATTTGTGTATACTTAGTTGGAAATTCATGGGGAAAGGATTTAATGAACTAGGACGGTTTGCAGATGACATATAGCAGCAGACGCAGAAAACAGTACAGAACTTCAGGCACTGCTGCAAGAAATGGATACAATATTTTTGGACCGAAACGGTCCGACACAGAAAATTTCCTTCTTATTCAGTTCCTAAAATTTCGTAAAAATTGTTTAAGTTTTGGAGGAGGAAACGGACGAGAACGAAACCTCGATTTGTTTAATCCGGTTACGTTAAGCTTGGACCTCATTTGTATCCGACGCCATAGTTACCAGGTGCAAAATAATGTACACAGATAGTATCGGAAAAGGAGCAGTGATATATCCTCTTAACTTAATCTTCCGCGCGTCAGGCGGCGCTTTATGATCGGTGGTAATTTAAACTGCCTACGAAAATTGCTACGTTTGTGCGAAGCCGGAACGAGGCGATTTCCATTAAAATATTCAATTCATTCTAGGTCTAAATACGGGATGTTGTGAAGAGAAAATTTTATATAAAATGGGAGGGAAAAACGTGTTATCCAAAACCTAAAGTACGTATGTATGTATCAGTTGTTTCCGTCAGTTCGACCAATGCCGGAAAACTTATACAATAACCCGCACACTGCCACACCGATGTATTTATTCAATTGTAATTCGAGTCTTTAAACATAATTATAAACATGTCGGTATATGAAGCTTTTAATCTACACACGTACTTACCACCATACAGGACTTTGAACAAACAAAACGACGCCAAATAAGATTTTACATTGTAAGAAACATACTTATGTACCTAAAGTA
Organism: Apotomis capreana; assembly: GCA_947623375.1. Lineage (NCBI taxonomy): Eukaryota > Metazoa > Arthropoda > Insecta > Lepidoptera > Tortricidae > Apotomis > Apotomis capreana. The sequence continues at coordinate 21,653,078 of OX392506.1, forward strand.
GAGACTCCCTTTAGGCTCCTTATTCCTTCAAAAATGATGATTGTTCAGAAATTTTTATATATGATCAAACATGTTTCTTAACATATTATCAGTGTTACTACTTAGAACAGGGCTATTGCGGTTATATGGTATATATTTGAAACTTTCAGTTTCAGTTTTTTATTGGTAATTTTTGTTTCACTTGAAATTGACAAAATTCACGCAGATAACTGGTTTTTTAACTTATTTTCGACTGCACGCAATGAAGGCATGAAATAGCTATGTTACTTTCTAGAACTGAGAGAAAAGTATTATTTACTTTACAAAGTTGGTTCAAATTATCAATATATTTGGCCACTTAAGAGATCCCACAGTCAAACCAGCCGTAAGAAAAATGAAAAAGTCCTAATAAATATATTAAAAAAAAACTAGTGAATAAAGAAGCAGTTGATATGGACATCACGCCGTGACATATATAAAAACGGGACACCTTGAATAAAATATTCTTGCACGTCCTACCCTCGTCCACGAAATACACCCTCAACATGCACGGCACCTGGCAATGGCCTTATTTCTTGGCGGCCATTAATCAGCGGCTCCATTATGTTCCATTATAGGATTGGAGAAACTGGAAAGACTATGTTAGTGTTGTCTTTTTTCATAATGACGATTGACGATAAAATAAAAAAAAATAAAAACCTCTGACGCTACACAACACAACAGATATAAGAACCATCTCGAGAGAGAAAGCTTTCGATAAAATAAAAAAACACATAAAAATCAGACGGAATACGATGCCATAGACGACCTTATAACACGCCCTTTTTTGTCAGGGGTTAAAAAGCTCATCGTCACTATCCAGCTGGGTGGGATATGTAAATGTATATGATTGTTTATTTAAATGATAAAATTTAAACGGATTATATCGACTATTTTTATTATTTAAATAAATAAATAAATAAATAAATAAAAAATGATTTATTGCCACCAGAACAACAAAAATACATAACATAATTTTAAGTACCACATTGTCGAAGACACTGATAACTGTACCTACATTTGTAAACGAATATAAACCTTATTTCAATGTGGTGATATGTATGGGAGTACAGTTGATTGTCCTCGTTTGTACCATCTCGCTCGGCAAGTGGCAAAAGGCTCAGGCTCAGCGTATGCTGTGAGCTGGGTAGGCTGCACAGCGCTGTTTTTCAGCCTGCACCTTATGCTCGGTTACAGTACCTTAGCTGATCACGGGGGACACATTCACTTTGTTTAATTTTAGCCTAATTACATTGATTTTAAAACAAAAAACCTATTTAGAATATAAACAACTAGAGACCCGTTGCGGCGTCGAACCGCCGCTAGAATATGGAAATCCGGTAGTGTTACAGAAAATAACTACTTTATCGATAAGAAGTTTTTGGGGATCGAAGAATAAATACTGTAAAAAAACACGTTAAAATGATATTTCAAAAACGTTAAGACATGCCAGGCTAGAGCCAGGCCTGATAGCCAACTGCCAGGTTCATCGTGACAACTTTTTCAACTCTTTTATAAAAATAACTTGTGCATTAATGCCATGTGATCTGCTGATCTGTTTCACAAATAAAATGCATATTATTCGATTTATGGATAAAATATAATTCATGACAATAGTCCCAAATCGTACAAAAATAATTGACATATTTTCATAGGACCGAACATAAGATTGGTAGAATTTTAATTTGTTATCCTTTCTTCGGACATACGTTTATCGATTTGATCGATTTCTATCAATTTCCAGAAATAGCACATGAATCGAAACGACAGATTTGGTCACTCACTACGCAGGTTTTAAAAAGGAAATCATGGAGTGCGTTACTGTTTATGTATTCATTTATAATCGTAAATACTTCAAAATATTGATAGTAAAAAATGTTACATAAACTCAATTGTATGTAATAGAGAGTAAAAAACGTTTATAGAATACACGAAAAACCACTATTATCAATGCTTGTTTTTTTTTTATGAAATTCAATAGATCGTGCAAATTTTCTTAATATGGGTGCTGCCATGTCATCATCATCAATCATTTATTCAATAACAATTTCACATTGTGTTTGAAATTCTTACGCCAGTATAACTCTTAATCAAACCCTACTTCTAATTCTAATTTTAAAATATGGCTTCCATCATAGTTAATGATGATTTCGCCAATTCCGAGTTTGCTCGTAGAGCATGCCGTTGTTCGGTGAGGTTTTGCTTTTTGTAAAGTGATAGCGAACACCCTAAATACTAATCTAAATAAATTACTGACTGACAATACTCCACCATAAAAAAAGAATGTGTCAAATATGTGTAATAAAATAAATCCAATATATAAAACAGCTAAACATGTTTGAGAAAAGAATATAAGATATATTTTATTCAATAAATTTAGAGCTGAAGGCCTTACGTATACCCAAATTCCAAATTCAAACTTTCGTGTCTTTCCTCTCATTGAAATAGTGTCTGACAGAAGAGTGAGGGAGATGCTATCTATACTCTCAAGTCTATGATATAAACCTAATTTTAGGGTTCCTTACCATAGTCGGTAAAAACGGAAGCCTTAAAAAATCTATTTGTTGTGTTGACAGCATAATTTGACAAATTTTATTTTGAATAAGAATAAGAATGATCAGCCACACGTCATTAATTCAAATATGATTTATTCTTGAGCGAGTCGTTTTTTTTGAAATTTGCATCATATGTAGGTTATTTCTACCATCAAGTTTCGCATGTTAGGGTAACATGTTAATTATTCCACAAATACAACTCGTCCACAATGTCGGCTCGTCTATATTCCCATCTGGGTCACAATGCCAACTTGTCCACACACCCAACACGTCCACATTGCCAACTCGTTCATATACCCAACTTATCTGCATTGCTACCTCGTCTATATTACCAATTCGTCTCCATTGGCACCTTGTCCATATTCCCAATTCGTCCACAATGCCAACTCGAACATATTGCTAACTCGTCCATATTCCCAACTCGTCCACAATTCCAACGTGGACGCGTTGCGTACTCGTCCACAATGCCAACTCGTCACCACATAAAATTCGTCCACATTTCCAACTCGTTCATATTCCCAACTCGTACATATTCCCAACTCGTACACAATGCCAAATCGTCCACATTGCCCACTCGTCTATACACCCAACTCATCTACATTGCCAACTCGTTCATATTACAAACTCGTCTTTATTCCCAACTCATCCATATTCCCAACTCATCCACAATGCCAACTCATCTATATTGCTAACTCGTCCACATTTCCAACTCGTCCATACACCCAACTCGTCTACAATACCAACTCGTCCTTATTATTAACTCGTCTTTATTGCCAATCTCGTCCATATTATCAACTCGTCCATATTACCAACTCATCTTCATTGCCAACTCGTTTATATTCCCAACTCATCCACAATGCCAACGCATCCATATTACTTGCTCGTCCACAATGCCAACTCGTCCACAAATACAACTCGTCCACATTTCCAACTCGTCCATATTCCCACCTCGTCCACAATGCCAAGTCGTCCACATTACCAACTCGTCGATACACCAAACTCATCTACATTCCCAACTCGTCTTCATTTCCAACTCATCAACAATGCCAACTCGTCCATATTGCTAACTCGTTCACAAATACAACTCGTCCACATTTCCAACTTGTCCATATGCCCAACTCGTCCACAATTCCAAGTCGTCCACATTGCCAACTCATCCACATTTTTAACTCGTCCATATTCTCAACTCGACGATACACCCAACTCGTCTACAATACAAACTCGTCCTTATTATCAGCTCGTCTTTATTGCAAACTCGTCCATATTCCCAACTTGTTCATTTTGCCAACTCATCCACATTTCCAACTTGTCCATATTCTCAACTCGTCCACGTTGATAACTCGTCCGTATTACCAAGTCGTCTTCATTGCCAACTCGTCCATAATACGAACTCGTCCACATTGCCCCCTTGTCCATGTTCCCAACTTGTCAATTTTACCAACTCATTCACATTGCCAACTCATCCACATTTCCAACTCGTCCATATTCCCAACTCGACGATACACCCAACTCGTCTACAATAACAGCTTGTCCTTATTATCAGCTCGTCTTCATTGCCAAATCTTCCATATCACCAACTCGTCCGTATTACCAAGGCGTCTTCATTGCCAACTTGTCTGTATTACCAACTCGTCTTCACTGCGAACTCGTCCATAATGCGAACTCGTCCATATTGCCCACTTGTCCATGTTCCCAACTTGTCAATTTTACCAACTCATCCACATTGCCAACTCATCCACATTTCCAACTCTCCCATATTCCCAACTCGACGATACACCCAACTCGTCTACAATACCAACTTGTCCTTATTATCAGCTCGCCTTTATTGCCAAATCTTCCATATCACCAACTCGTCCGTATTACCAAGTCGTCTTCATTGCCAACTCGTCCATATTCTCAACTCGTCCACATTGCCCACTCGTCCGTGTTCCCAACTTGTTCATTTTGCCAACTCATCCACATTCCCAACTCGTCCATATTCTCAACTCGTCCACATTGCCCACTCGTCCGTGTTCCCAACTTATTCATTTTGCCAACTCATCCACATTCCCAACTCGTCCATATTCCCAACACGTCTACATTGACAACTCGTCCAATTAACAACTCGTCCAATTAACAACTCGCCCATATTAACAACTCGTCCATTTTCCCAACTCGTCTATATTACCAACTTGTCAATTTTACCAACTCATCCGCATTCCCAACTCTTCCATATTCCCAACTCGTCCACATTTCCAACTCATCCATTTTACCAACTCATCCATATTACCAATATAGATACATTCCCAACTTAGGCACATTGTCATGTCGTCCATATTCTCAACTCGACCACATTTCCGATCCCGTCGACATGCAAGCGCAAGGACTAAGTTTTTTCTTGTAAAATACCATTTAATTTACCATAACTCATGCCATTTTCCTTGGAATTATTTTTTTGATGGACTTTAATCATATTTATAATAATCTATCATAAATTTACCTATTTGAATGACGTGTAAATTAGTTTTACTAATTTTTTTCTGCTTTGATTTATTGTAAACCTCGCCTATAAAAATAATCTATTCTTGAATGACGGTCAGTTTTCTAGTCTTTCGAGCACCAGTCCAACTCGCACTTAACCGGCTTTTTCTCCACCTTTTTAACAGGTATGCGAAAAAAGTTTCCATACATTTTAACATTTTAAAAAGAAAAACAACCTGGCAATTTAGAGCATTGACATAATAGCCCCCAATAAAAAAGACATTAAAAGTTGTCAGAATATGGTTACTGTCATTCATTGTCAAGAAACTGTAAAATTATTTTTGCATATTCGTACATGTTTTAAGTGTTGCGGATATTATGTTGCCGACTCAAAAATAATATTTCATCATGCTGAACAACTTACTACAGGTTTGTGAGCAAATTATGCTTATTATTATTTGGTCATCTTATGTCAAAATAGGGATCACAGGTCACGTGGTCAAAGTCACGTGGTTAGCGCACAGTAGTTTTTTCAAATCCATTTTTCAGTACCTTTTCAGGAAAAAATGAAAATTCCAAGAGTTTTATGCACCTCTCCAGCATGAGACGAATCTAATGACATATCATTTATCAAAATCGGACCATAACTGTAGATCTGATGGGATGTACAAAAATCGGCCTCGCGTAATATATATATAGAGTTCCCAACTTGTTCATTTTGCCAACTCATCCACATTCCCAACTCGTCCATATTCTCAACTCGTCCACATTGCCCACTCGTCCGTGTTCCCAACTTATTCATTTTGCCAACTCATCCACATTCCCAACTCGTCCATATTCCCAACACGTCTACATTGACAACTCGTCCAATTAACAACTCGTCCAATTAACAACTCGCCCATATTAACAACTCGTCCATTTTCCCAACTCGTCTATATTACCAACTTGTCAATTTTACCAACTCATCCGCATTCCCAACTCTTCCATATTCCCAACTCGTCCACATTTCCAACTCATCCATTTTACCAACTCATCCATATTACCAATATAGATACATTCCCAACTTAGGCACATTGTCATGTCGTCCATATTCTCAACTCGACCACATTTCCGATCCCGTCGACATGCAAGCGCAAGGACTAAGTTTTTTCTTGTAAAATACCATTTAATTTACCATAACTCATGCCATTTTCCTTGGAATTATTTTTTTGATGGACTTTAATCATATTTATAATAATCTATCATAAATTTACCTATTTGAATGACGTGTAAATTAGTTTTACTAATTTTTTTCTGCTTTGATTTATTGTAAAACTCGCCTATAAAAATAATCTATTCTTGAATGACGGTCAGTTTTCTAGTCTTTCGAGCACCAGTCCAACTCGCACTTAACCGGCTTTTTCTCCACCTTTTTAACAGGTATGCGAAAAAAGTTTCCATACATTTTAACATTTTAAAAAGAAAAACAACCTGGCAATTTAGAGCATTGACATAATAGCCCCCAATAAAAAAGACATTAAAAGTTGTCAGAATATGGTTACTGTCATTCATTGTCAAGAAACTGTAAAATTATTTTTGCATATTCGTACATGTTTTAAGTGTTGCGGATATTATGTTGCCGACTCAAAAATAATATTTCATCATGCTGAACAACTTACTACAGGTTTGTGAGCAAATCATGCTTATTATTATTTGGTCATCTTATGTCAAAATAGGGATCACAGGTCACGTGGTCAAAGTCACGTGGTTAGCGCACAGTAGTTTTTTCAAATCCATTTTTCAGTACCTTTTCAGGAAAAAATGAAAATTCCAAGAGTTTTATGCACCTCTCCAGCATGAGACGAATCTAATGACATATCATTTATCAAAATCGGACCGTAACTGTAGATCTGATGGGATGTACAAAAATCGGCCTCGCGTAATATATATATAGATAACACAAGGATTTTATCATTAGTTTTGAAATTAAATATTATATATTAGGTAACGCTCTAGTACAATATTTAATACACTTCGGTAACGTTATGAGATGAGTATCCTGTGGGGAAAAAAAAAGGGCAACACTCAGCACTCATTGAGCTGTCTCAAAAGTATAACTTTCCGCACTTTACCTTTGAAGGTTGGCAGTGACATCACGGTAGTCCGGAGAGGCGGTGGTAGATCATTCCATACTTTTGAGGCACGGAAACGGAAGCTGCCCCGGAACCCCATGGAGCTGTGTTTGGGCACGATGAGTTTATTTGCATGCATAGACCTGACGCCTCGGTCTCGCTGCTCAGGCCACTTTAATTTCTCAAATAGGTACTCTGGTCTCCCTGTTTGTACTGTTTTATAGACTTGCGTCACTAGATGGAGCTCTCTCCGCGCCGCCATCTTTAGCGTTTCTGTTTCGTTGAGAAATGGTGTGATGTGTGCGCGCTTAGGCACATTATAGCAAAATCTAGCACATGCATTTTGGACGCGTTGTATAGCGTTAGCAGTTTTGGCATACAACCGGGGACCGTAAACAGTATCACAGTAGTTAAAGTGAGACAATACTAACGCTTCAACAAGCAATTTACGTACTTTGACTGATAAATTTTCTCTTAAAGTATAAAGCGCCTTTAATCTGAAATACGCGTTTCTAATTTTCAACCGAATATGTTCGATAAAACGTAGCTCGCTGTCCATAAGGACACCTAAATTTTTAACTATATCCACTTGTTCGATTAACTGCTGATCCAGCATAATGATTGGATTATTCGACTTGATATCGCGGCACTGTGCGGCAGTGCCTAGTATCATGTACTTAGTCTTTAAAGGATTCAAAGCAAGCGTATTTTCACTGGACCAGTGGGATATTGCCTGCAGATCCTCATTTATTTGACCTTCAGCCACTCTTACGTCAGTGCTTTTGAAGGAATAATAAATCTGGGTATCGTCAGCATATAAATGTATTTTACAATGCTTAACGTTTTCTAGAAGATCGGCTGTAAATAAAATAAACAAGATGGGACTTAATATTGATCCTTGCGGCGTGCCTCTTTTTATTGTCTTAACCTGTGACGTTTTGCACTCGCCGACTTCATTTTCGGTCTCCACATATTGTGTTCTATTTTTAAGAAATGATCTAAACCATTGACTCGCAGAAACCGAAACCCCATAATACTCCATTTTCGCTAATAATAAGTCATGGTTGAGACCATGGGTGAGAAAAATCTAATAATACCAGTATGCTGCCACAACCGGCGTCGGAAGCCGCCAGGACGTCGTCGGCGACGTGCGCCAGCGCCGTCGCAGTGCCATGGCCGCTGCGGAAGCCGGACTGCGTCACAGGAAGCACTCGCTCGTTTTCGAGGTATCTCGTCAATTGAGTGCATATAATTCTCTCGACTATTTTAGACAGTATAGGCAATATGCTAATGGGTCGCAAATCTTTAAACTCTTCCACAGCAGAGCCTTTGGGGATGGGCTTCACGCGAGCACACTTCCAATCATCTGGACAGACTCCGGACTCTATAGACTTATTCACCATATGTGTAATAACAGGCAAGGTGATTGGTAGTGTCAACCGTATCATTTCAATTGTTAAGCCATCAAAACCTGATGCCCCGGTGCTTATCTCATTAATTATTTTTGAGACTTCACTCTCGGTGCATAATTTGATATTAAACTCGCCGCTTGTGAATTTATTATTTTTAAAAAACTGTAAGGTATCGGGGTCCAAATCTGCGGACCCAGGCAAATCCAAGAAAAAATCATTTACATCATCGGGTTTATTAAGATGTTCTGGTATACCAGGCGGACGGACGTTGCCCACAATAGTATGTCGTTTAAGATGATTCCACATAACATTGGGTTTATATATATTTTTATTAACATAAAAATCGAAATAAGCACGCTTTTCTCTTTTAATTGATCCAGTAACAAAATTACGCAAACTTTTGTAATAATCCCACTGGGCCTTTGCCCCTGTTTTACGAGCGTTTGCTAAAGCGGAGTTCCTAAGCGATATCATTAGTTTTACATTGTCTGTAATCCACGGGCTTAATTTATCTTGTATAGGCATTTTCTTGCACGGCGCAAACTTATCAAATAGCTTGATTATTAAGTTATTAAATGTTTTGACCATAGTATTTACATTATCTTGATTTGTGATTTCAGTCCACGGTGAATTCTGCAAGTCCACCATAAATGCTTCTAGATTTAATTCAGAGAGATTACGCTTATAGCAGTACCTAGGCAGTCGCCTCGGACTCGCTATACAGAATTTGGCTATCACTAATGCGTGGTCACTTAGCGATGGATTATGGTGAATTTCTACCCCTGTACATAAACTAGGCGAGTCTGTTATTATTAAGTCGATAAGTGTACCTGTTGTATCCCCTATTCGCGTCGGTTTGTTTACTAGTTGAACTAGATGTTGCTCATCAAAAAAACCCTCCAGATCACGCGCGAGCGCGCCACTCGATTGCATAAGGTCAACATTGAAATCTGTTAAGAGAAACGTATGATTACATTTGCCGAACGAGCTGACAGACTCGCTCAGCGCATCAATAGCCTCGGCCACGGGCACGGACTCGGGCCGGTACGCGGTGCCGACGGCGACGCGGCGGCCGCCGGGCAGCGCCACCTCGAGCCACATTTGCTCGAGCGCGGCCGGCGGGTGCGCTCGTACTCGTGCGCGCATTTCGCGACGCACATAAAACCCTACGCCGCCCCCGCGACGCCCGTCGCCCCTTGGTTTATGCTTAAATACATACCCTGGTATTCGTGGTGCACTCGCGCTATCCCCGTCTTTCAACCACGTCTCATTTAGTGCGAGTATGTCAGGAATTTTTTTCTGTATGGCTACTGCTAACTCATCGTGCCCTGTATTTAAAGACCGTACATTTAGTAACCCCAACCTTGAGTCTTCCTGATCAAAGAATATAAGTACTTCCTGACGTTCTAATTCTAATTTTAAAATATGGCTTCCATCAGGTTAATGATGATTTCGCCAATTTCAAGTTTGCTCGTAGAGCATGCCGTTGTTCGGTGAGGTTTTGCTTTTTGTAAATTGATAGCGATTTACAAAAAACCACGCGGTCTACCGGGCCTTGACCCAAGAAGGGCTATGTACGCTTCAAGTTGAATTCTTCATTAACCATTCACTCATACGTTAGTTCACTGCATAATACGCTATCAATACTACACATTGAACAACAAAAATGAATAAATAATGAACAGCAAAACTTGAACGCATGCGGCCATCTTAAGTCACGAACCGGAAGCCCCTTCCTGACGTTCAGGAACATGACAGTTACCGCTGTCAAATACATTTGTTCAAACTACCCCTTTTATAAAAATTATATGAATTAAAAATAAGGGTGTATTACTTGTCAGATGGGCCTTATCTGTGTAAAGATGTAGCGGTTCACTATAACGCTTGCTGAGGAGAAAAAAGTTTCTGTCAAAAATGTCATTGTTGTGGGATAGCTTTTTATAGCCGACTGTAATTATCTTTGAATATATAGATATTAGCTCACTGAGACGATTCTTAAGATCCCAAACTCGGCAGGATTGCTATATCTATTACAGAGTTTCTAGGGCCACCTTCTGACTCCAACATCAGACCACCTCCATGGTACCATGTTATTGTATTGTCATCAAAGTCAAGTAGGTATGCAAAATTTCAGCTGAATCGGTAGAATATATCTGCTTCAAAATTGAGTTGCAAGATTCCTCCCGAACAAACATAGTTACATATATACATTAATATTTTTAATATTACAAATAAAAGCTTGTAAAAAGTAATCCGTTTAAATTGATTTATTTAAATGTGAGAGAATTGCGGAAACCGATGAAAATAATATACTATACTCGTACTGTTTACGTACCCGCAGGAAGAGACGAAAGGCTTTGGATCTTTGGCTTGGAGTTCTAGGGATAAAAATCAACGACCTAAGAACTACGTTGTGATTTGCGTATAATATACCTACTATTAAATCTGCAATTTGAAATATTCTTCGAATCTCTTCAAAAGCCCCTACAATGTGGCGGGATACGGAACCACTTTATTATTCATAATAAAACTAGGCCAGCGCACTTTGTAGGGGCAACAAAGCTCTGTGGATCCCTTAATAGATATTAATGTTAGTTGGAAATATCGGATTATCGATGACCCACAAGTTTTCCTACTACGGATAAATTATTCGTCGAACTAAAACACACATGTAGTTGATTTATACTGTTGGATCTTAGTAATATTTTTGAACGCCAAGCGGAGAAGCAATTAATTCAGCGTGCCCCTGACGACACAGAAAAAATAAAGTGCTCCAAAATCAACAGGGATTGAAAAAACATTTGCAGCTCTTTGAATTTTGTCGTCACTGAACGACATTGGCGTCAGTGGTACAATTTTCCCATGTCATAATATGACGACTAGGGCGCTCAAAAGATTAAGAGTGATAGCGATGCGGATCATACCATGTAGAGTGCGATTTCCGAAGCGAAGCAAAGCCGTGCAGAATCAACCAATCATGTGAGTTGAAATCTGAATCTCAGCTTAGATAGTTTCCGCACGTCAACTCTCCGCTCCGCCATCTTTATCCGTGCGTGCTGTCTATATCGCGGATACTATAGGAACTGTTAAACATGATGCGGTTAGTTTATCTACAATCTATGTCGACACTACAGCCCAAATATTTTCACTGTAGTGACAACATTAATTCAACTAAGATGAGACAACAATGATAATGTATTGCGTAAATTCTCGGTCATAACTCATATCTCCGAATTCCAACAAGCCTACGAACAATTTCTTATCCGTGCCATCCCCGACCCAACAAAAGCAATAAACGGGAAGATGCTAGAATTTAACTACGCCATTTGAAGGAACCATACTGCCGAGAATATTAATTAGGCTACATTAATTCCTCGTTCCGTTATTACTGTTAAAGAAAAAGCAATTAAAGACAACAATTAGGATGATTTATTGGATTTTTCGAACAATTTAACCCTAGTAAAACGGGATGTAAATTCGAGGACGTATAAATAAAATAATACACCGGTGAGCAGCTTGAACGGTTTGAATTGTGTTGGGTGAATAATTTATACGATTGTACCGAAGTCGCTGAAAATGTTCCCCTTGGAGTGACGGTTGCGGTCTGAATACTGGAGAGAGGTACAGTCAACCAAAAATAGGTCTACCACTTCACGACTGTGTTTTATGAGTATTAAGGGCCCAAAAATGGTTCACCAGTTGCTTGGCTTACTGTACGCGGGACTCGAGAGACTTTTATCAAAATTGTCTAACAAATATAACAGTAGGTAATTCCTAAATCGAGAGTCGTCTAACCTCGCGCGCTGTTATATGCATAAAAGAAAACACTGAGCCCTTGTAGTGTTTGCTGATGGCTGAATTGACTGACATGGCAACGCGTGCACCCATATTGTAATATGACAGCGTTCATGACTCTGAGACCTTTGATGAAAAATATGATCCGTACAGACGAGATCGTAGCGCACTTCATCTAATAATAAAATTGAGGGAGGAGGTGTATTAATCGCCGTTTCCAAAATGTATAAATCACGGCAAATGTTTGATTGTAAAACCTCTTGTGAGGATCTCTGGATCAAAATAACTAACATAGATATTAAAATAAATAAAACCATCTTAGAAGTTTGCCTTTGTAGAGTGTATATATCTCCAGCAATTAATGATAATATACTAAATCATTTTACGGAAAATGCTAGTATTGTACAAACGTAATATGATAAATGTATTATTGTAGGAGATTTTTATATTGGCATTACATAAAAATAGAACATCAATTACTTCTTCTCTTCATTATAACAATAACATCACTACATCATTATAACAATAACATCACTACATAGTATCAAACAAAGTCGCTGCCTGCTGTCTGTCTGTCCCTATGTATGATTAGATGTTTAAAACTACGCAACGGATTTTGATGCAGTTCAATTGGAAGATGTATAATACATGCCTAATATAGTAGAGAAACACTGATAATTTTAGAGGTTCCGTGCGAAGTCGGGGTGGGTTGCTAGTAGAAACAATATTTTGGGAATTTACAGCACTTGACCTTGTTCAAACAAATTGTATACCAAACCACAACAACAGAATTCTTGACTTAGTATTAACAAACCTAAGTGATGAAGAAGATACGGACGTCATTTGGACGTTCATGAAATTTCACACGAGCAGCTACGCTTCAATCAACCAACGTAATAAGTAAGCCCCAATTGATATACCTATTAGACTAGCTATCCATGCAAACGTGTATGTATTTGAATAGACAAAGGACTAACTCCCTATTTCGTCTATTATTTGGCGACTAGAGCCGTGAGTGATACAAATACTGATGAAGGCAGGACGGCAAACATGCCCTAAATTCCGGGATTAGTAAATATTATTAGTGCCGTAAATAAACAATGAAGATAAGATGAGGGTTTTCGCATGAGCGTAATTTAGCAGAAATACGAATGTCTTTGATTTTGTAATGTAATGTAGATGTTGAACATAAATCCACGTGTAGTTAAGAAGTAAGTCTTCTTACTGCTTTATTTACATACATTTTGCTATTTTGCTTGATACATTAATAGGGCAATTTTGTACCTACAAAAAAAGTTTTTACATACACAACAATATCTCAATCTGAAATAATATCCTGGGGGGGTATTCGACCAATTTTAGAGATATAATGGAGATCTCTCATTTTCATCGCCATCCGTCACTTTTGACGTGTGCCTACTTGTGTCGTGTGTACAAGTGGCGATATCGCAACTTCGTCAATTCGGACGCGCAAAATTTTCGTTTCCTTTGTATGTGACGGCATAAATAACAGGCGCATACTTTAAATTGACCGCGTAGTACGTGAAATTAGTCCGTTACGTTTCGTTCAAAACAGAAATTTATATACATGAATAACATTTTTGACAATCATTATCGCCTTCGTATTTCCAAAATTGAGATGAGATATGTCACTTTCAAGCTCATCGCATTTAAATGACAGTTCAATGGCGATATAACTGTTATCTAATGGAGATTTGACGTTCGGCGATATCTCGAACGGCATTCTCGAATTGGGCCCCTGATTTTGCTGTCGCTGTTCTGATTTACATATGTATGCAATTAGCTCTATCGGGAAGTGGGTCAAATTTAACTTTGATTTGAATAAAGACAGACACACGGCAGCAGGCAGACAGACGGGACAAATAACTAAAACTAAAAAAAAACTTGTAGAATATTTTTTTCACTGGTGTTCGTGTTCAATACCCTATTGTGACTTGTATCCGACTCCGCCTTAGAACATTCTATAATCAAGGGGAACATGGTTTCGCTATTGTAACACCCCTTTCATTAGTTTCTTTGCGACAAAAGCGTACTGTAGCAGAAGCGAAAATCGCGCGAATGAGCTTTTTCTATCTCATTATTGGATTTCTCCCGAGCCTATTGGAAGGGGAACGAAGCGTTCGGTCTATGGCATTTTAAGCTGTTATGAAGGGGTGAAAATATTGATATTTCATAGCAACTTCACCTAAATTATATTCAAAAGTATCAAGAAAATCATTATTAAAATGACTATGGCAGTCTGAGACAGGCATAGACAATGAAAGTGTAAGTTCTGAGATGGTTTGGTGGTTCGCGAGAGAGACCAACTACATTATGCTATTCTACTACAGTTACCTGTGATATGTACCTGAGCAATGTGCGAGAAAAGTCCACCGTGTCGTGTTACGCCGAGCAACGCTAAGGGTGCATTTCCACTGAAGCGGCATAAAAGTGAAGCGAAGCTGAAATACAGATTTCAACTCAGGTGATTGGTCTATTCCGCACGCCTCCGCTCCGCATCAGTGGACAGACATCCTAAGAAATCTTATTGATGTATTTTTATTCTTCGCCGATAAACTTAACTTATTATTAATATTAAGTATGTTTTTCTAACGATCTAGCTTGACTCGTATTTATGTATTAATAACTGTGTTAACTTTTATCATTAAACAAGATAGGATTAAATATTTGTCAACCGACCAATCATATACATGAAACAAGTAATGCGTTGGCCCTGCGCTACAACCAATATCCGGTTACTAATAAGTATTTAACCATAAGATGAGCATCGCATGTGGCAGTGTATGTTTTTTTGTAATTTTTGCTTATCTTATATTAATAAACATTTCGATTTTTCAAACGGTGTAGCTACCCAGCTTTGCTCTAATGGATAAGCAGTATAAATCTCTGTAAGCCGGTATGCGTGTAGCGAGCTGCCTATAATATCGCATTACCAAACTTTGTTTACAAAACAAACAATAATGATATAGATAAAACACGTTTCTGTTCCGCCAAAATTAGGTTCAGGCGGGCCGTTGGTGCGCACCAATTTACAAAATTGAACATGAGAAAATTGAGTGAAGCTACATACACGCCTAGCGTAATTTAATAACAGATCCCGAATTTGTCGTATTAGTAGCTAAGTTAAATCATTATTACGTTTGCGTCTACACTAATGCAATATGTTAGGAGTGAGTCATACGACTTTCATGTCGGTTTATTACATTATTTTGGAAACGAGATAAAATTATTCAAAATGTCACAATGGTTTTTATTATTGTGTAAATTGCGGATATTTTACAACGTAAAAGGCACGTTACCGTAAAGTCGCAAAATTTTATCAATTCAGAACTTAGAAACTGTTTCGCTTAGAAAATGTATAGTTTTTCTAATGGTATGTGCCCGAGATTTCGCCACTACATTGGGCACATTGGCGCCGTGTTCTATTAGGCCGAAGGGAATGACGTCAGAAAGTGTATGTCTCTGTCTGCCATATGACGATGTCTCTCTTGCTGACGTCATTCCGATCTGAAACCGGACCGGAATTCAGACTGTGTGTGGCCGGGATTAAAGTAAAACCATTAGGTAAGTTGGGTTATTCGCACATTTTTTCCCTTTTAAGTGATATATAAATGCACATCTTTAGGGCTTCAGAAAGACGCAGCCTGATGAGTTTGATGTTCGAATTTCGAAGTTCGTATCGTGCCTTTACTATATCAGGTAGTTACCGGAGATATTTTTAGGGTTCCGTACCCAAAGGGTAAAAAATGGACCCTATTACTAAGACTCCGCTATCCGTCCAGTCTGTCACCAGGCAGTATCTCATGAGCCGTGATAGCTAGACAGTTGAAATTTTCACAAATGATTTCTGTTGCCGCTATAACAACAAATACTAAAAACAGAATAAAATAAATATATTTAGTATTTGTTGTAAAAGGGGTTCCGATACAACAAACGTGATCGGTTGCGTTAACTTTGCACCTCTTTTGTGCAAGTGCAAACGTAACTTAACCCGGCCAGTTAAAATGGGAAGTGTTTGTACGGAACCCTCGGTGCACGAGTGCGACTCGCACTTGGCCAGTTTGTTTTTAAACTGTACATTAATTGACAGTTCCTTAGTCATACACGCCAGGCGGAGTCACATGCGCGCACTTAGCCCATTTTGTCAAAGTTAAGTAGGTACGTTTTATTGGGATACCACAAATGTTTGTTAGGGTCTCATGTCTATCGAAGTCTAACTTCAATAGAACTAGTCTACTTGTTGAACGATCGTTTTTCTTCAGGCTATCGCAGTGTATCCGAGTACCCATTACAGTTACGTAACTAACCCTATTATAGCTTGATATATTGTTAGCACAAGTGCCCTACTCGCTTCGATGCACAGAACAGCATAACTGACGAGTTATTCATATTATTATAAGTCCTTTTGTAAGTAGGGAGTTATGCTCGAGTAGCGCGAGAAACGCGTTATACAGGGTGGTCCATCTGAGCCGTGACAGACAGGGGTCGGATCCGGGAGCAAGGACTACACCTCGTGTGTCAGTTATTCGAGCCCTTTTAATGAGATTCATCGCGCCAGGTTTCATAATCATTAGCACGCCATTAATGTAACGTCTAAAGGATTTGCTTGCGGTTAAGGGCCAAAGCTGGGACCGTTTTAGTTTACAATTTGTGAGAAAAGTTACAAACGACGTATTCGACTTTGCTTCAAGGTTTATATTGACTTCATTTAATCGGATATTGCTAATTGACCTTGACTCGCTTGTTTGGATAAACCCTGTTTAAACCGTTACTTAGTTTTAACGACATCTTTGGGGACATTACGCTTTCTGATATTTTAAACATAAAGTTATGTTCCCTAAATTTAGTAAGATAATGCAGAAGTTCTGAGTTAACATTGGGAACGAATAAATATATGCCAGGTAGCTGTAGACTGTAGAGTTCTGTACTCTGCAGTGCAACTTAGATTGGATCAGTGACGCGGACATCTATTCCGAAAGACGGCACCTCATAAATCAAAAGTCGGAGTGGGCTGCAATGCAGAAACTTAGCTTTTCTTTGCTTTCAGTGATATATTACCTGCGCGACGTCTAGCACACAAAGATCGAGCCAATTGCGAGTCAAAAACTAACACACCGATGGTGCCATAGCACTACAACTCACATAATTATTTTTCATCTCTCATGTTCGGAAAGTTGTCATTTTCGTGAGTAGATAGCCGGGTGGAAAATAGCTTTTCCATCCCTAGGGTGGAAAGTATTTTTTTTTTTAATTGCCACGGAGTCAAAGATAATTGCCATCTACATGCACGTCGTGACCAACTCAATTATGTACAATCTAGTCGGCCGTGGTAAGTGGCCATTGAAAAATGGTCTCCAAAGGTTAGATATAGGCAAGCTTAACTTATTTATATTTAATAATTAAATATAAATTTCATAATACATACATATAATTCCGTCCCACATTTACTGGTAGATCGTACATTTATTTAAAAAAATTTTTTTTTTTACTTTTTAAATGTTGGCGGTACGGTATATCTTAACTTATAATAATAATGAAAGTGCAATAGAAAAAGTGGGCACACGAGATTACATACAACAACCAATAACCAATCACACACGGTATTTATACCGTCTGTGATTGGTTATTGGTTAAAAATTTAAATGTTGGCGGTACGGTATATCTTAACTTATAATAATAATGAAAGTGCAATAGAAAAAGTGGGCACACGAGATTACATACAACAACCAATAACCAATCACACACGGTATTTATACCGTCTGTGATTGGTTATTGGTTAAAAATGACATGGACATTAATATAACTCACTCATGACATGTGCGTGTAGTATTTTATTTTCCTCGCAGTCGAAATGAAAAGTAGAGTGTTTAACTCGGGTGAAATTACCCATTTCACCCTCGAATGCGCAATGGGTCACTTTCTACCCTTGGTTAACAATCTACTATAGTAAATCAGCAAGTGTTATAAGTTCTCAATGTTTTGATAGGCCTTTTTATCTAAAATTAATATGTGAAATACGATGGTCACGTTTAATAACTACAGATAATTTGTTTTTAAAACACACATTTGACACTTGGCTTTTGATGTTTGTAGTGATTTAGCAGACATATTGTATGTATGCCAAATCTATCGATTATGAATGGTTGATCAGATCAATTTTACCGACGAATTTTTTTTTTTTCGAAATTTCGTATCAATATTTTATTGAGCTACGCAGTACGCTCCAGCTTCAGAGCTTTTTATGTAAAATAGTAATTTATTTTATGGTTCTTTCTTCAGGTTTTAAATGTATCGACTTAGGTAATCGATTTTTACTACAGAAATAGCACATGAATCGAAACGCAAGATTTGGTCTACAACACAACTTTAAAAAAACACGTAGTACATAACTGTTTATGTAATAATTTATTATCGTTAAATACTTCAACACCATGATAAGAAAAAATATAACATGACCTCGATTGTATAAAAAACGTTTATAGGCACTTAAAGAACCACTATGTCATTGCTTGTTTATTTTTATTCAACAGGTCGTGCAGACGATTTACGTTATATGTCGTGTGTTAAATGTGGGTTTAAAAATATCCTACTATACTTAAATTTAAGATCGATACCATAAGCTGTTTCTGAGATATTACCCTGGGACAAGAGGACAGACAAGATCCGAACCCGAGTTCGCTTATTACCTTTACGGATCCCTAAATATACGTGAAGATTATTCTACAACGCATAATTCAAAAAGCGTTAGCCCATAATTTGTACCACACACTGTATACATAACATTGTCACTAAACGCGTTCAAGTGTTTTAAAACAAACTCACACAAGATCCTTTAAAGGGCTCCCTTCTTAAAGATGAGGAAAATGTTTCGTATTCGATGATGTAACGGTGCTGTATTGTATCTATACCTTACCATTTTCTAAACGGCACATGTGCCGTAAAGGCAACAACCCATCCGTTGTGACCTTAACAACTCATGTGCCCTTTTGCAACTGGGTTACTGAGGTGACTCAGTGCGCTAACGCACGTGATTCAACTTCCGTAACAGGCGAATATTTGCATTTAGCTACTTAAAAATGTCGCCATCCAAACAGCTACTTATACATAGATATGCCTCTCGTAACTACTTGTTAAAAATAATTTACTATCTATTTTTATCCACGACCAGGCGGGTGAAGTTTAACATATGTATTTGTAAGTATGTTTCCGCCATCGTAACTTCTAAACAGGTGGTACGTCTTGCAATGTTTGTATGCACATATATTGAGGTCAAATCTTGCAACGAAAACTTCCTTCGAATCCCGAGCACCGTTTCAGCTGAAATTCTGTAAAGGTACCTACCAAACTTCGCAGACAGTACAATAATAAGAGCCGACCTGACGATGAAACCGGATATTGGTAATGGTAAAAGGAACTGTAATAAAATACCGCAAACCTGAGTTTAGGCCATTGACAACTGTTTTTATTTATTTAGAGAACAAACAGAGGTATCTATCTCTGAACAAGAAACAAGTTAACTATAATTATGAAAAGTAGGTTACATATGTTGCAGATAATGTGATTAATCGGCATGCTTACTTATAAAATAAAATTAAGGCAAAACTTGGCATACAGAAAAAGTCTTATATTAGAAAGTTAGTCAGTAATAACATTCAGTATGTAAATCTTAGTGTACATTTTTAAACACAAATAATGGTTTGTCACGAGAATGAAATTTCTGTCCAAAACCTATTTGTTTGTAAAGTATATGTATGTCACCACTTTATTGTACATACGAGCAATATAACAAAGACAAAAACAAAATACGAAGGCCTTAGGCAAAGTGCCTTAGTCAATGATTCTTAGGAATCAAGAAAACTAATTCAGACCATTAACTTGTTTTTTCTAGAATCAGCGATTATTTCGTCTCTGACGTGTCAGTTTTATTTAAGTTTTAGATAGGGGTTACTCAGATATTTTTACAGCACTATGTACGCCGCAATCCAAATAATGTTCATTTCTTAAGCTGTGACTTGTGACTAATATATTGCGCAATAACCAATCTATCAAGTTATTGTTCTTCAGAAAGGGAAAGTAACCTCATTTCAAAATCTGAGTCCGGTAATGTTGTACTGGGTATTCCTTTTCTTAAATCAAACGTTTTTATAATATACTAGATATAAAGATTTTCCCAATACTTCTCTTGATTGTAGTCGAGTAAATAATATCTTTTAACCATTTTTAGATATCCCGCTAGCCCGCCGGTTCCAAAATTGGTTAAAATTTATCCGTTTTGTCGTGCTGATCGCATAAAGCAATTTTGACCAATGGATGGCGTTGTTATCAAAACCCATACAAAACATGAGCCATACTGCATTGCGCTACTAGGATTTTTCCTGAAGTCATACATCCTCTCCATAGATAAATTGGTTTTCAATATAATCCACCTACTGACAATGCGCGCCGTATCCAAGAGTATCACAAATCTTACCCATCTAGCAAAAATCTCTTTCAGATGGCTACTTTCAAACCCAGGTAATTCGCTAATAAGGCCTTTAACCGAACGACTATCGGGACAATGATCATCGAATCCAAATCAGCATCCCTTCCTTCTGATTAGGTAAGGTAATACTATGAGCTGCAAAATTGCATGACCTATTTATGAATGGATTCATTTATCAATTGTCTATGCATTTGTAAAGCTCAGTACAGTCGAGCCACTGACTGTCTTATCTGACGGCGTAGAGGCGTTCAGATATTTTTGATAAAATTTTTGCTCAAAAATTTTAAGAACTTGACTGTACTTCCTCAGTTTGTACTTTTCGGCCCTTACAAGAGGTTTTCGCCGCCTAACAAAATAATGTAAAAATTAGGCGGCGCAAATATTCATTCGAGTATGTATCCAACAAGCGTGACTAAAAAACAAAAAATATGACCACAAATTTTTCATTTCACCCCTGTACAATGTGTGTAGACTATACAAAAGGTTCGGGCGACTCTACAATACAGAACGCTATTTTTCATATGGCAATTAAATGGCAGTTAGATTGCGGTACGCTTTGGGCGCGTCAATCCCAGTGGGACAAAGGTCCCCGAACCGAACGCTTTCAAACTCGTAATAACATACAGAACATATTACGATACAGAAGTATGACACAAGTTTTAGGAGCGTTGACGTACTTATGGGCCTGTTTAGGTCCACCCTACGCAACGTTACATTGTATTGGAAGTCTTATTTGATCGATAAACCGTGCTTGCTTGCATACATTGGAGCTTGATTGTTATTACCATTGTTGATACACAACGAAAAATTAGTGTTAAGCGAAATTCATATTTTCAGTACAAAATGATAAACATATTGAAATAGTTTTGGAAACTAAAAGATCTTGTTGGTCTGCGTGGTTTTCGCAAGCGAATATGACTAAATCGCTATGCGAAATGCATAATTACCGTGTGGGCTTTCTGTGCGACTGAAATTTCGTTGTTAGAAAAGCTGTAAACCTAAAATGTTCTAGCTAGACTTCTGTGCTATTATATTGTCTGTAACAGCCATTCAGGTTAATACTGCCAATTTGACGTCAGCCGTAGGTGAGCGTTTCGCCACCATGACACGCTAGTTTCATTAAGCGTAATTGAAGTATCTAGACTGATACTCGTACATATATCTAAAACTGTACGGTTCCATTGTAACCCTACTATACTTGTATAAGAAACATACATTTCGATACCTTAGTTCACAGTCCTACTAATTAAAATTGTTTTGCACTCGCAAAAAAATTGTCAAGACCCAACAGACATAGTTCTGTCAAAAGCTAAACAGTTTCTATGGGAAAAATAATAATGATGTATTGATGTCTTTACTTTTCCCAGATGTTGCCCAAGTATTCTTTTCATAAAAATCTGTCTCGATCTTTAAGGAAAACTTTTAAAAATTACTACAAATTTATTCTACATACGCGTTTTGTCTCGATGAGAAGTCCCCAACCAGACAAACGACGAATAGATAGATGTGAGTCGACCTCTTCTGATCGCAATACAAAAGAAGGTTACAAAAGCAAGCCTCGTAAATTGCGATTCCTTCGATATACAATGGCAGTCTAGTCCAGGCAATATTCTTTGATTGCGATCTATCTGTCGGAAATGTAGGAAAATGTGTGCTTTCAATCAAGTTTGGATTTCTAATCTAACTATTTAAATGTATTTTTCACTTCTCTTGCTCTAAAAGTTCAACTTTATGCTGTGCGTAGGCGACATAAAGTCGCTTTTTATGCTCTAGAGCATAAAGTAAAATCGTCGTCGAAGACCAAGGCGATCGGTTCAACAGCCACACGATAAAAGTTACTTAATAAACAGATTAAAAAAAAACTTCATAGAATAAAACCCGTTCCAGACCTTCCGATCAGATCCGATTTATCGGAAGAAATCGGATAATGTGTAGTGTATTCGATCCTAACCATTCCACTACACATTATCCGATTTCTTACGATAAATCCGATCGGATCGGAAGGTCTGGAACGGGTTTTAACTCTTTATTTTATTTCGTTTCGTTAGTATTCTAAGACCAAGGCAAAGATGCCAACAGCCAAAGTAGGTACACAATAAAACTTCTTGAAATAAACTTGTAACTTTTATTTACTATCAATTATTACTTTTTAAACTAATATTTCTCATTGCTTTAGAGCAATTAATTAAAATTTAAAGTTACATTAGTGTAATCTTAAATTTTCAAGTATACCTAATATTAACATGATACAGTTTCATTTCCTCGCAATCGAAGTGAAAAGTAGAGTGTGCAACTCGTTCATAAAACGCATTTTACACTCGACTTTATATTCATCCTCGCTCGCAAGCTCGCTCGGATGGATATAAACGTCTCGTGTAAAATGGTGCGTTTTATGCACTTGTCGTACAATCTACTATTGTAGCATTTATTTGTATTGATTGTAAAAATCTAATAGATCGAAGAGGGTAACGAATCAACTGTTTATCCTTAGGAACTTCCATAATGTATTCTGTATTACCTACCTATACATTGAAGGTTTTGTCACTTAATATATATATGTATATCGTCCTCCTTGACGTATCCGTCAATGGCGAAACCTGGCTCCATGACCTTCACGAGCGTCGGTCATGTGCACGAATGTGGCTTGCAAAACCGAATATACCTCGTGGGTAAAAAAAATATCAACATTAGTTACTTAAAGGCAAGGGAAAATTTCACGTTTCATACGACACAACAAACGAGCAAACGGATCACCTGATGGAAAGCGTTTAACGATTACCGTCGCCCATAGACACCTGCAACACCAGAGGAGTCACAAGTGCGTTAGTTTTCGATATTCAGCAACGGCTAAATAAGCAAGCGTTCGAATGAAAACAAGCGAAGTTTTACTGAAATCTCAACTGCGGCTCAGAAACACCTGAAAATGGTTAGGAGTTAAACCATTTTAAGACGTTTCTGAGCCGCAACCTTCTTCTACGACCTTGCACTCAACTCACGGTGTTTTCTCGACAGACGTGACCGTTCCTCTAATCTGTCGAATGATAAATCCAAGCTTATCCTGGCCTCGTCATCGTTCAACCCTCCTACCCCTATTCGATCAAGTAGTTTGATTAATTAGCGCCTCGGGCGATTTAATCTAAGGAACTAGAATCTAGATTTTCCAGGATGATAAACGAACCACTCAACGCTTGTGGATAATCCTCAGAGCGGCTACATTGGTATTCAGAAAACTGATATATCTCATTTCTGTAAATAGCTTCGATAATGATTAGATTAAGCAGGTAACGGAAAACGTTTTTGTCCGCAAAAACGCTAAACTAATGACAAAGATTTTCGCCGGGTAGGAAAATCCCGAGCGCAGACAAAACACCTCAATTTGTCGAAAATGTTTCGGGGAATATATGGTATTACTTATTTAGCTGAAACATTAACACGAAATTGGAATAGCTGGTTAATCCGTAGAGAAAACGAACAACGGTAAGGGATTTATAGAGTCCGTATAATAATACAAGCAAAATAATGTAGTGCAGGAAATAAAGCGATCCCGTGCTTCACAGTGGGTACGGTCAGTAGCAAATGCAGCTAAGCATTATAACATAGGTACTCGCAATTATTTGTACAACTCATATTCTCTAAATACTTTATAGAGTCCCTGTGCATATCATTTTGAGCACCTGACGTGCGTAGCAACTTCTGCCGCTGGCTGTACTTGTATACAAGCGATTGGCGCGGTGTGACGCATCGCACGTATGACCTAATTCGGGTAGGTTTATGTAGGTACTTTTGACCTACGCTGGCTCATCCCTGGCCTGGTGACCTTGATAGGGAAAGCTCATTGTACCGTAAGAAGCCTTGGACTGAAGCAGCTATGGATAGACCAAAGTTCAGAAACCAGAGGCATAAAAAAGGTCGAGGGGACGCCGTTATTTTATCGATAAACAATAAGTGATAATTAGAATGCATGCGAATTTCTTATAAACCTGTGAAAACATTCAATAATTAATGTATAAACAAGCGATAAGAATTACCGTCGCGTCAGTTACGACAATTTAAATTAGCAGTATTGTTATAGTTCAGATCTACGTACCTAATACGAGTAGTCGACAGGTACGTATGTATTATATTATAGGTATTATATATAGGTACACTGTGCTAACACCGCAATTAAGTTAGCCTGACTGAACGCTGTCAGGCCATTCAATTGCGCATGTTGATTGCCTACAATGCAACCAAGAGCATAGATAATAGGACAACAAGGAACATGATAGTGTTATTGTTATTGATATTACCATGCAGGTATGCTTACAGATATTAGCTAAGATAATTAATGGTCCGTGTTCGTGGAAACTAGTTAGAGTAATTAGGTCTAATTAATACATATCAATGGTACATGACAGACGAAATGATCTCGATCTCCGAAAAGCGATAATTATGTTAACGATTAACATACTGTCTGATACGATAATTATGTAGTTTACGCTCTAGAACGAACACCAAAAATAAATGATAGTTTCGTTGTTACTTGTAACAAAACAAGCGACGATGGGGTTAGTTGGAAGTACAAAATGAGCATCACGTCGTATTATACAACGGCTGCAATGCAGCAAGCACTTAGTCTAACAAGAAATGGCCACCCTCGGGAGGTTCGGGCTATACTAGCCGTACAAATGGAATGCAGAAGTACAGTTGAAGTCAGCGTATTGCTCCACGTGGATTAGTATCAGAGTTTTCCAACGTACAAAATGTACAAACAATGTTTCGTAAACAAAGCCTGTACTTTTTGTTACTGCATTCATCCAGCGAACGGCCAAAATGTAAAATTCCCTGCGTGCGATAGTTTTTTTCACCACTTTTAATACGGACATTTATAGGACCAAAATGCATCTATGGCTGTAGTGTAGCCATATAATATAGGGTGCGTTCGCATCACCGTAGGCTTTATCAATGCCTATCATCATATATTTATTTATTATGTCCAACTATTTACGAGATATCTGTATATTTTTATTTATGTTTGTTTATTACTTTTGTCTTTTATGGTAGTCGTTCATTTAGTCCTGTTATTATTATGCACCACCTACTAATTTCAAACATTAATTTTCAACTACTCCGCTACCTAAGGGTTGTCTGGAAGAGATCGCTATTTAGCGATAAGACCGCCAGTTGTTTACCTCTGCCTGTTATTTTAATGTATCTCATGTTGTGTTGTATATTCCTTGATGTTGGAGGTGTGCAATAGAGTATTTGTATTTGTATATTTTTATTAAAAAATATAAATAGTTTCATTAGGTATTCCAAAAGACAAAACCTATGTATACAATAAGCCTAAATTAAATGAAATTAATACTCTAACCCGCAATACTAATCTAATCTAGTACTTGCAAATAGGTACGAATTAAAAATGAATAAAAAAAATCCAAACCAGGTTTTATTTCAAAAACACAAATACATTTTCAATTTCCATTGCACTAAGGTTTATGACCCGATATAAATGTCGGAAATATGTTTAGACACGAATACGCAAATTAAATCTGACGTACGTAGACGTGCAAGGAAACGACGTCGCGACGTTTACAAGGATGTCACTCGTATTTTTCGACACGCCACCCGCGAAACATTGTCATGTCACATTACATTACTGCATGCATAACTTCCAGGGCATAAAATTCGCGTTCCCGAGCCATTAACTTCAAGCTCACTACGTGACAAAATAATAGGTTGATACAAGTAGTAATTTTTGAGCACGGCTGGCTTCGCTTTATGGGAACCTGCCGAGCCTGCGGTCGCTAAGGGGGGCTATTGGAGTGGAAAAACGTGTGTGCGCCGAGTCGAGAAGCAATTGAAAGGCGTGCCGAGGTTGGAGGACTTTCAAGACGAAGTCACTGTACTCACAGGCTTTATGAAAGGTAAGCATTTTTAGCACGCACAATGAGGCTATAGTCTTGATAGGACGCTGAAATAATCGCGATTAGATTGATGTTTCAAACTTGCGATTTGGGTAGATTTTTGCAGAATCACTCATTTAAATAAGTGCCTGCCTACTGCCTGACACATTAATTAATAGCAGCTTATTATTATTTGAAAAGAGAATGAGAACGAAATGCAAATATTGCAATAGCATCACTTGAATGAGAAAAGATTTCAGACAATGGGAGAACAAAGACTAGTTCCCTTTTATTTCACAATAATTACAGACGTTAGCTATATGACTTTCCCAAGAGCTTTTATGTTTTAATATGTAAGTAATAACAGCAAGTTGACTTGGTATGAAAATATTTGCAATATGAGGCAAAATTACTGAAATCAAAGTTTCTAAGTATTATGAATAATTAAACTTTGTGGATTAAAAGCGAACCTCGCGCGTCGCCGGGGAAACTTTCGCGTTTCATATTCAGATTACCGAGGTTAGGATTTATCTACCTTTGCTTACAGGCGGGCTAGATAATGAGCAACATTACCTACATATTTATGAGGGAATTTGGGCCAAAGTTTGCTCGTTATTTAACAATATCATAACATAATCCAAAATCAAGGCTGTAAACTCGTAGCGTAGATAAGATGAGGTTTACTTACATATTCTTGAAAAACTTAAGGTTACGTAAATACTTCGAATTCTTAGAGGTAAAGTGAAGTGTTTTATTTCTACTTACTACATAAATTATGTCTGCTTGTGTCACGGATCGGAATTATAAATACAGATATGAAAAATGCTTACTTTTCTTTTTCGAAGACCTAGAACAATATTTCGTGGTGACAGCGGTGACACCATGTTGGAGCCGATCTCAAGTAGAAAGAATAGTATTAAACGTTTGTAAAAATCCCCAATACAATAATATTGCAAGGAATGTTATGTATCAAATGTAAGCACGTTGTAGCTACACTAAAACGGGTTCCTTGGCGTTGTGTTAAACTCACGGCTTTGAACTGTCAATTATTTTCGTACTACATGTCAGCTATTTTTGCAAGGCATCCAACAAAATTGTAGTAGCGAGACATCATCCCTTTTCAACTTGTTATTTTGTTGTGTTTTGTATACATTAAACTAGGATAATACATTGTTTGCAAAAAAACTTGGGAGTGAAAAACAATGTACAATACTTCTGTGTAGGAATGCCGTAAAAGTCATATCTATGTGGCTTATATGGCCATTAAACCCTGTGTGAGTATTATGCGAAGGTAATGCGGCAGGCGCTATGTCATTTTCCATTGCCTCCATTAAATTGAAAATTAATCATTCAGCTATGAAACACACGAGCCGCATAAATTGATAACTGAGAGTTTGTAATTGTAGTACGAGTACGTACTACAATTAATTAATCATTTTCAATTGGGAATTGATACGAATGTTTATCATTAAAGATAATGCATAGAATACTGGGATTTATTTTGTCAGTGCTATTGCTGATATTATTTATTATAGCACAGATAAAATAAAAGGGGATGACAGTCTAACAGCATCATGCTTGTTCATATAATACTCCAATCGGCAATCACACAGCAAGGTAATTATTTTTTTAAATAACCTATCTCGATAGTCATTATATATATATTGTCATTAGATTTTGTTTTTTTTTGCGTAATTAGCCTTTAGTGTCTCTGTACATTTTTAATAGTTTTGCCTATTTTCTTGGATCTTTACTGTTCTCTCTCATTTGCTCAAAGGTTAACTGGAAGAAATCCCTTACAGGGATAAGTTCGCCTTTGTATAGTCGCCATCAGATATATCGCAGCATGTAAGGCGTTCATAAATATGTGAACATGTACTGTAACGCCCAGTCAATAAAAGTCGTGTTCAGATATTTATGAATACCTTACATGCTACGATATGTCTGATGGCGACTGTACATATCATTAGTTTAATTTCCTTGCTGTGTTTATATATATTTTAATGTACAATAAAGAGTTTACATACATACATATATTATATTATATTGAAGGGCTGCAAGCAAATTGCACAATATTTTTAAATTTGGCGATGTTCTAGTTTTCTACTCGTAGTGACATATATTTCTGTTAAGTGACATTGGATTTTATGATTGTATTTTTTATAGTTGTTGACTGTTGTTATGATGGTGTATCTATTGAGTTGAGTGAATGATAATCATTTATTTTTATGGTAATTTATGACACAGATAAATGTCTTAATATATTTTTATTTCGATTTTTAAAAGATCTTGAAACACATTGTAAGATAAATTTATACAGTATAGTAATACATATTAGCTTAAATATATTTAAAAAAGTACTTACATATTCTGAATAATTTAAATACCAATTATAATGAAAAAGGTACAAACAAACATTTTCGAAATGTCATTTTAGTGTTCCGAATATAAAAATAGACCATATGCAGTCCTTGATACATACTTCGTTGTATTAAGAATCTTCGTTGTAACAAGAGAACTCTTTAATCGGGTTATGATTTTCATAAACGCTAGAATACAATGTCTAGGTAACAACGGTGAATAGCCTTTCTATATACAATTAATAATTATACATACATAGATCAACTAGTTAGCTTGTGAATAGACTGCATGAAATCAATGCGAGTACGCTACTGTACTGCATAACAAAAGCATAATGCGCACAGTAGAACTTCCATCCATTTAGCATCTTCACAGTAATCAGTAAGTTCCAATCTGCTCGTTACTGACACTTAAGGGTAAATTTCTGCTTAGCCACCGTTGAAGATCCTTTAAGGGTCTTTATAAGCGTATGGTCGCGGTATGCAAGATCGTGAATAGCAATTTGTATAAGGGCCTACCGCAGCTCGAACACGGGCCGATGCATAATTTCCTTTACAGAATTGCAAATGAGAAGCCAGTCACGCCAGACTTATGGCCCTTACGGGGAGCTCGCGTGATATCATTTAACGGCATTTTTATAACTTCAAATAAGGTTTTGCTTTTATGAAAATATAAAAAATATATGAACCCCGCGTTACGATGCGAAAGCAAACCACGCGTTCTTTATAGGGTTCTAAATTATGAAGGTTTATTCGCTCCCTACCTTATCTCGTAATAACGATTTCATTTTATCACATATAGATTAATATGATATTCGTTCTTAGGCGATATTTTTTCCCAATATTATTTCATAGCCTTACACATAAAATCTAGAGGATGTTGTCTTGCATCTGTAGGAAAATATATTTACAAATAAAAAAGCAGTCGTTACATTTATCAGTAGCATAACTTTGAGCCATTTAGGTATTCTTGCCAAACAAATGACAAAATTTGAAACGGAATAGTAAAAACTACTCTTGTTATTTTTATAATAACTATAATCAAACATTTCCAACGAATCGCTTCAATGTTGTTAATTTCCAAATAAATTGGTAACAAAGTTCCTCCCATTATCACTATACAAGAGAACACGACAGTTAATGTGTACTTTATTGAATTCCTTTTCAAATTCATCCAAGCAAATAGGGACGTCGCACCCAAGAGGATTATTAAGATGATTAGTGCCATTAAGCAAACAATAGATTGCGGTATTCGAAACATAAGCTTTCATACTGAAAATAATCAAGCATCCATCTAATCGCTTCAATGTTGGTCATTTCAAAATGACCTGGTAACAAAGTTTCTCCCGTTATCGCTAAACAGAGTACACAACAGTAAATGTGTCACCTTTCTTCAATTCCCTTTCCAATTCATCGAAGCATACATCGTGAATGAGACGTCGTATACAACAGGATTATGAAGATGATTTCTGCCATTAAGCAAACAATAGATTTCGGTATTCGAGAACGAATATACGAAGCTCAGCACGTGACTGGCATAGTCGCTTCGAGTCCCTAGCCTCGGGGTAAGGCTCGTCGGGAATACTTATGTCTGCATCCGACGTATCCACATCCGTATTCAATATCTAAGGATATATTTAACAATTTGTCTTTTCACAGTAAAGTTGGATGTTTTTTTATTATTTGTTCGTACCATTAATATTATGCTGTGATCTTTTGTATTCTATTGGAATTTGGTAGAAAGAAAGACTTTCATTCTACTAAAACTATCAGATCTTTATGAATCCTATTATAACTAATCAACGACGGTATGACCTTAACTATACTTTTAAAAATAATTATTATTATGAACTAGCTGCGCCCCGCGGTGACCGATTCATCCCATGGGAACATTAAATTATTTCGAGATAAAAATTAGCCTGTGTCAGCTACCTCCATACCAAATTTAATCCGAAATTTATAAAATTTTATATTTTTAAGACTTTAATTCAGAAAGAGGACGTAATCCACTAATCACTGTTTTTATATTTTTCCTAAGATTACTAATTATTTTATTATTAAAATGTACTCATTCTAGAATGTAGTATTTAACTCCAAAACTATGACACAAAGGAAAGGTTACTTTAGTCTGGTGTCTAATAAAAAAAACGAATGATGTTGAGTTTGACATTATTGACAGGTTTCTTTTCGCGGACAGGTTGAAGTCTACAACTCTATGCAGGCATAGTTGTCGTAGATTTCAGTAATTTTATTTATTTTCTTATATTACTTTACATACAGAAATACTGATTCAAATATTTTTAGGGTGTACAGGTACACGACGACGCAAAGCTCTCTCGATCTATATTAATTTCCACCAGTTAGAAATATGAAATGTTGTCAATTGGTACAGCCGTATGAGCGTGAAAGTAACATACAACAAACGCAATTACACCGTTTCTATTCCTTTAATCGCTAATCAACTACAATAATGCATCACAAAAATAAACTCTGATATTTTCCGTTGTCTTTGGTAATCTAAAAACAATTCAATAACTCATGCCGTAATCGTAAACACATACGTAAACAAGGCGCTATTCAAACAAGGAATCTCATGAATATATCGCAAGTTCAACATCCTAGGCGTTAGCCGATTATTTGGGCTCGAGGCAATTTCAGCAAGTCCGGACACTAGAAAATGCCACGGGCATATTTGCTCAGGCGGAAAAGGTTAAAAGGCAAGGTTAAATGTTCAGTACACGGTTCAGTGGTCCCGTTTGAATTATGCATGGGACTAGCTTATAGGTGAACTGGCGACTACGCGTCTGCTGGGGTAGTAACAATCTTCTTGTCGCCCGCTGGCACACTCTACCTGGCCGTTTTGCCGCATTAATGATACCATCTCGTTCTTTTTACATAAAAATGAAAGAAATGCAACCACATTTCTTTGACAAATATTCCGCCAAGCCTGACCGAATGGAACGCTTCTAAATACTAAATGCATGCACTGGAATATTGACAGTTTGTCAGGTCCCGGCTTCTTACTTATTTTACGAACCGGATTGATTTTGGAAATGGACACGTAGAAAAGGACACGTCTGAATTCCATTTCCATGTTTTTCTCTAAGTGCCGGGTAATCCCGGATTTCGGTGCGATTTGTAAAGTTGGATCTCGTATCTCAAGAAGAATTCCACGTATTTCCCGGAGGTAACCGGAATAAACTCCTAGATTTTAACACTATCGTTGAATATAAAGTGCAATCATGAATGAAGTCGCGCTGGCGAGTGGTTTGCCAAAAAGGCTGATACTATCAATTCATTCTTACCACGCTTCAAGTTCACTGGTTATCTAGTGTCGCGCGACAGGCTTCAAACAGGTCTAGCAATATACGCAGCTACTGACGAGTCGAATGAAATAAAATGTGAAGCTGAGATCTTCCGATCCAGAGACAAAGATAGACAGGACAAATCGCGATGATGTGACTGTGCCCTGTCTCTTCAAAAAGAAAATAAGGAAAGAAAGTTGGACATATACGTTATGTCAAAACATTTTTCAACCGTGATTTTATTACATTAGCTTTACGAAATTTACGAGATCAGCACGATATTACATGCTAGTATTGTACAGTTGTATATTTACACAAATTACACACATTTTTTGTTTGCAATCTCATACTGTCTTGAGTGTTTTGTAAGTTCATAAAAGAAGCTGATTGGATCTGTCAATCTAGTACCCTGTTAGTGCTAAACTTTTATCTAACGCAAATTGATGGATGTGTGAATTTATTTTACTCAACAAAGCTTTGTGTTAAATACAAGTTTGACAAAGCAAACAGCCGATATGAAATGTTGAGGGTGGATGTAAAAAGGACTAATCCACAGTTTAATCGAAGGTTAGGTCCTCTAAGCCGACCGCAGAGCGATACATTCCATTTACGGGGTTATCGGTAATTTCTGTTGACTTAGTTCACGTAGTAGCCATTCAAATTTGTTCGAACTTTAATCACATGTGGCACCTACAACATTGGATACAAATAGTTTAGGCTCGCTCATGATTGTTTTACTTTAACTTAACATTCCTACACAAAAAATAAAATAAGTATAAAAGAACCGACATAAAAAAAACTAAAAAGCCAAAAATAACCCGATCATGTACAGATTACATTTGAATCACCTTTTGAAGCC
The DNA here is from genome assembly GCA_947623375.1 of Apotomis capreana. Lineage (NCBI taxonomy): Eukaryota > Metazoa > Arthropoda > Insecta > Lepidoptera > Tortricidae > Apotomis > Apotomis capreana. The sequence continues at coordinate 21,686,341 of OX392506.1, forward strand.
GGTGCCAAACCACTCAATTATAACTATGAAAACAGATGCCGCGCAAGTTTACGTGAGGTTTGCCACCGACTTCAAAAGGAGATTTAAATGTAATCTGCACAAGATCGGGTTATTTTTGGCTTTTCCGTTTTTTTTAAGCCAATTCTTTTGTCGTTATAATATTATTGCTTTATTTTTTTGCTTTTTAGTGATTCAAATATACTTAATCACGTTTTCACAAAAAAATAACCGACTACAATGAGCGAAATGGAACATACAATAACACTTATATGATTTTCTTATGGATGTCTTTGTCAGAGACCTGGATCAAATTTGAATGGGACGACACGGGTAGCACCAGCTTTCAAAAAAAAAGAATCATCAAAATAGGTTCACCCAGTTGAAAGTTCTGAGGTAACAAACATTAAAAAAAAATTAAAATAA